>CAKJTW010000071.1:1462500-2712500 GCA_917880005.1 Nanger dama
TTTGATAACATCAAAGGATACTAGTCTTCTATTAAGAAATCTATGTCTTGAGAGTAACAAAGAGGTATCTGGAAACACTCTAAAAAGCAATTTAGTTCTATGTGGTATCAGGAAGAAAAAGACAATTCAAGAAAACCATTTACATTTCATTATTATCTGTGAAAGTGATAAAATCAGCAGATTACAGTTCAAATAGCCTCAGTGTTTTCTTTATTCCTGGCTGTTTTGTATCACTAAGTTTTTAAAAATAACAAAAATATGAGGCAGAAAGATTTTAAAATCCAATACATTGCAAGAAATTTTTGCCAGAAAATGTTTGAGTAATTCAATGCTATGAAGACACATTAGACATATATTTACCTTCAGGTTTAACAAATTGGCAAAATTATGTGGTTGCACTTATTTTTCAAGACAGTTGAGTTAACAGGAAGGGAAAATCAAGCATGATATTTCAGAGAGGGTTAATCAGATAAACAGAGGTGAAGTACATCATTATCAAGATTATGCATTATACATGACACATCACTGAGGACGTTAATGTTGATCACTTGACTGAGGTAGTGTTCTTCAGGTTTATCCACCATAGTTTCTCTTTTTTTTTCCTCCCTTTCCATGCTCTGCACAGCCCACACTTCAGGCTTGGAGAGTTAACACTTTACTTCCTTAAGGGCAAGAGTGTTTATATAAATTATTTGCAGTTCTATATGAGAGATTTCTTTCATTCACCTGTATTTATTTCTATTGAGTCCTTTACTAACAGCAGTATGAACCCATGGATATTTATTTTACACTTTGGGTTATAAATAAATTCAACTTTTGTTTTGTTGCTCAAATTATTCCAACTTTGGGTATCGGGAGCTCATTCAGGGTGGCTTTTGCACCCTTTTTACAACACATTTATCATTGTTATTTTGAGCCACAAATTTCTTTGTGACACTAAAGAGGTTCCAAGAATGTGTATTTTTTCTTTGTGTTTTGCAGTTATGGATGTTTCCACTGATAAATCTTTGCCAGTTCTTTCCTCAGCCACATCGGGTTACTCATCAGTCCATCAAAGACATACTTCTTTTCTGTTACAGTGCTTTTGATTTCTGTCAATTCCTTTTGATTTTTCTTTGAATTTGCATCTTTGTGTTTTATATACACATTTGCTTTTGCATATTGTCTACTTTTTCCCTATAAGATTCCTTAAAATACTATCCATAGTTACTTTAAGTTCCCTGATACTTTTAATAACTGTATCATATCTGAGACTAGTTCTGGTGATTTTCTTGTCTCTACAGATTGTTTTTGCTTGCCTTTTTACTTTTTGCTTAAAGTTGGGCATATTATATTGGGTAATAGGAAGTGATGTCAACAGGCCTCTTTCATAAGGATTTATATTAATCTGCCTAGTTTTGTACTGTGTTTAATATCATTGCATCTGTAGGCTTCAGAGGTTTTTAATTTCATTATTGTCCTTGTTTTTATCTACCCTCTTGATACTGGGCTTGCAGAAGTACTCCTCCTCAGAAAGTCTATCTTGCAATTCCTTTGGCTATAATCCAATGCTATTTTACTGGAACATTTCTAATACTATTGGTTGCGGTGGCAAGATAAGGAGGAGTAGAAGCATTTCATAATTTTATGTTTATATTTTAGTCTCTTAGAGAGTCTGCATCTCAGGGCTTTGACTTCACAAATGTTTCTCAAGCAGTATAACTTCTCCATCAACCTCCTGAGTAAGACAGAAAGGTTGCAGAGGGGATTAGAATGGAAGAAATGTTCTTCCTCCATCAAAAATAAGACTTAGGTAGTCTTTTCCTTTTGAGAGTAAGCCTTTGTTCTGGAGAAGAATCTGGAGTATTCCACAATGTTAAGTAACTCCTTTTATCCCAGCCAGAGACAGATCTTCCTAGATCTTTACCATGAGAACCTGGTAGTCTTCATGGTAGTAAAGCTCATGAAATTGTAGGACCTTTTCCAGAAATGAGGGTCTTCAAGAGGGTTTTTTTTTTTTTTTTTTACCCTCAGCGTAGTCTTGTATTTCATCAGAGTTACAGTTTAAGTGTTGATATCTTTTTATGACTCTAGAGGCTTCTGTTCTAGATATGCAGGGGTCACCCGTGACTGATTTTTGTCTGTCTCTCCAGATTTTGATCCATCAGTTTGCCCTGCAAGTTTAGTTCTCTGATAGGTTCAAGGAAAGCTTGTGATTTTCAGCTTGTTCAGATTTTTTCTTGTAACAAAGCGTGCATGTATACTAAGTTGCTTCAGTCATGTCCGACTCTTTGCAACCCTATGGCCTGTAGCTCACCAGGCTTCTCTGCCCATGGGATTCTCCAAGCAAGAATGCTAGAGTGGGTTGCCATGCCCTCCACCAGGGCATCTTCCCAACCAAGGAATCGAACCTACATCTTTTACATCTCCTGCATTGGTAGGCAAGTACTCTACCACAAGCACTACCTGGGAAGCCCAAGCTCTTTACATATTTAAGTTGAAACTGGAAATTGTCTTCTAGCATTATATCTAGTTCAATGAAAATACATTTTTCAAATTTTACATTCAATCACATTAAATGTTATCATATTCATTGTCCTACTTATTTCCATTTTCTTCTTGGATAACTTTTATATTTCTGAAAAGTAATGTAATATTGGAACTAACTAAACAACAAAAATTTAAAGCATATTTTGGACAATAGTTTCTCTCCTATAAAAATTCCAAAGACCAACATTTATAATGAATTTTTAATTAAGCTATCACTATGTATTCAATATAGTTACTTTTTCTCATTTAATAAATCATTGTTTTTTGTTTGGAATAGATATGATGTGAAAAGCTTAAAACAGATTAAGGGTTATTGACCAAAAATCTCTACCTAAATTTCAATGTTTTAAAAAATAATCTTTGTGCCTACAAGAGTTTAACCAACCAATGTCATTTTCATTTGTCCTTCTTATTTATAGATGACCTAGTTAACAGGTGTTCAATATAAACTGCCAGTTGTAAGTAATCATATATTCGGTTTGATCATTTTTTTTACCCCTGGATTGGTTCTTTGTTAGTGTTGGAAAAAATTTTATTTTTCTTTATTCAGGTCCCCATGTTAATTTATTATTGTTTCAGAAAGAAATTCATAAAAGTTAGAATAAGTAATCTTTGATTATTTCCTACAGCATATACAATCCAGAATCCATTAAGAAGAACTTGGCAACCTTTGGATCTATATATAGCTATCATTTTTCAAGAACAAAAGAAATTCTATTGCTATCTCTTTGAAAAAATCAAACACTGATGCACATATTTTTCCAGGAAAGTTTTACTACAAAGTAAGTCTGGTGGGCTTTGCTATTTACGGTCTCTCAATTCATATTCTCCTACTATACCATTATAGAATGGATCAAGAGGTAATAACAGTGGAAAATTTAGAAACATGACAGTTTAAATATTGCTACTAATTACTAATATTAATGCCTTTTATCATGTGTTTACTGAGTTCAAGGCACTAAGACTTTATTCTCAGAATCAAACATATGGGATAAAATTTAATACCTCAAATTTAAAAACTAAGTTAAACAGGTTGCCAATTTATACCATTAGAACATGAAGGGACCAGTAATACATTTGATTCCAATATTTTTGTCATTAACTATTGCGGGGGCGCTCCGCAGAAAGAGCGGAGGCAGTGGAACTTCCCTCAGCAAAGCCGAGGGGTTCCCGAGGAGAGGTGAGCCTGCTGTCCGCCAACCCAGCCCCTCGGCGAGCGAGAGACAATCAGACGCGACAGGGGTTCCGTCGAAGCGGTTCCGGTTTATTGTTGCAAACTCCCAGCTTATATAGACAAACAGGAGGGTTTTAGGAGGGACTTTCCATAGTTGCACCAATCACATTAAAGGTCATATTGTCACCTTCATTATAACAGGAGTCTATAGAGATCACACACTGTCTATGTGCACAGAAATCAAGAGAGCCAATTAAAAACTTTGACAGACAACATAGACCCTGCCCCCATCTCTTCCGCCAGGCGCCATCTTAGGTTTTCGACCGCAAAGCTAGCCCCTTTGTTTTTAAGGTTTCCCATTTAGGGCCCCACAAACTATTAAGTGGACCTGACACAAATGCTTGTTTATAGATTCATGGTATCGTCACATAAACATTGATTATGAATTGAGCAAGAAGATATCACCAGCTATTTTGCAGAATCATTATTGTTATTTTATTATTTGAAAAGTTTACAGCTTTCTAAGACAATCAACCACTATTATCCAACAAGAGTCACATGGCTTTACCAGTGTCTCCTCACGTCCCAAGTCCTAGCATGAAACACTATTCCAAAGAATGACATAAGAGATCATACCAGAATTTTTATTCTCAGCCAAATCCATTGGCATCTAAATTGAAAAATTGATTTCCAGAAAGCAATTATATTATATTTCTCAGTATTTATCTTGGGTACAGTGTATAATTTATTGTCATTTATTTTAGCATCAATTCTTAATTCTGATCAATAATGCTAGATTAAAGAGGAAAGGTTTTATTTAAAGCATGGGGCTTTGAAATGAAATGTAGTTCTCTTCAGATCTTTGCTATACTATTTTTACTTTTGTATTGTTCTCTGAAGCAAATGGCATTGAGTGAAAGTTCTGAAACTCACTAATAACTACCCATTCACACTGCATCTTCATTAGAGGAGAGTGCTCTACACAGCTTTTAGGAGGATCACTTATCTTCCTAGAAGAGATGATTTACCACATATGAGGGAACATATATGTCTATCATTTTGCCTTTTAAATAATTTCCAAGAGAACATGGCCTTTACTTCATTACATTAATGTACCTGTATGTCAATAGAGTTTTGCCAAGAGAACACACTGGTCATAACAAACACCCTCTTCCAACAACAAAAGAGATGACTCTACACATGAACATCACCAGATGCTCAGTACTGAAATCAAATTGATTATATTATTTGCAGCCAAAGATGGAAAAGCTCTATACAGTCAATAAAATAAAAATAAAAAATCCACAACTGGCTGTGTCTCAGACTATGAATTCCTTATTGCAAAATTCAGACTGAAATTGAAGACAGTAGGGAAAACCACTAGACCATTCAGGTATGACCTAAATCAAATCCCTTATGATTATACAGTGGAAGTGAAAAATAGATTCAAGGTATTAGATCTGATAGAGGACCTGAAGAACTATGGATGGAGGTTCATAATTTACAGGAGGCAGTGATCAAAACCACCCCCAAGAAAAAGAAATGCAGCAAGGCAAAATGACTGTATGAGGAGGCCTTACAAAGAGATAAGTAAAGAAGAGAAACAAAAGGCAAAGAAGAAAAGGAAAGATATAACCATCTGAATGCAGAGTTACAAAGAATAGCAAGGAGAGATAAGAAAAACTTCCTAAGTGAACAATGTAAGGAAATAGAGGAAAACAATAAAATAGGAAAGACTAGAGATCTCTTCAAAAAAATCAGAGATACCAAGGAGACATTTCATGCATAAATGGGCACAATAAAGGACAAAAATGGTAAAGAATGAACAGAAAAAGAAAATATTCAGAAGAGGTGGTAAGAGTACACAGATCAGTGTTGTTCAGTGTTGAAAAAAGATCTTAGACCTGCATAACCATGATGGTGTGATCATTCACCTAAAGACAGACAACTTGGAGTGTGAAATCAAGCAGGCCTTAGGAAGCATCACTACAAACAAAGCTAGTAGAGGTGATGAAGTTTCAGTTGAGCTATTTCAAATCCTAAAAGATGATGCTGTGAAAATGCTGCACTCAATATGCCAGTGAATTTGAAAACTCAGCAGAGGCACAGGACTGGAAAAAGTCAGTTTTCATTCCAATCACAAGGAAAGGCGATGCCAAAGAATGTTCAAACTACTGCACAATTGCACTCATCTCACATGCTTGCCAAGTAATGCTCGAACTTCTCCAAGCTAATCTTCAACAGTATATGAACCAGGAACTTTCAGAGGTGCAGGCTGGATTTAGAAACATCAGAGGAACCAGAGATCAAACTGCCATCACCCGTTTAATCATAGCAAAAACACAAGAATTCTAGAAAAGCATCTACTTCTGCTTCACTGACTACTCAGTTGGAAATACTAGACTACCTTACCTGTTTCTCTCCTGAGAAACCTGTATACAGGTCCAGAAGCAACAGTTAGAACTGGCCATGGAACAACCTACTGGTTCAAAATTGGGAAAGGAGAACATCAAGGCTGTATATTGTCACACTGCTTATTTACTTTACATGCAGAGTACATCATGAAAAATGCTGGGTGGATGAAGCACAAGCTGGAGTCAAGATTGCTGGGAGAAATATCAATAACTTCAGATATGCAGACAACACCACCCTTATGGCAGAAAGCAAAGAGGAACTAAAGAGTCTTTTGATGAAAGTGAAAGAGGAGAGTGAAAAAGCTGGCTTAAAACTCAACATTCAAAAACTAAAATGATGGCATCCAGTCCCATCACTTCATGGCAAATAGATGGGGGAAAAGTGGAAACAGTTACAGACTTTGTTTCTTGCGTTCCAAAATCACTGTGAATGGTGACTGCAGCCATGCTATAACAAACCTAGACAGCACGTTAAAAAGCAGAGACAGTACTTTGCCAACAAAGGTCCATATAGTCAATGTTACAGTTTTTCCTGAAGTCATGTATGAATGTGAGAATCAGACCACAAAGAAGGCTGAATGCCAAAGAATTAATGCTTTTGAACTGTGGTGTTGGTGAAGACTCTTGAGAGTCCCTTGGACTGCAAGGAGTTCAAAGCAGTCAATCATAAAGGAAATCAATCCTGAATCGTCATTGGAAGGACTGATGCTGAAGCTGAAGCTCCAGTACTCTGGCCACTTGTTGGAAAGATCTGACTCACTGGAAAAGACCTTGATGCTGGGAAAGATTGAAAGCAGGAGAAGGAGACGATAGAGGACAAGGTGGTTTGATGGCATCACCAACTCAATGGACATGAGTTTGAGCAAGCTCTGGGAGATGGTGAAGGACAGGGCAGCCTGGCACACTGCAGTCAAAGGGGTTTAATGATTTAGACATGAGTGAGAGACCAAACAACAACAAAGACATGTCATTGACTAACAACTGAATTTCTACTTCTCATATATATATACATATACATATATATATATACATATACATATATATATATATATATATAGTTTTTGAATGTTGAGTTTTAAGCCAGCTTTTTCACTCTCCTCTTTCACTTTCATCAAGAGGCTCTTTAGTTTCTCTTTGCTTTATATATATATATATATATATATATATATATACACATTATACATATATATATATATACACATATATATATATATAACTACTAGTCCTTGAATGAAAAATACGAGTGCATCAGTTGTCCTATCTGAATATTAAACATATTTTATGAAAAGAAAGAATTATATTTTATTGACTAAAAACATGACATTTTTTGAGATATTCTAAAATATAAATCAGCATTTATTTGCACTAAAATAATCAAGAAAATATAGTAGATACAATTATAAATTCCACAATTAATTATTGATATTCTACAATTTACTTACTAATAAAAATATTTTCAAAGCTCTATATTATTAGGGAAGGCTAAGTATCCATAGTTATTTTTCACTCTGTGTGATTGAATAATTGCTTTAATATGTGCTCACAGGAAAGTAAACATTGTCTTAGTTTTTATTTCTTACTGTGCTATATTGAGCGTATTTATAATGAAGCTTCTAAGTGACTTGAATTCAAAATATATCTCATGTTTTCTAACCAATTAAAAGCCACAGGTAGGCTCTTGTTGTGTTTGTGTGTTTTCTTTAGTAAACTTATAAATATTTAGTATATAAAACTCCTGTATACTCAAATAAAAAGAAAAAGAAGGCATATGTGTAAAAGATTTGGACTTAATTGAGAATGGAAAGTAGAAAGTTGATTCCGCTTTTTTTTTTTTTTTAAGTGCATATTTGTCTTTGAGAACATTAAGCCTGGTGCCTCTCTATTTATTCTAGTAACTGAATATTTGTTAAATATAAATAAATGTTGTACACAATTTATTGTGTTTTCAGGCTACAAACCACTTTAGTGGCTTTTTATGGTGTGTGTGTGTGTGTGTATGTTTAACATCATCTCACAATTATAGTTTTAGTATACCAAACTATTGCTTCATCTCACATAAATGTATGTCATTGATTTTAGCAATGACAGAGATGGGTGGCTGTTAGTCAGAGGTATTTTGTTTTTATCTGTTATAGCCTTTTTCTGAGTAATGGTGTATTGTCCATTAAGCATGAGATAAATGCCATTTGTAGACAAACTAATAATCTGTTGAGAAAAGGTAACAATAAACAAAATCCTAGTAGAATTTAACAAGTAGGGTTAGTTGAATTGTAAAAAGCAAGTAAATATTAGTTTTTGCATTTTGTATAACTTGGTATTTCTGAAGTATTAATAATTTTATGTGTGTTTCTTTTCTATTATCTTGCTAATGTCATACCAGGCACATAGGTGCCAAATTGACATTATTCTTTTAGCTTTTTAGAAATGTAGTCAGCATTAGAACAAAAATACGTGCTCTACATTGGTCACAGTTGACTTGGCTCCCAAATGTGTCAGTATTAAATTATGGATTTTCTATACTAGCTTTCAAACAGATCTTTTATTAATTGCCATATTGAAATAGAATGTTCATCTAACTTTCTTTCAGGAAAGACACATAGGGAATACTTAATATGAATATGAAAAATATATTTCAATGTTTAGGGAATTCTAATCTATACATGTAATTTTTATTAAACTTTGTTTCTGCTCCTTGCTCATACTAAATTTAAAGACAATAATGACTGGTTAAGGAAACTATGAAACTATTATAAGCTATGAATATTGTAGTGGTTTAATTCGTTGCCTAATGTGTTTAATTAGTATTGCTACTGCTGCTGCTAAGTCGCTTCAGTCGTGTCCGACTCTCTGACCCCATAGACGGCAGCCCACCAGGCTTCCCTGTCCCTTGGATTCTCCAGGCAAGAACACTGGAGTGGGTTGCCATTTCCTTGTCCAATGCGTGAAAGTGAAAAGTGAAAGTGAAGTCGCTCAGTCATGTCTGACTCTTCGTGAGCCCGTGGACTGCAGCCCACCAGGCTCCTCCGTCCATGGGATTTTCCAGACAAGAGTACTGGAGTGGGGTGCCATTTCCTTCTCTGTATTTAGTATTCAAAAACCACCAAATCACTTTGACTTACATCCCTGGTTACATGCTTTTCCTTTCTTCTTTTCTTCCGTTCTTTGTTTCTGTGGTTTTTTTTTTTTTTTCCCCCTCTTATGAAAGGCTTGTTCTTTTTTCATATACGAGAAAACTAAGGTTTGAACAACCCACTTTTGACAGACTGGTTTACTACTTAAAATGTGTTCTGTCTACTCATTTTTAATACAATAAACTTTGACCTAGTTAAATATTAATTTCCATGTTTTGAATATAATGTTGAATAAAATTCAACTATCCTTCTGCTGAGGTATATTTGCATATACCTGAACAACTTCCCACCACTTCCAACATTATTCTATCACCCAAACCCAGAGCTCTTCCCTACCTACCAGTTTTTTATTTTTATTTTTTTAGTTATTCTGATTTAATACATTTGATAGTGCTAGTACTTTCAACTAGTTTAGAAGTGTGGAATAATTACTACTAAATTGTGTTGCCTGCTAAGACAAGTGTATCAAAATAGAACAAACTCTTGATTATCTATAAAGACAGATACTCATAAAGTAAAAATGGCCAGAAAATCACAAAAGTGTATATGCATTACAAATGTATTATATGATTTTTTTCCCCTAGAGGTGAAGGTACATATAATATACAGATTTTTTAAATCAACATTTTATTTTAGAGGTTTGCTTTGATACATAAATGTTAGGTAATCCATATCTTGGGGCTTTAATAACAAACTTTAGTTGTCTCCTATCCTTTGATAATGATGAATTATTCATTTAGAAATAAAAAAATTAGTAAAGTAAAGCAATGTTTAATAATTTGTCAAGCATTCCTGCACATTTAAAGCATTCTAAAATACTTTATACTCACTTCTTGTTTGCATTTTCAGAACATAATGCAAACCAGTGTTGTCAGAAAAGGAAATAATTCTTCTAATATACAACTTGTATTCAAGTGATAGAATGTTTACAAGATCTGGCTTCTGTTGATATTTTTAATGGCAATTTCTGAAATAATGATAGATGTTGCTATTTTTGTAGTAGTCAGTAAAATCAAAAGGTTCTTTAGATAATCAAGCCAAGAAACCTGGAAGAAAGGAAGAAAGGAATTCTTAACCTTGAATAAGACAAGATTAGTCCCCATGAGAGTCGTCATAAATTATTCATATTATCCACCTAGAATGGCATCAAATTACCTTGTGCTGTCTGCATAGCATAAATGACTTCAACAGAAATGATAGCTATGTAAATTTATTTAGTACAATGTGACATATTTCGAATAGTGAGAAAATGGTACCAGAGGACAATATTTTATGATCTGTTTAGCGGGGTTTTCATAGAATTCCACTTGCATTCCCACTATTGTTTCTCTACATCCACTTACTGTCATAATTCATTTAATAATTCATTTACTAGGGGGAAATTGGCAGACAAATATCTTTTCATAGATGTGATTCCTAGAGCAACAAGCTAGATTCTAATCATTAGAAACATCCAACTTTCTACACAGCCTGATAAATTTAATTGGGATTCTATTACTGCAGTGTAAATATTTACAAACATATCCAGAGTTAATTCAATTTTTAGATGAAAGTTTATATTGAAAAGAGAGTGCAATGGTGAGAAGAACAAAACAAACAAAATATTCTAAATAAATAAAATGTTTTCCCTGATGAAATATATATGACATTATTCTTTTATCCCATTAACTTTTGAGACTTTTTGTGAAATAATTCTATTATAGATGCAGCAAGACAGTTTAATAAAGAAACTAAAGACCTATATATCGAAAACTATAAAACACTGATGAAAGAAATCAAAGAAGACACTAATAGATGGAGAAATATACCATGCTCATGGGTCAGAAGAGTCAATATTGTGAAAATGAGTATACTACCTAAAGCAATCTACAGATTCAATGTAATTCCCATCAAGCTACCAGCAGTATTTTTCACAGAACTATATCAAATAATCTCAAGATTTGTATGGAAATACAAAAAACCTCGAATAGCCAAAGCAATCTTGAGAAAGAAGAATGGAACTGGAGGAATCAACTTGCCTGACTTCAGGCTCTACTACAAAGCCACAGTCATTAAGACAGTATGGTACTGGCACAAAGACAGAAATATAGACCAATGGAACAAAATAGAAAGCCCTGAGATAAACCCACACACCTATGGACACCTTATCTTCGACAAAGGAGGCAAGAATATACACTGGAGTAAAGAAAGTCTCTTTAACAGGTGGTGCTGGGAAAACTGGTCAACCACTTGTAAAAGAATGAAACTAGATCTCTTTCTAACACCATACACAAAAATAAACTCAAAATGGATTAAAGATCTAAATGTAAGACCAGAAACTATAAAACTCCTAGAGGAGAACATAGGCAAAACACTCTCCGACATAAATCTCAGCAGGATCCTCTATGATCCAACTCCCCAGTATACTGGAAATAAAAGCAAAAATAAACAAATGAGATCTAATTAAAATTAAAAGCTTCTGCACAACAAAGGAAACTATAAGCAAGGTGAAAAGACAGCCTTCTGAATGGGAGAAAACAATAGCAAATGAAACAACTGACAAACAACTAATCTCAAAGATATATAAGCAACTTATGCAGCTCAACTCCAGAAAAATAAATGATCCAATAAAAAATGGGCCAAAGAACTAAATAGGCATTTCTCCAAAGAAGACATACGGATGGCTAACAAACACATGAAAAGATGCTCAACATCACTCATTATCAGAGAAATGCAAATCAAGACCACAATGAGGTACCATTTCACACCAGTCAGAATGGCTGCAATCCAAAAGTCTACAAGCAATAAATGCTGGAGAGGATGTGAAGAAAAGGGAACCCTCTTACACTGCTGGTGGGAATGCAAACTAGTACAGCCATTATGGAAAACAGGGTCGAGATTCCTTAAAAAACTGGAAATAGAACTGCCTTATGACCCAGCAATCCCACTGCTGGGCATACACACTGAGGAAACCAGAATTGAAAGAGACACATGTACCCCAATGTTCATTGCAGCGCTGTTTATAATAGCCAGGACATGGAAACAACCTAGATGTCCATCAGCAGATGAATGGATAAGAAAGCAGTGGTACATATACACAATGGAGTACTACTCAGCCCTTAAAAAGAATAAATTTGACTCAGTTCTAATGAGATGGATGAAATTGGAGCCAATTATACAGAGTGAAGTAAGCCAGAAAGAAAAACACCAATACAGTATATTGACACATATATATGGAATTTAGAAGACAGTAATGATGACCCTATATATGAGATAACAAAAGAGACACAGAGGTATAGCACGGACTTTTGGACTCTGAGGGAGAGTGAAAGGGTGGGATGCCTATTTAGTTCTTTGGCCCATTTTTTATTGGATCATTTATTTTTCTGGAGTTGAGCTGCATAAGTTGCTTATATATCTTTGAGATTAGTTGTTTGTCAATTGTTTCATTTACTATTGTTTTCTCCCATTCAGAAGGCTGTCTTTTCACCTTGCTTATAGTTTCCTTTGTTGTGCAGAAGAATGGCATTGAAACATGTATACTTTCTTGTAAGAAACGAAGCGCCAGTCTATGTTCAATGCAGGATGCAGGATGCATGGGGCTGGTGCACAGGATGATTCAGGTAGATGATGTGGGGTGGGAGGTGGGAGGGGACTTCGGCATTGGGAGATTGTGTTCACCTGTGGCTGATTCATGTCAATGTATGGCAAAACAAATACAGTATTGTAATTAAAAAATAAATAAATAAAAATTAAAAAAAAATCATCATTTAAGTCACCAAACCATGTATGATGAAGGCTTTCACAGCTATCATCTCTTTATTCAATCTTAAATTATGTTTATTTACAATAGATTTCCAGATATTTTTAAGTTTCAGATCTATATTTCATTTGTGAATATTATACACATATTACCCTATTATTTAGAAAAAGTGAAGATCAAAAATATCATCTGGTTGTGGTATATATAGACTTGTAGACTGTGTAGTTCTATCCTTAACACAACCTGAAGTTTTCAACGAGCTCATATTAGGCCTCTGAGAACTCTATCTCCATATTAGGAAAGCAATATTAATACTTATTTTCCTAACCAAATATGGTTTAAGATATTAAAAAAAATCTTATGCAATGAGATCGTATAGTTTTCAAATTTTGTTTCTAATTATCTTCTATATAGTGCTAGAACATAAAGTTTTGAAAACCAGTAGTTTCCATGATGATGCCTCATCTATCACTTGACTTATATAAGCATATAATGATTTTCATAATTTCTACAGAAATAGAATGGACTGAAATCAAACTGTCCAGGTGAAAACAGAATATAACTCAAACTCTGATCATCTTGTCCATAGATTTACTTCACTAGAAGCAGAAGTAACCCTACAAGATAATGTAACATTTACTATATCCTGTGTATTGGCTTACCCCCCCACCCCCACTAGCTTTGGACCTTGCAAATAAACAGCTTTTCTTTCATTTGTTCTTTTCTGTTATTTTTGTTCTCAATTTTTAAAATCTCTTTTATTTGTTATTTCTTTCTTTTTGTTTGTTTCAGGTGTGACTTGATCTTCTCATTTCTTAAGGTGGAAATTTAGAACATGGAATTGAGAACTGTTCTTTTAAATTTAATTTGTTTTTAATTGGAGCATAATTGCTTTACACTATTGTGTTGGTTTCTGCCATATATCAATACGAATTAGCCATAAGTATACATATGCCCCTCCACCTCCCATCCCATGCCTTAGGTTATCACAGATCACTGGATTTGAGCTCCTTGCAACATACAGTAAATTTTCACTGGCTATCTAATTTTGTATATGGACTACCCTTGTGGTAGAAAGTGAAGAGGAACTAAAAAGCCTCTTGATAAAAGTGAAAGAGTAGAGTGAAAAAGTTGACTTGAAGCTCAATATTCAGAAAACTAAGATCATGGCATCTGGTCCCATCACTTCATGGCAAAAAGATGGGGAAAGAGTGGAAACGGTGTCAGACTTGATTTTGGGCTCCAATATTACTGCAGATGGTGACTGCAGCCATGAAATTAAAAGACGCTTACTCCTTGGTAGAAAAGTTATGACCAACCTAGACAGAATGTTGAAAAGCAAAGACATTACTTTGCCAACAAAGGTCGGTTTAGTCAAGGCTATGGTTTTTCCAGTGGTCATGTATGGATGTGAAAGTTGGGCTGTGAAGAAAGCTGAGCACCGAAGAATTGATGCTTTTGAACTGTGGTGTTGGAGAAGACTCTTGAGAGTCCCTTAGACTGCAAGGAGATCCAACCAGTCCATTCTGAAGGAGATCAGCCCTGGGATTTCTTTGGAAGGAATGATGCTAAAGCTGAAACTCCAGTACTTTGGCCGCCTCATGAGAAGAGTTGACTCATTGGAAAGGACTCTGATGCTGGGAGGGATTGGGGGCAGGAGGAGAAGGGGATGGCAGAGGATGAGATGGCTGGATGGCATCACGGACTCAATGGACATGAGTTTGAGTGAACTCCGGGAGTTGGTGCTGGATAGGCAGGCAATTCATGGGGTCAGAAAGAGCTGGACACAACTGAGTGACTGAATGGAACTGAATATATATATTTCAGTGCTACTCTCTCACTTTGTCCCTCCCTCTCCTTCCCTTCCTGGGTACACAAGTCTGTTCTCTATGTCTGCATGTCCATTTCTGCCCTGCAGATTTATTCATCAGTACCATCTTTCTAGATTCCACATATATGCATTGCTATATGCTATTTGTCTTTCTCTTTCTGACTTACTTCACTTTCTATGATAGGCTCTAGATTCATCCACCTTATTAGAACTGAGTCAAATATGTTCCTTTTAATGTCTGAGTAATAGGCCACTGTGTATATGTACTACAACTTCTTTATCCATCCATCTGTTGATGGACATCTAGGTTGCTTCTGTATTCTATCCATTATAAATAGTGCTGTGATGAACATTATGGTGCATGTGTCTTTTTAAATTATAGTCTTTTTAGTGTATATGCCCAGTAGTAGAATTGTTGGGTCATATGATAGTTTTATTTCTTGTATTTAAAGGAATCTTCATACTGTTCTCCATAGTGACTCTATCAAGTTGCATTCCCACCAACAGTGCAAGATTATTCCCTTTTCTCCACACACTCTTTCATTTATTGTTTGTAGATTTTTTGATGATGCCCATACTGAGGACATGAGAGCAATATGGGAAACAAAACAAAACAAAACAACAACAAAAAAAAATAGGAAAAAGGGAAAATGATAAGGAGGGGAAAAAAAAGGAGAAAAAAGGTATATAGAGTGGCAGTTCCACTTCTGCCTCCCTAGGAGGCCCTCCGATATTGGACTATTCTTTGAACCTGCTGCAGGGATAGCTCAGGCTGTAATCTGGCTCTACTCTGGCATGTACTTGCCTCCAACATCCACGGTTGCCAGAGCTAGGGCTTTTTCTTTTGTGTAAACACTCATTGTCCTTTTATATATCCTCTAGACACAGAGTCAACCTAGTGTATCTTGAGGATTTAATCTGCATCTTGCACAGCTCGTGGAAAGATTTTGATTCTCTTCCTTAGCCACTTTGCCCCTGGAGCTCTATTGTGGTTTTATTCCCCCTCTGCATCTGGGTTATCCACAAGAGTTTGCTCCTGAGGCTGCCTTGGAGGACTTGGGTCTGCCCCAGTGATGGCCAGGTATGGAGGTGGCACAGCTGCTTGGATTGTGGGGACCCTCACAGCACGAGGTACACAGGGGACCCAGCAGCCACAGGTACAGAAAATATGGTTATTATTATTATTTTGAATAGCCTCTGGCATCTCTGCCTCTGTGAGGACCAGGGATTGAAGGGGCATGGCTGCTTGGATTGTGGGAAACCTGCTGGCACCAGGTGTACAGGGAAACCGTTGGCCATGGGCACAAGAGATAAAAGATGCTATTAGAATCTTTTTCTATCCTCTTGTAGCTGGCATTCAAAAGGCTTCCCAGTCTGTTCCTTCTTTGCAGCTTGTCACAGCAAGCACTCAAATGGCCCCTTGACTGGGGTCCTTCTCTATTGCTCAGCCTGTCAGGCACACAGAGGGCCCCCATCTCTGGAGTTTTTCCCTATTGGTCAGCTTCCCATCCTCAGTGTGTGGGGAAAGAGAGAGGCTACAGCAATGGTTCCACCTCCTGTGCATGACTCAACAGTATCACAGCCTCCATGGCTGCCTGGCTTTCTCCAAGGACATTCCCTGCTGTGAGCTTCTCCCTCAGTCAACAGCAGTCCTTGCCCTGGGATTTCTCTCAAATCCCTATCCTCCAGTCTCTGGCTACCATGCATAACAGAGGACTCATATCTCTGTATTAAGTACATAGGGCTAAAGTATGAAATGTCTGTGTGGTTCTCACTTCATTCAGACCATCATAGATCAGCTGATTTGTTCTCCAACAGCCTCAAATGCCTCTCCTCTGTCCCATACTATTGCTCTGATGTGGAAAGTTGCTTCAGTTCCTCTATAAGCAGGTACAGTTCTAGTCCCACTCACTCCTCCTTTTTTTCCTCTTCCATCCTTCATCCTACCAAGTTTTGCATGTATCCATATATTCCTTTCCACTGGTCAAAGACTCTTGCCAGCTTTCAGCTAGTGCTCTGTGAGATCCTCTTCATCTGAAGATGTATTCTTGATGCATCTGTGGAGAGAGAAGTACTCCATATCCACCTATTCCTCCACCATCTTGTCATCTCTGAGACCTGTCTTAGTTTCTAAATTGAGGTATTTAATGTTATCTTCTGTAACCACTGTTTTAGCTACATGTTACAAATTGAAGCATGTTGTAGTTTTATTTTCATTCAACAGATTTTTTTCTAATTTCCCTTGAAACTTCCTTTTTGACCCACGTATTGTTTAGAAGTGTTTTTTTCTTTTTCTTTTTAATTTCTCTCTGCATTTCTTTTTGTTTCATGTACTTCAAAGTTCTGTAACATGAAGCATATACTTGTGAGCTTGTTCAGTCTGCTTGGTGAACTGATCCTTTTATCATTATGTAATTTCTCTTTTCATCCATGGTTGTATTCCTAGTTCTAAAGTCTGCCTTTTCTGATATTAATGTGGTTGTTCCAATTTCCTGTTGATTGTTTGCATGGCATATCATCTTTTTGTCCTTCAACTTTTAACTTATCTATATCCTTACGGTTAAAGTAGGTTTCTTGTTGACAGAATATAGGTGAGTCTTTTTTATATACCTGAGAATTTCTTAATAAATCTGTCACAGCTATTATTTTGATGTATTTGTTTGATAGAGTTGTATTTTATTCTACCATTATATTACTTAGTTTCAATTTGTCTTTCTCTTTTGTGTTCCTCTTTCCCCGCTTTTGCCTTCTTTGGATTCTTTGAGTATTTTTCTCATATTCTAGTTTAATTGCCTATTAACTTTTGCCCATATCTTTTGTATTATTTCTTAGTGTTTGCTCTAGGCTTTATATTATACGTACCTAAACTTCCACAGTATACTCAGTTATATTTTACCACTTCATTAAAAATGTAGAAGCTTTACAACCATACAGGTTCCTTTTATTCTCTCCCATTAAACTTTTCATTACAGTTGTCATATGGGTTAAATCCATATAAATTGATTTCAGTAAGCATGCATAAGAGAAAATAGAATTTTATATTTATCTGTATATTCACTATTTTTCTTGCTCTTCCTTCATTCCTGAAAATACTCTCTACTGGCCTTCAGACAAGCCTTTTATTATAATGAAACATAATGTTTAAAAATCTGGTGCACTGGGATGACCCTGAGAGATGGGATAGGGAGAGAGGTGGGAGGTAGGGTCAGGATGAGAAACACATGTACACCCATGGCTGATTCATGTGCATGTATGGCAAAACCACCACAATATTGTAAAATAATTAGCCTCCAATTACATTAAAAATAAATAAATATTTAAAAAAATAAAAAAATCTGTCCTTCCAATAGACTTAATAAATTCAAGTTTGTATCATTTTCTTTTAGCTGAAAGTCTTATTTTAGCATTTTTAAAGAGTACGTCTACCAGCAACAGCTTCTCTGGATTTTCTTTTTTCTGATAATATCTTTGAAGGTGAAGTCGCTCAGTCATGTCCAACTCTTTGCGACCCCGTGGACTGTAACCTACGAGGCTTCTCTGTCCGTGGGATTCTCCAGGCAAGAATACTGGAGTGGATTGCCATTTCCTTCTCCAGGGGATCTTCCCGATCCAGGGAATGAACCCAGGTTTCCCACCTTGGAGGCAGACGCTTTAACCTCTGAGCCACCAGGGAAGCCCCTTGCTTATCCTTTATCCTGAAAAAGATTTTCCATGTTACTTAAATTTTGGATTAGTGGTTATTTTCTTTCATCCCTTTAGGATGCTGCCTTATTATCTTCTGGTTTCCATGATTTTCAGTCAAATATCAGTGGTAATTAAAATAATTTTTCCCCTGATTGTAATGCATTGTTTTACTCTAGTCATTTTCAAAAGTGTTTACTCTAGTCTGTTGTTTTAGTAGTTTGATTATGATGTGCCTGGGCATTGTTGTCTTTCAATTTATTTTGATTAAAGTTCTGCAGAGCTCCTTGATTTTATAATTTTATGTCCTTCATCAAATGTGGAAGTTTTTGGCCCTCATTTTTTAAAATATTTTTTCTGCATTTATATTTTTATCATCTTCTTTTAGACTCCAATGGCATATATTTTAGAATCTTTGAGACTGTCCCATTGTTGCCTGAGATTTTATTTAGCCTTTTTATAATTATTTTTCTCTCTGTTCTTCAGAGTGGATGATTTCCACTGATTTATCTTCAAGTCAATTGACTCTTCTGTCATCTCAATTCTATCACTGATCACATTAATGAATTTTTTGTTGTTTATTTTAGATATTTCATTTTCTGTCATATAATTTTCATTTGGATTTTTTTAGTTTCTACTTCTATGAAAGAAATAGAAACTCTACCTTTTATTTATGTCATGAAGCTAGTATATAGTTGCATTAACTGTTTTAAATCTTTGATAATTCCAGTGCCTACCTTATCTCAGTACTGGGATCTCCCTCTTACTCTTTAAATCTTTAGATTTGTCCATATTTTCTGAAGTCTTTTTAATGTCAATTTTATGTGGTAGATATTTTGGGTCTTATTTCAATTGCCTGAATAATGTTGATTTTTCATTTGTTTATTTAATAGAAAGTTGTTGAAACTTAGTCTGTTAAAAAAAAGAAAGAAAGAAAATAATCACAATTTTGAAGGGCTTTGCTAAGATATTTTGATTAATACAGTACAGTATGCCTCAAGAGTTAGTTGAGGCTTAGGTTGTAGTTTGCAGAGGTACTTCTTTTATTGTGCTTTACTTTATTTTGTTTCAGATACTGATTTTTCTTTTTTGCATAAATTGATGGCTTGTGGCAACCCTGCCTCAAGCAAGTCCATTGGCATTATTTTTTTCAGTATCATATGATCACTTTGTATCTATATTTCACATTTTGTGTTTTGTAATATTTTAAACTGTTTCATTATTATTATATTTTTAATGATGATTTATGATCTTATGTGATCTTATGTTATTGGTGAATTTCAGTTGGTGCTTTTGTCTATGAGCACAGAAGGAGGTTTTGGCTTGAGACTTTGACCTTTGAGACGATGATGCTGACCAACCAGTACAGGGATCAGGGAAAAGGTGGTATGAGTTGATTGCTTCTTTAAGTGTTGACAGAACTGCAAGCTGGTTTCAGCAGTGGCTCCTAGGGCAAACTGTCTTTATCAGCATGAATATAGGCTAGGATAGTTACTAAAGGAAGATATTGAGCAAATAAGTAGCATGATCTCATGTTTGATTTAGGATGACCACTGATTACTCTTTGGAGAACAGACTGAATGGTATTAGAGCAAAAACAAACAGATTAGTTATAAAACATTACAATAATTCAGGTGAATTAATATTTATACAAAAATGGTAGCAGTATATGTGGAGGATAGTGATCAGATTGTAGGTTATATTTTTAAGATAAAGCCAACAAAATTTCCTAAAATGTGAGGTATGAAATTTAAAAAATAATGGCAGAATCAATGGCAGTCCACTTTTTTGATCTAAGGAAATACAAACCTAATTTATGTTTTTTTCAATTGAAATGGTAAAGAGTGTGGAAGAAGTAAGTTTGGGGTTAAAAGAAATTTCCAAGGGAGAGAGGGGCATATTGGCTTCTTTCACATGCAGATTAAGATGTTCAGTAGGTTCTTAGATACACCAGGCTGGATTTTAGGCAATTTGCCTTGGCTTGGAATTTTTAGAGTATATAGATAGAATTCAAAGCCATGAAGGTAGATGACATCACCTAGGGAGTAAGTGTAGATGGAGAAGAGAAAAGTTCTGAGAACTTGTTTCAAGGACATTCCAACCTTTAGAGGTGGAAAAGCTGAGAAGAAGTCAACAAAGTAGACTGAGAAAGGGCAGCATGATATGAGAAAAATTGAATCAGTGGGAGACTGGAAGCCATGGGAACAATATAAAACATAAATAAAGAAAATGAGATCTGTCAAGTAAAATTAGATCTGAGAATTAACTATTTGATTTTAGTACCATGAAAGTTACTCATACCTTGGTAAGAAAATTTTCAGAGTAGTACTGAAAGTGAAAGTCTGGATCATGTGTGTTCAAGACAGATGAGAGAAGAGAAATTGGACATAACTGATGTAGACAATTATTTTGAAGAGTTTGTTAAAAGAAAAGCAGAGAAACTGCATGAGTTCAAGGAAAACATTTTCAAAGAAGAGAAATCTTGAGTGTATTTTGATAAAAGATTATGGTTTTATTAATATGTTGCTTCTTTCAGCTGTCATATATATTTTTCTATTGTTACCATTAAGTTATTAAATAATCAATAGATACCTATTGACTACAAAGTATAATGGAACTAACCAAAAAATTCTACTCCTAGTAAATAGAGCATAAACAATATTTATAGAGCTAGAAGGACATCCCAACAGTTCTAGACTTCAGGCATTGCTGTAAGCAATTTGGAACATTAGTGTCCTATCTTCAAAGGGTGATGCAAGTTAGAGAAAGAGAGCAACCTAAAATGAGTAAGAAGTGTGTTCTCATCAATTTTGTGAATGTTGTATTAACAGTTTGGCCCACATTATTTTGAGATTACATATTTAGGACTGACATATACTTCAACATAATGAAAAATTTGCATCAAACTATATTTTGTGAAAGTACACAGAAAACTATTAGAAGGAATAATATAAAGGCTCAATTTTAATAATATCATGCATAATATCAATGCTCACATATTGTTACATAAGTTATTTTAGGAAATTGTTAACCATCATATGTCTATATTTATGAAGTTGAAAATGTTGAAATAATGAAAACAATATATTGCTTATCTTTAGTATAATCTTTTAAAATAGTATTTTATCTTATAACTTAAGGTGAAAATATTAGACAGAATAATGTAATTTTATTTGGAAGGGACCCTTTAGATGATCTGGTCCAAGTTTATGTATTTATAAATGTAGAAATTTAAATACAGTGTATATAATGACTCATCCAAAGTAATATAACTAATTTTAACAAAGTTTGCTACCTGATGATTTTCAGTACTCTTGCCACTTTATTTTTCAGAATCATATTAGAGAAGAAAATTAAACATATTAGGAAAATGTCTTTTCTTCATTTCTCTTCACTACCTGACTTTTTCTTTTTCTTTTTCCCCTACTTCCTTTTAACTTTTTGCTTCTCTTCTCCTTTAAGAAAGGAAGACTTACGTGTTAATGAAATGGGAAAAGGTTAAAAGAGAAGAATTATTCTAGTACTTTCCCCTATAATTCTTTCCTTACACATACAGACACACACCTAAAACCTTTTGGAAGACATAAAGAACTCAAATGTTCTTAATTCTTTGTAGTTTAAAAAAATAATCTCTACTCTTTCTGAGAACAAACAACCCATCTATCCTGGGATAGAAAGAGCTAACAGTAACCCTAGAGATTTATTTCATGAACTTCAAATCAATCATGTTTCAAGGTTTCTCTTTTCTCTAGACTATTGACAAATATACCTAAAATTTACTGGTTTAAGTGTGCAGATACTCATAGTATTGAATTTTATTTTTTTAGTTATTTCTTTTGAAATTTGCAAACGATTTACTATCTCAGATCCTCAGTTTGTTAATCTAGAAAACAAGGATAATTATGTTTAGTTTATAATGCCATTGCTAGCTTAAAAAGGAATGCATGATGCAATATAAGTACTCATGTGTTGTTTTTATTTTTATCAATATAATTATCATAAACAGCTCTCCTCAAATAGGAAGTACCTTTCTGAAAACTCATGAACGCATTCATAGTCACTGTTTCAAAGAAGAGACATAGTAGAACCTGTGAACTATTATGGAGTTGGTCTACTTAAAAATTCAATTAGTGACATCATAAATAAGTGGAGGCATAAAAATGCATAATCTAAAGAAATATTATCTTTGCTTTAAGAGTTTGGCATATTTCTATATACCATCCTAAGAAATCTAATTCTTTTAATAATTATAATCAAATCAAGCTTGTTATTAGAGTGTTTGTTCTATTGAATGAGTTTGAGAGTGATATGGAGAATTTTATTTATGAGCTTCAGATGAGCAATTACTGATGTGTTTGTAATTTCTTATACAAGTATACAAGTGGTACAGCAACATATCTTGCAGTGCTTCCTTCCATGTTGTAATAAAACTCTTGCAGAACATGTGTGTGCACCATAAAGGAAAAGGCAATGATTTTTCTCTGGGAACTGATGGCCCTTATTAGCATGAACTGAATTGTGCATCTGTGTTCATAATGGGCTGAATAATGTGGTGGTGGATTGCTTTGTACATATTCCTGTGCTTTCCCTTCTGTTTGCCTCGCTGTTTGTTTTCTCATCCAGCCCACGCAGGTGAGACTGACTTTTTGCTTCTTGGCTTTATTATCTAGAGATAATGGAGGAAGGCAGGAGCATGTGTAAGCAAATGTATTGGTTGTCATAGGCTCCGTTTTCTGGTGTCCTTCTTGATTTTCTTTTCTGCCTTTGACATTTTAGGTAAAGCCCTCTATAACATATCATGATACAGCCCCTCCCACCTACCCAAATAGAACAAGTGGTTGAATGCTTCACACATCATGGCCTTTATTCATCTATATTTATAAAAATGCCTTTTCTTTCTTTCTTTTTTTATTATTTTTTTTAGTGTTGCCATCTCTCATACGTTTACTTATTTATCTGTTCAGTGATCATGCTGGTACTGTTGTGCCATCTGAAAATTTAGCCCTTTAGCTTCTTTGATGGCATAATTAACATGAACTAAATAAATCCAGCTTGTGTCACAGCTGTCAAGGCACCTGGGTATTTATAGTTTCACCCTCTCTTCTGAGGCGGGAGAGCTTTCATAACACTTGCGGCAGGGTGAATCTGGAGCAGATGGGCTAATATAACCTGGTTTTTAATAAGGCAAGAGGGGATAACACTGCATAAAGCCCAGTCACAAATCTATCAAAGGTACTGAATTGATTATATCCTGCACCAGGAATGCCTGTGTCCAGATGAATGAATTCTAGATGTCTCAATGCTGAGCTTTTAGTTGCTGAATTTTAAAATAAAAAGCTTAGCTTCTACAGAAAATAACAGATAATTTTCTTCTTAGCAGCCAATGACTTGAACTAGCCTTTTGCATTTATTCAGGAGAAGATAACACAGAATGCTAAGTGGCTTTTCCTTTCCACCTATGTGACAACAATTACCTTGACCAATGGAAAATACAATAGTATCTGAAAAGAAACTCCCAGGGGCATAAGAAGCAAAATAAATCCTGAAAGTGACAACTGGAATATAAAAAGAAACAGTTCAAGAAATTTCTCAACCCCAGGAAGGCATAGAGACTCTCCTACAGAATCATCCTGCCCAGAAAGCACAAGTGGCAGCTAGAAGCCTGATGATGAAAGTCATAGATAACTCTGTTGTCCATTAATATTATCTGCCATTGTGAGAGACTAGCTGCCAATAGAGACCACCAGTCGGAGTTCAAAGAAAAGCAGTTTATTGGCAATTTCGGATCCGGGCCCCCACCAAGACAATCGAAGGTGGGGAGCCCTGAACACCCGCTTTGGGGAGCCTTTTATCCTATTGTGCAGGGGAGGAGAGGGGGCTACTCGGCAGAGCATGATTGGTGGGCAGGCAGGTAAGGTTTATGTAACTATTGGTGACAATTTGCAGTTAGCGTCGAGTCCCTGTTTCCTAGAGCTAGATCCTGTTTCTTAGGTTGCAGGGCAAACATTGCAGTGACACACCTGGTATCCATTGTTCCCTTTAAAATTTTGGGGCTTTCCGTCCCAGTAAAGCTGACCTAGTATTCAACTCCCTGGGAAATATTTTATTTCCTTCTTCACTTTCTTCCTCCTTGAGAATTCCAGACTCCTCTCTCCTTGGGGACCCCTAGACTTCTTATCAACCTGCCTAGGAAATGACTCTCTTTCAGCCATACACACCTTCAGGAGTTAAATAGGCTATGGAAAGCCAATGTCAGGGAGTGAGTGAAATTTTAGAAGAATAATCCACACATAGTTAAGGAAAAACTGAGATAGATTGAGTTTTAGATGCTTTTATATACAAGCCCCTTTGTATGGCTGTAGTTTGTAGTAGTCTGTACCTCGTGGGGAGAAGAGAGATCTGTGATTTTCAGAGAGCATGTAGTGTTAGTCACAAAGCTGTGTCTGACTCTTTGCAAACCCATGTACTGTAGGAATGCCAGGCTCCTCTGTCCATGGGATTCTCCAGGTAAGAATACTGGAGTGGGTTGCCACTCCATTTTCCAGAGGATCTTCCCCACACAGGGATCAAACACAAGTCTCTTGTATTCTGGGCAAATTCTTCACCCTTTGAGCTCTAGAGAAGACTTCAGAAAGCATGACTGAATGATAATACACCTCTAGGGGACATAGATCATGATAACCCATGGGCTTTTTCAAATTACACCTCCTCACTACCCAGATTATCTGAACATTCTAGAGTTGTGTGTGTGCCAGTCACTTTAGTCGTGTTTCACTTTTGCAACCCTATGGACTCTTGCCTGGAAAATCCCATGGAGGAGGAGCCTGGGTAGGCTGTGGCCCATGGGCTCGCAAAGAGTCGGACACGACTGAGCGACTTCACTTTCACTTTCACTTTCACTCACTATGGACTATAGCCTGCCAGGCTCCTTTGTCCACGGGATTCTCCAAGCATGAATATTGGAATGGGTTGCTATTCCCTCCTTCAGGGGATCTTCCCAACCCAGGGGTCAAACCCACCTCTCCTGTGGCTCCAGCATTGCAGGTGGATTCTTTACCACTGAGCCACTAGATAAGGCCCCTAGAAGGACATAGCCTTGTGAGAGTGACTACCTGGCGAGCTTCACTGACAGATAATATCACACTCAAGTGTGTCAATGTAGAAGAAAAGAAAGTGATGGCTTTTCTTCTTCCATAATAAAGTTTTCTTAAAAACGTGTGTACCTGTGGTGGATTCATGTTGATGTGTGGCAAATCGAATACAATATTGTAAAGTAATTAACCTAAAATTAAAATAAATAAATTTACATTAAAAATAAAATAAATAAAAACTTTCAATACATTGTTAAGCAAGAGAAAGGATCTTTCAGTTTTAGCAATTTTTGTCTGTACAGAGGCACGAATGATGGTTCTCCAGATTGTCAACACCAAAATCAGATTGATTATAGTCTTTGCAGCCAAATATGGAGAAGCTCTATACAGTCAACAAAAACAAGACTGGGAGCTGACTGTGGCTCAGATCATGAGCTCCTTATTGCCAAATTAAGACTTAAATAGAAGTAGGGAAAACCACTAGACCAGTCAGGTATGACCTAATCAAATCCCTTATGATTATGCAGTGAAAGTGAAAAGTAGATTTAAGGACCTAGATCTGAGAGATAGAGTGCCTGATGAACTATGGAATGAGGTTCATGACATTGTACAGGAGAAAAAGATCAATACCATCCCCGTGGAAAATAAATGCAAAAAAAAGCAAAATAGCTGTCTGGGGAGTCCTTACAAATAGCTGTGAAAAGAAGAAAAGTAAAAAGCAAAGGAGAAAAGGAAAGATATAAGCAGCTGAATATAGAGTTCCAAAGAATAGCAAGAAGAGATAAGAAAGCCTTCCTCAGCAATCAATGCAAAGAAATAGAGGAAAGAGCAGAATGAGAAAGGCTAGAGATCTCTTCAAGAAAATTAGAGATGCCAAGGGAAAATTTCATGCAAGGATGGGCTTAATAAAGGACAGAAAAGGTCTGGACCTAACAGAAACAGAAGATATTAAGAAGCAGTGGCAATAATACACAGAAGAACTGTACAAAGAAGAGCTTCACGACCAAGACAATCACAATGGTGTGATCACTCACCTAGAGCCAGACATCTTGGAATGTGAAGTCAAGTGGGCCTTAGAAAGCATCACTATGAACAAAGCGAGTGGAGGTGATGGAATTACAAGTGAGCTATTTTAAATTCTGAAAGATGATGTTGTGAAAGTGCACTCAATATGCCAGCAAACTTGGAAAACTCAGCAGTGGCCACAGGACTGGAAAAGGTCAGATTTCATTCCAATCCCAAAGAAAGGCAATGCCAAAGAATGCTCAGACTACCACAAAATTGCACTCATCTCCCACGCTAGTAAAGTAATGCTCACATTCTCCAAGCCAGGCTTCAGCAATATGTGAACCGTGAATTTCCACAAGTTCAAGCTGGTTTTAGAAAAGGCAGAGGAACCAGAGATCAAATTGCAAACATCCGCTGGATCATCAAAAAAGCAAGAGAGTTCCAGAAAAACACCTGTTTCTGCTTTATTGACTATGCCAAAGCCTTTGACTGTGTGGATTACAATAAACTGTGGAAAATTCTGAAAGAGATAGGAATACCAGACCACCTGACCTGCCTTTTGAGAAATCTGTTTGCAGGTCAGGAAGCAACAGTTAGAACTGGACATGGAACAACAGACTGGTTCCAAATAGGAAAAGGAGTACGTCAAGGCTGTATATTGTCACCCTGCTTATTTAACTTATATGCAGAGTACATCATGAGAAATGCTGGACTGGAAGAAACACAAGCTGGAATCAAGATTGCCGGGAGAAATATCAATAATCTCAGATATGCAGATGACACCATCCTTATGGCAGAAAGTGAAGAGGAACTAACAAGCCTCTTGATGAAAGTGAAAGAGGAGTGAAAAAGTTGGCTTAAAGCTCAACATTCAGAATATGAAGATCATGGCATCTGTTCCCATCATTTCATGGGAAATAGATGGGGAAACAGTGGAAAGTGTCAGACTTTATCTTTTGGGCTCCAAAATCACTACAGATGGTGACTGCAGCCATGAAATTAAAAGACGCTTACTCCTTGGAAGAAAAGTTTTGACCAACCTAGATAGCATATTCTAAAGCAGAAACATTACTTTGCCAACCATGGTCCATTTAGTCAAGGCTATGGTTTTTCCTGTGCTCATATATGTATGTGAGAGTTGGACTGTGAAGAAAGTTGAGCACCGAAGAATTGATGCTTTTGAACTGTGGTGTTGGAGAAGACTCTTGAGAGTCCCTTGGACTGCAAGGGGATCCAACCAATCCATTCTGAAGGAGATTAGCCCTGGGTGTTATTTGGAAGGAATGATGCTAAAGCTGAAACTCCAGTACTTTGGCCACCTGATGTGAAGAGTTGACTCCTTGGAAAAGACTCTGATGCTGGGAAGGATTGGGGGCAGGAGGTGAAGGGGACGACCGAGGATGAGATGGCTGGATGGCATCACCCACTCGATGGATGTGATTTTGAGTGAACTCGGGAGTTGTGATGGACAGGAAGGCCTGGCATGTTACGATTCATGGGGTCACAAAGAGTCGGACACAACTGGGCAACTGAACTGAACTGAACTGAGAATATGAGACTTATTTTCTTCCTTAATGTCTTCAGAGAACAGTTATCAATGATTTCTTTCCAGAGTTAAAAATAATAGACTTGAGCTCAATGTACTGTGATCATATTTATAATTTTATCCATTGTGAGAATATCCTCTACTTGACATCTTACCAAATATTAGGTCTCCTTGTGGAAGTTCACAGTTTGTGACATTTCATCCTAAAATGCATACTTTTCCATTTTGAATTTGTGTTTTCTATTTTTATTTTAGGTTGGAAATAAGGCTAAATAAGATTCAGAATAAAAATATTAAATATGAAAAATAGCTGTTAAGAATTAATTTCCCATGGCAATCAATTGCATGTTTATTCAGTAGTTTGGCATAGTTGTTTGACTAAACTTTTTATTTCCAGTATCAATTGAGCAGTTTGTCCATTTTACTTTAGAGTGTTCATTTTTTGTGATAATAATTTCAACATCTTTTAACTAATTATGTCTAAGGAGGGGCTTTTCTGGTGGATCAGGAAGTAAAGAATCTGCCTGAAATACAGGAGACCTGAGTTTGATCCCTAGGTTGTCAAGATGCCCTGGAGAAGTGAATGGCTACCCACTACAGTATTCCTTCCTAGATAATCTCCATGGAAAGAGGAGCCTGGAGGGCTGCAGTCCATGGGATTACAAAGAGTCAGGCAAGACCAAGTGACTTTTATTTTATTTATTTTTATTATTTGTCCAAGGAAGAGTTAACTTGCTCATAGACTAGTTTAATTTCAAGTGTGGTCCTCTCTGTGGTTGTTTTGTCTTGGCTATGTGTTTAAACTTCCAATAAATCTGCTCTAAAAACAACTTGCATCCTCCATTGCCATCAATCTTAAATCCATATTCATTAAGTTAGAAAATATATATACAAATCAGAGGAAAGAAATTGTGTTATTTTTGTTGTAAAAGACTGGTTTAAAATATTTGTTAGGAACTGTCTGAAAGTACAACCTATTGTAATTGTAGTTTGTCATCTGTTGTTAATTGTCATTAGTAAAAGGCAGCACTATACATAGTACATAGGGCTTCCTGGTGGCTCAGAGGTTAAAGCGTCTGCCTGCAATGCAAGAGACCTGGGTTCGATCCCTGGGTCGTGAAGATCCCCTAGAGAAGGAAATGGCAACCCACTCCAGTATTTTTGCCTGGAGAATCCCATGGATGGAGGAGCCTGAAGGGCTACAGTCCACGGGGGTCGCAAAGAGTTGGACACGACTGAGCGACTTCACTTTCATACATAGTACATAAAATAAAATAAGTCAGGTTTACAACTCTGTTTGCATCCATCTGTAATGCATGATAGCATGTGTTTTATAGTACTGACTATTAAGATAATATATATTTGTATTCTTTTTTATTAAATTTATTTATTTTTTAATTACAATACTGTATTTGTTTTGCCATACATTGACACGAATCAGCCATAGGTGAACACAATCTCCCAATGCCGAAGCCCCCTCCCACCTCCCACCCCACATCCTCTACTTAAAACTTCAACTTTGAAATTTCTTCAATGATAAATTAATGCTTAGGAATTAAAAGCTATAGTGAATTCCCCTGCTAGGCATACACACCAAGGAAACCAGAATTGAGACATGTGTACCCCAATGTTCATCACAGCACACTTTATAATAGCCAGGACATGGAAGCAACCTAGTTTTCCATCAGCAGATGAACAGATAAGAAAGCTGTAGTACATATAAACAATGGAGTATTACTCAGCCATTAAAAAATACATAAAAATTACGTTTGGATCAGTTCTAATGAGGTGGATGAAACTGGAGCCAATTATACAGAGTGAAGTAAGCCAGAAAGAAAAACACCAGTACAGTATACTAATGCATATATATGGAATTTAGAAAGATGATAATGATAACCCTGTATGCAAGACAGCAAAAGAGACACAGATGTATAGAATAGTCTTTTGGACTCTGTGGGAGAGTGTGAGGGTGGGATGATTTGGGAGAATGGCACTGAAACATGTATAATATCATAAAAGAAATGAATCGCCAATCTAGGTTTGATGCAAGATACAGGATACTTGGGGCTGGTGCACTGGGATGACCCAAAGGGATGGTATGAGGAGGGAGGTGGGAGGGGGGGTTCAGAATTGGGAACAAGTGTACACCTGTGGCAGATTCATGTTGATGTATGACAAAACCAATACAATATTGTAAAGTAATTAGCCTTCAATTAAAAAAAAATAAAGTTAATTCCATTGTCCTTAGACTTCTACTGATTTTACAGAATATAGATTAACTTGCAGAAGATGCTCTTTTTTATTTTTCAAAGATAAAGATATAAAATATCTGGCATCATCTTATATAATAATACTGTTTTTTTGGAAATAAAATGAAAAGTATAAGATTTCTAATACTCCACCTCAAAATGTAAATGAAAACTGACTTTTCTCCATTTTTATATTCATACCTATACTTCTAAGTCTCCACACTTGTGAAGAAAATGCTTTGTTGATGTTTTGTGTGATAGAAATAGTGCATTTCTAAAATTTGTTTGTACACAGATACTTTCCACCAAAGACATCTAACCTTTAGATAATTGTATTTTAAAGCGACATTTTTGCCCCCTAGGTGACAATACCATCATTGAATTAGCACTATGATAAAAGGGAAACATTTAGAATTTGGCAGAATTTCATCAAATGAAAGACTTACAAGAGAACTCATTCTCCATTTTTGGCAAGCTTACTGACACCTTTAAAACGTAAGGGGAAAACCTAGTTACAAGTAACCAAAGTATCTGTAAACTCACAGAACTTAAAGACATATATTTTAGGAGGTGAGGGATAATAGGCAGGAAGCATTATTATCAAGCTATTATTATCTATCATGTGTGCTGCATTTATTAATTCAAGCCTCAGCAAGCTTAATCACATTATCTTGAAGTTATGTGAGAATAAATCCTGTCTGCCTATATCTGTTTCAGGCTGTAAATCACCAGTTTACAATATAGATTCAGGGTGGTCACTTGGGAAGTTGCATGTTGCTTATGAATTAATTATCTCACTCTGTATCACCTTTATAGAAATTAATTAGGTTATGTTTAGGAATCCATCTGTTTTCACTCCTCTGAAAATTATACAAGGTTAGAATTCTAAATAATTTAACAAAAAAATTTCCTTTAAAGAAACACTATAAAGGAAATACTACTTTTAACTCTTCAATTAACTTGCATTACCCTAGTAATTAATTAGATTTATTTTACATATTTTAATATAAATTTAAAATGTTCTGAAAAATTTTATTAACATTTGATTGGCCCAGAAATGCACCACATAACAAATATGAATAAAAGCATGAATAATCACATAATCATTTTGATAAAATTCCATATTTTTTATACAAGTGTTGGTAAAGTTTTGTAGTGAATCTCTTGGGTGAATATCTACCCAGAAAATCAAGAAATTTGAAAGGTAAATATAAGTTTGGAAAGTCAAATACTGATAAAGAAAGATAAATCACCTTACTTAAATACATAACTGACCTTAAAAAACAGAGATATAAATATGGATATAAATATTTTGCTGATTGACCATGTGTGCCATCCATTTCCTCTTTAAACTTAACATCTGCTCATTAATTAACTTCACTGGCTTTGCTAATTATATCATTTGCTCTGACAATGTGCTATTATTGCCTTTGAGGCTTTTAAAGAAGCAAAAGAGATTTCTCACATGGAATGGTCCACAGTTTTAAATGGAAACAGAAATCCTGCAACAGGTGCACATTTTTTTTAGGTAGTATATAATATAGATAATTTGGTACACATGCAATGTTCCTATAAGAAATCTAGAATTAGTCTGAAAGAACTCAAAGGTTGAAAATGATGCTGGCATAAACCTTGATAAAATACAGCTTGCAGAAAGATGGATGGAAAGGTAAATAAAACTATAGGTAATAGGTTGATACCAAGGGAATATTTGATGCAAGTTCAGTTCAGTTCAGTCGCTCAGTTGTGTCTGACTCTCTGCAGATGGGCACAATAAAGGACAGAAATGGAACAGACTTAACAGAAAAAGAAGATATTAAGAAGAGGTGGCAAGAATACACAGAAGAACTATACAAAATATCTTCATGATCCAAATAACCACGATGGTGTGATCATTCACCTAGAGCCAGACATCCTGGAATGCAAAGTGAAGTGGGCCTTAGTAAGCATCACTAAGAACAAAGCTAGTGAAGATGATAGAATTCCAGTTGAACTATTTCAAATCTTAAAAGATGATGCTGTTGAAGTGGTGCACTCAATATGCTAGCAAATTTGGAAAACTCAGCAATGGCCACATGACTGGAAAATGTCAGTTTTCATTCTAATCTCAAAGAAAAGCAATGAAAAAGAATGTTCAAACTACTCCACAATTGCATTCATCTCACACGCTAGCAAAGTAACGTTCTATATTCTCCAAGCCAGGCTTCAATAGTACCTGAATTGTGAACTTCCAGATGTTCAAGTTGGATTTAGGAAATACAGAGGAACTAAAGATAAAATTGCCAACATACATTGGATCATTGAAAAAGCAAGAAATTTCCAGAAAAATATCTACTTCTGCTTGACTGACTTCATCAAAGCCTTTGACTGTGTGGATCACAGCACACTGTGGAAAATTCGTGAAGAGATGGGAATACCTGACTACCTGAACCATCTCCTGAGAAATCTGTATAAAGGTCAAGAAGGAACAGTTAGAACTGGACATGGAGCAACAGACTGGTTCCTAATCAAGAAAGGAGTATATCAGGCTGTATATTGTCACCCTGCTTATTTAACTTATATGAAGAGTACATCATGTGAAATGCCAGGCTGTATGAAGCACAAGCTGGAATCAAAATTACCAGGAGATATATCAATAACCTCAGATATGCAGATGACACCACCCTTATGGCAGAAAGTGAAGAAGAAATAAAGAGCTTCTTATTGAAAGTGAAAGAGGAGGGCCAAAAAGATGGCTTAAGACTCAACATTCAGAAAACTAAGATCATGGCATCTGGTCCCAACACTTAATGCCAAATAGATGGGGAAACAATGGAAGCAGTGACAGACTTTATTTTGGGGAGCTCCAAAATCACTGCAGATGTTGACTACAGGCATAATATTAAAAGATATTTGCTCCTTGGAAGAAAACTTATGACCAATCTTGACTTCATATTAAAAAGCAGAGACATTACTTTGCCATCAAAGTCCATCTAATCAAAGGTATTCAAGCTATACTATAAGGCTACAGTCACCAAAACGGTATGTTACTGGCACAAAGACAGAAACATAGATCAATGGAACAAAATAGAAAGCCCACACACCTATGAACACCTTATCTTTGACAAAGGAGGCACAAATATACAATGGAGAAAAGTAAATCTCTTTAACAAGTGGTGCTGGGAATACTGGTCAACTACTTGTAAAACAATGAAACTAGAACATTTTCTAATAAACTCAAAATGGCTTAAATATCTAAATGTAAGACCAGAAACTAAAAAACTCCTAAGGAAAATATAGGCAAAACACTCTCTGACATAAATCATAGCAGTATCCTCTATGACCCACCTCCCGGAGTAGTGGAAATAAATGCAAAAACAAACAAATGGGACCTAATAAAACTTAAAAGCTTTTTCACAATGAAGGAAAATATAAGCAAGGTGAAAAGACAGCCTTCAGAATGGCAGAAAATAGTAACAAAGGAAGCAACTGACAAAGAATTAATCTCAAAAACATACAGGCAGCTCATGCAGCTCAATTCCAGAAAAATAAATGATGCAATCAGAAAATGGGCCAAAGACCTAAACATACATTTCTCCAAAGAAAACATGCATATGGCTAACAAACACATGAAAAGATGCTCAATATCTGTCCTTATCAGATAAATGCAATTCAAAATGACAATGAGGTACCCTCTCATGCCAATCAGAATGGCTGCAATCAAAAAGTCTACAAACAATAAATGCTGGAAAGGGTGTGAAGAAAAGGGAACCCTCTTACTCTGTTGGTAGAAATGCAAACTAATAAAGCCACTATGGAGAAGAGTGTGGAGATTCCTTAAAAACCTGGAAATAAAACTGCCTTATGATCCAGCAATCCCACTACTGGGCATACACACTGAGGAAACCAGAACTGAAAGAGGCACATGTACCCCAATGTTCATCGTGGCACTGTTTATAATAGCCAGGACATGGAAGCAACCTAGATGTCCATCAGCAGATGAATAGATAAGAAAGTAGTGGTACATATACACAATGGAGTATTACTCAGCTATTAAAAATAATGCATTTGTATCAGTTCTAATGAGGTGGATGAAACTGGAGCCTATTATACAGAATGAAGTAAGTCAGAAAGAAAACACCAATACAGTATATTAATGCATATATATTTAATTTGGAAAGATGATAATGATGATCCTATATGAAAAACAGCAAAAGAGACACAGATATAAAGAACAGAATGTTGGACTCTGTGGGAGAAAGTGAGGGTGGAATGATTTGAGAGAATAGCATTGAAATATGTATATTATCATATGTGAAATAGATTGTCAGTCTAGGATCCATACATGAGGCAGGGTGCTCAGGGCTGGTGCACTGGGATGACCCTGAGAGATGGGATGGAGAGGGAGGTGGGAGGAGGGTTCAGGATGGGGAACACATGTACACTCGTGGCTGATTCGTGTGAATGTATGGCAAATACCACCACAACAATATAAAGTGGAAGGTGAAGGTGAAGTCGCTCAGTCGTGTCTGACTCTTTGCGACCCCTACTAGGCTTCTCTGTCCATGGGATTCTCCAGGCAAGAGTAATTGGAGTGGATTGCCATTTCCTTCTCCAGGGGATCTTCCCAACCCAGGGATCGAACCTGGGTCTCCCGCATTGGAGGCAGATGCTTTAACCTCTGAGCCGCCAATATAAAGTAATTGGCCTCCAATTAAAATAAATACATAAAAAAAAAAAGTCATGGTGTTTCCAGTAGTCATGTACAGATGTAAGAGTTGGACTATAAAGAAAACTGAGCACTGAAGAATTGATGCTTTTGAACTGTGGTGTTAGAGAAGACTTTTGAGGTTCTTTTGGACTGTGAGGAGATCCGACAAGTCCATCCTAAAGGAACTCAGTCCTGAATATTCATTGGAAGGACTGAAGCTGAAGCTGAAACTCCAAGATTTGGCCACCTGATGTGAAGAACTGACTCATTTGAAAAGACCCTGCTGCTGGAAAGATTGAAGGCTGGAGGATAAGGGGACAACAGAGCATCAAATGGTTGGATGGCTGCCCAGGTCCAGCCCCAGTGGATCCAGGGTAATTCAAAGGGGAGATGGAGTAGGCGTCCGAGGAAAAAAAAGCTATTTAATTGCAGATACAGACAGAGATTAGAAACGGATAGTGTAGTAGGAAAATTAGTGGAGAAAAAGAGGCTGAATAACTTGGTTTACGTGGAATACCAATCATCACATACATAGGCCACAGGCGTCTTTCCGTTCTCCCGAAGGAGAGGAGGCACTGAGGCCTCACCAGTCTGAACTTAGAAGCCCAGGCAAAGTTAGCAGACTTGGTGAGTACCCACATTCCAGATGGGAATTCAGCCAGAAAAATGGGGAGCAAGAAAAAAATGGCACAGGGGAATCAGTCTTTCCAAAAACTGACCCGATTTCTTTGCTTTTCAGGTTTGTTTATATACCTTTGGTTATACATAGGAATGAATAAAGAGTCACGTGGGGGTCAGCAGACCTGACCCTTGTCACAATCAGGTGCTTCATATAAAAGTATACAAAGATCTTATGGGTTTTACATCATCTTATGGCCATGAGGCCTGCTGACATTTTATGGCCCTTTCTGATAACAGTCAGTTAACCAGAAAACTTATTTTTTCCAGGGGTGACTTTTTCTTAAATCAGGCACCACCCTCCAAATAAAGTTGCATTCCTACAGGGTGAGGGGTGTAGTAGATTACAGTCAAGAAACGAATTTTTCCTATATACTAGTTTTATTCATTATAAGGGCAGGGACTATGGAGATTTAACAGCAAATATTGGCTCAGCAAAAGAAAATCCTTCACCAATGTTCCCCTTAAGATCTATTTAGTCTTAAGATAGTGATACAGTTACATTTTTACATAGCAAGGACAGAGTGATTTATAACAAAGTACAGTGATTTGTAACAAAAGAGAAAATTCATTAAATCAAAAAGTCTAGCATTGCTAACATCAAAAACTACTATATTTCCTTTTCTATATTCCAAATACATAGATTAATAAAATCCCAGGTGCCTAAGGATATGGAGGCCTGGATGCTAATACTCCAAACTCTCTGTGTTGTTTATGGTTGAGAGGTTGTCACACAAGCTAGTCTGACAGCAGAATGGTTTGACCTGAGACACCCTTGTCACACCCAGGGCAGTGAATTAGCAGTAATTATTGGCAAGACAAATGAAAAACCCTTCACCAATATAATTTTTAATCAACCCACTATACTATACTAATAATTTTGTAACTTCTCAAAAGAGTCTGTATTTAGAAAGTTTTAAAGCATCTCATGCCTCTCATGGTTGGAAGGCTATAAACAATCACATGTGGCCAGACGAACGCGCTCAGGCAGGCTAGAGGACCTTCAGAGGAGTCTGTAGTTGAAACACTCTTGTCACACCCAGGAATTTTTATTAACGGGAGCTGCAAGTTAACTCCTTCTCCGAGAGAAACGGTTATGGGGGAGAGCCCCCCGTAAAGTCAGAGGTGTAGGTGAGAGCATAAAACAGACTCCGGTTTTGGGGGTAGACGCTGGGGAACAGGAGGTTTCCTGAGGCTTGATCACGCCTTTGCATATGCCAAGCCTCCTTCTTTATGACCTTTGTCATGGGCGGAGTACCTCACACTGGCTCCAGGCAGATGGCATCACTGATTGATGGACATGAGTTTGAGTAAGCCCCAAGAGTTGATGATGGACAGGGAAGTCTGGTCTGCAGCAGTCCGTGGGGTTGCACAGAGTAAGACAAGACTGAGTGACTGAACTGAACTGAACAAGTTGAAAGGGAATATGATTAGCAGTACTGGAAACAATAAGGGAAGCATTGATGATTAATGGAAGATAAGATTGAACAGAAAGTTGAGTTTCACCTAAAATGCATGGTTTGAACATGATCTGATAGGTAGTAAGATAGACATAAGCAAACAGTGATATTTTAGAATCTATAATAATTTAGTACTATAATGGCAAGCCACTTCAGTATTCTTGCCTTGAGAACCCCATGAACAGTATGAAAAAACAAAATGATAGGATACAAAAAGAGGAGCTCCCCAGGTTATTAGGTGCCCATGATGCTACTGGAGATCAGTGGAGATATATCTCCAGAAAGAATGAAGTGATGGAGCCAAAGCAAAAAACAGTACCCAACTGTGTATGTGACTAGTGATAGAAGCAAGCTCTGATGCTATAAAGAGCAGTATTTCATATGAACCTGGAATGTCAGGTCCATGAATCAAGGCAAATTGGAAGTGGTCAAACAAGAGATGGCAAGGATGAATGTCGACATTCTAGGAATCAGCGAACTAATATGGACTGGAATGGGTGAACTTAACTCACATGACCATTATATCTACTACTGCAGGCAGGAATCCCTCAAAAGAAATGGAGCAGTCATCATGGTCAAAAAGAGTACTTGAATGCAGTCTCAAAATGACAGAATGATTTCTGTTCATCTCCAAGGCAAACAATTCAATATTATGGAAATCCAAATCTATGCCCCAACCAATAATGCTGAAGAAGCTAAATTGAACGGTTTTATGAAGACCTACAAGACCTTTTAGATTTAATACCCCCAAAAGATGTCCTTTTCACTATAGGAGACTGAAATGCAAAAGTAGAAGTCAACAAACACCTGGAGTAACAGGCAAATTTGGCCTTGGAATGCGGAATGAAGCAGGGCAAAGACTAAGAGAGTTTTTCCAAGAAAATGCACTAGTCATAGCAAACACCCTCTTCCAACAACACAAGAGAAGACTCTACACGTGGACATCACCAGATGGTAAACATAGAAATCAGATTGATTCTATTCTTTGCAGCCAAAGATGGAGAAGCTCTATACAGTCAACAAAAACAAGACCAGGAGCTGACTGTGGCTCAGATCATGAACTCCTTATTATCAAATTCAGATTCAAATTGAAGACAGTTGGGAAAACCGCTAGATCATTCAGGTATGACCTAAATCAAATCCCCTATGATTATACAGTGGAAGTGAGAAATAGATTTAAGGGCTTAGATCTGATAGAGTGCCTGATGAATTATGGAATGAAGTTCGTGACATTGTACGGGAGACAGGGATCAAGACCATCCCCATGGAAAAGAAATGCAAAAAGCAAAATGGCTGTCTGGGGAGGCCTTACAAATACCTGTGAAAAGAAGAGAGGCGAAAAGCAAAGGAGAAAAGGAAAGATATAAGCATCTGAATGCAGAGTTCCAGAGAGTAGCAAGAAGAGATAAAAAGCCTTCTTCAGCGATCAATGTGAAGAAATCGAGGAAAAGAACAGAATGGGAAAGACTAGAGATCACTTCAAGAAAATTAGAGATACCAAGGAAACATTTCATGCAAAATTGGGCTCAATAAAGGACAAAAATGGTCTGGACCTAACAGAATCAGAGGATATTAAGAAGAGGTGGCAAGAATACACAGAAGAACTGTACAAAAAGATCTTCATGAACCAGATAATCATGATGATGTGATCACTAATCTAGAGCCAGACATCTTGGAATGTGAAGTCAAGTGGGCCTTAGAAAGCATCACTACAAACAAAGCTAGTGGAGGTGATGGAATTCCAGTTGAAGTGTTTCAAATTCTGAAAGATGATGCTGTGAAAGTGCTGCACTCAATATGTCAGCAAATTTGGAAAACTCAGCAGTGGCCACAGGACTGGAAAAGGTCAGTTTTCATTCCAATTCCAAAGAAAGGCAATGCCAAAGAATGTTCAAGCTATCGCACAATTGCACTCATCTCACATGCTAGTAAAGTAATGCTCAAAATTCTCCAAGCCAGGCTTCAGCAATATGTGAACCATGAACTCTGTGATGTTCAAGCTGGTTTTAGAAAAGGAACATGAACCAGAGATCAAATTGCCAACATCTGGTGGATCATCGAAAAGGCAAGAGAGTTCCAGAAAAACATGTATTTCTGCTTTATTGACTATGCCAAAGCCTTTGACTGTGTGGATCACAATTAACTGTGGAAAATTCTGAAAGAGTCGGGAGTACCAGACCACCTGACCTACCTCTTGAGAAATCTGTATGCAGGTCAGGAAGCAACAGTTGGAACTGGACATGGAACAACAGACTGGTTCCAAATAGGAGAAGGAGTACATCAAGGCTGTATATTGTCACCCTGCTTATTTAACTTATATGCAGAGTACATCATGAGAAACGCTGGACTGGAAGAAACACAAGCTGGAATCAAGATTGGTGGGAGAAATATCAATAACCTCAGATATGCAGATGACACTACCGTTATGGCAGAAATTGAAGAAGAACTAGAAAGCCTCTTGATAAAAGTGAAAGAGGAAAGCGAAAAAGTTGGCTTAAAGCTCAACATTCAGAAAACGAAGATCATGGCATCCGGTCCCATCACTTCATGGGAAATAGATGGGGAAACATTTTAAACAGTGTCAGACTTTATTTTGGGGGCTCCAAAATCACTGCGGATGGTGAATGCAGCCATGAAATTAAAAGACACTTACTCTTTGGAGGAAAAGTTATGACCAACCTAGATAGTATATTCAAAAGCAAAAACATTACTTTGCTGACTAAAGTCCGTCTAGTCAAGGCTATGGTTTTTCCTGTGGTTATGTATGGATGTGAGAGTTTAACTGTGAAGAAGGCTGAGTGCCAAAGAATTGATGCTTTTGAACTGTGATGTTGGAGAAGACTCTTGAGAGTCCCTTGGACTGCAAGGAGATCCAACCAGTCCATTCTGAAGGAAATCAACCCTGGGATTTCTTTGGAAGGAATGATGCTAAAGCTGAAACTCCGGTACTTTGGCCACCTGATGCGAAGAGTTGACTCTTTGGAAAAAAACTCTGATGCTGGGAAGGATTGGGGGCAGGAGGAAAAAGGGACAACAGAGGATGAGATGGTTGTATGGCATCACTGACTTTATGAACGTGAGTCTGAGTGAATGCCGGGAGATGGTGATGGACTCTGAAGCCTGGCATGCTGCTATTCATGGGGTCACAAAGGGTCAGACATGACTGAGCGACTGAACTGAACTGATAAGGAAAATTAGACATCATATATTACTTCTCATTATTTAAACAACTTATTCCATATATCATCCTTTCCACAATCCTATTCCGCACAAAAAAACTAGTCAATTCATAACCTGAAATATTCTTTACATTTTGTTAAAAATTATGTGTGCATATCCTTTAGGAAACATGACACATATAATAATAATAATAATAATAATAAACTACCTGTGTGCTGTTGAGTTTACTCAATGCAATATTAGTTAAGGGAATTGTTGATTTTATCATATTTAATTTAAAAAGTAATTTATGAATCAAACATTCATTGAGGGAAATCTGATGTACTTGAGCATATATGCCATGATGTGGAAAGTAGATATATGTGGAATTTTTAATTTTGTATTTTTTGTTAACAAAACACACAGGAAAAACCTGGTCTTTTGTTGAATATTAGAATGTGCATAAATATATAACTCAGATTCCATTTGGACTAATTAGGTGTCATTGTGGATTAATGGCATTTACACAATTAATCTGAGGTTATATACTGTCATAAAAATGAAGAAGGAAAAGAGTGTCTCTAGGATCACATCTTGAAAGTTAGTAATAGCACTGAGTAGGTTGCAGTAATAAAAATAATTTAGATCTGGTATTCTCCTAGCAATCACCTTGGATTGTGACACTTTATAGTATATTGAAATGAGAACAGAGCTTAAAAGGACAATATATGACTTAAATCTGGAAAAATATAGACAGACTACAACTGAACCAGAGCCACAAGATCTCTCCTCCACGTGATATTTTAAAAATGCAGCTTTTTAAAAATTAAATTTATTTATTTTAATTGGAGGTTACTTTACAATATTGTATTGGTTTTGCCATACATCAGCATGAATCCACCACAGGTATACATGTGTTCCCCATCCTGTACATCCCTCCCTCCTCCCTCCCTGTACCATCCTTCTGGGTCGTCCCAGTGCACCAGACCCAAGCATCCAGTATCATGCATTGAACCTGAGCTGGCCAATCATTTCATATATGATATTATACATGCTTCAGTGCCATTCTCCCAAATCATCCCACTCTCTCCCTCTCCCACAGAGTCCTTTTTGATTAACTGTTGATCAAATCACCTAGTGCTAAAAACATTATCATTTAGAAGGATATATTAATATTCACAAGAGGATGTGTTTAAGGATGAAAAGCTTGCTAAAAGAGTCTTCTATCTACATTTAAAAGACATGCCACTTTAAGTAATCATTGCTGGAAGCATTTTAAACAGACATTTTGTAAACTTCTTGGAAGTGTAAGTTTAGGTGTGTAAAAATACATCAGCATAGAAATTTCATATTTCTCTTCCCTTTCCTTCTACCCTTTCTTCCTCCTTTTTGCATATACTTATGCATTCAGGTCAGTTCACTTCTGTCGCTCAGTCATGTCTGTCTCTTTGTGATCCCATGGACTGTGGCACGCCAGGTTTCTCTGTCCATCGCCAACTCCCAGAGCTTGCTCAGACTCATGTGCATTGAATCGGTGATGCTATAAAACCTTCTCACCTTCTGTCGCCCCCTTCTCCTGCCTTCAGCTTTTCCCAGCATTATGGTCTTTTCCAGTGAGTTGGTTCTTCACATCAGGTGGCCAAAGTATTGGAGTTTCAGCTTCAATATCAGTCCTTCCAATATAATATTCATTATATTCAGGGCTGATTTCTTTAGAATTGACTGGTTGGATCTCCTTGCAGTCCAAGGGACTCTCAAGAGACTTTTCCAACACCACAGTTCAAGAGCATCAATTCTTCAGCATTCAGCTTTCTTTATAGTCCAACTCTAATTTTTATACACGACTACTGGAAAAACCATAGCTTTGACTAGACAGACATTTGTTGGCAAAGTAACATCTCTGCTTTTTAATATGATAAGTTGCTAATAGTTTTTCTTAAAAGGAGCAAGCATCTTTAAATTTCATGGTTGCATTCACCATCTGCAGTGATTCTGGAATCCCCAAAATTAAAGTCTCTGATTATTTCCACATCTATTTGCCATGAAGTGATAGGTCCAGATGTTATGCTCTTAGTTTTATGAATGCGGAGTTTTAAGCCAACGTTTTCGCTCTTCTCTTTCACTTTCAATAAGAGGCTCTTCATTTCTTCTTTACTTTCTGCAATAAGGGTAGTGCCACCTGCATATCTGAGGTTATTGATATTTCTCCCATAAATTTTGATTCCAGCTTGTGCCTCGTCCAGCCCAGCATTTCACATGAAGTACTCTGCATATAAGTTAAACAAGCAGGATGACAATATACAGCCTTGAGGTACCCCTTTCCCGATTTGAAACCATTATGTTGTTCCAAGTTCAGTTCTAACTGTTGCTTCTTGACCTGCATATGGATTTCTCAGGAGGAAGGTAAGGCGGTCTGGTATTTCCATCTCATGAAGAATTTTCCAGTTTGTTGTAATCCATAAGGTCAAAGGTTTTAGCACAGTCAATAAAGCAGAAGTAGATGTTTTTCTGGAACTCTTGCTTATTTGATGATCCAAAAGATGTTGGTAATTTGGTTTCTGGTTCCTCTGCTTTTTCTATATCCAGCTTGAACATCTGGAAGTTCTTGGTGCATGTACTGTTGAAGTCTGGCTTGGAGAATATTTAACATTACTTTGCTAGAATGAGAGATGAGTGCAGTTGTGTGGTAGTTTGAACATTCTTTGACATTGCCTTTCTTTGGTATTGGAATGAAAACTGACCTTTGCAGTCTTGTGGCCACTGCTGAGTTTTCCAAATTTACTGGCATATTGAGTGCAGGACTTTCACGATATCATAATTTAAGACTTGAAATAGTTCAGCTGGATTCCATGATCTCCACTAGCTTCGTTCATAGTGATGCTTCCTAAGACCCACCTGACTTTGGACTCCACGATGCCTGGCTCTAGTTCAGTGATCACATCATCATGGTTATCTGGGTCATTGATATCTTTTTTTTTTTTTTTTTCTGTATTGTTCTTCTGTGTATTCTTACCACCTCTTCTTAATATCTTCTGTTTCTGTTAGGTCCCTACAATTTCTGTCCTTTACTGTGCCCATCTTTGCATGAAATATGCCCTTGGTATCTCTAATTTTCTTGGAGAGATCTCCAATTTTTCCCATTGTATTGTTTTCCTCTATTTATTTGCATCAACACTGAGGAAGGCTTCTTTTATCTCTCCTTGCTATTCATTGGAACTCTGCATTCAAATGGGTATAACTTTGCTTTTCTCCTTTGTCTTTAGCTTCTCTTCTTTGCTCAGCTATTTATAGAACTTCTCAGACAACCATTTTGCTTTTTTGCATTTCTTTTACTGGGGGATGATCTTGATCACTTCCTCATTTACAGTGTCATGAACCTCCATCAATAGTTCTTCAGGCACTCTATCAGATCTAATTCATTGAATCTATTTGTAACTTCCACTATAGAATCATAAGTGATTTGATTTAGGATATACCTGAATGGTCTAGTGATTTCCCTCCTTTCTTCAATTTAAGTCTTAATTTGGCAATAAGCAGTTCATGATCTGAGCCACAGTTCCTCGCAGTCTTGTTTTTTTCTGACTGTATAGAGCTTCTCCATATTTGGCTGCAAAGAATATAATCAGTCTGATTTTGGTATTGGCCATCTGGTGATGCCTATGTGTAGAGTCTTCTTTGTGTTGTAGGAAAAGGGTGTTTCTATGACCAGTGTGTTCTCTTGGCAAAATCTGTTAGCCTTTGCCCTGCTTCATTTTGTACTCCAAGGCCAAATTTGCCTTTTACTCCAGGTATCTTTTGATTTCCTATTTTTGCATTTCAGTCCTCTATGACTAGTGGGGGTGATGGAATTCAGTTAGTAGAGGTGATGGAAGTCCAGTTGAGCTATTTCAAATCCTGAAAGATGATGCTGTGAAAGTGCTGCTCTCAATATGCCAGAAAACATGGAAAACTCAGCAGTGGCCACAGGACTGGAAAAGGTCAGTCTTCATTCCAATTCCAAAGAAAGGCAATACCAAAGAATGTTCAAACTACTGCACAATTGTACTCATCTTACATGCTAGAAGAGTAATGCTCAAAATTCTCCAAGCAAGAATTCAGCAATACATGAACCATGAACTTCCAGATGTTCAAGCTGGTTTTAGAGAAGGTGGAGGAAACAGAGATCAAATTGCCAACATCCACTGGATCATAGAAAAATCACAAGAGTTCCAGAAAAAACAACAACAACAACAACAAAAAGTGTGTTTCTGCTTTATTGACTATGCCAAAACCTTTTACTGGGTGGATCAGAAAAAAAAAAAAAAAAATTAAACTGGAAAATTCTGAAAGAGATGGGAATCCCAGACCACTTAACCTGCCTCTTGAGAAGTCTGTATGCATGTCAGGAAGCAACAGTTAGAACTGGACATGGAAAAGCAGACTGGTTCCAAATCGGGAAAGGGGTACTTCAAGGCTGTATATTGTCATGCTGCTTGTTTAACTTATATGCAGAGTACATCATGAGAAACGCTGGGCTGGATGAAGCACAAGCTGGAATCAAGATTGCTGGGAGAAATATCAGTAAATCAGATATCCAGATGACACCACCCTTACGGCAGAAAGTGAATAAGAACTACAGAGGGAGGCTCTTGATGAAAGTGAAAGAGGAGAGTGAAAAAGTTAACTTAAAGCTCAACATTCAGAAAACTAAGATCGTGGCATCCGGTCCCATCACTTCATGGCAAATAGATGGGGAAACACGGGCAGACTTTATTTTGGGGGCTCCAAAATCACTGCAGATTGTGACTACAGTCATGAAATTAAAAGACACTTACTCCTTGGAAGGAAAGTTATGAGCAACCTAAACAGCATATTAAAAAGCAGAGGCATTAACTTTCCAACAAAGGTCCATCTAGTCAAGGGTATGGTTTTACCAGTAGTCATGTATTGATGTGAGAGTTGGACTATAAAGAAATCTGATCACCAAAGAATTGATCCTTTTGAACTGTGGTGTTGGAGAAGTCTCTTGAAAGTCCCTTGAACTACAAGGATATCCAACCAGTCTATCCTAAAGGAGATCGGTCCTGGGTGTTCTTTGGAAGGACTGATGTTGAAGCTGAAACTCCAGTTCTTTGGACACTTGATGCAGAGTGCTGACTCACTTAAAAAGACTCTGATTCTGGGAAAGATTGAGGACTGGAGGAGAAGGGGACGACAGAGAATGAGATGGTTGGATGGCATCACTGACTCAATGGACATGGAAGTGTAATCTCCAGGAACTGGTGATGAGGCGTGATGTGTAGGCCTGTTCATGGGGCTGCAAAGAGTCGGACATGACCGAGCGACTGCCCCTGAACTGAACCCCTATGATGAAAAGGTCATTTTTTGGGGTGTTCCTTCTAGCAGGTCTTCTAGGTCTTCATAGAACCATTTAACTTCAGCTTCTTCAGCATTACTGGTTGGGGCATAGACTTGGATTACTGTGATATTGAATGGTTTGCTTTGGAAATGAACAGAGGTCATTCTGTCATTTTTGAGATTGTATACAACAACAGCATTTTGGACTCTTTCATTATGAGGACAACTCCATTTCTTCTCAAGGCTTCTTGCCCACAGTAGTACATATAATAGTCATCTGAGTTAAAATCACCCATTCCAGTTCATTTTAGTTCACTGATTCCTAAAATTAAATGCTTATCCTTGCCTTCTCTTGTTTGACCACTTTCAATTTACCTTGATTCATGGACCTAATATTCCAGATTCCTTTATAATATTGCTCTTTAAAGCACTGAACCTTGCTTCCATCAACAGTTACATCCACAACTGGGCATTGCTTTTGCTTTGCCTCTGTCTTTTATTCTTTCTGGAGTTATTTCTCCACTCTTCTCCAGTAGTATATTGGGCACCTACCAATCTGGGGAGTTCATCTCTCAGAGTCTTTTTATTTTTGCCTTTCATAAAAGTCTTACTTTTTGCCTTTTCATACTGTTCATGAGATTCTCAAGACAAGAATACTGAAGTAGTTTGCATTCCCTTCTCTGGTGGAGCACATTTTCTCAGAACTCTCCACCATGACCTGTACATCCTGGCTGACCCTACACAGCATGGCTCATAGTTTCATTGAGTTAGACAGGGCACTGTTCCACATGATCAGTTTGATTAGTTTTTGTAATTGTGATTTTTCACTCTGTCTGGCCTCTGTCTGATAAGGATAAGAGGCTTATGGAAGCTTCTTGATGGGAGAGTCTCTCCCATCACTTTCATCAAGAGGTTATTTAGTTCTTCTTCTCTTTCTGCCATAGAGGTGGTGTCATCTGTATATCTATGGTTATTGATTTTTTTATGGCAGTCTTGATTCCAGCTTTTGCTTCATCTAGCCTCACATTTCACATGCAGTACACTACATGTAAGTTAAATAAGCAGGGTGACAATATACAGCCTTGATGTACTCCGTTTCTGATTTGGAACTAGTCTGTTCCATATTCTGTTCTAACTGTTGCTTCTTGACATGCATACAGATTTCTCAGGAGGCAGGTAAGGTGGTCTGGTATTCCCATTTCTTGAAGACTTTTCCACTGTTTTTTGTGATCCACACAGTCAAAGGCTTTTGCATAGTCAATAAATCAGAAGTAGATTTTCTTTTTTTCTGAAACTCTCTTGCTTTTTTGATGATCCAATGGATTTTGGCAATTTGTTCTCTGGTTCCTCTGGTTTGTCTAAATCCAGCTTAAACATATGGATGTTCTCAGTTCGTGTACTGTTGAAGCCTGGCTTGAGAATTTTGCCCATTAGTTTGCTAATGGTTGATATGAGTGCAATTGTGCAGTAGTTTGAAGATCTTTTTCATTGTCTTTCTTTGGGATTGGAATGAAACTGATGTTTTTCAGTCCTGTGGCCACTGCTGAGTTTTCCAAATTTTCTGGCATATTGAGAGCAGCACTTTCACAGCACGGTCTTTTAGGATTTGAAACAGCTCAGCTGGAATTCCATTGCTTCTGCTAGCTTTGTTCTTGATGATGCTTCCTAAGACCCATTTGACTTTTCACTCCAGGTTGTCTGGCTCTATGTGACTATTGCACCATAGTGCTTATTTGGTTCAATTAAGATCTTTTAGGTATAGTTCTGTGTTGTCTTGCCACCTCTTCTTAATATCTTCTGCTTCTGTTAGGTCCAGACAATTTCTGACCTTTACTGTGCCCATCCTTGCATGAAATGTTCTCTTGGTATCTCTAATTTTCTTGAAGAGATCTCTAGTCTTTCCCATTCTGTTGTTTTCCTCTACTTCTTTGTATTGATCATGGAGGAAGGCTTTCTTATCTCTCCTTGCTATTCTTTGGAACTCTGCATTCAAATGAGTATATCTTCCCTTTTCTCCTTTACCTTTAGTTTATGAATTAGAAATACTTAAAACAAAATGATTTCAAAGAGATCACTATTCTCACAGCCTTTGGAAGACTAAAGACTTCTTATATCAACAAGCAGAAAAGTATTGTAAATTTTAGGATTTAAAAGTATGGGGTATAAAATATTACTTTTAAAATTATTTCTAATTGATAATTATACTTATTTTAAAGCTGTGAAGGCTAGTTTTTAAATTTAATATTGTCCACTTTTATTACTATGTGGTAATTTTTCCTTTAGATTCTCAAGTACAATCTCAATTTTAAAATTATTAAGTAATGTTAAATGTTAACTATTCTTTTATAAGCTATGCTTCCAATGGTCTTATAATTTGTGAGATTACATATTTTTAAATACCACAGATTACTTAAAAATTTTACAGATACAAATTAATGGCAACATAGATATCAAGAGTTCATACCAAATAAGATTGAGGTTTAGTTTTAAGATGTATCAATGAAAGAATTGTTTGAAAGTCACTTTGTACAGTGGATAACATACGTCCTAAAGAAATCAATGTTATAGTGGTAAATTCATTAACTAGCATGTTAGAGGATTTGAAGATGAAAGGTGCCATATTCAGATCTTGGATATAGTTACTCAAAGTTCTTATCATTTAGGTTAACCTTAATCTAAAGACTATTTAGGAAAACTTATATAACTGAAGAAAAAAATTGGAGTTAATAGGATTAAGGGTAATTTTTATTTGTTTAGATTTTTGTGCACAGCATGAGGTACAGAAGCTAAGGTAATTTTCTGATTCACTAGTCATGTTATTAATCTATTTTTATTTATTATGTGATAAAATGAACATTTTTTTAGGTAAAATAATTTAAATATCATCAAATTACAGCACAGATTTTAATGATGCCTAAAGTTAAATTTTCAACCAAGTAGGATCACATATTTGGGTCAAGTTAGAAAAAATATAAATCTTATAAGAAATAGTCTACCTAAAACAAAATAACTTTGATATCACTCCTTTACCACTGAGAGACTGTTAGGGTTTTGGGCACCAAGAACTATGAGGCTTGTTTGAAAATAAAAGTATTCAGAGTAGAGCAAAAAAAAAAAAAAAGAAAAAGAAAACAAAACAAAATCATGGTAAGAAAACATAACCCATGAGAAAAGTATAAAGGAATTGGGAGCAGGAAAGGTTGAAAAGTAATTTTAAAGTTGTTTTCATGTATTTTAAGTATTTAGTGAAAGCAGAGCATTTGAAGATTGAGAGTTTTTTTTTTTTTCTTTAAGTATGGAAAAAGATTTTGAATTAAATTTAGAGATTGTACTAGCACTGAGGAATTGTTTCTTTAGAATAAGATAGCCATTGTATATAGTCTCTGAGAAATTGTGGAGTCATCTTTCTTGAGAATAATTAACAGTAGCACAGATAACTAAAATTAGTTGGAGTGAGGTAGCAGACTGGATTAGGAAAATTATCATTTTGTCCCTATTCTTTGATTCCTTGATAATCCTAAAGGATTAAAACATGCTGTGAAATGCCTTCAACTTCAATGAGGTTTCTTAATTTAACCTCACACTATTTGTTTTTGTCATGGCTCAACATTTAGCTAAAGCCTGATCAGATTTTAAATTCTGTATACTTAGTTCAGATCATGGTATCCTGTCCCATCAGTTCAGTTCAGTTCAGTTCAGTTCAGTTCAGTCGCTCAGTCGTGTCTGACTCTTTATGACCCCATGAATTGCAGCACGCAAGGCCTCCCTGTCCATCACCAACTCCCGGAGTTCACTCAGACTCACTCACGTCCATCGAGTCTGTGATGCCATCCTGCCGTCTCATCCTCTGTCGTCCCCTTCTCCTCCTGCCCTCAGTCCCTCCCAGCATCAGAGACATTTCCAGTGAGTCAACTGTTCACATGAGGTGGCCAAAGTACTGAAGTTTCAGCTTTAGCACCTAACAGCACCTACGTTTTTAATCTTAAAAAGTCATTTTCAATGGGTCGTGAAGCAGAATTAAGCAAAGAAAAAAACAAGAATATTTTTTACTTCCTGAATGTGACCTCATATTTGATTCTAGATCACTTTTAGCCTCTGTTTTACTATGTAGTGTACAAATAATGTGGGTTTTTTTTTTCCAATTTAAAGAAACCCAAAAGCGAGCACTGCAAAATAGAATATTACATAAAATTGTCCTGAATTGATCATATATAATTTCCACTATCTTTTAAAATGAAAACTGAAGAGAATGAACTCATAGAGGAAAAAAATGTATGGGATAGGGAGCAGGGTTTGACCATTCCAAATTTAAGAATTTTGAAAGGAAAATTCTGTGCACAGTTTATATAAGTAATGACATAGTTAACTCATTTTCAGTAATTTCTTATAGCCTGAATTTTATTGTTCATTAGCTGGCAAAAGCATTACATTTTAAAACATATAACAATTGGGGGGGACGGTCCTAAGATGGTGGAGGAATAGGATGGGAGATCACTTTCTTTCCCACAAATTCATCAAAAGATCATTTGACACTGAAAAATTTCACAGAACAACTTCTGCACGCTGGCAGAGGACACCAAGCACCCAGAAAGGCAGCTCACTGTCTCCAAAAGGAAGTAGGACAAAATACAAAAGATTAAAAGAGAGACGAAAGAGTTAGGGATAGAGACCCGTCCCGGGGAGGGAGTTGTGAAAGAAGAGAAGTTTCCAAACAGCAGGAAACCCTCTCACCAGCAGGTCTGTGGGAAATTTTAGAATCTCAGAGGGTAACATAACTGGAAGGAAAAATAAATAAATAAATGAAATCCACTAACTGCAACTCCCAGCAGGGAAGCAGCCCAGATGCTCGCGTCTACCACTAGCAACTGGGGGCTGAACAGGGAGGAGTGGGCTGCATTGTGCAGGGCAAGGACCGGGCCTGAATGCCCTGAGGACAATCTGAGGGAGCCAACATGAGAGAGCAGCACAAACTGTGAGATAGCCAGTGAGAAAATAAAAAGGAGAGAGAGAGAGAGAGAGAGAGAGAGAGAGAGAGAGAGAGAGAGAGAGAGCTTTCCCGTGAAAAACTCTAACCTAACGCACTGCTGAGCCCATTCACAAAACAAACTACTGAGCCAATACCAGAGGAGAACTAGCTGGCTGTGGACCAGCCCACAACCCACTGGAGGCAGAGGCAGAGAGGCAATGGCCAGAGCTCGAGGGAGAGGAGCAATCTTGTCCCCAGAGACAGCATTCTCCACCAAACTGTGGCCAGACACCCAGTTGCTAACCAAGTTTTCCTGGCATCCTGACATCCACCAGGAGGGTCGCAGCCAGAGATCAGCTCCACAGAGGAGACACATCAAACACCTGAGATGGCATTCCTGTTGCACACCAAGGAAACTTAGCAGCTGGGATGGGGGAAGTGAGAAGATGCACCACTCCATCTGGAGGCAGTGTGTTCGCCAAGCACCAGGTCACCTGAGCTGCTCGGACCTGGGAAGGGCAGAAAAAGCAGGCCCAACTGAGTCTGTGTCTTTGTGGATTACCTGAGAACCTGAACCTGAGAGGCTTAGACTTGGGAAATGCATGCAACCCAGGGCCCACTTTAGACAGTTCTCCTGCAAAGCAACCTGGAGCCTGAGTAGTATAGACTGGGAAAACACACACACCGTGAGCAGGGGAAAACCCAGTGTGGCCCAGACACTGCAAGCAATCCCCACATACACCAGTGCTATTTGTTTGCAGTGCCCCTCACTCCCCACAGCACAAATGAACAAGTGAACCTAAATAAGTGACCGTCTCTGACCTCTTGTCTCAGGGTGGAAATTAGACACTGAAGAGACTTGCAAACAGAAGAAGCCAAAATAAACAGAAGGAAAACTGCTTTGGAAGTGACAAGTACAACAAATTAAAACTCTGTAGTTAGCACCAAATACATTGGAAGGGGCCTATAGGACTCAAAAAGAAGTACGAGCTGGAACAAAGAACTATCTGAAACTGAACTGACTCCACACTGCCCTCAACAGATCCAGAGAAATTTCTAGGTATATTTTACTATTATCAGTCTTTAAGTTAAAATATATATATATATTTTAAGTCCTTTAGTACTTCTTTAATTATCATTTTTACAACGTACTATTACCTTGGGAAAAAAAAGACCCTATTATTAAAGTAAATTTCATATATTTTAAAAATAATTTTTGTGATTTTTTTCATATTATATTTTTGAGAGTCTAACCTCTAATTCTAGATTTCTAATCTTTGCTTTTTGATATTTGTTATCAATTTTGTACCTTTAAGAATCCAATCTTCAGTACCCATTTTTACATAGGAGTGGGATTACTGGTTTGATTGCCCTCTCTCCATTTTTTTTTAAATTAAATTTATTTATTTTTTAAATTACAATACTGTATTTGTTTTGCCATACATTGACACGAATCAGCCATAGGTGAACACAATCGCCCAATGCCGAAGCCCCCTCCCACCTCCCACCCCACATCCTGTACCTGAATCATCCTGTGCATCAGCCCCATGCATCCTGCACCCTACACCAAACATAGATTAGCGCTTCGTTTCTTACAGGAAAATACACATGCTTCACTGCCGTTCTCCCAAACCATCCCACCCTTTCCCTCTCCCCCAGAGTCCAAAGGTCCACTTTATACCTCTGTGTCTCTTGTTGTCTCACATATAGGGTCATCATCACTGTCTTCTAAATTCCATATATATGTGTCAGTATACTGTATTGGTGTTTTTCTTTCTGGCTTACTTCACTCTGTATAATCGGTTCCAATTTCATCCATCTCATTAGAACTGAGTCAAATTTATTCTTTTTAAGGGCTGAGTAGTATTCCATAGTGTATATGAACCACAGCTTTCTTATCCATTCATCTGCTGATGGACATCTAGGTTGCTTCCATGTCCTGGCTATTATAAACAGCGCTGCAATGAACATTGGGGTACATGTGTCTCTTTCAATTCTGGTTTCCTCAGTGTGTATGCCCAGCAAGACATACGGATGGCTAACAAACACATGAAAAGATGCTCAACATCCACTCATTATCAGAGAAATGCAAATCAAGACCACAATGAGGTATCATTTCACACCAGTCAGAATGGCTGCGATCCAAAAGTCTACAAGCAATAAATGCTGGAGAGGATGTGGAGAAAAGGGAACCCTCTTACACTGCTGGTGGGAATGCAAACTAGTACAGCCATTATGGAAAACAGTATGGAGATTCCTTAAAAAATTGCAAATAGAACTGCCTCTCTCCATTTTGACTCTCTTTTTTTCTCCCCCAGGTCACCTCTATCTCCTCCCGCCCCCTTCTCTTCTTTACCCAACTCTCTGAATCTCTTTGTGCATACCAGGCTGTAGAGAACACTTAGGGAACTGGTTACTGGCTAGATCTGTCTCTCTCCTTTTGACTCACTCTCTTCTCCTCCTGGTCACCTCTATCTCCTTTCTCTTCTCCTCTTTATGTAACTCTGTGAACCTCTCTGTGTGTTCCAGGCTGTAGAGAGCACACAGGGAATTGATTACTGGCTAGACTGCTCTCAACCCTTTTGATTTCCCCTCTTCTCCCTCCTGGTCACCTTTATCTCTCTCCTCCCACTTCTCTTCTCCATGTAACTCTGCAAACCTCTCTGGATGTCTCTCACTGTGGAGAGTCTTTTCACCATTAAGCTAGATGTTTTATCATTGGTTCAGTATGGATGGAGAAGTCTTGAGGCTACTATAAGAATAAGACTGAAAACCACAGGCAGGAGGCTTAAATCCAAAACTTCGTGACTCCAGGGATGATTAATTGGTAACAGCTCATCCAAAAGTCTCCATACCTACACTGAAACCAAGCTCCACTCAATAGCCAACAAGTTCCATACCGCACTAATTCTCCAGCAACACAGGAACATAACCCTGAGCATTAATACACACGCTGGCCAAAGTCACACCAAATCCATAGACACTTCAAAACTCACTACTGGACACTACATTGAACTCCAGAGAGAAGAGATCCAGCTCCAACCACCAGAAGATCAACGCAAACTTCCCTAATCAGGAAACCTCGACAAGTCACTTGTCCAATGCCACCCACAGGGAGGAACCTCCACAATAAAGAGGAACCACAAACTTCCAACTACAGAAATGCCACCCCAAACACAGCAACCTAAACAAGAGGGAAAGACTGAGAAATACTCAGCAAATAAAGGAAAATGATAAATGAATTTCACCTTTTTCTCAGTGTACAAAGAACTTTCTCCAGGATAGTTCACAACCTGGGCCATAAATCTAGCCTTCAGTTCAGTTCAGTTGCCTAGAAGTGTGGACTCTTTCCGACACCATGAAACGAAGCATGACAGGCCTCCATATTCATCACCAACTGCTGGGTCTACCCAAACCCATGTGCATTGAGTCAGTGATGCCATCCAACCATCTTGTCCACTGTCGTCCCCTTCTTCTCTGGCCCTCAATGTTTCCCAGCATCAGGATCTCAAATGAGTCAGCTCTTCACATCAGGTGGCCAAAGTATTGGTGTTTCAGCTTCAACATCAGTCCTTCCAATGAACACCCAGGACTGATCTCCTTTAGGATGGACTGGTTGGATCTCCTTGTAGTCGAAGGAACTCTCAAGAGTCTTCTCCAACACCACAGTTCAAAAGCATCAATTCTTCAGCACTGAGCATTCTATATAGTTCAACTATCACATTCATACATGACCACTGGAAAAACCATAGGCTTGACTAGATGGACCTTTGTTTGGCAAAGTAATGTCTCTGCTTTTTAATATGCTGTCTAGGTTGGTCAAAACTTTCCTTCAAAGGAGTAAGTGTCTTTTAATTTCATGGCTGCAATCACCATCTGCGGTGATTTTGGAGCCCAGAAAAATAAAGTCAGCCACGGTTTCCACTTTTTCCCCATCTATTTGCTATGAAGTGATGAGACAAGATCCACGATCTTAGTTCTCTGAATGTAGAACTATAAGCCAACTTTTTCACTCTCCTCTTTCACTTTCATCCAGAAGCTCTTTAGTTCTTCTTCACTTTCTGCCATAAGGGTGGTGTCATCTGCATATCTGAGGTTATTGATATTTCTCCCAGGAATCTTGACACCAGCTTGTGCTTCCTCCAGCCCAGCATTTCTCATAAAGTACTCTGAATATAAGTTAAACAAGCAGGGTGACAATATACAGCCTTGACGTACTCCATTTCCTATTTGGAACAAGTCTAGTTGTTTCATGTAAAATTCTAACCGTTTCTTCCTTAGCTGCATACAGGTTTCTCAAGAGGCAGGTCAGGTGGTATGGTATTCCCATCTCCTTCAGAATTTTCCACAGTTTATTGTGATCCACACAGTCAAAGGCTTTGGCAGAGTCAATAAAGCAGAAATAGATGTTTTCTGGAACTCTCTTGCTTTTTGGTCATCCAGTGGATGTTGGCAATTTGATCTCTGTCTTTTCTAAAACAAGCTTCAGCATCTGGAAGATCATGGTTCATCTACTGTTGAAGCCTGGCTTGGAACTGTGCAGTAGTTTGAGCATTCTTTGGCATTGCCTTTCTTTGGGATTGGAATGAAAACTGACCTTTTCCAGTCCTGTGGCCACTGCTGAGTTTTCCAAATTTGCTGACACATTGAGTGCAGCGGTTTGACAGCCTAGCCTTCTTAAATTAAAAAAAAAAAAAAATGAAATCATTCCAAGTATCTTTTCTGATCACAATGCAATAAGATTAGATGCCAACTACAGGACAAAAGTATTAAAAATACAAACATATGGAGGCTAAACAACATGCTTCTCAATAGCCAACAAATCACAGAAGAAATCAAAAAAGAAATCAAAGTATGCATAGAAACTAATGAAAATGAAAACACAACAATCCAAACCTATGGGACTCAGTAAATGCAGTGCTAAGGAGAAGGTTCATAACAATACAATCTTACTTAAACAAGAGAAAAATCAGACAACCTAACTCTACACCTAAAGCAACTAGAAAAGGAACAAATGAGGAACGCTGGGGTAGAAGGAAAGAAATCATAAAAATTAGGGCAGAAATAAATGAAAAAAAAAAAAAAAAACACAAAGGAGGCCATAGGAAAAGTCAACAAAGCTAAAAGCTGGTTTTTTGAGAAGATAAATAAAATAGACAAACCATTAGCCAGACTCATCAAGAAAAAATGGGAGAAGAATCAAATCAACAAAATTACAAATGATAATGGGGTATCAGGACAGAAAACACAGAAATACAAAGAATCATAAGAGGCTACTATCAGCAATGTACTCCAATAAAATGGACAACTTGGAAGAAATGGACAAATTCTTACAAAATTATAACTTTCCAAAACTGAACCAGGAAGAAATAAAAAATCTTAAGACCCATCACAAGCACGAAAATAAAAATTGCAATCAGATATTCCAGCAAACAAAAGTCCAGGACCAGATTGCTTCACAGCTGAATTGTACTAAAATATTAGAGAAGAGCTAACAGCTATCCTCCTCAAATTCTTCCAGAAAATTGAAGAGGAAGGTAAACTTTCAAACTAATTTATGAGGCCACCATCACCCTAATACCCAAACCAGACAATGATGCCATAAAAAGAAAACCACAAACCAATATCACTGATGAACATAGATGCAAAAATACTTAACAAAATTCTAGCAAACAGAATCCAAGAACATATTAAAAAGATCATACAACATGACCAAGTGGACTTTATCCCAGGGATACAAGGATTCTTCAATATCCGCAAATCAATCAATGTGGTACACCACATTAACAAACTGAAAGATAAAAGCCATACAATAATCTCAATAGATGCAGAGAATACCTTTGAGAAAATTCAACATCCATTTATGGTAAAAACTCTCCAGAAAGCAGGAATAGAAGGAACATACCTCAACATAATAAAAGCCATATATGATAAACCCATATCAAACATTCTCCTTAATGGTGAAACATTGAAAGCATTTCCCCTAAAGTCGAGAGCAAGACAAGGGTGCCCACTTTCACCACTACTATTCAACATAGTTTTGGAAGTTTTAGCCACAGCAATGAGAGAAGAAAAAGAAATAAAATAATCCAGACTGGAAAAAAGAAGTAAAACTCTCACTGTTTGCAGATAACATGATTCTCTGCATAGAAAACCCTAAAGACTCCACCAGAAATTTACTAGAACTAATGAATGAATATAGTAACTTTGCAGGATATAAAATTAACACAAGAAATCTCTTGCATTCCTATACACTAACAATGAGAAAAGAGAAGGAGAAATTAAGGAAACAATTCCATGCATCATTGCAATGAAAAGAATAAAATACTTAGGAATAGATCTACCTAATGAAACAAAAGACCTATATATAGAAAACTATACTAAACTGATGAAAGATATCAAAGATGACACGAATAGAATATAATGAAAATGAGTATACTACCCCAAAAATCTATAAGTTCAATGCAATCCCTATCAAGCTACCAATGATATTTTTCAGAGAACTAGAACAAATAATTTCACAGTTTTTATGGAAATACAAAAACCTCTAATAGCCAAAAGCATTCTTGAGAAAGAAGAATGGAACTGTAGGAATCAATCTGCCTGATTTCAAAATATACTACAAGGCCACATTCATCAATACAGTATGGTACTGGTACAAAGACAAATATAGATCAATGGAACAAAATAGAAAGCCCTGAGATTAATCCACACACCTAGGGACACCTTACCTTTGACAAAAGAGGCACGAATACACAATGGCAAAGGGACAAGCTCTTTAACAAGTGGTGCTGAGAAAACTGGTCAACCACTTGTAAAAGAATGAAACTAGAACACTTTCTAAAACCATACACAAACATAAACTCAAAATGGATTAAAGATCTAAACATAAGAGCAGAAACTATAAAACTCTGAAAGGAAAATGTAGGCAAAACAGCCTCCAACATATATCACAACAGGATCCTCTATGACCCACCTCCCAGATTAGTGGGAATAAAAGCAAAAATAAACAAATGGGACTTAATTAAACTTGAAAGCTTTTGCACAATGAAGGAAACTATAAGCAAGGTGAAAAGACAGACTTCAGAATGGGAGAAAATAGTAGCAAATGAAGCAACTGACAAATAATCTCAAAAATATATAAGCAACTACTGCAGCTCAATTCCAGAAAAATAAGTGACCAAACAAAAAAAATGGGCCAAAGACCTAAACAGTGATTTCCCCAAGAAGACATACAGATGGCTAAGAAACATATGAAAAAATGCTCAACATCACTCATTATCAGATAAATGCAAATCAAAACCACAATGAGGTACCATTTCATGCCAGTCAGAAAATGGCTGCTATGCAAAAGTCTGCAAACAATAAATGCTGGAAAGTGTATGGAGAAAAAGGAACCCTCTTACAGTGTTGGTGGCAATTCAAACTAGTACAGCTACTATGGAAAACAGTGTGGAGATCCTTAAAAAAAAACAGAAATAGAACTGCCATATGACCCAGCAATCCCACTTCTGGGCATACACACCAAGGAAACCAGAAGTGAAAGAGACACGTGTATCCCAATGATCATCGTAGCACTGTTCACAATAGCTAGGACATAGAAGGAACTTAGATATCCATCAGCAGACAAATGGATAAGAAAGCTGTAGTACATATACACAATGGAACATTAATCATCTATTAAAAAGAATGCATTTGAATCAGTTCTATCGAGGTGGATGAAAACAGAGCCTATTATACAGAGTGAAGTAACTTAGAAATAAAAGCATCAGTATAATATACTAACACATATATATGGAATTTAGAAAGGTGGTAACAGTGACCCTATATGCAAGACAGAGAAAGAGACACAGATATAAAGAATAGTCTTTTGGACTCTGTGAGAGAAGACGAGGGTGGGATGATTTGTGAGGGTAGCATTGATATATGTCTATTATCTTATGTGAAGCAGATCGCTGGTCCAGGTTTCATGCATGAGACAGGCACACCTGGTGCACTGATATGACCCTGGGGGATGGGATGTGGAGGGAGGTGGGAGGGGTGTTCTGGATTGGGAACACATGTGTGCCCATGGCTGATTCATGTTGATGCTGGAAAAAACCACTACAATATTGTAAAGTAATTAACCTCCAATTAAAATAAAGAAATTAATTTTTAAAAATCAAGGCCTATATGAGCACATAAAAATATAGCAACTGATTCTCATATCATTTTAGAGTGAGTCACATGAGTAAATCTGCCTTTGACATTCTTCAGATAGGCACCTTGATATAGAATATGTGTGCCAGTCACTCAGTCATATCCTACTCTTTGCAAACCCATGGACTCTAGCCTTCCAGGCTCCTCTGCCCATAGAGTTTTCCAGGCAAGAATACTGGAGTCGGTGCCAGTTCCTTCTCCTGATATAGCATATAGGACGTTTCTAAATTCCTCTTCAAATGAAACATGCACTACTTGTATTTGCTAAGTTTAACAAATAAATGTTTGACATTTCATCTGGTAACTAAATTGGTTCAGAACTGAAAGATCAGCATAGCCATACTCTGAGTGTTTTGCTCATTCATGATGGACTGCAATCATTATTCTACAAGTAAGCTATAGAATTTTACTTTTAAAGAAAAATTTTAGCAAACAGCCAAGGTATCATACTTGGACATTTCAGGTACAGACAGTATAAACAGTCAAGAAGCATAGTCAACTAAACAGAACCAGGACAGAGCAGATTTGAAAATCATAAACACTTATGATTAACTTCTAATATAATAACTTCAATCATTTCTACCACAAATTTCAATTAACTATTCAACTGAAGTTTTTGTTTGATTTCATACCATTATTAGAGAGTTATTCTCATGTAAGTTAGAAGAATAAGATGACATAACAGCCAAGAAAATAAGGAGAAAATAGGTCTCTGGTCAACCGACTAATTCAAAATTTGTCCCTGATATGAGAATATAAAAAAATCTTTCAATTATAAAGTTAATATTTAAAATGATATACAAATCACTGCACTCCACAGATCTGGAGTTTAGGCTGAAATAAAGGTTATTTGCCAAAAGTTATAAAAATGTGCACTTGGGCTGAAAACCAGTCTCAAAACTGAATCTTGCATGAGAGCTTGCCTTCTGTTCTGCCCATTCTTTCAGGGAACATTCTGGAAGAATATTGACATGCAGTGATCAAGCCCAAAAGATGCAAAGAATCAGAAACTTTCTTTGTTTGAATCTCAGACCTGTTCCTTATCATCTTATCTGAATGTCAGTTTTCTTATCTATTAAATAGGAATGAAATAATACTTACAAACTTAGATATTTGTTGAAGAAATACAATGCCGGCAAGAAAAACATTCTTCACACATATGTGTAACAAACAAAAGTGCATTGTAATTGTTTCCTTAATTGGAAATGTATAATTGTGTAATTTAATAAAAAATGCTATTTAATCTTATGTTGGATAAATAATTTATGTGGTTTTACATTTAGATCTTTAATCCATTTTGAGTTTTTTTGTGTATGGTGTTAGAAACTGGTCTATATTACTTAGCTATTAAAAAAAAAGAACACATTTGACTCAGTTGTAATGAGGTGGATAAAACTGGAGACTATTATACAGTGTGAAGTAAGTCATGAAAGAGAAACATCAATACAGTATATTAACACATATATATGGAATTTAGAATGATGGTAATGATAATCCTATATGAAAGGCAACAAAAGAAACACAAATGGAAAGAACCAACTTTTGGACTCTGTGGGAGAAGGGGAGGTTGGGATGATTTGAGAGAATAACATTGAAACATACATATTCAGTCCAGTTCAGTGGCTCAGTCATGTCCGACTCTTTGTGAGCCCATGAATCGCAGCACACCAGGCTTCCCTGTTCATCACCATCATTCGGAGTTCACTCAGACTCACATCCATCGAGTCCGTGATGCCGTTCAGCCATCTCAACCTCGGTCGTCCCCTTCTCCTCCTGGCCCCAATCCCTCCCAGCATCAGAGTCTTTTCCAATGAGTCAACTCTTCACATGAGGTGGCCAAAGTACTGAAGTTTCAGCTTTAGCATCATTCCTTCCAAAGAAATCCCAGGGTTGATCTCCTTCAGAATGGACTGGTTGGATCTCCTTGCAGTCCAAGGGACTCTCAAGAGTCTTCTCTAACACCGCAGTTCAAAAGCATCAGTTCTTCGGTGCTCAGCCTTCTTCACAGTCCAACTCTCACATCCATACATGACCACTGGAAAAACCATAGCCTTGACTAGAAGGACTTTAGTCGGCAAAGTAATGTCTCTGCTTTAGAATATACTATCTAGGTTGGTCATAACTTTTCTTCCAAGGAGTAAGCGTCTTCTAATTTCAAGGCTGCAGTCCAGTCACCATCTGCAGTGATTTTGGAGCCCACCCCCAAATAAAATCTGAAACTGTTTCCACTGTTTCTCCATCTATTTCCCATGAAGTGATGGGAGTGGATGCCATGATCTTCGTTTTCTGAATGTTGAGCTTTAAGCCAAGTTTTTCACTCTCCTCTTTCACTTTCATCAAGAGGCTTTTTAGCTCCTCTTCACTTTCTGCCATAAGGGTGGTGTCATCTGCATATCTGAGGTTATTGATATTTCTCCCAGAAACATGTATACTACCATATGTAAAATAAATGACCAGTGCAAGTTTGATGCATGAAGCAGGGGGACTCAAAGCCCATGCTCTCGGACAACCTAGAGGGAAGGGTTGGGGAGGGAGATGGGAGGCAGTTTAGCATGGGGAGACATATGTGCACCCGTGTGTAATTCATGTCAATATATGGCAAAAACCATCACAATATTATAAAGAAATTATCCACCAATTAAAATAATTAAATTGATTAAAAGGTAAATACAGAAATAAATAACTTCTTATTGAGTTTCAGAAATGGTGAAGATAAATTTATTTGTGTCCATCTCAGATCACTGGGAACATTTTCTCCACATACATGTATATTCATGTACACACCGAGAATTAAACCACAAAGACCTGAAATTAGAGCTAAATTTTATTGATAAGATTAACAAATTTTGTTTAAAAGCGTTTTTTTTTTCCTTATAAGAATGTGTGTGTGTGTCTCTGTGTGTGTGTGTGTGTGTGTGTGTGTGTACATGCTTAAGTGGGCTTCAGTTGTGTATGACTCTTTGCAATCCTATGAACTGTAGCCCTCAAGCTCCTCTGTCCATGGGATTCTCCAGGCAAGAATAAGGGAGTGAGTTGCCCTTTCCTCCTCCAGGGGATTTTTCTGACCCAAGAATCTAACCCATGTCTCTTGCATCTCCTGCACTGGTGGACAGATACTTTTTTTTTTTTTTTTGACAGATTCTTTATCAATGGTGCCACCTGGGAAGGCCTACCTTAAATATAAGTGATTCATAAATAGTTTAAACAAATAAGTGCGCATTTACCTTCCATTATTTGATGTAAGACTTTTGCCTTTTCTTTAGATATATGTTCACTGGTTAGTCATACACTGGTTAGAGTCATGCATCATCTTTATTAAACAAACTACACCCATAATACATAGTCTGAAACTTTCAGTTTTGAATCCCATGAAATACAATGTGTATTTAGCAGTCTTGAAAGGTTTTATGAATATGAAATTTTACAGTACATTTCTGAATCTTCTGCTGTTATTTTACTTAGACATAATTCTCTGACAAATTTTAGTGAAAGTTGCCCTTTATAATTCTTTCTGAAAAGTTCAATTTGATCTTCTTTGAAGAAATTACTTTATATTCACATTATATTAGTTAGCATAAGATTTTAATTAAATGAAAGAAATTTAAAAGCAAATGTAGTGATATTAGCACATCTGTGAACACATATCTAACTTCTCCTAAGCATAAAACTAATTTTGGCAGCAAAAAGTAAATGGAAGTAGCAACATTCTAAGTAGGTAGATACAGCTTACAGAAGTCAAAAGTCAATACGTTTTATTCAAAAGAAACAAAAAAACGAACCTTGTTAGACCAATGAACTGGTTAAGCAGAGATCTGTCAAAAGAGTTTTTAATTTATTAATGTTAGCATACTTGCTATATCAAAGTAGGACATCTGATTATGGCAAAAATCAATCAAATTTAACACTATATTTACATATCTAAACTGAAATTTTGATGAAAACTCATTACAATACATTACATCATTTTAATGTCTAAAGAAGTTTGTTTGCAGTTTGTGTATATCCATCATAACTACTTGACTGCTAAGTAACAGCTGCACCAACCTTAATCATAGATACAAGGCTTTAAATGAAAAAAGTACATATGAATGATTTTTAGAGTAGTTAAAATGAATGCATCTCAAATGTGCATGATGGATCACCTGTGAGATCTTATTAATGGAAATTCTTTTTCAGTAAATTTTCATATATACACACACACACACACACACACACACACACACACACACACATATAAGTTACCAAAGTTAAAAAAAAAAGGCAAAGAATTATATTGACACCAGGTACCACTCCAGGCCAATGTTATCATTTGCTCTTGGAATAGAGCTTGAAATGGTATTTTTACTAAATCATCCAGTGGATTAAATGTGTAGGTTAATTGGAGAAGTAGGATTTAAACAGAAAAACTTAAAAAATGCCTTCCAGTCATTTACCATTTGAGTTCCAAGAGAGTTTCAGAAAAACATCTATTTCTGCTTTATTGACTATGCCAAAGCCTTTGACTGTGTGGATCACAATAAACTGTGGAAAATTCTAAAAGAGCTGGGAATACCAGACCACCTGACCTGCCTCTTGAGAAACCTGTATGCAGGTCAGGAAGCAAAAGTTAGAAGTGGACATGGAACAACAGACTGGATCCAAATAGGAAAAGGAGTCCACTAAGGCTGTATATTGTCACCCTGCTCATTTAACTTATATGCAGAGTACATCATGAGAAACACTAGACTGGAAGAAACACAAGCTGGAATCAAGATTGGTGGGAGAAATATCAATAACCTCAGATATGCAGATGACACCACCCTTATAGTAGAAAGTGAAGAGGAGCTAAAGAGCCTGTTGATGAAAGTGAAAGAGGAGAGTGAAAAAGTTGGCTTAAAACTCAGCATTCAGAAAAAGATCATATTATCTGGTCCCATCACTTCATGGGAAATAGATGGGGAAACAGTGGAAACAGTGTCAGACTTTTTTTATTTTTGGCTCCAAAATCACTGCAGATGGTGATTGCAGCCATAAAATTAAAAGGCACTTACTTCTTGGAAGGAAAGTTATGACCAACCTAGATAACATATTGGAAAGCAGAGAATTTACTTTGCCAAAAAAGGTCCATCTAGTCAAGGCTATGGTTTATCCAGTGGTCATGTATGGAAGTAAGATTTGGACTGTGAAGAAGGCTGCTGCTGCTTCTGCTAAGTTGCTTCAGTCGTGTCTGACTCTGTGTGACCCCATAGATGGCAGCCCACCAGGCTCCCCCGTCCCTGGGATTCTCCAGGCAAGAACACTGGAGTGGGTTGCCGTTTCCTTCTCCAATGCATGAAAGTGAAAATTGAAAGTGAAGTCACTGAGTCATGTCCAACTCTCAGCGACCCCATGGACTACAGCCTACGAGGATCCTCTGTATATGGGATTTTCCAGGCAATAGTACTGGAGTGAGGTGCCATTGCCTTCTCCAGAAGAAGGCTGAGCACCAAAGAATTGATGCTTTTGAACTGTGGTGTTGGAGAAAACTCTTGAGAGTCCCTTGGACTGCAAGGAGATCCAACCAGTCCCTTCTAAAGGAGACCAGTCCTGGGTATTCATTGGAAGGAATGATGCTGAAGCTGAAACTCCAATACTTTGGCCACCTCATGTGAAGAGTTGACTCACTGGAAAAGACCCTGATGCTGGAAGGGATTGGAGGCAGGAGGAGAAGGGGACGACAAAGGATGAGATGGCTAGATGTCATCACTCCCTCGATGGACACACATTTGAGTGAACTCTGGGAGTTGGTGATGGACAGGGCAGCCTGGTGTGCTGCAATTCATGGAGTTGCAACAAGTTGGACATGACTGAGCGACTGAACTGAACTGAAGAATCCCTTAGAAGAAATGGGTTAGCCCTCATAGTCAACATAAGAGTTTGAAATGTAGTACTTGAGTGCAGTCTCAAAAACTACAGAATGATTTCTGTTCATTTCCAAGGCAAAACATTCAGTATCACAGTAATCCAGGTCTATGTCCCAACCACTAATGCTGAAGAAGCTTGGGTTGAATGGTTCTATCAAGACCCACAAGACCTTCTAACACTAAATAAAAAAGGTTCTTTACATCAAAAGGGGCTGGAATACAAAAGTAGGAAGTAAACAGATACCTAGAATAACAGGCAAGTTTGACCTCGGAGAACAAAATGAAACAGGGCAAAGGCTAACTGAGTTTTGCTAAGAGACCACACTGGTTATAGAAAACACCCTCTTCCAACAATATAAGTGATAATTCTACACATAGACATCACCAGATGGTTAATACTGAAATCAGACTGATGATATTCTTTGCAACCAAAGATGGAGAAGCTCTAAACAGTATGAAAAATCAAGACTGGGACTTGACTGTAGTTCAGATCATGAACCCCTTATTGCCAAATTCAGACTTAAATTGAAGAAAGGAGGGAAACCTACTGGACCAGTAAGGTATGACCTAAATCAAATCTCCTAATATTGATTATACAATGGAAGTGACAAATAGATTCAAGGGATTAGACACAGAGTGTCTGAAGAACTATGGACAGAGCTTCCTGACATTGTACAGGAGACGATGATCAAAACCATCCACAATAAAAAGAAATGCAAAAGGCAAAAGTGTTGTCTGAGAAGCCCTTAAAAATAGCTGAGAAAAGAAGAGAAGTGAAAGGCAAAGGAGGAAAGGAAAGATACACCCATCTGAATGCAGTGTTCCAAAGAATAGGGAGGCAAGATAAGAAAGCATTACTCAATGATCAATGCTAAGAAATAGAGGAAAACAGCAGAATAGGAAAGACTAGTGATCACTTCAAGAAAATTAGAGATACTAAGGGAACATTTCATATATTAGTTCAGATCAGGTCAGTCGTTCAGTTGTATCTGACTCTTTGCAAGCCCATGAGCTGCAGCACGCCAGGCCTCCCTGTCCAGCGCCAACTCCTGGAGTCCACCCAAACCCATGTCCATTGTGTCAGTGATGCCATCCAACCATCTCATCCTCTGTCATCCCCTTATCTTCCTGCCCTTAATCTTTCCCAGCATCAGGGTATTTTCTAATGAGTCAGCTCTCTGCATCAAGTGGCCAAAGTATTGGATTTTCAGCTTCAACATCAGTCCCTCCCATGAACACCCAGAAGTGATTTCCTTTAAGATGGACTGGTTGGATCTCCTTGCAGTCCAAGGGACTCTCAAGAGTCTTCTCCAACACCACAGTTCAAAAGCATCAGTTCTTCAGTGCTCAGCCTTCTTCACAGTCCAGCTCTCACATCCATACATGACTACTAGAAAAACCATAGCCTTGACTAGACAGACCTTTGTTGACAAAGTAATGTCTCTGCTTTTTAATATGTTGTCTAGGTTGGTCATAACTTTTCTTCATAGAAGGACACACTAAAAAAACAGAAATAATATAGACATAACAGAAGCAGAAGATGTTAAGAGATGGCAAGAATACACAGAAGAACTATGCAAAAAGATCATAATGACCCAAAACCATGATGGTGTGATTATTCACCTAGAGACAGGCATCCTGGAGTGTGAAGTCAAGTGGGCCTCAGGTAGCATCATTATGAAGAAAGCTAGTGGAGATCATGGAATTCCAGTTGAGCTATTCCAAGTCCTAAAAGATGATGCTATTAAAGTGCTGCTCTCAACATGCCAACAAATTTGGAAAACTCAACAGTGGCCACAGGACTGAAAAAGGTCAGTTTTCATTCCAATCCCAGAGAAAGGCAATACCAAAGAATGTTCAAACAACTGCACAATTGCACTTATCTCACATGCTAACGATGTGATGCTCAAAATTCTCCAATATAGGCTTCAGTAGTACATGAACCAAGAACTTCCAGATATTCAAGCTGGTTTTAGAGAATGTAGAGGAAGCAGAGATCAAATTTCCAACATCTGTTGTATCATAGAAAAGGCAAAATAATTCCAGAAAAACATTAACTTCTTTAATGACTATGCCAAAGCCTTTGACTGAATCAAGAAAAAAACTGGAAAATTCTTCAACTTGCCAGGGCACTTTACCTGCCTCCTGAGATATCTGTACGCAGGTCAAGAAGCAATAGTTCACTTCAGTTCAGTCGCTCAGTCGTGTCCGACTCTTTGCGACCCCATGAATTGCAGCACGCCAGCCTTCCCTGTTCATCACTATCTCTCGGAGTTCACTCAGACTCACATCCATCGAGTCAGTGATGCCATCCAGCCATCTCATCCTCGGTCGTCCCCTTCTCCTCCTGCCCCCAATCCCTCCCAGCATCAGAGTCTTTTCCAATGAGTCAACTCTTCACATGAGGTGACCAAAGTCCTGGAGTTTCAGCTTTAGCATCATTCCTTCCAAAGAAATTCCAGGACTGATCTCCTTCAGAATGGACTGGTTGGATCTACTTGTCCGAGGGACTCTCAAGAGTCTTCTCCAACACCACAGTTCAAAAGCATCAATTCTTTGGCGCTCAGCCTTCTTCACAGTCCAACTCTCACATCCATACATGACCACAGGAAAAACCATAGCCTTGACTAGACTGACCTTAGTCGGCAAAGTAATGTCTCTGCTTTTGAATATGCTATCTAGGTTGGTCATAACTTTTCTTTCAAGGAGTAAGCGTCTTCTAATTTCATGGCTGCAGTCACTATCTGCAGTGATTTTGGATCCCCCCAAAAAAAAAAAATAAATAAAATCTGACACTGTTTCCACTGTTTCCCTATCTATTTCCCATGAAGTGATGGGACCAGATAACATGATCTTTGTTTTCTGAATGTTGAGCTTTAGGCCAACTTTTTCACTCTCCTCTTTCACTTTCATCAAGAGGCTTTTTTGCTCCTCTTCACTTTCTGCCATAAGGGTGGTGCCATCTGCATATCAGAGGTTATTGATATTTCTCCCACCAATCTTGATTCCAGCTTGTGTTTCTTCCAGTCTAGTGTTTCTCATGATGTACTCTGCCTATAAGTAAAATGAGCGGGGTGACAATATACAGCCTTGATGAACTCCTTTTCCTATTTGGAACCAGTCTGTTGTACCATGTCCAGTTCTAACTGTTGCTTCCTGACCTGCATACAGATTTCTCAAGAGGCAGGTTAGATGGTCTGGTATTCCCATTTCTTTCAGAATTTTCCACAGTTTATTGTGATCCACACAGTCAAAGGCTTTGGCATAGTCAATAAAGCAGAAATAGATATTTTTCTGGAACTCTCTTTCTTTTTCCAAGATCCAGCGGATGTTGGCAATTTGATATCTGGTTCCTCTGCCTTTTCTAAAACCAGCTTGAACATCAGGGAGTTCATGGTTCACGTATTACTGAAGCCTGGCTTGCAGAATTTTGAGCATTACTTTACTAGCGTGTGAGATGAGTGCAATTTTTGCGGTAGTTTGAGCATTTAGTTGAAAACCAAAGAAGGCATTTTTTTTTTAAAATAGTATTTAAAATATTACAGTCTAAAATTTAAGATTTGTAAAGTGATTTCAGGTATAGTAATTCAGGTGAAATTTGCATGGACTTTAATTTTTTGACCTTTGTAATATTAATATTTTAAATGATTACAACCTATTTGCTATATAGATATAGATATATGCATGGAAACAACGACTTAGGTGTTTTATCATATTCTAAAATTTAAAGTACCAATAATAGTTCCATTGAGCTGATTTTCTATAATCTGTAGAGATAATTTGGATCAATCACCTATAGTAAACTGACACCTAGCGTGGTCATTTTAAAGCAACTCACTATGGTTAGACCGTTTAGACAGCAAATCAATGCTAGAAGGACAAAACGCTCCACAGTGCTAAATAGAGGCCTGTGCATTAGCATGACTTCCATTACATACATATTTTTCAATAGAATATAAGTGCCAGGTATCTGGGAACATTTCTTTCTTTTCTTTTTTTTTTTTAACAAATGTTTTCTCAACACATAGCAAGACCTGAAGCATAATAAATGATAAATCTTTTTGGTCTAATGAATATCAGAGATGTTTTATTTGGTATTTTAGATTTTAGAATTCAACCTAAACAGAGTCAAAAAAAGTGTTCTTTCTTCTTTAATCTTAAAGATTAAAAATCATAGAGGATGTAAGGTTCCAGAAGCTTTACTTGAAGGAGTACCCATGATTTTGTAAACCAAAGCAGTGACGCAGAAGGATGTTGATTACAACAGGAATACATTATACAGAAGTGTGACAAAAAAGGCATTTAGAAAATTTGTCAGAAAAATGTAAGAAATGGGTTAGATACAAGCATATAGTACATAATTTTATCTTTCATCCTTAGATTTTGTTTTGTTAATTTTCACTTAGCTATAATTAGCGTTACAGGGTGATTGTCGCATACTGACATTCAAATGTTTCAACAAGTTTTCATTCTCTCGACAAATATTTGTCAAATATTTAACTGTGCCAGACACTGTTTTAGGTTACTCTTTGTATAAGACTCTCCTAAATATACCATTGCATGTTAGCCTTAAACAAACAAACAAAAAATTGACCAAAAGTATTGTGAGAGAATGTATTAATAAATTACTACATGTTCATAAATGTATATTTTTACACCAGAATATGTTTGGATTTTGATTATGCCTGGTGTGAAAATCATTTCACATATGTAAAATATTTGTTCTTTGAGACTTTTTGGTCAAGAAGTTACACATATTTATTATTAATATTTTAAGTTTATTGTCACCATGTTTATTTATTTAGGATTCCCTGGTGGCTCAGATGGTAAAGCGTCTGCCCGCAATGCAGGAGATGCGAGTTCAATCCCTGGGTTGGAAAGATCCCCTGGAGAAGGAAATGGCAACCCACTCCAGTATTCTTGCCTAGAAAATTCCATTGAGGAGCCTGGTGGGCTACAGTCCATGAGGTCGCAAAGAGTCGGACATGACTGAGTGACTTCACTTCACTTGTTTATTTATTAGTGTTAGGACTGTATTCTATTATATGTTTATGACTCCTAAAATTATCAATTTAGATTATATAGTTAATTTTGAATTATATCTTCTTTCTAATGTATCTCACTTAAATTATTTAAACTAAAGAGTGAAACGATAGCTGAGGTTGTCGTGTTCATTTTTGAAAGTGCCAATTTTTCAAAATGAAAGAGTTTTATGATGAGTCTTTGGAGTTTATTGATAACCATATATGGTGTAATGTTGAAACTATGTGTGTGTGTGTGTGTGTGTGTGTGTGTGTGTGTGAGTTACTCAGTGTGTCCAACTCTGTGTGACCCCATGGACTGTAGCCCAGTCAGGTTCCTCTGTCCATAGAATTCTCCAAGCAAGAATACTGGAGTGGGTTGCCATTCCCTTCTCTGGGGATCTTCCCCACCAAGAGATCAAACCTGGGTCTCTGAATGATGCATTAGCTTTGTTTATAGGAAATAAAGTAAAAAAAAAAAATAGAAATGCATGCATATTTAGTTCAAAACCACATATAAAATTCTTATTTAATTTAGTCAACCTGAAGGAAAATTCTGTATTATAAAAAAAAAAGCAAAACAAAACAACTTTTAGTAGGAAAAGCACTCTATTCTTAGACCTTATTTAAATCAAGTAGTATTTATTATTTAAAATATGAGTATGTTTATCTTTCTCTTCACATTAGAAATTCAGGTATAATGTTTCAAATTACAGGGAAAAGATCAGATTGTTTTGTTACTAGACACATACATTGTGGTTTGGATATTTAATTATGTTACAAAATTTCCCTTTAATTTTTACAAACAAAAGTACTTGTAAAATCTTAATTTAATTTAATGAAATATAAATACAAAGTTTATTTTATTTTATTTAAGAAAATGCTGTAGAATCACTTTTAGACTTTTTTTCAATGAGTTTTAACTGTGCAAAATGAGTGAACACTGGTTACTTCTCTGCATGATCCAGTACAAGCATAGAAACAGAACAGGAAAATACTGCAACTTAGGGATCAGGGACTAGAAAGAATATTGTAGAATGTCCCTTCTTACACATTCTGTGTCATAATGGTTCATCTGAGTGTAATGAGCATTAAAGGATTATATGATTGGCATACATTTTAAGTAAATGGCTTGGTTGGTCATGCTTTAGTTTCTCTTAGACCAAATTTCAGTCAGCTTCTTAGCAATGCTAATTTACATATTTGACACAATTTGTATACCGGTTCCCTACTCTAACTAGCAGAAACATTATCATTTTATGTCTGAAGAAACTTAACTAAGTAAAGGAAGAGATTAATTCTTAGTATCTCATGCAAATACAGAATCAAATGTATATCTATATGAAAGATTTATGTTTCCTTTCTTATTATGTAAAAAGTAGATCTTAGGCAATATTTTAATCTTAGGTGACATGCTTTTATTTTGAAAATACCAAAACATAATATTCATATTTTGAGTATTCAAAAAGTCATTACTTTGAATCGGTGCCTTCTAATCATGAAGTGCAGATGATTTCTAAGGCAGATAGCATTTGGTTTAGTCAAAAAATATTTTAGCATGTCTTATGCAGTCCATTAATCTGTCAGACTGGTAACATAAATCCTTCATACTCCTCCTCTTCCTGTGTATGTAAACTTTTATTAAATTCAACTTGAAATTACTTACTTCTACTTCTTATTTCCTTTTCATGTTTGTGGCACTGTCTTTTACTTTTTGTTCTTTGTTGCCATAAAATATTTATCAATGTATCATCTAGGTAGATTGATTCTCCACAATAGTTACCCAGGGTTTCATTACATGGAAAATATCTTGCTTACTCCTAAAATCTATAGCCAGATTTGCATATGTCAGGTTTATCCTTTGAAATTTGAAATATAAAACTAAATAAACTTATGGATATTAATTATGTGTAGATATTGCCATTAAACAATTTTAAAAGGATTTAGATTTTTAAAATGTTTCTTTTAATATTAAACAAACATGAATTTGGATTCTATTTCCTTTTTTTTTTAAACTGTCCTAATGGAAATATAGGACTTCCAATACATTTATACCTTCACAGGCATCTCAGTGGTAAAGATTTCTCCTACCAATGCAGGAGATACAAGTTTGATCCCTGAGTCAGGAAGATCCCCTGAAGAAGGAAATGGCAACCCACTGTAGTATTCTTGCTAGAATAATCCCTTGGACAGAGGAACCTGGAGGGCTACAGTCCATGGGTCACAAACAGTTGGACACAACTGAATGAGCACAACACAATACATTTACTTTTCTTTCTTTTTTTTTCTTCAATGTAATGTCACAAATAGTTAATAAAACTACCCTGAGACTATTTAAAAAAATTTTTTTCTGTCTTTTAATAATATGACCAACACAGTTAATCAAAAACATAGATTCTACCCCCAAGCAATATAGTTAATATATACAACATTTCTTAAGGTTTTTTTCTTCAAATAGACCACAGTAGATTCTGACATCCAGACCTCTTCATTTTATTTTACTTTACAACACTGTGTTGGTTTTGTCATACATCAGCATAAATCCACCACGGGTGTACATGAGCTCCCAATCCTGAACCCCCCTCCCACCTCCCTCCCCATACCATCTCTCTGGGTCATCCCAGTGCACCAGCCCCAAGCAATTTTTTTTTTTAGAAATGACTGATTGTTTTAAGGTTAACTCCTTTCTGCAAACATTAATATTCAACATGTGAATAGCCAGTTAGTTCCAAGAATGAAAGTTTCTGCCAAAGCTTGTGTTCTATACTATCATCACAGAAGTCTCAGTAAAATATGTATTAGAGAGAAAGAAATAGAAACTAAACAAAAAGTTACCAATTATTTAAAAATATCACCTTGGTATTAATTCACTGTGATTACAAGAAACCGCAACTTCCTAAGTGCTGACAAAGCATATGAGAAGATGAAAACATATTCATAAAGAGAATCATCAAGTCGGATGGCACTTTGAATACCATACTTTTTCTTTCATTTTTGCCTTAAATATGTGATCTGGGGAAGGTAATGGCAAACCACTCCAGTATCCCTGTCTAAAGAATCCCATGGACAGAAGAGCCTGGTCGGCTACAGTTTGTGGGAGTCGCAAAATATGTGGTATGTAAATATTGAGATACATTATAAAGTAACCAGTTTATTTCACATTTTCTAAGAAGTACATCTAGATATATCTCTTTAAATTGATGCACTGGGAAAAATAATATCATCAATTAATAATGTTCACTGTTTTTCTCATTTTGCAGAGAATTTTAAAGTGAAATTAATAGACCATTACTTTTGACAACTATATAATATTTATTGATAGTGAAAGGTATAATTTTTTGGAAATTAGTTCATATTTCTTACGGATTTTTAAAAACCATGCTTCTGTGTATGAAAATGTACCAACTTCTGCCCAAAATAGAATTAAAGCAAATATTTTTGAAATAGTTACTTTATTAACTATATCCTTTACTGGTTTTCTATTTCATATATTAAATATATATATGCATATGTAATAAGAAATATCCATAATATATTTATAATATAAATATAGATGTTCATATAGTATAAAAGTTTCTCCAGTGAAATATTTTTGTCTTTCACCTGTACCTTAAATGGTATACAGAGCCTAATATTTTTAACAATGCAGATATGTATATATACAATGACAAAGTACTCTGTAGAATTCACAAAACTGATTTCCACTAATGAAATATTAACTTCAAGTGTTTTAGTAAAAGCCATTCCCTGATATCTTGTCCACTTATAGTATATGGAGATTTTAATTACGTACTATTTTCTTCCTACTACAGCAAATTTTTAATTACTTTGCTATCGAACAAACAGGTTGGTGAAAATATGAAAGAAAAGTTTCAAAAGTTTTTTAATCTAAAAAGTAACTTCTTTATAAAGAAAAAGTTTATTATATTATAGTACATGTCTCTAGATGTAATTTAGGTTTATCTCTTATTTTCTGTGTGCAACTCATATAGGTTGTTAACAAGCCACATAAAGTTTCTAAAATTGGATAAACTGATTAAAAGCAAATCATATTAAATTTTACAAAGAAAAGATTAAAAAATTAAATCCTCTAGTAATGCACAAATTTTATACTATTATACCTTGGAGGCATATATTTTGAATGCATTAAATCAAGCAAAGGAACATGCTTTAAAAATTAATTACTCTATGAACCCCAAATCCAGATACACCATCAAGTCTTATTTTAAAATGGTCTTAATTTAGAATTCATTCACTCAAGAACAAATTGAGTGTTGCTGCTGCTGCTAAGTCACTTCAGTCGTGCTCGACTCTGTGTGACCCCAGAGACAGCAGCCCACCAAGCTCCTTCGTCCCTGGGATTCTCCAGGCAAGAACACTGGAGTGAGTTGCCATTCCTTTCTCCAATGCATGAAAGTGAAGTCGTTCAGTCGTGTCCGACTCTTAGCAACTCCATGGACTACAGCCAATCAGGCTCCTCCGTCCATAGGATTTTTCCAGACAAGTGTACTGGAGTGGGGTGCCATTGCCTTCTCCGGATTGAGTGTTAAAAGGTGTGAAATGTTTGAGAGCTGCAATTGTCTCAAATATTTTGGAGAGCTTAGAGACATATTTCAGAGATATTTATTTATTTATTTATTTTGTATTTTCTTTGCTGGATGAAAAAATAATGTATCCAGCCCCCAGGCTTTTGTTTTTGGAATTTCTCAAGATCATTTATATTTGCATTATTTTCAAAACTGTTTCATACATTTCTCAAAGTAATGTAACTAGGGGCTTCATAAGACCTTTCAATGAAATATGAAATCATTTATATTTCCACTTTTTCTCTCTTGAAAAGTTCAGAGTTCTTCATGTTTCAGTTTTCTTGAGAGTTTTGTCTGTTTATGTTTTTGAGGTTGGGAGTAGTTTGTACAATTTCTTTTTTAATTTACAGTGAATTTTTTTTCTTTGCCCAAAAGATACATGGATAGAAATGTTAATATACGAAGATGAAAAATGTATATTGGCAACAGTGCTTTTGTTGCAAGTAAGATATACATTATACTAATTACCTTGCAGCTTTTGCATATGTAGCCTTAATGTTTCACATGATATGAACAGAAAATGTGATTTGAAGTTCTATTCTGTGGTTCAAACTTTATGCAATCTACATAAGTACAATAATGCTGTAGCTTGTTATTAGTTTTCCAATCAAGAGGAGATGCACTGAGGTGATTTGAATTATACATCAAGAAGAATTGAATCTTTTTGGCACATCTTGTAGAATGCTTTAAAATTAACATTATTCAAATAAAACTAGATATTGGCCCATTAATTTGGCATTACACTCTTTAAGTACATTATATATACTAATTCCACTATATTCCACGACCGTGTAGCTTGGCATAAGAAAATATATGAGGAACCTATTCTCAAAAGTTACTAGTATAACTACTATATATATATTATACATATATATTATATATTAGGTTTTCAGTTCAGTTCAGTTGCTCAGTCATATCCAACTCTTTGCGACCCTATGAATCGCAGCACGCCAGGCCTCCCTGTCCATCTCCAACTACTGGAGTTCACTCAGACTCATGTCCATCTAGTCAGTGATGCCATCCAGCCATCTCATCCTCGGTCGTCCCCTTCTCCTCCTGCCCCCAATCCCTCCCAGCATCAAAGTCTTTTCCAATGAGTCAACTCTTCACATGAGGTGGCCAAAGTACTGGAGTTTCAGCTTTAGCATCATTCCTTCCAAAGAAATCCCAGGGCTGATCTCCTTCAGAATGGACTGGTTGGATCTCCTTGCAGTCCAAGGGACTCTCACGAGTCTTCTCCAACACCACTGTTCAAAAGCATCAGTTCTTCAGTGCTCAGCCTTCTTCACAGTCCAGCTCTCACATCCATACATGACTACTAGAAAAACCATAGCCTTGACTAGACGGACCTTAGTCAGCAAAGTAATGTCTCTGCTTTTGAATATTCTCTCTAGGTTGGCCATTACTTTTCTAAGCGTCTTTTAATTTTATGGCTGCAGTCAACATCTGCAGTGATGTTGGAGCCCAAAAAATGAAATCTGACACTGTTTCCACTGTTTCTCCATCTATTTTCCATGGAGTGATGGGATTAGGTGAATTGAATCTTGATATAACAGATTTTTCTCTATATACAGTTCAATTCACTCAGTTGTGTCCCAGTCTTTGTGACCCCATGAATCTCAGCGCACCAGGCCTTCCTATCCATCACCAACACCTGGAGTTCACCCAAACTCATATGTATCAAGTCAGTGATGCCATACAGCCATCTCATCCTCTGTCATCCCTTTGTCCTCCTGCCCCCAATCCCTCCCAGCATCAGAGTCTTTTTCAATGAGTCAACTATTTGCTTGAGGTGGCCAAAGTATTGGAGTTTCAGCTTCAGCATCAGTCCTTCCAATGAACACCCAGGACTGGTCTCCTTTAGGAGGGACTGGTTGGATCTCCTTGCAGTCCAAGGGACTCTCACGAGTCTTCTCCAACACCACAGTTCAAAAGCATCAATTCTTTGGTGGTCAGCTTTCTTCACAGTCCGACTCTCATATCCATACATGACCACAGGAAAAACCATAGCCTTGACTAGACAGAACTTTGTTGGCGAAGTAATACCTCTGCTTTTCTTCTTCTTTTTTTAATATAAATTCATTTATTTTAATTGGAGATTAATTACTTTACAATATAGTATTGGTTTTGCCATACCAATAATCTGCCACAGGTATACACGTTTCAAATGTTATCTAGGTTGGTCATAACTTTCCTTCCAAGGAGTAAGCGTCTTTTAATTTCATGGCTGCACTCACCATCTGCAGTGATTTTGGAGCCCAAAAAATAAAGTCTGACACTGTTTCCACTGTTTCCCTATCTATTTCCCATGAAATGATGGGACCAGATGCCATCCATGATCTTCATTTTTTGAATGTTGAGCTTTAAGCCAACTTTTTCACTCTCCTCTTTCACTTTAATCAAGAGGCTCTTTAGCTCCTCTTCACTTTCTGCCATAAGGGTGGTGTCATCTGCATACCTGAGGTTATTGATATTTCTCCTGGCAATCTTCATTCCAGCTTGTGTTTCTTCCAGTCCAGCATTTCTCATGATGTACTCTGCATAGAAGTTAAATAAGCAGGGTGACAATATACAGCCTTGACGTACTCCTTTTCCTTTTTGGAACCAGTCTGTTGTTCCATATCCAGTCCTAACTGTTGCTTCCTGACCTGCATATGGGTGTCTCAAGAGGCAGGTCAGGTGGTCTGGTATTCCCATCTCTTTCAGAAACACTGTGATGTACTGAGGCATAGTGATGTATCAAATAAATAAATGTTTAATACTTACTGAAAACAGTATACTTCAGTTGACTATAGTGGCAAAGATATCTGATTACCTCCAGATGAATGTCTTTAAATAAGTTTTCAAATCTTATTTACATCCAAAATGATGAACTTTTAAGATTTCGATAAAATAGCTTTATTTTGTGACTTTAAAAATATTATACATGATAAAACAACTGCAAGTACTACTCCTTTGTTGAAGTAAATGACAGTTATAGATTAGTGCTTGATACTTGATCAACAAACATTAAGCCAACACTATCAATTTTGTGGTGAGCTCTGTTGACATTTAAGCTATTCAAGCAGGATCTATTTATCAATATTTTTTTCAAATTTAGCTAGACGTGTCTAGTGCATATCAGGTATTTAAACATTTGTGTTAATATTTTGAAGGTACTAATAGAATATGATTGTATAGAGTAAAAAACATGTTTTAGTATTGTTTTCATGATAAACGTTTGTAATTTTTATGTAACAAGTAGGAGCTACAATTTTTACTATAAACTGCATGTTTCCTTAATTTGAACTTTTTAGTACAATAATCCTAGTATTTCATATTTTTATTATTTATTTATGTTACTTTATTAATTATGATATTTCTTTGAGTAATAATTTAAAAATATATTAAAATTTATTATATTTCAAAGTAAGCACATTTAAGCACATAAAGTTTTATGTGATTATTGCATTTGTGTAAGTAAAAACAATGATACCTAAAATGCATTCAGATTTATTAATACATTGATACATTTATTATTAAATACATTGCAAAGTATTTTATAATCTGAAAATAATTTTCTTGATGAAAACAAATTTAGCTTTTTAGGTACATTCACTTTATTTATTAGTAAAATTTAATTTTAAGTTACATACAAATGATAGAATCATTTATAAAATAACTTTGGTTGGATTAACAAAAATATTTGTTTCAGTCATAGTGATTCACATTGACTCTAGTATCTCAAATGATAAGGACTATGCTTATATTTTGATCTTTCAAAAATCTCAATCAATGTGAATACTTCAAAAATATCAATGATAAACCTTTAAACATTTAGGAGCAATCACATTTTAAAGATATATTTGGAGATGGACTTCATTCTGTGTAAGAATCTTCATAATTATAATGTATGTATCTATTAATTTTTGCGTTGGTATATGAGTACTTATATTGCTTTAGAGGGAAAAAATGTTTGCTTTTGCTTTTTGACTGTTTTTTGTGTGATGAATTAAAGTCTCTCTTCAGAGTTAGTCCTGAAAATTTTATTCAGAATCTGCTTATCGTCTTGAAATTAAAGTAAAGTTGATCTATATTTGACTTTCCTGGTTTATAAACCAATTTTCACTTTTCAGCTTAGGAGCTAAATGTCTGCTGGCATAGGTTTTAAAAATGTGTTTGTTTTCTTTTTCATTGTTGTCATGTCACTTGTTTTACTTCTTTTATTTGTACCTCCTTACCCTTAGAAATTCTAAATCTAGACCCATCACATTAACTTTTTTTTATCTTTTCAGTTACCAAATTGGAAAGAATTTTAATAGCTAAGTTCTGGACCACATTTAAATTGCAGTCTTAAAAATGAAAACAAGAACTTTATTACTTCTCTACTTAAGGCAGCCTTTCTTTATCTCTCCAATACATTTAAAGCTTTACATTTAAATATTAAAGGAATTTTTAAAAATATATTACAGGAATTGATTATTAATTCAGATAATAAATGAAAATATTTTGTGTGTGAGAGAGAGAGAAGGAGAGAGAGACTTATGTTTGAACTAGAATTATTATTTGAATGATGCAGGGTTGATGGATACCATTTTGAAGATCAGTCCTACCTAAAGTGTCTTGTGAAAACACTGCTATATTTTTTCTTTTTTGTTTCAGCTTGTACTACCATTAAATTGCATTGCTTACAGATTAAATAACTTTTGATGAAAAGTAAATGTGCCATATATATGTCAATGACACTTAAAATGTTGTGCAATTCTCTCTAGTCCCTATTATTACATAGAAACATTATTTTCATTTCTATTTTTCTGTCTCTGACATATCCCTTCTCTCTATTTCATATGTCTTTTATTTTATAATATTGAAATTGTATTCAAAATTGAATTTTAAACAAGTTCAAAATGTTTAAATTTTTTTTTTTAGATTCATGTTATTGAATGTATTAGAAGATCATTTTTACTAATTAGCTTCAAAACTTTACAAAGAATAAATTTGAGATTTATTTGTTCAGATCAACACATATCAAAGAGTTTATAAATATAATTATTTTGTTTAACAATAGACTATGCTATTTGTTCTTCATCAAGCATTATCTCACAGTGTTTTGAAGGAAGTCACTTAAAAATGCAATCAGAATTTATTTGGATAACAAGTGTTGATAAAATGATCTTGAATTCCCCATTCCTAGTTGTGAGAAATAAATAAAATTTTAGTAGAGAAAATAGCTATATTATAGAAAATGTGTCTTAACCATGAAAAATACTTCTGTCAGGTCATCTAATGGTAGTGTCTGTTGATTTTTTTTTTTTTTTCCGTTATATTTTCCACATCAGATTTAGAGGGAAAGCAACCTGTGAAGTCAATGTTTTCCTTAAAAGTCAATACTTTTCCTGTAGGAGTTTCCATGAGAAAAAATGAAATGTAAATAAAGGGCTATACTTTGTTATCATAGGCAAAGAAGCTAGAAAATCTACTGAGTTCATGCGAAATGTTAAGTTCAACAATACATTGGCTCTAGATGAAGAATCAATCATTAATTCCTAAGAGGCCAGCATATAGCATAGGCTTGGTCAGATTTTAGAAACATACTTGGTCAGATTTTAGAACATACTACAGGAGACAGATACTTTATGATTTATCAGTATTCCCCCTTATATATTTCAGTCATCACATGCTCTGCAAAATGAAGCTGAAAATATATTGCAATATATTACAATTTTATATTTAGTTAATATAATGTATTGGTAATAAAATAATATATTTATTTGTATATAACTTTGCTAAACTTTCTTTTTAGCTTTCATTCCTGGACTAAAGAAAGGTACAGTAAAAATCAAGACAAATCATAACCATGGTGCATGTTTCATTTTAAAACAAATTTGTTTTAAGAACTTCTGCCTTTTCATTTTTCATAAAACATTGCAATTTCAACTGTTTACTTCAAACATATTTTTAGTATTTTTAAGTGAAATGATATCTAGGAAAGGTATTCAATAAGTTGTCTGTCTTATATCACTGAATACTGTTTCCAAGTTGTGTATAATTAACCTTGAGATATTAATGTGACCCTATAGAAATTTATTTGACTTACAGTAGTTACTTCCAAATTACCTACAAATTTAATTATTCATTTTTCTCCTCTGACAATGTAAGCATATTCAGGATGTTGTCTGAGGATATATTAACAATATAATTCCACTTTCCAATATTTTCATTTAAAAGGATCTGTAAACCATACATGCTGTATACATGCTTAACAAAATAATCCAAGATAACAGTCTTTGTGAGCTTGTAAGTAATATGCATTTTTTTTGCCAAATTAAACACACGAATTTATACTACTTTAAGATACGGTCAACAGAAAACAAATATCTTTAAATATGGAGTTTAAGCAATCAATTAAAACATATATAATCTTATTATGCTGATAATTTTTAAAAAATATGAATTTGTTTATTTTAATTGGAGGTTAATACTTTGCAATACAATATTGATAAAAATTTTAAATGCTGAAAGATATTTTGTATGTTCCAAATATATTTGCTTTGTCTCTGTATATGCACTCATTTCGTTATGTACTTCATAATTAAGGATGGATATATTACATTGTTTCATTTTACTGTTTAAGATGATAATTCATTTCACTTCATGCACTTTTATTTTAAATTATAGTTTACAGTCCATTGATATTTTGGCCAAGTGGAAATAGTACTCAGAGAATAAATTTTTCTAAAAGTCATCATAAAAATTCAAATTATAATGTAAAGAGCTTCCCCCTTATTCTTTAATTTTAATAAATATCATCAGTATTAACAGCATGTGGTGTTTTTTTTTTTTTTTTTTTTTGGTATTTTAAATGTTTTCTTTTCAATGTTACTTTGGCGTAGTTCTCATGAACTTATATTGGATTGGCCAAAAAGTTCATTTGGGCTTTTCCATATCATATTACAGAAAAATTCAAATGAACATTTTGTCCAACCATATATAATTAGTTTTAATATCCATGATACATTTGACTGTCATCTAGCTTGAATAATTTCATTCTAAATATTTTATTCCCCATGGAAGTCATGAGTATTTAGTGTTTACATGTGTTATTCAAGTCAAAGTGGATGCATTGCATGTACTTTTCTTTTTTTTTCTCTTCCTGTCTCATTAGTTTCTAGATATCCTATGTAGATACTGTTTAGCAACTACATCTATGTAATAGTCGTGGAAATTCATTTGTGGTTCTGATGTAAAGTCAAGGTGTTTTGACCATAACTATACAGAGGCATAGCAGAAAGAGCATTTGAATGTGAGACAGTACATCCTGAGTTCTAATGACAGTTCTGCACCTGACTCGATGCATACACTTGGCCAAGTAATTTAAACTCAGAGTCTTCATCTTCCTCTTTCCTTCATTAAAAAAAAAAAATGTAGTAACCATAATTATGCTTAAGCCTTATGAAAAGATATGCTGCTGAAAAATGACAGCAAAAAACATAATAATGATAAATTTATAAAACAGTATTTGAGTGTGTACACTTCTGTACATTGTCCCTAATAATCTACAAAAATTTTTATCTTAATACACCACTTCAATGTGTAAGTTCTATCATTTTATCCATTTTTTCAGAGGTAGAAACTGGAACAAAGAAAGGTTAAATAATAAGGAAATTCATTTGATATTTTTAAAAAGCCTTTACCTGTATAAAACACTATTACTAAGATGATTGAATCTTCATTAATACACTAATGAGTAATTATAATTACAATTAAATTCATATTTTAAATTGTGCTCTAATTGATATTTATTTGGTATATTCTTAATGCAACTTGGCTATGCCAACAATCTGCACTGAAAAACTATAGTGCACTTAGTTTTATGATAATTTTCATACCATATTTTGTATGTCCACTTTCCATCATCAGCTCATTTGAGTAAAATTGCTATTATTTCACTCAAATAATGAAATTTATTGGCATATGTAATTAAATGTTATAATAGCATATGAGAATATAATCCTCTGTGACTCTAACTATAAATGTCTAAAACTAAGATTATTTCATTCAGTAAACTTTTCTATTGAAGGCTGACTGATTACCAGGGATAACACTGAGAATTTTTTTCTTAAATACAAAAATATATAAGCTTTTTACCTCATAGTAAATTGATATATAGATATACAGATTCTTAGTAGTAAGAGAATTACATTGACTTCTGGTGTTCTTTGCTGCTGTTGCTGCTGCTAAGTCGCTTCAGTCATGTCCGACTCTGTGCGACTTCAGAGATGGCAGCCCACCAGGCTCCCACGTCCCTGGGATTCTCCAGGCAAGAACACTGGAGTGGGTTGCCGTTTCCTTCTCCAATTCATGAAAGTGGAAAGTGAAAGTGAAGTCGCTCAGTTGTGTCCGACTCTTAGCGACCCCATGGATTGCAGCTTACCAGGCTCCTCTGTCCATGGGATTTTCCAGGCAAGAGTACTGGACTGGGTTGCCATTGCCTTCTCCCTGGTGTTCTTTACTTGTCCCCAAAGAAGAAACTGCAAATATATACTAGTCAATCCATTGAGAGCAAATTCTTTTGTATCTACTTCTGAGAAAAGGCAACATTAATAAATATATAAATTAATACTTTTCATTGAATTAGCAGACACATGTACTTTCTGTCTTTAGGGACATATCTTAAAGTAAGAGTGAGAGTTTCAGCTATATCAATTATATTTTCTGTTTTCACTGAGGACTAGGGTTTGATCAATAGCGTATCAACTGATCTGTCTCCCTGTAGTCATTTGTTCAGTTATCCAAGCTGATTGTTGGCATATTTTTTGGTGTTTTATTATATTACTTTTAACCTTCTGACCCTCAGATAACTCTCAGGGATCTGTTCCTGAGCTGGGTTTCCATATTTATTGTTAGTACTCAAGGGTCAGCTGTAATTTCGGAGTTCATTACTTTAGACTTAGAATGTTGCATTTGATTCAGGAGAAACTGTTTAGGGATGGAAGTGCATGTGGGAAAGCTGGTTTGAAGTGGACACTTATAAGAGAGATTAAGAAAATGAATTATCTCTTGACCAAATGAATCACCTCACCTATATTTATCCAATTGCTTAGTTAATAGGTATCTGTGAACATAAAATATAATTCATCCTTATGCATGATAGTTATGGACTTTTTCATCTGTCAATTATTAAGAACATTGATGTCTTTTCATAAGGTATCCTTTTTTCATGGCCAGGAGTTAATGAAAATGCACGTGTAAGTTTCCTAATGAAAAATTTATGCCACATGTCATAATATTAAGCACTTCATGTTAATTTGGTATCTCCCTAATTTCTCAGATGAAAGGATGAATCAACATACAGTTTCATTAGTTTTGTTTTAGACTACTAATAGTAGATTCTAGAATGTCATAGAGCAATATTCTTGAAAAAAATTAAGATTAAAGAAACACTTGCATATTTTACCACCTAAAATTGCCTTCTCAGTATCATGTATAACAAGCCAGTTCCACCATTGTTGTTATTGCGGTTGTTTGTTCAGTTAAGTCATGTCTGACTCATTGCAGTCCAATGGACTGCAGCACACCAGGCTCCTCTGTCCTCCACTATCCCATGGAATTTGTCAGATTCATGTCCATTGAGTTGGTGATCCCATCTAACCATCTCATTCTCTGCCAACCCCTTCTCCTTTTGATTTCCATGTTTCTCAGCATCAGGGTCTTTTCCAGTGAGTTGGCTCTTCACATCAGGTAGCCAAAATATTGGAGTTCCAGCTTCAGCATCAGGCCTTCCACTGAATATTCAGGATTGGTTTTCATTAGAATTAATAGATCTCCTAGTATTCCAAGGGATTCTCAAGAGTCTTCTCGAGGACCACAGTTCAAAAGTATCTGTTCTTCGATGCTCACTCTTCATTATGTTTCAACTCTCTCTCTGTACACGACTAATGGCAAAACCATAGTTTTGACTATATGGACCTTTGTCAGCAAAGTAATGTTTCTGCTTTGTAATGGGGTTTCTAGGTTTGTCAGGCAAATTTGGCCTTGGAGTATAGAATGAAACAAGGCAAAGGCTAATAGAGTTCTGCCAAGAGATTACACTGGTGATAGTAAACACCCTCTTCCAAAAACACAAGAGAAGACTCTACACATGGACATCCCAGATGATCAACACCGATATCCGATAATATTCTTTGCAGCCAAAAAAGGAGACACTCTATACAGTCAACAAAAACAAGACCGGGACATGACTGTGGCTGAGACAATGAGCTCCTTATTGCCAAATTCAGACTGAAAATGAAAAAGTGGAGAAAACCACTGGACCATTCAGGTATGATCAAAATAAAATCCATAATGACTATACAGTGGAAGTGAGAAATAGATTTAAAGGACTAGATCTGATAGAGTGCCTGATGAATTATGGACGGAGGTTCATGACATTGTACAGGAGACATGAAACAAGACCATTCAGAAGAAAAAAAAAATGCAAAAAGCAAAATGGCTGTCTGGGGAGGCTTTACAAACAGCTATGAAAAGAAGGGAAGTGAAAAGCAAAGAAGAAAAGGAAAGATATACCCATTTGAATGCAGAGTTCCAAAGAATGGGAAGGAGAGATAAGAAAGCATTCCTCAGAAATCAGTTCAAAGAAATAGAGGAAAACAATAGAATGGGAAAGACTAGAGATCTCTTCAAGAAAATTAGAGATACCGAGGGAATATTTCATTCAAAGATGGCATCGATAAACGACAGAAATGGTATGGACCTAACAGAAGCCAAAGATATTAAGAAGAGGTGGCAAGAATACACAGAACTGTACAAAAAGATCTTCAAAACCCAGATAATCATGATGATGTGATCACTATCTAGAGCCAGACATCCTGGAATGTGAAGTCAAGTGAGCCGTAGGAAGCATCACTACAACAAAGCTAGTGGAGGTGATGGCATTCCAGTTGAGCTATTTCAAATCCTGAAAGATGATGCTGTGAAGTGCCACACTCAATTTGCCAGCAAATTTGGAAAACTCAGCAGTGGCCACAGGACTGGAAAAGGTCAGATTTCATCCCAATCCCAAAGAAAGGCAATGCCAAAGAATGCTCAAACTACCACACAATCATACTTATCACACATGCTAGTAAAGTAATGCTCAAAATTCTCCAAGCCAGGCTTCAACATTCCGTGAACAGTGAACTTCCAGATGTTCAAGCTGGTTTTAGAAAAAAGTAGAGGAACTAGAGAACAAATTGCCAACATCTGCTGGATCATCGAAAAAGCAAGAGAGTTCCAGAAAACATCTATTTCTGCTTTATTGACTATGCCAAAGGCTTTGACTGTGTGGATCACAATAAACTGTGGAAAATTCTGAAGGAGATGGGAATACCAGACCACCTGACCTGACTCTTGAGAAATTTGAATACAGGTCAGGAAGCAACAGTTAAAACTGAACATGGAACAACAGACTGGTTCCAAATAGGAAAAGGAGGACGTCAAGGCTGTATATTGTCACCCTGCTTATTTAACTTATATGCAGAGTACATCATGAGAAACGCTGGACTGGAAGAAACACAAGCTGGAATGAAGATTGCTGGGAGAAATATCAATAACCTCAGATAAACACAGAAAAGGAGTACGTCAAGGCTGTATACTGTCACCCTGTTTATTTAACTTATATGCAGAGTCCATCATGAGAAATGCTGGACTAGAAGAAACACAAGCTGGAATCAAGATTGTCGGGAAAAATATCAATAACCTCAGATATGCAGATGATACCATCCTTATGGCAGAAAGTGAAGAGGAGCTAAAGAGCCTCTTGATGAAAGTGAAAGAGGAAAGTGAAAAAGTTGGCTTAAAGCTCAACATTCAGAAAACAAAGTTTATGGCACCCGGTCCCATCACTTCATGGGAAATAGATGGGGAGACAGTGGAAACAGTGTCAGACTTTATTTTTGGGGGCTCCAAAATCACTGCAGATGGTGACTGCAGCCATGAAATTAAAAGACGCTTAATCCTTGGAAAAAAGTTATGAGCAACCTAGATAGCATATTCAAAAGCAGAGATATTACTTTGCCAACGAAGTTCCGTCTAGTCAAGGCTATGGTTTTTCCTGTGGTCATGTATGGATGTGAGAGTTGGACTGTGAATAAGGCTGAGCACCAAGGAATTGATGCTTTTGAACTGTTGTTTTGGAGAAGACTCTTGAGAGTCCATTGGACTGCAAGGAGATCCAACCAGTCCATTCTGAAGGAGATCAGCCCTGGGATTTCTTTGGAAGGAGTGATGCTAAAGCTGAAACTCCAGTACTTTGGCCACCTCATGTGAAGAGTTGACTCACTGGAAAAGACTCTGATGCTGGGAAGGACTGGGGACAGGAGGAGAAGGGGGTGACAGAAGATGAGATGGCTGGATGGCATCACTGACTCGATGGATGTGAGTCTGAGTGAACTCCGGGAGATGGTGATGGACAGGGAGGCCTGGCGTGCTGCAATTCATGAGGTCGCGAAGAGTCGGACACGACTGAGTGACTGAACTGAACTGAACTGATGCAGATGACACCACCATTATAGCAGAAAGTGAAGAGGAGCTAAAAAGCCTTTTGATGAAAGTGAAAGAGGAAAGCAAAAGGTTGACTGAAAGCTGAACATTCAGAAAATGAAGATCATGGCATCTGGTCCCATCTCTTCAGGGGAAATATATGGGGAAACAGTGGAAAAAGTGTCAGACTTTATCTTTTAGGGCTCCAAAATCACTGCAGATGGTGACTGCAGCCATCAAATATAAAGACGCTTACTCCTTGGAAAAAAATTTATGACCAACCTAGGCAGCATGTTGAAGAGCAGAGACATTACTTTGCCCACAAAGGTTCGTCTAGTCAAGGCTATAGATTTCCAGTGGTCATGTATGGATGTGAGAGTTGGACTGTGAAGAAGGTTGAGCACCGAGGAATTGATGCTTTTGAACTGTTGTTTTGGAGAAGACTCTTGAGAGTACATTGGACTGCAAAGATATCCAACCATTCCATTCTGAGGGAGATCAACCCTGGGATTTCTTTGGAAGTAATGATGCTAAAGGTGAAACTCCAGTACGTTGGCCACCTCATGCGAAGAGTTGACTCTTTGGAAAAGACTCTGATGCTCGGAGGGATTGGGGGCAGGAGTAAAAGGATATGACCGAGGATGAGATGGCTGGATGGCATCACTGACTTGATGGACGTGAGTCTGAGTGAACTCTGGGAGTTGGTGATGGACAGCGAGGCCTGGGGTGCTGCGATTCTTGGGTCTCAAAGAGTCGGACACAACTGAGCAACTGAGCTGAACTGAAGAAATCAGCATTATTAAAACACAACTGTAATCTTTATTCAGATTAAATCAGTGTTTCCAATAATGTTCTATATTGATTCCGGTATCCAACCAAGAATATCATATTGCTTTTATTTCTTGTTTTATTTTATATTTTTTCTGGATCCATGATAATTTCTCTTTAACTTGACACTATTGAAGAGTATTGATCTTCTAGAATGTCCTTTAGTTTGGATTTATCTCATGTCTGTTTCATGATTAGAGTGAGATTATGGATTTGAGGGAGAATAGCAGAGGAGTGTAACATCTTTCACATCACTTTATATTGGGAGTATATAATATCCTTGTGGAATCACTGGCAATAGTTTCTCTGAACACTTGTTTAAGGTGATTTTATGCCAGGTTTCTTCACTGTAAATTTGTTCTTTTCTTTTTTTTTTTCCTTTCCATGCTCCATTCCTCAGAAGTAAGTACTGAAGTCTGACAGAAGATAGAGAGATGACAGATATTAGCAGCTCCACTGGGATATAATTTGTTGTTATTGTTTAGTTACTAATTTGTGTATGGCTCTTTGTGACCCCATGTCTTAGACATTAAGTTCCTTTAGGTGCTATGTGCTCTGTCACTCAGTCATGTCGAAGTCTTTGTGACCTTATGGACTGTGGCCCACTAGCCTCCTCTGTCCATGGGATTTCGCAGGCAAGAATACTAAAGTGGTTTGCCATTTCCTTCTCCAGAGGATCTTCCCAACCCAGGAATTGAACCCTCATCTCCTGTGTCTCCTGTGTGCAGGCAGTCTTTAACACTGAGCCACCCGTGAAACCAGGATATGATTTACATACCATAAAATTTGCCAATTTAAAATATGCAATTCAATGTGTTTTATATCTATACAGAGTTGTGTAATCATCATCACAATCTAACCTTAGATTAGACTGTCACCCCCAGAAAGAAACTCGAATTAGCAGTTGCTTGTTTAGTTGCTCAGTAGTGTTGAACTCTTTGTGACACCAGACTAGAAGAACTATAGCTCACTAGGCTCTTCTGTCCATGGAATTTTCCAGACAAGAATACTGGAGTGGGTAGCCATTCCCTTCTCCAGAGGATCTTCCCAACCCAGGGATTGAACTGAGTCTTCTGCATTGCAGGCAAGTTCTTTACCATCTGAGCCACCAGAGAGCAACCATTAATCTACCTTCTGTCCCTATTGATTTGCCTTTGCTGGACATTTAACATAAATGATAAGTTTTCTGAGGTCTGTCTTCTTTCATACAGCATAATTATTTTCAAGTTTCATCCATTTGGTAGCATGTATATTAGTACTTCAATTCCTATTTGTTTGTTTAATTGTAGTATAAAAACACGACATAAAATATACCATCTTAAGCATTTTAAAATGTACTTTTAAGTAGTGTTTTTGTTGGTGAATAATATCTCATAGTTTGGATATTCTACATATTGTTTAGCCAGTTATCACTTGATGGATATTTGTGTTCTTTTCCCACTTTTTGACTAATATGAATAATGCTGCTATCACTAATTGTGTATACGTATCTGTGAGGACATGTTTTTAATTTTCTTTGGTACATACCTATAATTGGAATTACTGGGTTATATGATAACTCTATGCTTGTCTTTTGAGGAATTACAAATTGTTTTCCAAAGCATTATTTTACATTCCTATCAGCACTGCATGAAGTTTCTAGTTGCTCCACATCTTCTCCAGCCCATCCTATTATCTGTCTTTTTTATTATAGCTATCTTAATGAGTATAACATGATATCTCCTGATTTTGATTTGATTTTCCTAATGGCTAATGTTAATTGTCTTTTTGTGCTCATTGACCACTTGTATATTTTCTTTGTATAAATGTCTATTCAAATACTTTGCCTATTTTTAATTGGATGGTTGCTTTTTATTGTTGAGCTGTAGGAGTTAATCTATGTGTTCAAACACATTTCCTATCAAATATGTGATTTGCAAATATTTTGTCTCAGTATTTAGCCTACTTTTTCATACTTTTAATAGAGCTTTTATGAAAGACCAAGTTTTTAATTTGATGAAATCTTGTTGTTTGTAATTTTGTTGTTGTTGCTTGTAATTTTGGTGGCATAACTAAGATACCATTGCCAAATCCAAGATTGTGATTTGCTGCAATGTTTTCTTCTAAGAGATACATACATTTAGATTTTATAGTTAAGCCTATAAGGTACTTAGAGTTAACTTTCTATCAATACATAGCTCCAGGTAGGGGTCCATTTGCATCCTTTCCATGTAGATACAGAAAATAATTTGTAAAAAGGCTTTTCTTTCCCTAGTTGAATTGTATTACAGTACCGTTGTATTTTAAAATAAATTAATAGATTAAATCCCTCTAAAATTTCCTGAATTCTATTACAACTTTTGTTATTGGTCATTGGTACAGTTTGGAAGCTTACAATACTGGACTTAAAGAACAAGTGAGTTGGAAAAAGACGTAAAAATATAGACGTGAATAAGAGGAGGCTTTGCTCTAAAAGTGATCAAGACTGAACAATTATCTTATCTGGTTCTCTGTGCTGTTATGAAGGAGAGGACACAGTGATTTTCAGTAAGATATTCATCTGGTAATCTGTAGTGACACTAAGAGAAATGGAATACAACCCACAGCCTAACCATCTTCTAAATCAGGAATTGTATTCATTTCCTTCTGCTCTGTTCTTCATTTTAAACTAGAACTCTGTAACATATTCCCAGTTTCTGTGCAGAACTACAATAACTAACATGTATAAACTCCTTCTGTCTTCAGAGACTTTACTCTATGGTTTGCATGATTCCATGTTTTGAATGAATGAATGACGATTTGTGTCAATGTATGGCAAAACAAATACAGTATTGTAATTAAAAAATAAATAAATTAAAAAAAAAAAGTAAATACGTGAATCGTGAACTTCTTGATGTTCAAGCTGGCTTTAGAAAAGGCAGAGGAACCAGAAATCAAATTGCCAACATCCGCTGGATCATCAAAAAAGCAAGAGAGTTCCAGAAAAAAATCTATTTCTGCTTTATTGACTATGCCTTTGACTGTGTGAATCACAATAAACTGTGGAAAATTCTTCAAGAGATGGGAATACCAGACCACCTAACCTGCCTCTTGAGAAATCTGTATGCAGGTCAGGAAGCAACAGTTAGAACTGGACATGGAACAACAGACTGGTTCCAAATAGGAAAAGGAGTACGTCAAGGCTGTATATTGTCACCCTGTTTATTTAACTTATATGCAGAGTACATCATGAGAAACGCTGGACTGGAAGAAACACAAGCTGGAATCAAGATTGGTGGGAGAAATATCAATAACCTCAGATATGCAGATGACACCACCTTTGTGGCAGAAAGTGCTGGGAGGGATTGGGGGAAGGAGGAGAAGGGGATGACTGAGGATGAGATGGCTGGATGGCATCACTGACCCGATGGATGTGAGTCTGAGTGAACTCCGGGAGTTGGTGATGGACAGGGAGGCCTGGCATGCTGCGATTCATGGGACATGACTGAGCTACTGAACTGAACTGAACTGAACTGAAAATAGTAGAAACAGTATTTAAGAGAGACCTATGTAATATTATCTATTAATTTTCACTGTATCAATCATATTTTAATAGTAAAAATGTTACAAATCTTACTGTTTATCATTTGAACAAGTTGCTTAATTTCTCTAGTCTCACAGTTTAAACCCAGTTAACATTATTATGAATCCCCTCCCCATTCTACTATACTCTCTCCAAAAGACACAATAAATGATAGAATGTAAATAATGTAAAAATGTGTAATGCCATTTTCTAAAACAAAGCAAAATGGAAGCATGGTTTTAAAATAATTCACATAATTTTAATTGTTTTTAAATTAAGACATTCTGATTTGCATTCATATCATGCAGGATAAGAAGTACTTTTGAATAAATAGTAATTAATATTCCATGTTCTAAATATGTTTCGTATTGGTATTTTATGATTGTCTATAGCTTAAGGCACAACAGACTGAGCTATTTTTATAGTTTCTATTTTATAGTTTTTTTTTTTAAACTCATGCCACGTATCTATGGGAATTCTGAGTCAGAGTTGGAAGGGTAGGTTAGATGACTGCACACTACACGAATCCATATCCAAGTGGGTGTTAACTTGGACTATGTTTTGAGATTAAAGTAGCACCACAGTTCTTTGGCCATATAATGAGATTATCTGAAACAAGTATCTTTCAGGAACTGCAGTTAGTAGAGAGAGGGGGAAGGTGTGAAGACATATGGTTAGAAAACTGGTATAGCAAGAAGTATTTCTTTTTTTTGTCTTCAGAAGTTATTCTTAACATTAAAATTTGCATTTAATGGTTTTAGAAATGAATATATTAGTGACTTCATGACAATCTCACCTATAGATAGATGATTTAGAAGATAAAAATTAAGAATTGTTTATAAGTTAAATGCTATTCACATTTTATAACAGCATATTTTACACAATAATTTATCACAAAATATTTAGATTCTTCCCCACTATTTTATCAAACTATGATTTGATACATATTTGTACACATATGTTTATTCATTTCATTCAGTTTTCCCTCAGTAACAAAAAATTTAAACACTCTCCTTTGAAACTCAATATTTATTTGAAATTTGACTTACATGGAGAAATGGAGCTTTTAGCTTAAGAGATTTTCATTCTATATAATGTTAATTTCATATAGTATTTAGAAGAAAAGTAGGTTTTGTTCATCATTTAATTGTTACTTATTTTACTTTTTCGGAGTAAAGTGAAGTCTTATAAAGCCATTTAGAGTGGCTGAATGAGCCTAACAATCTATAGTTTATCTTTGCTTATTGGGAAAATAATCTATTGTTAAAATTTTGCTGAGTATGTAGATGACCAGTCCTTAATAATGTCTTTTTTCAGTTATAGTCAGGTATATGTCACAATCAATTTAGAAATCATTCCATTTATATGTAAGATGTATAAAAGAAACTGACATTTAGCTATTTTCATGAAATTGGTCTGCATTGCTTTGTCTGCATTTGTTTTTGCTTATAGAAAGTCAGTAGATATGATTATAAGGAAACTTTTAATTGATTGGAAATTCAAACCCCTCCCTTAACACTCTTGGCCTTATGTGCATATAAGCACCAGTTAAGTTTAAATCTCTAACCTCAAAAAGGAACAAGCTTATCTTTTATTTTATTCTTTTATAATCCTCTCCATAAGAGAAATAGCTCTTTACAGATACTTAATTAAACACTAAGCAATATATTGTGTTTGACTTATTGCCTAGAAATCAAAGTCTATTCCAGAGTGAGGATTTTCCTGATTTCATATCAGTTCTGCCAGAGATTGTGAACTACTAAAGTAGTGACACAGCAGTGCAATATGTAACTGTACCTCTCTTAGCATTACTGCTTAACTTAGGGAATAAGCACGCTTCAGTAGAAAGAACACTAAAGTAGATTTCAGAGATCATGTTTGCATCCTAAATTGCTTCAGTTGTGTCCGACTCTTTGCAACTCTTTGGCCTGTAGCCCACCAGGCTTCTTTGGTGGGATTCTCCAGGCAAGAACACTGGAGTGGGTGGCCATTTCCTCCTTCAGGAGATCTTCCTGATCCAGGGATTTAACCGTTCTTTAACACTAGTGCCACCTGGGAAATCTTTCAGAGATCATGCTGCTGCTGCTAAATCACTTCAGTCATGTCAAATTCTGTGCAACCCCTTAGACGGCAGCCCACCAGGCTGCCCCGTCCCTGGGATTCTCCAGGCAAGAACACTGGAGTGGGTGCCATTTCCTTCTCCAATGCATGAAAGTGAAAAGTGAAAGTGAAGTTGTTCAGTCGTGTCCGATTCTTAGCGACCCCATGGACTGAAGCCTACTAGGCTCCTCCATCAGTGGGAGTTTCCAAACAAGAGTACTGGAATGGGGTTCAGAGATCATAGCTATGTGAAGCCACAAAGAACCTTTAAAATATAAACATTTAAGGATGGTTGATTTAAAAGTATTAACCATGTTTTACATGAGTTTCTATTGTACCCAGGTACCAAAGAGTATCTTGATATTAATTTCTGTTTTGTTTGTTTTGTTTTGTTCCCTATGCCCTGCATGGTGATAATCAGTTTTACTTGAGAAACGGCCTTTGGAAATGGCCTATGCTGGGGAACTTTATCTTCATTCATATGTAGGCTCTGTCTGCATGATATTTTTTTCTAATATATATTTTCTTGAAATATAGCTGACTTACAATGTTTCAGGTGCACAGCAAGTTGATTCAGTTACACGTATACACATATAGTTTTGAAATTATTTTCCATTATAGGTTATTGTAAGATATTGACTATCACTCCATGTACTATATAATAAACCTTTGTTGCTTGTAGCATATCAATTTTTTAAAAATTAGAAGTCTAATGATATCCCTGTATGTGAGACAGCAAAAGAGACACAGATGTATAGAAAAGTCTTTTGGACTCTGTGGGAGAGGGAGAGGGTGGGATGATTTGGGAGAATGGCATTGAAACATGTATAATATAATATATGAAACACATCACCAGTCCAGGTTCGATGCATGATACTGGATGCTTGGGGCTTGGTGTATGGAGATGACCTAGAGGGATGATACGGGGAGGGAGGAGGGAGGGGGGGTTCAGGATGGGGAACACGTGTATATCTGTGGCGGATTCATGTTGATGTAGGCAAAACCAATACAATATTGTAAAGTAATTAACCTCCAATTAAAATAAGTAAATTTATATTAAAAATAAAATAAAATTAAAAATCTAGCATTCTATTCATACTAAGTCAAACTAGTGGAATCAAAATCTCATAAATTTCATAGGCATAAATTCATAAGTTTTCTAAAATAAATATTATATTATTATTAATATATATGAATGCAGAAGATTTTCTACTATGCTTGAGAGAGGCTTGAGAAAAACATACCAAAAAAAAGGAGATGGAGAAATTGGAAAATATCAATTCAATGAAATGAAAGTGTAGAATATGAAATAGAAAAAGTGAAACAATCGAGACAAAAGTAAAAGATTATCATATAGTCCAGGTTTTTTTAAACATGACTTCTCATTAGAAACATATTTGGAACTCTGGAGGAAAAAAAATCTGGACATTACCTTGAAATTTTTTGACAAATACATGATGTTATATTACTATTTTATACCGTCAGTAACTGGAGTTAAGGTGATATATCTCACTTTTAGTTGGCTTTTCTCATATCTTGGTAGTCACTGTCAAGTTCAAAGAGTAATTTAGTAACAATACTATTGCACAATTTTGGACAACCAAATTTCTAATATTAACAAAGTTTGAAACTTTGAGTGTGTTATGTTGATACAAATAAAAATAATATGTGGCAGAAATTCCATAAGTTTTCATAGATTAGTACTTTTAAAAGAGATTTCCATATAAAATGGAGGTGATTTTGTATAAGTAATCAACGTATGTAATTTAAGACTTATGTTAGATGAGTACACTTGAATTTTATTAAAACTGCTTGATTTACACCGAAGTAAAGTATGAATTTTCAACTTAAAAATGGTTAATAGATATTTATTTGTAAAATTAAGACAGATTTATCAAATAATTTTTAATATTTTATATAATTATTACAGTAGTAAAAATAATAAACACTGTATTTGGAGCACTTTGTGATTAATAATAATGATATAAGAAAATATCCCAAAGTCTTCACTTGTTATGTCAAACGTGCATCTATTTTTGGTGATGAGCATAGAGGCCTGGCGTGCTGCGATTCATGGGGTTACAAAGAGTCAGACATGACTGAACAACTGAACTGAACTGAACTGAATTGAGGAAGTACATTTATAATGGAAAACAATTCCATGTTTAATAAGAAAAGTGTTCATGGTGTAACCAAATGACACAATTAGTATATTCAAATGTAGTATTTTTCTATAAAGGTAATAAATTATAAAGCTATTTGAAGTCCTCAAGTAGTTGATTACTTTTAATAATAAATTTTCAGTTAGTTGTGATAATAAAATTAATATATTCACATAAGATGTAAACTTGCATAATAATAGCAACATTGATGAAATAGTAATGTTAAACTTAGAAGAAACACTTATTATGAAAGAAAGTCTTGTTGGGGTTCTAGAATCTCATTGTTTTTTCTCTTAACAGAGCAAAAATTGAAAATATGGATAAAGCCTTATTTGTCCCACTAAATGTAGAGTTGAAATTCTTTTCAACATACATATTGAATTAGCAAGTACAGAATTATTTTGATGGATACCTTACTTGCAAAAAGTCATCCATAGAGAATCTGGGTAGCTTTATCAAAACTGGTTTGGATAAAGAAGCTGAGTGCTAATTCTTTATATAGTAGAACATAAGGAAAGCTTGCCTTCTGGGACTTTTTCCTTGTACTAGATTACTAGGTTGAAAAGTGCTGTTTCAGAATGCAGAGCAAAGCATGAGAGCAAGTGTTTACTATCGAGATGCATTGTCCCCAGTTTAACGGCAAGAACAATGTGTTCTAATTTTTATTAAGTAAAGTGACATTCAGTTCAGTTCAGTTCAGTTGCTCAGTTGTGTCCAACTCTTTGCAACCCCATGAATCGCAGCACACCAGGCCTCCCTGTCCATCGCTCCTCTTTCAGTATCCTATCATTTTGCCTTTTCATACTATTCATGGGGTTCTCAAGGCATGAATACTGAAGTGGTTTGTCATTCCCTTCTCCAGTGGACCACATTCTGTCAGACCTCTCCACCATGACCCGCCTGTCTTGGGTGGCCCCACAGGGCATGGCTTAGTTTCATTGAGTTAGACAAGGCTGTGGTCCATGACATTAATTCCCCCAAATACTCAGAGTATAAGAAAATATTAATTAGCTATTTTACCTGTTAGCCAGGTTGTAGAGGTGAGCAAGGTTCAAAGCTTAAATTGATACAGAAGGCACTACATTTAACATAGAAAGCATTGAGAATGCATTAATTGTTATTTATAAGTTTCTCTAGTTTTCAAGAATTTTGTGAAAATGATAGGCTCCCCTGGTGACTCAGACCATAAAGAATCTGCCTGCAATGCAGGACCTGGCTTCAATCCCTGGGTCGGGAAGATCTCCTGGAGAAGGAAATGGCTCCCCACTCCCTTATGCTTGCCTGTAGTAGTCTATGGACAGAGGAGGCTGACAGGCTATGCAGTCCACGGGGTTGCAAAGAGTCAGACATGATCGAGCGACTAACTCTTTCACTTTCACTTCATAGATGTATTAAATAATAGCAGGAAATTTAAGAATTTTACCTCTTTAGTCTTTATAGTTTGAATCTCTAATATCTTTGATATCTTCATCAGAAAATGTGGGACAATACTATGTTGAAACTAACATTTGCAAAACACCTGTCATGTCATAAATGTTCAGTTAATGCTATCTACTTCTGGTAATATACATATTCAGATTCATAAAAGCTAAAACATAAGCATAGAACAAAGCTATTAAAAACTAAAATGAATTTCACATATCCCAAGTTAGTTCAAATATCTGTATATCCCTACATTCAAATTGTACTTTAGAAGAAAATATACTGATTTTAACTACTATGCTCCAAATCATCATTCTCATAATTCATTTTCTCTGCCTTACCCATTTAACTTTTCATGGGAACTAATTTCCTTCTGCAAATATATTAATAGAGCAAATAAACTTATAAAATATTTCTGAATCTTTGTCATTGCTTACACAACTATGTGTACAAATTGAGAACAACATTTTTAGCATGTGCTTTTAAGCAGTAGTAATATTATCATACTGTCAAAAAGATATTAGTATTACCTCTTAGAGATATTGTAATGCAGTTTTCCAGCTGTCATATAATCCTATGAGGCTTCAAAACTTCATATGATTGTGAATAAAGACCTTTCCTTAGGAAAACTTCAGTGACATGAATAATATATAGGTTTTCTTTTTTTTTTTATTTTGAAATTTAAAAAAATATTTTAATTGGAGGCTAATTACTTTACAATATTGTAATTTTTTTTTTTTCTTACCATACATTCACATGAATCAGTCGCGGGTGGACATGTGTTCCCTATCCAAATCCTCCCTCCCAACTCTCCCCATCCCATTTCTCAGGGTCATCCTAGTGCACCAGCCCTGAGCACCCTTTCAAATGCATCGAACCTGGACTGGTGATCTATTTCACATATGACAATATACATGTTTCAATGTTATTCTCTCAAATCAGCCCACCTTGCCTTCTCCCACAGAGTCCAACAGTCTGTTCTGTGTCTCTTTGTTGTCACTCATATAAGGTCATCATTACCATCTTTCTAAATTCCATTTATATGAGTTAATATACTGTAATGGTATTTTTTTTTTTCTGACTTACTTCACTCTATATAATAGACTCCAGTTTGACCCACCTCATTAAACCTGATTCAAATGCATTCTTTTTAATAGCTGATTAATATTCCATTGTGGATATGTACCACAGCTTTCTTATCCTTTTGTCTGCCAAAAGACACAGAGGTTTATTCCATGTCCTGGCTATTGTAAACAGTGCTGTGATGAACACTGGGTACACATGTCTCTTTCAATTCTGGTTTCCTTGGTGTGTATGCCCAGCAGTGGGATTGCTGGGTCATATGGCACTGCTATTTCCAGTTTTTTAAGGAATCTCCGCACTGTTCTCCATAGTGGCTATACTAGTTTACATTTCCACCAACAGTGTAAGAGGATTCCTTTTTCTCCAGAACCCTCTCCAGCATTTATTTTTGTAGACATTTTGATAGCAGCCATTCTGACTGGCATGAGATGGTACCTCATTCTGGTTTTGATTTTCATTTCTCTGATATTGAGTGATGTTGAGTTTCTTTTCATGTGTTTGTTAGCCATCTGTATGTCTTCTTTGGAGAAATGTCTGTTTAGTTCTCTGGCTCATTTTTTGATTGGGTCACTTATTTTTCTGGAATTGAGCTGCATGAGCTGTTTGTATATTTTTGAGATTGATTCTTTGTCACTTGGTTCCTTTGCTATCATTTTCTCCCATTCTAAAAGCTGTATTTTCACCTTGTTTATAGTTTCCTTCTTTGTGCAGAAGCTTTCAAGTTTAATTAGGTCCCATTTGTTTATTTTTGCTTTTATTTCCATTACTCTGGGAGGTGGGTTATAGAGGATCCTGCTGTGATTTACATCAGAGACTGTTTTGCCTATGTTTTCCTCTAGAAGTTTTATAGTTTCTGGCCTTACATTTGGATCTTTAATCCATTTTGAGTTTATGTTTGTGTATGGTATTAGAAAGTGTTCTAGTTTCATTCTTTTACAAGTGGTTGACCAGTTTTCCCAGTACCACTTGTTAAAGAGATTGTCTTTTCTCCATTGTATATTCTTGCCTTCTTTGTCGAAGATAAGGTGTCCCTAGGTGCATGAATTTATCTCTGGGCTGTCTATTTTTTTCCATTGATCTATGTTTCTGTCTTTGTGCAAGTACCATACTGTCTTGATGACTATAGCTTTGTAATATAGCTTGAAGTAAGGCAAGTTGATTTCTCCAGTTCCATTCTTCTTTCTCAAGATTGCTTTGGCTATTTGAGATTTTTTGTATTTCCATAAAAACTGTGACATTATTTGCTCTGGTTCTATGAAAAATAAAGTTGGTAGCTTGATAGGGATTGCACTGAATCTATGTATTGCTTTGGGTATTATACTCATTTTCACTATATGAATTCTTCCAATCCATTAACATGTTATATTTTCCCATCTATTTGTGTCATCTTTGATCTCTTTCATCAGTGTTTTATAGTTTTCAATATATAGGTCTTTTGTTTCTTTAGGTAGATTTACTCCTAAGTATTTTATTTTATTTTTGTTGCGATGGTGAATGGAATTGTTTTTTTAATTTCTCTTTCTGTTGTCTCATTGTTAGTATACAGGAATGCAAGGGATTTCTGTGTGCTAATTCCATATCCTGCAACTTTAATATATTCATTGATTAGCTCTGGTAAATTTCTGGTGGAGTCTTTAGGGTTTTCTATGCAGAAAATCATGTCATCTGCAAACAGTGACAGTTTTACTTCTTCTTTTCCAATCTGGATTCCTTTTATTTCTTTTCTGCTTTGATTACTATGACTAAAACCTCCAAAACTATGCTGAATAGTAGTATTAAGATTGGGCATCCTTGTCTTGTTCCTGACTTTAGGAGAAATGCTTTCAATTTTCACCATTGAAGATAATATTTGTTATGGTTTTCTCATTTATTGCTTTTATTATGTTGAGGTATGTTCCTTCTGTGCCTGCTTTCTGGAGGGTTTTTTTTTTTTTATCATAAATAGATGTAGAATTTTGTCAAAGGCTTTCTTTGTGACTATTGAGGTAATCATATGGTTTTATCTTTTGGTTTTTTAATGTGGTGTATTACATTGTTTGATTTGTGGATGCTAAAGAATCCTTGCATTCCTGGGATAAAGTCCACTTGGTCATGATGAATGATCTTTTTAATATTTTGTTGGATTCTGTTTGCTAGAATTTTGTTAAAGATATTTTCATGTATGTTCATCAGTGATATTGTCCTGTAATTTTTTTTTTTTTTTTTTATTTGTGGCATCTTTGTCTGGTTTTGGTATTATGGTGATGGCAGCTTCAAAGAATTAGTTTGGAAGTTTACTTTTCTCTGCAATTTTCTGGAAAAGTTTGAGTAGGATAGGTGTTAGCTCTTCTCTAAATTTTTGGTAGAATTAAATTGTGAAACCTTCTGGTCCTGGGCTTTTGTTTGCACGAAGATTTCTGATTACAGTTTCAGCTTCTGTGCTTGTGATGGGTCTGTTACTATTTTCTATTTCTTCCCAGTTCATTTTTGGAAAGTTGTACTTTTCTAAGAATTTGTCCATTTCTTCCAAGTTGTCCATTTTTTGGCATATATTTGCTGATAGTAGTCTCGTATGATCCTTTGAATTTCTGTGTTGTCTGTTGTGATTTCTCCATTTTCATTTCTAATTTTGTTGATTTGATTCTTCTCCCTTTGTTTCTTGATGGGTCTGGCTAATGGTTTGTCGATTTTATTTATCTTCTCAAAGAACCAGCTTTTAGCTTTGTTGATTTTTGCAAAGGTCTTTTGTTTCTTTTGCATTTAATTCTTCCTTAATTTTTAAGATTTATTTCCTTCTACTAACCCTGTGGTTCTTCATTTCTTCCTTTTCTAATTTTTTTTTTTTTTTTTAGGTGTAGAGTTAGGTTTTTTATTTGACTTTTTCCTTGTTTCTTGAGGTAAGCCTGTATTGTTATGAACCTTCCCTTAGCACTGCTTTTACACTTTCCCATAGGTTTTGGGTTGTTGTATTTTCATTTTCATTCATTTTTCATTTATTTTTTTTTATTTCTTCTGTGATTTGCTGGTTATTCATCAGTGTGTTGTTTAGCCTCCATATGTTAGAATTTTTAATAGTTTTTTCTTGTAATTGACATCTAATCTTACTGCATTGTTTTCAGAAAAGATGATTGGAATTACTTCAATTTTTTGATTTTACCAAGGCTAGATTTATGGCCCAGGATGTGATGCATCCTGGAGAAGGCTCCGTGTGCACTTGAGAAAAAGGTGATATTCATTGTTTTGGGGTGAAATGTCCTATAGATATCAATTAGGTCTAATTGGTCCATTGTGTCATTTAAAGTTTGTGTTTCCTTGTTGATTTTCTGTTTAGTTGGTCTATTCATAGGTGTGAGTGGGATATTAAGGTCTCCCACTATTATCATGTGTTATTGTTAATTTCCCTTTCATACTTGTTATTATTTACCTTACATATTGTGTTGCTCCTGTGTTGGGTGAATATTTATAATTGGTATATCTTCTTGGATTGATCCTTTGATCATTATGTAGTGATCTTTATGTGTTGACCTCCTTTGTCTCTTTTTACAGCGTCTGTTTTATCTGATATGAGTATTGTTACTCCTGCTTTTTTTTTTTTTTTGGTCTCCATTTGTGTGAAATAACTTTTTCCAGCCTTTCACTTTTAGTCTGTATGTGTCCCTTGTTTTGAGGTGTGTCTCTTGTAGACAACATATATAGAGGTCTTATTTTTGTATCTATTCAGCCACTCTTTGTCTTTTGGTTTGGTTATTCAATCTATTTACATTTAAGGTAATTATTGATAAGTATGGTCCTATTGCCATTTACTTTGCTGTTTTGGGTTTGAGTTTACACACCCTTTCTTTGTTTCCTGTCTAGAGAAGATCCTATAGCATTTGTTGAACAGCTGGTTTGGTGGTGCTGAATTTTCTCAGCTTTTGTTTCTCTGTAAAGCTTTGATTTCTCCTTCATATTTGAATGAGATCCTTGCTGGATACATTAATCTGCATCATAGGTTTTTCTCTTTCTCCACTTTAAGGATGTCCTGCCATTCCCTTCTGGCCTGAAGAATTTCTATTGAAAGATCAGCAGTTATACTTATGGGTATCCAATTGCGTGCTATATTTTGTTTTTCCCTTTTTGGTTTTAATATTTGTTCTTTGTGTTTGATCTTTGTTAATTAGATTTATATGTGTCTTGGGGTGTTTTACCTTGGATTTATGCTGTTTGGGGTTTTCTGGGTTTCTTGGACTTGGGTGACTATTTCCTTCCTCATTTTAGGGAATTTTAAAGTATTATCTCAAATATTTTCTCATGGCCTTTCTGTCTTCTTCTTCTGTGACTCCTATGATTCGAATGTTGCAGCATTTCACATTGTCCCAGAGTTCCCTGAAATTGTCCTCATTTTTTAATTCGTTTTTCTTTTTCCCTCTCTGCTTCATTTATTTCTACCATTCTATCTTCTACCTCACTTATCCTATCTTCATCCCTCCATTATTCTACTATTGGTTCTCTCCACAGTGTTTTTTTAATCTCATTTATTGGATTATTCATTATTGATTGACACTTTTGTATTTCTTCTAGGTCCTTGTTTAATATTTCTTACACTTCTCAGTCCTTGGCTCCAGACTATGTGTAACTCCATTTTGTTTTCAAGGTTTTGGATCATTTTACTATCATTATTCTGAATTATTTTTCAGATAGACTTCTTGTCTCCTTATCTTTGGTTTGGTTTGGTGGGCTTTTATCATGTTCCTTTACCTACTGAATATTTCTCTGTCTGTTCATCTTGTTTAGGTTGCTGTGTTTTGGGTAGCTTTTCTGTATTCTGGCAGTTTGTGGTTACTCTTAATTGTGGTGTTTCCTCCCTGTGGGTGGGGTTGGACAAGTGGCTTTTCAAGGTTTCCTGATTAGGGAAGCTTGTGTCAATGTTCTGGTGGGTGGAGCTGGATGTCTTCCCTCTGGAGTGCAATGAAGTGTCCAGTAGTGAGTTTTGTTTTTTTTTTTACTTTCCTTGGACAAAACTTCACTTGATCATGATGTACATAGATTTCTATATGTTGCTGGATTCATTTGTTCATGTTTTTAAGGAATTTCATGTGTATATTCATAATGCAAGATATCTGTGGGTTTGATGTGACTTTGGGCAGCCTATATATTGAAGCTCAGGGCTATGTTCTTTTGTTGCTGGATAATTGCTTGGTATGTCTTACTCTGGATCTCGTTGGCTCTTGGGTGGTGCTTGGTTTCAATGTAGGTAGGGAAGCTTTTGGATGAGCTCTCAATTAATGTTCCCTGGAGTCAGGAGTTCTTTGGTGTTATCAGGTTTTGGGCTTAAGCCTCCTGCCTCTGGATTTCAGTAACCTCAAGACTTATCCATCTATACAGCACCAATAATAAAACTTCTAGGTTAATGGTGAAAAGACTCTCCACAGTGAGGGACACCTAGAGAGGTTCACAGAGTTACATGAAGAAGAGAACAGGGAGGAGGATGATAGAGGTGACCAGGAGTAGAAGAGGGGGAATCAAAAGAAGACAGAACAGTCTAGCCAATACACAATTCCCTTTGTGCTCTCCACAGTCTGGAATCTTCAGAGAAGTTCAGGGAGTTACATAGAGAAGAGAAGAGGGAGGAAGGAAATAGCGGTGAGCAGGAGGAGAAAAGGGGAAGCCAAAAGGACATAGATAGATCTAGGCAGTACTCTGTTCCCTAAGTTTTCTCCACAGCCCAGAACACACAGAGGTATTCAAAGAATTGGGTAAAGGAGAGGGAGGAGATTGAGGTGACCTGGAGGAGAAAAAGGAGAGTCAAAAGGGGGAGATAACAATCAAGCCAGTAATCCCACTGTTTTTTTAAAAATGAGTACTGAAGATTAGATTCTTAAATATACAAAATTGAGAACAAATAACATAAAGAAAAGATTAAAAATCTAGAATAGAGGCTACACTCTCAAAAATACAATATTAAAAAACAAACAAACAAAATCACAAAAGTATAAGAAATATATATGAAGTTTTCTTTAAAAATAGGGTCTTTTTTCCCCAAGGTAATAGTTGGTTATAAAAATGAATATTAAAGGAATAATAGAGCATTTTTGAAAAAGAAAAAAAAACATTAAAAAATGATAATAGTTAAAATATATCTAGGAATTTCTCTGGAGTTGTTGTGGGCAGTGTGGGGTCAGTTCAGTTTCAGATAGTTCCTTGTTCCAGCTTATACTTCTCAAGGCCTATAGGCCCCTTCCAATGTCGTCAGTGTTAACTACAGGGATTTTAATCTTTTGCACCTGTCACTTCCAAAGTGGTTCCCTCTGTTTATTTGGATTCTTCTGTTTGCAGGTCTCTTCAGTGTCTAATTTCTACCCTGACACAAGGAGGCGAAGGTATTCTCTTATTTACACTCACTTGTTCAGTCGTGCTGTAGGGAGGGAGGAACACTGCAAACAAATATCACTCGCAGTGTCTCGGCCACACTGGGTTTGCCCCCACTCACAGTGTGTGTGCTTTCCCAGTCTACACTGCTCAGGCTCCAGGTTGTTTTTCAGGGAGCAGGCCCTGGGTTGTGTGCACTTCCCAGGTCTAAGCCACCCAGGTTCAGGTTCTCAGGTACTCCACAAAGGTGCAGACGCGGTTGGACCTGTGTTTTGCGCTCTTCCCCGGTGTGAGCAGCTCAGGGGACCAGGTGCTTGGTGAGCACACTCTCCACAGGTGGCGAGTGTGTCTTATCACCTCCCTGGTCCCAGTTGCTTGGATTTCTGGGTTGCAGCGGGTGTGCCTGCTGTGCACCCGCTATGTCTCCAGTGTGCCATATGTCTCTTCTGGGGAGCTGATCTCTGGCTGTGACCCTCTTGGTGGATGTCAACCGTCTAGAATCCCAGGAAGTCTTGGTTAGAAACTGGAAGCCTGTTTGCAGTTTGGTAGTGGGTGCCGTCTCTGGGGCTGAGTTTGCCCCTTTCTGGATCTTGCTGGCGCCCATCTGCTCCTTACCTCCAGCTGGGGATGGGCTGGTCCACAGCCCGCTAGCTCTTTTCTGGTTTTCGCTTAGTCCTTTGTTCTGTGAGCGGGCCGGCAGTGCCTTAGGTTAGGGCTTTTCAAGTGATAGTTCTCTCTCTCTTTTATTTTTATTTGTTTCCCCCTCTCTCTCTTTGGCTATCCCACAGTTTAGGTTGCTATCTCAGTTACCTTCTTCAGATTGCCCTCAGGACATTAAGGTCTGGTCCTTTCCCTGAGCAATGCAGCCCACTCCTTCCGATTCAGCCCCCACTTGCTTGTGGTGGATGCGGAGCCTCTGGGGTACTTCTCTGCTGGGAGTTGCTGTTAGACACATAATCTGTGGGTTTTATTTATTTATATATTTATCCTCCTAGTTATGTTGCCCTCCAAGATTCTAAAACTCCCCACAGACCCGCCTGTGAGAGAGTTTCCTGGTGTTTGGAAACTTAGCCTCTTTTAATACTGCCTTCCTGGGATGGATCTCTGTCCCTAACTCTTTTGTCTCTTGTTTTATCTTTTATATTTTCTCCTACCTCCTTTCGAAGACAATGAGATGCTTTTCTGGGTGTCTGATGTCCTCTGCCAGCGTTTAGAAGTTATTTTGTGGAATTCGTTCTGTGATCAAATGTTCTTTTGAGGAATTTGTGGGGAGAAAGTGGTCTCCCCATCCTATTCCTCCACCAGCTTAGAACCGCCCTTCCTGTGATCTATTTTAGTAGGTAATGAAACAGGCTTTTGGAAGAGAAGAGACAGTTGATCAATGTATGACTGAGTATATATTTTTCACTCAAATTTATTTTAAATTATAACATAAAGTTACTGCCAAAATCCTAATTCAGATTTCATTAAAACAGTTTAATAGAGAAACAGGAAGAGAAAGGGGGGAATGTAAAATACATGATAAATTGCACTTCAAAAATTATAGAATTTCTCTAGTTTAATATAAACAACAAATGAAATTTAAAAAAAAAAGTATTGAGCATTCTTCCAAGTGTTGCATTTCCAGGAGTTGTACATTCCAAGTGGTTGAACACAAGATACTTAGTTACCAAAGTCTTATATTAAATCTCTATTAATAGTATGATTTGTGTGCCATGTGTTGGCAATATCTATATCCAAATGGCAGGAAACTCCTTAGCTTTGAATTTAGTAGAGCAAAATATGCAGTAATTGGAAAAATTTTAGTCTTCAATGGTGACAAGCCATGTTCTTTTTAAGCTTAGATTTTATCCTCAAACCTACTTTATTTTTGCTGTTGTAAAAATTAAAATTAGCTGTAACATGTTAACTTTTAAATTTGTTTGCATTTATTAACTTTTCCCATAATTGGTTCTGAGCTTTTGGTTACCACTTAATGGATTAGATACTACTTATACTTACTTCTACAATAAAATAAATAATAGCCCACTTAAACTTTAAGGTAATCTATATCATTAGAAAATAGTATTTCTAAATTGTGGTTTACACAAATAAGTTGCTTCAATTCATTTAGTTTGAATTTGCTTTTGCAAACATAGCAACCTTTATTGTGATATTATCTGCACTACAGAATCGATAGGTACCAAATATACAAATAACTCTACAGATATTTCTTCACTTCAGTTGATTATTTTAATACTTTTCTTCTCTCTCTCTTGATTTTTCAGAGTGAAATATATTTGCTTTAGAGAACCTGCTTTTTCTAAAGTGCATTGGTGAGCTGAATCCAAACTCTTAGATTAGAGTTGTGTCTTTAATTAGAAATTCAGGTAGCAAAAATTTCCCCCAATCTGTACACAATTGGAGGAAAAGGGTATTTCAGATATAAATCTGCCCATAAAAACATTTTGTTCAAATCATGCAGGTAAATTATACAAGCTAACAGTATTATGGATATGTCACACTTTCTTTTACATCCTTCCCACAGAAAACACATAAGACCAGATTAATTAATCAGCCCTTCAGTGCTACTGTGAGCTTCATTTTCGTTTAACACCCATTTTGAAGTTTGGTCAACGTAAACAGATATGTTTTGATGATTGGAAATATGTTATATAATTTAAGCTAATTTATTCTTTTAACCTTAATAAAAACATCAGCTTTTAGAAACTTCAATGTGCCTAGAGCTGGAAGCCTAAAGATCTGCATTCTAGTCCTAGCTCATTTTCTGCCATTTATTTTGAGAAAAAGCATGCCCATTGTATATAATTCAGCTGTTCTAGTGTCAGATGGAAAGAATCGGTAACCCTTGCCTTTACTGCCTGGCTTATCATGAGACTCAGATGGTAGATAGAAGACTTATTATCAAATTTCAAAGTGCTATGAACATACTAGGTTGTATTTCTCAATGACTCAGTTGTGAGATCAGTCAGACTTCTTCTAACTCTTCAGGTTTTGGGATTTTTAAGCTATTTTTACACAGTGACAAACCACAGGGCTATGCTTTAACTTTGTTATAATATAGCTATGCCCTCTGAAAATAATCTGCATACATCAGCCTTGAGGTCCTTTACAACTACTAATGGTTTTCCAGGAGTTGTTTCCCATGAAGCCAGCGTGGCTTAGTAAGCTAGGCAAATCATTTAAATATTAATCTTCTGTAAGGTCCCTAACCTTACTGAGATTAATCTGGAATATGAGACTATTGAATGTCATTAGTTAAGGCACTGACATTAACATGCTTTTGGGTATGAGTCATAGAAGATGTGTTTATCAATTTGTATGTCATTTGTTAAGCTGTACATGTAAAAATTCTGAAAGTACAGATACTTGATGATAAGTTGAATTTTTGAGGCAAGTATTATGGAAATTAATCTTCCAGAGAGGATAAGAAAATAATTATTAATCTTTCTGTTTCTGTTTCTTATAATATTCTCTTCTTTCACTTCCTCAAAAGGTTACTACTATTTTTTTTAACTTATCTACCTCATTACCAAGTGATAATTTAGAGCCGGGAAAAAGTTCTAGAATTTTCAAACATCTTTAGAAAACACACTTGATAGACCAACATTTGATATTAAATAGGGTGATTCCTCTAAATATTAGCTAATAATTGATTTATAATATTTTTTCTTTTAAAATCAGAATCATGTGAAACAAACATACATTTCTAAGTATTTATATAAAATATATTGTGATGTGAGTAAAATACAGTATAATACAGTTAAGTGAGATATTCTAGTTTTGATTGCAAGGTTACTTTAAAAACAAAAACCTCTAAAATTCGAATTGCTGCTAAGTCAGTTCCAAGGTACTAAACAGGGAAGTTCACACCTCTGTCTATTTTGGTCTCATTAGAAATCAGTAAGGCAGTAGTATGTTCATTTCCTTAAAAATCCATTTTTACAACCAAAAAGATGGGAAACTTTTATTCAGTACTTAGATTCTGCATAGCACCTACTGAACTAAAGCAATAAAACCTACATAAAGTTTGTCCCTAGATTTTTTTAATATTCTTTTATTTTTAATTGAAGGATAATTACTCTACAATGTTGTAATGGTTTCTGCCATTCATCAGCAGGAGTCCACCATAGGGATACATATCCCCTTTCCTTTTAATTTTTTTTTAATTTTTTTAATACTTTATTCTACATTACAATACTGTATTTGTTTTGCCATACATTGACATGTCCCTAGATTTTTATAGCACTGTTTGATAATATGTTACAAAAAGATTATTTTCTTTCCTTTCACAAGGGTAAGAAATATAATGAAAAAAATGAGAAACATGCTTAAAAGAAACACAGTCCTATAAAAATATCTCTTTTGCTATTTTACCCATTCATATAGTCTAAAGGGAGTTGGAAATCCACACCTTAAACTCACACAACCCAAAAATTTCCTTAAAGAAAATGAGGGTCAAAGTATTGGACAAGAAATAGTAAAAAGTTATAAATTGTCCAGAACCTGTTATTGTAAAATAACCTGAAGATCATGTAAATATAGTCCTTCTAAATCCTTTTCATGTCATTTGTGATTCAAGAGATGTTATTTTGTACTGGCCTTTCAGTAGGATATCAGTGCCAGCATGAACTGCCAAGCAGTTTTACAGATCAGAACATCTATCCCCTGTTAGGAGTATTAAGTGTCACTGTCAGTTTATCCCATGAAAAGTGAAGTACATGTTAGTGTGACTGTCATGCCATATGTATAAACAGTTCACCTTTCACTTCATTTCTGTAGAGAGGTTGACATTTTTTTTTAACTCGCCTTATTTTCTCTAGTGAATTTTATAGGTCAGCACCATGTAATCCATCCATTCTCATTGACAAGACTGAATTTACATAATATATTGAAGAAAACACATTATTCTACAGATATGCCCTCTTTCTGGAATAATACTCAGGCCCTGGATAATGGTAGGACCTTTTTTTCTCTAACCTGAAGCACCAGTCAATGCATCAGGCTTGAGCATGGTTCACCTGTATTGTCATTAAAATGAATATAATCATTTGTCTTGCTGGGTTCTCATTTTACAATTGTATATATAAACTACAAGGTGTTATTCTAAAGTTGATGACTCTGACAGATACAAAAATTCCATTGCATTGGTGTTATGGTCACAAGATTTAAGCAATTTAAGTTGTTCACGTGTAAACTGAGATTCAAAGATATTAAAGAACTCACTTGTGGTCACATAGTTATTAAATAGAAGGGTTGATATTTAAACTCTGATCTGTCATACTCTATCCTAGTCCTTTTCTTATTATATCACACTGTATTTCAATAGTGAGGTTCTTGTAATATTTGGGCTTCCCTGGTGGCTCAGATGGTAAAGAATCTGTCTACAACGCAGGAGATCTGGGTGTGATCCCTGGGAATATCCCTTGGAGAAAAGAATGACTACCCACTCCAGTATTCTTGCCTGGAGAATTGCACAGAGAGAGGAGCGTGATGGTCTACAGTTCATAGGATGAAAAAGAGTCAGACATGACTAACTAACACTTCACTTCTTATAATATTTGTATAAAAATTTTATATATTAATGCAGCTCTTTTTCTGGTTACTATTTTCTTTAATCAATTAGCACAAATTGCTTAGTCTAACACTTTTTCTATGATATGAATCTTATCTATCTTTCCATGCTCATTTCTCCACCTAACCCTCAATCCCATTGCTTTACACAATCCAAATAATTTAAAAGTTCACTATATAATTCATCTGGCTTCCTTATTGGTTTATAAACCTTGTTGGAATGTCCACTTCAAAACACTTCTCATTTTTCCACCAACAGCTCAAGAGTCAATTCTTTTACAATGCTTTCCATGACCCTTCCACAATAAAATTAAACACTCTCTCCTCTGTGACCTCACTATACCCTCTATGGACTCCTTTCACAGCAGATAAAATACACTCAGATAGTCATTCCTAAGCTATGTCTAGTCTACTATCAAGTCCATTCAAAGCATTCAGTGTTTTTGATTTCTAGTGTTTCTTTTTCATTCCATCTCTTTGCTTACATTGTTATTGAAAGCTGTTTCTAATTTATTCATTAGAGTCCTTCAGTCAGTCAGTCAGTCAGTTCAGTCACTCAGTCATGTATGACTCTTTGCAACCCCATGTACTGCAGTATGCCAGGCTTCCCTGTCCATCACCAACTCCTAGAGCTTACTCAAACTCATGCCCATTGAGTCGATGATACTATCCAACCATCTCATTCTCTGTTGTCCCCTTCTCCTCCCATCTTCAAACTTTCCCAGCATCAGGGTATTTTCCAATGAGTCAATTCTTCACATGAGGTGGCTAAAGTATTGGAGTTTCAGCTTCAGCATCAGTCTTTCAAATGAGTATTCAGAATGGATTTCCTTTAGGATTAACTGGTTGGATCTCATTGCAGTTCAAGGGAGATTGTCAAGAGTCTTCTCCAACACCACAGTTCAGTTAAAAGCATCATTTCTCTGGCACTCAGCTTTCTTTATAGTCCAACTCTCACATCCATACATGACTACTGGAAAAACCATACCTTTGACTAGATGGACCTTTGTTGGCAAAGTGTTTTCACTTGTGAGTTTCTGCTTTGATAAGTTGCTATACACTGCATTTGCCCGTCTTTCTAATTTTGAAGGCATTGTTTGTCTTCCTTGCTGAAAAAGAACTAGGGTGATCAGGTTAGAGGTTGGAAAATTCTTGCTAAAGTTTAGCTATGCAAACCTGGGGACAAAGCACAAAGGATTAGGACAGATTGAGAAAAGGGTTTAGAGGAAACTGAATAAGTTGGGTGAAGGAGAGTCTTTGTTACTATTACAACATTTATCACACTCAACTGAAATATCATTTTTTAAAAATGTTGCATAGCCCTTACTAGACTGGAAGCTTCAGAAAGAAAGAGATCATTCAGCATTTAATCTTGTATTCTTCACAGATAGCTCAATGCCTTGCATGTAGCAGTAGGGAATCAATAAGTGCTTCACGACTGATACTAACTTTTAAATTACAGAGCATAGTTCAGTTCAGTTCAGTCTCTCAGTCGTGTCCGACTCTTTGCGACCCCATGAATCGTAGCACGCCAGGCCTCCCTGTCCATCACCACCTCCTGGAGTTCACTCAGACTAACGTCCATTGAGTCAGTGATGCAATCCAGTAATCTCATCTTCTGTTGTTCCCTTCTCATCCTGTCCCTGATTCCTCCCAGCATCAGAGTCTTTTCCAATGAGTCAACTCTTCACATCAAGTGGCCAAATTACTGGAGTTTCAGCTTTAGCATCATTCCTTCCAAAGAAATCCCATTGCTGATCTCCTTCAAAATGGCCTGGTTGGATCTCCTTGCAGTCCAAGGGACCCTCAAGAGACTTCCCCAACACCACAGTTCAAAAGCACCAATTCTTCAGCGCTTAGCTTTCCTCAAAGTCCAACTCTCACATCCATACATGACTACTGGAAAAACCATAACCTTGACTAGATGGACCTTCGTCAGCAAAGTAATGTCTCTGCTTTTGAATATGCTATCTAAGCTGCTCATAACTTTTCTTCCAAGGAGTAAACGTCTTTTATTTTCATGGCTGCATTCACCATCTGCAGTGATTTTGAAGCCCCCAAAATAGTCTGACACTGTTTTCACTGTTTCCCCATCTATTTCCCATGAAGTGATGGGACCGGATGCCATGATCTTCGTTTTCTGAATGTTGAGCTTTTAGTCAACTTTTTCACTCTCCTCTTTCACTTTCATCAAGAGGCTTTTTAGTTCCTCTTCACTTTCTGCCATAACGGTGGTGTCATTTGCGTATCTGATATTATTGATATTTCTCCCAGCAATCTTGATTCCAGCTTGTGTTTCTTCCAGTCCAGCATTTCTCATGATGTACCCTGCATATAAGTTAAATAAGCAGGGTGACAATATACAGCCTTGACGTACTCCTTTTCCTATTTGGGACCAGTCTGTTGATCCATGTCTAGTTCTAACTGTTGCTTCCTGACCTGCAAATTGCTGTTTGGAGTATACAAATAAATATAATAGTCAAATACTTGATTTATTTTATACAATTTTGGTTGTAATTTTTGCCCAGATCTAAGCTCTGGATTAGAAAAAGAATAAAATAAATGAAGGTAGAAAAGAGAATGGGGAAGAAGGAGAAATAAACAATATATTTCCAAAGAAGACATACAGATGGCTAACAAACACATGAAAAGATGCTCAATATCACTCATTATCAGATAAATGCAAATAAAATCTACAATGCTGGGGGTCAGAATGGCTGCTATAAAAAAAAATCTTCAAACAATAAATGCTGGTGAGAGTGTGGAGAAAAGGGAACCCTCTTACACTGTTGGTGGGAATGCAAACTAGCATAGACACTATGGAGAACAGTGTGGAGATTCCTTAAAAACCTGAAAATATAGCTGTCATATGAACCAGCAATCCCACTGCTGGACATACACACTGAGGAAACCAGAATTGAAAGAGACACAGGTAACCCAATATTCATCACAGCACTGTGTATAATAGCTAGGACATGGAAGACACCCAGATGTCCGTTGGCAGATGAATGGGTAAGAAAGTTGAGGTACATATACACAGTGAACTATTACTCAGCTATTAAAAAGAACACATTTGAGTCAGTTCTAAAGAAGTAGATGAAACTGGAGCATATTATACAGAGTGAAGTAAAACAGAAAGAAAAACACCAGTACAGTATATTAGCACATACATATGGAATTTAGAAAGTTGGTAACGATGACCCTACGTGCAAGACAGCAAAAGAGACACAGATATAAAGAACAGACTTTTGGACTCTGTGGGAAAAGGCGAGGGTGGGATGATTGTAGAGAATAGCATTGAAACATGTATATTGCCATACGAGAAATAGATGACCTGTCCAAGCTCAATGGATCAAACAGGGCACTCAAAGCCAGTGCACTGGGATAATTCAGAGGGATGGAAGAGGAGGGAGGTGGGAGGAGGGGGGGTTCAGTATCAGGGCACACATGTGCACCCGTGGCTGATTCATGTCAATGTATGGCAAAACCCACCACAATATTGTAAAGTAATTAGATTCCAATTAAAACCAATTAATTAATTAAAAATAAATAAATTCAGGTATCTCTCCCTCTATAGTGTTTGAAAACCAGTGGATAGTTACTGCCATCATTATGAAGAGTGCATTTTAGAAATACCATCAGAGAAGAAGTAATTCCAATCTTCCTTTAGCTTTTATAATGGTAGTTCTGGTCACTTTAACATGTATAATTTTCTTCAGTTGTGAATCCAGCTACTCACTGTATTTGCTTTGTCACACATTTCTCTCTCTCTCTCTCTCTCTCTTTTTTTTTTTTTTTTACTTTGTTTTACTTTACAGTACAGTATTGGTTTTGGCATACATTGACATGAATCTGCCACGTTTCTAATGCAACTATTGAATTTTTATGGAGGCTATTTATTTATGAAAAACTCTGTGACTTAAAACCACTTTTCTTGTAACTGGTACTTAGAAGGAAAATTAGACTTAAAATGTAACTAAGTTGTAAAATTCTTAAAGTGGCTGCATTCCACTTTTTATATACTTATCCCCCAAATTTATCATTCAAGTGATTTCAATTCCAGGAATCAGGATCCTTTTGTATATCTCTCTAATTAATAGTGTTTAATTTAAAAAATACCTTAATCTATAAAAAGCATATGATTTGTTCTTCCTTTTGGTTTCCTTTTTACAATGTCAATTCTTATCCTCCTCTGTAAAGGTAGAAAATATAATAGAGAGGGTAAATATATTTTTCTTCATTTTCCTTTCAGGAAAAATGGCTAAAAGCCTTTGTTTTCCATCAGGCAAAGAGCTAAAGAGATCCTACAAACTGTCAGTAGTGACAGAAACATGTAACAGTGTAAAAGCCCGAGAGATATAAGGAGGATTTCAGCAGATAATCGAGACTATGAATATGAGGTTGGATGGAGGACAGTTCTGAATGTGCAAATCAGAGCCGCTTTTCAGTTATTTCAGAGTTGGACTTTTATAACGTCTTTGAATCACTTTCAATAGACTGCTTCTAATCAGAAAACACTCAGTTGCAAAACATGCCTTGTCAAAAATGCATTTCAAAATGAAATATAAATGCCTTATGGATTATCCTTGCTACTGTCCTCTCTTGAGCCAGATTGATGAGAGCTGACTCTAGTTCACTTTCTTGCAATAAGAAATACAGATTTTTTTAAGTGGGACAAATTTCTTTAGAAATTGACATTTTATTCATTTGAAATCAAAATGTGTGGTGCTATCTTCTGAATCATCTAGGTTTCCATATGGATATTAAATATTTGATTTTCACCTAAAAGAAAAACTTTCATGTGTAAACTGATGTTTTACTGGTGTTGGAGTAGCAGTGAAGAGGCAAGGCTGCAACAACAGCCTTTACTGGAGGAAAGCACTACTATGAGTTATCATGATCCCCAAAGCCTGGCAATTCAAAAGATACAAAAAGGGAAGAGAAATTTTAAAGAAACAAGAACATTAACATTGCATCACAGGACCTCCAATGCATACAGTCTTCTCAGAATGTATAACATTTTATGTATATTTTGCAAACAGATGTAAAGCTAAGACTAACATAAAGCTCATTATCATAAATCAACAAATAATAAAATACTAAAATGATAGCAAAATTAAAAATGGCATTTGAGACATAAATTTTGCAATTTAGCTGGAATTTAACAGGTGCCAAAAAAAAAAAAACTTTGTATATACAAATAAATTGAAACAGAACATATTTTTAAATTGCCTGAAGAACACCTGCTTTTATTCAACATTACGATCAAACTCCAATTGAAATAAATAAATTTAAATTAAAAAATCAAAACAATGAACTTTTAAAGTATTTTTCTTCTGACTCAATAGATCATAAAACCAAATAAAGTAAAGTTGTGTCAAGATGAGACAGTGCCCATTTATTCTAATTGATTAGAAAAATATATGTCTGGTGTTAGACACTGTTCTGCTTCCATGATTATGTTGGGCAAAAGTTGCTGTACATATTGGGACAAAACTTCACAGCCACCTATTTTTACTACTTTCAGAGCAATTTCCCAGGAAAATAAGACATATCGAAATTAGAAGAGCAGCAAGGAAATCATTTACTAAGGTGAAGCTGAGGAAAGCAAAAGTAAAAGCAGTTATAGAAAGTGGCAGTAGCTCTTGAAGCTAAGCTGCTCTGTCACATACCATCAATTGGACCATTATCTGATGCAGGAGGGCTGTAATACATTGTCAGATTTGCTTCTTAGCTTAAATGATGGGATAGAAATTGTGCTGTGTATATTGAGGGTCGGGTAGGGATGGAGAGAATGAGTATATCACATTTGCCCACAAGTAAGACCTACAGTGATTGACGGTCTAACACTAGACATAGAGTTTCTTCAAATAGATTATAACTTGGGAATCTGAATATTGTGATTCTTAAGGACAAAAATGTCAAATAAAAAGAAAATGCTATTAATAGTGGCAAGAAACATTTACTTTTCCTTTTTGAGACATTATTATTATAATTCTGCAAAATAGTTTCTCCTTCAGATTCTCCTTTTCTTTAAAGTGAAATCGCTCAGTTGTGTCTGAATCTTTGCGACCCCGTGGACTGTAGCCCACCACACTCCTCTGTCCATGAGATTGTCCAGGCAAGAGTACTGGAGTGGGTTGCCATTTCCTTCTCCTTTTCTTTCAGATAAGTATTATTTGAGAGCAATTTACATACTATCTATGACAGTTTCCTAGTCATTCATTATAAAAGCAATATTACTTCAGTAATATTTTTCCTGTTTATATCTTCTGCATTTCAAAAAGCAACAATGGCATATGGGGAAAAACATGGGGCTGGGTTGGAAGTTAGATAACCCGGTTTCTATTCTAGATCCTAGAATACAGGAGATGTGTAATAGCTGTTAGTTTCCATCCTCACTCCTGGGTAAAGAATTGTTTGGCTAGAAAAATATCAAATTTATAAAAGCTTCTCTGTGCAACATATGGAAACACTGGTAGGAAAAAAAATAATTATTGACTTTTGAGATAAACCTGTAAATTTTAAGTCACTTTCTCATTTGAGCCTTACAATGCTCCTCCTTTATTTGAGACTCACTATGAAATATCCCATGATGTAAGAGTGAACAGATATTTAGCCACAATCTCACTTTAAAAATTAGAGGATAGTTAACAATGAAACAGTTATGTTTTCTTTTCAGATTTTTCAATTTGTAATGTTGTCATTGTTGTGCTTGTGTAAAAGTAAACATAGTATAGAACTTGAGGGTTGGTTAAATTAAATAATTTCTTGCTTCAAAACAAGCTAAATGTTGATGAAATTGGAATTTACAGTGTATTGGGGACATTAAAATATTTAATTAATAACAACCACCACCAGGCTATAACATCTTGTCTACAGAGATGTTCTCAGTTGATCATTTCATTCTTTTAGTGATAGCGAATCAAGTATGTTTTCCCCTGTTCCTGAAAAACAACTTGGCGATAAGATAAATACTTGAAGTATATCAACATGGTTAAAAGAATTAAATAAAAATACATCAATCATGCAAATGACAATTTCTGAACCTTTTAAATAGTATATTAACCTCTCAGTATAAATTTGAGGAAAATAATTTTTTTCTGATTTATCCTGATATAATAATCAGATATGCAGATGATACCACCCTATGGCAGAAAGTGAAGAGGAACTAAAAAGCCTCTTGATTAAAATGAAAGAGTAGAGTGAAAAAGTTGGCCTAAATCTCAACATTGAGAAAATGAAGATCATGGCATCCGGTCCCATCACTTCATGGGAAATAGATGGGGAAACATTGAAAACAGTGTCAGACTTTATTTTTTGGGGACTCTAGAATCACTGCAGATGGTGACTGCAGCCATGAAATTAAAAGATGCTTACTCCTTGGAAGAAAAGTTATGACCAACCTAGATAGCATATTCAAAAGCAGAGACATTACTTTGCCAACTAAGGTTCTTCTAGTCAAGGCTATGGTTTTTCCTGTGGTCATGTATGGATGTGAGAGTTGGACTGTGAAGAAGGCTGAGCGCCAAAGAATTGATGCTTTTGAACTGTGGTGTTGGAGAAGACTCTTGAGAGTCCCTCGGACAAGTAGATCCAACCAGTCCATTCTGAAGGAGATCAGTCCTGGAATTTCTTTGGAAGGAATGATGCTAAAGCTGAAACTCCAGGACTTTGGTCACCTCATGTGAAGAGTTGACTCATTGGAAAAGACTCTGATGCTGGGAGGGATTGAGGGCAGGAGTAAAAGGGTATGACCGAGGATGAGATGGCTGGATGGCATCACGGACTCGATGGATGTGATTCTGAGTGAACTCCGGGAGATGGTGATGAACAGGGAGGCCTGGCGTGCTGCAATTCATGGGGTCACAGAGTTGGACACGACTGAGCGACTGAACTGAACTGAATAATCACCTCAAATCTCTACATTGCTTAACCATGAAGATGCAAGTTGAGGGAATTTAGTGCATTATTGTTAATTTGCAATTGCACCCTACTCCAGTACTCTTGCCTGGAAATTCCCATGGATGGAGGAGCCTGGTAGGCTCCAGTCCATGTGGTCAAAAAAAGTCGACCCGACTGAGCGACTTCACTTTCACTTTTTACTTTCACGCATTGGAGAAGGAAATGGCAACCCACTCCAGTGTTCTTGCCTGGAGAATCCCAGGGACTGGGGAGCTTAGTGGGCTGCCATCTCTGGGGTTGGACACGGCTGAAGTGACTTAGCAGCAGCAGCAGCCAATTTTCAAGGTACTAAATTGTCCTGAAGAGGTCTTGAAAAGATAACTATGCTATGACAGCAATCTAATTTATCACCCTGTAGTGATTCAGGGATTGCAGAAAATCGGACTAAACATTTTTAACAATGCCTCCCTCGATTAAGAGACTATCTCTTGGGCAGCTCTGGGAGGTGCAAGATTTCTTAATAGAATTCTCCCTCTTATGGCTTTTATAATATTGTTAAGAAATTAAGTGCATATTATCTTAATTCATCTCTCGATTTTAAAGTACAGCTTCCCAAAACAGATCAGATTCACTCTGCTTTCAAATTACTGTGCATAAAAGATAGTCTTAAATTATAAAAATCCATTCTTAGGCTTTCAATTATCTAAAGTATTTATCTCTAAGAAGTGCACGTTTAGCAATACCTTTTAAAGCTGCTGAATGTTCAGACTGCAGAGGGCAACATGGAATGTGCTGAGAGGCGCTGCAGGTCAGCTTTCCCAGATGCAGTCTAGCACTAGAAAAGGCAGGCCTCCAGCGATTCCAGCTTCTCACTGGATGCTGTGTCTTTACACGTGTCCAATACACATTCCTATGCCCTCTTCAAGAGAGATGAACTTACCTGAAAATTGATATCATCTGTGATCCAGGCTTGAAAGGCATTCCTATGGCACTGTGTGATTCTAGGAATCCCAGTAACTATACTGACCCCAGGCAGAGACATTTGTAAAGCATCATTAGAACGTGTTGCTGGCAGTTACTATTATCAAAAGGGACAATGGAGACTCTTAAAATTCAAAATCCCATTCTTTGTTAGTTAAAGGGTCAAATGAGCGTGTGTGCTCACTCAGTTGTGTTCGATTTTGAGACCCTATGGACTATAGCCCACAGGCTCCTCTGTCCATGGGACTTCCCAGGCAAGAATATTGGAATGGGTTGCCATTTTTTTCTCCAGGGCATCTTCCTGACCCAGGCATCAAGTCTGTGTCCTTGTGTCTCATGTATTGGCAGGTGGATTCTTTACCACTCTACCACTGGAGCTGGAAGGGGTTGGGGGGCAAATAGGCAGCATTAAAATGGGCAATGCAAAGTTGGAAAGGGAAGTGCAGCTTTGGAAGAGTGAGTTCTGGTTTGAATATTGTATTAATTAGTTATTAATCTAATAGATTTCAACTGAAAAATGAATGTGATTATACTTCAGTTCAGTTCAGTTTAGTTCAGTCGCTCAGTCGTGTCCAACCTTTTGTGACCCCATGAATTGCAGCACGCCAGGACTCTGTCCATCACCAACTCCCGGAGTTCACTCAGACTCACGTCCATCGAGTCTGTGATGCAATCCAGCCTTCTCACCCTCACCAGCATCAAGGTTTTTCCAGTGAGTCAACTCTTTGCATGAGGTGGCCAAAGTACCGGAGTTTCAGCTTTAGCATCATACCTTCCAAAGAAATCCTAGGGTTGATCTTCAGAATGGACTGGTTGGATCTCCTTGCAGTCCAAGGGAATCTCAGTCTTCTCCAACACCACAGTTCAAAAGCATCAATTCTTTGGCGCTCAGCCTTCTTCACAGTCCAACTCTCACATCAATACATGACCACAGGAAAAGCCATAGCCTTGACTAGACGGACCTTAGTCAGCAAAGTAATGTCTCTGCTTTTGAATATACTATCTAGATTGGTCATAACTTTTCTTCCAAGGAGTAAGAGTCTTTTAATTTCATGGCTGCAGTCACCATCTGCAGTGATTTTGGAGCCCCCAAAAATAAAGTCTCACACTGTTTCCACTGTTTCTCCATCTATTTCCCAGGGAGTGATGGGACTGGATGCCATGACCTTCGTTTTCTGAATATTGAGCTTTAAGCCAACTTTTTTCACTCTACTCTTTCACTTTCATCAAGAGCCTTTTTAGTTCCTCTTCACTTTCTGCCATAAGGGTGGTGTCATCTGCATATCTGAGGTTATTGATATGATTATACTTACCTTGATGCTAGATGTGTTTTTAAACAAACAACTAAGCACAGTGCCTGGAATAGTGTTTTACCAAATTATGTTATCTGTCATTGATATTGCTGTCTGGTAGCATTATTAGTCCATGGATGGACAAAATGAAGCACAGACAGGTTAACTGAAGGAAATGAGTCTTAAAGGTGGTCTTAATTCAGTGCATTTCTGCCTTGAAGCATCTTAGTAAAAGATAACAGAGGCAAGATAAAATTTCCCTGTATTTTCTAAGAAATAATTTGAAGCAGCATACAACAAATTCCCTGAAACTCCACATTTTATTCTTTATTTTTGAGTGTGTACATAGCAGAGTTAAAAACTTTCAAGGAATCTCCACACTCCTAAAAGATGAGGGGTGCCTAAGATCATGACCGGTCCAGCTTCTTAATGGAAAATTTAGCAGAAATCCAATAAGGCCTTTATTTATAGCATTGCATTAGTAATATCTAGTGCTTGTCTGTGCTTCTCTTTAAGGGTATCCTTTGAAATATAGATTATTATAATTTTTTCTGTGTGTGGGGAACCTCTTCCCTGAGTATAAATTACTTGGTGTTAAAGCAATGGATTACAAATCAGAACCATTAGAATTTTCATCATCTATGAAGCTGATTTCACATACCATCTGCTAGATGAAGCCATCCTAACATAATTCTCTATTTCTCCGATGCACAACACATTCACACAGATATTGTCCATTTACCAGTCCTTTGGAAAGCAAAGAATATTGCCTTTCATTGTGCTTCACTGAGTTGAATCAGTGACTTCTCATGAAAGAGAGACACATCATTGGAAAGTGAAACAGCCTTTGATGACTACAATACTTCCAAGATTAGTAGATGGTAGTTAGCATGACAATACTAGGAAGTATTTTGAGGTTATATGTAACTAAATTTAATTCATATTTTTAGAGAACCAACTAAAATGTCTTGGGAGACTAGGTTTTGAAATATGGAATTAAGATGAGTTTCTCCTGAGAACTAAGTTGCTTAACTAAGATGAAATTAGTAGAGGAATGTTTAAAAGATGATACATGAAAGGAGAATGTTTAATTAAAGCCATAGTGAGTTTCTTTGTAACTACAGGCCATAAAACTGAGCCATCATCTCACAGTGGGTGTATAGAGTGCTAAAGCACAATGGGAAGAGTGACTTTTAAACTGCATTTATTAAATCAAATGACTTTGGAATATTTTGAAATGTGAGCTCGAAAATTTAACAAAGTGGAAGGCAGCGTTATAACATGGTTAAGACCATGGTTATGCAATTAGACTGCTGAATTTTATGATCTACTTTCTGTCTCTATTGTCCTTTTTTAAAATATAAATTAAATCATACAATATGTGGTCTGGCTTGTTTCACTTAGCATAGAGTTTTTAAGGATTATCCATGTTATAGCATGTATCAATACTCCACTTATTTTATGGCTTAATAATATTCCATTGTATAGAAATACCATCTCTTGTTTATCCACTGATCAGTTGCAGGCAGCTGTGTTGTTTCCACTTTTTGGCTATTATGAGCCAGCTGTTATAAGCATTCATGTCTGCATTATTGTGGATATATGTTTTCATTTATATTGGGTATATGCCTATGAGTGGAATTGCTGGGTCTATGGCAACTCTTTGGTTAGCATTTCAAGGAACTGTCCAACTGTTTTCTAAGCAGTTGCACTATTTCACATAACTCCTTGTTGTTGTTGCTCAGTCACTAAGTCATGTGCGACTCTTCACGACTCCATGGGCTGCAGCATACCAGGCTTCCTTGTCCTTCATTATCTCCCAGAGTTTGATCAAACTCACGTCCATTGAGCCAATGTACCACCCAACCATTGTATCCTTTGTCATCCCCTTCTCCTTCTGCTCTCAATCTTTCCCAACACCAGGGTCTTTTCTAATGAGTCGGCTCTTCCTATCAGGTGGCAAAAGTATTGGAGTTTCAGCTTCAGAATCAGTCTTTCCAATGAATATTCAGGGTTGATTTCCTTTAGGGTTGAGTGATTTGACCTCCTTGCTGTCCAAGGGACTCTCAAGAATCTTCTCCAGCACCACAGTTTGAAAGCATCAACTTTTCAGTACTCAACTTTCTCCACGGTCCAACTCTCACACCCATACATGACTATTGGAAGAACCACGGCTTTGACTATGGGGTCACCATATAATGGTCAAAATGTTAGTCCATCAGTCATGTCCGACTCTTTGTGACTCCATGGACTATAGCCCACTGGGCTCCTCTGTCTATCGAATTCTCGAGGCAAAAAATAATGGAGTGGGTCAGCAGTCACTTCTCCAAGGTATCTTTCTGACACAGGGATTGAACACTGGTCTCCTGTATTGCAGGCAGTTTCTTTACTGTCTGAGCCACCAGGGAAACTCACTGGTTTTTGTTTGTTTTTCTCCCTGTCTGTATCCTTTCAATCTTATTCTAAGATTTGCTTGATTGGTCCTTTAAGAGACATTAACTGAGGATTTACCTCCAGTCTTTGCCCAATTTTATTCTTTTTTATTTGTCATCGCAAGAATATTATCCTACACAACACAGCAGTTTCTGTCTCCTTGACACCCTCTTTCTCCTTGCATGGGACAGTTAGAACTACTTAGATATCACTTCTCATCTATGTGTGAAAGGATTACCCTCAGCACTTATTAGTGATAAAGAACCTGCTTGCCAATGCAGGAGACTTAAGAGATGTGGGTTCAGTCCCTGGATTGGGAAGATTCCATGGAGGAGGGCATAGCAACCTACTCCAGTATTCTTGCCTGGGGGAATCCCTTGGACAGAGGAACCTGGCAGTCCATAGGGTCACAGTAAGTCTGACACAACTGAAATGTCTTAGCACTCAGCACATTTATCCTAAGGGCTTCCCAGGTGGTGTAGTGGTATAGAATCTGTCTGCCTATGCAGGAGATCTAAGAGATGTGAATTCAGTCCCTGGGTTGGGAAGATCAGATTCCTTGGAGAAGGAAATGGCAACCCATCCAGTACTCTTATCTGGAAAACTCCATGGACAGAGGAGCCTGGCAGGCTACAGTCTATAGGACCACAAAATTCAGGCACAACTGAGTGAGTACAACACATATGTCCTTTAAGCACTTATATTTTCCACTTTTATTTTCCTTCTGTATTACAAAAGAAAATACACAACTATATATATATATATATATATATATATATATATATATATATATAACCCCAACAGCAATTTGGACCATAAACAGGACAGTCTAAATATGAAGGTTCATTTCAGAAAATAGTAATTTTCTAACCTTTGTCATCTGCCATCTTCAGGACAAATTGAGAAAAAAAAGGGATGGGTTCTGCAATCTAAGTAGAGATAAGGATCAGATTAAGCTTGAATGCTTGTTTTCTGACAGTGACTCTTGCTGAATAAGAGAAAGGCCTTTTGTAGAAAGATTGTGAGAAACTAAGCCTGGATTGGTCCAAGATGTGAATGAACTAAACAATGTGTTAAAGTACCTAAGATCTATTAACTATATTTCCTACTGAGGTCGAACTGGAGAAACAATACAGCTATTTGAATGATTCAAGCCCTCCTACTCTCTGTCACATAACTTTTCTCCTCCCTACTTTTATTCCATTGCCTATATATATATATATATATATATATAAATATATATATTTAAGTTCAAATATTTTTGAGTGTGTGTGTATATGTGTAAACAAATGTGTGTGCCAGATCTCAAAAGTGAATTGGAGCATCATCAGAGATCTCTTTGGGGCTCAGGCTCTTGAGAAAACTGCTGACAGTTATTCATAGCATCAGAATACCATCTTTTTGTAAGGCTAGTAATGGTATAAACTTTCCTTAGCTTTTATGATAATTCAAACATGAATTGCTTTATGTTCCATGTGGGGTGGGAAGCAACTTTGAAATGAGAAAATTAATAATGTAAACTAACTTTCAAGGGAAATTCAGTACAGTACTCCAGAATACCAGTCTCAAATATATAACATTAAGAATGTTGTTGTTGTTCAGCCTCTGAGTCATGTCCAACTCTTTGCAGCCCCATGGATTGCAGAATCCCAAGCTTCCCTGTCCACTATCTCCTGGAGTTGGCTCAACCTCATGTCCACTGAGTCTGTGATGCCATCTAACCATGTCACCCTCTATCTTCTCCTCCTGCCCTCAATCTTTCCCAGAATCAAGGATTTTTCCAATGAGATGGCTCTTCACATCAGATGGCCAAAGTATTGGCGCTTCAGCTTCAATACAGTAGGATTACTCTACTGTATAAAGGGCTTCCCACGTGGTGCTAGTGGTAAAGAACTCGCTTGCTAATGCAGCATACATAACAGACAAGGTTCGATCTCTGGGTCAGGAAGATTCCCTGGAGGCGAATGCAGTAACCTACACCAGTATTCTTGCCTGGAGAATCCCATGGATGGAGGATCCCGGTGGGCTACAGTCAACAGGATCTCGGAGTGTGACATGACTGAAGTGACTTAGTATGCACACACTGTATAAAGGGAGTGCTTAATTTGACATGTCAAATGTGTTTTTGGACTCGATTGAAACACACTGAAGTACTAAACATACAAATGAAATATTATAAATTAGATCTTTTATATATATATATAAACATCATATATATATATATATATAGTTTATATTACAGTAAGTATATGCGAATTTTAAAACTAAGAGATGAATCACCATGAATGAGGCTTTTTAGTTCCTCTTCACTTTCTGAAGAGGCAGGGTGGCAATATACAGCCTTGATGTACTCCTTTTCTTATTTGGAAATAGTCTGTCGTTTCATGCCCAGTTCTAACTGTTGCTTCCTGACCTGTATATAGATTTCTCAAGAGGCAGGTCAGGTGGTCAGATACTTAACTAGATATTTTTCAGTATACTCCAATAGTGAGGCTAAAACACGTAGTAAACAGTTGGTGGTGGTGGCTTAGTTGCTAAGTCATGTCTGACTCCTGTGACTGCATGGACTGTAGCCCACCAGATCCTCTGTCTATGAGATTCTCCAAGCGAGAATACTTGAGTGGGTAGCCATTCTCTTCTTCAGTGTATCTTCCTGACACAGGGATCAAACCTGGGTGTCCTGCATTGCAGGTAGATTCTTTACCATCTGAGCCAACAGGGAAACCCAAATGCAAGCATATGTTGGAGCAAAATTCTATTTTCATTTATTATGTATTATACAGACTGAAAATATTAATACCAAGGCATCTTGCTACCCAGATACTACCTTTATCACTATTTAAGCACTGATCCTCTTGGAAGGCATCTTTCCCTTCTTCTCTCTTTAAATTGCTCTGTAGTAGCAAAAAAAAAAAAAGTTTATAATATGAAGCAAACAAAGCATGCCATAAATCAAGTAGAGTCAATAGAAGACGACTCAGAGTGATTAACTACCTAGATGGCATAAACCTCTCAGATGTCCAACTTTTGCTCTATGTCTGTTATCCAAAATCTGAATTCTTTATCTATTCACTTCCCAGAAGGAGCTCTTGTGAATGCATAGTATGGTAAAACTAAGACAATGATATGCATCTGCTGTATCCTCTGATTTCTGACAATGGATATCCATTCCCACCTATCAGTTATTTCATACTTACTTTTGTAACTCTACAAAATTATCTTTGTTTAATTTTCATTGGAGCAGTAACTTTCAGGGTCAATTTGACCTTTTCCTTTCTACAACTAAATATATAAATTAAATGTATCTTGGCATTCAGCCCCTGTAACAGACACTTGTTTCAATCTACCGTCATTTTGTGCCTTGCCATTCCCTTGAGATCTCATAATTGAACAAAAGTTAACTTAATAACAGGATAGATAGTTAACAGAATGTCATCTTTAGAATGTGTACTGGCAATACCTAAGTCTAGCACACTGTTTGTGCTCATGTCTTTGACCAAGACCTTGTTTTTTCTGCTATAAGGAACTCCATGACTTTTGATAACTGACTTGCAACCTACCCAAATAAGTAAATCTGACAATGAGAAACAGCTTTGAAAAGTTTTTCCTTACTCAGTTAGTAAGTAATACTACCAGAAAAGAGTCCTTAAATGGAAACTGTGTAGAATCATTAACTACTACATCTTCAACCCATAAACTCAAGCTTAAACTTAGTTTCCATGTGGTGTTATGATTAATATTATCATATCCTTTTTATCCACTTCAAATTCTCTTTGTGATATCTACTAATTTTTCCTCCTGAGTTGTGTTTTCTTCAACTTGGTAAGACACTACTTGCTTTGTCCTTTAGCACAGTCATAGAGTCAAGAAAAACATAAAAATAATTAAGCTATTTACAAAAGTGGTACTGTATAAAATTATAAAAATATTTTTAAACATGGAATTAATTTACCAGACATTGGCTAATCAGATACACAATTGCTTACTTAAAAATTAACACAGTCTCTATCAAACTAACCTTAAAAAGATCCTAAAAAATCCTAACCATAGCCTTTTTGAAGTCAATATGTTGTTTCAATTGATAACCATTTAAAATAAAAATATTACAATGATAATGCAGTTGTAGCTAGTGAATAGAATTCATTCATTAGGTCATTCCCAAGTTTTTGTTTTAATTTTTTAAACAAGAAGATAAAACACAGAGTGGTAGGAAATGACCTAAGAATTAATTAAGACACAAAAATAAGAAATGGACCTTGGTACTTTGGCTGCAGATTCCCTGTTTTCTGTAGCTAAATATTTCTCAGGTGTCTGAATACAATGTCAGCATCTGAACTTTAAAGAGAGTACCGTTCCTTGCAATAAAAGCCATTCTTAATTCATCACAGGTTGTTTATGTCCTTGTAGACTGACTTTAACATTTCTTTCCTTTCTTTTTTAACCAACTACAACATTTGATATATGGCTCCATGTCTATGATCATTAGCAGCTTTTGGAGTACTGAAGGTGACGGGAGGCAAGTGAGGAAAAGAAGAAATTCATGATTTTTCCATGAAGCTGAAACTCTAAATGAATTGAGTTTTTATGAATTCTACTTGCTTAGCTATTAAATAACTCATGTTTACATGGGGCAAGTTGTTTAGGTCTACTTCATTTAATTTCATAAAAACATAGTATCACATTTTAAACTAAACACTGCATTTCTTAAAATTTAAAGTTTTTATGCTATAGAATTGGTTAGAAAGAGAAAGATATTTTTACTGGAAAATACTGATGTCACATGGTAAAAATATAAATTGAGTAGATTTTAATCATAGAGATAGCTAGTGCACATGTATGTTTATATTCAAAGTAAAAGGAATGTATTCTATTCTGCTGTAAGAAATGCACTTTTTGATTTTCAGTTATGGCTAACTTGATATGAAAATTTTAAAATATTTACAACATTATTACTGAAATCTTCATATATTTAACTAAATAAGCAGTGTGATATTTGATATAATGTCTTTGATGAGTATGAAGATTGAACAGAAGTGTATATACTGCCTTACTAGACAGAGGGCTTCCTGGTGGCTGAGACAGTAAAGAATCTGCCTGTAATGCAGGAGACCAGAGTTGAATCTCTGGGTCAGGAAGATATCCTAGAGGAGAGAATGGCAACCCACTCCAGTATTTTTGCCTGGGGAATCCATGGACAGAGGAGCCTGGTGGGTTACAGTCCAGAGGAGGTCACAAAGAGTCAGACATGACTTAATAATAATAGCCAGAATACAAGATTAAAGTATTTGTATCATAAATTATAGAAATGTCCAAGAGATTACATGCATAAATGAAGATATTTTTAAATTAATGTAATATATAAAATTGAAATCAGTGTCTTCATTTAACAGTGTTATAATAGGATAATTTCCCATTAAGAATATTTGAATCACTGAACAGATTTTTTTCCTCTTTTTTAAATTACATATGTTATGATTCCCTGGTGGTTTAGTGGTAAAGAATCCGTCTGCCAACGCAAGAGAGACGAGTTCCATCCTTGGGTCAGGAAGATCCCCTAGAGAAGGAAATGGCAAACCACCTCAGTATTTTTGCCTGGAGAATCTCGTGGACAGAGGAGCCTAGGCAGTTATCATCCATGGGGATGAAAAAGAATCAGACACGACTTAGCGACTAAACAACACATGATTCCAATATTTTTAGAAAGCTTATAACCTATTTCAAGATACTAGCTATTGTGACAAATAAAATAAGGTTATTTAATACACGTTGAGAAATTATCCCTAAAGCTAATTTGTTTTTTTTTTTAAATTATCAGGCCCTACACTTAAAAAGAAAACACTTTTTTAAAAGATAAATACCCCAAATGTATTCATCTATTCAAAAATCCTGTCCAAGGTAAGTTATCTAATACAGTTGATATTTCTTTGATAGGGCATTCTTTCATTCCTTCAAGATGTTAGTAAAATTTTAACCCAAATGTCTAAATTATACCTCAGTTATAAAACTAGCTTCCCTTCTTTCCATCAGTAATGCTAAGCATATTTTAAACTAATCATTATTTATCATGAATGAATATAAGAATGTATGAGTGAGTGAAATGAACCATAATCTGACAGATTTATTGATAGTCCATTGAGTGTGAAAACCATTCCACATTCCCGCATGAATAGATGAAAATGAAAGGAGAGCATGAGAACAACCACTAAATGTTTTCCTAGTCCTGAATACTAATCAAAAGAGGACTGAGATTAGTAACTGTGAAACTAGTGGTAAAACAAGCTCTCTTTGTTTAAAGAGATTTGTTTATTTTTCCAAGAACAGGAAGTCACGTAATGTAGCTAAGAAAATTAAAGAGAAATTTCCTCATAAGACAAGTAAAATTACACACAGAGAGACACAGATATACACATACATGCACAATGCACATGTATTTAATGTGTTCTAGGTTGTGACAACTAGAACTAGACATGGAACAAGGGACTGTTTCCAAATTGGGAAAGGAATACATCAAAGCTGTATATTGTCACCCTGCTTATGTAACTTATATGCCAAATACATCATGCAAAATGAAGAACAAGCTGGAATCAAGACTGGTGGGAGAAATAACAACCTCAGATATGCAGATTATACCATCCTAAAAGCAGAAAATGAAGAGGAACTAAAGAACTTCTTGATGAAAGTGAAAGAGAAGAATGAAAAAGTTGGCTTAAAACTCAACATTTTAAAAAATGAAGATCATGGCATCTGGCCCCATCACTTCATGGCAAACAGATGGGGAAACAATGGAAACAGTGACAAACTTTTTTTTTTTTTTTTTTTTGCGGGGGGGAGGCTACAAAATCACTGCAGATAGTGACTGCAGCCATGAAATTAAAAGACGCTTACTCCTTAGAAGGAAAGCTATGAAAAAATTAGGCAGCATATTTAAAAAGCAGAGACACTGCTTTGCCAACAGGTCTGTCTAGTCAAAGCTATGGTTTTTCTAGTAGTCATGTATAGATATGAGAGTTAGACTATAAAGAAAGCTGAACACCAAAGAATTGATGCTTTTGAACTGTGGTGTTGGTGAAGACTCTTGAGAGTCCCTTGGACTGCAAGGAGATCAAACCAGTCAGTCCTGAAGAAAATCAGTCCTGAATATTCATAAGGACAGATGCTGAAGCTGAAACTCCAATACTTTGGCCACTTGATGCAGAGTTGACTCATTGGAAAAGACCCTTATGCTGGGAAAGACTGATTGGAGGAAGAGAAGGGGCCAAGGATGAGATAGATGGTTGGGTGGTATCACCTACTCTATAGACATGAGTTTCAGTAAGCTCCTGGAAATGGTGAAGCACAGGGAAGCCTGGCATGCTGCAGTCCATGAGAGTGCAAAGAGTTGGACATGATTGAGTGACTGAAAAACAACAATGCTTGTGACAGGAATTCTTAGTGAAATTCCAGTTCAATCCCTTTTCATGTATCTCTGAAAAGTCTATATCACTTATGTTTTAATAAGAATTTGAATTATTGTTAATATCTCTCAGAAAAGAAGAGGTAATATTTGTACAAAAGTTTTGAAAGCCAAAGAAAGAATAGTCAGTGGTCTTTATCCTTTTACCCACTACCTACAAAGTTATATGTAATTGAAGTGAGAAAATAAGAGCATTAGCAGTGAGACAGGAAACTATGTCCAGTTTAAGCCCTATCTTCTGTTATATTACTAATTGATAAAATATTAGTACAGGATTGATAAAGGTCATAGAGGGAATCACTGAATAATATAAAAATCAGATCCATACACTTTAAAAATAAACAACCTTATATTAGATTTGTATTGCTGACTTGATTAAAGAGTAGAACTCCTTAAAACACCACTTTTTTCCTGAAGCATTATACTTAACACTTTGGAAATTTCCCCTTTTATGCGCTTATAGGATGAATGATTTTTTATTTTACTTATTTATTTTTAATTTTTATTTTTACTTTATTTTGCTTTACAATACTGTATTGATTTCGCCATACGTTCACATGAGGGTGTACATGAGTTCCCAATCTGAACCCCCTCCCCCTCCCACCCCATATCATCTCTCTGGATCATCCCCATGCACCAGCCACAAGCCTCCTGTATCCTGTATCAAACATAGACTGGTGATTCATTTCTTGCATGATATTATACATGTTTCAATGCCATTCTCCCAAATCATCCCACCCTCTCCTTCTCCCACAGAGTCCACAAGTTTGTTCTATACATCTGTGTCTCTTTTGCTGTCTCACATACAAGGTTATCATTACCATCTTTCTAAATTCCATATATACTGTATTGGTGTTTTTCTTTCTGGCTTACTTCACTCTGTATAATAGGTTCCAGTTTCACCCACATCATTAGAACTGATTCAAATGTATTCTTTTTAATGGCTAATACTCCATTGTGTATATGTACCACAGCTTTCTTATTCATTCATCTGCTGATGGACATCTAGGTTGGTTCCATGTCCTGGCTATTATAAACAGTGCTGCAATGAACATTGGGGTACACGTGTCTCTTTCAATTCTGCTTTCCTCATGTGTATGCTCAGCAGTGGGATTGCTGGGTCACATTCATCCATATAGGATGAATGATTTTTTTTAAAGCAAATCATATTTATTCTTTTTAAGGGCTGAGTAGTATTGGAACCGATTATACAGAGTGAAGTAAGCCAGAAAGAAAAACACCAATACAGTATACTGACACATATATATGGAATTTAGAAGACAGTAATGATGACCCTATATGTGAGACAACAAAGAGACACAGAGGTATAGAGTGGACTTTTGGACTTTGAGGGAGAGGGAAAGAGTGGGATGGTTTGGGAGAATGGCAATGAAACATGTATATTTTCTTGTAAGAAACGAAGCGCCAATCTGTGTTCAGTGTAGGATGCAGGATTCATGAGGCTGATGCACAGGATGATTCAAGTAGAGGATGTGGGGTGGGAGGTGGGAGGGGGCTTCGGCATTGGGAGATTGTGTTCACCTATGGCTGATTCGTATCAATGTATGGCAAAACAAATACAGTATTGTAATTAAAAATAAAATAAAATAAAATAAATAAAGCAAATCAAGAGTAAAGAATACATTTGGATTGATATTTACAGAATAGGCGGTAATTAGTGTTGCAATTTGTGTTGATGTAACTAGTAAAACACCATTGCTTGTTTTTGGATGGGTTATTCACACTAAATGCTTTAGTCAGGGTTTCTAGTGTTAATTTAGATTTATTCCATGCTGCAAATGTTGTTCTAACAGCAGAAAAAGGCTCTGATGCCTTTCAGATAAATGTTAATCACAGTCCACTGAATCTATATGTAATATTATTTAGTGTCATTACCACTCTTAGAACTTTCCAGATTTTTACTTATCTATTTGTTTTTATGGATCTCATTAATGTAGTAGAGCCCTTGTACTCTAATGAGAAAGAGCAACTACAAGAGCAATTCTCAGTTTAAGCTCTTGCCCAGAGTAGCATTGAGATGGCAATGAATATGCAGAGAATTAATGAATGTAAAATCATGAATGATTATATATGAGAAGCCAAAGCAGATCACACATTCATTCTCTGGGTTTCTTTCAGTGGCTGAAGAAAAATAAAATAGAATTAGCTGACTCAAAGTCCTACCAGTAGAGACTGGTATTTTATAAAATATGTTCTATGAAATCCTCACACAGAGATGTTTTCAAAAAGTAAAACTAAATAAATACAGGTTCTGTGATTTGTTTGTGAATAAAAAAATGAAAACTGGAACTTATAACTTAAAACTTATAACTCAAACCAATAAAGTTTCCCATCATTTTTGATAACTCTCTTTTAGATTTGGTAGAAATAATAAGTGAAAATTATATAAGGATTTATTGGGAAGAAACAGTCAAAATAATTCTCTATAATATACTTTACTTTAGCAAGGACTGATTTTTTTGTGTGTGTGAAACAGGGTTTTGTAAATAAAATATTTGTAATAGACATATTGTATTTCAAGTGATTTGAAATACTATGACAGTATGGTTGCCTCTAAAATAAAATTTTAATAAATGGAAAAGAAACCTTTGAACCTGAGAATTAGCTTTCAATACAGGCAGCCCTCAAAGAGAAAAAAAAATATTTTTAGAAAAGTTCAAAATTATTGCTTTCCTTATTATTCCTTGAACCCCAAATTCAAGGTACATATTAGATTTCCTAATTAGTTTTCATCTAAGAAGAGGTGGCAATAATACACTGAAGAATTATACAAAAAGATCTTCATGACCCAGATAACTGTGATGGTGTGATCACTCAACTACAGCCAGACATCCTGTAGACCAAAGTTAGGTGGGCCTCAGAAAGCATCACTATGAAGAAAGCTAGTGGAGGTGATGAAATTCTAGCTGAACTATTTCAAGTTCTAAAAGATGATGCTGTTAAAATGCTGCTCTCAATATGCCAGCAAATTTGGAAAACTCAGCAGTGGACACAGCAAAGGAAAAGGTCAGTTTTCATTCCAATCCCAAACAAAGATAATGCTAAAGAATGTTCAAACAACCGTATAATATCACATGCTAGGTAATTCTCCAAATTCTCCAAATGAGGCTTCAACAGAACATGAACCAAGAATGTACAGATGTCCAAGCTGGATTTAGAAAAAGTAGAGGAACCAGAGAACAAATTTCCATCTGTTGGATCATTGAAAAGCAAAAGAATTCCAGAAAAACATCTACTTCTGCTTTATTAACTACGTCAAAGCCTTTGACTGTGTGGATCCCAACAAACTGGAAAATTCTTAAAGAGATGGGAATACCATACCACATGACCTGCCTCCTGAGAAATCTGTATGTGGATGAAGAACGAACAGTTAGAACTGGACAAGGACCAACAGACTGGTTCTAAATTGGGAAAGGAGTACATCAAGGCTGTATATCATCACCCTACTTATTTAACTTAAATGCAGAGTACATCATGCGAAATGCTGGGCTGGAGGAAGCATAAGCTGAAATCAAGATTGCCAGGAGAAATATCAATAATCTCACATGTGCAAATGACACCTCCCTTATGGCAGAAAGGGAAGAGGAACTGAAGAGCCTCTTGATGAAAGTTAAAGAGAAGAGTGAAAAAGCTGGCTTGAAAGTCAACATTAAAAAACGAAGATCATGACATCAGATCCCAGTACTTCATGACACATAAATGGGGGAAACATTGACAGATTTTATTTTCTTGTGCTCCAAAATCACTGCAAATGTTGACTGCAGCCATGAAATTAAAAGACGCTTGTTCCTTGGAAGAAAAGTTATGACCAACCTAGATAGCATATTAAAGAGCAGAGACATTACTTTGCCAACAAAGGTCCATCTACCCAGGCTATGGTTTTTCCAGTAGTCATGTATGGATGTGAGAGTTGGACCATAAAGAAAGCTGAGCTCCAAAGAATTGATGTTTTTGAACTGTGGTGTTGGCAAAGACTCTTGAGAGTCCTTTGGACTGCGAGGAGATCAAACTATTCCATTCTAAAGGAAATCAGTCCTAAATATTCATTGAAAGGACTAATGCTGAAGCTGAAGTTCCAATATTTTGGCCACCTGATATGAATAACTGACTCCTGGCTAAAGACTCTGATGCTTGGAAATATTGAAGGCAGGTGGAGGAGGGGATGACAGGGCATGAGATGGTTGGATGGCATCACTGACTCAATGTAAAGGAGACTGAGCAAGCACCAGGAGTTGGTGGTGGACAGAGAGGCTTGGATTGCTGTAGTTCATGGGGTCACAAAGAGTCAGACATGATTGAGGGATTGAACTGAGCTGAACTGTGGGGGATGGAGGTGGAGTAGAAGTTGTCCCAATAAGATTCAAAATCATTTGAATATTGACTATTTTGAAAAATTAGCTTGACTTTCCCTTTTATGTAAAATGTGTAGAAATACAAACTTTCTTGAGTAGGCTAGGGGAAATAATTCAATTTCATCATTGCTGTTGAGGTATACAAACAACATCAAAGAACCTCAAGATACAAACTAGAAAGAACATAAAGCCTTTCCTCGTAACAAGTGCAATCCATAGCTATCAAGCAGGAGAAATCCCAGACACGAGTGCTGATAGTGCTGCTTTCCCAATACTTTGTCATGCATGTCCTTTCCAAAGTCCTTGTGGGCTCTTTTCTAGGTGGTGCATTGTTAAAGAATCCACCTACCAATGCAGAAGATACAGGAAACCCAGGGTTCAATCCCTGGGTCAGGAAGATCACCTGGATAAAGAAATGACAATGCACTCCAGTATTCTTGTCTGGAAAATCCCATGGACAGCAGAGCCTGGCAGGCTACAGTCCATGGGGTCCCAAAGAGTCTGACACAACTTAGCGACTGAGCACACATGCATGTGGTCTTTAGTACCAAAGTTAAAATAATGTTTCACAGTGGTTCTGTGCTTAAAGAATAAGATTACAAAACTTTAAAAGGAGGTACAAGGAATTCTTCAGCCTCAAGTAATCCAAAGATAGAATATGTTAGGTGATTCATTATTTAGGTGATGAATATCTGAATCAACTTTTAGCTCATTTTTTTTCTTCCTTCCTTTCTTTATTTCTTGGTCTTGCTTGACAACTGATTACCATAGAAACAATTGTATTAGTGACACAGTCACCATGGTGGTCACAAGATTCTAAGTAAAGCTTTTAAAATTATCTTTTCATGGATGGAAAGTAGTATGAGTGCTCAGTCATGTCCAACTCTTTGCAACCCCAAGGACAGTAGCCTGCCAGGCTACTCTGTCTATGTAATTCTCCATGCAAAAATGCTGGAATGGGTTGCCATTTCCTTCTCCAGGAAAGTAGTATAGATGGTGCCAATTTCAATTGATATTAAAATATATTGGTAACAAATGTAGATGTAGAATGTATTTTTTTTTAAATTCTCAAGTTAATGCATTATCTCCCAAACTCTCTTATATTGGAAGAAACACATCTGAGGAACTCCCACATGTGAGAAAAACAATAAAAATGGAAAGATTTCCTTGAGCCAAAAAAAAATTTATATACCTGTAGATAGAGAGATAGATCAATTAGGTAGGGATAAAGTGCCAATTTTAAAATGTGGAGACACATATGGAATCTTAATTCAAATCCTCTGAGGTTTCTTTAAAGGATTTAGAACTAAATGTAGTATCTTAAAATTAACTCTGTAAATAAAACTCTATCTTTGGTATACCAAAAGCAAAGGGTAAGACATCCATAGGTGTTATCAAAAATGCCAAAGCTACTTCTTTAGCAAGATGTCAGTGTTCTCATTTTTAAACTGAAGATGTCAAAGTTATTTCCCCTGTAAGTGAATATAATTTTCTGTAATATAAATCATTGACAGAAATATGCTGTTTTCTGAATATCTGAACTCTGTGTGCATAAGTAAGTAAGTAAGTAAATGTTAGTCAGTCAGTCGTGTCTGACTCTTTGTGATCCCATGGACTGGAGCCCACCAGGCTCCTCTCTCCATGAGATTTTCCAGGCAAGGATACTGAGTGGGTTGCCATTTCCTTCTCCAGGGGATCTTTCCAACCCAGGGATCAAACTCAGGTCTCCTGCACTGCAGGAGGATTCTTTACCATCTGTGTGCATACCCTTAGTAAATTTACTTGTTTGATTCATAAATGTGTCCCTACACATTATTTGTTTGAGCCAGCTTATTTGCTGTTAACATATTATATATCATGCTCTGAAAATGTGCTCAATCAGGTTTATGAAAAAATGAATTTTTTATGAATATCTTAAGCAGGTAATTATACTAAAACTGAAAAAAATCTTATCTTGACAATATTTGGCGTATCTTAGAACTTGACTTGGAAAGTATTAATATTAAGCATTGACCCATTTATGTAATCTTTCTTAGCTGTGAGCTTTCCTGAGTTTAGTAAGAGTCTTATATTGTCAAAATAATAAAGTCAGTTATCTTTTTCAGAGAGAAAATCATGAATGATCATGGCCTACCATTGTTCCTGAAGGACTGGAAATGAAAAGATCTTTGAGTTCATTAATTTCATTAATGTGAATAATATAATACCTATTTTTCATCAGTATCCTAAAGATAAATGAGATTTTTCTGTCATGCTGAAATAATGTATTAGTAATGATGCCACAGAGGCACCTCAATAATCATGCTAACTTAGTACAGGGACAAAGTAGGCACTGGGGAAAATACGGTATAATATATAGAATTTCTCAAAAGAAAGACTTATCAATAGAAATGTATTTTAATTGTGGTAGACTCTACAGTACTCTGAGAGCATTTGGTCTGTGCTTCTATCTTTCAAGTTTCTATTATTACTGTCCAGAAAGATTAGCTATTGATAAATATAGTGTTTATTCTTCAAAAGTAGTCGATACAAGAGAAGTGAGGACATCAATGAGAAACTCTTTTCAGACAGAGTTTAAATTAACCTAAATTCAGTTGCACTTGTGTTCTCCTTAAGAAGTAGACTTAATGTTATCTTTGATATTCAAATATAAGAAGTAGCTCTAGCCCAAAGCATCCTGTATCCTGCATCTAACCTAGACTGGCAATTCATTTCTTATATGATATTATACATATTTAAATGCCATTCTCCCAAATCATCCCACCCTTTCCCTCTTCCACAGATTCCAAAAGACTGTTCTATACATCTGTGTCTCTTGCTGTCTCGAATACAGGGTTATCATTATCATCTTTCTAAAAAAAAGTAGCTCTAACTTGCCTTCATTTTTTAAAGAAAAAAATTCTTTACTGAATACAATATACTTACAAATACTGTACTATCATTATCATCAAGTAAATCTATGCTGCAATTAAGCATATAAAGAGTAAATAGTAGAGATAAGATGTGTTTATTCAAATTGAGGTGAATAAATTAAGAAATAGTATGGATGAAAGAAAGATATAAAGTAAGATACAGCATAGAAACTGAAAAGATATTCACATTATGATGCAGTGAGATCTAAGGATATATTGAAAATAACTCAGGATTAGTTGAGGAGTAATGCTTTTGAATTGTGGTACTGGAAAAGACTCTTGAGAGTCCCTTGGACTGCAAGGAGATCCAACCAGTTCATCATAAAGGAAATGAGTCCTGGATGTTCATTTGAAGGATTGATGTTGAGGCTGAACTTCCAATACTTTGGCCACCTCATGCAAAAAGTTTTCATTGGAAAAGATCCTGATTCTGGAAGGGATTGGGGGCAGGAGGAGAAGTGGACAACAGAGGATGAGATGGCTGGATGGTATCACCGACTTGATGCACGAGTTTGGGTGAACTCTGTAAGTTGGTGATGGACAGGGAGGCCTGGCTGCTGCGATTCATGGGGTTTCAAACAGTCAGACATGACTGAGTGACTGAACTGAAGTGAACTGAGTGCATTTAGTAAGGAAATGTTTCTTTTTTAAAATTTAAAATGTTAAAAACAGACTAGAACAGAATAAGTTTGTTTGGAAGCCTTGAGAAAGATACAATAGTCAAGAGATAATACTGATATATCTTTGAGAGAGAAAAATTTTAAAAGATGAATATAATGTATTCTAAACTAAATATACGACTAAATATACATATATTTATAAACATATATAATTTTATATAAAATATATAACTAAAATATAGCCCTAATGGTTGTGATGTTATGACAATTCTATATGTATAAAACAATTTTGTTTAATAAATATTTATTGGATCCTCTATAACAGGTCCTGTTCTAGGTAGCTCTGTTATATCAGAGGATAAAACAGAAAAAAAAAAGTCTCACCTTCTCTGAGTTTATATTTTACTGGTGAAAGAGAAAAAATAACAATCAACCTGAGGATAATTCCGTAATATGTTAGGTGACAAGCACTATAGAAAAATTTAGTGCAGAGGTAGGAGGTTTGCAAGTTGATTTTTAGGAGCTGGCCAGATCATATTTTAAATAGTCCTGGCTAGGTAGACGGAGAAGGCAATGGCAACCCACTCCAATACTCTTGCCTGGAATATCCCATGGAGGGAGGAGCCTGGTGGGCTGCAGTGCATGGGGTTGCTAAGAGTCAGACAAGACTGAGCGACTTCACTTTCACCTTTCACTTTCATGCATTGGAGAAGGAAATGGCAACCCACTCCAGTGTTCTTGCCTGGAGAATCCCAGGGACGGGGGAGCCTGGTGGGCTGCCATTTCTGAGGTCGCACAGAGTTGGACACAACTGAAGTGACTTAACAGCAGCAGTCTTGGTAGGAATCTTGTAAAGGTAATTTTGTAAGACCTGAAGCAGGTTACCATATTTACTAAATACATTACATAAATTTGATATCTATGTAGTCTATAAGGCTTATTATCTACTGTGAACACTTTTATAGTCTATAATAGGGAAAAGGAAAAATTACACTTACATGTATAAGACTTTTGAAATTATATTAAATTATCAGACTCTGGCTTTAGAACTTTTGGTGGCACAGTGGTAAGAATCCAGGAGAAGCAAGAGACACAAGTTCCCTGGGTTGGGAAGATCCCCTGGAGTAGAAATAACATCCAACTCCACTATTCTTCCCTGGAATACTCCGTGGACAGAGGAGCCTGGCAGGCTACAATCCATACAGTTACAGAGTCAGACACGACTGAGCACTCAAACACACACACAACCATTTTTAAACAGAGATATTCATTCTGTATACTTAAGCTTTCCTGAACTTCTTAGAAACTCCTTAAGACATGTAGTGCAATATTTTCCATAATATAAGAATAAAAATTGTACAAGCTTCTTAGAGGGTATTTTCTAGGGCAGTAATATTTCAAGAATTAAATTTTAGCTAGTACAACTAGATATTTCTTTATAAGAAATTTAGTAATTACTACTGTGCATCTTTATTCAACAGACTATAGCACAGATAAAAACATTAATCTTTTGCTTACTATACAGTATAGCAAAGTCAAATAATTACAAATTTGGAAATTTTAGTGAATAATCCTGTGACTTTGCTATTTTGTGAAGGTAACAATTTCTATTATAATAGTTGCCATGGTTTCAACATACATACCAGATAGATTGTGGGAGAAGTGTGATTTGTTAATATTAACACCAATTCATATTAGGAATCTTTATTAAATAGTGCTATGTGAATATTTTTATTTGTTCATGTATTAAAAAAATAAGCATTCTTATTGAGCTGAAATAGATGGGGGTACACAAGTCCTTTGTTGAAACTACTAAGTCACCATATTCTATTTTTCTATATTTTAAAAAATGTGGGACATCTACCTTAACTTCAATACCAGCGAGATTCATAGAGATGAAGATTTTTCAGGAAGATTGAAACGTTAACATGAAAAAGATTATGGGGAACACAAACTCACTAGAGAAACAGCATATCAAACTCTATAAAACAAAACACGTTATAATAATTGAATATCAAGTTTAAAGGATAAACCTCAAAATGTTTCTTATCCACCCAGCCAATATGACACCTCTGAGAAGTAAAAGTGTGTGAAAGTGTTAGTCATTTAGTCATGTTTGACTCTTTGTGAACCTGTGGACTGTAGCCCGCCAGGCTCCTCTGCCCACGGAATTCTCCAGGTGAGAATATTGGAGTGGGTACTTCTTAAGAGAATCTTTCTGACCCAGGGATTAAACTCAGATCTTCCACATTGCAGGAAGGCTCTTTACAATCTAAGCCACCAAGGAAGCCTTGAAGAAGCCAAAGCTTTTGTCAGTTCTGTGCAAAACAGTTATGTAATAGGAAAGATGACAAGATATTTTTGTTAACCTAAGATTACTTTATATAAAGTCATGTTTTCAAATAAATATCCTTATGGATGGTATGTTGGATCTTACCACTTATACTATACAGGATCTTACTCCCATCTTTGCTTCAGTTTCTACTTGAATAGCAAATGTGATTACATGATCTTATCTAATTTAGATCTTTAATTTTTGCTAAACTATTTTATGAGCCTTATAAATCTATTGAAAATAAACTATACAATGTTGTTTGATAACATTTTACCTACAGTAGAACTTGCAGAAGGAAATGGCAACCCACTCGAGTATTCTTGCCTGGAAAATCCTGTGGACAGAAGAGACTGAGTGAAGTCGCTCAGTCGAGTCCGACTCTTTGCGACCCCATGGACTGTATCTTACCAGGCTTCTCTGTCCATGGGATTCTCCAGGCAAGAATACTGGAGTGGGTTACCATTTCCTTCTCCAGTGGATCTTCCCAACCCAGGGATCAAACCTGGGTCTCCCGCATTGGAGGCAGACGCTTTAACCTCTGAGCCACCAGACTGGCAGGCTACAATTCATGCATTTGCAAAGAATCAAGCATGACTGAGTGAACACAGTAGAACTTATTTCAATATTGGAATCATTCCTCTCAGAACCTGTCTCCCCTTTATCAGCTACATTTATTTGGTACTCACAATCCGTCTTCCAAACTCCTGTGAATGTTGATTATTTTGACCTCTTCCCATTAGTTATGAATATTCTTTTATGGCATCTAAAATGGCAAATCCTTCCCAGAAAAGTTTCAACCTACTTTGCCCAGATCCATCAAAGGGATCATTATTTATGGAAGCTAGAGTCTTATGAAATGTATTTATTAAATAATGACTTAGAAGTTGAAATCACTCATTGACCCATGGGCTGCAAAATGAATATTGTGTTAGCAGGCATCAAAAAGAATATTAATCTCATTGTTCATCTCTGTCAGAAGTCTTTGGTGGCTATATGCATTGTCAATTAGCAGTATTATTTTGAAAGGACTCTTTTTTTTTTTTTTTCTTCTGAGCAGTAGATTTCAACAATGGACTTTAAAAAGAAACGTACCTGGCAGTCAGTGGTTAAGACCATGCTTCCATTGCAAGGGGCATGGGTTTATCATGATTGGGGAACTAAGATCCCACATGCCATGTGGATTGGCCAAAAAAAAAAAAAATCAGCTAACTGTGTTGTAAACAAATGTGCTGTCATCCAGGCTTTGTTGTTCAATTTATAGAACACAGGCAGAATAGATTTCACATAATATTAAAGTTCCTAAGTTTTTCAGAATGGTAAATGAGTACTGTCTTTGACTTAGTCACCAGCTGGATTAACCTCTAAGAAGATAGTCAGCCAGTGCTTTGAAACTTTGAAGCCAAGCATTGGCTGCTCCTTTCTAGCTATGAAAGTCTTGGATAGTGTCTTCTTCCAGTAGAAGGCTGTTTTGTCTACATTGAAAATCTATTGTTTAGTGTATCTACCTTAATTAACTAGCTAGGTCTTCTGGATAACTTGCTACAGCTTCCATATCAGGATTTGCTATTTCACCTTACACTTTCACGTTCTGTAGATGGTTTCTTGCCTTAAACCCCATGAACCAACCTTTGTTAGCTTCAAACTTTTTCCTTCTGTTTCCTCACCTCACTCAGCCTCCATAGAATTTGCAAGAGTTAGGGTCGTGCTCTAGATTTGTCTCTGGCTTAAGTGGAAGTTGTAACTAATTTGATCTATCCAGACAACTAAAACTTTCTCAATATCAGCAATACGGATGTTCAACTTTCTTTTCATTAGTGTCGACATCAGAGTAGTAATTTAACTTTCTTTAAAAACTTTTCTTTTGCATTTCCTTTGCACTGGCAAACTTTTTGTACAAGAAGACTAGCTTTTGTCTTATCTAAACTTTCACATGCATAAGCTTTATCATTTCTAGCTTTTGATTTATACAGAGAAACCTGTAACTGTTCTTTTCACTTGAACACTAAGAGGCTTTTGTAGGGTTATTATTGCCTCATTTCAATATTGTTTTGTCTCAGGAAACAGGGAAGCTCAGAAAGGGGGAGATGAGGGAAGAGTTGACCCATGGAGCAGTGCAAACAAAAGCAACATTTATCCAACATTTATTAAAATTGTTATATTATGACTGCAGCCATGAAATTAAAAGACACTTACTCCTTGGAAGAAAAGTTATGACCAACTTAGATAGCATATTCAAAAGCAGAGACATTACTTTGCCAACTAAGGTCTGACTAGTCAAGGCTATGGTTTTTCCTGTGCTCATGTATGGATGTGAGAGTTGGACTATGAAGAAAGCTGAACGCCGAAGAATTGATGCTTATGAACTGTCGTGTTGGAGAAGACTCTTGAGAGTCCCTTGGACTGCAAGGAGATCCAACCAGTCCATTCTGAAGGAGATCAACCCTGGGATTTCTTTGGAAGGAATGATGCTGAAGCTGAAACTCCAGTACTTTGGCCACCTCATATGAAGAGTTGACTCATTGGAAAAGACTCTGATGCTGGGAGGGATTGGGGACAGGAGGAGAAGGGGAAGACCGAGGATGAGATGGCTGGATGGCATCACTGACTCGATGGATGTGAGTCTGAGTGAACTCCGGGAGATGGTAATGAACAGGGCGGCCTGGTGTGCTGCAATTCATGGGGTCGCAAAGAGTTGGACACGACTGAGCGACTGAACTGAACTGAAATGATGAGCATGATTAATGGCACCCTCAAACAATTACAATAATAACATCAAAGATCACTAATCACAAATCACCATAACAAATATAATAATAATGAAAAAGTTTAAAATATTGGGAGAATTACCAAACTGTGACACAGAGGCATGAAGTGATCAAATATTGCTGAAAGAATGGTGCCCATAGACTTGTTTTTCCTCTCTGCAGGATTGACACAAAGCTGCAATTTGTGAAAAATAAAATAAAATACAGCAAAATGAGATATGTGTCTACTCTTCCTTTTATTGCTTGATTAAAAGGACTAATTAGTTCAGTTCAATTGCTCAGTCGTGTCTGACTCTTTAAGACCCCATGAATTGCAGCACACCAGGCCTCCCTGTCTATCACCAACTCCCAGAATTCACTCAGACTCAGGTCCATCAAGACAATGATGCCATCCAGCCATCTCATCCTCTGTCGTCCCTTTCTCCTCCTGCCCCCAATCCCTCCAAGTGTCAGAATCTTGTAAAGTAGTGGATTTCAGTTTTAGCATCATTGATTGCAAAGAAATCCCAGGGCTGATCTCCTTCAAAATGGACCGGTTGGATCTCCTTGCAGTCCAAGGGATTCACAGGAGTCTTCTCCAACACCATAGTTCAAAAACATCAGTTCTTCAGCACTCAGCTTTCTTCACAGTCCAATTCCCACATCCATACATGACTACTGGAAAAACCACAGCCTTGACTAGACGGACCTTAGTCGGCAAAGCAATGTCTCTCCTTTTGAACATGCTATCTAGGTTGGTCACAACTTTTCATCCAAGGAGTAAGCGTTTTTAATTACATGGCTGCAGATACTATCTGCAGTGATTTTGGAGCCCCCCGCCAAATAAAGTCGACACTGTTTCCACTGTTTCCCCATCTATTTCCCATAAAGTGATGGGACCGGATGCCATGATCTTATTTTTCTGAATGTGGAGGTTTAACCCAACTTTTTCACTCTCCTCTATCACTTTCATCAAGAGGCTTTTTAGCTCCTCTTCACTTTCTGCCATAAGAGTGGTGTCATCTGCATATCTGAAGTTATTGATGTTTCTCCCGGCAATCTTGATTCCAGCTTGTGTTTCTTCCAGTCCAGCGTTTCTCATGATATAGTCTGCATATAAGTTAAATAAGCAAGTTGACAATATACAGCCTGGATGTACTTATCTTCCTATTTGGAACCAGTCTGTTGCTCCATGTTCAATTCTAACTGTTGCTTCCTGATTTGCATACAGATTTCTCAAGAGGCAGGTTAGGTGGTCTGATATTCCCATCTCTTTCAGAATTTTCCACAGTTTATTGTAATCCACACAGTCAAAGGCTTTGGCATAGTCAATAAAGCAGAAGTAGATATTTTTCTGGTACTCTCTTGCTTTTTCCATGATACAACAGGTGTTGGCAATTTGATCTCTGGTTCCTCTGCTTTTTCTAAAACCAGCTTGAACATCAGGGAGTTCATGGTTCATGTATTGCTGAAGCCTGGCTTGGAGAATTTTGAGCATTACGTTACTAACATGTGAGATGAGTGCAATTGTGTGGTAGTTTGAGCATTCTTTGGCATTGCCTTTCTGTAAGATTGGAATGAAAACTGACCTTTTCCTGTGGCCACTGCTGAGTTTTCCAAATTTGCTGGCATATTGAGTGCAGCACTTTCACAGCATCATCTTTTAGAAGTTTAAATAGCTCAACTGGAATTCCACCACCTCCACTAGCTTTGTTCATAGTGATGCTTCCTAAGGCCCACTTGACTTCACATTCCAGGATGTCTGGCTCTGGATGAGTGATCATACCATCATGATTGTCTGGGTCATGAAGGTCTTTTTGTACAGTTCTTTTGTTTATTCTTGCCACCTCTTCTTAATATCTTTTGCTTCTGTTAGGTCCATACCATTTCTGTCCTTTATCGAGCCCATCTATGCATGAAATGGTCCCTTGATATCTCTAATTATCTTGAGGAGATCTCTAGTCTTTCCCATTCTGTTGTTTTCCTCTGTTTCTTTGCATTGATCACTGAAGAAGGCTTTCTTATCTCTTCTTGCTATTCTCTGGAACTCTGCATTCAGATGTTTATATCTTTCCTTTCCTCCTTTGCTTTTCACCTCTCTTCTTTTCATAGCTATTTGTAAGGCCTCCCCAGACAGACACCCAAGTAAGATGGTAGGTTTTGCAAGAGGGCATCAGAGGGCAGACACACTGAAACCATACTCACAGAACCAGTCAGTCTAATCACACTAGGACCACAGCCTTGCCTAACTCAATGAAACTAAATCATGCCCGTGGGGCAACCCAAGATGGGCAACTCACGGTGGAGAGGTTTGATAGAATGTGGTCCACTGGAGAAGGGAATGGCAAACCACTTCAGTATTTTTGCCTTGAGAACCCCATGAACAGCATGAAAAGGCAAAATGATAGGATGCTTAAAGAGGAACTCCCCAGTCAGTAGGTGCCCAATATGCTACTGGAGATCGGTGGAGAAATAACTCCAGAATGAATGAAGGGATGGAGCCAAAGCAAAAACAATACCCAGCTGTGGATGTGACTGGTGATAGAAGCAAGATCCAATGCTGTAAAGAGCAATATTGCATAGAAACCTGGAATGTCAGGTCCATGAATCAAGGCAAATTGGAAGTGGTCAAACAAGAGATGGCAAGAGTGAACATTGACATTTAGGAATCAGCAAACTAGAATGGACTGGAATGGGTGAATTTAACTCAGATGATCATTATATCTACTACTGCGGGCAGGAATCCCTCAGAAGAAATGGAGTAGCCATCATGGTCAACAGGAGTCTGAAATGCAGTACTTGGATGCAATCTCAAAAACGACAGAAAGATCTCTGTTCATTTTCAAGGCAAACCATTCAATATGACAGTAATCCAAATCTGTGCCCCAACCAGTAATGCTGAAGAAGCTGAAGTTGAATGGTTCTATGAAGTCCTACAAGACCTTTTAGAACTAACACCCAAAAATGATGTCCTTTTCATTATAGGGGACTGGAATGCAAAAGTAGGAAGTCAAGAAACACCTGGAGTAACAGGCAAATTTGGCCTTGGAATAAAGAATGAGGCAGGGCAAAGACTAATAGAGTTTTTCCAAGAAAATGCAGTCATCATAGCCAATACCCTCTTCCAACAACACAAGAGAAGACTCTACACATGAACATCACCAGATGGTCAATGCTGAAATCAGACTGATTATATTCTCTGCAGCCAAAGATGGAGAAGCTCTATACAGTCAACAAAAACAAGACCAGGTGCTGACTGTGGCTCAGATCATGAACTCCTTATTACCAAATTCAGACTTAAATTGAAGAAAGTAGGGAAAATCACTAGACCATTTAGAAGTGAAGTGAAATGAAGTCACTCAGTAGTGTCTGACTCTTTGCGACCTCGTGGATGGTAGACCACCAGACTCTTCCATCCTTTGGACTCCACAGGCATGAATACTTGAGAGGGTTGCCATTTCATTTAGGTATGACCTAAATCAAATCCCTTATGATTATACAGTGGAAGTGAGAAAAAGATTTAAGGGCCTAGATCTGATAGAGTGCGTGATGAACTATGGAAAGAGGTTTGTGACATTGTACAGGAGATAGGGATCAAGACCATCCTCATGAAAAAGGAAAAGAAATGCAAAAACAAACAAACAAACAAACAAAAAATAAAAAAAGAAAACAACTATTAGCACCTTTTAAAGTTTCCCTGAAATTTAATAAACATAATAAAATAACACTGTAGTATTTTTTTCCTTAAAGTGCATAATAGGAGCCCACATTTTGTGACTCAACATATATTTCTTAAAAATAATTAGTAAGAAAATAATTTGAAGCCATTTTATATGTGAGATACTTAACATACTCCTTTTAAATGAAGAATAAAACATTTTCTGTGAAAGTATGCAAAATAACATCAACAAATGTAATCCTTTCATCATTAAAAGATATTATCATTTATTTTCTGATGACTAGTGCTCTCTATGAAAAACCTAAAGTCTCTGAAGTGGCAGAAATCTACAAAATTCAATGCACTTCTAATAAAAAGAATACATGATATTCTTTGAAAATGTAATAAAAATATCATTTTCCTCTCTAGAGAGCCATCTTTCTAGATACTCCATGGTACAGAAGAAAAATGAAGTGTTTCAAGCAATTCTGTTATTAATGATCCTGAACAGGATTATTCATCATGAGATTAAAAATTCCTCAGCATATTATTTCATCTTTCAAGAAAGTATTCTTCAAGTCTGGATCATAAAACTACTCATTTCCATTTTTTCACTTAGAATATGAAAAACTAGTGACAGTAACTGATTCTTCAAACATTTGAAAGGATCACTGCATCTTTGATCCTGTTCACACTCTCCACACTGTGTGCTGAACCCAGGGTAGGCAAGACTTGAGCTAAGAGGCTGAAAGAAGACACAAGGAGCCATAGGAACTACAGACACCTTTCTTCTCTCTTGGCTGGCACAACTACCATAATACAGCCTCTCTCCTGGCTTATGCAGAGGCTGTAGAATCAGCCATAACATAACCATAATGTAGTAACAACATAGCCACAGCATAACCTCATATAACATAGCCATGGTGTTGCTCCAGCGTGGCCCCAATGCAGCAGCTGCTAAGTCACTTCAGTCGTGTCTGACTTGTGCGAACCCATAGATAGCAGCCCACCAGGCTCTGTTGTCCCTGAGATTCTCCAGGCAAGAACACTGGAGTGGGTTGCCATTTCCTTCTGGAATGCATGAAAGTGAAAGAGAAGCTGCGCAGTTGTGTCTGACCCTCAGTGACCCCATGAGCTGATGTCCAGCCCTGGTGGATCCAGGGAATTCGAAGCGGGGACAGAGTCAGTGTCTTATGAAAGAACTATTTACTTAGAAATATAAAGAGAGATTGGGAAAGAATAGTGTAGTAGGAAAATTAGTGGAGAAAAGAGGCTGAATAACTTTGTTTACACGAAGAACCAATAAAACTCCGAGACAAGGAGTTTGCACCACCAACGTAAGCCACAGGCATCTTCCCAGTCTCCCGAAGGAGTGGGGACACAAATTGCCCCCCTATTCAGATCATAGAAGCCCTACCCCCAAATTAGTAGTCTTGGGAAGTCTCCGCGCTCCAGATGGGAATTCAGCCAGAAAAGAAGAGAACGAGAAAAGACCACATGGGGGAAAACAGTCTTTCCAGGAACTGGTCCGTTTCTTTATTTTCAAGGTCCACTTTTGTACTTTTAGTTGTACATAGAGATAAATGTGTTCTCAGCATATCTTTGTTCTTACAAGGATCCTACGTTTGTTTTACAATATCTTCTAGTCTGGAGACCTATTAACATTTTATGGTCCCACCTTTCTTTCTATAGATAAAGGTTAATCGATCAGAAAACTCGTTTCCCTTTAAGATCTAGTTAGTCTTAAGATAGTGATAAAGTTACATTTTTACATAGCAAGGACACAATGATTTATAACAAAGAAAGAGGAGTACAGTGATCTATAACAAAAGAGAAAATTCATTAGCTCAAAAGTCTGGTATTGCTAACATCGAAATTACTATATTTCTTTTTCTATATTCCAATTACATCGATTAACAAACTCCCAGGTGCCTAAGGATATGTAGGCCTGGAGGCAATCATTAATTCAGCAATGAAACTCTTCACCAACATGATTTTTATCTTTAGAAAAATCCTATGCTATCTAAGACTTTCAAAATACTCCAAACTCTCTGGGCTGTTTATGATTGAGAGGTTGTAAACAATCATGTATGTAGTAGCAAGAGTGTGGATAATCCTGTCACACAAACTAGTCTGCCAGTAGAGAGGTTTGACCTGAGACACTCCTTTTATATGCAGGAAACTATTATCTGGAGCTCTAAGTTGATTTTTCAGAGAAAGGTGGTCGGAGAGAGCCCCTGTTAATGTCAGAAGAGTAGGGGAAAGCATAATGCACTAAGGTAGGCAGACTGGTTTTGGCGCAGATGCACGAGCTGATCCAGCGAGGCTCCCTTAAGGCCCAGCTTGCCTTTGCCTGTCAGACCCCTTAACCTCATGACCTTTGCCATGGGCGGGACTCCTCATGCTGGCTCCCAGCACCCATGGACTGCAGTCTTCCAGGCTCCTCCATCCATGGGAGTTTCCAGGCAATGGGGTGCCATTGCCTTCTCTGAATGCAGCAGCAGCCAGGGCTTTCATGGTGATAGCTCCTGTATACACTCACACAATCTTCAGAGCTTTTCAGGTGGAGCCTATGTAAGAAAAGTAGCCCATGTTCAAGCAAGTACTTTGAGAAGTGCATGTGCAGTGCTATAAATGATTTCAGCTATTACATAAATGTGCAAAGTCATTGTTTACAGAACATGGGGTGAGAGGTCATGAGAACATGTGCAAGAGAGCCTGACTGGTGCCATCTTGTTTATTTCCCCACTATCACATTTCTCTTTAAAGAACTCTAAATGTCTGAGTATCAAGACACTGAAATTCTTGATCATATACTATTAATTATAGAAAATTTTAAAAATTGGCCCTTAATAACTTTATTTTAAAACATGCCATGATTTTCTATAGACATGCAAATTCTCAAAACTCTAGTTAAAGGTAAATATTGCCAAAAAATGACTTTTATACTATAAAGATGATTCATAGTTATCAGCACAGCATTAAATTGTTACTCAAATCATTTTTGGCCTAACTATTCCAGGAGTATAAACACACTAAGAATATAGATGGTAACAGACTGCAAAATAATTTTGTGCAAAGTAATGCTCAAAATTCTCCAAGCCAGGCTTCAGCAATACATGACCCATGAACTTCCTCATGTTCAAGCTGGTTTTAGAAAAGCAGAAGAACCAGAGATCAAATTGCCAACATCCGCTGGATCATGGAAAAAGCAAGAGAGTTCCAGAAAAACATCGATCTCTGCTTTATTGACTATGCCAAAACCTTTGACTGTGTGGATCACAATAAACTGTAGAAGATTCTGAGAGACATGGGAATACCAGACCACCTGACCTGCCTCTTGTGAAATCTGTATGCAGGTCAGGAAGAAACAGTTAGAACTGGACATAGAACAGACTGGTTTCAAATAGGAAAAGGAGTACGTCAAGGCTGTATATTGTCACCCTGCTTATTTAACTTATATGCAGAGTACATCATGAGAAATGCTGAACTGGAAGAAACACAATCTGGAATCAAGATTGCCAGGAGAAATATCAATAACCTCAGATATGCAGATGACACGACTCTTATGACAGAAAGTGAAGAGGAACTTAAAAGCCTCTTGATGAAAGTGATAGAGGAGAGTGAAAAAGTTGGGTTAAAGCTCCACATTCAGAAAAATAAGATCATGGCATCCGGTCCTATCACTTTATGGGAAATAGATGGGGAAGCAGTGGAAACAGTGTCAGACTTTATTTTGGGGGCTCCAAAATCACTGCAGATGGTGATTGCAGCCATGAAATTAAAAGACGCTTCCTCCTTGGAAGAAAAGTTATGACCAACCTAGATAGCATATTCAAAAGCAGAGACATTGCCAACTAAGGTCCAAGTAGTCAAGGCTATGGTTTTTCCAGTGGTCATGTATGGATGTGAGAGTTGGACTGTGAAGCGCTGAAGAATTGATGCTTTTGAAGTGTGGTGTTGGAGAAGACTCTTGAGAGTGCCTTGGACTGCAAGGACATCCAACCAGTCCATTCTGAAGGAGATCAACCCTGGGATTTCTTTGGAAGGAATGATGCTAAAGCTGAAACTCCAGTACTTTGGTCACCTCATATGAAGAGCTGACTCATTGGAAAAGACTCTGATGCTGGGAGGGTTTGAGGGCAGGGGAAGAAGGGGACGAATGAAGATGAGATGGCTGGATGGCATCACGGACTCGATGGACGTGACTCTGAGTGAACTCTGGGAGTTGGTGATGGACAGGGAGACCTGGCGTGCTGTGATTCATGGGATCACAAAGAGTTGGACATGACTAAGTGACTGAACTGATGAAGTGAGACTGCTTTTTTAATCCTTCGTTTCTCAGTAATCCCTACTAATTATAAAGTAATGAATTCTTTTTAAAAAATTTTCCAAGGAGGCTATGAGCTGTCATATGAATTCATGAGATCAGTATAAGGGTCATTATTTGGAAATTAAAAATAATAGATTGGCCCATATGCATACCTTCAAACAGATGATTTTGCTGTATTTAAGTCATCTAAGAAAGTCATAAAAGCCAATCTTATTTTCCAAATATGTCAAAGGTAAGAACAACATGGATATCTAAATTTAAAAAAAAAATGTAAGTAACATAGGTTCAATTGTGAATAGACAATAGAATGAAAGAAAGAAAGAAGAAAATACAGTAAGGGAATAAAAAATTAAAAATATCAGTATCTGTCAATTTCATTACCCTCTCAGATAGAACTGGTGGATTTGAGGGGTCAGCATAGGGCAGTTGTTACAGTCCTTCCTCCCTGTGGACTTCATGAATAATGGGAGTAAACACTTCAGTGTTAGGCGGGTACAATTTCATTATTGAATTTTTTTTGTCTGCATGATTGGGCTCAGTGGTAAAGAATCCACCTCCCAATGCAGGAGACGCATATTTGATCCCTGGCTTGGGAAGATTCTGGTGAAGATAGTGGCAACTCATTTCAGTATTTTTACTAGTGAAATCCCCTGGACAGAGGAGCCTGGTAGGCTGTAGTCCATAGTTTACAAAGTGTCAGACACTACTGAGCAACTGAAAACATATACATGCACTGTATGTTTCACATTTTCACATATACTATTTAAGTAGAATAGCAAAATGCCTTCAAAGAATGTATCATTTTAGGATTTTAGCTTTTTCCTTGGTTGTATAAGTTACCACTGGAGAAAATATAACTATCTTCTCCTCCAAAATAAACTTTATGAAGAACACAGCCCTTGAAAAATAAGATTATTGCCTATGCTTAACAAAGAATACAAGGAAAGTTATGACCAACCTAGATAGCATATTCAAAAGCAGAGACATTACTTTGCCAACAAAGGTCCGTCTAGTTAAGGCTATGGTTTTTCCAGTAGTCATGTATGAATGTGAGAATTGGACTGTGAAGAAAGCTGAGCACTGAAGAACTGATGCTTTTGAACTGTGGTGTTGGAGAAGTCTCTTGAGAGTCCCTTGGACTGCAAGGAGATCCAGCGAATTCATTCTAAAGGAGATCAGTCCTGGATGTTCTTTGGAAGGAATGATGCTAAAGCTGAAACTCCAGTACTTTGGCCACTTCATGCGAAGAGTTGACTCATTAGAAAAGACCCTGATGGTGGGAGTGGTTGGGGCAAGAGGAGAAGAGAACGACAGAGGATAAGATAGCTGGATGGCATCACCAACTGCTTGGACGTGAGTCTGAGTAAACTACGCGAGTTGGTGATAGACAGGGAGGCCTGGCCTGCTGCAAATCATGGGGTCCCAAAGAATCGGACACGACTGAGCGATGGAAATGAACTGAACTGAACAAAGAGTACAGCAAAATACTTTGTCCTTGATTTGTTTTCTTGAAATAGTGGAACTAGAGGAGTTTATGAAGCTATTGTTGGCCATGGAAGTACACTGAGAGTTCAGCACAAGACTATTTTACTTTTTTCTCTCTCTCTCTCTTTTTTTTTTCTTTTATTTTATTTTGTCTTTCTTTATTCCATATCTTATATGAACAGTTACCATTGGCAATATCTTAACATTTAATGACATCATGTGATTTTATTTTAGTTCAGAAAGTTGGACACATTATCTAAAATAATTAGATTTTCTTAGACTAATCATAATTAAAGTCCTGATTTAATAAAAACTTTCCTGAATACCAAGTTCTAGAAATGCCTTTAATGAAGAAAATGTATTGGTGGAAATTAACAATGGAACTTTTTTAAAGTAAGGACAATTTGTAAAATGAAAAATTTTAAATCAATTTAGATGGTGTGAATTACCAATAACCCAGACTCCTGCAATTTATTTTCCATACTTATATTTCTCAAGATCTGGGCAAAGTATGCTAGCACCTATCTCTTCCTAATACTTGCACCCATGTTGCATGACTCCTAGAAGTAGACAGAAACAATAGTGCATAATATAACATTTTTAATAACATTATTGGAGAGATTTTATTGTCCAAAAGCATGCTGGACTAGAAAGGCCATAATAACTTTTAATATATTTCCTGGAATAGAGTGCAGAGAAAAGTCATAACGATAAGCATGTGAGGATTATAACCATCATGGGAGCATGTGATGATCTATTTTAGCACATATATAATTTTTTTATCAAAGCAATTTATAATTTAGGGGCTTTTTAAAATTTGTTCCAAAGATGAATAATACCATGCCAAGTAGGAGATAATTACTCTATCAGATAAAGAGATTTGTAAAATTGCATTTTTTAGAATCATTGACTTTAATCAGTAGTATGAGTTTAGAGGTATGATGACATCTCATCTCAGACATTTTAAGTCAAGAATATTTTCTCTATAACTTCTCTTATAATCTCAAATTATAAGATGAGAAGTAGAAGAGGTATTATCACTAACCCTCAGGCACTGTTTACAATGATATGTTCTTTTATTTTAAAATTATGTGCCCAGACTTCTCTGGTGGTCCAGTGGTTAAGAATCAGCCTGTCAATGCAGGGGACATAGGTTATATCCCTAGTCTTGGAAGATTCAATATGCAACAAAGCAATTAAACCTGTGCCACAAAAACTGACCCCTTGAGCCGCAACTACTGAAGGCCAGGAGCCACAACTAGTGAAGCTCAGGGACTTAGAGCCCATGCTCTGCAACAAGAGAAGCCACCACACACAGCAATTAAAGAATAGCCCCCAGTTGTTGCAACTAGAGAAAGCCTATGTACAGCAACGAAGACCTAGCAAAGCCATAAATAAATGTGCGTGTGTGCTAAGTCTCTTCAGTCATGTCTGACTCTTTGTGTTCCTATGAACTGTAGCCCTCCAGGTTCCTCCATCCATGGAATTCTCCAGGTAGGAATACTGGAGTGAGTTGCCATGACCCTTTCCAGGGAATCTTCCTGACCCAGGAGTTGAACCTGTTTCTCTTACATCTCCTGCATTGGCAAGTGGATTCTTCACCACTATTGCCACCTGGGAAGCCCCATAAATAAATTATTTAATTAAAAAAAAAGGCATGTACTCAGTAGTAAACTGCTGAATATCTACTCAAGGTATTATGTGTAGGCTGTGTGTGTGCATACATGCTCAGTCCTGTCAAACTGACCCCATGGATTATAGTCCACCAAGTTCCTCTGTTCATGGGATTCTGTAGACAAGAATACTGGAATGGGTTGCCATGACCTCCTCCAGGCGATCTTCCTGACCCAGGGATTGAACCAGGGTCTCCTGTGTCTTCTGCTTGACAGGCAGATTCTTTACCACTGAGCCACCTGGGAAGCTGTGGTGGGCTGAGCCTTAAGCAATTCGAAAGCTTTCTTAACTTTTTTTTAAAAAATGACAAAAGGAAAATAATTTTTTGTCTGAAAGATCTTTGAGGACCAAAGAGTTCACATAGTTTATTCTATAGATGAGAAAACTGAGTCCTAGTGAGGATGTGAAGTACCTAACATCACACATTTATTTGGTTATGGAACAAAGAAAAACCTGAAATAAAAATTATTGAAAAAAATTAATATCTGGCTACCAGAATCTGACTGGAATAACTCTAAAATGAGAAACAATACAGTAGTAGAGAAGACTGCATTGCTTTAAAGCCCAAGTATTTTCTTCCCTCAATATATGTGAAAGAGAAATCTTAGAAAATTGTGATCTCCACATATGCATGAAAGCTTTTTTTTTTTCAATAAAAATTCTACGTGAATCACTACTAGTTTTATTTTCCTTCTTATCAACTCATTTTGAGAGTAGATAGCAGACAATTAGGAAACAATTGTTAGAGTATATCATTCAAGGAAAAAAGTAAGGTAATGTCAATTCCTCATTTTCCTCTTTGCCAAATTGCAGACATTATGTTAGTCTAACTTAAGTTATTATACAGTAATAACCTATAGTTAAGTGTAGACAAAAGCCAAGTTTATGAACTGTATAAAACGTGCAGATATCTGAATGAATTTTATATTTCTTTGCAGTATTTCAAGTCCTACAATTATCTTATCACTACCCTCCATTTACACAAGTTATGTTGCTTTTCTATTAAAAAATAACGAATACCTACAAGTGACCTTTAGCTTAATTTTCCTTAATATCCAATATGCAGGTTCAGGAGCACATAAACTCCATTTATCTAATAAACATTTAATTGCTGTGTTACAAGGGCATGTTGTCTGAATTGCAAAAATAGATCTGCTGCTCTCTTTCCTGCCTCCTCACAATGCGCCTCAGCACAGTGTCTTTTTTTTTTTTTTTTTTTTTAAGCACAGTTTCTCATCGTCCTCCTTGCAGCACTAATGTTGCTCACTACTGCAGGGGGAAAACAATTTTCCTCCTCAGGGTGAACATATTTATTGTACATTTAGGAGAACCTAGGGGGAAAAACTAGCTTCTGTATAGTTCTGCTAACAAGTACTATTGCTACCAGAAATTCAACATAAATTCCCATCAAGACATGTTAACTCTTTCTGTCTGTGAATTAGAGTAGCATCATGGTGATTTGGCTAGTACATTAAAATTTAATGGTAGATGTTTCCATACTTAACAGTCAATTCTTTGATAAACTACTTAGAATGTGACATAAAGGGTTAGTAAAGGTATTGGTTATAAAATAAAATATGGTGAAATAGCAACAGATTTTTTTTTAATGTTAAGGCAATATTCGTTATTTGTAAAAACAAAACAAAATACTATTTGAATGCAGATTCTACTGCTCATTCAGGGTCTCTAAACAAAGATTAATTTGTAATTCAAGAAATGTGAATACAAACCTCTCTTTCTCTGTTTCTCTCTCTCTCTCTCCTTCCTTTCCTACATTTCTTCCCCTCTCCCCACCTTATCATTTAGATGTTTCTGGTTATTTATCTATATATTATCATGAGAATTTACATATCAGTGTTATTTTTTTCCCTATCAAAGCTTTTAGAAGATACACAGTTACCTTTAAAAAAAACAATAGCTGATCATTTTAATTCTAAATGAGTTTTTTTTTTTTTTCTTGGTATTAAAGTGATTCTCTCATTGCTACTACATAGTTTTATCAGTTCCATCTGTAAATGAGAAAAAAATTACACTACATTCTGCAAAAATATTCTATTTCATCACTACTGTATACAGTTAATTGCTTGAAAGATTTTTAGCGTTCTTTAAAATGTCATGATGGTAGTACAGAAATTACATTAAAACTCTTAATTCTATTTGTATCTAGTCCCAATAGCTTCAATATATGTAAATGGTGATTAAAACCAAATGCCCTTTTTCAGAAAAGAACAATCTAGTTTCCTTCTGCCAACACAATTAATCTAGAGAGTATTATGCTAAATGAAATAATGTGCATCTCTATCTATAAAATAACTTTAAAGAGAAGAGCTCAGTTCCTTCATGTACTTTCATTTATTTTTTATTCTTTTATCTAGCTTCTGACATCTTATCATCAGCATTTACAATGACACTTGCTGATCTTGTCAAATCTGTGACAATATGATGAACGTCCCTAAATCAATTTCTCTTAAAACTAGTGTCTTCTGGAATGTGAACTAAAATTAACACAGCAATGTCAAGTTTTGCTTTCAGCCATCTTTTCCTTATTTTTCAGAATGCTATCAGAAGTATTCCTTTTAAAAGATGGCAGAGCTAACACCAGAAACCATAGTCTGTTTGAAATGCTTGTTCATAACATAACATAAAAAATAAATTTTTTCAGGAAGCTGTTTCACCTGTTACTAGAGAATATGACAAGCATTACTATGGTCATTAAATTAATATTAAATGAAATCAAAATATAAACCTAAAGATCAGAAAATCTCAAATGTCTAATGTGTGGAGAGGGTAACTGTCATTTATCAAAATCAGGTTTAAGGTGTACCACTCAATATTTGATTGACCGAAATATAATTGATCTTCAACTTTATATTAGTTTCAAGTATATTAAAGAGTGATTGAATTTGCATAAAATATGAAATGATCAACACCATAAATATAGTAGCCATCTGTCCCCAAACAAAGTTACTACAGTTTTACTGATGATATTCCACATTCTGTATATTCCCATGACTTATGTATTTTGTAATTTAGGTTTGTACCTCTTAATTCCCTTCACTTATTTCAACAGCCTAGACCCCTAACTTCTTTTAACCACACATTTGTTGTCTGTATCTATTAGTCTGTTTTGCTTTTCTTTGTATTGATTTTTAGATTCCTATCAGTAAGCTCATATAGTACTTGTCTTTCATTGTCTGACTTATTTCACTTAGCATGATACCCTCTAGATATATATCTATGTTGTCTCTGTCAGCAAGACTTCATTTATTATGGCTGAGCAATATTCCTTTATATATATATATATATATAGAGAGAGAGAGAGAAGTCACTCAGTCGTGTCGGGCTCTTTGCGATCCCATGGACTATAGCCTACCAGGCTCCTCTGTCCATGGGGTTTTCCAGGCAATAGTACTGGAGTGGATTGCCATTTACTTCTCCAGAGGATCTTCCCAACCCAGGGATTGAACCCAGGTTTCCCACATTGTAAACAGACGCTTTACCATCTGAGCCACCTGGTCACTAACTCGATGGACATGAGTTTGAGTGAACTCTGGGAGTTGGTATGGACAGGGAGGCCTGGTGTGATGCGATTCATGGGGTCGCAAAGAGTCGGACACGACTGAATGAGTGAACTGAACTGAACTGAACTGATACACATACATAATAAAATCACATCTTCTTTATCCATTCATCTATGGATGGACACTTAGTTTGATCTTATATCTTGGCTATCATGATAAATGCTGCAGTCAACATTGGTGTGCTATATCTTTCTGAATTAGTGTTTTCATTTTCTTTGGCCAAATACTCAGAGATAAAATTGTTCTTCATATGGTAGTTCTATTTTTAGTTTTTGAAGAACCTCCATACTCTTTTCCTGAGTGTTTGCATTAATTTACACTCCCACTAACAACACAGGAGGCTTCCTTTTTCTCCACATCCTGACCAACATGTGTTGCTTGTTGTCTTTTCTATGATAACCGTTTTGATAGGTGTGGATTGGTATCTCATTGTGGTTTTAATTTGCATTTCCCTAATTGGTGATGTTGAGCATCCTTTCATTTGTCTGCTAGCCATTTGTATGTTTTCTTTGGAAAAAACAAGAAAGGATTTAAAGTGAAAGTGAAGTGAAAGTCTTTCAGTAGTGTCTGACTCTTTGCAACCCTGTGGCCTATATACAGTCCATCGAATTCTCTAAGCCAGAATACTGGAGTGGGTAGCCTTTCCCTTCTCCAGGAAATCTTCCCAACCCACAGTTCGAACCTACGTCTCCCACATTGCAAGCGGATTCTTTACCAGCTGAGCCACAAGGGAAGACCAAGAATACTGGAGTGGGGGTAGCCTATCTTTTCTCCAGTGGATCTTCCTCACTCATGAATTGAACTGGAGCCTCCTGCATTTCAGGCAGATTCTTTACCAATTGAGCTATCAGGGAAGCCCAACTGTACTTAAAGCAAAGTAACTCAGTCGTGTCTGACTCTTTGCAACTCCATGGACTGTAGTCTAACAAGGTCCTCCAGCCATGGGATTTTCCAGGCAAAAATACTGGAGTGGGTTGCCATTTTCCTTCTCCAGGGGATCTTCCCAACCCAGGGATCGAACCCAGGTTTCCTGCACTGTAGGCAGCCGCTTTACCTTTTGAGCCACCAGGGAAGTCTTCAACTGTATTTAAACTCTCAACTAATTTTTAATTGAATTTTTTGATGTTGAATTGTATGGGTTATTTGTATATTTTGAATATTAACCCCTTATCAGACATACCATTTGTAAATGTCCTCTCCCATTAAGTAGGGTGCCTTTTTGTTTGTCACTTAACATTTTAAACAGGCATTGGATACAATAAAACCACAACAGAACTATATACTGGAGTAGGCAATGGCAACCCACTCCGGTACTCTTGCCTGGAAAATCCCATGGACAGAGGAGCCTGGTAGGCTGCAGTCCATGGGTCATGAAGAGTCTGACAGGACTCAGCAACTTCACTTTCACTTTTCATTTTCATGGTTTGGTAGAGGAAATTACAACCCACTCTAGTGTTCTAGCCTGGAGAATCCCAGGGATGGCAGAGCCTAGTGGGCTGCCATCTATGGGGTCACACAGAGCTGGACACTACTGAAGTGACTTAGCAGCATCATCATCAGCAGAACAATATACAATAAAACATTTAAAAACTCATACAGTCTCACAAAATACAGTGATATAGAGATCCAAATCTTGCCTTCAGTACATTATGAGGAATACTAAGTTGTAACTGCCAAATCTCACACTAATGTTCAATTCAGAGATTACATATTTATAATTTGACTTTGCTTTTCTAATTTAAAATTTAAGTTAGCATGTTGCATTACCCTATTTTAGAGCAGTCTTTTGTAGTTTATAAAGACTTTCATATACATTACTTACATCATTTTGAACGTAAAGTAGATTTTCATGTTAGTTTATTTGCTGCTTAGTAAGGCAGTACTGGGAGAAGGCAATGGCATCCCACTCCAGTACTCTTGCCTGGAAAATCTCATGGACAGAGGAGCCTGGTGGGCTGCAGTCCGTGGGGTCGCGAAGAGTCAGAAACGACTGAGCGACTTCACTTTCACACATTGGAAAAGGAAATGGCAACCCACTCCAGTGTTCTTGCCTGGAGAATCCCAGGGACAGGTGAGCCTGGTGGGCTGCTGTTTATGGGGTGGCACAGAGTCGGACACGACTGAAGTGATTTAGCAGCAGCAGCAGCAGCAGCAGCAGCAGCAAGGCAGTATTGTGATTTGGTGTCAAAGTAATAAAATATTTTTAATCTGAAATTAAGTCTTTCTCTCCAGTGCTTATTTTGACCCTTCAACTCAATTTCTAAATGTATGCAAATGTTTTAGAATGATAGATAAAATGAGAAGCTATGTAAATTGATGAAAATTTTCAAACTTGTGATATCTGAATTCAGATTCTTTAAGTTCCTATATAAAACACTGCTTTAGAAAAAATTTATTTCTCACACTGAGTGCACCCATTATTTTTTTTAGTTTATCTGTTGTGAACCCAACTTTAATGATTTATTTAATCTTTCCTTGACTTCTTCTTATAATGGAAACATTTATGCCATAAAGAACACTTATGCTTTTGAATAAATACAGCAAAATCGTCATACTGAAATATCAATGAAAAGAGACCCAAGGACACTACTAATAGGATATCATATAATTTTTAAACAAATTAAATGTACTATTAAATAAAAGATTAATGTTTTTCCTGTAATAAACATTTTTGAATATCTAGATTTTTTTTTTCTGTTTTACATAGTTACAAAAAAGAGACATAAGTTGACAAATGTATACATTTTTGGAATTCTAGATAAACTCCCAAAGCAACTTTTTCAGAACTGAGACTATGGATGAGTTGCAATAGTAGTGATAGAGATTAAAGTGTATGAGCTTGATAAATCCAATATTTCAATCTATCATTACTAAAATGGTTTCTTTCTTACTCCAGAATCAGTTTTATCCCTGTGTGATGAGTATTGGGTCTCCACTGTTAGACAACCAAGGAAAGTCCTGCAATCATAAATAATCTATTTTAGAAGTAGAATGTATCTTGCATATATGCTCAGTCTCCACTGACTTTGTGACCCCATGGACTGTAGCCCTCCAGGATCCTCGGTACATAGAATTTTCCAGATAAGAATACTGGAGTGGGTTGTTATTTCCTACTCCTGTGGATCTTCCCAACCCAGGGATTGAACCCACGTTTCTTTCATCTCTTGCATTGGCAGGTGGATTCTTTACCACTGTACCACCTGGGAAGACCCTGATCAGCTATCCTGATTCTTCTCACTTTATTCCACCAAAGTGCCCCCATCAGCAAAGTAAAGTTAACTGACCATTCTGATGATATGAGACTTCCTCAAAGCATAATATTTATTTTAAGTATTATATTTTAATTGTTGAAATTCAAGAACATTTTGCATTATAGTCTTCAATGTTTTTATTAAGAAAAATAAAAACAATATTTTTCATGCTGTAAGATTTTATTTATGCTGCTAAGTCACTTCAATCGTGTCTGACTCTGTGCAATTCCATAGATGGAAGCCCACTAGGCTCCCCCATCCCTGGGATTCTCCAGGCAAGAACACTGGAGTGGACTGCCATTTCCTTCTCCAATGTATGAAAGTGAAAAGTGAAAAGAAAGTCGCTCAGTCGTGTCCGACTCTGTGCGACCCCATGGACTACAGCATAGCAGGCTCGTCCGACCATGGGATTTTCCAGGCAAGAGTACTGGAGTGGGGTGCCATTGCCTTCTCCATTATTTATGCTATTGTCCCTAAATTAGAATCAGCTACAGTCATTCTATTGTCTACATTTAACAAAAAAATCAACTTTAAAATGAAAAGACAGACATCATATAATTTCACTTATATGTGAAATCTAAAAGACACAGAAAACAAATAAACATTAAAAACAACAACAACAACAGACTTACAGATACAGAGAATAAACTGGTGGTACCAAAGAGGAGGGTCATGGGGAGGATGAGTGTAATTGGTAAAGGAAATTAAGACGTACAAACTTCCATTTATAGAATAGATACAATTTTACAGGGATATACTGGACATCAGAGAAAATAGAGTCAAAATATTGTAAAAACTTTGCATGGAGACAGATGGTAAGTAGATTTACCATGGTGATCATGTTGTAATGTATAAAAGTATTGAATCAATATATTATACACCTGAAGCTAATATAATATTGTAAATATATTATACTGACTATATACAATACATTCTGATTATATTGTAAATCAGTACTTCAACAAATCAGTCAATACTCAAATTTAAGGCTCTCTAGTATCTGAATTTAGCCTAGTTAAAAAACGATAAAGATTTAGAATCAGAAGGGACTATATCAATTACAGAATTCAAACACGTATGTCCATCTATCACCTCTTTAATAATCTTCAGGTTCAGATAAATCAGCTTTCTTTATCCTAAAGCACTTTTCAGCTTTTAATTTTTCAATTTAATATCACTTCTCTGCTTTTAATTTTTCAGTAATTCCTTAATGCTTATAAAAATGACTGAAATACCTTCATGTATAATTCTTTTTTTTTTGATGGTGACAGATTATAAGAATCAGGTATAATTCTTATAATCTGTCACCATCATTGTATCGGTCATCTCTTCATGTCTTTTCTTTTCTTTTTAATTAATTAATTAATTAATTTTTTAAATTACAATACTGTATTTGTTTTGCCATACATTGACACGAATCAGCCATAGGTGAACACAATCTCCCAATGCCGAAGCCCCCTCCCACCTCCCACCCCACATCCTCTACTTGAATCATCCTGTGCATCAGCCCCATGCATCTTGCATCCTACATTGAACATAGATTGGTGCTTCGTTTCTTACAGGAAAATATACATGTTTCATTGCCATTCTCCCAAACCATCCCACCCCTTCCCTCTCCCTCAGAGTCCAAAAGTCCACTCTATACCTCTGTGTCTCTTTGTTGTCTCACATATAGGGTCATCATTACTGTCTTCTAAATTCCATATATATGTGTCAGTATACTGTACTGGTGTTTTTCTTTCTGGCTTACTTCACTCTGTATAATCGGTTCCAATTTCATCCATCTCATTAGAACTGAGTCAAATTTATTCTTTTTAAGGGCTGAGTAGTATTCCATAGTGTATATGTACCACAGCTTTCTTATCCATTCATCTGCTGATGGACATCTAGGTTGCTTCCATGTCCTGGCTATTATAAACAGCGCTGCAATGAACACTGGGGTACATGTGTCTCTTTCAATTCTGGTTTCCTCGGTGTGTATGCCCAGCAGTGGGATTGCTGGGTCATAAGGCAGTTCTATTTGCAATTTTTAAGGAATCTCCACACTGTTTTCCATAGTGGCTGTACTAGTTTGCATTCCCACCAGCAGTGTAAGAGGGTTCCCTTTCCTCCACATCCTCTCCAGCATTTTTTGCTTGTAGACTTTTGGATTGCAGCTATTCTGACTGGTGTGAAATGGTACCTCATTGTGGTCTTGATTTGCATTTCTCTGATAATGAGTGATGTTGAACATCTTTTCATGTGTTTGTTAGCCATCCGTATGTCTTCTTTGGAGAAATGCCTATTTAGTTCTTTGGCCCATTTTTTTATTGGATCATTTATTTTTCTGGAGTTGAGCTGTATATGTTGCTTATATATCTTTGAGATTAGTTGTTTGTCAGTTGTTTCATTTGCTATTGTTTTCTCCCATTCAGAAGGCTGTCTTTTCACCTTGCTTGTAGTTTCCTTTGTTGTGCAGAAGCTTTTAATTTTAATTAGATCCCATTTGTTTATCTTTGCTTTTATTTCCAGTATACTGGGAGTTGGATCATAGAGGATCCTGCTGTGATTTATGTCTGAGAGTGTTTTGCCTATGTTCTCCTCTAGGAGTTTTATAGTTTCTGGTCTTACATTTAGATCTTTAATCCATTTTGAGTTTATTTTTGTGTATGGTGTTAGAAAGGGGTCTAGTTTCATTCTTTTACAAGTGGTTGACCAGTTTTCCCAGCACCACCTGTTAAAGAGACTGTCTTTACTCCATTGTATATTCTTGCCTCCTTTGTCAAAGATAAGGTGTCCATAGGTGTGTGGGTTAATCTCAGGGCTTTCTATTTTGTTCCATTGATCTATATTTCTGTCTTTGTGCCAGTACCATGCTGTCTTAATGACTGTGGCTTTGTAGTAGAGCCTGAAGTCAGGCAAGTTGATTCCTCCAGTTCCATTCTTCTTTCTCAAGATTGCTTTGGCTATTCGAGGCTTTTTGTATTTCCATACAAATCTTGAGATTATTTGATCTAGTTCTGTGAAAAATACTGCTGGTAGCTTGATGGGAATTGCATTGAATCTGTAGATTGCTTTGGGTAGTATACTCATTTTCACTATATTGATTCTTCCGACCCATGAGAATGGTATATTTCTCCATCTATTAGTGTCCTCTTTGATACCTTTCATCAGTGTTTTATAGTTTTCGATATATAGGTCTTTAGTTTCTTTAGGTAGGAATATTCCTAAGTATTTTATTCTTTTCGTTGCAATGGTGAATGGAATTGTTTCCTTAACTTATTTTTCTACGTTCTCATTGTTAGTGTATAGGAATGCAAGGGATTTCTGAGTGTTGATTTTATATCCTGCAACTTTACTATATTCATTGATTAGCTCTAGTTGTTTTCTGGTCGAATCTTTAGGATTTTCTATGTAGAGGATCATGTCATCTGCAAACAGTGAGAGTTTTACTTCTTCTTTTCCAATTTGGATTCCTTGTATTTCTTTTTCTCCTCTGATTGCTGGGGCCAAAACTTCCAGTACGATGTTGAAGAGTAGTGGTGAAAGTGGACACCCTTGTCTTGTTCCTGACGTTAGGGGAAATGGTTTCAATTATTCGCTATTGAGGATAATGTTAGCTGTGAGTTTGTCATATATAGCTTTTATTATGTTGAGGTATGTTCCTTCTATTCCTGCTTTCTGGAGAGTTTTTATCATAAATGGATGCTGAATTGTGTCAAAGGCTTTTTCTGCATCTATTGAGATAATCATATGATTTTTATTTCTCAGTTTGTTAATGTGATGAATTACATTGATTGACTTGCAGATATTGAAGAATCCTTGCATCCCTGGGATAAAGCCCACTTGGTCATGATGTATGATCTTTTTAATGTGTTGCTGGACTCTGATTGCTAGGATTTTGTTGAGGAGTTTTGCATCTATGTTCATCAGTGATATTGGCCTGTAGTTTTCTTTTTTGTGGTGTCTTTGTCAGGTTTTGGTATTAGGGTGATGGTGGCCTCATAGAATGAGTTTGGAAGTTTACCTTCCTCTGCAATTTTCTGGAATAGCTTCAGTAAGATAGGTGTTAGCTCTTCTCGGAATTTTTGGTAGAATTCAGCTGTGAAGCCGTCTGGACCTGGGCTTTTGTTTGCTGGAAGATTTCTGATTACAGTTTCAATTTCCGTGCTTGTGATGGGTCTGTTAAGATTTTCTATTTCTTCCTGGTTCAGTTTTGGAAAATTGTACTTTTCTAAGAATTTGTCCATTTCTTCCAAGTTGTCCATTTTATTGGCATATAATTGCTGATAGTAGTCTCTTATGATTCTTTGTATTTCTGAGTTGTCTGTCGTGATCTCTCCATTTTCATTTCTAATTTTGTTGATTTGATTTTTTTCTCTTTGTTTCTTGATGAGTCTGGCTAATGGTTTGTCAATTTTATTTATCCTTTCAAAGAACCAGCTTTTTGCTTTGTTGATTTTTGCTATGGTCTCTTGTTTCTTTTGCATTTATTTCTGCCCTAATGTTTAGGATTTCTTTCCTTCTACTAACTCTGGGGTTCTCTCTTTCTTCCTTTTCTAGTTGCTTTAGGTGTAGAGTTAGGTTATTTATTTGACTTTTTTCTTGTTTCTTGAAGTATGCCCGTATTGCTATGAACTTTCCTCTTAGAACTGCTTTTAAAGTGTCCCAAAGGTTCTGTGTAGTTGTGTTTTCATTTTCATTCGTTTCGATGCATATTTTGATTTCTTTTTGATTTCTTCTGTGATTTGTTGATTATTCAGAAGGGTGTTGTTCAGCCTCCAAATGTTGGAATTTTTAATACTTTTCCTCCTATAATTGAGATCTAACCTTAGTGCATTATGGTCAGAGAAGATGCTTGGAATAATTTCGATTTTTTTGAATTTATCAAGGTTAGATTTATGACCCCGAATGTGATCTATCCTGGAAAAGGTTCCGTGTGCACTTGAGTAAAAGGTGAAATTCATTGTTTTGGGGTGAAATGTCCTATAGATATCAATTAGGTCTAACTGGTGAATTGTATCATTTAACGTTTGCGTTTCTTTGTTAATTTTCTGTTTAGTTGACCTGTCCATAGGTGTGAGTGGGGTATTAAAGTCTCCCACTATTATTGTGTTATTGTTAATTTCCCCTTTCATGCTTGTTAGCAATTGTCTTACATATTGCGGTGCTCCTAAGTTGGGTGCATATATATTTATAATTGTTATATCTTCTTCTTGGATTGATCCTTTAATCATTATGTAGTGGCCTTCTTTGTCCCTTTTCACAGCCTTTGTTTTAAAGTCTATTTTATCGGATATGAGTATTGCTAATCCTGCTTTCTTTTGGTCTTTATTTGCACGGAATATCTTTTTCCAGCCCTTCACTTTTAGTCTGTATGTGTCCGTTGTTTTGAGGTGGGTCTCTTGTAAGCAGCACATATAAGAATCTTGTTTTTGTATCCATTCTGCCAGTCTTTGCCTTTTGGTTGGGGCATTCAACCCATTTACATTTAAGGTAATTATTGATAAGTATGCTCCTGTTGCCATTTACTTTATTGTTTTGGGTTCGGGTTTATACGTCCTTTTTGTGTTTCCTTTCTAAAGTCTATCCTTTAGTATTTGTTGGAGAGCTGGTTTGGTGGTGCTGAATTCTCTCAGCTTTTGCTTATCTGTAAAGCTTTTGATTTCTCCTTCATATTTGAATGAGATCCTTGCTGGGTACAGTAGTCTTGGCTGAAGGTTGTTATCTTTCATCACTTTAAGTATGTCTTGCCATTCCCTCCTGGCCTGGAGAGTTTCTCTTGAAAGATCTGCAGTTATTCTTATGGGGATCCCCTTGTGTGTTATTTGTTGTTTTTCCCTTGCTGCTTTTAGTAATTGTTCTTTGTCTTTGGTCTTTGTTAGTTTGATTAAAATATGTCTTGGGGTGTTCCGCCTTGGGTTTATCCTGTTTGGCACTCTCTGGGTTTCTTGGACTTGGGTGATTATTTCCTTCCCCATTTTAGGGAAGTTTTCGACTATTATCTCCTCAAGTATTTTCTCATGGTCTTTCTTTTGTCTTCTTCTTCTGGGACTCCTATAATTCGAATGTTGGAGCATTTCATATTGTCTTGGAGGTCTCTGAGGTTGTCCTCATTTCTTTTAATTCGCCTTTCTTTTTCCCTTGCTGATTCATTTATTTCTACCATTCTATCTTCTATTTCACTAATCCTATCTTCTGCTTCCGATATTCTACTATTTGTAGCCTCCAGAGTGTTTCTGATCTCATTTATTGCATTATTCATTATATGTTGACTCTTTTTATTTCTTCTAGGTCCCTGTTAAACCTTTCTTGCATCTTCTCAATCCTTGACCCGAGGCTATTTATCTGTGATTCCATTTTGATTTCAAGATTTTGGATCATTTTCACTATCAGTATTCGGAATTCTTTCTCAGGTAGATTCCCTATCTCTTCCTCTTTTGTTTGGTTTGGTGGGCATGTCTCCTGTTCCTTTACCTGCTGGGTATTCCTCTGTCTCTTCATCCTGGTTATATTGCTGCGTTTGGGGTGGCTTTTCTATATTCCGGGAATTTTTGGAGTTCTCTTTATTATAGAGCTTCCTCTCTGTGTTTGGGGTTATATCAGTGGCTTGTCAAAGTTTCTTGATCAGGGAGGCTTGTGTTGGAGTTCTGGTGGGTGGATCTGGATTTCCTCTCTCTGGAGTGCTGTGACGTGTGAAGTAATGGGTTTTGCGACGTCAGTGGTTTTGGAATATTTTGAGTTGCCTGTGTATTGAAGCTCAGGGGCTTGTTCTTGTGTTGCTGGAGAATTTGCGTGGTATGTCTTGCTCTGGAGCTTGTTGGCCCTTGGGCAGTGCTCAATTTCAGTATAGGTATGAAGGCGTTTGATGAGCTCTAATTGGATAATGTTCCCTGTATTCAGGAATTCTTTGATGATCTCACGATTTGGAATTACACCTCCTGATTCTGGTTTTCAGATTTATTTTTAGAATAGGCTCATGATTTTTCCATCTATTCAGCACTAATGTTAAAACATCTAGGTTAATGATGATAGGTTTCTCCACCTTGAGGGTCATCCCTAGAGGATCGGTGAGTTACTTGGAGGAGAGAAGGAGGGAGTAGTTAGAGGTGAGTGGAATGGGATGAGGTGGAATCATAAGAGGGAAAAGCAAGTTAGCCCGTAACCACTTTATTGTGTGCGCTCGAAGTCTGGACCACTCACAGTTGGTCACAGAGTTATACATGGAAGAGGAGAGGAAGGAAGTAGATAGAGGTGGACAGGAGGATAAAAGAGGGAGATGGGAAGGAGGGATACAGATCCGGTCAGTGACCAGTTCCCTTAGAGTTCTCCTCCTTCTGGAACGCACAGAGGTTCATAGGGTTGGGTAGAGAGGGGGAGGGGGAGGGAGGAGACAAAAGCCACCTGGTGGCGAAAAGGGAGATTCCAGAGGTGGAGAGAGTGGTCAAGCCAGTAGTCTTGCACTCATGTAAAACTGGGTACTGAGGATTAGGTTTTTAAAAGTACAAAATTGGCAACAAATACCAAAATGCCAAGATTAAAAATCTGGAGTATAGATTGGATTTTCAAAGATAGATTATTGAAGAGAAGATGAAGTAGAGAGAAATTAAAAAAAAATAGAGAAAAAAAGAAAAAAAAATTAAAATATAATAAAAGACTCCAGAATTATTAAAAGACAACTTCCTTTACCAATAAGACTATATATGGCGTTTGCTTAAACGATAGGGTTTTTTTTTTTTTTAAGTAATATTAGGTTCTAAAAATAATAACTAGAAATATAGAAGACTTAAAAATTTAAGGAAGTTTAGGGGGAAAAAGGATGAAAAGAAAAGGATAAACAAATTTAAAAAGAAAAAAATAGTTTTTAAAGAAAGAAAACAAAATTCTTAAAAGAAAAAAAATCACGCTTCCACATCATCCCCCAATTTTTTTTTTTTTTTTTAATCATAAAAGTAGAAATGGCATATCTGGCACTTTCTCTGTCGTTGAGGACTGTGTGGGGTCACTACCAAGGCAGTTCCCTCTGTTTGGCTTCCTCTGTTTGCTGGTCTCTTCCGTGTCTGATTTCTGTCTTGCCACAGGGAGGGTGGTGATGAGCTCTGCACTGGGCTTGCCCCTTCCCAATCCGTGGGATAACCGTGTGGGGCCTGCCCTATGTTTCATGCAATTCTCCGGTTTAAGCCGCTCAGGACTGGCGCTCAGGAAGTCCCCTCCGGGTGCCGGGTTTGGTTCCAAGTCCGAGTGGCTAGGGAGTTTGGCGCGGACTATTGTTGCAGAAGTCTCAATAAAGAAGCTTGCTTGCAATTTGGTAGGTAATGTCTCTCTTGAGCTGCGACTGCCCTCTTCCAGCGCTTAAGGCTCTGGCTGCCCGTCGCTGGTGGGGGATGGTCTGCAGCTGGCTATTTCTGATCCGTCTTTTGTTCTGTGCGCGGGCCTGTCAGTGTCTTATGTTCGAGCGTTTTGCGTGTTAGTTACCCCCAGTCTGGTTTGTTAGTCCGGGATAAATCGTTCTATCCATGCGCGGACCTGATTCTTGCCCTGTTACACCCCGATTCTCGAGAAAAGCCCTGCAGTCTACGTCTCCTGCGGCACGATTCTTAGAAAGCACTGTCGCGGGCGCGCTCCTCCCCTGCCCAACCTCCACTGCTGTCGGACGCAGGCGTTTGCACTGCTTATCCGCTGGGGGTTATACTGTTGAATTCGTAATCTGTTGGTTTTAATTATTTATTTATTCTTCCTTCCTGTTATGTTGCCCTCTGTGCTTCCAGGGCTCGCCCCATGCACAGCTGTGAGAAAGTTCCCCAATTTTAGGGAACCTCTCTCTTTAAGAGTCTCTTCCTGGGACGGGATTCCCTTCCCGTGCCGGGGTTCCCTCCCTACCTCCTTTGTCTATAACTTCGTTCTTTAAAATAAAATAAAATATTTCCTACCTGGCTTTGAAGCCAATGATCTGCTTTGCTGGATGCCTGATGTCCTCTGCCAGCAGTCAGAAGTTATTTTGTGGAATTTGCTCAGCGTTGAAATGTTCTTTTGATGAGGTAGAGAGGGAGAAAGTGTTCTCCCCATCCTATTCCTCCGCCATCTTTTTTCCTCTTCATGTCTTTTCTTATGTGCTCTTTTCTCCTTCAACTGTGAACTATGAATGTCCGACAAAAGGAGCTTTACATTCATGCCTGTGCAGCAAGCCAGCTCTTCTCACTCACTGCCGATATCCGTCCCACTTTCTACCAAATCATCCATTCTGTATTAGACCTTCCTTTGTTTCCTTAGCCTTCAAAATCACGTCAGTGCTTGAACTAGCACCTTTGAATGTAATTCTTTGTTTATATACTTGTGTTCTCCATTAAAATATCAGAGCCTTAATGGCAGAATTCCTGTGACATTCACCTTCATTTCTGCAGTGCTTAGCACAGTATGTGACACAAGATTTGTTGCTGTTTAGTTGTCCAATCATGTCCGACTCTTTGCAACCCCATGGACTGTAGCCTGCCAGGGTCCTCTGTCCATGGGATTTCCCAGGCAAGAATACTGGAGTGGGCTGCCACTTCTTACTCCAGGGCATCTTCCCAACCCAGTGATGGATCTCACTTCTGCATTAAAGGCAGACTCTTTACCTCTAAGCAACGAGGGAAATAAGCCACAAGACTGGAGCCTCAAAACTTTTTGAGAACCATGTTAAATAGCATTGGTATTACAAAGGAATTTAAAGATTAGTTCTACATTTACATTTAATTTTTTTTTTTTTTTGGCCATGCTGCACAGCATGTGGGATCTTAGTTTCCCAATCAGGGATCAAACCCATGCCCCATGTAGTGGAAGTGCAGAATCTCAACCACTGGACCGCCAGAGAAGTTCCCTACATTAAAGAAGAAGAAGAAGAAGAAGAAGAAGGAGGAGGAGGAGGAGGAGGAGGAGGAGGAGGAGGAGAAGAAGGAGAAGAAAAGAAAATTTGGGCCCAAACAGTAGGAAGGATTGGCCAAGTTTATAAGTCTGGGGTTTTGTTTGGGGTGGAAGAGATTCTTTAATTCAAGTGGAAAGTCTAAGATGTGACTTTTAGCATCTGTTTTAGATATTTACATAGGATCTATCTTGATGGCATCTAGGCATGCAGATGAAAACATTAAGTTTATAATGATAAAATTATTTTTAATGCTACCAATTGCCCGATTGACTTGAAATTTTAGTAGAAAAAAAAAAAGCCTAATGTTTTCTTGTATGTTATAATATTGTGAGTTTGATAAAACCAGAAACATATGAATTGTACAGATTAAAAATCTCAATAGAATATTTTAAAATTCACTTTGGAAATATTTGAGGTTTTGAGAAGTCTGAAGTCTTAAGAGAAAGCTTAATACTTTGTTAAGTAGCACTACTGCATTTCCATAGTCATAATGTCCCTTATAAAACTACTACTCATTTTGTGGCATAATATTTGCATTGCTGCATTGCCATAGCTTTTAGTTAAGTTTAGCACAGTTCCATCTCTGTCATGTTTAAAATAATTACTGATAAAAAGTCTTAATTCATAATCTATCACATTAGGGGCTGCTAAAAGTCTCTTTGCTTAAATACATATGTATTTCCCAGGTGACTCAGTGCATGTTTCTATCACATACTCATTCTATCTTTTCTCACCTGCCTATTTTCCTATGAAGTCTGTGTTCTGTTCCTCAGACATTTTGTAGAAAAAAAATCAATTTGCTGAATGAAGAGATGAACGAGTGAATCTTTTAAAAGTGCACATGCTCTTAGAAGAGTCAATGCATTATTGAGTGCATGTGTGCTAAGTTGCTTCAATCTTATCTAGCTTCTTATGACTCTGTGAACTGTAGCCCACCAGGCTTCGCTGTCCATGAGATTCTCCAGGCAAGAATACTGGAGTGGGTTACCATTTCCTTCTCCAGGGGATCTTCCTGACCCAGGGATTAAACCTGCATCTCTTGTGTCTCCTGCATCGGCAGGTGTGTGTGTGTGTGTGTGTGTGTGTGTGTGTGTGTGTGTGTGTGTGTGTTTTAACCACTAGAGCCACCTGGGAAGCCCAGACACACTATGAATAACACAATAATTTGAAATAATGTGTTGCATTTGTCAAACAATCTGGAAATATAGAGTTCATGGAGAAGGGGATAGTTAAGGGTAAATTAGATGGATGAAAGAAAATGAAAGTGAAAATTGCTGAGTCATGGGTTGCCTTTCCCTTCTCCAGGAGATCTTCCAAACTCAGGGATCAAACCTAGGTCTCCCACATTTCAGGTGGATTCCTTACCACCTGAGGCACAAGGGAAGCCCTGAAATACTGCATGGAAATAAGAAAATGGGTTAATGCCGTCTACTATTGCATTCAACTTGTAAGTGACTTGACATGCTTTATTGGACTCAGAAGATAAGATAAATCACTTTTAACATATCAGAAACCATACTGACATTCATGAGAAAAGTGTTATTTTAAAGAGTATGTAAAAAGATGAGAACTGAATTGAAAGATTATTGAACTGAATTGATAAGTATTACCTTCCTATCAAAACATGTTTGCAATCCTACAGACCTGTGTTTTATTTTTAATATTTGTTTTAGTGATTAAAGAACTACAGATAGCTTCAGAAGTTAACGGTATTTCAACTTGACTAATAGTTCTTGATTACTTAGTCATATATACTTTTTAGTTAATTGCCATGCAAAATAGCAGTTAAATATAATTATCCTTACTGGGTTTTTAAGCTTATTTACAGTATTAGATTTTTGAGAAATTATGAGTCATATAATTAAATTTTTAGAAATATAGGCTATATAAACACATTATAACTTAATTTTTTAATTTAAATTTACTTTAATTGGAGGCTAATTACTTTATAATATTGTATTGGATTCATGTTGATGTATAACTTAATTTTTAAGGTAACAACTAAAATAAAAATTGTATCATCTTTGACAAATTTTCCACTCAGAGTGTAATTGATTTTATCTGTCATTAATTCAAACTGATCAGCAGGTACTTGGAAATATGTGTGACATTTGGATATTTGCAAATAATTCAGAAGTTTTGAATGAAAAAGAGATGTCAACTAAATTTCTGAAAATTATATTTACTGTGATAAGTGATAAAATCTATGAAAAATTATTTGCAGCATTAAAATAATTAAAATACTACAAATAATAATGTGATCTAGTAATAAGTGAACCATAAACATCCAGATGTTCAAGCTGGTTTCTTAGAAAAGACAGAAGAACAAGGAATCAAATTGCCAACATCTGCTGGAAAAAGCAAGAGAGTTCCAGAAAAATATGTATTACTGCTTTATTGACTGTGGCAAAGCTTTTGACTGTGTGGATCAAATAAACTGTGGAAAATTCTGAAAGAGATAGGAATACCAGACCACCTGACCTGCCTCTTGAGAAACCTATATGCAGGTCAGGAAGCAAGAGTTAGAACTGGACATGGAACAACAGACTGGTTCCAAACAGGAAAAGGAGTACATCAAGGCTGTATACTATCACCCTGCTTATTTAACTTCTATGTAGAGTACATCATGAGAAATGCTGGGGTGGAAGAAGCACAAGCTAGAATCAAGATTGCTGGGAGAAATATCAATAACCTCAGATATGTAGATAACATCACGCTTATGGCAGAAAGTGAAGAGTAACTAACAAGTCTCTTGATGAAAGTGAAAGAGGAGAGTGAAAAAAAGTTGGCTTAAAGCTCAACATTCAGAAAACTAAAATCATGTCATCTGGTCTCATCATTTCATGGCAAACAGATGGGGAAACAATGGAAACAGTGACAGACTTCATTTTGGGGGGCTCCAAAATCACTGCGGATGGTGATTGCAGCCATGAAATTAAAAGATGCTTACTACTCAGAAGGAAAGTTATGACCAACCTAGATAACATATTGAAAAGCAGAGACATTACTTTGCCAACAAAGGTCCATCTGTTCAAGGCTATGGTTTTTCCAGTGGTCATGTATGGATGTGAGAGTTGCACTGTGAAGAAAGCTGAGCACTGAAGAATTGATATTTTTGAACTATGGTGTTGGAGAAGACTCTTGAGAGTCCCTTGGACTGCAAAGAAATCCAACCTGTCCATTCTAAAGGAGATAAGTCCTGGATGTTCTTTGGAAGCACTGATACTGAAGCTGAAATTCCAATACTTTGGCCTCATCATGCCAAGTATTGACTGATTGGAAAAGACCCTGATGCTGGGAGGCATTGGGGGCAAGAGTAGACAGAGGATGAGATGGCTGGATGGTATCACCGACTCGATGGACATGAGTTTTGCGGGGGCGCTCCGCAGAAAGAGCGGAGGCAGTGGAACTTCCCTCAGCAAAGCCGAGGGGTTCCCGAGGAGAGATGAGCCTGCTGTCCGCCAACCCAGCCCCTCGGCGAGCGAGAGACAATCAGACGCGACAGGGGTTCCGTCGAAGCGGTTCCGGTTTATTGTTGCAAACTCCCAGCTTATATAGACAAACAGGAGGGTTTTAGGAGGGACTTTCCATAGTTGCACCAATCACGTTAAAGGTCAAATTGTCACCTTCATTATAACAGGAGTCTATAGAGATCACACACTGTCTATGTGCACAGAAATCAAGAGAGCCAATTAAAAACTTTGACAGACAACATAGACCCTGCCCCCATCTCTTCCGCCAGGCACCATCTTAGGTTTTCGACCGCAAAGCTAGCCCCTTTGTTTTTAAGGTTTCCCATTTAGGGCCCCACAAGTTTATGTAAACCCTGGGAATTGGTGATGGACAAGGAGGCCTGGCATGCTGTGATTCATGGGGTCACAAAGAGTCGGACATGACCCAGCGACTGAACTGAACTGAACTGAATGTGATCTGTGGTCCTAATTATTTTTGACAGGACCTAATCAACACTGATCATTGTTAAATGTGCCATTTACAATATAGAAACAATATGCTTAAGCTAAGCTAAGCTAAGTCAAGTTGCTCAGTCATGTCCGACTCTTTGCGACCCCATGGACTGTAGCCCACCAGGCTCCACTATCCATGGGATTCTCCAGGCAAGAATACTTAGCTCATATTAACTAAGGATAGATCTAATTGTTCATACCAGGGATCTTTGAAAAGTTATTCTGGTGAATGTGTTAAATGATGAAGTGAAATATATTTGAGAATGTGCAAGGGCCAAGTATGGAAATAAAAACATGACAAATGAATCGGTTCTATTAAGATGCCATTGAAAAAAAGGAATTAACTTGACCTCTTCTAGAATTGTAATTAGCACAAAGAGATGAAAAAATTAGAAATCAATGCTGTTATGTAAGCAAGCATTTTTATACACATCTAAGATATTTGCATTAATTAAATTCAAATTTAGAAGTACAAACTCTAAAGAATAACCTAAATTAATATTTTTCTACACTTTAAAATATACATTGTTAACCAGAGAAATGTGGTGAAACTAATGCTTGCTGATATATTAGTTGTTCCTTCCATAATGTGCCACATTTCAACTATATAAAAATGCTTCATTGTCATACATTTTTAAAGTAAATATTTGAATGTAATTGAGCATTTAATATCTATTTAATATTAATAGGTAGTTTCTTTTTAAACAACCTAAAAATGTTTTCAACTTTCTTTTGAGTTCTTATTCCCCATTAATATTGATTTTTGATGTTGCTCAAAATGCTGTGTAGTTTTAGATTCCAATGATGTTTTTAAATTACTGGAATTACAATAAGATATCCTGAAGTGAGATCTGGAAATCAATTTTCACCAGAGCTACATAATATATATGAGGAATAAGAAACTATATGTCAGTCTCAAGAAGAACTGGGTCTTTTATGAATGATATATTAAAACTTATCTCTGAAACTAGTTAAAAGCTAGTTTAAAAACCAAAATTCTTGAAATAAGATGTCATCATGACCTGCACCATTTTATTATGAATTCTGAATGGAACATATAAGCTAAAACATTATAATGATATAAAATACTGATATAATAAAAGTGAGAAACATTAAGAAATGAAATACAGGATAGATTACCTATGTCTTTTAAATATATTGCTAGAGGGTTTGTGGTTGTTCAGTCTCTAAGCCCTGCTCAAATTTGCAATCCCCTGGACTGCAGCATGCCAGATTCCTCTGTCCTCCACTGTCTCTCAGAGTTTGCTCAAGTTCATGTCCGTTGAGTCTGTAAAGCTATCTAACCATCTTATCCTCTGCCATCCACTTTAGCCTTTTCTGGCTTTGCATGTCCCCAGGCCATGGGGTGCACATGAGTCCACACCCCATGTGCCCAGACCTGTCTCTCGCCAGAGCATCCTAAGCAGCTGCCACAGAAGCTTCCACCTCCTCATCATCATCATCCACCTCCTCCTCTCCTCCCTCCTTCTATGGCTGCCACTGTAGCTGCTGTGACTCCCATCCCCTCTTGTCCTCATTCCTCTCCCAGTTCCTGCTCCTCCTCCCATCCCCAGCACCTGATGACCATCACTGAAGGGCAGAACCCTCGGCATGGGCTACCTTCTGCTTGGGCCATGAAGACACTGGAAGAGCCCAATATTCCAGCCCTTTGGAGCACATTTTGAATCTCAGGTTTGTTCTTCAATAAATTTCATATCTTTGCCAGGTTTGGGTCATTTTCAGATGTGAGATCAAGCCCTGAGACTTTGGAGTGGGAGCACTGACTCCAAGACCCTAGACTACCAGAGAACTTACACTAGGGAGAATAAAATAGTGAGAACTCACACAAAAGAAACGATTTGAATATAAGACCCAGCATCACCCAATCACCAGTAGCACTCTGTGCAGGATGCCTCATCCAAACAATAAACAAAACACAAATACAAAACCAATCATCAGCAGACAGGATTACCACCTCACTCAACCTACAATAAACAAAACACAAATACAAAACCAATCATCAGCAGACAGGATTACCACCTCACTCAGCCTTGCCCATCAGAGGAAAGCAAAGCAAAACAAAACAAACAAACAAAACTCAGCACAAATCTCATCTTAGAGGAAGCTTACACAAACCACTGGACCAACCTTAGGAGGGCAGAAACCAAGAGGAATATGGAATTCAACCTTGACAACTGGGAAAAAGAGACCTCAAACACAATAAGTTTAAAAATAATAATGAAAAGGCAGAAGAATACTGCATAAATGGAGAAACAAACTAGAAACAGAGAAATACAAATAAATGAAGAGGAAATAGGCAAACTACCTGAAAAAAAGAATTCAGAATAATGACAGTAAAGATGATCAAAAACCTTGAAAAGAGAATGGAGAAAATGCAAGAATCAATTAACAAAAACCTAGAAGAATTAAAGAATAAACAGAGACAAACAACACAATTACTGAAATTAAATATACTCTAGAAGGAATCAATCACAGAATATCTGAAGCAGAAGAGCAAATTAGAGAGCTGAAAGACAAAATGGTGGAAATAAAGTTTGAAGAGCAGAATAAAGTAAAAATAATGAAAAGAACTGAAGATAGTCACAGGGGCTTCTAGGGAAATATCAAATGCACCAACATTAGAATTACAGGGATCTCTGAAGAAGAAGAGAAAAAGAAAGGGTATGAGAAAATTTTGGAAGAGGTTATAGTTGAAAATTTCCCCAACATGGAAAAGGAAATAGTCAATCAAGTCCAAGAGGCACAAAGAGTCCCATACAGGATAAACCCAAGGAGAAACATGCCAACGCACATACTAATCAAACTAAAAAAGAATAAACACAAAGAAACAATTATTAAAAAGCAGCAAGGGAAAAGGAACAAGTAACACACAAGTAACACACAAGGGAAACCCCATACATTTAACAGCTGATCTTTCTGCAGAAACTCTACAGGCCAGAAGGGAATGGTAGGATACATTTAAAGTACTGAAAGGGAAAAATCTACAAACAAGATTACTGTACATGGCAAGGCTCTCATTCAAAATCGATGGAGAAATCAAAAGCTTTTCAGATGAGCAAAAGTTTAGAGAATTCAGTACCACCATATCAGCTTTAAAGCAAATGTTAAAGGGACTTATATAGCCAAGAAATCCAAAAGAAAAACAAAAAGAAACACAAAACAAACCCCAAACAATGAAGAAAATGGTAATAGGAATGTATATATCAATAATTACTTTTTAAAATTATTTTACTTTATTTATTTTTTAAACTTTATTTTTACTTTATTCTACTTTACAATACTGTATTGGTTTTGCTATACATTGACATGAATCCGCCACAGGTTTACATGAGCTCCCAATCCTGAAACCCCCTCCCACCTCCCACTCCATATCATCTCTCTGGATCATCCCCATGCACCAGCCCCAAGCATCCTGTATCCTGTATTGAACATAGACTGGTGTTTCGTTTCTTACATGATAGTGTACATGTTTCAATGCCATTCTCCCAAATCATCCCACCCTCTCCTTCTCCCTCAGAGGCCAAAAGTCCATTCTGTATCTCTTTTGTTGTCTCACATACAGGGTCATCATTACTATCTTTCTAAATTCCATATGTTTCTGTCAGTATACTGTATTGGTGTTTTTCTTTCTGGCTTACTTCACTCTGTATAATCAGCTCCAGTTTCACTCATCTCAGAAGTGATTCAAATTTATTCTTTTTAATGGCTCAATAATACTCCATTGTGTATATGTACCAAAGTTTTCTTATCCATTCGTCTGCTGATGGACATCTAGGTTGTTTCCATGTCCTAGCTATTATAAACAGTAAATGGATTAAATGCTCCAACCAAGACACAGACTGGCTGAATGGATATAAAAGTAACACCCATATATATGCTCTCTACAAGAAACCCACTCAGACCTAAAGATACATATAGATTCAAAGTGAGAGGAAGGAAAAATATATTGTATGCAGATAGAAAGCAAAATAATGCTGGAGTAGTAATCCTCATATCACAAAAATATAGACCCTAAAATAAAGAATATTACAAGAGATAAGGAATGACACTACATAATGATCAGGGATTAATCCAAGAGGAAGACATAACAATTGCAAAAACCTAGGCACCGGGAGTTGGTGATTGATAGGGAGGCCTGGCATACTGCAATTCATGGGGTCGCAAAGAGTCAGACATGACTGAGCGACTAAACTGAACTGAACTGATGCACCCAACATAGGAGCACCTCAATACATAAGACAAACAGTAACACACATATAGTAGGAGATTTTAACACTCTGCTCACAACAATGGGAAGAACATCAAAACAGAAAGTTAATAAAGAAACAAGGCTTAAATGATACATTAAACAAGATGGATCTCACTGATAGCGTCAGGACATTCATTACAAATGCAGAAGAATACACCTTCTTCTTAAGTGCACATTAGACATTCTCTAGGACTGACCACAAGTTGAGTCACAAATCAAACCTCAGTAAATTTAAGAAAATTGGAATCATATCAAGCAGCTTTTCTGACCACAAAATTTGAGACTAGATATCAATTACAAGAAAAAAAATGTAAAAAACACAAACACATGGAGATTAAACAATACTTTTCTAAATAAACAACAGGTTACTGAAGAAATCAAAAGGGAAATGAAAAAAAAAATTTCTAGAAACAAATGACAATGAAAAGACAACACGTCAAAATCTATCAGTTCAGTTCAGTCTCTCAGTCATTTCCGACTCTTTGCAACCCCATGAATCACAGCATGCCAGCCTCCCTGTCTAGCACCATCTCCCGGAGTTCACTCAGATTCACGTTCATCAAGACAGTGATGCCATCCAGACATCTCGTCCTCTGTAGTCCACTTCTCCTGCTGCCCCTAATCACTTCCAGCACCAGAAACTTTTCCAGTGAGTCAACTCTTTGCATGAGGTGGCCAAAGTACTGGAGTTTCAGCTTTAGCATCATTCCTTCCAAAGAAATCCCAGGGCTGATCTCCTTCAGAATGGACTGGTTGGAACTCCTTGCAGTCCAAGGGACCCTCAAGAGTCTTCTCCAACACCATAGTTCAAAAGCATCAATTCTTCAGTGCTCAACCTTCTTCACCGTCCAAATCTCATATCCATACATGACCACAGGAAAAACCATAGCCTTGACTAGACAGACCTTAGTCGGCAAAGTAATGTCTCTGCTTTTGAATATGCTATCTACGTTGCTCATAACTTTTCTTCCAAGGAGTAAGCATCTTTTAATTTCATGGCTGAAATCACCATCTGCAGTGATTCTGGAGCCCCACAAAATAAAGCCTGACACTGTTTCCACTGTTTCTCCATCTATTTCCCATGAAGTGATGGGACCGGATTCCATGATCTTCATTTTCTGAATGTTGAACTTTAAACCAACTTTTTCACTCTCCACTTTCACTTTCATCAAGAGGCCTTTTAGTTCCTCTTCACTTTCTTCCATAAAGGTGGTGTCATCTGCATATCTGAGGTTATTGATATTTCTCCCAGCATCTTGATTCCGGCTTGTGCTCCTTTCAGCCCAGCGTTTCTCATGAAGTACTCTGCATATAAGTTAAATAAGCAGGGTGACAATATACAGCCTTGATGTACTCCTTTTCCTATTTGGAACCAGTCTGTTGTTCCATGTCCAGTTCTAACTGTTGCTTCCTGAGGCAGGTCAGGTTGTCTGGTATTCCCATCTCTTGAAGATTTTTCCACAGTTTATTGTGATCCACACACTCAAAGGCTTTGGCATAGTCAATAAAGTAGAAATAGATATTTTTCAAGAACTCTCTTGCTTCTTCCATGATCCAGCAGATGTTGGCAATTTGATCTCTGGTTCCTTGCTTTTCTAAAACCAGCTTGAACATCGGGAGGTTCACAGTTCACATGTTGCTGAAGCCTGGCTTGGAGAATTTGGAGCATTACTTTACTAGCAATGTGAGATGAGTGCAATTGTGTGGTAGTTTGAGCATTCTTTGGCATTGCCTTTCTTTGGGATTGGAATGAAAACTGACCTTTTCCAGTTTCGTGGCCACTGCTGAGTTTTCCAAATTTGCTGGCATATTGAGTGCAGCACTTTCACAGCATCATCTCTCAGGATTTGAAATAGCTCAACTGAAATTCCATCACCTCCACTAGCTTTGTTCGTAGTGATGCTTTCTAAGGCCCACTTGACTTCACATTCCAGGATGTCTGGCTCTAGGTGAGTGATTACACCATCGTGATTATCTGGGTCATGAAGATCTTTTTGTACAGTTCTTTGTGTATTCTTGCCCCCTCTTCTTAATATCTTCTGCTTCTGTTAGGTCCATACCATTTCTGTCCTTTATCGAGTCCATCTTTGCATGAAATGTTCCCTTGGTATCTCTAATTTTCTTGAAGAGATCTCTAGTCTTTCCCATTGTTTTCTTTTCTTCTATTTCTTTGCATTGATCACTGAAGAAGGCTTTCTTATGTCTTCTTGCCATTCTTTGGAACTCTGCATTCAGATACTTATATCTTTCCTTTTCTCCTTTGTTTTTCACCTCTTTTCTTTTCACAAATATTTTTAAGGCCTACCCAGACAGCCATTTTGCTTTTTTGCATTTCTTCTCCATAAGGATGATCTTGATCCCTGTCTACTGTACACATCTATTTCTCACTTTCACTGTATTATCATAAGGGATTTGATTTAGGTCATACATGAATGGTCTTCCAGTTTACCCTACTTTCTTCAATTTAAGTCTAAATTTGGTAATAAGGAGTTCATGATCTGAGCCACAGTCAGCTCTTGATCTTATTTTTGTTGACTGTATAGAGTTCTCCATCTTTGGCTGCAAAGAATACAATCAATCTGATTTCAGTCTTGACCGTATGGTGATGTCCGTGTGTAGAGTCTTCTCTTGTGTTGTTGGAAGAGGGTGTTTGGTATGACCAGTGCATTTTCTGGGCAAAACTCTCTCAGTCTTTGCCCTGCTTCATTCTGCATTCCAAGGCCAAATTTGCCTGTTACTCTAGGTCTTTCTTGACTTCCTACTTTTGCATTCCAGTCCCCTATAATGAAAATGACATCTTTTTTTGGAGTGTTAGTTGTAAAAGGTTTTGTAGGTCTTAGAAATGTTCAACTTCAGCTTCTTCATAGAACCGTTCAACTTCAGCTTCTTCAGCAATACTGGTTTGGGCATAGACTTGGATTACTGTGGTAATGAATGGTTTGCCTTGGAAATAAACAGAGATCATTCTGTCGTTTTTGAGATTGCATCCAAGTACTGCATTTTAGACTCTTTTGTTGACCATGATGGCTACTCCATTTCTTCTGAGGGATTCCTACCCACAGTAGTAGATATAATGGTCATCTGAGTTAAATTCACCCATTCCAGGAACACAACGAAAACAGTTCTAAGAGGGAAGTTTACAATAATACAATCCTACTTCAAGAAACAAGGAAAACATTGAATAGGCAACCCAATTGTACACATAAAACAACTGGAAAATGAAGAACAAAAATAACTCTGAAATTAGTAGAAGGAAAGAAATCATAAAGCTCAGAGAAAAAAATAAATGAAAAAGAAATGAAAGAAACAATGGTAAAGATTAATAAAACTAAAAGCTGGTTCTTTGAGAAGATAAACAAAATTGACAAAACTTTAGCCAGACTCATTCAACAACAAAAAAAAGAGAAGAATAAAATCAACAAAATTAGAAATTAAAAAGAGAAGTTACAACAGACAATGCAGATATACAAAGGATTATAAGAGACTATTATGAGCAACTATTTGTCAATAAAATGGTTAACCTGGAAGAAATGGCCAGATTCTTGGAAAAGCTCAATCTTCTAAGACTGAACCAGGAAGAAATAGAAATTATAAACAACCCAATTACAAGCACTAAAATTGAAGCTGTGTTCAACAGTCTCCCAAAAAACAAAAGCCCAGGACCAGATGACCTCACAGGAGTATTCTGTCAAACATTTAGAGAAGAGCTACTTCTATCCTTCTAAAACTTTGTATAATTGCAGATGAAGGAACACTTCCAAACTTATTGTATAAGGCCACATCAACCTGATAACAAAATCAGACAAAGAGTAGACCAAATAAAGGAAACTACAAGCCAATATCACTGATGAGTATATATGCAAAAATCCTCAACAAAATTTTAGTAAGTAGAATTCAGCAACACATTAAAAGCTCAAACACCATGATGACTTTGGGTTTATCCCAGGGATGCAAGGATTCTTCAGTATATGTAATTCAAGCAATGTGGTGCACCGTAGTAACAAATTGAAAGACAAAAACCATAAAAGCCTTTGGGGATATTCAGCACCCATTTATGATAAAAACTCTTAAAAATAGGCATAGAAAGAACCTACTTACACTTAGCAAGGGTCATATGTAATAAGCCTACAGCAAACATTATTCTCAGTGGTGAAAAACTAAAAGCATTCCACCTAAGATCAGGAACAAGACAAGGGAGTCCACTTCCACCAGTACTATTCAACATAGTTCTGGAAGTCCTAGCTACAGAAATCAGAGAAGAAAAATAAATAAAAAGGAATCCAGATTGGAAAATAAGAAGTGAAGCTTTCACTGTATCAGAAAATTACTAGAGCTAATCAGTGAATTTAGCAAAGCTGCAGGATACAAAATCAATATGGAAAAATCACTTGCATTCATATATACTAACAATGAAAAATCAGAAAGAAATTAAGAAATCAATCCCATTCACCATTTCAATAAAAAGAATAATATATCTAAGAATAAACTTACCTAAGGAGACAAAAGTACTGTCCACAGAAAATTACGACATTGAAGAAAAAAATCAAAGATGACATAAACTGATGGAGAAATATTCTATGTTCCTGTGTAGGAAGAATTAATATTTTAAAAATAACTATATTACCAAATGCAATCCTCAGATTCAATGTGATCCCTATCAAATTACCAATGGTATTTTTCATAGAACTAGAACAAAAAATTTCACAACTCATATGGAGACACAAAAGATCCCAGATAATAAAAGCAGTCTTGAGAAGGAAGAATGGAGCTGGAGGAATGTCCTGACTTCCGATTATACTACACAGCTACAGTCATCAAGACAGTATGGTACTGGCACAAAACATAAATACAGACCAATGGAATAAGATAGAAAGCCCAGAAATAAACCCAACACCTATGGGCACCTTATTTTTGACAAAGGAGGGAAGAATATATAATGGGGCAAAGACAGCCTCTTCAATAAGTGGTGCTGGGAAAACTCGACAGCTACATGTAAAATAATGAAATTAGAACACTTCCTAACAACATACACAAAGATAAACTCAAAATGGATTAAGGGCCTAAATGTAAGACCAGACACTATATAATTCTTAGAAGTAAATATGGACAGAACACTTGATGACATAAATCAAAACAAGATTTTCTATTACCCACCTCCTAGAGTAATGGAAATAAAAACAAAAGTAAACAAGTGGGACCTGATTAAACTTAAAAGTTTTTGCACAGCAAAGGAAACTATAGGCAAGGTGAAAAGACAACCCTCAGAATGGGAGAAAATAATAGCAAATGAAACAACTGACAAAGGATTAATTTCCAAAATATACAAGAAATCCATACAACTCAATACTAGAAAAACAAGCCAATCAAAAAGTGGTGAAATGAATCTGAACAAACTCTGGAAGATAGCCAAGGACAGGGAAGCCTGGCGTGCTGCAGTCCATAGGGTTGCAAAGAGTCGGACACGACTTAGCAAGTGAACAACAATAGTGACTGCAATGTGTCTGTCCTTCTTACCTTTTTCAAATGGAGTGCTCACTGAATTTATTCTGTTCCTGTTAACATGGTTGGAAAGCAAATAACTTGTCTCTTTATTTCATAAATGTCTAAAAAAAAAAAAAGTGGGGGAAAATACCTAAACAGACATTTCTCCAAAGAAAACATACAGATGGCTAACAAACACATGAAAAGATGCTCAACATTGCTTATTATTAGAGAAATGCAAATCAAAATTACAATGAGATATCACCCCACACCAGTGAGAATGGTCATCATCAAAATGCCTACAAACAATAAATGCTGGAGAGGGTGTGGAGAAAAGGGAATGCCCTTGCACTGTTGGTCTGAATGTAAATTGATACAGCCACTATGGAAGATGGCATGAAGATTCCTTAAAAAATCTAGGAATAAAACCATCACATGATGCAGCAATCTCACTCCTAGATACATACCCTGAGGAAACCAAAATTGAAAAATACACATGTATCCCATTGTTCATTGAAGCACTATTTACAATAGCCAGAACACGGAGGCAACCTAGATGTCCATCGACAAATGAATGGATAGAGAAGTAGTGATACATATGCACAATGTAATATTACCCAGCCATAAAAAGGAACACAATTGAGTCAGTTCTAATGAGGTAGATGAACCTAGAGCCTGTTATACTGAGTGAAGTAAGTCAGAAAGAGAAAGATAAATAGCGTAATCTAATGCATATATACAGGATCTAGGAAAAAATGGTACTGAAAAATTTATTACAGGGCAGCAAAAGAGAAACAGACATAGAGAATAGACTTATGGACATAGGGAGAGGGTGAGATGTATGGAGAGAATAACATAGAAACTTACATTACCATATGTAAAATAGATAGCCAAGGGAATTTGCTCTATGTCTCAAGAAGCCCAAACAGGAGCTCTGTATCAACCTAGAGCAGTGGGATGGAGAAGGAGATGGAAGGGAGGTTCAAAAGGAAGGGGATATATGTATACCTATGGCTGATTCATGTTGAGGTTTAAGAGAAAACAGCCAAAATCTGTAAAGCAATTAACCTTCAATTTAAAAATAAATACATTTTAAATAAAGATAACAAATAGAAAAAATACATAGCTGGTAATACTAATTAGACTGGCATAGATAGCTTAACTAAATTACTTATGACATCTTCATGTTATGCATTCATTTATTGACATGCAAGCATATCTCACTGAATTCTTATAAAATTATTTTTCATATGCATATATCCAAATTTAAGCAACTTGAAATGTAGATAGATATAATGTTTGATTATTTGTAAATAGAATAATGTAGCGAGCTAAATAAAATGAACTGATCAAAAGCTGTTAAGTCTACCTTTCTTATATTTTAAGCATTCTGTAATATTTAACTTATCTAAAATATCAAAAAAATAGACTTTTGCTCTTATATGAAAATCATCACCACATGCTTGAACACATTTTCCACAGTAGTTTTCCAGTTTTGAATTAGATATTCAGGTTAGTTGGCTCCACCAAACTTCCAAGGGGTAAGAATATAACTATCAAACTAAATACTGGATAATTTTATAGTAATCTTAAAATATAGAAAATCTGCCTAAAAAGGCATCTAGTAGTAAAAGACTCCCTGTCAGAAGTATAAACTTGTGTAAATGTATAAACATTCACTGAAATAATTTAAACAACTATGAGTTCAGTGTTTAGTAAATCTAATTGCTTCATGCCTATGCACTTGATAGGGAGGAAAAAACAGTTAAGTCAATTAATTTACCAGATGATGATATTTAAAGACTTGTAGGGAATTTCAATAATGGAAAATTAACTGGAAGGTTTACTATATTAATTTGATTAATTATTAAATGAATTAGCAATTTCTTGTCTGATACCTATATTCTATTCATGAGTTGAGGAGAATATAAGAATATCTGAACAGGGTAATTTGAAGTTTGGTTAAGGATTTTCATATCCTTACCCAAGATGGGCTCAATAAAAGACAGAAATGGTATGGACCTAACAGAAGCAGAAGATATTAAGAAGAGGTGGCAAGAATACACAGAATTGTACAAAAAAGATCTTCATGACCCAGATAATCACGATGGTGTGATCACTCATCCAGAGCCTGACATCCTGGAATGTGAAGTCAAGTGGGCCTTAGAAAACATCACTATGAACAAAGCTAGTGGAGCTGATGGAATCCCAGTTAAGCTATTTCAAATCCTGAGAGATGATGCTGTGAAAGTGCTGCACTCAACATGCCAACAAACTTGGAAAACTTAGCAGTGGCCACAGGACTGGAAAAGGTCAGTTTTCATTCCAATCTTAAAGAAAGGCAATGCCAAAGGATGCTCAAGCTACCGCACAATTGCACTCATCTCACATGCTAGTAAAGTAATGCTCCAAATTCTCCAAGCCAGTCTTCAGCAATATGTGAACCGTGAACTTCCTGATGTTCAAGCTGGTTTTAGAAAAGGCAGAGGAACCAGAGATCAAATTGCCAACATCTGCTGGATCATGGAAGAAGCAAGAGAGTTCCTGAAAAACATCTATTTCTGCTTTATTGACTATGCCAAAGCCTTTGAGTGTGTGGATCACAATAAACTGGAAAATTCTTCAAGAGATGGGAATACCAGACCACGTGACCTGTCTCTTGAGAAATCTGTATGCAGGTCAGGAAGCAACAGTTAGAACTGGACATGGAACAACAGACTGGTTCCAGATGGGGAAAGGAGTAGGTCAAAGCTGTATATTGTCACCCTGCTTATTTAACTTCTATGCAGAGTACATCATGAGAAACGCTGGACTGGAAGAAACACAAGCTGGAATCAAGATTGCTGGGAGAAATATCAATAACTTCAGATATCTAGATGACACCACCTTTATGGTAGAAAGTGAAGAGAACTAAAAACCTCTTGATGAAAGTGAAAGAGGAGAATGAAAAAGTTGGCTTAAAGCTCAACATTCAGAAAATGAAGATCATGGCATCTAGTCCCAATACTTCATGGGAAATAGATGGAGAAACAGTGGAAACAGTGTCAGACTTTATTTTTGGGGCTCCAAAATCACTGCAGATGGTGATTGCAGCCATGAAATTAAAAGACGCTTACTCCTTGGAAGAAAAGTTATGACCAATCTAGATAGCATATTCAAAAGCGAAGACATTACTTTGCCGACTAAGGTTCGTCTAGTCAAGGCTATGGTTTTTCCAGTAGTCATGTATGGATGTGAGAGTTGGACTGTGAAGAAGGCTGAGCATCGAAGAATTGATGCTTTTGAACTATGGTGTTGGAGAAGACTCTTGAGAGTCCCTTGGACTGCAAGGAGATCCAACCAGTATATTCTGAAGGAGATCAGCCCTGGGATTTCTTTGGAAGCAATGATGCTAAATCTGAAACTCCAATACTCTGGACATCTCATGTGAAGAGTTGACTCATTGGAAAAGACTTTGATGCTGGGAGAGATTGGGGGCAGCAGGAGACGGGGACGACTGTGGATGAGATGACTGGATGGCATCACTGACAATGGACGTGCGTCTGAGTGAACTCTGGGAGTTGGTGATGGACAGGGCGTCCCGGCGTGCTGCAATTCATGGGGTCACAAAGAGTCGGACACGACTGAGTGACTGAACTGAACTGAACTACCCCATAAAACCCTGTATATCTACCTTAATTATCTCAGCACTTAGGTATCATCAGACTGAATTAATACATCATGATGAAGGCATTTCACATTTATTATTCTTGATAAGTTGCATATAAATATTCATAGTGAAAAGCTTCTACATTATTGAAAGAAAATGTAACTATTCCTCTTCACAATAACTTGGAAGTGAAGTACTCAGATCACCAGCACTCACTAATTTCACTTAAACTTTCAGTACTGAATTTAAGAAAAAAAAATCTTCATTTTCAGTGTAACAGGACAGTTAATAGCATTGAAAATTTAGTTCTTAGGGCATGACATGAATGCTTTTAGCACTTAAAAGTGCTGTTTTCTTTCCTAAGAAATAGAAACAATTTACCTAGACTATTCATATTAAGATGCAAATAATTTAGAAGTTACTACATGGCAACCCATTCCAGTACTCTTGCCTGGAAAATCCCATGGACGGAGGAACCTGAGTGGCTGCAGTCCATGGGGTTGCACAGCGTCGGACATGACTGAAGCGACTTAGCAGCAGCAACTATCCTACAAAGCTGGTATGGATTGCACTGTATTTACTGTATGGGAAAGGATTCTAAATACTATAATTATACCAGGAAGAGAAATTCAAAGTCTTAAATGAGATGCACAAATCATACTTAACAAGATTAAAAACTGCCTTATTTTGCATGAACATTTATTAAATTGTACTTTTTCCTTTGACATATGGAAAACTCAATTTTGCCAAAGATAATCTACATAAAAGAGGATTAATTTGTATTCTTGTTACTTTTTCTATTATTATCCTCTTAAGCACATATTTATAATAATGGAAAGCCTGCCTAATGTTCTTTATATTAGAATCATATATATCTTTACCTTATTCTCTTATTACACTTGTTGTTTTTATTTCCTAGGAATTGACAAAATTTATAAATCAAATAGGTATGTTTGATATGGTGGTATCTATGTAATGGAATTTACTTAAAGGATCTTGATGAAAATATCTTGGCTTCTTAAGAAACGTGAATAAAAACTTCAGTTCATTTTCAACTGGGTAGTGGTTCATTGCATGTTGATTGAATACCCTTCCAGAGCTCAGGAATAATCATATCAATTTTTAGCAGACCCTATAGAAGGGGTGAAACTGAATAATTACTCTCTTTATGTATTACTTTATTTTATTAAAACTATGGACCATTCAACAAATTCCAGGTCAATCCCCTTTCCTTCCAATCTCAATCCCCTTTTAAAAAATGATTGCTTTTACTTTTTCTTTTTGGTAAAAATTGAACATACCTTAAAGATTGTAGAGTCAAATTGTGGAATAGGAAACCACAGCAGAGAAGAGTTAAGTGAACTGCCAATAATCACAGAGCTAGTTAGTGATAGAGACACCCCTAGGACTTTATTCTGATTAGTCCCAACCCATTGTTTTCATAATTACTGTTAGCCCTTGTGGTATAGTGAGTTCAAGATGCAGTGAGCAATATTCTATTCAAAAGCAATATTCTATTCAAAATTAATATTTAAAAGGTAGAATTATTGTTATTATTATTAATTTTAGGATTTGTGTTATAATGCAGTGTTTCAGAAGTACATCACAGGTTGTATTCTTACTTTCCGGAAAATAATGTGAATTCATTCTCTTAATTCTTGAACTTCCTTTTTAAAAGTTGCATTTTACCTTGTTGATTTAATTTTCACTTTTTGATAAGAGATTGCATAACTAAGATACAAACCAAATAGTAATGCAACGTAAATCATTGAAAAAAAAAGGAATTAATCCTATTTCTTGGAGTTAAAATCATACAAAATTCAACCAGTCTTGAGGTTAAGTCTTGAGTATATCAGTCTTCAATATATCAGTTCTTGAGTGTATCAGAATATAGAGAGTCATTCAGTTTATCATTTCCCTTTGCTCTCCTTTGGGTTTCCCTTGTAACTCAGTTGGTAAAGAATTCACCTGCACTGCAGGAGACTTGGATCTGATCCCTGGCTTGGGAAGGTTCCCTGGAGGAGGGCCTGACAACCCATTCTAGTATTATGGCCTGGAGAATTCCATGGTCTGTATAGTTTATGGGGTCACAAAGAGTCAGACACGACTGAGAAACTTTCACTTTCATTTTCTCTTTGCTCTCTTTAGAACATAAGGCACAATCAGCCAATTATCAGCTCTATTTGATAGTTCTATGCTGCTGTGTCCGTTATGTAACAGGTGCTTAATAAGAACTGCTCTCAACTCTCATAAAACAAAAGAATATGGCAAACATACTTCTGACTTATAATTTGCAATAGGAAGTTTAACTATAAGCAGAATAAGTTGTTAAGCTTCATTTCTGCTACCAATACATGGCAATGGTGATCTACTTAGCTCATTAGAATGTTGAGGATAACTTTTTAAGTTAAATTTCAAGGAGTTATTTACATACTCACTCTAAATTTTATCTGTAATTGGGAAGGATTAATTTTGACTCCATCCTGGATCTGTTTCTCTGGCTTTCACTCTTGTTTTGCCACTTGCATTATTATAAGCATACGCAATGGCCTGCCTCAGGGAACTCTGAAGCCTCTGCCTGGCTCTTTTAAGCTCACAGGGAAATAGCCTGCCCCTGCCTACCTGTGATTGATTGTGACATCCAAGAGTTCCTTGTGTGAGAAGTGACACCACTTGTCAGCATGGCTCAGAAATTCATGTTTGGAGGGTCAGAATCACAGATATCTGCGAAATCTTTGTTACTAATAAGGCAGGAGATATTCCATTTCACACCACCTGTGAAATGGCTGTAAGGAAGTGAAACTACGACATCTCCCTAACGTTCTAGGAGATATTTGCAAGAATTAAATGATCTTTTGACTTTGTTTCCTAACCTCCCACCCCCACCTCTGATCCGTAAATGAACCTGACATCCAGGCCCTGACAAGATAGTTATTTTGAGATGTTAGTCTGCCATCTTCTTGGTCAGCCAGCTTTCTGAATAAGCTTATATTCCTTGCCTCAACACTTCATCTCTTGGATTTATTGGCCTATAATGTGGCAAGCAGAGCCAGTTTATACTCAACGGCATATCTGCACTTAAATAATTAGTATTAAGTTGAAGTCTTTTTTAAAAATTATTTTTACATTTTTAATTTAATTGGAGGCTAATTTTTCTTACAATATTGTAGTGGTTTTTATCATACATTGACATGAATCAGACATTGGTTTACATGTGTTCCCCATCTTAAACCCCCCTCTCACCTCCCTCCCCATCCCATCCTTCTGGGTCATCACAGTGCACCAGCCCTGAGCACCCTTTCTCATGCATTGAACCTGGACTCATGATCTGTTTCACATATACATGTTTCAATGATATTCTCTCAGATCACCCCATCCTCACCTTATCCCACACAGTCCAAAAGACTGTTCTATGCATCTGTATATCTTAGGCTGTCTCACATATAGAGTTATCATATCTTAATTTGTTTTTTCACATGGTATCAAGTACTATTTAACTGAGAATTTTATTGCAATCGGTAATTTTCTTGATACCATGGTTTCCAATTTTTTTAACACAATCTATTTACAAATGTAGGTTCCATCCAACATTTGCCATTTCACTACCTTTATGCTAAGTCTAGTGATAGACAAAGACTTAGAGGATACAGTAGGTGGTGGTGGTGGTGGAAAACAGTTGAAGTCTTCAAGGAATACAGACAATTTCTCAGTAGAGATTCCAATTAAAACCTAGCTTAAATCAGATGAAAGTACCAGATTATATATAAAATAGTGTAGGTTTCTTCTAGAATAACCTTGCAATGATCCACCATGCAAATACTTATATCTAGGGACTTTCATAAGTCAACAATATTTATAATGCTATATAGTTAATTGAAAACACAAATTGCTTTATTGTCATAAGATTTTGCTTTTTGGCCAAAAGACTATAGGCAACTTTACAGCATCTTATTATAATAACAAATAACAAGTTTATGATTTTCCATTAAATAAAATTCCAATTAAAAGATGTTTACTCCTTGGAAGAAAAGTTATGATCAACCTAGATAGCATATTCAAAAGCAGAGACATTACTTTGCCGACTAAGGTCAGTCTAGTCAAGGCTATGGTTTTTCCTGTGGTCATGTATGGATGAGAGAGTTGGACTGTGAAGAAGGCTGAGCATCAAATAATTAATGCTTTTGAACTATGGTGTTGGAGAAGACTCTTGAGCGTCCCTTGGACTGCAACAGATCCAACCAATCCATTCTGAAGGAGATCAGCCCTGGGATTTCTTTGGAAGCAATGATGCTAAAGCTGAAATTCCAGTACTTTGGCCACCTCATGCAAAGAGTTGACTCATTGGAAAAGACTCTGACACTGGAAGGGATTGGGAGCAGGAGGAGAAGGGGATGACAGAGGATGAGATGACTGGGTGGCATCACTGACTCAATGGAAACGTGTCTGAGTGAACTCCGGGAGTTGGTGATGGACAGGGAGGCCTGCGATTCACGGGATCACAAAGAGTCGGACATGACTGAGCGACTGAACTGAACTGAACTGAATACTAACTTAATATAAAATTGCTAATTACCATTTTATTTTTGTTTTCATTTATTTTGAGATTATGAATTGTTTTAATTAACTAAAATATTAATTTCAGTCAGCTCAGTTCAGTTACTCAGTCATGGCTACTCTTTGCAAACTCATGGACCACAGCACGCCCGGACTCCCTGTCCATCACCAGCTCACGGAGTTTACCAAAACTCAAGTCCATTAAGTTGGTGATGCCACCCAGCCATCTCATCTTCTGCCATCCTCTTCCTCCTCCTCCCTCAATCTTTCCTAGCATCAAGGTCTTTCCATACAAGTCAGCTCTTCACTTCAGGTGGCCAAAGTATTGGAGTTTCAGCTTCAACATCAGTCCCTCCAATGAACACTCAGGACTGTTCTCCTTTAGGATGGACTAGTTGGATCTCCTTGCAGTCCAAGGGACTCTCAAGAGTCTTCTCCAACACCACAGCTCAAAAGAATCAATTCTTTGGTGCTCAGGTTTCTTTATAGTCCAACACTCACATTCATACATGACCACTGGTAAAACCATAGCCTTGACTAGACAGAACTTTGTTGGCAAAGTAATGTCTCTGCTTTTCATATGCTGTCTAGGTTGGTCATAACTTTCGTTCCAAGGAGTAAATGTCATTTAATTTCATGACTGCAGTCACCATCTGCAGTGATTTTGAAACCTTCAAAAAAAAAGTGAGACACTGTGTCCACTGTTTCCCCATCTGTTTGCATGAAGTGATGGGACCAGATGCCATGATCTCTGTTTTAATGTGGAGCTTTAAGCCAACTTTTTCACTCTCCTCTTTCACTTTCATCAAAAGGATCTTTAGGTCTTTTTCACTTTCTGCCATAAGGATGGTGTCATCTGCATATCTGAGGTTACTGATGGTTCTCCCAGCAGTCTTGACTCCAGCTGTTGCTTCATCCAGCCCAGCGTTTTTCATGATGTACACCACATAGAAGTTAAATAAGCAGGGTGACAATATTCAGCTGTGACATACTCCTTTTCCTATTTGGAACCAGTCTGTTGTTCCATGACCAAGTCTAACTGTTGCTTCTGACCTGCATATAGGTTTATCAAGAGGCAGGTCAGGTGGTCTGGTATTCCCATCTCTTGAAGAATTTTCCACAGTTTATTATAGTCCACACAGTCAAAGGCTTTGGCATAATCAATAAAGCAGAAATAGATGTGTGTGTGTGTGTGTGTGAGTTTTTGGAACTCTTGCTTTTTTGATGATCCAGTGGATGTTGGCAGTTTGATTTCTGCTTCCTCTGCAATTTCTAAAATCAGCTTGAACATCTGGAAGTTCTTGGTTCACATATTGCTGAAGCCTGGCTTGGAGAATTTTGAGCATTACTTTACTAGTGTGTGAGATGAGTCCAATTGAAAGGTAGTTTGAGCATTCTTTGGCATTGCCTTTCTTTGGGATTGGAATGAAAACTGACTTTTCCAGGCCTGTTACCACTGCTGAGTTTTCTAAATTTGCTGGCATATTGAGTGCAGCACTTTCATAGCATCATCTTTCAGAATTCGATATAGCTCAACTGAGATTCCTTCAGCTCCACTAGCTTTGTTCGTAGTGATGTTTTCTAAGGCCCACTTGACTTCACATTCCAGGATGTCTGGCTCTGGATGAGTGATCACACCATCGTGATTATCTTGGTTGTGAAGCTCTTTTTTGTACAGTTCTGTGTATTCTTGCCCTCTCTTCTTAATATCTTGTGCTGCTGGTAGGTCCATACCATTTCTGTCCTTTATGGAGCCCATCTTTGCATAAAATATTCTCTTGGTATCTCTAATTCTCTTTAAGAGATCTCTATTCTTTCCCATTCTATTGTTTTCCTCTATTTCTTTGCACTGATCACTGAGGAAGGTTTTCTTATCTCTCCTTGCTATTCTTTGGAACTCTGAATTCAAATGGGTATATTTTTCCTTCTCTCCTTTGCTTTCTGTTTCTCTTCTTTTCACAACTATTTTTAAGGCCTCTTCAGACAGCCATTTTGCTTTTCTGCATTTCTTTTTCTTAGGGATAGTCTTGATCCCTGTCTCCTGTATAATGTCATGAACATCCGCCCATAGTTCATTAGGCACTCTATCTATCAGATCTAGTCCCTTCAATTATTTGTCACTTCCACTGTATAATCATAGGGGATTTGATTTATATCATATCTGTAAGGTCTAGTGGTTTTCCCCACTTTGTTCAATTTCAGTCTGAATTTGGCGATAAAGAGTTCATGATTTGAGCTACAATCGGCTCCCAGTTTTGTTTTTGCTGACTATAGAACTTCTCCATCTTTGGCTGCAAATAATGTAATCAATCTGATTTCTGTGTTTACCATCTGGTGATGTCCATGTGTAGAGTCTTCTCTTGTGTTGTTAGAAAACAGTGTTTGCTATGACCAGTGCATTCTCTTGGCAAAATATTATAAGCCTTGGCCATGCTTCATTCTGTACTCCAAGGCCAAATTTGCCCATTACTCCAAGTGTCTCTTGACTTCCCACTTTCACATTCCAGTCTTCTATAATAAAAAATACATTTGTTGTTGTTGTTAGTTCTAAAAGGTCTTGTAGGTCTTCATAGAACCATTCAACTTCAGCTTCTTCAGTGTTACTGGCCAGAGCATAGACTTGGATTACAGTAATATTGAGTGGTTTGCCTTGTAAACAAAGATCATTCTGTCATTTTTGAGATTGTATCCAAGTACTGCATTTTGGACTCCTTTGTTGACTATGATGGCTACTCTATTTCTTCTAAGGGATTCCTGCTCACAGTAGTAGATATAATGTTCATCTGAGTTAAATTCACCCATGCTGTCCATTTTAGTTTGCTGACTCCTAGAATGTCTATGCTCACTCTTGCCGTCTCCTGTTTTGACCACTTCCAATTTGCCTTGATTCATGGACCTAACATTTCAGGTTCCTATGCAGTATTGACCTTTACAGCATCAAACTTTGTTTCTATCACTTGTCACATCCACAACTGGCTGTTGTTTTTGCTTTGGCTCTGTGCCTTCATTCTTTCTGGAATTATGTCTCCACTGATTTCCGGTAGCATATTGGGGACTTACTGACCTGGTGAGCTCACCTTTCAGTGTCCTATTTTTTGCCTTTTATACTGTTCATGGGGTTCTCAAGGCAAGAATACTGAAGTGGTTTGCCATTCTCTTCTCCAGTGGACCACTGGAGAATATTAATTTTGGAGAATAATAACTAGATTTATGTATTCTGGCCATAAAACTGAACAGAGTAGCCACACTTTTCTCCTTGTAATACATAAACAGAAATTGTAAAGCATCTAATCAAACTCCTCCAAGAAAGAACAGCCATGAGAGTAAATAGGAGCTAATATAGCACACTCATTCTTCACACCCTATATCTGGGAATAAAAGTAAAGGTGAATTCTGGTTTTATAAAATGTTGAAATTAACTCTGTCATTAATTTGAAAAATGTGAGTGAATTCATGTAAGTTCTGAAAATCTGCCAAAATTTTCTTTATTATCTTTACTATTCAATTAATTCATGCAGATTAAAACAGAAATATCTTGTTAGGAGTAGGAACTATCTACCTATCTATCATTTGTTCTGTTCTCTTATTTAATTTCTAACCTGTTTCCCAAGAAAATGCCTTTTATATTTTATCGTTAATTATTATAGCCCACTGCTTTCACTGAAGCTCATGTTAGTAGAATATATTCATCAAAAATGATCAGATTTGAAAAGATAGATGTAGGTCTTTACAGGGAATAATTTATCATGGCCCACCAACTGGACTCTGAGTTGGAGACTCTGTGTTAGGAATGATTAGAAAATGGAGAAAAATAAAGATAAAATACACAGATTTCCTAAAATTGACTTTGATTACATTTTAAGTCTCTTTCCTGGCTACTATGAGACAACAATGATCAATAAAGTCATTGAATTACTTTTGCATACAGTGAAGAATCACAGGGTTTTTTTTTATTTTTATTTTTTATTTATTTATTATTTTTTAATGGCACATCAAAGGAATACCTTGATTTACAGGGAGCAACATAGCTTTTCAGAAATACCATTGATTCAAAGGAGATTACAAGTTGTTAATCAATAGACTGACAAAGTCAGATGCTTTGCATTAGACAACACACTTTTTCTTTCTTGATATACTTTTTACAATTGTATTTCATAAAATATGAATTAATATATTTCTAAGATATGACAATAACTTTTTCTAGTAAGCTATGTACATATGAATGCACACGTAAATGCCAATGAAGAAATATTTTTATTGCTTAAGGTAAAATCTAAACAGCATAAATTAAAAACAACAGTGTGCATGTGTCCCCCATCCCAAACCCCCTTCCACCTCCCTCTGTATCCCATCTCTCAGAGTTGTCCCAGTGCACCAGCTTTGATTGCCCACTTACATGCATCAAACTTGGATTGGTGATCTATCTCACATATGGCAATATACATGATTCAATGCTATTCTCTCAAATCATCCCACCCTCGTCTTCTCCCACAGAGTCCAAAAGTGTGTTCTTCATATCCATGTCTCTTCTACTGTCTCACATATAAGGTCATCATTATCATCTTTCTAAATTCCATATGTATGTGTTAATATACTGTATTGGTCTTTTTCTTTCGGTCTTATTTAACTCTGTATAGTCGGTTCCAGTTTCTTCCACCTCATTAGAACTGATTCAAATGTGTTATTTTTAATAGCTCAGTAATATTCCATTGTGTATATGTACCACAGCTTTCTTATCCATTCATCTACCTATGGATATCTAGGTTGTTTCCATATCCTAGCTATTTTAAACAGTGATGCAATGAACATTAGGGTAAATGTGTCTCTTTCAATTCTGGTTTCCTTGGTGTGTATACCCAGCAATAGAATTTCTGGGTCGTATGGCAGTTCTATTTTCAGTTTTGTAAGGAATCTCCACACTGTACTCAATAGTGGCTGTGCACGTTTTCATTCCCACCAACAGTATAAGAGGGTTTGCTTTTCTCCACACCCTCTCCAAAATTTCTTGCTTGTAGACTTTTTGATAGCAGCTATTCTGATAGTGTGAGATGTTGCCACATTGATTTCTAAAGTTTTAATCTGTTCTCTATATGTTCAGCATTTTCTACAAACTTACAAACATTTATGATACAAGATAAAATAAATATGATTCAAATGCACACACACCTGTGGTTTTTTTTTTTTTTTTTGACTGGTCTATGGGGTCGCACAGGGTAGGACACGACTGAAACGACTTAGTAGCAGTACTCTACTTATAGTTTGATTTTCAGTAAAAGATTAATCAGTTCAGTTCAATTCAATTCAGGCACTCAGTCGTGTTCGAAATTTTGTGACCTCATGAACTGCAGCATGCCAGGCCTCCCTGTCCATCACCAACTCCCGGAGTTCACTCAGACTTATGTCCATTGAGTCAGTGATGCCATCCAGCCATCTCATCCTCTGTCATCCCCTTCTCCTCCTGCCCCCAATCCCTCCCAGAATCAGGGTCTTTTCCTATGAGTCAACTCTTCGCATGAGGTGGCCAGAGTACCGGAGTTTCAACTTAGCATCATTCCTTCCAAAGAATACCCATGGCTGTTCTTTAAAATGGACTGGTTGGATTTCCTTGCTGTCCAAGGGACTCTCAAGAATCTTCTCCAACACCGCAGCTCAAAAGCATCAATTCTTCAGCGCTCAGCTTTCTTTACAGTCCAACTCTCACAACCATACATGACCACTGGAAAAACCATAGCCTTGACTAGATGGACCTTTGTTGGCAAAGTAATGTCTCTGCTTTTGAATATGCTATCTAGGTTGGCCATAGCTTTTCTTCCAAGGAGTAAGTGTCTTTTAATTTCATGGCTGCAGTCACCATCTGTAGTGATTTTGGAGTCCAAAAGATAAAATCTGATACTATTTCCAAAGTTTCCCCATCTATTTCCCATGAAGTGATAGGACCAGATGCATGGTCTTCTTTTTCTGAATTTTGAGCTTTAAGCCAACTTTTTCACTCTCCTCTTTTACTTTCATCAAGAGGTTTTTTAGTTCCTCTTCACTTTCTGCCATAAGGGTGGTGTCATCTGCATATCTGAGGTTATTGATATTTCTCCTGGCAACCTTGATTCCATCTTGTGCTTCTTCCAGTCCAATATTTCTCATTATGTACTGTGCATATTACTTAAATAAGCATGGTGACAGTATACAACCTTGACATGCTCCTTTTTCTATTTGGAACTAGTCTGCTGTTCCATGTCAAATTCTAACTGTTGCTTCCTGACCTGCATATAGGTTTCTCAAGAGACAGGTCAGGTGGCCTGGTATTCCCATCCCTCTCAGAATTTTCCACAGTTTATTGTGATCTACACAGGCAAAGGCTTTGACATAGTCAATAAAGCAGAAATATATGTTTTTCTGGAACTCTTCCTTTTCCATGATCCAACAGATATTGACAATTTAATCTTTGGCTCTTCTGCCTTTTCTAAAACCACTTTGAACATCTGGAAGGTCACAGTTCACATACTGCTGGCCTGGAGAATTTTGAGCATTACTTTACTATTGTGTGAGATGAGTCCAACTATGTGGTAGTTCGAGCACTCTTTGGCATTGTCTTTCTTTGGGATTGGAATGAAAACTGACCTTTTCCAGTCCTGTGGCCACTGCTGAGTTTTCCAAATTTGCTGGCATATTGAGTGCAGCACTTTCAGGATTTGAAACAGCTCAAAGGAATTCCATCAGCTCCACTAGCTTTGTTCATAGATAGTGATGCCTTCTAAGGCCCACTTGACTTCACATCCCAGGATGTCTGCCTCTAGATGAGTGATCACATCATCGTGATTATCTTGGTCGTTAAGCTCTTTTTGTATAGTTCTTCTGTGTATTCTTACCACCTCTTCTTAATATCTTCTGCTTCTGTTAGGTCCATACCATTTCTGTCCTTTATCGAGGCCCATCTTTGCATGAAATGTTCCCTTGGTATCTCTAATTTTCTTTAAGAGATATCTAGTCTTTGCCATTCTGTTTTTTCCCTCTATTTCTTTGCATTGATTGTGAGGAAGTCTTTCTTATCTCTTTTGCTATTCTTTGGAACTCTGCATTCAGATGCTTATATCTTTCCTTTTCTCCTTTGATTTTCACTTCTCTTCTTTTCACAGTTATTTGTAAGTCTTCCCCAGATAGCCATTTTGCTTTTTTGGATTTCTTTTCCATGGGGATGGTCTTGATCCCTGTCTCCTGTACAATGTCACTAACCTCCGTCCATAGTTCATCCGGCACTCTATCTGTCATATCGAGTCTCTTAAATCTATTTCTCACTTCCACTGTATAATCATAAGGGATTCTATTTAGGTCATACCTGAATGGTCTAGGGTTTTCCCTACTTTCTTCAGTTAAGTCTGAATTTGGAAATAAGGAGCTCATGATCTGAACCACTGTCAGCACCTGGTCTTGCTTTTTGCTGACTGTATAGGGCTTCTCCATCTTTGGCTGCAAAGAATATAATAAATTTGATTTTGGTGTTTGCCATCTGGTGATGCCCATGTGTAGAGTCTTCTCTTGTGTTGTTGGAAGATGGTGTTTGCTATGGCCAGCGCATTTTCTGAGCAAAACTCTAGTAGCTTTTGCCCTGCTTCATTCGGTATTCCAAGGCCAAATTTGCCTGTTACTCCAGGTGTTTCTTGACTTCCTACTTTTGCATTCCAGTCCCCTATAATGGAAAGGACATCTTTTTGGGTGTCAGTTCTAAAAGGTCTTATAGATCTTCATAGAACCGTTCAGCTACAGCTTCTTCAGCATTACTGGTTGGGACACAGACTTCCATTACTGTGATATTGAATGGTTTGCCTTGGAAATGAACAGAGATCATTCTGTCGTTTTTGAGATTGTATCCAAGTACTGTATTTCGGACTCTTTTGTTGACCATAAACGTTACTCCATTTCTTCTAAGGGATTCCTCCCCATATTAGTAGATATAATGATCATCTGAGTTAAATTCACACATTCCAGTCCATTTTAGTTCACTGATTCCTAGTATGCTGATGTTCACTCTTTCCGTCTCCTGTTTGACCACTTCCAATTTGCCTTGATCCATGGACCTGACATTCCAGATTCCTATGCAATATTTCTCTTTACAGCATTGGATCTTGTTTCTATCACCAGTCATATCCACACCTGGGTATTGTTTTTGCTTTCGCTCCATCCCTTCATTCTTTCTGGAGTTATTTCTCCACTGACTTCCAGTAGCATACTTGGTAACTACTAACCTGGGGAATTCCTCTTTCAGTATCCTATCATTTTGCCTTTTCATACAGTTCATGGACTTCTCAAGGCAAGAATACTGAAATGGCTTGCCATTCCCTTCTCCAGTAGAACAAATTCTGTCAGACCTCTCCACCGTGACCCTCCCATCTTTGGTGGCCCCATAGGGCATGGCTTAGTTTCATTGAGTTAGACAAGGTTGTGGTCCTAGTGTGATTAGATTGACTAGTTTTCTGTGATTATGGTTTCAGTGTGTCTGCCCTCTGATGCCCTCTTGCAACACCTACTGTCTTACTTGGGTTTCTCTTATCTTGGATATGGGGCATCTCTTCAGGGCTGCTCCAGTAAAGCGCAGCCACTGCTCCTTACCTTGGATGAAGGGTATCTCCCCACCACCGCCCCTCTTGACCTTGAACGTCGGATAGCTCCTCTAGACCCTCCTGTGCCTGTGAAGCCACCACTCATTGGAGGTGAGGTTGCTCCTCTTGGCCACCGCCCCTGACCTCGGGCATTGGGTAGCTCCTCCTGGCTGCTGCCCCTGGCCTCGGGCATGGGGTAGTTCCTCCCAGATGCCACCCTTGTGCTGTCACAGCCTGGTATTCTCAGCCACAGCCCCTCACCTCGGACACGGGGTATCTCTTCTTGGCCGCCACCCCTGACCTTGGAGTGGTCCTTCTGGGTAACTCCTCCTGGCTGCCGCCCTTGTCAGGCATGGGGTCCTCCAGGCTTCTGCCCTTGACCTAGGACGTGGGGTACCTCCTCTCAGCCGTGCTTGTGCACCATTGCAGCCGCCTGCACTTGTGCGCTGTCGTAGACCAACTACATGCCAATGCAGTCTTGTATGTTTTATTATTGTAACCTTATAGAGTAAGTAATTTTTTTTTTATTGTAACAGATGAGGAAACTGAAAATAAGGATGTTAAATACATGTATAATGCCAGACATCTAATTAAGTGACTGAAGTAGAACTTAAAATTCATTGCTCAAGACTCAAAACCTTGTACTCTCCATTTTAGCACAATGCCTCCCCAGTGATTACTGAGTAAATGTGTTGGGGCTATGTAACATTTCATCACTTCCTTTCTTTTAAACTGTGGATCAGTAATGAACAGGAGTGATTTTTATTAGTACAGTTATTCTTTCAGCATGAAGAGAAGGTTAAAATATTCCATTTTCATTATTTTCTAAACATGAGAGGAAGAATACACAAACCACCAAAAAATAAATGCAATTCTAAGAGTTATTCAATAATCGTATTATATTGTCATATAAAATGATCAATATGTTATAAATTTTGCTTTATTTCACATCGAGAATTTAGATACTGATGATTTACCAGTCATGCAACAAGCCAGCTATTTAAAATCCTAAAAGTTGATGTTGTTAAAATGCTACACTCAATATGTCAGCAAATTTGGAAAACTCAGCAGTGGTCACATCATTGGAAAAGATCAGTTTTCATTTTAATCCCAAAGAAGAGCAATGTCAAAGTATGTTCTCACTATATACAGTTGCACTTATTTCGTACGCTAGCAAAGTTATGCTCAAAATCCTTCAAGCTAAGCTTCAGCAGTATGTGAACCAAGAACTTCCAGATGTTACAAGCTGAGTACTAAGAGGCAGAAGAACCAGACAGCAAATTGCCAACGTTTGTTAAATAATGGGAGAAAACAAGAGAGTTCCAGAAAAAACTTCTGTTTCATTGACTATGCTAAAAGCTTTGACTATATGCAAAATTCTTCAAGAGATGGGAGTACCAAAACACTTTACCTGTCTTCTGAGAAATCTGTATGCAGGTCAGAAGGAACAGTAAGAATTAGACATGGAAGAATGGACTGGTTCAAAGTTGTTAAAGAAGTATGTCGAGGCTGCATATTGTCACCTGGTTTATTTAACTTCAAAGCAACATGATGCTGGGTAGTATGAATAACAAGCTGGAATTAAGATTGCCAGGAGAAATATCAACAACCTCAGATATGCAGGTGATACCACTCTAATGGCTGAAAGTAAAGAGGATGCTGAAGCTGAAATTCCAATATTTTGGCCACCTAGTGCCAAGAAATGACTCATTTGAAAAGAACCTGATGCTGGGAAAGATTGAACGTGGGAGGAAAAGGGGACAACAGAGGATGAGATCGCTGGATGGTATCACCTATTCAATGGACATGAGTTTGAGTAAACTCTGGGAGTTGGTGATAAACAGGGTGGCCTGGCATGCTGCAGTCCATGGGGTCGCAGAGTTGGATACGACTGAGTGACTGAAAGAGGAGCTAAAGAGCCTCCTGATGAGGGTGAAAGAGAAAAGGCAAAAAGCTGGCTTCAAACTCAGCATTCATAAAACTAAGATCATGGCATCTGTTCCCATTACTTCATGTCAAATAGAAGGGTAAAAAGTGGAAGCAGTGACAGATTTTATATTCTTGTGCTCCAAAATCACTGTGGATGATGACTGCAGCCATGAAATTAAAAGATGCTTGCTCCTTGAAAGGAAAGTTATTACAAACCTAGACAGCATATTAAAAAGCAGAAATATTACTTTGCCAACAAAGGTACATAAAGTCAAAGTTATGGTTTTTCTAGTAGTCATGTACAGATGTGAGAGTTGGATCAGAAAGAACGCTGAGCACCAAAGAACTGATGCTTTCAAATTGAGGTGCTGGAGGACACTCTTGAGAGTCTCTTGGACTGCAAGAAGATCAAACAAGTCAATTCTAAAAGAAATCAGTCCTGAATATTCATTGGAAGGTCTGGTGTTGAAGTTGAAGCTCCAATACTTTGGCCACCTGATACAAAGAGCTAAGTAATTGGAAAAGACCCTGATGCTGGGGAAGATTGAAGGTAGGAGGAGAAGGGGACACCAAAGGACGAGATGATTGGATGGAATCACTGACTCAATGAACATGAGTTTGAGCAAGCTCCTGGAGATGGTGAAGGATAGGGATGTCTGGCATGCTGCAGCCCATGGTATTATGAAGAGTTGAACACAAAAGAGCAACTGAACAACAAGAAGACAGAATGAGCAATATCAGTAATGATCACAATATTAAATCCCGCAGGGACATTACAAGAAAGACACTGTAGTCTTATTGTAGTTAATACAAATATAGTAGTTAACAGAGAATATTCCAAGACCATATTTTTGTTTTGAATCCAAAGTATTTTAAGAGTGCTTCTTGACTGGTGTTGCCAAATTTGACAAATAAAAGTACTAATTGCCCAGTAAATTTGAATGTTATATAAACTAAAAGTAATTTGTTAGTGTAAGTATGCCTCATGAAATATTTAGATCTACTTATACTAAGAAAAAAATGTTGCTTATCTGAAGTTCACATTTATCTGGATATCTTGTATTTTATCTGGCAGTCTTTTCTGGCAGTCTTATTCTTGATATGATGCTTTAATACATCCATAAGTTTCGTGTAAATACACAGTAACCACAAAAACATCAACTATAATTTATTTGCTTTCAATTGTATGTTAAAAAAATAACCTAAATAACCTTTGTATATGGATAGTACGTGGGACTTCCCTTGTGGCTCAGTTGGCAAAATTCTGCCTGCAAAGTGGGAGACTGGTCCAGGGAAGATTCCCTGGAGAATGAAATGGCAACACACTCCAGTATTCTTGCCTGGAGAATCCCACTGATGGAGGACCCTGGTGGGTTACAGTCCATGGAGATCTCAAAAGAGTTGGACACTTCTGAGCAACTAACACAAATGCACACATGCATAGAAGGTAAACATTTTAAAGAGTAAACTTATGACATATTTCTTATACATGTTCTAACATTTTGAACTATATACTTTATGGGGCAAGAGAAGAACTACCTTCTTAATATTAAATTTAAATCCCAGGTCTTTACAGTTCTTTGGTCTTAACTTGTTGAATTGGGCCACTTCTTCTCCCTAGTCTCAGAAAAATTCCTTTCATTAAAAGAATATTATTTATTTTTAATTGAAGGATAATTGCTTTACAGAATTTTGTTGTTTTCTGTCAAATCTCAACATGAATCAGCCATAGATACACATATATCCCCTCCCTTTTGAACCTCCCTCACATCTCCTTTCCCAGCTCATCCATCTAGGTTGATACAGAGCCCCTGTTTGAGTTTCTTGAGCCATACAGCAAATTCCCATTGGCTATGTATTTCACATATAGTAATGTATATTTCCATGTTACTCTTTCCATATATCTCACACTCTCCTCTCTTCTTCCCATGTCCATAATTCTGTTCTCTATGTCTGTTTCTCCATTACCACCCTGTAAATAAATTCTTCAGCACCATTTTTCTAGATTCTGTACATATGTGTTAGAATATGATATTTATATTTCTCTTTCTAACTTGCTTCACTATGTATAATAGGTTCTAGGTTCATCCACCTCATTAGAACTGACTCAAATGTGTTCCAATTTTTTTGGCTGAGTAATATTCCATCGTGTATATGTACCACCACTTCTTTATCCATTCTTCTGTTGATGGACATTTGGTTGCTTTCATATTCAGCTATTGTAAATACTGCTGCAATGAGCAATGGGATACATGTATGTTTTTCAATTTTGGTTTCCTCAGAGTATACGCGGAGGAGTAGGATTGCTACATCATATGATGGTTTTATTCTTAGTTTTTAAGGAATCTCCATACTGTCTTCCATGGTGGCTATATTAATTTACCTTCCCACCAGTGATGCAAGAACATTCCTTTTGTCTATACCCTCTCCAGCATTTATTGTTTGCAGACTTTTGATGATGGCCATTCTGATTGGAGTGAGGTGATATAGCTTTGATTTGCATTTCTCTAATAATGAATGATGTTGATCATCTTTTCATGTGTTTGTTAGCCATCTGCATGCCTTCTTTGGAGAAATGTCTGTTTAGATATTTTCCCCACTTTTTGATTGGGTTGTTTGTTTTTCTGGTACTGAGTTGTATGAGCTGCTCATATATTTTGGAAATTAATACTTTGTTAGTTACTTAATTTGCTATTATACAAACATTCTTTTTAAGGAATATATTCTATTATCTTAGCAAATATATATAGGCAATTAATATTTATTTGTTACTAATATTGTTGCCATTGATGGAGACTAGACCGTATAGAAAAAAACTTGGTAAACCTGTTGCTTTTCATTTCCTGGTGCAACAAAGTGCATTCAGTTGTTCTGGTCATCTAATATTAACTACTAAATTAGTATTCATTTATGAGGCTTCAGCAATGCTTGAACTGAGTGTAAGGAAAAGGACGCTCAGGGACAGCCTCTAGTGGACTGATAAAGTTTATTATCTAACTGCACAGTTTTATAATTCTCAGGGAATAGAGCATAAGACAGACTTGCACGTAGCCATTTCAGATAAACATTAAAGCATTTAAGCATAAAATACAGTTTCCATCACACAAGACATAACATAGCTTTGGCAAATCTCTAAAAGGAGTCTTATCATGAAACAACAGTCCTTGCTCTCAGAAACAGGTAGTCAGAAGGAAGCCTTCGAACGCCTCAAGGCCGGGTGTATAACCCTTCCGTTCCCAGCCTCAGGCACTCGGTGAACGCTCATAACCCTTTGTTATGCTCGTTCTATCTTCCAACTTTTGTCAAGAGTGGAGCAAATACATTTTCAGTATTTGCTCAAAGCCTTCCAGCTCCTCCACATTTCCTCCCTTTTCCCTCAAGAGCAAGGACTGCTGCAGCCATGGTTACTCCTGCTTTTTGGGCGGTGGTGGCTCGAGCACATAACGTTCGGAACCCTATAAGAACAATAACAAACAGTAAACAGATCAGCGCATAAGAAGCCATCGTATGGGGTACCCGATTTTTGGATTTAGAAGGGAAGTACTAGCGGATAGTATATTATAGAAGTCAGTGTTCTATAACACAGGGGGAAGGCTGCTGAAGGTAGACGTGATTTGTATTTGTTGATCTATCTGAGCTTGTTGGGCCCAGAGATCATAAGAATCCTTTTATCAGCAGCAATGAAATCATGATTTTGAATAGAATTATATAATGCCATTTTAGAAACTGTACCAACAGCTACAATTGAAATAATGCCCACTATGGTAGCTATAATCTAGCCAATAAAACATTTGCTTTTTTTTAGGGATTTTTTCAGAACAAAAGACAACAACATGGAATCTGACCAAGGTTCAGAAATCTAAGCTGGAACCCACAAATCAGTCTTTTGTCAAACTAAACAAACGCTGTCTTTAGTAACATTAATTGGCACACTATGATTTAAACAAGTATACAAACGACACTCAGTATAGGACAGAATTGAGCCATTACTCCTAAATTGTATAACAGCAAAAAGATAGGGCACATTTATACAAGAATGAACATAACCAGTATAATTATACTCAATAGTATAATTTTGTGGAATGGAAACATGTGCATAACCATACGAGATGCTAAACTGGGACAAGCAAGCAGGAATTTTCCAAAGATGCCAGTATTCAGGCCCCAGGACTGGACTGATTATCTGAGGTCTGGGAGGTGAAAGACTTCCGTTGTACCAGTTCAAAAGTTCATCACGTTGATGCTAGAGTCCTGTTTGTGTTCTATTCAAAAGTGGTGCTGAAACATTATACCATTGGCAGGTGTTATTATTTATTTTCTTGTGATTCTGAGCAATTCACAAAGAGTCCATGAGGTCCCCAATCAACAAAGTCATGTTGGCATGAACAGAAATTTTTAAACCTTCCTCTACAGGTGGACCAGTCCATCCCCGCACAGATGATTTTTTTCTGTCAAAATATATTGTCATAAGGAGGCTCAGAAGGCATCTGTTGCAATTTCTGTTTTAGTGCTGTGACCAGTCAGGGGGTGTGGAGCAAGGTCTGTCCGTCTTCTGACTCTTTTGAGTGGGACCCACTGTTCGATTTCATCATTTAAAATGACAAGATAATATCTCTTGCTTAGGAACTTAAGTGTTCCTGGCCACCATTGACTAAGACATTTAACTCAAACAGCAGTTTGTTCAGGCATACGCAGGGGTGAATCAGAAAAATGTCGCTGTTTGTGTTTCCTGACTGTGTAGAGGCAAATTAAAATAATTGATTGTTAGAAGGGCTATAGTCAAAATGGCTTTAGGTCCATAGGGGCCCCTTAGTTTTCAAAGCGGCTATTTTAGATTTATGTTGAATCACCTTCACATTTTTAAGTATTTTATAACTTTTCTTTTGCCCCCTAATGGGTCTGATAATAGCCTGACAATCTTTATTAGCATTATCAAAGGCTAATTGTTTTAAAATGATTTTTTGCAAAGATGTATCCTTAAGACTGTGATCAATGGCCTCTTTCAATTTATCAATAAATTGAGTATATTTTTTAGTTGGTCCCTGCAATATTTTTACAAAAGATCCATCAGAGGTGGAACTGTTGATTTTAGCCCATGTTTTGAGAGCTACTTTTTAAATTTAGTATAACATGGGCGGCTGCACAAATTATAATTGTGCAGCAGTTTTAGCCATAGCTCTGGTGCCAGTGAGAATTTTAAAATTTAGTCCAGTAGGGTTTTTCCTGTTTTGTTGTTTTTGCAAGATTAATTTGGCTTTACCTGTGACCCACATTTGCCATTGTAGTAGTTGTTGTGGAGTCATAACCATTTTAACAACTGTAAAAAATCTGCATGAAGCCACTGATCTGCCTAGCCCCTAAGAAATTTCATACAGTAGGGTGAGGTAGCTCCATATGACATACATGCCTTTTTGCATTGCATGAGCAAACCAAAATCAGGTGATTGCCATTGATTATGCATGGGTTGAGGATTATTAAATTGGACCAGAAAAGCCCACGCACAAAGAGGCATGTTTTGAAGAGGAATGCTAGGAAATAGGGGAGTAGTAGCAGCAGCAGACAGCGTTGGAGTGGGCGGAAAGGTCAGTGTTAGAGGCTTGTTAATATGAGCTCATGAAAAGCAAGGTAAAGGCGGATCAGGGGCCTCTGGCAAAGTTGATTGTTTAATTGCTTTTAGCACCTGTAACTCTTGTTTGTCGGTAATCTGTTTTAGCATGACATTTTTTGATTTAAAACCTCTGATTGATTTTTTTAAATTTGCATTCATGTAAGGATCGAATAGTTTTAACTTTCAGATTTTTTCCTTAGCCATCTAATTGTTTTATAACGGCTCGTAAAAGAGACCAAGTTACCCACCATTGTGGGGGAATTTTTACCCCTGTCTATAAGCTTTTAGAACATTGGCTTTTATTTTGGTCTAAGTTTGTAAATCTAAGGTTCTTTGTTTGGGAACCATGGATTATATTTAACCACTGTCTGGTAACAGCTAGTTAACTGTTTTTTTTAGGCAGATTAACCACGTATTGTTTTAAAAAATGATGTATGAGAAGAACAAAAGGAAAGTTGCTTGTCTGATGTCTCATCTTGCTTACCTCGCTTTAGCAGGAGTGCGACCCTTTTCAAAATCAGTCTGTTATTTTGAGCCCCACGTTGGGCGCCATCTGTAAGGCTTGGAGAATCGCACTCTGAAAAGGACACTCAGGGGCAGCCTCTAGTGGACTGATAAAGTTTACTATCTAACTGCACAGTTTTATAATTCTCAGGGAATAGAGCATAAGACAGACTTGCACGTAGCCATTTCAGATAAACATTAAAGCATTTAAGCATAAAATACAGTTTCCATCACACAAGACATAACATAGCTTTGGCAAATCTCTAAAAGGAGTCTTATCATGAAACAACAGTCCTTGCTCTCAGAAACAGGTAGTCAGAAGGAAGCCTTCGAACGCCTCAAGGCCGGGTGTATAACCCTTCCGTTCCCAGCCTCAGGCACTCGGTGAACGCTCATAATCCTTTGTTATGCTCGTTCCAGCTTCCAACCTTTGTCAAGAATGGAGCAAATACATTTTCAGTATCTGCTTAAAGCCTTCCAGCTCCTCCACACTGAGAACTTCCAGATGTACAAACTGTATTTAGAAAGACAGAGCAGAGATCAAACGACCAACATTTGTTGGATCATAGAGATGGCAAAATAATTCCAGGAAAACATCTATTTCTGCTTCATTGACTATCCATTTTTGACTGTGTGAATCACAACAAACTGTGGAAAGTTCTTAGAGCGATGGAAATACCAGACTATCTTACCTGTCTCCTGAGAAACCTGTATGCAAGTAAAGAAGCAACAGTTAAAGCAGACATGGAACAATGGACTGGTTCGAAATTGGGAAAGGAGTATAGGAAGTCTGTATACCTTCACCTGTTTACTAACTGTGTTCAAAGTACCTCGTGTGAAATGACAGGCTGGATGAATTGCAAGTTGAAATAAAGATTAACAGGAGAAATATCAACAACCTCAGATATGGTAATGATACACTTCAGTGCAGAAATAATAGTAGTATTAGTTGCTCAGTCATGTCCAACTCTGCATACCCATAGACTGTAGCAGTCCAAGCTCCTCTGTCCATGGGATTCTCCAGGCAAGAATACTCTAGTAGGTTGCTATTCACTTCTCCAAGAGATCTTTCCAAACCAAGGAGTGAACCCTGAGTCTCCTGTACTGAAGGCAGATTCTTTACCCTCTGAGCAAGTAAGGAAGACCTTAATGGCAGAAAGTGAAGAAGAACCAAAAAGCCTCTTGATGAAGATGAAAGCGAAGAGTAAAAGAGTTAGCTTAAAACTCAACATTCAAAAAACTAAGATTATGGTATCTGATCCCATCACTTCATAGCAAATAGAAGGGGGGGGAAAGTGGAAGCAGTGATAAATTTTATTTTCTTGGGCTCCAAAGTTACTGTGGACAGTGACTGCAGCCTTGAAATTAAAAGACACTTGCTCCTTGGAAGAAAAGCTATGACAAACCTAGGCATCATATTAAAACGCAGAGAAATCAATTTGTGAACAAAATTCTGTATAGCTATAGCTGCAATTTTTCCAGTGGTCATATATGGATGTTAGATTTGGACTCTAAAGTTGGCTGTGAAAGTCAAAAGTGAGAGTGAAGTTGCTCAGTCGTGTCTGAGTCTTTGCGACCCCATGGACTGTAGCCTGCCAGGATCCTTCATTAATGGGATTTTCTAGGCAAGGATACTGGAGTAAGTTGCCATTTCCTTCTCCAGGGGATCTTCCTGGTCCAGGTATTGAACCCTGGTCTCCCACACTGCATGCACACTCTCTACCGTCTGAGCTGATGGCTGAGCACCAAAGAATAGATTCTTTCAAATTGTGGTGCTGTAGAACACTCTTGAAAATTCCCTGGACTGCAAGGAGATCAAACCTGTTTATCCTAAAGGAAATCAACCCTAAATATTCATTAGATGAACTGATGCTGAATCTGAAGCTACAATACTTTGGCCACCTGATGCGAAGAGCATTGGAAATGACCCTGATACTGGGAAAGATTCAGAGCAGGAAGAGACGGGGGCTACAGAGGATGAAATAGTTGGATAGCATCACTGACTCAATGAACACGAGTTTGAGCAAACTCCAGGAGATAGTGAAGGACAGGGAAACCTGGAATGCTGCAGTCCATAGGGTTGCAAAGATTTGGACAGGACTTAGTGACTAAACAACAACAACAAATGAGTATTACTGTACTAAATCAAAGTTAGCAAAGGAGAAGACTTGAGAGTCTTGCTGAAAACAGTCATGGATTTATAATGAGATAGTCACACTTGCTTGGCCCAGCTGATGACCAAGGATCCATATTTGTAAGAAAGACAAACCACATGTTAAAATTTTATCATATGAAGTACAGGAAGATTTTTGATCTATAGGATATACTTATATCTATTTTTATCAAAACTATTAAAATCAAATTTGCATCTAAACAAGTCAATAAGTATGAACTATGTTTTTTTTTTAATTTTTCCTGAAGTGCTGCAATTTCAGCTCAAAATATATATTTTCCCAAGGCTTTAATCATCTATTGATTTCACAAAGCAACCATTATATAACTGAAATACTGAGATTTTTTAATTAGACATTTCATGATATTATGTGATTTCATAAGTTGTAAAATGAAACATTGTGAAAACTAGAATATTTTATCATATCAATTCAACATAGCCAATATAATATTATAGCGCTGTTTTTTGAAAATATGCTTTATACCTTAATGATTACATATTATGGATTTAATTATAGCTCTGTGGTGATTAATGTTATTTACTTAGGCAAAAAATATATATATTTTTCAAAATCTAAATTGTTCTGACAATAATATTACACCTCTAAGAATAATACAATGCATGCAGTTTTCATTACTCAACTATTATGTTTATTTCCAGCAGTCTTGCCAACTATTTATAATATAATAGAGTTAGTAAAATATAATTGAATTCTATTTTATGTCCCTTAGCTGAGTACATTTTGTATATCATATAATTTAGAAATTTTTATTAGATTCCATCAGTCATGTTCCAAATGCTACAAACACAGCTGAAAAGTGAAAGTGAAGCTGCTCAGTCATGTCCAACTCTTTGAGACCCCATGGACTGTAGCCCACCACACTCCTTTATGAGATCATCCCAGTAAGAATATTGGAGTGGGTTGTCATTTCCTTCTCCAGGGATTTTCCCAATTCAAGGATCGAACCCAGGTCTCCTGCACTGCAAATGAATTCTATACCATCAGATGTGTTTATTAGCCTTTGGAATAAACACAGCTAATATCAAGCAAACATATTAGCATTTAAAACACCAGTGCCTAACATTCATACCATTGAAAATAATGATGGAAAAGATGGCATATGTGTACATTTGCATAATGCATATATGTGCCCACAATTAATTTATATTTTGTAGTTAATATATTACTGTCATGGGCTTTTAAAAGTTTGTCTTACATACATTTTAGATGGTTGCTTCATATTTTATCAAATATAATAATTGTTTCCTTTCATTTAAAAACAAGTACATTTTATTTCTCACAGAAAATTTAGATTATTCTCATCTAAATTAAATGAAAATCATTAAAATGATAGAATATTACATATATTTACACAAGAATGTATGTATAAATAGGTGTCAGTCAATTCTGTTCAGTTCAGTTGCTCAGTAGTGTCAGACTCTTTGTGACACCATGAATTGCAGCATGCCAGGCCTCCCTGTCCATTATCAACTCCCGAGGCTCACCCAAACTCATATGCATTGAGTTGTTGATGCCATCCAGCCATCTCATCCTCTCTTCTCCTCCTGCCCCAATCCCTCCTAGCATGAGGGTCTTTTCCAATGAGTCAACTCTTCGCATGAGGTGGCCAAAATGTAAGTAGATACAAATGTTTTAAAATATATGGTAATAACATACAATAAAAAGGGTAGAAAGCAATGACATATTTTGATTATTAGATAGTTGTACCAGAAAGTATAAACATAAAATGAAACATTCTTTGAAGTAACAATTTAGTGTTTCAAACACAGGGAAGTGCCTAGTCAAATTGACAAATAGAAATAATATGAGAACTACGATTTTCACATCAGTTTGAGGAAAAAGTGTTTTAAATTAGTCTTTTTAATCCTGTGTGATAAAGATAATTCTTTCAAATGTAAAATAAATAGTATAATCCAGATTTTACTGTACCCCTATCAAATCTAATGATGTAAAGGTGTGTTTCTGAGGGATGGATATAATCTAGCATTTCTGAAAAATACTTGAAATACTTTGTATTAGCAAAGTAGATAAGGGTGTATTTTTAGTTGGTTGCATCCTTATGTTCAGACTTTGAAGAATAAAAATAACTTTTCATAAGGTAGTCACCACATAACATTCAAATAGTTTGCCAGTTATAAAGGGTATAAAAACTTCAGTCCTATGAGTATAAAATACTACATGCACTTGTGAATAATATACATTGAAATATAACAAAATATACAGTAATAATAAATTCATAAGGTAAAAATGTTTCAGACATTCTGCAATACATAAAAAGAGATTTTATTTACATATATAATGACTGAAGTTGGCCAAAATTTACTGTATAATTCCTCAGGCAGTCTTCAAAGTTTTCATCCAGGAAGATTAGTTTATGTCATTGCATACATGCATGCTAGCCACTCAGTCATGTCTGACTCTTTGTGACCCCATGGAATACAGCCCTTCAGGTTCCTCAGTCCATAGGATTCTTCAGGCAAGAATACTGGAGTATGTCAGTAAATAATAGTCACAGAGGTATAGTATGTTAAAATGATGAGTAAAGATTAAAAACTGGGAGCTATTTGATTCTTTATCAGAGATATATTCATTAATCACCCAGAGGATGCTTATTTCTTAATCCTGTACTGAAAATATATTTCTAGAAATTTGTTGAGGTGGTTGGGTTATTGAGTGAATATGGTAAAAATTTAAACTGTATTTAAGCTCAAAATACAATATTATTATTCATTCCATTCAACTCTACATAAACATAACAATAGACATAATTTTTCTGAATAGTAACACATCCTTTAGTAATAAACTTATGATAGTATACTCTTCTATAGTCAGCAGTAGCCTAAAGTAAAAGAAGAAAATGAAGACTGCAAACGATGTCCACTACTGCACACCACCTTATTTTTAATAAATTATGTTGCTTTCATTTTAAAAATAGTTATCAATGAAAAAAAACTCTAAAGACTGTTACAATATTGTGGTGGTGGCAAGGGTGGAAGTATAAGTTTTAAAAGATAACAAACAGAAATTCCAACTAGGTCAGAATTGGAATAATCACAGTCAAAATACTCCCAGATGCTCTTACCCACCCAGGACCATGATCTTTCAAATGAATTTTCAGGATTGATTTCCTTAGGGCTGACTGTCTAGAAAAGTGATAAAGATAAAACACAGACATTTAAAATAATTGATCTGAAGTAAAACATAATTAATATCTTTTAGAGTTTCCTAATCCATTTTTACCAGAAGAGTTTTTATCAAATACGTTTCTTCTTCCCCAATATTAATTTTACTTCTTTTAATAAAGAAATAATATGCTTTAAGTGTCTTCCAGATGTCTGTAGAAGATTGACCAAGTGGGTAGGTGAAAAATATTGTTGTGTGAAAAAGTTCTTGCTTAATACTCTTTATCTTGGTATTTATTCTCCAAATAATATGTGATAGTAAACACAGTAAATTATTGCATTTTATGTGCAGTAGTATTGACAAAGACTCTCTCCTTCACCAAATTTTAGATAGGCTTCTCTGAGCCCTCTTTTCGACTGTATCTTACTCTTCAACACTGTCTCCGGACTGTCAAATCCTACAAATTAGTTTGGAAAGAATCCCGTACCCTCAATATTTGATTACTTTGGCCTGCCTTCAGAAAAAGTTCTGTTGAGTTCATTTATCAAGAATCCCCTTATGTTTAATGTCTCCTTAGTAATTTTCCCTCTGCCTAACCATCTTCCCCTCACTTTGTTCCTTGAGATCCCCTGGAGAAGAGAAAACCTACCCACTGCAGTATTCTGGAAAATGTTATGGAACATATAGTCCATGAGGTTGCAAAGAGTCGGACACAGCTGAGTGACTTTCACTTCATTTCACTTCTCTCCTCTATTGAAATCGTCTTCACACCTGTCAGGAGTATTAAATAAAATCTTTCTTGGGGTTTTAACAAGCATTAGAGTATTTTTTTTAACAATACAACATTAATTTTAAATAGATTATGCAAATTTAAGAAAATATATTCTAATTCTTAGAGAAATCACTAAAATGCAAAGAAATATAGCTAGAAATTCAATAAATAAACTAAAACAGAAATCTAAAAAATTCAGATAATCCAAAAGAGGAAGATAAAGAACATATGTTTAGAAAAAAGAAGACAAACAGAAAACTAACAATAAAATGGGAAACCAAATTAAACTAATCAATAGCTACATTCAGTATTAACAAAGTAAACACTCTAAGTAAAAGTAGAAAGCAAAATCAAACTTTATGCTGTCTAGGAGAGATGCATTTTAAATAAAAATATATAGACAGTTTGAGTATAAGTGGATGGGACAAGATATATCAATTGAATAGTAAACATAAGGAGCTCAAGTGACTATGTCAATGTTAGAAAAACAGATTTCAAGACAAAAAGTGTTAGCAAAAATAAAGACTATTCTATAATTATAAATGTGCTTAATCATTAGGAAGATATATTAATTTTAAGTGTCTATGCATTTAGTCTTTTCAAAACATGAGAAGCAAAAATGATGACATTAAAATGACAAATAGGCAATCCCATAAATAGTAGGGTATTTTTAATATCATCTTCTTTGCAACTACAGAACAAATGTGTTAGTCACTCAGCCATATCTGACTCTTTGTGACTCCATGGACTGTAGACTGCCAGGCTCCTTTATTCATGAAATTCTCCAGGCAAGAATACTGCAGTTGGTAGCCATTCTTCTCTCCAAGGGACTTTCACAATCCAGGAATCATATTGGGGCCTCTTGCATTGCAGATAGATTTTTACTGCAAATATCGGTAAGAAATAGAGGATCCGGACAACAAAATCAGCCACATTGATACTTACATACAGATAACTAGATTGTAAAACTACAGGAAATTAATTGTTTTCCAAGTAAATTCACCAAGGTAGATCGTTTGCTATACTATAAAACAAACAAATCTTATTAAATTTGAAAGGACTGAAAGTACACAGGATTTATTGAACTTAAATGGAATTGAACTATAAACAACAATGAGATACTTAGGAAAGTTCACAGTATTTGGAATTTAAACAACATACTTCTATGATAAAATAAATAAATAAATAAATAAGCTGAATAAACTATTCCAAACTGAATTGCAATGAAAATATACTATATCAAAACTAATGAGATGCAAATAGCTAAAGGTGTTCTTAGAGAAAAACTTATAGGTCTAAATGCTTATATTAGAAAAGAATGAAAGTCTAAAATTAATGTCCCAAGATAACTTAAGAAGCTAGAAAATAAATGCAAAATAAACCTGACAAAATAGAAAAACAAAGCATAAAAAAATGAACAAGTCAAAACTTTTCCTTTGAAAAAGGACTTAAAAAAAATGACATATCTCTTTCCTAGACCCATCAAAGGAGGAAAAAAAAAAAAAAGGCGAGGAAGGGGGAAATCAGTCAATATCAGTAACAAAAGAGGAGCTGTCACCAAAGATCCTATAGACACTATACAATAAGAGAATAATTAAATACATTTTCCCCTAACAAACTGGACAACTTATACATATACAAATTCCTTGAAAGACACAGATTATCAAAACTATCTCAAGAAGAAAATACATAATCTGAACAGTTCTCTACCTATTAAAGAAATTTACTTTTATTGGTTGCTGTTGAAAATTTTCCCATGAAGAAAACATCATGCCCAGGGGGAATCAAAGGCAAATTTTTAAAAACATTTAAGGAAGAATTAAAAACAATTCTATATAAACCTATTAAAATATATAAAAATAAGGAACATGTTACAATTCATATAGGGACCAGCATTATTCTCATGCCTAAAACAAAACTAAAAGATATTGTGAAAGAAAAAGAAAAGAATATAAGAGCTACAGACAATGTTCTTCATAAATATAAGCACAAAAGTCCTTTTTAAAAATTAATTTATTTTAATTAGAGGCTAATTACTTTAAAATATTGTGTTGGTTTTTGCCATATATTAACATGAATCAACCACAGGTGTACACGTGTTCCCCTCATCCTGAAAACTCCTCCCTCCGCCCTGCAAACTACATCCCTCTGGGTTGTCCCAGAGCAATGGCTTTGAGTCCCCTGCTTCATGCATCGAACTTGAACTGGTCATTTATTTTACATATGGTAATATAGATGTTTTAATGCTAGTCTCTCAAATCATTGCACTTTCACCTTTCCCCACTGAGTCCAAAAGTCTGTTTTTACATCTGTGTCTCTTTTGCTCTTTTGCATATAAGGTCGGATCATAGGAAATCAAATAATTATGCAAATCAAAGCTACAATGAGATATCACCTCACACCAGTCAGAATGGCCATCATCAAAAAGTCTACAAACATTAAATGCTGGGAAGGTGTGGACAAAGGGAGTACTCTTGCATTGTTGATGGGAATGCAAATTGATAGAACCACCATGGAAGATGGTATGGAGATTCCTTTAAAAACTAGGAATAAAGTCATTATATTATGCAGCAATCCCACTCCTAGGCATATACCCTGAGGAAACTAAAGTTGAAAAAGACACATGTATCCCATTGTTCACTACAGCACTATTTACAATAGCTAGAACATGGAAGCAACCTAGATGTCCACTGACAGATGAATGGATAAATGGATAAAGAAGTTGTGGTACTGGTACACAGTGAAATATTACTCAGCCATAAAACAGGAACACATTTGAGTCAGTTCTTGAGTCAGTCACATTAGAGTCAATGTAGAACCTATTATACAGAGTGAAGTAAGTCAGAAAGAGAAAGAGAAATATCGTATTCTAACACATATATATGGAATCTAGAAAAATGGTACTGAAAAATTTATTTACAAGGCAACAATGGAGAAACAGACATAGAGAATAGACTTATGACATGAGGAGAAGAGAGGAGAGGGTGAGATATATGGAAAGAGTAACATGAAAACTTATATTACCATATGTAAAATAGATAGCCAATGGGAATTTGCTGTATGCTTCAGGAAACTCAAATGGAGGCACTGTATCAACCTAGGGGGTGGGATTGGGAGGGATATGGGAGAGTGATTCAGAAGGTAGGGGATATATGTATACTTATGGCTGATTCATGTTGAGGTTTGACAGAAAACAACATAATTCTATAAAGCAACCATCCTTCATTAAAAAAAAAATAATTTTAAAATATTCAGTACAAGTTTGATGCATGAGACAGGGTGCTCAGGGCTGGTGCACTTGGACAATCCTGAGGGATGGAATGAGGAGAGGTGGGAGGGGTTCAAGATCAGGGACACATGTGCATCCATGGCTGATTCATGTGAATCTATAGCAAAAACCACTACAATATTGCAAAGTAATTAGCCTCCAATTAAAATAAATTAATTAATTTAGAAAAAAGCAAGAAAATATTCTTTTAAATATAGTGTATTTAACCATCCAAGTATGACATAAATCAAATCCTTTATGATTATACAAAAAAAGTGAGAAATATATTTAAGGGACAAGATCTGATAGAGTGCCTGATGAACTATGGACAGAGATTGGTGACATTGTACAGGAGACAGGGCTCAAGACCAACCCAATGGAAAAGAAACACAAAAAAGAAAAGTGGCTGCCTGAGGAGGCCTTACAAGTAGCTGTGAAAAGAAGAGAAGTGAAAAGCAAAGGAGAAAAGGAAAAATATAAGCATTTGAATGCAGAGTTCCAAGGAATAGCAAGGAGAGATAAGACAGCCTTCCTCAGCAATCAATGCAAAGAAAAATAGGAAAACAAGAGAATGGGAAACACTAGAGATTGATTCAAGAAAATTAGAGATACCAAGGGAATATTTTACTCAAAGATGGGCTCGATAATGAACAGAAATGGTATGGACCTAACAGAAGCAGAAAATATTAAGAAGAGGTGGCAAGAGTACACAGAAGAAACTGTACAAAAAGGATCTTCATGACCTAGATAATCATGAAAGTGTGATCACTCACCTAGAGCCAGACATCATGGAATGTGAAGTCGAGTGGACCTTAGGAACCATCACTACGATCAAAGCTAGTGGAGGTGATGGAATTCCAGTTGAGCTATTTCAAATCTTGAAAGATGATGCTGTGAAAGTGCTGCACTGAAAATGCCAGCAAGTTTGGAAAACTCAGCAGTGGCCACAGGACTAGAAAAGGTCAGTTTTCATTGCAACTCCAAAGAAAGGCAATGACAAAGAATGCTCACTACCGCACAATTGCACTCATCTCACATGCTAGTAAAGTAATGCTCCAAATTCTGCAAGCCAGGCTTCAGCAATATGTGAACTGTGAAATTCCAGATGTTCAAGCTGGTTTTAGAAAAGCAAGGAATCAGAGATCAAATTGCCAGCATCTGCTGGATCATAGAAAAAGGAAGAGAGTTCCAGAAAAACATCTGTTTCTCCTTTATTGACTATGCCAAGTTCTTTGACTGTGTGGATCACAATAAACTGTAGAAAATTCTGAAAGAAATGGGAATACTAGACCACTTGACCTGCCTCTTGAGAAATCTATATGCAGGTTAGAAGTGGACAAGGAACAACAGACTGTTTCCAAATAAGAAAAGGAGTACATCAAGGCTGTATATTGTCACCTGCTTATTTAACTTATATGCAGAGTACATCATGAGAAACACTGAGCTGGAAGAAGCACAAGCTGGAATTAAGACTGCCAGGGAGTATATCAATAACCTCAGATATGCAGATGACACCACCCTTATGGCAGAAAGTGAAGAGGAATTAAAAAGCCTCTTGATGAAAGTGAAAGAGGAGAGTGAAAAAGATGGCTTAAAGCTCAACATTCAGAAAACTAAGAACATGGTATTTGGTCCCATCACTTCATGGTAAATAGATGGGGAAACAGTGGAATCAGTGTTAGACTTTATTTTTGGGGGCTCCAAAATCACTGCAGATGGTGATTGCAGCCATGAAAGTAAAAGACTCCTTCTCCTTGAGAGGAAAGTTATGACCCACCCAGATAGCATATTAAAAAGCAGAGACATTACTTTGCCAACAAAGTTCTGTGTAGTCAAGGCTATGGTTTTTCCAGTGGTCATGTACAGATGTGAGAGTTGGACTGTGAAGAAAGCTGAGTGCCCAAGAATTGATGCTTTTGAACTGTGTTGTTGGAGAAGCCTCTTGGGAGTACCCTGGGCTGCAAGGAGATCCAACCAGTCCATCTTAAAAGAGATCAGTCCTGAGTGTTCATTGGAAGGACTGATGTTGATGCTGAAACTTCAATATTTGACCACCTTATGCAAAGAATTGACTCATTGGAAAAGACTTTGATGCTGGAAAGGATTTGGGGCAGCAGGAGAAGGGGATGACAGAGGATGAGATGTCTGTATGTCATCACTGACTCGATGGACATGAGTTTGTGTAAACTCAGGGATCTGGTGATGGACAGGGAGGCCCGGCGTGCTGGGATTCATGGTGGCGCAAAGAGTCGGACATGACTGAGCAACTGAACTGAACGGAACTGATACATTCTCCCTTAATACTATTGACACTATTGAATTAGCTTAGCAAACTTTTCCCTAAAGAGATAGTGTGAGTCAGGCACAGATTAACTCAGTGCAATTTCAAAATAACATGCATTGTGTATTAGTGGAGTTCAAATTCATTACAGTTAAATTAACATTCCCTGGGTTCTTCTGTAACTCATTAATAGCATTTAACTTTGAAGAAATAAATATCCTTCCTAGGAAATATATTATCTTCACATAACTAACAAAATACTCTATGGATATTACAGTAGTCTTCTCTTGGGAACATGTGATGTAGTCATATTGTTGATCATTTTGTCATGTTGAAAAGGCAACTTGACCTAAATTTATGAGTTAAATGATGGCCCAAAGTTCTTCCTATATGCAGATCAATGAAGTATACGGAGGAAATGGAATACATAACAGGGTAATAAGAATACATATCTGTAAGGGATATATTGCAGACAAGATTGACCAAATATCTCTCTTTTGAAATCACTTATGAAAGAATTGTTACCATCTGCATTGGTAGAGGAGTGAGGAAAAATGACAGGATATTGAAATATATTTTTAGTACAATGAAATTAAAATTACTGTCAGACTACAGTTCCTCTGTGTTGTCTGAGAGAAAAAAAAAAAAAAGTGCTCTTATCAGGTTAAATAAATTCAATTGGATAATCTTTTCCTTCATTCTAAATGCTTACACTTATTTGACCTTTAAATTGCTTTTGAGAACTATCTACTAATTCATATTATTTAATTGGCTGATATATGTGTTTTAAGAAATAGAGGGGAAAATTCCAGCCTTTCAAAATTCAGATAACAAGTTCGTAGATGTGATTAAATGTGCTCTAGTGATGGTTCTTCTTATTGTCTAACCTTTATCAATGTGAAGACAAATGCATACTTTATAAACATTTTCCTTAGTGCTATTCAAAAACTGAATTGAATGTTCATTATACAGAAATCTCCTGTCAAATCATTTCATTTAATGTCTCTCTTAATCTCTAATAGAAATTTGCACACAATAAAGTTCTTATACCAATCATTTGATTAGTTTCAAAGCTGAACTCTCATGAAAGAGGATGAAATATTATTATAAATTTGCTTTCCTTACTCTTTCAGTAGCTTCCAAATTGTACCAAGAAAATTCTCAGTGTCATGCTTTAGGAGAATATCAAGTTGTAATCAATACATTTATTTTGACAACAACAACAAAATACTGTCCTTAAGAGTTCATCATTTAGTCTTCCCAATGAATAACTGTGAAATTTATGACATGCCTAATGGATTGATGATGCTTCCCAGGTGGCGCTAGTACTGAAGAACCCGGCTGCCAATGCAGGAGACACAAGAGGTGTGGATTCAATCCCTGGGTCAGGAAGATCCCCTAGAAGAGGACACAGTAACCCACTCCAGTATTATTGTTTGTAGAATCCATGGACAGAGAAGTCTGGTGGGCTGCAATCCATAGGATCGCAAAGAATCGGACACAACTGAAACTGAAGTGACTTAGCACAGCAGAACACACAATGAGTTGACAGTTCAGAGTTTGGTTTAATGTGGTCCAAATGCATACTAAAAGTATTTGAAACATTCAATTCAGATTTTCACTTTTTATTTAGACTTTTGTGTGCTTTTAAGTTCCACTAACATTGTTGAAAATAATCTGTTACAAATTGGCACCTTCAATCTATTCATGGAAGTGAATTAGTCAAAGTACCAAAGGGACACAGTAGAAGCAAATATCATAAGACAAGTGATCCTATTGTCACCTGACACCTCTCTAATATCCACTGAGACTTGCTGGGAACAAATTGAGTGAATTTACCATCACCAAGATAATAATTTGTGACGTAGTGAGTAACCAAGCATCTGGAAATTAGTAGGGTTGGAAGGCTTACTATGAAAATACTAGAATTGGCTACTTTACAGCTACAAATATAGCTATGCTTTATATGTATATGTGTGTGTGTGTGTGTGTGTGTGTGTGTGTGTATGGTTTTTCCACTAGTCATGTATGGTCATGAAAGTTGGACCATAAAGAAGGTTAAATGCTGAAGAAATGACATTTTTGAACTGTGGTGTTGAAAACTCATGAGAGTCCCTTGTCCAGCAAAGAGATCAAGCCAGTTAATCCTAAAGAAAATCAACCCTGGGCTATTTAATGGAAAGACTGATGCTGAAACTGAAGCTCCAATATTTGGCCACCTGATGCAAAAAGCTGACTCACTGGAAAAGACCCTGATGCTGGGAAAGATTGAGGGCAGAAGGAGAAAGGGGTGACAGAGAATGAGATGGTTGGATGGTATCACAGACTCAATGCACATGAGTCTGAGCAAACTCCAGGAGATAGTGAAGAACAGGGAAGCCTGGCTTGCTGCTGTCCACGGGATCACAAAGAGTCAGATATGACTGAGCAACTGAACAACGTGAACATGAGCGTGAAGTCACTCAGTCTTGTCCGACTCTTTGCAACATCATGGACTGTAGCCTACCAGGCTCCTCTGTCCATGAGAGTTTCCTGGCAATAGTACTGGAGTGGATTGCCATTTCCTTCTCCAAGGGATCTTCCCAACACAGAGATCGAACCCAGGTCTCCCGCATCATAGACAGACACTTTACTGTCTGAGCCACCAGGGAAGTCCAAAGACAACTGAACAACCACAATACTTTTTATACTAATAAATTGTTTCTTTACACAAGTCCTCTGATAAATGCATACTTCCATAATCATATATTAGATCTAAATTTAGACTTGTAAGAGTTTTATTCTTTTTATAGTTTTATTATTTTTATTTTTAAAATAAATTTATTTATTTTAATCAGAGGCTAATTACTTTACAATACAATATTGTATTGGCTTTGCCATACATCAACTTGAATCTGCCATGGATATACATAGTTTTATTCTTATATATCAAAGTGTAAAATGACAAAGTTATCAAATTTAACAAAGAGTAATTTTAAATTAAGCAAATTCTTAATATCAACAACTTAGGATTGCATTTAGATTAAAATGACTAAAGCAAAATTTTCACACAGTGAAACTATCTATAATTGCACAGATATTTCTCAGATTTCAAAACACTGCACATACATGCTGACAGCTTGAAATACCAACAACCAACAAACAATGAGAAATGACTTCCAGTTGCTACAGCATTTCTGATTAATCAAAGTGTAACAGTTTTTTTCTATTATCAGTCTAGTGGGACCTCAGGAAAATAATGGTGACAACATTACACTGGTTCAGTTAACAATGCTCATTAAGAAGAGTCTTTCTTTCTTCTTTAAAAGTAGTATCTGATGAAAATAAAAGTAGTATTTGATGAAAAGAGCAATTCAAACCTAATATAAGAAGAAAATCCTTGAAATTATCACAGTATCCCCAAATAATCCCATGGATCATATCATTGAATATATTTTGCAAGATCCGATGCTGTAACAGCAATATTGGATAGGAACCTGGAAAGTCAGGTCCATGAATCAAGGCAAATTGGAAGTGGTCAAACAAGAGATGACAAGGGTGAACATCAACATTCTAGGAATCAGCGAACTAAAATGGACTGGAATGGGTGAATTTAATTCAGATGACCATTATATCTATTAATGTGGGCAGGAATCCCTCAGAGAAATGGAGTAGCCATCATGGTCAACAAAAGAGTCCAAAATGCAGTACTTGGATTCAATCACAAAAACGACAGAATGATCTCTGTTCTTTTCCAAGGCAAACCATTCAATATCACAGGTATCCAAGTCTATGCTCCAACCAGTAATGCTGAAGAAACTGAAGTTGAACGGTTCTATGAAGTCCTACAAGACCTTTTAGAACTAACATGCAAAAAAAAGATGTCCTTTTCATTATAGGGGACTGGAATGCAAAAGTAGGAAGTCAATAAACACCTGGAGTAACAGGCAAATTTGACCTTGGAATGTGGAATGAAGCAGGGCAAAGACTAATAGAGTTTTGCCAAGAAAATGCACTGGTCATAGCAAACACCCTCTTCCAACAACACAAGAGAAGACTCTACACAGTGACATCACCAGATGGTCAACACTGAAATCAGATTGGTTATATTCTTTGCAGCCAACGATGGAGTCAACAAAAATAAGACCAGGAGCTGACTGTGACTCAGACCATAAACTGCTTGTTAACATATTCAGACTTAAATCAAAGAAAGTAGGGAAAACTGTTAAATCATTCACGTATGACCTAAATCAAATCCCTTATGATTATACAGTGGAAGTGAGAAATAGATTTAAGGGCCTAGATCTGATAGACAAAATGCTTAATGAACTATGAAATGAGGTTCGTGACATTGTACAGGAGACAGGGATCAAGACCATCCCCATGGGACAGAAATGCAAAAAAGCAAAATGGCTGTCTGGGGAGGCCTTACAAATAGCTATGAAAGAAGAGAGGCAAAAGAAAAAGGAGAAAAGGAAGGATATAAGTATCTGAATGCCGAGTTCCAAAGAATAGCAAGAAGAGATAAGAAGGCCTTCTTTGGGGATCAATGTAAAGAAACAGAGGAAAAGAACAGAATGGGAAAAACTAGAGATCTCTTCAAGAAAGTTAGAGTTACCAAGGGAACAATTCATGCAAAGATGGGCTCGATAAAGGACAGAAATGGTATGGATCTAACAGAAGCAGAAGATGTTAAGAAGGGGAGCAAGAATACACGAAAGAACTGTACAAAAAGGATCTTCACAAACCAGATAATCATAATGATGTGATCACTAATCTAGAGCCAGACATCTTGAAATGTGAAGTCAAGTGGGCCTTAGAAAGCATCACTACGAACAAAGCTAGTGGAGGTGATGGAATTCCAGTTGAGCTGTTTCAAATCCTGAAAGATGATGCTGTGAAAGTGCTGCACTCAATGTGCCAGCAAATTTGGAAAACTCAGCAGTGGCCACAGGACTGGAAGATGTCAGTGTTCATTGCAACCCCAAAGAAAGGCAATGCCAAAGAATGCTGAAACCAGTGCACAATTGCACTCATCTCACATGCTAGTAAAGTCATGCTCAAAATTCTCTAAGCCAAGCTTCAGCAATACGTGAACTGTGAACTCCCTGTTGTTCAAGCTGGTTTTAGAAAAGGCAGGGGAACCAGAGATCAAATTGCCAACATCCGATGAATCATGGAAAAAGCAAGAGAGTTCCAGAAAAACATCTGTTTCTGCTTTATGACTAGGCCAAAGCCTTTGACTGCGTGGATCACAATAAACTGTAGAAAATTCTGAAAGATATGGGAATACCAGACTACCTGGCCTGCCTCTTGAGAAATCTGTATGCAGGTCAGGAAGCAACAGTTAGACCTGGACATGAAACAACAGACTGGTTCCAAATAGGAAAAGGAGTGTGTCAAGGCTGTATATTGTCACCCTACTTATTTAACTTTTACTCAGAGTACATCATGAGAAATGTTGGGCTAGAAGAAACACAAGCTGGAATTAAGATTGCTGGGAGAAATATCAATAACCTCAGATATCTAGATGACACCACCCTTATGGCAGAAATGAAGAGGAGCTAAAAGGCTCTTGATGAAAGTGAAAGAGGAGAGCGAAAAACTTGGCTTAAAGCTCAACATACAGAAAATGAAGATCATGGCATCCAGTCCCATCACTTCATCGGAAACAGATGGGAAAACAATGGAAACAGTGTCAGAATTTATTTTGGGGGGCTCCAAAATCACTGCAGATGGTGACTGCAGCCATGAAATTAGAAGACGCTTACTCCTTGGAAGAAAAGTTATGACCAACCTAGATAGTATATTCAAAAGCAGAGACATTACTTTGCCAACTAAGATCCATATAGTTAAGGCTATGGTTTTTCCAGTAGTCATGTATGGTTGTGAGAGTTGGACTGTGAAGAAGGCTGAGCGCTGAAGAATTGATGGTTTTGAACTGTGGTGTTGGAGAAGACTCTTGAGAGTCCCTTGGACTGCTGGAGTTCCTACCAGTCCATTCTGAAGGAGATCAGCCTTGGGATTTCTTTGGAAGGAATGATGCTAAAGCTGAAACTCCAGTACTTTGGTCACCTCATGCAAAGAGTTGACTCATTGGAAAAGACTCTGATGCTGAGAGGGATTGGGAGCAGGAGAAGAAGGGGACGACCGAGGATGAGATGGCTGGATGGCATCATTGACTCGATGGACATGAGTCTGAGTGAACTCCAGGAGATGGTGATGATCAGGGAGGCCTGGTGTGCTGCGATTCCTGGGGTCGCAAAAAGCCAGTCAGGACTGAGTGACTGAACTGAACTGATATCAGCAATACTTTGAACGAATTAAAACTTATTTGTTAATATTAACTGATATACTTTAATAAAATTAATTTTAATGTGTTTGTTTTAAAAACTCTGTCGCATATTCTGCATCATGTGATGGTACATTATTTTAAACACTCACATCTCTCTGAAACTAAGACAGAATGCACATGAGTGCCAAAAGTTTAACTACTTAATCTTTTATGTTTTATCATATTTTTGAAATAGTGGATACATACTTGAAGCAATGGAATTTTGGTGAAAAGCGTTATCACGCTAGCAGTATTATGATGCAAAATATACTTCAAAAAACATTATTTGTATTTGCCTTTTGAAATTAGTAAGGGAAAAAAATTTCTGGCGGGTTAGGAGAGACTATTATTCCTTAAATTTTGATTTATAGCCTGAACTTAGTATCTACCTAAGTCCAAAGCAGAACAAGGTTATTGTCTTCCTGTGACTTTTAACTTCTTTAATTTAATGAAGAATCTATCAGACTTTTAGATTCTCCTTTTGGAAGATGGAAAAAATGTCTTTTGGTCTACGGCCAAAGACATTATGAAGATCATACAGAATAATTAACGACCAAAAATGTAGCCAATGCCTTTTCCCCCATAATCTTGACCTATTTGTATTAACAAAGTGGATTTGGTGATAATTATTGTTCTTCTATAAAGCAGGAAGCCTGTTGTTTATTTAGAGTGGGAAACTGGGACACAGCTGCCTTGTGTAAGAACTCATTTGGCAAAATCTTCACACTTCAGTTTTAACCCATTTTTTGAATATATCTTATGAGAAATAGAAATTGCTCAATCCATTTAAAAATTAATATTTCAACACTATAAACTTCCACTATTATAAATTCTAGGATACCCTTGCAAGTGTGTTAGATTCTTCAAATAATGAGTTTTTAAAATATATTGAACCATTAATAATAAATGTTGTCCAGTGTACTAGTTAAGCAAAGGCTATTGGATTTAAACATGTTAATGCACATTTCAAAAACTGACAAGTCACCATTAATACAAAATAATTCGTAATATTTTTTGATTATTTGGGGGAAATATTTGTGCATAAATCCACTATTAAATACTTATTCAAGAACTGCATTTTGCAAAAGCAAGAGTTAATATTCTTGCTTCTCAGCCTTTGGCTAAGACCAAGTGAAGAGTTAATGATAGTGAATAAAGAATAATTTATATTTTTAATGTAACTGATGACTTTACAATATGCTATTTAAAGATGCTTTTCAACACAATTACAGTACTGGTGTCTTTGACATAAAGAATAGGAAGTACAAAAATATTCAAAGATATGAAAAAGTATCATTTCATGCTTGTTAAAAAGCGAAAAATACTAACTCAGCCATATATAATATTATGTAACATTCTTAAAGCATATCTAGGAAGAAAACTCAGAGATGTGAATTACTTTAGACATTCCATTTAAATAATTGTTTCTATAAAATTGAGTTTTTAACTGAGAATATATATAACATATAAAATGGGGGAGTGTGAGCTATGACTCTATCATTGCTAACTGTTTATGACCTGAAGAAGAGAAAGGATTTCTTCCTCTAATGATGCTGTATGATATGGCATTAATAAGAGCAAGGACACTTGTGGCACCAGATATTCCCACTGCTAGGATCACTTATAGGTTATTCTAGTCAAGGATTTGGAAAAGTCAAAGTATATAATGAAACAAATGTGAAAACATTTATGCTAAAGTAACTTTGAATAAATTGATTCAAATGTGACAGAAACAATGATAACTTTTTCTAGTGGCAATATTCTTACTCCTGTTACAACATTTGTGAACTATTATCCAAAATATAGGTGGTTATGAATTAACCATTTGGGATTAAGTATTACATGTTATTTGAATACAATTTTCAATGAATTCTGATTTATCTCAGAAAAAAACATTATGCATGTGAACATTTATCCAGTATCTTGTATTTTATTTTATTTTAAAAATTTAATAAATTCATTTTAACTGGAGGCTAAATACTTTACATTATTGTAGTGGTTTTGCCATACATTGACAAGAATCAGCCACGAGTATACATGTGTTCCCCGTCCTGAAACTCTTTCCCACATCCCTCCCCATCCCATCCCTCTGGGTCATCCCAGTGCATGATCGCGAGTACCCTGTCTCATGCATCAAACCTGGACTGGTGATCCATTTCACATATGATAATATACATGTTTCAATGCCATTCTCCCAAATCATCTCACCCTCTCCCACTCCCACAGAGTTGAAAACACTGTTCTATACATCAGTATCTCATTTGCTGTCTCACATATAGAGTTATGGTTATTATCTTTCTAAATTCCATATATATGCTTTAGTATACTGTATTGATGTTTTTCTTTCTGGCTTACTTCACTCTGTATATTAGGCTCCAGTTTCATCCAACTCATTAGAACTGATTCAAATGTATTTTTTTAATGGCTGAGTAATATTCCATTGTGTATACGTACCACTGCTTTCTTATACATTCGTCTGCCAATAGACATCTAGGTTGCTTCTATGACCTGCTATTATAAACAGTGCTAGAATGAACATGGGGGTACACGTGTCTTATTCAATTTTGGTTTCTTTGGTGAGTGTGACCAGCAGTGGGGTTGCTGGGTCATATGGCAGTTCTATTTCCAGTTTTTAAGGTGTCTCCACAATTTTCCCCATAGTGGCTATACTAGTTTGCATTCCCACCAACAGTGTAAGAAGGTTCCCTTTTCTCCACATCCTCTCCAGCATGTATTGCTTGTAGACATTTGGATAGCAGCAATTTCTGACTGGCGTGAAATGGTACCTCATTGTGGTTTTGATTTGCATTTCTCTGATAATGAGTGATGTTAAGCATCTTTTCATGTCTTTGTTAACCATCTGTATGTATTCTTTGGAGAACTGTCTATTTAGTTCTTTGGCCCATTTTTTGATTGGGTCTTTTATTTTTCTGGAATTGAGCTACAGGAATTGCTTATATATTTTTGAAATTAATTATGTGTCAGTTGCTTCATTTTCTATTTGTTCCTCCAATTCTGAAGGCTGTGTTTTTACCTTACTTATAGTTTCCTTCCTTGTGCAAAAGCTTTTAAGTTTAATTAGATTTCATTTGTTTAGTTTTGCTTTTTAATATAAATTTATTTATTTTAATTGGAGGTTAATTACTTTACAATATTGTATTGGTTTTGCCATACATCAACATGAATCCACCAGAGGTATTTCCATTACTCTGGGAGGTGAGTCAAAGAGGATCCTGCTGTGATTTTTATCAGAGTGTTTTCTCCTTGTTTTCCTGTAGGAGTTTTATAATTTCTAGCCTTATGTTTAGATCTGCAATCCATATTGAATTTATTTTTCCACCATTTTTTTTTTTTTTTAATATCAGTTCAGTTCAGTACAGTAGCTAAGACGAGTCTGACTCTTTGTGACCCCATGAAGTGCAGCATGTCAGGCCTCCCTGTTCATCACCAACTCCCAGAGTTCACTCTGACTTGCCTCTATCGAGTCCATGATGTCACCCAGCGATCTCATCCTTGTTTGTCCCCTTCTTCTCCTGCCCCCATCCCTCCCAGCATCAAAGTCTTTTCCAATGAGTCAACAATTCCCATGAGGTGGCCAAAGTACCCGGAGTTTCAGCTTTAGCATCATTTCTTCCAAAGAAATCCCAGGGCTGATCTCCTTCAGAATGGACTGGTAGGATCTCCTTGCAGTCCAAGGGACTCTCAAGAGTCTTCTCCAACACCACAGTTCAAAAGCATCAATTCTTCGATGCTCAGCCTTCTTCACAGTCCAACTCTCACATCCATACATGACCATAGGAAAAACCATAGCCTTAACTAGATGGACCTTAGTCAGCAAAGTAATGTCTCTGCTTTTGAATATACTATCTAGGTTGGTCATGACTTTTCTTCCAAGGAGTAAGCGTCTTTTATTTTCATGGCTGCAGTCACCAACTGCAGTGATTCTGGAGCCTCCCAAAAGAAAATTTGACAATGTTTCCCCTGTTTCCCCATCTATTTCCCATGAAGTGATGGGACCGGATGCCATGAACTTCGTTTTCTGAATGTTGAGGTTTAAGCCAACTTTTTCACTCTCCACTTTCACTTTCATCAAGAGGCTTTTTAGTTCCTCTTCACTTTCTGCTGTAAGGATGGTGTTATCTGAATATCTGAGGTTATTGATATTTCTCCTGGCAATCTTGATTCCAGCTTGTGTTTCTTCCTGTCCAGCGTTTCTCGTGATGTACTCTGCGTATAAATTAAATAAGCAGGGTGACAATATACATACTTGAATTACTCCTTTTCCTATTTGGAACCAGTCTGTTATTCCATGTATAGTTCTAACTGTTGCTTCCTGACTTACATACAGATTTCTCAGTATACTAACACATATATATAGAATTTAGAAAGATGGCAACGGTAATCCTGTATACGAGACAGCAAAAGGTACACATTGTATATTACAGTCTTTTGGACTCTGTGGGAGAGGGAGAAGGTAGGAGGATTTTGGAGAATGGCATTGTAACATGTATAATATCATATATAAAACAAATCACCAGTCCATTTTGAATTTATTTTTGTGTATGTTTTTCGAAGGTCTTCTAGTTTCATTCTTTTACAAATGGTTGACCAGTTTTCTCAGCAACACTTGTTAAAGAGATTGTCTTTTATCCTTTGTATATTCTTGCCTCCTTTGTCAAAGATAAGGTGTCCAGATGTGCTTGGATTTATCTCTGGGCTTTCTATTTTGTTCCACTGATCTATGTTTCTGTTTTTTGCTAGTACCATACTGTCTTGATGACTGCAGTATAGCCTGAAGTCAGGCAGGTTGTTTCCTCCAGTTCCATTCTTCTTTTTCAAGCTTCTTTTGGCTATTTGAGGTTTCTTTCTTTCTTTCTTTTTTTTTTTTTTTTGTATTTCCATACAAATTGTGAAATTATTTGTTTGAGTTCTGTGAAAAATACCATTGCTATCTTGATAGGGATTGCATTGAATCTATAGATTGCTTTGGGTAGTATACTCATTTTCACTATATTGATTCTTCCAATCCACGAACATGGTGTATTTCTCCATCTATCTGTATTAACTTTGATTTCTTTCAACAGTGTTTTATAGTATTCTATATATGGATCTTTTGTTTCCTTAGGTAGATTTATTCCTAAGTATTTTATTTTTTTCATTGCAATGGTGAATGGAATATTTACCTTAATTTCTCTTTTTGTTTTCACAAGTTAGTATAGGAATGCAAGGGATTTCTGTGTGTTAATTTTATATCCTGCAACTTTACTATATTCATTGATTAACTCTAGTAATTTTCTGGTGGAGTCTTTTAAGGTTTTCTGTGTAGAGGATCATGTCATCTGCAAACAGTGAGAGTTTTACTTCTTTTCCAATCTGGATTCCTTTTTATTTATTTTTATGCTCTGATTGCTGTGACCAAAACTTCCAAAACTATGTTGAATAATAGTGGTGAGAGTGGGCACCCTTGCCTTGTTCCTGACTTTAGGGGAAATGCTTTCAGTTTTTCACCATTGAGGATGATGTTTGCTGTGGATTTGTCATATGTAGCTTTTATTATGTTGAGGTATGTTCCGTCTATTCTTACTTTCTGGAGGGTTTTTTGTCATAAATGGATGTTGAACTTTGTCAAAGGATTTCACTGCATCTATTGAGATAATCATATGTTTTTTTTCTATCAGTTTTTTAATGTGGTGTATTACATTGAATGATTTGTGGATATTGAAGAATCCTTGCAATCCCTGGGATAAAGCCCAGTTGGTCATGATGTATGATCTTTTTAATATGTTGTTGGATTCTGTTTGCTAAAATTTTGTTAAGGTTCTTTGCATCTATGTTCATCAGTGATATTGGCCTGTAGTTTTCTTTTTGTGGTGTCTTTGTCTGGTTTTCATATTAGAGAGATGGTGGCCTTATAGAATTAGTTTGGAAGTTTACTTTCCTCTGCAATTTTCTGGAAGAGTTTGAGTAGCATAGGTGTTAGCTCTTCTCTAAATTTTTGGTAGAATTCAGCTGTGAAGCCGTGTGGTCCTGGGCTATTGTTTTTGCATAATTTCTGATTACAGTTTCAGTTTTCGTGCTTGTGATGGGTCTCTTAAGCTTTTCTATTTCTTCCTGGTTCAGTTTTGGAAAGTTGTACTTTTCTAAGAATTTGTCCATTTCTTCCAAGTTGTCTGTTTTATTGACATATATTTGCTGATAGTAGTCTCCTATGATCCTTTATATTTCTGTGTTGTCTGTTGTGATTTCTCCATTTTAACTTCTAATTTTGTTGATTTGATTTTTCTCTCTTTATTTCTTGATGAGTCTGGCCAATTGTTTGTCAATTTTATTTATCTTCTCAAAGAACCAGCTTTTAGCTTTGCTTTTTTGCTATGGTCTCTTTTGTTTCTTTTGCATTTAATTCTACCCTAATTTTTAACATTTCTTTCCTTCTTCTCACCCTGCGGTTCTTCATTTCTTCCTTTTCTAGTTGCTTTAAGTGTAGAGTTGGGTCATTTTTTAAAAATATAAATATTTATTTTAATGGGAGGCTAATTACTTTGCAATATTTGTATTGGTTTTGCCATACATCAACATGAATCCACCACAGGTGTACATGTGTCCCCCACCCTTAACCCCCTCCCACCTCCCCATACCATCCCTCTGGGTCAGAGTTAGGTTATTTATTTGACTTTTTTCTTGTTTCTTGAGGTAAGCCTGTATTGCTATGAACCGTCCCATTAGATTTTACAGTGTCCCATAGTTTTTGGTTGTTGTGGTTTCCTTTTCATTCATTTCTATGCACATTTTCATTTCTTTTTTTATTTCTTCAGTGATTTGTTTGTTATTCACCAGCGTGTTGTTCAGCCTCCATAAGTTGGAATTTCTAATAGTTTTTCTTCTGTAATTGACATCTAATCTTATTGCATTGTGGTCAGAAAAAATAGCTGGAATGATTTCATTTGTGTGTGTGTGTGTGTATGTGTGTGTTTAACCAAGACTAGATTTATAGTCCAGGATGTGATCTATCCTGGAGAAGGTTCCATGTGCACTTGAGAAAAAAGTGAAATTCATTGTTTCATGGTGAAATGTCCTATAGATATCAATTAGGTTTAACTGGTCTATTGTATCATTTAAAGTTTGTGTTTCCTTGTTAATTTTCTGTTTAGTTGATCTATCCATAGGTGTGAGTGGGTATTAACGTCTCCCCCTATTATTGTGTTATTGCTAATTCCCCTTTCATACTTGTTAGCATTTGTCTTACATATTGTGGAGCTCCTATGTTGGGTGCATACATATTTATAATTGTTATATCTTCTTGGACTGATCCTTTGATCATTATGTAGTGTCCTTCTTTGTCTCTTTTCATAGCCTTTGTTTTAAAGTCTATTTTATCTGATATGAGTATTTCTACTCCTGCTTTCTTTTGGTCTCTATTTCCATGGAATGTATTTTTCCAGCCCTTCACTTTCAGTCTGTGTGTGTCCGTTGTTTCAAGATGCGTCTCTTGTAGACAAAATATACAGGGGTCCTGTTTTTGTATCCATTCAGCCAGTCTTTGCCTTTTGGTTGGAGCATTCAACCCATTTACATTTAAGGTAATTATTAATAAGTATGATCCCATTGCCATTTACTTTATTGTTTTGGGTTCAACTTTTACATCCTTTCTGTGTTTCCTGTCTAGAGAAGATCCTTTAGTATTTGTTGGAGAGCTGGTTTGGTGGTGATGAATTCTCTCAACTTTTGCTTGTCTGTAAAGCTTTTGATTTCTCCTTCATATTTGAATGAGATCCTTGCTGGGTACAGTAGTCTTGGCTGAAGGTTGTTATCTTTCATCACTTTAAGTATGTCTTGCCAACCCCTTCTGGTCTGAAGAGTTTCTATTGAAAGATCAACTGTTATCCTTATGGGAATCCCCCTGTGTGTTATTTTTTGGTGTTATCTTGCTGCTTTTAATATTTGTTCTTTGTGTTTGGTCTCTGTTAATATGATTAATATGCATCTTGTGGTGTTTCCCCTTGGGTTTATCCTGTTTGGAACTCTCTGTGTTTCTTGGACTTGGGTGACTATTTCCTGCCCCATTTTAGGGAAGTTTTCAACTATTATCTCCTCAAGTATTTTCTCATGGTCTTTCCTTTTTTCTTCTTCTGGGACTCCTATGATTCGAATGTTGAGTTGCTTAACATTGTCCCAGAGGTCTCTCAGCTTGTCCTCATTTCGTTTATTCTTTTTTTTTTTTTTCATTTTTACTCTCTGCTTCATTTATTTGTACCATTCTATCTTCTACCTCACTTATCCTATTTTCTACCTCCATTATTCTACTGTTAGTTGCCTCTAGAGTGATTTTTATCTCATTTATTGCATTATTAATTATATATTGACTGTTTTTTTTTTCTTCTAGGTCCTTGTTAAACGTTTCTTGCATCTTCTATATCCTTGTCTCCAAGCTATTTATCTGTAACTTCATTTTGTTTTCAAGATTTTGGATCATTTTCACTATCATTTTTCTGAATTCTTGTTCAGATAGATTGCCTATCTCTTCATCTTTTTAATTTTGGTTTTGTGGGCATTTATCTTGTTCCTTTACCTGCTGAGTATTTCTCTGCCTTTTCATCTTATTTAGATTGCTGTGTTTGGAGTGGCCTTTCCATATTCTGGCAGTGGTTCTTCTTTATTGTGAAGTCTCCTCACTGTGCGTCAGGTTGGATGTGTGACTTGTCAAGGTTTCCTGGTTAGGGAAGTTTGTGTCTGTGTTCTGGTGGTTAGAGCTGGATTTCTTCTCTCTGGAGTTCAATGAAGTGTCCAGTAGTGAGCTTTGAGGTGTCAATGGGTTTGGTCTGACTTTGGGAAACCTCTATATTGAAGTTCAGGGCTATGTTCCTATACTGCTGGAGAATTAGTATGGTATTTCTTGCTCTGGAACTTGTTGGCCTTTGGAGGGTGCTTGGTTTCATTGTGGTATGGAGGTTTTTGGATGAGCTCTTATAGATTAATGTTCCCTGGAGTCAGGAATTCTCTGGTGTTTTCAGGTTTTGTACTTAAGCCTCCTGCCTCTGGATTTCAGTGTTATTCTTACAGTAACTTCAAGTCTTTTCCATCTATACAGCACCAATGATAAAATATCTAGGTTAATGAGGAAAAGTTTATCCACAGTGAAAGACATCTGTAGAGATTCATAGAGTTACATAGAGAAGAGAAAAAGGAGGAGGGAGATAGAGGCAACCCAGTGGAGAAAATGGAGTGTCAAAAGAGGGAGAGAGCAATCAAGCCAGTATTCATACTCCCAAGTAAAAATGGGTACTAAAGATTGGTTTCTTAAAGGTACAAAATTGATAACAAATACCAAAAGCAAAGATTAAAAATCTAGAGTAAAGGTTAGACTCTCAAAAATACAATGTTAAAAAAAAAAAAGTCACGAAAATTATAATATATATAATATATGGTTTGCTTTAAGAATAGGGTCTTTGTTTTGCAAGACAATAGTAGATTATAAATGGAGAAGGCAATGGCACCCCCACTCCAGTACTCTTGCCTGGAAAATCCCATGGATGGAGGAGCCTGATGGGCTGCAGTCCATTGGGTCGCTAAGAGTTGGACATGACTGAGTGACTTCAATTTGACTTTTCACTTCATGCATTGGAGAAGGAAATGGCAACCCACTCTGGTGTTCTTGCCTTGAGAATCCCAGGGATGGGGGAACCTGGTGGGCTGCCGTCTATGGGGTCGCACAGTGTTGGACATGACTGAAGTGACTTAGCTTAGCAGTAGATTATAAAAATTAAAATTAAAAGAGTTATAGAGGATTTAAAAATAAAAAAATAAAAATGATAATAATTAAAATATATCTAGGAATTTCTCTGGAGCTGTTGAGGGCAGTGTGGTGTCACTCAAGTTTCAGATAGTTCCTTGATCTGACTTATACTTCCCAAGATTTATAGGACCCTTCTAATGTAGTTGCTAATAACTACAGGGGTTTAATCTGTTGCACCTGTCACTTCCAAAGTGGTCCCCTCTGTTTATTTTAGCTTCTTTTGTTTGCTGGTCTCTTCAGTGTTTAATTTCTGCCCTGACACAAGGAGATGAAGGTGGTTACTTATTTAGGTTCACTTGTTTGGTCGTGATATGGAGGAGGAACACTGCAAACAAATATCACTGGTATGTGTGGGGCGTACTCGCAGTGTTTCAGCCTCACTGGGTTTGCCCCGCTAATGGCGTGTGTGCTTTCATGGTCTATACTTCTCAGGCTCAAAGTTGCTCTGCTAGGAACTGTCTGAGGTGGGCCCTGGATTGCATACACTTCCACGTCTAAGCCCCTCAGGTTCAGGTTCTCGAGTACTCCACAAATGTGCAGACTCCATTGGGCCTGAGTATTGTGCCCTTCCCAGGTTTGAACAGCTCACATGACCAGATGCTTTATGAGCATAGTCACCTCCAGGTGGGCAGTGCACCTTACTGCCTTCCCCATCCCAGTCATTGGTTCTCTGGGTGTACAACAGGCGTGCCTTCTCAGGTGTGCCATGTGTCTCTTCTGGTGTGCTTATCTCTGGCTGCAACCCTCCCGGCGAATGTCAACCATCCAGAATACCAAGAACTCTTGGTTAGCAATGGAGCCTGCTTGCAGTTTGGTAGAGGACACCTCTCCGAGATGACAATTGCCCGTTTCTGGCTCTGGCTACCCACCACTCCCTGGCCCTGTCTGCTTGTCTCCAGAGGGGGATGGGCCAGTCTGCAGCCTGCTAGCTCTCCTCTGGTATTTGCTCTGTCCTTTGTTCTGTGAGCAGGCCTGGCAGTGCCTCAGGTTAGGGCTGTTCATGGGATAGTTCTCTCTCTCTCTCTCTCTCTTTTTTTTTTTCCTCTCTCTCTCTGGATATTCCACAGTTTGGGTTGCTATCTCAAGTTAGTTCCCTCAGATTGCCCTCAGGGTATTTGGGCCTGGTCCTTACCCTAAGCAATGAGGCCCTGGCCTCCCTGTTCAGCCCCCGCTTGCTGGTCACAGCTGCAAGTGCTGGGAGTTAGAGTTAGGCATGTAATCTGTGGGGTTTCATTACTTATTTATTTATTTTTCCTCCCAGTTATGTTGCCCTCTGAGATTCCAAGATTCCCCACAGACCCGCCAGTGAGAGTGTTTCCTGGTGTTTGGAAACTTCTCTTTTAAGACTCCCTTCCTAGGAAGGATCTCCACCCCTACCTCTTTTGTCTCTCTTTTTATCTTTTATATTTTGTCCTACCTACTTTCCAAGACAATGGGCTGCCTTTCTTGGTGCCTGATATCCTCTGCCAGCATTCAGAAGTTGTTTTGTGGAATTTTCTCAGCTTTCAAATGTTCTTTTGATGAATTCGTGGGGGAGAAAGTGGTATCCCTCTCCTATTTCTCCACCATTTTAGGACCTCCCCCAGTATTTTGTATTTTAATTAGTCAAACTTATTATGTTCCTAGTATCAAAATACTGATTGCCTTGAGCAAGAGGAAAAAATTGCTTTTCTTTTTGAAGCACAAAATACGTGGTATTTGCTTTTCTACTAGTGTTTATATTGATTTGCATATACATTAGAGATAAGTTATTGAACAAGTAAATCTTTATATAACCTTACACTAATAATGCAAGTACATTTTAATTGGTCAAAAGATAAACCTAATTTCTTGCTTTTATTAATGTAGACATTATAACTGTACAGTAAATGTCACATGAAAAGACATGTGACATGTCACATTCAGGACACTGAATACCACAGTCCTGGGAGTTGTGGCATGCTGGCATAAAAAAAAATTATTTTAAAAGGTTTTTTTTTTTAGAAAGAGTGATTGGTGCTCCCATTGTATTAGGCATATTATAGATTCAATACACTATCTGAAGTTTTTTAATGAGGAGCATTAGAATGTTTGTATGGATATTTGATGGACAAGCAATTAATCAAAGTTACCCTAATGAACTATAATTTTAATGTTTGTATCGAAGGCAACCTGTCCTTGAATTACTCATTACAAGATTTCAAAGACAACTGTATGTGCTATAAAAACATAATCACAAAGATATTCTTCATTGAAACAACACTTTTTCTTTACAGCAAACTAAAGTTTAATGATGCAGATAAATAAACTGTTTTAATGCAACAGATTAATCATATATTTCTTACAAAATGGTTGAAAATACAAGGACAAAATGACATTTCTTAAAATGTATGTGATCTAAATATATGTATGTAATTTATGAATGATAATCCATTTACTCCATTAGATGATTACAGAACTTCCACAGGACTGGGGAAACAGACACTTGGAGAGCACAAACAAAACCTTGTGTGCACCAGGACCCAGGAGAAAGGAACAGTGGCCTCATAAGAGACTGAACCAGACTTACCTGTGAGTGTCCAGGAGTCTCTGGCAGAGCCATGGGTCAACAGAGGCCTGCCATGGGGTCAGGGGCACTTAAAATTATAGTCCTGAGAGTTCCGACATGCTGGCCTAAATCCATTTGAAGGAGGTCACCTTTACTGCCATTACCCCTACTATAGTTTGACTTCAGGTCAAAGTACAGGGAGGGAACACAACACCACTCATCAACAGAAAATTGGATTAAAGATTTACTGAGCATGGCCCTGGCCAGAGCAAAACCCAGAATACCCTACAGTCAGTTGCTCCCATTAGGAAGCTTCCACAAAACTAATCTTTATTCATCAGAGGGCAGAAAAAATGAAAGCCACAATTACAGAAAATAAATCAAACTGATCACATGAATCACAGCCTTGTCTAACTCAGTGCAACTATGGTTCATGCTGTGCAGACTAAGCAAAACAGACAGAATATGGTGGAGAGTTCTGACAAAATGTGATCCACTGGAGAAGGGAATGGCAAATCACTTTAATAGTCTTGCCTTCAGAACCCCATGAATAGTATGACAAAGCAAAAATATATGACACTGAACAATGAACTCCCCAGGTTGGTAGGTGCCCAATATGGTATTCTATGGAGAACAATGGAGACATAGCTCCAGAAGAAATGAAGAGGCTGAGCCAAAGGGAAAACAACACCCAGTTGTGGATGTGACTGGTGAGGAAAGAAAAGTCTGATACTGTAAAGAACAATATTGCATAGGAACCTAGAATATTAGGTTCATGAATCAAGGTAAATTGGCAGTGGTCAAACAAGAGATAACAAGAGTGAACATCGACATTTTAGAAATCAGTGAACTAAAATGGAAATCAAATAGGAAATCAAAACCCATAGGTTATGAGCTGTTGTGTTTTCATTGTCATTTGTTTCTAGAAATTTTTTGATATCTCTTTTGATTTCTTCAATAACCTGTTGGTTATTTAGAAATGTGTTGTTTAATCTCCATATGTTTGTGTTTCTTACTTTTTTTTTTCTTGTAATTGATATCTAGTCTCATAGGATTGGGGTCAGAGAAGATGACTGATATGATTTCAAATTTCTTAAATTCACTGAGGTTTGATTTGTGACCCAAGATGTGGTCTATCCTGGAGAATACTCCATGTGTACTGAGAAGGTGTATTCCTCTGCATTTGGACGGAGTGCCCTGAAGATATCAATGAGATCCATCTCATTTAATGTATCATTTAAGATGGGTGTTCCTTATTAATTTTCTGTTTTGATGATCTGTGAACTGGTCTGAGTGGGGTGTTAAAATCCCCTACTATTATTGTGTTACTGCCAACTTCTCCTTTTATGTCTGTTAATGTTTGTCTTATGTATTGAGGAGCTCCTATGTCTGGTGCATAAGTGAAAGAAAGTCGCTCAGTCATGTCTGACTCTTTGCAACCCCATGGACAGTAGCGTGCATCTGGGTCTTCTCTCCATGGGATTTACTAGGCAAAAGTACTGCAGTGGATTGCCATTACATCCAGTGCATCAGTTCAGTCGCTCAGTCGTGTCCGACTCTTTGCAACCCCATGACTTGAAGCAAGTCAGGCCTCCCTATTGAAGACCAACTCCCGGAGTTCAATCAAACCCATATCCATAGAGTTGGTGATGTCATCCAGCCGTTTAATCCTATGTCGTCTCCTACTCTTACTGCCCCCAATCCCTCCCAGCATCAGAGTCTTTTCCAATGAATCAACACTTCGCATGAGGTGGCAAAAGTACTAGAGTTTCAGCTTTAGCATCATTCCTTCCAAAGAAATCCCAGAGCTGATTTCCTTCAGAAGGGACTGGTTGGATCCCCTTGCAGTCCAAAGGACTCTCAAGAGTCTTCTCCAACACCAAAGTTCAAAACCATCAATTCTTCAGCACTCAGCCTTCTTTACAGTCCAATTCTCACATCCATATATGACCAATGGAAAAACCATAGCCTTGACTAGATGGACCTTAGTCACAAAGTAATGTCTCTGCTTTTGAATATACTATCTAGGTTGGTCATAACTTTCCTTTCAAGGAGTAAGCATCTTTTAATTTCGTGGAAGCAGTCACCATCTGCAGTGATTTTGGAGCCCCAAAAAGTAAATTCTGACACTGTTTCCACTGTTTCCCCATCTATTTCCCATGAAGTGATGGGACCGGATGCGGATGCCATGATCTTCGTTTTCTGAATGTTGAGTTTTAAGCCAACTTTTTCACTCTCCTCTTTTACTTTCATCAAGAGGCTTTTTAGCTCCCCTTCACTTTCTGCCATAAGGGTGGTGTCATCTGCATATCTGAGGTTATTGATATTTCTCCCGGCAATCTTGATTCCAGCTTGTGTTTCTTCCAGTCCAGCGTTTCTCATGATATACTCTGCATATATGTTAAATAAGCAGGGTGACAATATACAGCCTTGACGTACTCCTTTCCCTACCTGGAACCAGTCTGTTGTTCCATGTCCAGTTCTAACTGTTGCTTCCTGACCTGTATACAGATTTCTCAAGAAGCAGGTTAGGTGGTCTGGTATTCCCATCTCTTTCAGAATTTTCCACAGTTTATTGTGATCCACACACTCAAAGGCTTTGGCATAGTCAATAAAGCAGAAATAGATGTTTTTTCTGGAACTCTCTAGCTTTGTCCATGATCCAGCAGATGTCGCCAACTTGATCTCTGATTCCTCTGCCTTTTCTAAAATCAGCTTGAACATCAGGAAGTTCATGGTTCACGTATTGCTGAAGCCTGGCTTGGAGGACTTTGAACATTACTTTACTAGCATGTGAGATGAGTGCAATTGTGCAGTAGTTTGAGCATTCTTTGGCATTGCCTTCGTTTGAGATTGGAATGCAAACTGACCTTTTCCAGTCCTGTGGCCACTGCTGAGTTTTCCAAACTTGCTGGCATATTGAGTGCAGCACTTTCACAGCATCATCTTTCAGGATTTGAAACAGCTAAACTGGAATTCCATCACCTCCACTAGCTTTGTTCATAGTGATGCTTTCTATGGCCCGCTTGACTTCACACTCCAAGATGTCTGGCTCTAGATTAGTGATCACATCATCATGATTATCTGGGTCGTGAAGATCTTTTTGTACAGTTCTTCCATGTATTCTTGCCACCAAAAGGTTGCAAAAATGATATAATGATCTCTGTCTGTCTCCAAGGCAAACCATTCAATATCACAGCTATCCAAGTCTATGCCCCAACCAGTAACGCTGAAGAAGCTGAAGTTGAACAGTTTTATGAAGACCTACAAGACCTTTTAGAAATAACACCCACAAAAGATGTCTTTTTCATTATAGGAGACTGGAATGCTAAAGTGAGAAGTCAAGAAACACCTGAAGTAACAGGCAAATTTGTCCTTGGAATGCGGAATGAAGCAAGGCAAAACTAAGAGAGTTTTGACAAAATAATGCCCTGGTCATAGCAAACACCCTCTTCCAACAACACAAGAGAAGACTTTAAACATGAGCATCACCATCTGGTCAACACCGAAATCACACTGATTATATTCTTTGCAGTCAAAGATGGAGAAGCTCTATATTGTCAACACAAACAAGAGCAGGAGCTGACTGTGGCTCAGATCATGAACTCCTTATTACCAAATTCAGACTTAAATTGAAGAAAGTAGGGAAAACCGCTAGACCATTCATGTATGACCTAAATCAAATCCCTTATGATTATACAGTGGAAGTGAGAAATAGATTTAAGGGCCTAAATCTGTTAGATAGAGTGCATGATGAACTATTGAATGAGGTTCATGACACTGTACAGGAGACAGGGATCAATACTATCCCCATGGAAGAGAAATGCAAAAAGGAAAATGGCTGTCTGGGGAGACCTTACAAATAGCTGTGAAAAGAAGAGAGGTGACAAGCAAAGGAGAAAAGGAAAAATATAAGCATCTGAATGCAGAATTCCAAAGAATAGCAATAAGAGATAAGAAAGCCTTCTTCAGCTATCAATGCAAAGAAATAGAGGGGAAAGAACAGAATGGGAAAGACTAGAGATCTCTTCAAGAAAATTAGAGATACCAAGGGAACATTTCATGCAAAGATGGGCTCAAGAAAGGACAGAAATTGTATGATGTACTCTGCATAGAAGTTAAATAAGCAGAGTGACAATATATAGCCTTGACATAGTCCTTTTCGTATTTGGAACCAGTCTGTTGCTCCATGTCTAGTACTAACTGTTGCTTCCTGACCTGCATATAGCTTTCTAGGTATTTACAATTGTTATGTCTTCCTCTTGGATTTATCCCTTGATCACTATTTAGTGTCCTTCTATATCTCTTGTAATATTCTTTGTTTTAGGGTCTATTTTGTTTGATATTTTGTCAAGCTGTCTTTCCTTTCCATTTGCATGTAATATATTTTTCCATCCTCACCTTTTCAGTCTATATCTTAGTGCTGAATTGGGTATCCTGTAGACAGCATGTGTGTGTGTGTGTGTGTGTGTGTGTGTGTGTGTGTATATATATATATATATATATATATATATATATATGTATATGTATATGTATATTGTGTCTATTCAGCCAGTCTGTGCCTTTTGGTTGAGCATTTAATCCATTTGCATTTAAAGTAATTACATATATATATAGTGGCTCTTGCCATTTTCTTAGCTGTTTGCGGTTGATTTTACAGATCTTTTTTTCTTCTTTTGTATTTTTTGACTATATAAGTTCCTTTAACATTTGTTGTAAAACTGGTTTGGTGGTACTGAATTCTCTTAACTTTTGCTTGTCTGTAAAGCTTTTGATTTCTCCATCAATTTTGAATGAGATCCTTGCCGGGTACAGTAATCTTGGTTGTAGATTTTTCAGTACTTTATATATATATATATCTTGCCATTTCCTTCTGGCCTGCAGAGTTTCTGCCGAAAAATCACCTGTTAAGCATATTGGGTTTCCCTTGTATATAAAATAAATATAGAAGGGGAAATGAAACATTAGTAATTTCTGAAATTAGCAGGAATTGAGAGACTTTGCAATTAAACTGAACCAGAGGTGAATCTTGACTAGAATTTCTTGGCTTTGTGATGTTGGAGAATGCACTCAACCTCTGTGGTCTTTGGTTTCCCCATTTATGAGCTGTTACTATTTCTTCTACCCTGATCTTGATGGAGTATTTCTTTATTCATTTCCACTCATGTTCCCTGATTTGCACTGCCCAGATTGATGCCAGAGCAAACAGGCAGAGGCATCCATTTGTATTTTTGCTTCATTTTTGAAAGAAGATTTATACTGTGCTCCTTGCTCTTTTATTCTTTTGTTAAAATAAACTTTAATTTTATATTGGAACATAGCTGATTAACAATGTTGTGATAGTTTCAGGTGCACACCAGATTGACTCAGCCATGCATATATATGTATCGATTCTCCCTTGAACTCTCCACCCATCCAGGCTGCCACATAATATTGAGCAGATCTTGTATACAGAAAATCTTAAGAAATTCACTAAAAATATATTAAAACTAATAAGCTGAGAAGTTTACAGGCTTTAAGAGCAATATATAAAAATTAAGTGTACTTCTATATTCTAGCAATAAACATCCCAAAAAAGAAATTAAGGAAACACTTCCATTTACAGTGGAATAAAATACTTAGGAACAAATTGAACAAAGAAAATACAAAGTTTTTACTCTGAAAAAGTTGAAATAACTACTGAAAGAAATTAAAGAATCTGCCTGCAGTGTGGGAGACTCAGGTTCAATCCCTGGGTCAGGAAGATTTCCCCTGGAGGAGGAAATGGCTACCCACTCCAGTATTCTTGCCTGGGAAATCCCAGGGACAGAGAGCCTGGTGGGATACAGTCCATAGGGTCACAAAGAATCAGATACAACTGAAGTGACTTAGCACAGCCCAGGGCACAATGGATTGTTAGGAGTTTGGTTCAATGTGGTCAAATGGATAGTAAAACTATTTGAAACATTCAATTTAGATTTTCACATTTTACTTCGAGTTTTGGGTGACTAACGCATACATACATATTGAAATAAATTAAAGATACAAATAAGTGGAAAAACATTCATATTCAAAGATAGGAAGATTTAACACTGCTAAAGTCTTAATATTGTTAAAATCACAAACTGATTTTCAGATTTAATACAACCCTATCAAAATCTGCAAAATCCAAACAGAATTTTTGCAGAAATTGAGTGGAGGAATTAAAACCTTAATATATTTCTGGTAGGAATGTAAAATTGTGCAGTCAGTTTGGAAAAGTATTTGACAGTTCTTCACATTAAATTTAAAATTGACCCCATATGATCCAGCAACTCCATACATAGGTATATTCCCAAAAGAAATGAATAACTGTGTCTACACAAAAACTTTTAAACAATATTCATAACAACATTACTCACCACAGGCAAAAAGTAAAAACAATTCAAATGTCCACCAGTTGATGAATGGATAAATAAAATGTGGCATAATCATACGAAGTACAATCTTGAGCAATAAAATAAAAGAATTGAAGTACTGACACATGCTACAAAATGGAGGAATCTTAAAAATATTATGCTAAATGAATCAAGCCAGTCTCAAATACTTCACTGAAAGGATTCCATTAATATTACATGTCTAGAATTGGAAAATCTATAGAAGAGAAAGGTAGATTAATGGTTAGTTAGGTCTATGGAGTTTGATATGGTTGCTTAGGGCTGTGGAGTATGTGGAGAAGTGGCCAGTGAATGCTAATGGATACCAGGTTTCTTTTTGTAGTGATAAGGATGTCTCAAAATTGATTTTGATGACAGTGGCACAATTATGTGACTAAACATTATTGAATTATTCACTTTATATGAGTGGATTTTATGGCATGTGAATTGTATCTCAAACTCTTAAAAAGGAATTTCTATAAATCACAGATTTCAGTGAAAATGACTTGGTATCTGTTTCCTCATCATAAAGAGGCAAATAACTCAATGCTGAAACTATTATGTATTCCTTTATTGTAGAACTTAAGGCTGCCAAATCAGTTGCTTTTCTGATGGCAAGGAAATAAAACATAATTATGTGTATGTTCATACATTTCCTTGCATGCTTTGATGATTTAATATTACTACAAATACATAAAACTTTACCTTCCTGGATATTTCTAAAATATAAATGTGCAAAAATATAGATTTTTAAAAATGTTAATCTCAAAGGGACATTTTTAAAGTGTCTTGTAAGTGAAGAAAAGTAAATGGTTATCTAATGGAGAAAATTAGCCTTATCTGTGACAATCATTTCTGTTATAGTTTATTCCTTGGTTTCAGGATAATGACAGTACCTGGACTCTATATCCTGTTGAGGATTTACAAGAATATGAATTTCTATTTTTGACTTTTAGGATTGTGTGTCTTAGATAAATGACCTTTTAAAAAATTATAATATTCTTCATTATCGCTAATAGCACTCGGCTCTAAAGTCAATTTTTATATTGATTAGCTACTCTGTCTTTCCTTTGCTAGTCTTTGTGTAGTATACTTATTGAAATTTGATACCTATTGGCATTTTAAAATTTTACAGAAACCTTATAAAGGAGTTTTAAAACTTTTTTAGTTTAGAGCTAAGTATTTTAGATCTGTAATCCTTTATGTTGCTAAATTCTGATTTGCCACAATTTCCAAAATAAAGAATACAGAAATCAATTGACTTTGAGATAAGCATGGCTGTATTTGATTCCTGAAACTGAAAGGCATATCTTAGAGTTCAATAAGCTATTTTCAAATTAACCTAATTTATTCTTAGATCTATTATCAGATTAATTAATTATATTCTTAACCAAATTGTTAGCTATAATTGGTTAGTTCATTACATGTTTATGTACTGGTTTTTCCATTCATTTCACCCATGTCAACATTTTGTGTTAGTCAGGACCATATTTCAATGGATTTGTGTGTATAGATCAATGACCACAGCTCCCATTCACAGTCATAAATGCAATTTAAAATATCTACGTTTGGGAGACTAAGCCAAAATATCCTACTTATAAGAATGAAATGCCATTCACCCACTCCTGATTATTTATATTACTGTAGGAATTACTTTGTGGCAAATCGAGTACCAATTATGAAAATATTAGAAGCCTCTGATGTATTTATGTATAGATAATTAAGCATTCATGCAGCAATATGATTTAAGTAGCTAATAAACACATGCTTTTGAAACATAAATGTTATCATTTGTTTCCCACCTTAACAGCTGCAGAAATAACTATTCAACCTACTGTGGAAGAGGCCTCTGACAACTGCACTCAAGAATGTCTCATCTTGGGCCACTCTGATGCCTGCTGGATGCCAGCTTCACTGATGTATTCCAGCCCTTCACAGGCGCAGGCCTCTGCTCTAGGCCACAGCCCTCCCCCGACACAGACAACTCTTCGCCGACGCAACCCTTTGGTGACACAGACAGCTGCTCCCTGCCACAGCCCTCCAATGACCCAGGCTATAGCACTATGCCACAGCCCTCCACCAGCACAAACCTCTGCTCTCCACCACAGCCCACCTCTAGCACAGGCTCTTCTCCACAGCCCTCTACCAACACAGGCCTCAGCCCTTTACTACAGCCCTCCCCTAGCACAGGCTGCTGCAATCCACTGTAGTCCTCCTCTGCGACAGCCTGCTGCCCTTCATCGCAGCCCTGCACAACCACCAATGGGTCTGCAGCAGAGTTGGGGGCAAGGTGCTGGCCTTGAAGGACTACTTTCTCTTGACCAAGGAGCACAAGGTAGTACAAGATCTAATTTTTGTGCCATGTCTGAAATACTTCATCCTAGTGATGATTCAATTAAAATCATTCCCTTGACAACCTTCACTCCAGGCCAACAGGCTAGACCCTCTAGGTGTGATTCTCCCATTATGGAAGAACATCCCTTATAAAGCTAAAACAGCTACTTCATATCTTCCAACAAGATGTTTATAATCAAAGTTTGAAACCGAATTTCAGTGCGTACTTTGAATTGTTAGATTTGTAAATAGCTATGTAAATAGAAGCCTATAACAGAATCAAGTCTAGAGCTAGACCCTTAGTCAAAAGTTAAAATAAATTTACAATTTGATTAATTATATTGCTATATATCACCAATTGGAAATTGGAACAATTATAAACCAAAATTAAAAGATAATAGTATATAAAATATCTCCAAATATGAAATGATTAAGTATGAATATATATAAAAATCTGAGTGCTGAAAAGTGAAAAATGATGAAAAATTAAAGATAGCATAAATAAAAGAAAAAAATGCGTATTTAAAAAAATTGAAAAAAGTTACATACCTCTGTACAGAAAGTCTTATCATGACAGATATTAAGATAGTATATATTACTTCTGATGCACTGTATTTTTTTCTTTTCACCAACATCTTCAATATTACTGATTGTTTTCCATTCTGTTTTTTCTGGACTCAGTACATAGCCAATGGAAAACTAGCAAATATCTGATTTTCCAAGAGTACTTGTATTCCATCTAAACTTTTGTTTAAACAACATTAGAAGGCATAAGTAACAGTTTGTCTTTTTGCTTGATATTTGTTGTTGTCTCCACTTTTTGTTACTAGTTTCTTTTTGCAAAAATGAACAGTAGAAAATGTAAATATCTCATATTTTTGGTCTCTATTTTCACGTTTTCTAGTTTTAAGAATATATTGTTGATATACTTTTATATAAATTTTCAGTAAAGAACTTATAAAAACTCTATAGATTTCTGTCAGTAACCTATTTCTCTACTCTTTAGTAGAGTTCGAGACACTAAAGTGCAATAACTGTGCCCAAATTAGGTAATTAACTCCTAAAAAGGGCCTCTTTTTTTTTTTTTTGTTAAATCTATCTTTGTAGTTTAGTGTAAACTGCATCAGAAATCATATTGTATCTGTCATCTTAAGCCTATATTTCATTATCAATTGAGCCTTATCTTATGAAATCTGTATATAACAGATGAGAAAATCACAAAGAAAGTGGATGTACTGAATACTTAATCCAAATAAATATAACTGTAGATAAAACCACATACTAAACCTTTAAAACTAAGGGATTTTTATCATTCTAGCTCAATCTACTGAAGCAAAACACTGATAACAAGATGAAAGTTAGGAAGGAACTTTTCAGGAGACATAATTAAAAATGTACATCAAATGTGTTACAGTATAGAAGTTTAAGGAGATGTGCAGAGGGAGAAATGAAGTTCATGACTGCTTTTTGGGGTGGAGAAGAACCCCAAACACACACAAAGAAAATCCCAACAAAATCTCATATGTGAAACAAAATACGTCATTCTAAACAAATAATATATGAGTAATCATGGGGAACATTAGTTTCCTTTGGTTGTATATTCTTTATGTTATTTTTTGTCCTCTTAACTGGTCGTGATCTTCTATGTGCACATTTCATCAATTTACAGAAACACCATCAACTTAATTTTCCTCCATAGCAAAACTGAGAAAATGCTTTGTTTCAGTTTTACACTAAATCAAGAGACAATTGATGTTTTAGTTGGGATGGGGCAAATGAATATTTCTTCTTGATTAAATTAGATATAGACTTTGTAATGTGTAACTTAAAGATATATAATTTATGATTAAACTGTGTGTAAATGTTGTATTATAAACTGTGGTAAGTGTATAGTTTTATTGGTGAAGTTTTCCAGTGAATCTTGAGAAAGCTTCTCTTAATATGTCCAGCAGGCTATATAGCGTTTTGAGACTATGTTATTTCCATTATGAAACTCTTTAAATCTTGTCTGATTTGATGTGTAGAACTTCTTAACTTTTAACTACTAGAGTTTAATTACTGAATTTTCAAATTAATTAATATTACTGATTTTTCTTCCTCCTTTGTGTTTGTTAATATTCAAAGGGATCTGGAGCACTCTGGTATTCTAGGAGCATGTGAGTCCTGAAGGACTGATGATGTTTGAAAATACTGAAATATGACCACATATATGTGTTGGTATTATTGTAGCTATGGTTGATGAAGATTTTAGACCTGGGGAATATGAAAAAAACCGACAATGACAAGATCAGTGCTTCCAGTAGACTTTAGAATGTTTTTGTCTCTAAAACTTGTAAAGTTAATGTGAGCATTTCCTCTTCTATTTTAGTTATTCCTATAATTTCCTCTCTACATTCTTAGTTAAGATCTACACACAAATAAATAAATAAAGTGATTAAAAAGGAGAAATTAAAAGACTATTAAATAATGTCAGTAGTATGAATAGTTACTAGCTATCTTGAAAATCAGAATAAAACCAAAGTCAGTTTTTTTTTCCTTATAGTGTGATCTATTTTGTTATGGGGGTGGCTCTTAAATCCTCATGTAAAATTTGTGAAGTGTTGGTACCTTTCCTAGATATATAGGAATGAACAAATATGCTTTTATTGCCCTTTCTATCTCTGATTGTACCATCAGACTTAGATTGTGTTCAGAATATTAAATGACTGGGCACCCTCTTCTGGGTGGTACCAGACAGAGTTTAAATGGAAGCAGGCTCAAAATAGCCAAAGATGCAAGGGGTGTGAGCCCAGTTTTTCTCCCCTGTGCATTCTCTCCCTAAGCTTCCACTAAGTCTGGCCTTGGCAACCTATTACTGCCAAGGTTTCAGATTCAATGAGGTATTTCTCATCATGTTGCAAACTCTTTCTTTGGGTGGATGGACAGAGCTATAGATTGACAAAACTCACAGATATTTTTAATGCACCAAATTTAGTCCCAGAACTCCAAATAGGCTTATTTTACTATAAATTAAAAAAAAATATTTCCTTTGAAAAAGTAAGAGTTGATTTACTTATAAGAACTTACAGTTGAATGACAAGGATGGTAATAATACGTTCAATCAAACTAGTTCTTTTTTTTTTTTTTTGGCCATATACAATCAATGTGATCATTAACTTACTAGCTATAATGTTAATATACCACATTTGTAAGTATGTACTCAAACACCGTGTATCTTATATGCTAAGTGCATACACATTTTTCTTTAAACTTATCTTCAAGTTTTAGCTAATAATGTGTCAATGTATTAGAAACAAACTTACATAATGTACAAATGATGTGATAAATTTAGAGTACATTTTGTGTAGTCTTATTTAATTATTTAACATTTTGTTTTTGGTAATGTAAATTTGGTTAGAAAAAGGTCATTGTAAAATGATTAGTGTTATTGTGTATAGGTGACAGTTTATGAAGAGCCTCTGCCTTCTTAAATATTTGCCACACACTTTCATCGAAGTGGAGAAAAATAAACTCAAAATATCACACATTCTGCAATCCTAACAATGGAGTCCTGTCACAAGCAAAAAAAAAAAAAAAAGATCCTTTTCAGTCATGGGAAAATTAAGTTTTACCCACATGCATATTTCAACATTATATTTTTTGTTGTTTATATTGTCTGAATGTGCATACATCTCAATCCACATTTATGAATATGAATATCATTTTGTTTAAACTTTTTATTCTCTTCTGATATATATTTTCCACTTTGGTCATCATCTCTTGTTCTTTCCTATTTGGTTTCATATTTTCACATTTGTTTCCAAATCAAAATTATAGTTATATTTAGATAACCTTGTCTCACAATCCTTAGACACTCTTTTGGATATTTCTAACTGGCACAATTGCCCTGGAAAGCATGGTAGCAAGAGAAGCTGAAGTATATATGAACAAGAACTTTTTACATTAACACGCCAATTACCACTCCAGAGGAATTTTATGCAGAGGCCTTAAAATATTAACTCATAATCACTTTCTTACATTAATCATCTATATTCTTTCAGTAAATATAATTTTTAAAAGAAGTGCAAATTGACATCAATAAAAGTAGTAATGAGAAGGCCACTCAGAAAAATGTGTGTGCACAAATGAAAAGGAAAAAAAGAACACACAAAAAAACAAAACACGAAGGCAATTGTTAAGTGATTGTATGTGATACTTTTTCAAATAAAATATGTGAAATTTATGCTATCCCTGCTTAAAATACTTGGAATTTTATGAAATATGTATTTATGTTAGTATTTTGAGAAGATTCCTCCTCTGTGATATCATACAGCATCTGAAAGTGAAAAATATATCAAAGCAGCTCTATCCATGCTTTGGAAGTGAGAAGGTTGGATATTGTATGCTGTAGGAAGGCAGTATGTAGTCCAGTGGCAAATGTGTATTAATTGTTCTATATCAGATTCTGTATTGCATGATTTCTTATTCATTATTATAGGTATTAATAAAGCTATGAGAAATAAAAATGCATATTTACTATGTGTGTTCTTTCATTTAAAAGTCAAAGGTTTTATTTTATTTTAAATTGTTCTTAAAATATATCTAGGGTAAAATATACCTTTAGGTGGAATATTTCAATGAGTTAGCTTAATTTTTGTTTACTCAGAGAGTCCCTTCAATTTAGTTTTTGAAATGAACATCATTTCACTCACTTTTCAAAGCTGATAAGTGATATTGTGAAAGTGAAGTCGCTCAGTCGTATCCAACTCTTTTCTACCCGTGGACTGTAGCCCAACAAGCTCCTCTGTCCATGGGATTCTCCAGGCAAGAATACTGGAATGGGTTGCCATTTTCTTCTCCAGGGGATCTTCTCAACCCAGGGACCAAGTCCAGGTCTCCCACATTGCAGGCAGACACTTTAACCTCTGTGCCACCAGAGAAGTGATATTGTAGTGTTTCAGAAAATTTATTTTGTATCTTTCAAGACAAACTTAAGATATATTTATTTATTTCATTAGGCCTATTTTCTTATTTAATGTAAATTCCACCTCTGGATTTATGTACACGACCCTTGAGGATCCAAACGAAACTTCTGGAGAATGCTGATAATATTTGTGGAACAAAATAACTTCACTCTTGGCTTCACTTTCAACCTGGCTAAATGGAAAGAATCCCAGTACTTTGATACCTCTTAAGCTACACAAGATCAGTAAATACTTGATTGCACTTGGCATTTTTATTAGTCCTTAAGTTTGAACAGATCACATAATCTAGTGCTTTTTGTCTTCTTTCTTTTCTCACCCATCTTTCTGTAATTGCTATATTAATCTGCTGATTCTTACAAAAGGTTAGGTGGCTTAGAGGTAAGACTCCACCTGCAATGCAGGAGATGTAGGTTTGATCTCTGGGTTAGAAAGATTTCCTGGAGAAGGAAATGGCAAAACACTCCAGTATTCTTTTTCTTTTCTTTTTTTTTAATAATTAATTTATTTTAATTGGAGGCTAATTACTTTACAATATTGTAGTGGCTTTCACCATATATCAACACGAATCAGCCACAGGTGTACACGTGACCCCATCCTGAATCCCCTTCCCACCTCCCTCCCCATCCCATCCTTCAGGGTCATCCCAGTACACTGGCCCTGAGCACCCTGTCTCTTGCATGGAACGTGGACTGGTGATCTAGTTCACATATGGTAATATACACGTTTCAGTGCTATTCCCTCGAATCATCCCATGCTTGCTTTCTTCCACAAAGTCCAAGAGTTTCTTTTATTTCTTTTATATTATTTTACTTTACAATACTGTATTGGTTTTGCCATACATTGACATGAATCTGCCACGGGTGTACATGGGTTCCCAATCCTGAACCCCCTTCCCACCACCCTCCCCATATCATCTTTCTGGGTCACCCCAGTGCACCAGCCCCAAGCATCCTGTATCCTTTATCAAACCTAGACTGGTGATTTGTTTCTTACATGATAGTATACATGTTTCAATGCCATTCTCCCAAATCATCCCACCCTCTCCCTCTCCCACAGAGTCCAAAAGTCTGTTCTATACATCTGTGTCTCTTTCGCTGTCTCACATACAGGATTATCATTACCATCTTTCTAAATTCCATATGTATGTGTTAGTATACTGTATTGGTGTTTTTCTTTCTGGCTTACTTCACTCTGTAGAATCAGCTCCAGTTTCATCCACCTCATTAGAACTGATTCAAATGTATTCTTTTTAATGGCTGAGTAATACTCCATTGTGTATATGTACCACTGCTTTCTTATCCATTCATCTGCTGATGGACATCTAGGTTGCTTCCATGTCCTGGCTATTATAAACAGTGCTGCGATGAAAATTGGGGTACACATGTCTCTTTCAATTCTGGTTTCCTCAGTGTGTATGCCCAGCAGTGGGATTGCTGGGTCATAAGGCAGTTCTATTCCCAGTTTTTTAAAGTAATCTCCACACTGTTCTCCATAGTGGCTGTACTAGTTTGCATTCCCACCAACAGTGTAAGAGGGTTCCCTTTTCTCCACCTCCTCTCTAGCATTTATTGCTTGTAGACTTTTGGATCCCAGCCATTCTGACTGGTGTGAAATGGTACCTCATTGTGGTCTTGATTTGCATTTCTCTGATAATGACTGATGTTGAGCAACTGACAAACAACTAATCTCAAAATATACAAGCAACTCATGCAGCTCAATTCCAGAATAATAAATGACTCAATCAAAAAAATGGGCCAAAGAACAAAATTGACATTTCTCCAAGGAAGACATACGGATGGCTAACAAAAGTTTCTTTTGCTATCTCGCATATAGAGCCATTGTTACCATCTGTCTAAATTCCATATATATGCGTTAATATACTGTATTGGATTGGAGAAGGAAATGGCAACCCACTCCAGTGTTCTTGCCTGGAGAATCCCAGGGATGGAAGAGCCTGGTAGGCTGCCGTCTATGGGGTCACACAGAGTCGGACACGGCTGAAGTGACTTAGCAGCAGCATACTGTATTGGTGTTTTTCTCTCTGGCTTACTTCACTGTGTATAATAGGCTCCAGCTTCATCCACCTCATTAGAACTGATTCAAATGCATTCTTTTAAAAAGCTGAGTAATATTCCATTATGGATATGTACCACAGCTTTCTTATCCATTCGTCTATCGATGGACAACTAGGTTGCTTCCATGCCCTAGCTACTGTAAACAGTGCTGTGATGAATATTAGTGTACATGTGTCTCTCTCAATTCTGGTTTCCTCGGTGTGTATGCCCAGCAGTGGGATTTCTGGGTGGTATGGCAGTTCTATTCCCAGTTTTTTAAAGTAATCTCCACACTGTTCTCCATAGTGGCTATACCTGTTTGCATTCCCATGAACAGTGTAAGAGGGTTCCCTTTTCTCCGCAATCTCTCTAGTATTTTTTGTTTGTAAACTTTTTGATTGCAGCCATTCTGACTGCTGTGAGATGGTACTTCATTGTAGTTTTTATTTTCACTTAACTTCAGTATTTTTGACTAGGAAATCCCAAGGAGAGAGGAGCCTGGTAGGCTACAGTTTATGGGTTGCAAAGAGTTAAATAGGACTGCAGCAACTTAGCAGGCACACCTGCACTAAAGCTTAGCTGATGAAGGAATTAAAAGCAAACATTTAATTAAAGCAAAACTTTAATTTTAATTTCTGGCAAAAGAAGATTGGAATTTTAGAAGTATACTATATGTGTAGGTTAATTTGTGGTATTTCTCAGCTTGACTCAAGCCATTTGGGGAAAAAACACAAGCTATACTGAGTAATATGTAGATTAGAAATTACTAGGTTAGAGATATACATTAACATAATAACCTTGGCAAGAACTCTAAAAACCTGAAAAGGTGAATATGGGAATTCGTACTCTGTGAATGGGGAGGGGGGAACTGCTCTAAAGGAAAAAAAAAATACTAAAAATGTATATTTCAATAAATAAACATATTGTGAGCTAATATTTAGTTTGATTAAAACCACTATTGAACTTGTTGCTTTTATTGGCAGAATTAGTCACATTGATTTACAAAATAAATTGTTAATGGCATAATGGAAATGGCTTCAATCAAAACAAAACACAACTATAAAACAGCCAAGTAGGTACAGATTTTAATTTCTGTAACTTGCATTACAAACTCCATAGCCATTTCAAGCATCTGAGATTCTACAGCTGCATAAACAGAACAAAAACTTAACCTGTACACAGGCTTGATTCCATTCTTGTCTATGAAAATATTATAAAGTTTGTTGGCGAAAACATAAGTAAAAATAAATAAATAAAAATAACCACAAATGGAAGCTTAACCCTGTTAACAGCATGTGTAACTCAGCCATCTCCTAGTAGTACATTTTCTTCATAAACAGTTTTGAAGAGTTTCAGATTTACAGAACAATTGCAAAGATAAAACCATACCCAAATACTCATGCCCTAGTTTCTCCTATTATTAACATGATATGCTTGTTGCAATTAATGTGCCAATATTGGTACCAATATTATTATCAACTAAAAGCGACTTAATGGATGCGAGTTTGAGCAAACTCCAGGAGTTAGTGGACTTGGAAGCCTGTCTTGCTGCAGTCCATGGGCTTGCAAGGAGTTGGACATGACTGAGCGAGTGAACAACAACAGCAACAAAGCCCATAGTTTATTCGGTTTTCTTAAGTTTTTGTTAATGTCTTTTTTCTGCTTCAGAATCCCATCAAAAAGTTTACATTACATTTAGTAGTCATGTCTCTTTAGCCTCCTCTAGACTTCGACAATTTCCCAGACTCTCCTAGTTAATGATGACCTTGATAGTTCTGAAGGATACTGGTGTGATATTTTGTATAGACTGTCCCTCAATTGAGATTTATCTGATGTTTTTCTTATGATTAGACTGAGGTTATAGTTTTTTGGGAGGAATATTATAGAGGCAAAGTGCCTATATAATCAAATTTTATGATTTATACATAATGGTACACTATGTGTTTTGCATCATTTCACTTTCTGCTTGGGTTTTACACTTCACCATTGAATCAAAGACATACAATTCTTCAAGTGTTGGTGCACTCTGGCTCAAGATACACCCACAATATTCCTTCCATGCTCTAGAAGCCCATAGGACAATTCAGGATATGTTTTTTTCTAAATTCTGACTTTTTAATAAGATTACTCCCATGACATTTCATTTTAATATTTTAGCATCTAATAAGGAAATTTTGAGTAAAATTTTAAGAGAAAATAATAAGTAACCATGCTCCCATTCTTACAGTTTCTAAATAGTGAGTGTTATAGTGGTGTTCCACTAATGATGAAAATTTCAGGAATCATGGTTGTGATGTTGTGATTTTTAATAAGAAATACATATATATATAGAATATATATTGAATATTGAATATATATATATATATTTTCAAATCTACCCCTGGAGCCTGGCACAAAGATCTTAAAACCCTTGAAAATTCCTAAACATAAGAACACTAGAAATATTTTTTGTGTGTCAATATTTGGTCTCTGACTCTGGATTCTGACACAGAGCTCCTGAAAACCTTCTAATTTCTTGGTTTTTTTTTTAATTTTTTTATTTTTTAAAAATTTAAAAGCTGATTTTATTTTTAATACTTTACATTACAATACTGTATTTGTTTTGCCATACATTGACATGAATCAGCCACAGGTGAACAGGATCTCCCAATGCCAAAGCCCCTCCCACCTCCCATCCCATATCATCTCCCTGAATCATCCTGTGTACCAGCCCCATGCATCCTGTATCCTGTATTGAACATAAACTGGTGCTTCGTTTCTTACAAGATAGTATACATGTTTCAGTGCCATTCTCCCAAATCATCCCACCCTCTCTCTCTCCCTCAGAGTCCAAAAGTCCATTCTATACCTCTGTGTCTCTTTTGTTGTCTCACATAGAGGGTCATCATTACTATCTTTCTAAATTCCATATATATGTGTCAGTATACTGTATTGGTGTTTTTCTTTCTGGCTTACTTCACTCTGTATAATCGGTTCCAATTTCATCCATCTCATTAGAACTGAGTCAAATTTATTCTTTTAAGGGCTGAGTAATACTCCATTGTGTATATGTACCACAGCTTTCTTATCCAATAATCTGCTGATGGACATCTAGGTTGCTTCCATGTCCTGGCTATTATAAACAGTGCTGCAATGAACATTGGGGTACATGTGTCTCTTTCAATTCTGGTTTCCTCAGTGTGTATGCCCAGCAGTGGGATTGCTGGGTCATAAGGCAGTAGTAAGGCTGTCCTTTGTTCTAATGAGGTAACTCTGAGTGGGCTCCTGGATGGCTCTTGGGTGAGATCTTGTCACATGAAAGACCAAGCTATGACTGGAAGCTTGTAATTTTCATTCTCACTCCCACTTCTATTTTCTTGAGAAAAGATAAGGGTTGAAAATGGAGTTAATAATCTGTCATATTTATGTGATGAAGTCTCAATGGAAAGTCAAACATGATCAGGTTGGTGAATATGCAGAAGTGCTGGAAGAGTGGTGTGCCTGGGAAGGGCATGGAAGCCCTGTTCTCTTCCTCACATATCTTGTTCTTTGCTTCTCTTTCAATGGGATGTTCAGAGGATCCTTTATCATATTCTTTAATAAACTTGTAAAGGTAAGCAAGTTTGTCACAGAGTTTTGTGAGCTTGTCTTACAAATTATTGGAGCCTGAGGAGGAAGAACCTCCAATCTGTAGCTGGTCATTCAGAAGAACAGGTAACAACTTGTGCTAACTATTTCTGCCTAAACTTAGGGGTGGGAGATAGTCTTGTAGGACTGAAGACTTAATTTAAGAAATCTAATGCTATCCCTGGATAGTGTCAGAACTGAGCTGAATTGTAGCATAACCAGCTGGTGTCTTACATAGAGAATTGCTTAGTCTAGAAAAATACCTTCTTTTGTGACTAGAAGTAGCAGAAGTGAAGTATTCCATGTGAACAGTAAAGAAGACATACAGAAAACAGAAACACAGAAGAAGGTAGAAAACTGAGGTTTTACTTTTTATAATGGCAAGTAGAGACATTGAGTGCTTAGACACACAGAGAGCAAGTACAATACAATAGGTGAATATCTCTCATTTCTGAGGTTGGGAACAAAAATTGCCAGATTCTAACTTGTTCTGGCTTTATGAAGAAGTGTAGAAAAATTGGTTATTACTTGATATATTGGTGCTTTGGAGCTCAATTTTATCTACTATGGGATATTCACTAAATATTCTCAAGGGAGAAATGTTACTGAAGATTTATCTAATGAAAGAAAACTACTGGCTTCTTAAGTTTGTTTTTTTTTTTTTTAAATTTTACACATAAACCAATTAGCTCTTTGACACCATATATCTGTAAGTTACCAAAAATTATTACTAAACAGTACACTCAGTGTGGGAGAGAGAAGTGATTTTTCATAAAATACAAATAAAAAAAATGCAGCTTTCAGTTTAGAATGCTTTTATAAGAACAGTTCAAATTTATAGAGCAAATAACTCTCCAAAACCCCAAGGTAAATTCTTTCCACTGCATTCTTTATTCATAGAAAGAAAAAAAATCCTAGATGATATATGTGTGTGCCTTTTAACACAAAAATGATAATGGGTGTCACTGTATATTTTTCTGTGAAAGCATTTGTGTGGTCAAATGCGATGAGACTAAGAGCCTAAGTCATACACTACCCATTCCCAGTACTTAACATCATTGTCCTACATATTGCAATTCAGTTATGTGCCTGAAAGAAGCATTTGTTTAAGGTATCAGCCATCAACTCCTCAGAGGTTTAGTCTTACCTAGTTGTGTCTAGTAAGGTGTCAAGAAAGATTTTGTTACACACAAGTCTGTTTCTTAACCAAAAATGACATTGAAATAAGTTGAACTTTAAATATACAACAGTAAATATACAAAGTACTTGTCTTGCCAAACATCCAATTGGAGGAAGTATTCAGTCATCCTAATATACTTGCCTATAGTGTGCTGCTGAACAAGTGGAAAAATCTAGGAAATGGATTATTTATTTAGAAAATCTTATTGTCTATGTCTCTGGTTAAAATATTTCACACTAGATTTTATAACAAAGTTGATTCCACCAATTAGATTTGGTAGGTAATCAAGGCAGAGTATTGAGATTCTGTGATGCTTAATTTTATGTGTTAACTTGAGTAGATCACAGTACCAGGTATTTGGTCAAAGAGCTGTCTAGATGTTGCTGTCAGGTCTTTTTTTTTTTTTTTTTTTAACATGAGATTAACTTTTAAATAAGAAAACTTTGTTAAAACAGATTATCCTCCACTTTGTGGGTGGGCTTGATACAAACAGTTGAAAGCCTTAAGAGAAAAACTCCTGATCTCCCTCTGAGGAAGAGGGAATCTGTAAGCTTACCATCTTCAGACTTCAGGTTCAACACCATTGCTTCCCTGGGTCTCCAGCCTGCCATCATACCTTCATATTTTGTTAGGCTCAAGAAGTGTGCGAGCTAACTTCTTAAAATCAACCTCTTTGCTCCTGTCTCTGTCTGTCTTTCTCTATATATATACTTACTATATATATATATATATATATATATATATATATATATATAAATTTATTTATATGTGTGTGTGTGTATTCTATTGATGATGCTTTTTCTGGAGAACCCTGATTAATACATACTTTAATTTAAAAATGCCTTAACTAAGATCTCTCATATAAGATCAGGCCCAATGAAGTGCTGTTCCATTCAATATTTAGCTTCTGAGAGAAGTATGTTCTATCGACATGTAGGGTGGTTGAACTAGAATTCAATCTGCCCCCAGCAATTGCATATGTTTTAATTCTGAAATCACACAAATCTAGGCCCAAATCTCAGTTCTTTTCCTTGAAAGCTAGATTACCAAGGGGGTAATTTTAAGTCTCATTTTTCTTGTTTTTAAAATAGAGTTAATTTAGGTATATTATAAGGTATCATGACAATATGTCATTTATGAACTTCAGATGAAGAAAGGAGCAACTAAATTACTAGGCTATTACCTCTCTCCACTCAATGGTGAAGTGAAATAAAGAGAAATGATGTAGCCAAACCTACTCTGTCCTTAGAGAGGGTGCCTCAGCCCTGAGACATCTGAAATCTAACCACCTTGTGAAATGAGGTTGTGAATCACTAGAAGAAAAAAATGGCCTCTTATTCCATTGACCTTGAAGCACTTTCAAACACATAAGTAGATCATGGTCATCATATTGCAAGTAAACTTTTACACTTAGGGTAGGACATTATTGGTGAGGAAGAAAGCAGAAAAGGAAAGAACTTAAAGAAACAAATATTTAGACAAAGACCTAGTGAGGCAGGGAAGGAAATAAGAAAGGACTGAAAGAGAGAATTTATGACTCAGTGGGTATTTATGAGAGCTTATGACATAGAAGCCACCTTACCTGATCACCTCACCTGCCTCTTGAGAAATCTGTAGGCAGATCGAGAAGTAACAGCTAGAACCAGACATGGAACAACAGACTGGTTACAGATTGGGAAAGGAGTACGTCAAGGTTGTATATTGTCAATCTGCTTATTTAATTATATGCAGAGTACCTCATACAAAACACTGGGCTGTATGAAGCACAAGCTAGAATCAACATTGCTGGTAGAAGTATCAGTAACCTCAGATATGCAGATGACACCACCCTTATGGCTGAAAGTGAAGAGGAGCTAAAGAGCCTCTTGATGAAAGTGAAACAGAAGAGTGAAAAAGTTGGCTTAAAGCTCAACAAGCATAAAACGAAGATCATGGCACCCAGTCCCATCATTTCATGGGAAATAGATGGGGAAACAGTGGAAACAATGTCAGACTTTATCTTGGGGGGCTCCAAAATCACTGCAGATGGTGATTACAGCCATGAAATTAAAAGACACTTGCTCCTTGGAAGAAAAGTTATGACCAATCTAGACAGCATATTAAAAAACAGAGACATTATTTTATCAACAAAGGTTGATCTAGTCAACAATATGGTGTTTCCAGTAGTCATGTATGGATGTGAAAATTCGACTATAAAGAAATCTGAGCACCGAAGAATAGATGTATTTGAACTGGGGTGAGGGAGAAGACACTTGAGAGTCCCTTGATATGAAAAGAAATTGAAGTAGTTAATCCTAAAGGAAATCAGTCCTGAATATTCATTGGAAGAAATGATGCTGAAGCTGAAACTCCAATACTTTGGCCATCTGATGGGAATAACTGACTCATTAGAAAAAAAAAAAAACAAAAAACAAAAAAACCTTGATGTTGGGAAAGATCGAAGGCAGTAGGCAAAGGGGACAACAGGGGATGAGATGTTCAGATGTCATTACTGACTTGGTGGATGATGAGTTCAGTTCAGTCACTCAGTTGTGTCCGACACTTTGCAACCCCATGAATTGCAGCACACTAGGCCTCTTTGTCCATCAACAACTCCTGGGTTCACTCCAACTCATGTCCTTGGAGTTGATGATGCCATCCAGCCATCTCATCTTCTGTTGTCCCCTTCTCCTCCTGCCCCCAATCCCTCCAAATATCTGGGCCTTTTCCAATGAGTCAGCTCTTCTCATGAGGTGGCCAAAGTACTGTAGTTTCAGCTTCAGCATCAGTCCTTCAAATGAATACCCAGGACTGACCTCCTTTAGGATGGAATGGTTGGATCTCCTTTCAGTCCAAGGGACTCTCAAGAGTCTTCTCCAATGCCACAATTCAAAAGCATCAGTTCTTCAGTGCTCAGCTTTCTTCACAGTCCAACTTTCACATCCATACATGACCACAAGAAAAATCATAGCTTTGACTAGATGGACCTTAGTCAGCTAAGTAATATCTCTGATTTTGAATATGCTATCTAGGTTGGTCATGACTTTTCTTCCAAGGAGTAAGCGTCTTTAATTTCATGGCAGCAATCACCATCTGCAGTGATTTTGGAGCCCCCCAAAATAAAGTCCGACACTGTTTCCACTGTTTCCCCATCTATTTCCCATGAAGTGATGGGACCAGATGCCGTGATCTTCATTTTCTGAATGTTGAGCTTTAAGCCAACTTTTTCTCTCCCCCTCTTTCACTTTCATCAAGAGGCTCTTTAGTTCCTCTTCACTTTCAGCCATAAGGGTGATATCATCTGCATATCTGAGGTTATTGATATTTCTCTAAGCAATCTTGATTCCATCCTGTGCTTCTTCCAGCCCAGCATTTCTCATGATATACTCTGCATATAAGTTAAATAAGCAGATTGACAATATACAGCCTTGACATACTCCTTTTCCTATTTGGAACCAGTCTGTTGTTCCATGTCCAGTTAGTTCTAACTGTTGCTTCCTGGCCTGCACACAGATTTCTCAAGAGGCAGTTCAGGTAGTCTAGCATTCCCATCTCTTTCAGAATTTTCCACAGTTTATTGTGATCCACACAGTCAAAGGCTTTGGCATAGTCAATAAAGCAGAAACAGATGTTTTTTCTGAAACTCTCCTGCTTTTTTGATGATCCAGCAGATGTTGGCAGTTTGATCTCTAGTTCCTCTCTGCCTTTTCTAAATCCAGCTTGAACATCTGGAAATTCACGGTTCACGTATAGCTGAAGCCTGGCTTGGAGAATTTTGAGCATTATTTTACTAGCGTTTGAGATGAATGCAATTGTGTGGTAGTTTTAGTATTCTTTGGTATTGCCCTTCTTTGGGATTGGAATGAAAACTGGCTTTTTCCAGCCCTGTGGTCACTGCTTAGTTTTCCAAATTTGCTGGCATCTTGAGTGCAGCACTTTCACAGGATTATCTTTCAGGATCTGAAATAGCTCAACTGGAATTCTATTACTTCCATTAGCTTTGTTCATAGTGATGCTTTCTAAGGCTCACTTGACTTCACATTCCAGGATGTCTGGCTCTAGGTGAGTGACCACACCTTCGTGATTATCTTGTTCATGAAGATCCTTTTTGTACAGTTCTTCTGTGTATTCTTTCCACCTCTTCTTAATATCTTCTCCTTGTGTTAGGTCCATACCCTTTCTGTCCTTTATGGAGCCCATCTTTGCATGAAATGTTCCCTTGGTATCTCTAATTTTCTTGAAGAGATTTCTAGTCTTTCCCATTCTGTTGTTTTCCTCTATTTCTTTGCACTGATCGCTGAGGAAGGCTTTTCTTTCCTCTCCTTGCTATTCTTTGGAACTCTGCATTCTAATGGGAATATCTTTCCTTTTCTCCCTTTGCTTTTCACCTCTCTTCTTTTCACAGCTGTTTGTAAGGCCTCCTCAGACAGCCATTTTGCTTTTCTTCATTTCTTTTTCTTGGGGATGATCTTGATCCCTGTCTCCTGTACAATGTCATGAACCTCCATCCATAGTTCATCAGGCACTCTGTCTATCAGATCTTGTCCCTTAAATCTATTTGTCACTTCCACTGTATAATCATAAGGGATTTTATTTAGGTCACTGATGGATGCGAATCTGAGCAACCTCCGGGAGTTGGTGATTGACAGAGAAGCCTGGTGTCCTGCAGTCCATGGTGTCCCAAAGAGTCGGACATGACTGAATGACTAAACTGAACTGGTGATGTGGAAAGCACTGCCATAGACACTGATAATACAATGATGAGAAGAAAATGATTTCTACTCTTCTGGAGCTGGTGATCTAGTCATATACAGGATAGGCGATACATAAAATTATACATACATTCATTACAGAATGCTGGTAGTGATAAAAGAGAAAATCAAACAAGGTATGTGTATTAAGATGCTTTTGGTTCATATAATAGAAAACCCTGACTCAAATAAATTAAAAATGAGAAATTTCATTATTTGACTTAACACAATATTTATCCTAAGGCAAGGAAGTTTCAGATGTGGCACATCTAGGCTCTAACTTTGCTTCTCTGTTAATTCCCTTTGATTTTAGCTGCTATTATTAGCTTCATCCCCAGGCTGGGAGTAAAAAGCAGCTGCAATTTCATTGACACGTCTAGATACAGCAACATCCAGAGAAAGAAGGAATGTCATATTTCAAGAAGGAGAAAAATATTACTCAGGAACCTGTCAACTGACTATTTTATTGGCCAAAATGAGGTCACACGTCCCTAATGAAAAGATCACTTTTAAAAGGCACATAATTTCCACAAATAAATTAAACTAAATGGAATAGATTTTTTTTTTTTATTCAGAACAAGTTCTGTTGTGAATTTTGTTAAACTAAAATTTGTTAGATAAAGCCTTGTAATGCCAAATGGTGGGCCATCAGTTCAATCAAGATCACAAGGGAAAATTAAATATAGAAGGTTGTTACTCAAGGGCCCAGGAAGATATAGAGAGCATCTTGAGGGTTCACACAGAAAGGGGAGGGCAGGGTACAGGCAGAGAGCAAGCACCTGGAAGCATTTGCCCTTATTAAGGACCATGGGTGGAATATTTTTGGGATTCCTGAACTAAGGCTAGACTGGTCAATTCAAACAAACAAACACCACCACCACCACCAACAACAACAACAAAAAAACAGAATTTTGGTAAGTTCCACAGTTGTCTTACCTAAGGGGTGCATGAGAAAAGGAACTGGGAGGCAGGAGTCCTGGGGAAATCATATCAGAAACTTAACACTTACTTGTGACTCTAAAAGCTGTTACCTAGGGTATGCACTTGTGAGTGAGGCTAGTATCAGTTCAAGGTCCCTGTAGGCTACTTAGCTATGCAAAATGGGTGTTGATATTGCTATATCATAGAGTGGTTTAGCTAAACTCTCAACAAACTGGGAAGGCCTCTTTGAGAAGACATTTGAGGTGAGATGAGATATGGATGATAAAATACATATTAATACGATGAATTGAGACAGGGAGATAGAGATAATAAAGATGGAGAAAACAGCAAGTATAGTTTTGTAGAAGTTCAAGGAGAAAAGAATACCAATAAAATTTGAATGCTTGACTATTAAATGTTAGAACTTTAAGTTATTGTACTTTCAATTCATGTAGCCTTAACAACTATATCATATTAGTGTTTCTCTCTCTCTCTCTCTCTCTCTCTCTCTTACTCTTCTAGATTATTAACTCACTCATCCTTGGCAAATACTATTGCTTCTTATTTTAACGAGAAAATTGGAACAACTCAAACAGAACTTCAATTATGTCCTACCACCATTTCCTATTTCCAACTGCCTGCATCAGTGACCGTACAGTCTTGTTTCTCTCTTGTTAAAACATCTGAGATATCTTCTTAGCTGTCTCTTTTCCTAATTGACTTTGGCAAAGTTCTAACAATAAAGCAATAGTGTCTTCTCAATTTCTTACCACCAAAATCTGCATTACTTTCAACAGATTTCCTAGGCTTAAACATTCTCTCAGTCTTTTAAATATGGCCCAATAACTTGGAGTGAACTTCAGAGTTTTCCTTCACTTTAATTGGAATATAATTGCTATACAATATTGTGTTCATTTCTGCTGTACAACATTGTGAATCAGGGGTATCTATACATATATTCACTCTCTCTGGAGCCTCCCTCCCACCCTCCCTCTAGGTCATCACAGAACACTGAGCTGAGCTCTCTGTACCATATAGCATCTTCCCACTAGTTATCTATTTTATGCAGCTTCCCACTAGTGTATATATGCCAGCACTGCTCTCTCAATTTGTACCCTCCTTTCCTTCCCTCCATGTCCGTTAGTACATTCTCTACTTCTGCACCTCCATTCCTGCCCTGCAAATATGTCCACCAGTATTATTTTTCTAAATTCCTTATATATGCATTATACACAATATTTGTTTTTCCCTTTCTGACTTCACTCTGTATGACAGGTTCTAGGTTCATCCACATCACTTCAACTGACTCAAGCAATTCCATTCCTTTTTATGTCTAAGTAATATTCCATTGTATAAATGTGTCACATCTTCTTTATCCATTAATCTGTAGATGGACATCTCGGCTGCTTCCATGTCCTGGCTATTGTAAATAGTGCTGCAATGACTGCTGGGGTACATATGTCTTTTTGAGTTACAGGTTGTTGTTGTTGTTGTTGTTTTTTCTGGGTATATGCCAGGAGTGGGATTGTTGGATCATATGGTAGTTCTATGATTAGATTTTAAAGAACTTCCATACTGTGCTCTACAACGACCATACCAATTTACATTGCCACCAACAGTCTAAGAGGGTGCCCTTTTCTTCACACCTTCTCTAGCAGTTATCATTTGTAGATTTTTTGATAATGATCCTTTTTACCAGTATGAGATGATACCTCATTGTAGTTTTGATTTGCATTTCTATACTAATTAGTGATGTTGAGCATCTTTTCATTTGCTTTTTGATCATTTGTATATCTTCTTTAGAGAGATTTCTGTTTAGGTCTTCTTCATTTTTTTTTTTTTTAAACTGGATTTGAGCTCAATTTTTTTTTCTTTGTATTTATTGAGCTCAATAAATTGTTTGCATATTTTAGAGATTAATCCTTTGTTTGTTGCTTCATTTGCAAATATGTTCTCCCATTCTAAGAGTTGTTTTTTCATCTTGTTTATGGTTCCCTTTCTTGTGAAAAAGCTTTTATGTTTAATTAGGTGTCAATTGTTAATTTTTGTTTTTATTTTCATCAATTTAGGAGGTGAGTCAAAAAAGATCTTTCTGTGATTGTTGTCAAATAATGTTTTTCTTATGTTTTCCTCCAGGAGGTTTATAGTGTCCAGTTTTGCACTTAGATTTTTAATCTATTTTGAGTTTATTTTTGTGTATAATATAAGGTAGTTGATGAAACGTATAGATGGTTTTTTGGAATTCCCTAACTTTCTCTGTGATCCCGTGAATGCTGATAATTTGATCTCTGGTTTCTCTGCCTTTTCAAAACCCAGCTTGGATATATGGAAGTTCCTGGTTCCCATAATGCTGAAGCCTAACATGCAGAATTTTTAAGCATGACTTTAATAGCATGGGACATAAGTGCAATTGTCTAATGGTTGGCACATTCTTTAGTACTACCCTTCTTGGGAATTGAGATGAAGATTGACCTTTTCTAGTCCTGTGGTCATTGATGGGTTTTCTATGTTTGCTGACATATTGAATGCAACACCTTTATGGCATCATCCTTTAGAGTTTTGAAAATTACACTGGAATTCTATCGAATTCACCACCTTTATTACCAGCAGCACTTCCTAAGGCCCACTCAACTTTGCTCTCCAGAATGTCTGGCTCTGGGTGGCTCATGACACCATCGTAGCAATCCAATTAATTTGGATCATTTTTTGTACAGTTCTTCCATGTATTCTTTCCATCTCTTCTGGATCTCTTCATAAACTAGGTCTCTACATTTATGTCCTTTATTGTGCCCAGCTTCGGGCAAAATGTTCCTTTGATATCTCCAGAGAAAAAGATAGCAAATTCCAGAAAAAACTACTTCTGTTTTGTTGACTACACCAAAGTTTTTAACTTTGTGCATCATAATAAACTGTGGAAAGCTCTTTCAGAGATAGGAATACTAGAATGTTTTACCTGTCTCCTGAGAAACCTGTAGGTGGATCAAAAAGCAACTGTCAGAACCCTGTATGGAACAACTGATTGGTTCAAGATTGAGAACAGAGTATGATATGGCTGTCTACTGTCACCCTGTTTGTTTAACCTATATGCTGAGCACATCATGAGAAATGCTGGGCTGGAGGAATTACAAGCTGGAATCAAGATAGGTGGGAGAAACATCAACAAGCTCAAATATGTGCATGATACCACTCTAAGGGCAGAAAGCCGAAAGGAACTGAAAAGCATTTTGATGAGGAAGAAGGAGGAGGGTGAAAGAGCCAGCATATAAATAAATAGTAAGAAAAATAAAAATAGAAGAAGCAACTAAGATCATGGCATCCAGCCCCATTCAGTTCAGTTCAGTGTCTCAGTCACGTCCGACTCTTTGTGACCCCATGAATTGCAGCATGCCAGGCCTCCGTGTCCATCACCATCTCCCGGAGTTCACCAGACTCACGTTCATCGAGCCTGTGATGCCATCCAGCCATCTCATCCTCTGTCATCCGCTTCTCCTCCTGCCCCCAATCCATCCCAGAATGGGAGTCTTTTCCAATGGGTCAACACTTTGCATGTGGTGGCCAAAGTACTGGAGTTTCAGCTTCAGCATCATTCCTTCCAAAGAAATCCCAGGGCTGATCTTCAGAATGGACTGGTTGGATCTCCTTGCAGTCCAAGGGACTCTCAAGAGTCTTCTCCAATACCACAGTTCAGAAGCATCAATTCTTCAGTGCTCAGCCTTTTTCACAGTCCAACTCTCACATCCATACATGACCACAGGAAAAACCATACCCTTGACTAGACGGAGCTTAGTCAGCAAAGTAATGTCTCTGCTTTTGAATATGCTATCTAGGTTGGTCATAACTTTTCTTCCAAGGACTAAGCCTCTTTAATTTCATGGCTGCAGTCACCATCTGCAGTGATTTTGGAGCCCAAATAAATAAAGTCTGACACTGTTTCCACTGTTCCCCATCTATTTCTCATGAAGTGATGGGAGTAGATGCCATGATCTTTGTTTTCTGAATGTTGAGCTTTAAGCCAACTTTTTCACTCTCCTCTTTCACTTTCATCAAGAGGCTCTTTAGTTCTTCTTCACTTTCAGCCATAAGGGTGATATCATCTGCATATCTGAGGTTATTTATATTTCTCCCAGCAATCGATTCCAGCTTGTGCTTCTTCCAGTCCAGCGTTTCTCATGATGTACTCTGCATATAAATTAAATAAACAGAGTGACAGTATACAGCCTTGACGTATTCCTTTTCTTATTTGGAACCAGTCTCTTGTTCCATGTCCAGTTCTAACTGTTACTTCCTGACCTGCACACAGATTTCAAGAGGCAGGTCAGGTGGTCTGGTATTTCCATGTCTTTCAGAATTTTCTACAGTTTATTACCTCATAGCAAATAGAGGGGAAATGGTTGAAGTAGTGACAGATTTCCTCTTCTTGCACTCTAAAATCACTGCAGGTGGTGACTGCAGCCATGAAACCAGAAGATATTTTCTTCTTGGAAAGAAAGCTATGACAAATCTAGACAGTCTGTTGAAAAACAGAGACATTACTCTGCTGACAAAGGTCCATATAGTCAACAGTATTGTCTTCCCAGTGGTCACATACACTTCTGAAGAGCTGGACCATAAAGAAGGCGGAACACTGAAACAAGGAGATCAAACCAGCCAATCTTAAGGGAAATTAACCCTGAATACTCATTGGACAAACTGATGCTGAAGCTGGAACTCCAGTATTTTTGTCATCTGATGCAAACAGCCAACTCATTGGAAAAATCCCTGATGATGGGAAGGATTGAAGGCAGAAGGAGAAGAGGGTGTCAGAGGATCAGATATCTGTTTGGCATCACTGATGCAATGGGCATGAACTTGAGTAAACCAGCAGGTGGTATAGGACAGAAAGGCCTGGTATGCTGGAGTCCATGGGGTCACAAACAGTTGGACATAACTGGGTGACTGAGCAACAACAATAGTGATGTTGGGTAGTGTTCTAATTTTATTTTATTTTATTACATTAGCTGTCCAGATTTTCTAGCACCACTTCTTGAAGAGGCTGTCTTTTCTCCTTTTATATTCTTGCCTCCTTTGTCATATCTTAGGAGACCATAGGTGCATGGATTTATCTCTGGGCTTTCTATTGTATACCATTGGTCTGTATTTCTGTTTTTTGTTTACTGTTGAAATCATGGCATTTGATTACTCCTGCTCCACTTTTCATTCTCATGAATACCTTAGCTATTCAGAGTCTTTTGTGTTTCCATACAAGCTGTAAAATTTTTGCTCTAATTCTGTGAAGAATGTTAATGATAACTTGATAGGAATTGCATTGAATCTGTAGATTGCTTTGAGTTACATATTCATTTTCACTGTATTGAGTATTCCAACCCAAGAACATAGTATATTTTTTTCATCTGTTTGTGTCCTCTTTTATTTCTTTCATCTGTGCTTTATAGAGTTCTAAGTACAGGTATTTGCTTCCCCTAGGTAGATTTATTCCCAGATAATTTATTCTTTTGTTGTGCTGATAAGTGGAATTGTTTCCTTCGTTTCTCTTTCTGCTGTTTTGTTGTTAGCGTATAGAAATTTAAGATTTCTGTTCATTATTTTGGTTCATAAAACTGCACCAAATACATTAATTAGGTCCAGTAGCTTTTGGGGGAACCATCAGGATTTTCCATGTCATCTGCAAAAAAGTGACAGTTTTACTTGTTTTCCAATTTGTATTCCTCCTATTTCTTTTTCTTCTCTGAGTGCCATGATGAGGACTTTCAAAACTATGCTCAGTAAGAGCAGTGAGAGTGGACATCCTTGTTGTGTTCCTGATCTTCTTTTCTTGCAATTTGTTTCCATCACTGTTCAAAATATTTTTACCATTGCTCCAGACCTTGTGACAAAGATAGTGGTTCATTACTGTCAGATATTCCTATTTCACATCCAAGTTGGGTGGTATCTTCTGTTTTTCTCAGTTTGTCTTCTTAATATGACCCCATCTTATTAGTCATCTGAAGTGAAGGTAGCTAGGTCCTAGTATCCTTGGCCTACCATACCAAGAGCAAAGCTTGTACTTCATGAATGAAGGTTGGGTGGAAACAGGGAGTCCCAGGATCAGTCTTGCCTGAAATAGAGCTTCTGCAACACAGAACTGGGAGGGGTAAGACATACTGGTAGCTCTCTCATCTCTGGAAGACATTACAATACTATATTAGAGATTGGTGGTTGGGAGGGAACCCTGTGCTCTTAGCTGATCCCACCATGAGTAGATTTCTCATGTTTCTGGAGAGAGGGAGTGAGCTCTGGCTCAAATGCCACCTACTCTTTCTATTCTTACTAGATTTTCTTGGATAAAAGTTTATTTATACCCTTATAACAATTTCCAGAGAATTTAAATGGTTATTAATTTTTGTCTTTCAACAACTTTTATAAGTTCTGTTCGTTTTATTTCAGTAAGCCCTTCACACTCTTATTCAGGGATCCATTTCCTAAACTTCAGTCTTAAAAATGGAAGATATGGTAAATGAAATTAAAAGTTAATTCTTATTACAAATAAAGTATGTGACCCTCTGTCTACACTTAGCAATGATAATAAATTACAAATATATCATATAAGAAATGAGAAAAGGTATAATCATAGATATGGAAGTTATAAAAATATTTTATGGGCTTCCCAGGTGATTCGGTGTTAAAAAAAAAAAATCCCATCTGCCAATGCAAGGGTCACAGGAGATGCAAGTTCGATCCCTGGGTCAAGAAGATCCCCTGGACGAGAAAATGGCAGCCCGCTGCAGTATTCTTGCCTAGATAATTCCATGGACAGAGGAGCTTGCAGGGCTACATTATATGGGGTCACAACAAGTCAGAAATGAGTGAGCATGTATGTTAAATATTAATGTGGCGTGTCTGAAGTTGCTCAGTCTTGTCTGACTCTGTGACCCCATGGACTGTAGATCACTAGGCTCCTTTGTCCATGGGATTCTCTAGGCAAGAATACTGGAATGGGTTGCCATTTTCTTCTCCAGGTGATCTTCCAAACCCAGCGATCAAACCCAGGTCTCTTGCATTGCAGGCAGACACTTTATCCTCTGAGCCACCAGGGAAGCCATGTTTTAATGTGGAATACTGCTCAAATAATTTTAAAATCTGAAAGAGATAAACTATTTCATTGCAAAAATAAATCCCAAAATTCACCAAAATGGTTAAATACCTTGACACAAAAGTAATCCTAGAGAACAGAAGAGGGGCAATTAAATCCTGGCCTATTTAAAAGGAGACCAGACTTAGATGTTTTCCTGTTCAACCACATATAACTTTTAAGACACTTATAACTCCTATATGTTTCAAACTCATTCCATTGTCAGGGAGAAAGAAATTTTCCTCTACTTTCTAGGGTCTTCTGGTTGGTCTAAGAATTAAATTGACATGAGACAGATTAACAGAAACAAAGTTAAAAAAAAAAAATTTAATAACATGAATACATGAAAGAGACCCAGGAAAACTGAGTAACTCACCAAAATGGTTGAAACTCTCACCTTAAATATCATATTCAAAGAAAGTGGTTTGATACTTCAAAGCTGAAGGAGGCAATTCACATGGAGATATAAAAGCAGATGCTTGGTTAACAAATGTTTGCTGGGCCAAGCAGAGAGGGTAGGACACAGAAAGGAGTTTAACAAACAGGCTTTTCTAGGTTTCTCCATTTCTGTGTAAAGTTGCCTACCTGGAACACGTCTTCTATCTACATTTTTTAGGCAGTTAGGGAGAATGTTAAAGTTTCTTCCTGAGTCTTTTGCACCTTAAAAATAATAAGCCTAAATGAATCCTCATGCCAAAGAAACACATATTGGGGTGGAAAATATTGCTCCCTTACACTATCTCATTAAAAAAATACCATAATTCAGTTTATGAAACCAACAAAAATGTACTCCTTAAATATTAAATCTCAAAAGTAGCACAAAAGAAAATCTTAAACAAATGTAAATTATGAAAGATTGTTTCTGAGTCACTCAAAGACGCTGGGATTCTTGGCCCCTGGAGGAGAAGAATTCAATCTGGGGCCAGAGACGAGGCTTGATCTCTCAGAGCTTTCGTGTAATAAAGTTTTATTAAAGTATAAAGGAGATAGAGAAAACTTCTGACATAGGCATCAGAAGGGGGCAGAAAGAGTACCTTCCTGCTAGTCTTCAGCTGGATGTTATATAGCCACTAGCAGTCTGTTAATAAAAGAAAGGAATGTCTTAAAACTCAGAATGGCGCCAGGCCCCTCACCCATAAGATGCATTTTGGGATAGCCTTGGCACCAAATGGTTCATTCTGGGCCATAAAATTATTAACTTGAATCTTGAAGAAGGGCAGATCACCATACAAATAATTTCATTTACACAGATTGGAGGAACAATATCTGAGTATAACATACTTGTTTGTCAAGTAGGTTCTGAGCCAAAAGGCTGAACCAACTTGAAGACAGAGTTTGAGGTAAATGCCTAGTATATTAGCATAGCTTAAGAAAAACATTTCCATAACGAAAAGGCATTGGTTGTCTCTAGGTTTGAGGATAGTTAACTTCAGGTGAAAGCAGGTATCATTATGGCAACACAGTATTTTAAGAGAAACCTCCTTTTAAATGTATATAGAGAAGGAAAAAATATCCCTCGTTTGTTTCCTCCTGCAGCTTAAAAGACATAAAATGTCTGACACTGGCAGGCTATTTCCTCCATTTGGATACTCCTGGCCTTCCTGCCTCTTACCCTCTCAATTATACATAAATGAAAAAAAAAATCTAAAAATATTTAGTCATTCAAATTAAACAATAAATGAAGAAAACAATAGACCATGACGACAGAGTATTTTTACTCCACATATGTAAAATTGGTGTCCTTTAGAAACTATCAACAGAATTCACTCTAACAATAAATTAAAGGTGAAAATATGTTTGTATCAATAGATGCTGAAATTAAACATCCAGCCCAAATAAAAATGTAAGTAAGTAGAAACTAAAGGCAACTAAAAATATGGTAAATACATTTTATAATAAAACAAGCAGACAAATAATAATGAGATACTAATTTCCATTGTTGACAGAAAAAGACATATAAATGTTGTTCTCACTAATATTCAACATTGTTTTTGAAGATTTTATAGGTGGAATAAGATAATAAAATGAAACTTTCAATATAAATCTTGAAAAATAAAAGTTATTTTCAATAAATATTGAAAAATTAAGTCATTTTCAAAAATATTCTAGGAATTCCACAGACTCTTCTATGGACTAGCAAAACTATTAAGACAATTTAAAGGCATATTTGAAATCAAACTGCTAAGTAAATTTTTTTTTTTAAGAATCAATAGCCTTTCTGTAGACTACTCAATTAAAATTAGAAAGAAAAAAAAAAAACTCATTGACAATAATGATATCACCACAAAATACTTTGGAATAAATTTAATAGGAATGGAGCAGGATCTCTATGAGTATGTCCTTAAAATTTCAAAGGACACAGAACCAAACCTATAAATGGACACACAACCCATATTCTCAGATGGGGAGACATTATGTTATTAATATATCATAACCTCATAAGTCAATACATTTCTTCACTCATCAAATAATAATCCCAATGGAATTTATCATTTTGAGAATCCACATCAAATTGTTTTCAAATTCAAGTAAGTATTTTTGAATAAGAAGAGTAATAAGGATAGAGACTTGCCTCATCAGATGTTAAAATTTAATATTTGCTCCATGTAATATGACTCTAAGACAGAAATAGAAAAATAGATCTTTGAGAGGGAAAGGTTAGTGGCTCCATAAATAGATCCAAGTGCATACAAAATGTTTGTTAAGATTAAGTTTAACTGCAAGAGACCCAAAATATCAGTAACTTAAAAAGTAACCATTTTCTTTATCTCATTTGTATGGAAGAAATAATGTTGGTATGCAATATTGCTGTGTTAGTGATACTGACATTTTCGTCTTGTTTAAAATTGTGTGATCTTCATTGTCAAGGTCATTTATGATCCAATCAAGTGACTTCAGCTCCAGTTATTTAACCTTGATTCCACAAGGCAAGAAAAAGGAAAGGGGAAAATAAGGGCAAAAATGTCCATCTTCTAAAGAACTTTATGACAAGTTACACAGCCACTTCCATTCACTCAGAGCTTAGTAACTTAGTCACACTGAATACATGCTACAAGCTCAGTTGCTCAGTCGTGTTGGACTCTTTGAGACCCCATAGGCTCAAATCTGCCAGGCTCCTCTGTCCATGGAGTTTTCTAGGCAAGAAAACTGGAGTGGGTTTCCATTTCCTACTCCTGGGTATCTTCCCATCCAAGGATCAAACCCATGTCTCCTGAGTCTCTTGCATTGGCAGGTGGATTTTTTTTTACCAGTGAGCCACCTGGGAAGCCCTCACACTGAGTATAAGATAAGTCAAAGATTAAATATTTACTTTACATAACCATGTGTCTAGCTAAAAAGCAGAGGAAATATAACTATAAATGAAAGAGAGAACAGATAGAACTGGCAATCTCTAACACATATATGGCAAGGTTAGCATTTCAATTTACTGGGGGTGATCTGGGTTATTTCGGTGACTGTCAAACTTGAGCATACATGAGAATCACCAAGAGTTTGTTAAAACACAGACTGCTGGGATTCACCCCAGAGATTCTGATTCAGAAGTTCTGGGCTATGAACTCCAAATGTGCATTTCTAACAAATTATCTAGTGTGATAGACTTTCTTTTGGGTCCCATCAACTCTATCTCCTAATGTTCACTCTTTTGTGAAATCCCCTGTTCTTGATTCCTGGTAGGGCTTGTAATTTGATACTAATAAATAGAATCTGGCAAAAGAGATATGATATATGTGATTGTGTGTGTGATTATGTCACATAAAATTGCAATTTCTCATGTGTCTCTTCTTAGATAATGTTTAAGAAGAATGGCTCACAAGCACAGGTGGCTGCAATGTCTCGGCAAGAATGGCCAAGAGGAGCTACCCCACGTCCGGGGTAAGGGGGCAGTGTTCAGGAGGAGCTACCCCCACCCCCAGACCAAGGCCAGGGGGCGTGGCCAGGAGGAGAAACCCCACGTCCAAGGAGCAGTGGCTGTGTGAGCGCAGGAGGGCCTAGAGGAGCTACTCCATGTTCAAGGTCAGGAGGGGCAGTGGTGAGGAGATACCCCTCATCTAAGGTAAGGAGCATCAGCTGTGCTTTGCTGGAGCAGCCCTGAAGAGATACACCACGTCCAAGGTAAGAGAAACCCAAGTAAGACGGAACGTGTTGCAAGAGGGCATCAGAGGGCAGACACACTGAAACCATACGCACAGAAAACTAGTTAATCTAATCACACTAGGGCCACAACCTGGTCTAATTCAATGAAACTAAGCCATACCCTGTGGGGCCACTCAAGATGGGTGGGTCATTGTGGAGAGGTCTGACAGAATGTGATCCACTGGAGAAGGGAATGGCAAAACACTTCAGTATTCTTGCCTTGAGAACCTTATGAACAGTATGAAAAAGCAAAATGATAGGATACTGAAAAAGGAACTTCCCACGTCAGTAAGTGCCCAATATGCTAGAGGAGATCAATGGAGAAATAACTTCAGAAAGAATGAAGAGATGGAGCCAAAGCAAAAACAATACCCAGCTGTGGATGGGACTGGTGATAGAAGCAAGGTCCACTGCTGTAAAGAGAAACATTGCATAGAAACCTGGAATGTCAGGTCTATGAATCAAGGCAAATTGGAAGTGGTGAAACAAGAGATGGCAAGGGTGAACACTGACATTCTAAGAATCAGTGAACTAAAATGGACTGGAATGGGTGAATTTAAATCAGATGACAATTATATCTACTACTGTGGGCAGGAATCCCTCAGAAGAAATGGAGTAGCCATCATGGTCAACAAAGAGTGTGAAATGCAGTACTTGGATGCAATCTTAAAAACGACAGAATGATCTCTGTTCGTTTCCAAGGCAAACCATTCAATATCACAGTTATCCAAGTCTGTGCCCCAACCAGCAATGCTGAAGAAGCTGAAGTTGAATGGTTCTATGAAGACCTACAAGACCTCTTAGAACTAAAAGCCAAAAAAGATATCCTTTTCATTATAGGGGACTGGATGCAAAAGTACGAAGTTTGAGAAACACCTAGAGTAACAGGCAAATTTGGCCTTGGAATGTGAAATGAAGCAGGGCAAAGGCTAATAGAGTTTTGCCAAGTACACACTAGTCATAGCAAACATCCTCTTCCAACAACACAAGAGAAGACTCTACACATGGACATCACCAGATGGTCAACACCAAAATCAGATTGATTATATTCTTCACAGCCAAAGATGGAGAAGCTCTATACAGTCAGCAAAAACAAGACTGGGAGATGACTGTGGCTCAGATCATGAGCTCCTTATTGCCAAATTCAGACTTAAATTGAAGAAAGTCGGGAAAAACACTAAACCATTCAGGAATGACCTTAATTTTATAAGTGATACCTGAATGGTCTAGTGGCTTTCCCGACTTTCTTCAATTTAAGTCTTAATTTGGCAATAAGGAGTTCATGATCTGAGCCACAGTCATCTCCCAGTCTTGTTTTTGCTGACTGTATAGAGCTTCTTCATTTTGGGCTGCAAAGAATATAATCAGTCTGATTTGGGTGTTGACCACCTGGTGATGTCCATGTGTAGAGTCTTCTCTTGTGTTGTTGGAAGAGGGTGTTTGCCATGACCAGTGCATTCTCTTGGCAAAACTCTGTTAACCTTTGCTCTGCTTCATTTTGTACTCCACGGCCAAATTTGCCTGTTACACCATTTATCTCTTGATTCCTACTTTTGCATTCCAGTCCCCTAAAATGAAAAAGATATCATTTTTGGGTTTTAGTTCTAAAAGGTCTTGTAGGTCTTTATAGAACCATTCAACTTCAGCTTCTTCAGCATTATCAATTGGGGCATAGACTTTAATTACTGTGATATAGAATTGTTTGCCTTGGAAACGAACAGAGGTCATTCTGTTGTTTTTGAAATTGCATCCAAGTACTGCATTTCAGACTTTGTTGACCATGGTGGTTGCTCCATTTCTTCCAAGGGATTCCTGTCCGCAGTGGTAGATATAATAGTTATCTGATTTAAATTCACCCAGTCCATTTTAGTTCGCTGATTTCTAGAATGTCAACATTCACTCTTACCATTTCCTGTTTGAATACGTCCAATTTGCCGTGATTCATGGACCTGACATTCCAGGTTCCTATGCAATAGTGCTCTTTATAGCATCGGACCTTGCTTCTATTACCAGTCACATCCACAACTGCATATTGTTTTGCTTTGGCTGTGTCCCTTCATTCTTTCTAGAGTTATTTCTCCACTGATCTCCTCTAGCATATTGGGCCCCTACTGACCTGGGGAGTTCCTCTTTCAGTATCCTATCATTTTGCCTTTTCATACTTTTCATGAGGTTCTCAAGGCAAGAATACTGGAAGTGCTTTGCCATTCCCTTCTCCAGGGGACCACATTCTGTCAGACCTCTCCACCATGATCCGCCCATCTTGGGTGGCCTCACATGGCATGGCTTAGTTTCCCTGAGTTAGACAAGGCTGTGGCCCATGTGATTAGACTGACTATGTTTCTGTGATTATTTTTCACAGAACTAGAATAAATAATTCAATAGATTTTATTTAAATATATAAAAACCTCAAATAGCCACAGCAATTTTGAGAACCAAGAAAGGAACTGGAGGAATCAACCTGCCTGACTTCAAGATATACTACAAAGTGAAAGTCATCAAGACAATATGGTGCTACACAAAGACAGAAATATAGATAGGTGGAACAAAATAAAAAGCCCAGAGATAAATCCACATACCAAAGATAGGCGCCTTATCTTTGACAAAGGAGGCAAAAATATACAATGGACAAGGACAATCTCTTTAACAAGTGGTGCTAGGAAAACTGGTCAAACACCTGTAAAAGAATGAAACTAAAAACCTTTTAACACTATACACAAAAATGAAGTCATCATGGATTAAAGATATAAATATAAAACAGAAACTATAAAACACCTAGATGAAAACATAGGGAAAACACTCTCTGATGTAAATCGAGCAGGATCCTCTATGACCCACCTCCTAGAGTAATGGAAATAACAGCAAAAATAAAATGGTACCTAATTAAACTTATTTTTTTTATTAAATTTACTTATTTTTTTAATTACAATACTGTATTTGTTTTGCCATACAGTGATACGAATCAGCCATAGGTGAACACAATCTCCCAATGCCGAAGCCCTCTCCCACCTCCCACCCCACATCCTCTACTTGAATCATCCTGTGCATCAGCCCCATGCATCCTGCATCCTACATTGAACATAGATTGTCGCTTCGTTTCTTACAAGAAAATATACATGTTTCATTGCCATTCTCCCAAACCATCCCACCCTTTCCCTCTCCCTCAGAGTCCAAAAGTCCACTCTATACCTCTGTGTCTCTTTGTTGTCTCACATATAGGGTCATCATTACTGTCTTCTAAATTCCATATATATGTGTCAGTATACTGTATTGGTGTTTTCCTTTCTGGCTTACTTCACTCTGTATAATCGGGTCCAATTTCATCCATCTCATTAGAACTGAGTCAAATTTATACTTTTTAAGGGCTGAGTAGTATTCCATTGTGTATATGTACCACAGCTTTCTTATCCAATAATCTGCTGATGGACATCTAGGTTGCTTCCATGTCCTGGCTATTATAAACAGTGCTGCAATGAACATTGGGGTACGTGTGTCTCTTTCAATTCTGGTTTCCTCGGTGTGTATGCCCAGCAGTGGAATTGCTGAGTCATAAGGCAGTTTGCATTCCCACCAGCAGTGTAAGAGGGTTCCCTTTCCTCCACATCCTCTCCAGCATTTATTGCTTGTAGACCTTTGGATCACAGCCATTATGACTGGTGTGAAATGGTACCTCATTGTGGCCTTGATTTGCATTTCTCTGATACTGAGTAATGTTGAACATCTTTTCATGTGTTTGTTAGCCATCCGTATGTCTTCTTTGGAGAAATACCTATTTAGTTCTTTGGCCCATTTTTTTTTATTGGATCATTTATTTTTCTGGAGTGGAGCTGCATAAGTTGCTTGTTTATCTTTGAGATTAGTTGTTTGTCAGTTGTTTCATTTGCTATTGTTTTCTCCCATTCAGAAGGCTGTCTTTTCACCTTGCTTATAGTTTCCTTTGTTGTGCAGAAGCTTTTAATTTTAATTAGATCCCATTTGTTTATCTTTGCTTTTATTTCCAGTATACTGGGAGTTGGATCATAGAGGATCCTGCTGTGATTTATGTCTGAGAGTGTTTTGCCTATGTTCTCCTCTAGGAGTTTTATAGTTTCTGGTCTTACATTTAGATCTTTAATCCATTTTGAGTTTATTTTTGTGTATGGTGTTAGAAAGGGGTCTAGTTTCATTCTTTTACAAGTGGTTGACTAGTTTTCACAGCACCACCTGTTAAACAGACAGTCTTTACGCCATTGTATATTCTTGCCTCCTTTGTCGAAGATAAGTTGTCCATAGGTGTGTGGGTTAATCTCAGGGCTTTCTATTTTGTTCCATTGATCTGTATTTCTGTCTTTGTGCCAGTACCATACTGTCTTAATGACTGTGGCTTTGTAGTAGAGCCTGAAGTCAGGCAAGTTGATTCCTCCAGTTCCATTCTTCTTTCTCAAGATTGCTTTGGCTATTCGAGGTTTGTTGTATTTCCATACAAATCTTGAGATTATTTGATCTAGTTCTGTGAAAAATACTTCTGGTAGCTTAATTGGAATTGCATTGAATCTGTAGATTGCTTTAGGTAGTATACTCATTTTCACTATATTGACTCTTCCGACCCATGAGCATGGTATATTTCTCCATCTATTAGTGTCCTCTTTGATTTCTTTCATCAGTGTTTTATAGTTTTCGATATATAGGTCTTTAGTTTCTTTAGGTAGGAATATTCCTAAGTATTTTATTCTTTTCGTTGCAATGGTGAATGGAATTGTTTCCTTGACTTCTTTTTCTACTTTCTCATTATTAGTGTATAGGAATGCAAGGGATTTCTGAGTGTTGATTTTATATCCTGCAACTTTACTATATTCATTGATTAGCTCTAGTAGTTTTCTGGTCGAGTCTTTAGGATTTTCTATGTAGAGGATCATGTTATCCGGAAACAGTGAGAGTTTTACTTCTTCTTTTCCAATTTGGATTCCTTTTATTTCTTTTTCTGCTCTGATTGCTGGGGCCAAAACTTCCAGTACGATGTTGAAGAGTAGTGGTGAAAGTGGACACCCTTGTCTTGTTCCTGACGTTAGGGAAATGGTTTCAATTTTTCACCATTGAGGATAATGTTAGCTATGGGCTTGTCATATATAGCTTTCATTATGTTGAGGTATATTCCTTCTATTCCTGCTTTCTGGAGAGTTTTTAACATAAATGGATGTTGAATTCTGTCAAAGGCCTTTTCTGCATCTATTGAGATAATCATATGATTTTTATTTCTCAGTTTGTTAATGTGGTGAATTACATTGATTGACTTGCAGATATTGAAGAATCCTTGCATCCCTGGGATAAAGACCACTTGGTCATGGTGTATGATCTTTTGAATGTGTTGCTGTATTCTGATTGCTAGGATTTTGTTGAGGATTTTTGCATCTATGTTCATCAGTGATATTGGACTGTAGTTTTCTTTTTTGTGGTGTCTTTGTCAGGTTTTGGTATTAGGGTGATGGTGGCCTCATAGAATGAATTTGGAAGTTTACCTTCCTCTGCAATTTTCTGGAATAGCTTCAGTAAGATAGGTGTTAGCTCTTCTCAGAATTTTTGGTAGAATTCAGCTGTGAAGCCGTCTGGACCTGGGCTTTTGTTTGCTGGAAGATTTCTGACTACAGTTTCAATTTCCATGCTTGTGATGGGTCTGTTAAGATTTTCTCTTTCTTCCTGGTTCAGTTTTGGAAAATTGTACTTTTCTAAGAATTTGTCCATTTCTTCCAAGTTGTCCATTTTATTGGCATATAATTGATGATAGTAGTCTCTTATGATTCTTTGTATTTCTGTGTTGTCTGTCGTGATCTCTCCATTTTCATTTCTAATTTTGTTGATTTGATTTTTTTCTCTTTGTTTCTTGATGAGTCTGGCTAATGGTTTGTCAATTTTATTTATCCTTTCAAAGAACCAGCTTTTGGCTTTGTTGATTTTTGCTATGGTCTCTTTTGTTTCTTTTGCATTTATTTATGCCCTAATTTTTAGGATTTCTTTCCTTCTACTAACTCTGGGGTTCTCTATTTCTTCCTTCTCTAGTTGCTTTAGGTGTAGAGTTAGGTTATTTATTTGACTTTTTTCTTGTTTCTTGAGGTATGCCTGTATTGCTATGAACTTTCCTCTTAGCACTGCTTGTATAGTGTCCCAAAGGTTCTGTGTAATTGTGTTTTCATTTTCATTCTTTTCGATGCATATTTTGATTTCTTTTTGATTTATTCTGTGATTTGTTGATTATTCAGAAGGGTGTTGTTCAGCCTCCAAATGTTGGAATTTTTAATAGTTTTTCTCCTATAATTGACATCTAACCTTAGTGCATTATGGTCAGAGAAGATGCTTGGAATAATTTCAATTTTTTTGAATTTATCAAGGTTAGATTTATGACCCAGAATGTGATCTATCCTGGAAAAGGTTCCGTGTGCACTTGAGTAAAAGTTGAAATTCATTGTTTTGGGGTGAAATGTCCTATAGATATCAATTAGGTCTAACTGGTGAATTGTATCGTTTAACGTTTTGCGTTTCTTTGTTAATTTTCTGTTTAGTTGATCTGTCCATAGGTGTGAGTGGGGTATTAAAGTCTCCCACTATTATTGTGTTATTGTTAATTTCCCCTTTCATGTTTGTTAGCAATTGTCTTACATATTGCGGTGCTCCTATGTTGGGTGCATATATATTTATAATTGTTATATCTTCTTCTTGGATTGATCCTTTAATCATTATGTAGTGGCCTTCTTTGTCCCTTTTCACAGCCTTTGTTTTAAAGTCTATTTTATCGGATATGAGTATTGCTACTCCTGCTTTCTTTTGGTCTTTATTTGCATGGAATATCTTTTTCCAGCCCTTCACTTTTAGTCTGTATGTGTCTGTTGTTTTGAGGTGGGTCTCTTGTAAGCAGCATATATAGGGATCTTGTTTTTGTATCCATTCAGCCAGTCTTTGCCTTTTGGTTGGGGCATTCAACCCATTTACATTTAAGGTAATTATTGATAAGTATGCTCCTGTTGCCATTTACTTTATTGTTTTGGGTTCGGGTTTATACGTCCCTTTTGTGTTTCCTTTCTAAAATCTATCCTTTAGTATTTGTTGGAGAGCTGGTTTGGTGGTGCTGAATTCTCTCAGCTTTTGCTTGTCTGTAAAGCTTTTGATTTCTCCTTCATATTTGAATGAGATCCTTGCTGGGTACAGTAGTCTTGGCTGAAGGTTATTATCTTTCATCACTTTAAGAATGTCTTGCCATTCCCTCCTGGCCTGAGAGTTTCTATTGAAAGATCTGCAGTTATTCTTATGGGGATCCCCTTGTGTGTTATTTGTTGTTTTTCCCTTGCTGCTTTTAATAATTGTTCTTTGTGTTTCGTCTTTGTTAGTTTGATTAAAATATGTCTTGGGGTGTTTTGCCTTGGGTTTATCCTGTTTGGCACTCTCTGGGTTTCTTGGACTTGGGTGATTATTTCCTTCCCCATTTTAGGGAAGTTTTCGACTATTATCTCCTCAAGTATTTTCTCATGGTCTTTCTTTTTGTCTTCTTCTTCTGGGACTCCTATAATTCGAATGTTGGAGTGTTTCATATTGTCTTGGAGGTCTCTGAGGTTGTCCTCATTTCTTTTCATTCGCCTTTCTTTTTCCTCGCTGATTCATTTATTTCTGCCATTCTATCTTCTATTTCACTAATCCTATCTTCTGCCTCCAATATTCTACTATTTGTAGCCTCCAGAGTGTTTCTGATCTCATTTATTGCATTATTCATTATATGTTGACTCTTTATTATTTCTTCTAGGTCCTTGTTAAACCTTTCTTGCATCTTCTCAATCCTTGTCTCCAGGCTATTTATCTGATTCCATTTTGATTTCAAGATTTTGGATCATTTTCACTATCAGTATTTGGAATTCTTTCTCAAGTAGATTCCCTATCTCTTCCTCTTTTGTTTGGTTTGGTGGTCATGTCTCCTGTTTCTTTACCTGCTGGGTATTCCTCTGTCTCTTCATCCTGGTTATATTGATGCGTTTGGGGTGGCTTTTCTATATTCTGTGAATTTGTGGAGTTCTCTTTATTATAGAGCTTCCTCTCTGTGATTGGGATTACATCAGTGGTTTATCAAAGTTTCTTGATCAGGGAGGCTTGTGTTGGAGTTCTGGTGGGTGGATCTAGATTTCTTCTCTCCGGAGTGCTGTGACGTGTGAAGTAATGGGTTATGAGACGTCAATGGTTTTGGAGTATTTTGAGTTGCCTGTGTATTGCAGCTTAGGGGCTTGTTCTTGTGTTGCTGGAGAATTTGTGTGGTATGTCTTGCTCTGGAGCTTGTTGGCCCTTGGGCAGTGCTCAGTTTCAGTGTAGGTATGAAGGCGTTTGATGAGCTCTAATTGGATAATGTTCCCTGTATTCAAGAATTCTTTGATGATCTCACGATTTGGAATTACGCCTCCTGATTTTGGTTTTCAGATTTATTTTTACAGTAGCCTCATGGTTTCTCCATCTATTCAGCACTATTGTTAAAACATCTAGGTTAATGATGATAGGTTTCTCCACCTTGAGGGTCATCCCTAGAGGATCGGTGAGTTATTTGGAGGAGATTAGAGGGAGGGAGTAGTTAGAGGTGAGTGGAATGAGATCAGGTGGAATCAAAAGAAGGAAATGCAAGTTAGCCCGTAACCACTTTCTTGTGTGCGCTCCGAAGTCTGGACCGCTCAGAGTTGGTCACAGAGTTATACATGGAAGAGGAGAGGAAGGAAGTAGATAGAGGTGGACAGGAGGATAAAAGAGGGAGATGGGAAGGAGGGATACAGATCTGGTCAGTGACCAGTTCCCTTAGAGTTCTCCTCCTTCTGGAACACACAGAGATTCATAGAGTTGGGTAGAGAGGGGGAGGGGAGGGAGGAGACAAAAGCCACCTGGTGGAGAAAAGAGAGATTCCAAAAGTGGAGAGAGTGGTCAAGCCAGTAGTCTTGCACTCATGTAAAACTGGGTACTGAGGATTAGGTTTTTTAAAAGTACAAAATTGGCAACAAATATCAAAATGCCAGGATTAAAAATCTGGAGTATTGATTGAATTTTCAAAGATAGATTATTGAAGAGAAGAAGAAGAAGGAGAGAGAAATTAAAAAAAAATAGAGAAAAAAAGAAAAAAAGTAAAATATAATAAAAGACTCCAGAATTATTAAAAGACAACTTCCTCCACCAATAAGACTATATACGGCATTTGCTTAAACGATAGGGTTTTTTTTTTTCTTTGAAAAGTAATATTAGGTTATAAAAATAATAACTAGAAATATAGAAGACAAACATTTAAGCAAGTTTAGGGAAAAAAAGATGAAAAAGAAAAGGATAAACAAATTTAAAAGGAAAAAAATAATTTTTAAAGAAAAAAATTCTTAAAAAAAAATCACGCTTCCACATCATCCCCCCCAAAAAAAATTTTTTTTTTTGATCATAAAAGTAGTAACGGTGTATCTGGCACTTTCTCTGTCGTTGAGGACTGTGTGGTCTCTACCAAGGCAGTTCCCTCTGTTTGACTTCCTCTGTTTGCTGGTCTCTTCCATGTCTGATTTCTGTCTTGCCACAGGGAGGGTGGTGGTGAGCTCTGCACTGGGCTTGCCCCTTCCCAATCCGTGGGATAACCTTGTGGGGTCTGCCCTATGTTTCATGCAATTCCTCAGTTTAAGCCGCTCAGGATTGGCGCTCAGGGAGCCCCCTCCGGGTGTTGGGTTTGGTTCCAAGTCCGAGTGGCTAGGGAGTTTGGCGCACACTATTGTTGTGTCTTCTGGGCTTTCCGGGTCGCTCAATTTTCTGGGATCTCCGCCGGGGCTCTTTCTCAGGCAGATGATGACTATTCAGAGACCCCAGAAGTCTCAATAAAGAAGCTTGCTTGCAATTTGGTAGGTAATGTCTCTCTTGAGCTGCGACTGCCCTCTTCCAGCGCTTAAGGCTCTGGCTGCCCGTCGCCGGTGGGGGATGATCTGCAGCCGGCTATTTCTGATCCGTCCTTTGTTCTGTGCGCGGGCCTGTCAGTGTCTTACATTCGGGCGTTTCGCGTGTTAGTTTTCCCCCAGTCTGGTTTGCTAGTCCGGGATAATTCGTTCTATCCATGCGCAGACCCGATTCTGGCCCTGTTACACCCCAATTCTCGAGAAAAGCCCTGCATCCTACGTCTCCCACGGCCCGATTCTTAGAAAGCACTGTTGCGGGCGCGCTCCTCCCTGCCCAACCCCCACTGCTGTCGGACACAGGCGTTTGCGCTGCTTATCCGCTGGGGGGTTATACTGTTGAATTCGTAATCTGTTGGTTTTAATTATTTATTTATTCTTCCTTCCTGTTATGTTGCCCTCTGTGCTTCCAGGGCTCACCCCATGCACAGCTGTGAGAAAGTTCCCCAATTTTAGGGAACCTCTCTTTAAGAGTCTCTTCCTGGGACGGGATTCCCTTCCCATGCCAGGGTTCCCTCCCTACCTCCTTTGTCTCTATCTTCGTTCTTTAAAATAAAATAATTCCTACCTGGTTTTGAAGCCAATGATCTGCTTTGCTGGATGCCTGATGTCCTCTGCCAGCGGTCAAAAGTTATTTTGTGGAATTTGCTCAGTGTTGAAATGTTCTTTTGATGAGGTAGAGAGGGAGAAAGTGTTCTCCCCATCCTATTCCTCCGCCATCTTTTTTCCCTCCTCCCTAATTAAACTTTAAAGCTTTTGCACAAAGAAGGAAACTATATGCAAGGAGAAAAGAAAGCCTTCAGAATGTTAGAAAATAATAGCAAACTAAGCAACTGACAAAGAATTAATCCCCAAAATATACAAGCAGCTCATGAAGCTCAATATCAGAAAAACAAACCATGCAATCAAAAAAATGGGCCAAAGAACTAAACAGACATTTCTCCAAAGAAGATATACAAATGGATAACAAACACATGAAAAGATGCTCAACATCACTCATTATCAGAGAAATGCAAATCAAAACCACAATGAGGTACCATCTCACACTGGTTAGGATGGCTGCTATCAAAAGGTCTACAAGCAATAAATGCTGGAGAGGGTGTGGAGAAAAGAGAACCCTCTTACACTGTTGGTGGGAATACAAACTAGTACAGCCACTTTGGGGAAGTGTGGATATTCCTTTAAAAACTGAAAATAAAACTGCCTTATGACCCAGCAATCCTACTGCTGGGTATACACACTGAGGAAACCAGAATTGAAAGAAACTCATGTATCCCAATGTTCATTGCAGCACTATTTACAATATCTAGGACAAGGAAGCAACCTAAATGTCCACTGCAAGATGAATGGATAAGAAATCTGTGGTACAAATACACAATTAAATATTACTCAGCTATTAAAAGAACACATTTGAATCAGTTCAAATGAGCAGGATGAAACTGGAGCCTATTATACAGAGTGAAGTAAGTCAGAAAGTAAAACACCAATACAGTATATTAACATATATATATGGAATTCAGAAAGACGATAATGATGACCTTATATGTGATACAGCAAAAGAGACACAGATATAAAGAACTGACTTTAGGACTCAGTGGGAGAAGGTAAGGGTGGTATGATTTGAGAGAACAGCTTTGAAACATGTATGTAAATAGTTGACCAGTCCAGGTTTGATACATGAAACAGAGCACTGAAAGCCGGTGCATTGGGACAACTCAGAGGGATGGGGTGGGAAAGGAGGTGAGAGGGGGGTTAGGATGGGGGACACATGTACACCTGTGGCTGATTCATGTCAATGTATGGCGAAACCACTACAATATTGTAAAGTAATTTGCCTCCAATTAAAATAAACAGATTAATTTTTAAAATAGACTTTAGATTTTCAAACTCGACATGTATCTGTATCATTTCTCACTGCCTGAATACAAATTCAGCCTTCAAAATAAGTAGTTAATGATAATTCCCAGCTATCTGTTCTTCCATAGGCAATTCAAGAAATTGAATCTTATCCAATACCTGACCTATCTAAGTGAGTGATAGTTGTTCAGTCATTTCCACCACTTTGTGACTCATGGACTGTAGCCTGCCAGGCTCCTCTGTCCATGGAATTCTCCAAGCAAGAATACTTGAGAGAGTTGCCATTTTCCTTCTCTAAGGGATCTTCCCAACCCAAGGTTCAAACATGGGTCTTCTTCATCGCTGGCAGATTCTTTACCATCTGAGCCACCAGGGAAGCCTACTATTAAGAGACATTTCTAAAGATGAATGTTAATTGGAATGTATTTGAAGATCCACTCTAAAATTATTCATTAAAATGGTTGGTAAATTGGTACTAGCTCTTGATTCTGAGCTCAGTTGGGGCTATGAGCCAGGGACATTTTGTTTCTGTGGTTTCTCCCCAAGTGGGTCTCCCCACACGTTTGCTTGGACTTTCTCACAGTTCTGTTACCTAGATTCTAGGTGACCAAAGTGGTAAAGATTCCACTTGTCAGTATAGGAGCTGCAGGAGATGCGGATTCAGTCCATGGGTAGGAAGATCCCCTGGAGGATGTAACTGCAACCCACTCCAGTATTCTTGCCTGGAGAATCCCAGTGACAGAGAAGCCTGGTAGCTACAGTCTAAGGGGGTCACAAAGAGTGGGACATGACTGAGTGATGGAGCATGCACAACAGTCAGAAACTCAAGCAAAACAAACAGAAATGTTATGACATTTTATGATCTAGTCTCAGAAGTCACATATTGTCACATTTGACATAGTCAAAAGGAGAACTAAAGTCATATTGTAAGAAAAGCTTATGGGATTGCTCTTTTTAATTTGCAATCTGACACACAACTTTAAGACAGAAATTGGGCAAAATAATTTTAAGTTTCAATGGAAAATGAAATAGCTTAGAGTAGCCAAAAAATATACAAATTCAGAAAAACTAAAGAGGAGCTTAATTTTTCCAACATACAAAAACAATATAGTACTGGCAAAAGTATGAATAAATGGATTAAGTGAACAGAAAGAGAGCTCAGAGGTAGATCCCAGTAAATACTGAAATATATTCAGAAGACTGCCTTCTATGCAAACGGTTAAAAAAAAAAAAAGTTTTGTTGAACAAATAGAATGATTGAAATTCATTACCATCTGGAAGAAAACAGTTGGATTTCCAGAAAACATCATATTCAGAAGTAAATTCCAGGGAGGTTAAATGTGTAAATATAAAATCTAAAGCAATCATAAGTCTTTGAACTTATAGATTATATATGCAACCAATGACCTGGACAGAGTTTTCTAAGATAGGAAGTACAGACGCTATAAAAGATAACAAAAATCACTTGAGTATTTAGGAACTAAAAAAGTTTTTAAAGGAATTAAAAATGTTAACTATATGAGGTTATTGATATGTTAATTATTGTGATGTTGTATTCATTCTAAAATGTATATGAATATTAAAACATATTGTTCACTCTAAATATAAGAAATTTATTTGTCAATTATTCCTCAAAGAAGTTAAAATTTTAAATTATGATTTGTTGACTGATGTATTATGGTGATGGTGAAGTCGCTCAGTCATGTCCGACTCTTTGCGACCCCATGGAATATAGCCTACTAGGCTCCTCCGTCTATGAAATTCTCCAGGCAAGAATACTGGAGTGGGTTGCCATTTCCTTCTCCAGGGGATCTTCCCAACCCAGGGATCGAACCCAGGTCTCCCACATTGGAGGCAGATACTTTAACCTCTGAGTCACCAGGGAAGCCCATACAAAGTCAAAAGAAGAATGATAGATTAGGAAAAATATATGCAAGGCAGATGACAGATAAAAGATAGATACATAAAAGTACTGATTTATAAAATTGAGACCAAAAAACAAAAACAGTAATAGAAAAATGAGAAAGGAGTATAAGTAGATAATTACCATAAGAGAAAAAAAACAAATGGACTGATAAATATAAGATCCCTAGAATGGGAATTTCGGAGAAGGCAATGGCACCCTACTCCAGTACTCTTGCCTGGCAAATCCCAGGATGGAGGAGCCTGGTAGGCTGCATGCAGTCCATGGGATCGCTAGGAGTCAGACACGACTGAGCGACTTCACTTTCACTTTCATGTTCATGCACTGGAGAAGGAAATGGCAACCCACTCCAGTGCTCTAGCCTGGAGAATCCTAGGGATGGGAGAGCCTGGAGGGCTGCCGTCTCTGGGGTTGCACAGAGTCGGACATGACTGAAGCGACTTAGCAGCAGCAGCAGTAGGGGAATTTAAATTAAAATGGAAATAAACAGTTGTTTTTACCCAAGAGAATGACAAAATTTTTTAAAGGCCATAAAATTCTTCCTGGAGAGGAAAGACCTGGGGGAAATGATATTCATTCATTGCCAGTGGGTGGGTCTGTGAATTAATTTGTGGTAAAGTACTCCCGAAAAAACTATAAAAACAAATGGAAAAAAACAAAAACAAAAAACGATTGCCATTCTGTTGCTTTACACTTATTTAGTTCTCTCTCTTCTCTCTCCTCTTCTTACTTCTTTTCACTTCTCTTCTCTACCATACTTTATTTTTCTCTCTCTCCATCTTTTCTTTTTCAGCTGTTCTACATCAGGGAACCTATCCAATAGAAATACATTTACACAGGAAAAATTGCAACCCTTTTTGCACAATATTTGGCAAAACATGGAAACCATAATGTGAATACTAATAACACAATGGAATATGATGCAGCCATTTTCAAAATGATTTGGAGCTGTACCACCTAGTTGTTGTATAACCTCCACAACATACTTTTTCTCGAGAAAAGATTCAGAGAAATAGTTTAGTCAGTCCTGTCCGACTCGTTGTGACTTCATGGACTGCAGCACACCAAGCTTCCCTGTCCATCACCAACTCCTGGAGCATTCTCAAACTCATGTCCATCGAGTTGGTGATGCCATCCACCCATCTCATCCTCTGTCATTCCTTCTCCTCCTGACTTCAATCTTGCCCAGCATCAGGCTCTTTTCCAATGAGTCAGTTGTTCCCATCAGGTGGCCAAAGTATTGCAGGTTCAGCTTCAGTATCTGTCTTTCCAATGAATGAATATTCAGGACTGATGTCTTTCAAGATTGACAGATTTAATCTCCTTGCAGTCCAATGGACTCTCAAGAGTCTTCTCCAACACCACATATCAAAATCATCAGTTCTTGACTAGACAGATTTTGTTGGCGAAGTAATGTATCTGCTTTTTCACATGCTGTCTAGGTTGGTCATAGCTTTTCTTCCAAGGAGCAAATGTCTTAATTTTACGGCTGCAGTTACCATCTGCAGTGATTTCAGAGCCCAAGAAACTAAAGTCTGTCACTGTTTCCATTGTTTCCCCATCTATTTGCCATGAAATGATGTGATCAGATGCCACGATCTTCATTTTTTGAATGTTGTTTTAAGCCAGCTTTTTCACTCTCCTCTTTCACATTCATCAAGAGGCTTTCTAGTTCCTCTTCACATTCTGCCATAAGGGTGGTGCCATCTGCATATTTGAGGTTATTGATATTTCTCCTGGCAATCTTGTTTCCAGCTTGTGCTTCATCTAGTACGGCATTTCATATGATGCACTCTGCATATAAGTTAAATAAGCAGGGTGACAAATACAGCCTTGTCATACTCCTTTCCCAATTTGAAACCAGTCTATTGTCCCATGTCTGGTTCTAACTCTTGCTTCTTGACCTGCATACAGATTTCTCAGGAGGCAGGTAAGGTGGTCTGGTATTCCATTTCTTTAATAATTTTCCACAATTTGTCGTGATCTACACAATCAAAGGCTTTGGCATAGTCAATGAAGCAGAAGTAGAGGTTTTCTGGGAACTCTCTTGCTTTTTAAACAATTTTCTTTGGCTAAAAAATTACACGTGTAAGTATAAATATACATTTTTATGATAAATATGAACAAGGTGAAAAGTATTGAGAGAGCCAAATCACGTTGTGACCATTGATTATTTACAGAATGTGACTGGAGTAGATGCCTGTAGGTAAAGGAATGGGTAGTAATGTAGAAATATGCAGTTTATCATGTTTTTTAAGCAAACAGAATCAGTGGTGTTAGTAGTCTGAATGAATGGAAGATTAAGAGAAGAGAGATTGAAAGGCCTTGATAAACTCTATAAGATATTTAATTAAATAATTATAAGGATATATAGTGATATTTCAGCAAATTGTGCTAAATATGCACACATGTAAAATAGACAAATACTAATATATCTATTAATTGACACTATACCTTTGTTTCTCTATCATTTTGCTAGCTGGATAGCAATATTATATACACATATGTGTAAGTACTAAAGGGAAATACAGAAAAATGAGTATATTGTATTTGTTTTGAATGGAATGTTGACTTAATTTGTCATCATTATTTGATTTGTTATATATGCTTTTGCTTAGCACTAACAAATTTCTCCACAAAAGTAATTGCAACTTATTTTATAAACAAGTTATTATTCTATTTCTCATTTTTGTCACTATTGTGTATTTCTCTACCCTCTTTTTTTATTACTGAGATTTGTTGTTACTGTTCAGTCACTAAGTTGCATTGGACTCTTTGTGACACCATGTATTGCAGCAAGCCAGGCTTCCTGTCCATGAAGAACTCCTGGAGCTTGCTCAAACACATGTCCATCAAGTTGGTGCTTCCATCCAACCATCTCATTCTCTGTCACCCACTTCTTCTCTTACTCTCAGTCTTTCCCCAAATCAGGGTCTTTTCAAATGTGTCATTTGTTTGCATTAGGTGGCAAAATTATTGGAGCTCTAGCTTCAGCATTAGTCCTTCCATTGAATAGATTCAGTTCAGTTCAGTTCATTCGCTTAGTCGTGTCCAACTCTTTGCAACCCCATGAATCGCAGCACGCCAGGCCTCCTTGTTCAATACCATCTCTGAGTTCACTCAGACTCACGTCATTCGAGTCTGTGATGCCATCCAGCTATCTCATCCTCGGTCGTCCCCTTTTCCTCCTGCCCCCAATCCCCCCAGCATCAGAGTCTTTTCAATGAGTCAGCTCTTCACATGAGGTGGTCAAAGTACTGAAGTTTCAGCTTTAGCATCATTCCTTCCAAATAAATCCCAGGGCTGATCTCCTTCTGAATGGACAGGTTGGACCTGCTTGCAGTCCAAGGGACTCTCAAGAGTCTCTCCAACACCACAGTTCCAAAGCATCAATTCTTTGGCGCTCAGCCTTCTTCACAGTCCAGCTCTCACATCCATACATGACTACTGGAAAACCATAGCCTTGACTAGATGGACCTTAGTCGGCAAAGCAATGTCTCTGCTTTTGAACATACTATCTAGATTAGTCACAACTTTTCTTGCAAGGAGTAAGCATCTTCTAATTTCATGGCTGCAGTCACCATCTGCAGTGATTTTGGAGCCCAAAAATAAAGTCTGACACTGTTTCCACTGTTTCCCCATCTATTTCCCATGAAGTGATGGGACTGGATGCCATGATCTTCATTTTCTGAATGATGAGCTTTAAGCCAACATTTTCACTCTTCTCTTTCACTTTCTTCAAGAAGCTTTTTAGCTCTTCTTCACTTTCTGCCATAAGGGTGGTGTCATCTACATATCTGAGGTTATTTATATTTCTCCCAGCAATCTTGATTCCAGCTTGTGTTTCTTCCAGCCCAGCATTTCTCATGATGTACTCTGCATATAAGTTAAATAAGCAGGGTGACGATATACAGCCTTGACGTACTCCTTTTCCTATTTGGAACTAGTTTGTTGTTCCACGTCCAGTTCTAACTGTTGCTTCCTGACCTGCATACAGATTTCTCAAGAGTCAGGTCAGGTGGTCTGGCATTCTCATCTCTTTCAGAATTTTCCACAGTTTATTGTGATCCACACAATCAAAGGCTTTGGCATAGTCAATAAAGGAAAAGTAGATGTTTTTCTGGAACTCTCTTGCTTTTTGATGATCCAGCGGATGTTGGCAATTTGATCTCTGGTTCCTCTGCCTTTTCTAAAACCAGCTTGAACATCAGGGAGTTCATGGTTCATGTATTGCTGAAGCCTGTCTTGGAGAATTTTGAGCATTACTTTACTAGCATGTGAGATGAGTGCAATTGTGTGGTAGTTTGAATAGGTTACTCTTTTAGTATTTTAACCTGTTCATTTTTCTTCCATTATTAGTTTTAGTACCTATGTTTCATCTTATTTTTCTTTCTCCAAATTCTATGTCTCCCGTATTTTATTTATTTGTTTTTATTGTGGTGTCTTTACTACACCCCTTTTAAGTTGGTGAATTTACCATGCTAACTTTCAGCCAAGTTGTTCCACTTGTGCAATACAACTGTCCTACCAAGATTGCACACTGTGACAGCATGGCCTTCCTTTACTCTTGTGATCTTGTACCATCAGCATCTATATTTCAGTTCAGTTCAGTCACTCAGTCGTGTCCGACTCTTTGCGACCCCATGAATCGCAGCATGCCAGGCCTCCCTGTCCATCACCAGCTCCCAGAGTTCACCCAGACTTGCATCCATCAGTACGTGATGCCATCCAGCCATCTCATCCTCTGACGTCCCCTTCTCCTCTTGCCCCCAATCCCTCCCAGCATCAAAGTATTTTCCAATGAGTCAACCCTTCGCATGAGGTGGCCAAAGTACTGGAGTTTCAGCTTCAGCATCATTCCTTCCAAAGAAATCCCAGGGTTGATATCCTTCAGAATGGACTGGTTGGATCTCCTTGCAGTCCAAGGGACTCTCAAGAGTCTTCTCCAACACCACAGTTCCAAACCATCAATTCTTTGGCGCTCAGCCTTCTTCACAGTCCAGCTCTCACATCCATACATGACTACTGGAAAAACCAGAGCTTTGACTAGGCATAAACAATTCTTAGATATTTTAAGTGCTGATTATGTGGTTAATTGATATTTTAGACATTGGTGATGAATATGTGAAAGCTATTTTATTCTAGGTGTTGGGGATACAGCAGTAAATAAGTAAAATTTTGTACCATAAGGGGAAAAGATCAAATAGGAAGCATAAAGAAGAAATAAATTCCATTGATATATATTATTGATGCTGAAGATCATATTCTAGAAAGCCTAGAGTGGAAGAATAAACTAACAAAGTTATTTTAATAATACAAGCAAAGCATCCTCTGTGAATATGGATCTAAAACATTTCAACCAAATTATTAGTAACCTGAATTAACAACACATTAAAAAAATTATACACTATGCTTGATCAAGACTTATCTATCCCTGGGACAGAGGATGCTTCAACACATGAAAATAAATAAATGTAGAATACAATATTGAAAATAGAAGATAAAAATTATATAATTTCAATAGATGCAGGATGAGATTTTCCAAAATTCAATTTCCTTTCATGATAAAAACTTTCAACAAAGTGAGTATAGAAGGAATATGCCTCTACATAATAAAAGCAATTTATCATAATAAACCCATACCTAACATCATATTCAGCAATGAAGGTTGAAAACTTTTTCTCTGTTTTCCAGAGCAAGACAAAGATGTCCACTCAGACAACTTCTAAATAATACTGGAAGTCCTCATCAGAGCAATTAGGCAAGAAAAATAAATAATAAGCATTCAAATCAAAAAGAGAGAAGCAAAATAATCTTTTATTTGGTAGCTGACATATTATGTATAACAAACCCTGAAGACTCCAACAAAATTCTGGTAGAAATAAATGAATTCAGTATAGTTTCAGGGTACAAAATCAACATGCAAAATCCAGTCACACTACTATACACTAATAATGAAGTAACTGAAAAACAAATAGGGAAACAATTCCATTTATAATAGCATGAAAAATAACAAAATACCTAAGAATACATTTAACTAAAGATGTAAAAGTTCTGAGAACACTAAGACATTGATGAAGGAAGGTGAAGAAAGCACAAATAAATGGAAAAATATACTGTGTTCATGGATTGAAAGAGTTAATATTGTTAAAGCATCATAATATCTGAAGATATCTATAAATACAAAGCAATCCCTATAAAAATCCCAATGTCATTTTTCACAGAAATAGAAAAGCAGTTCTAAAATTCATATGGAGTCAAAAAAGACCATGTGTGTGTGCTTAGTCAAGTCCAACTCTTTGTGAACTCACAGGCTGTAGACCACATAGCTCCTTTGTCCATGGAATTGTCTCAGCAAGAATACTAGAGTTGATTGCCATTTCCTCCTACAGAGGATCTACCCGACCCAGGGAAGAACCCATGCCTCTTTTATCTCCTGCATTACAGGAGGATTCCTTACTGCTGAACCATTGAGGAAACACACAAAAGACTTTGAATAGCCCACAAATAATTGAGAAAAAGAAAGATGAAAATCTATGTATAACTTTACAATTGGGCCCCTGTATCTTCACTTCTATACCCACTAAGTTCAGCCACTGTGGACTGTATAGTACTATAGGACATATTTAGAGAAAATAAACCATGAACAAGAGGACCAGTACAGTTTAAATCTGTGTAAAACTGCATATTACAAAGTTATAGTAATCAAAACAGTGTGGTACTGGCATAAAAACATACACATAAACCAATGAAACAGATTCAAGGACTTATAAATAAATAAACATGCATATGGTTAAGTAATGTTTCAAAAGGAGACAATACTATTCAATGGGAAAAGGATACTCTTTCCAATAAATGGTACTGGTAACCTGGATATTCAAAAGCAACTCCAAAAGCAGGAAACCTCACAAATAATTCAATTTGAAAAAGGCAAAAGACACGAATAGACTTTTATCCAAAAAGACACACAAACAGCCAACAAGTTATACTAAAGGTGCTCAACATCAAAAATCATCAGGGAAATACAAATCAAAGTTATGATGAGATAGCATCTCACAACTGTTACGATGACTATTATCAAATAGAGAAAAGATGAAAAAAATGCTGGCAAGAATGTAAACAAATGAGGATCACTGCATGTTGTTAAACAGAATATACATTGGTGGAAATACATATACTATGGAAAATGGTATAGAAATGCATGAAAATTAAAAATAGAACATATGATCCAGCAATTCTACTTTTGGGTATCTATCCATGGGAAAGGAAATAATTACCTTGAAGATATACCTGCACTACCACATTCATTGCAGAATTATTCAGAATAGCCAATACATTGAAAAATCCTAAATGCTATTGATGAATGGATAAAAGATATTGATACACACACACACACACACACACACACACACACACACACACACACACACAAGAATATGATGCCCCCATTAAAAAGAAGACCCTCCCATTATAAAACTAGGATTTTTTTTTGTTGTTGTTTTAGGGAGATTACAGTCTATATTTTCTTTTTTTATTTTCCACTCAGGAAACAAAGGAGCCATTTACAAATACTTATGCAGGTACTATATTGTTTATTTTCTTTAGGAATAATGGAGACATTAAAGAAAAATATTCAGATGCCTGTTAGAGTTAATCAGGACATGTTCTTAATGATGTGACTCAGCAGGAAAAAGGTAACTGCCTTGTCCTAACTTTTGCCTGGATACCTCCATGGTTCACACCAGTGGGAAGGCATGGATTACAGAAGTATTCTAGTGGAAAAATAAATAATAATAATAAATGTATTGAAATTGCTTTCTTTTTGAAAACATTTTTTTTTAATTGAAGACTTACAATGTCAGGATTGAATCTTGAGAGCACTTAGGTCTAAGTGAAAGAAGTCAGACAAAGAAACAAAGTATTGCACAATCTCATTTTTACAGAGAATATTAAAGAAACTGAACTTCATATTAATATAGGGACTGGGAGAGAGAGAAATGCAGAGATGTGAGTCAAGGGAATAAATTTTCAGTTATAAGGTAAATTAGTTCTTAGTATCTAATGTACAGCATATGGGGGAAGTTAACAATACTGTATTATATACTCGAAACCTGAGAAGAGGGTAAGTAGACCTTAAAAGTTCTTAACACAGGCACACAAAAAAAGTAGTTATGTGAGGTGATGAATCGGTTAAGTGATTATGGTAACCGTTCTAGAATATATATGTGTATCAAATCATCACGTTATAGCTCAAACATATACAATGTTATATGTCAGTATTATTTCAATAACTGGAAAAAATACTAAAAAATATCTACCAATATGAAAATTTGTTTTTATTTTCTTGGGCTCCAAAATCACTGCAGATGATGACTGCAACCATGAAATTAAAAGAAACTTGCTGCATGGAAGTGGAGAAGGCAATGGCACCCCCACTCTAGTACTCTTGCCTGGAAAATCCCATGGATGGAGGAGTCTGGTAGGCTGCAGTCCATGGGGTTGCTAAGAGTCAGATACGACCGAGCAACTTCCCTTTCAATTTTCACTTTCATGTGTTGGAGAAGAAAATGGCAACCCACTCCAATGTTCTAGCCTGGGAATCCCAGGAACGGGGGAGCCTGGTGGGCAGCTACCTATGGGGTCGCACAGAGTTGGACATGACTGAAGTGACTTAGCAACAGCAGCAGCAGCTGCTTGGAAAAAAAGTTATGACAAACCTAGACAGCATATTAAAAAGCAGAGACATTGCTTAGCTGACAAGGGTCTGTCTAGTCAAACCTATAGTTTTCTCAGTATTCATGTACAGATGTGAGAGTTGAATCATAAAGAGGGCTGAGTGCCAAAGAACTGGTTTTTGAACTGTGGTGTTGGAGGAGACTCTTGAGAGTTCCTTGAACTGCAAGGAGATCAAACCAGTCAATCCTAAAGGAAATCAGTCCTGAATATTCACTAGAAGGACTGATGCTGAAGCTGCAACTCCATTACTTTGACCACTTAATGTGAAGAGCTGGCTCATTAGAAAAGACCCAGATGCTGATAAAGATTGAGGGCAGAAGTAGAAAGGGACGACAGAGGATGAGATGGTTGGCTGGCATCACTGACTCAATGGACATGAGTTTGAGCAAGTTCTGGGGAGATGGTGAAGGACAGGGAAGCCTGGTGTACTGCAGTCCATGGAATTGCAAACAGTCAGACATGACTGAGCGACTGAACACCAAATAAAAATTTGTAATATTAAAATTGATGATTATAAAATAAAACGTAATATAATATACTTTGAATAAGACATAAAGAAAACAAACAAAAATAATAACCCAGGCAAGAAATGTTAGTGGTTTGGAGGATTCATTGGCATCATAGCTTGTTGGAGTCCTCTAAAATATAGTAAGCACCTTAGTAGAATAGCATGGAGAAAATGTTCCAACTAACAAGTTTTGCCATATAAAGGAAGACACACTAAACTGCCTAAAAATGAGTATACTGCTTGGCTAAACAGTGACATAGAAGTGTATTACCTGGAATGTCAGCAAGATAGTGAACTGGGAAGCTCCAGGCACTTATTCCCAAGGAAACACTAAATAAACCATGTATGGACCAACATAGCTTTGTAGGAATGCTAGAAAACAGTTAAAAGTTTGCCGCAACAAAGTGAGCATCAAACTAAAAAAAAAAAAAAAGCCACTTAAACAATAGAAAATATGCTTGGAGCTGGTGCACTGGGACGACCCAGAGGGATGGTTCGGGAGGGAGGTGGGAGGGGGTTCAGGATGGGGAATATGTGTATACCTGTGGCAGATTCATGTTGATGTATGGCAAAACCAATACAATAATGTAAAGTAATAACCTCCAATTAAAACAAATAAATTTATATTAAAAAAATAGAAAATATTGTGAAATTTTTGCTTGTCTTTGCCCTACTCTCTTCCATTGAAGCATGACATGGTGAAGAAGCTGCCCAATTACTAGAAAGGAAAAGAGACAAAACTAGTTTGAAAGTTTCTGCATCATCTGGGAGCTGCCTAAAGGACTGATTGCTGTGTCACCTGACTAAGCACTAATCTAAATGGTAGAATTTGGATATTAATTTGGAGGTCAATAAAAGTAGTGGCAGGCATTATTGACTAAGAGAAGCTGCATAGCTGCATGGGGACTGCAGATCCAAAGGCATCTGGCAGCAAAAGATCATTTGTAAGAAAATAAAAATACAATAATATAATGCTAGATAATAATAATAATACAATAAAGTATCTAAGGATTTGAGAAGAAATAGGAAGGAAAGTCTTGGGGAAACAAGGACATGTTGGGGGAAAAAACACAGCATGAACTGGCATTAAATATCTTAATTACAGGCTGATTAATGAAGTTCCTCCCTTGGACAGAATCACTGAACAAATACTGGAAGGGGTAGTTTTTCAAATGCCAAATTTTCAGCAAAAGATCACAAGACATACAAAGAAACAAAGAAACATGGCAAATTCAAAGGAACAAAATAAATGTCTAGAAACTAATGCTAAGGAAACATAGCTTTCAAAGGCGTTAAAAAAAAAAAAAAAAACCTATAAAGCAATTAGCTTGAATATACTCAATGAACTAAAAGAGAAAATGGATCAAAAATTAAAGAAAATGGTATACACATGGTCACTATCAACAAAAAGGTAAAATTATAAAAGGAACCCAACAGAAATTCTGAAGTTAAAAAATACAATAATCAAGACAAGACACTGATAGAAGAAAGAATAAGAAAATTTGAAGATTGAAACTATTAAATATGAAGAGAAAATAGAAAAAAAAAATGAACAGAGCTTAAGCGGCTTAATAAAGACTACATTATAGGAGTTCAAGGAGGTAAAAGAGAGAGAAAGGGTCAGAGGGATTATTTGAAGAAATAATTTCTGAGAACTTCTCAAATTTAAAGAAAATCATGAATCTACAAATTCAAAATTTCATTGAACTCCAAGTTCAAAATGTATTCATATTTAACAAAAAATGTATTCATACCAAGAACATTATAATCAAACTAAAGAAATTAGAAAGCAGAGAGAAATTTTTGAAGGCAGAGATCCCTTATCATATGCAAGGAAACTCCAATAAGATTATTAGATTATTCAGCAAAAACCTTAAAAACCAGAAAAGAGTGGGGTAGTATAATCAAAGTGCTGGGAAAGATAAAAACACTAAAGTGTTAACCAAAGTTTCTATATTGTAAAAACCATCCTTCTAAAAGAGGGATGCAGTGCAATGTTCTCAGATAAAACAAAAGCTAGACTTGTTCTACAAGATCAGGTTGGAAAAAAAAAAGAACACTAGATAGTAACTTGAACACATTAAAAAACTGTTAAGTTCTTCCATAGAGGTAAATATATACACAAAGAATATATTATTACAATTTCAGTTTGCAATCTCACTTTTAATTTTTAAAAGATAAAAATAATTATATAACAAAATGACAATAGTGAATCTTCCTTTTTCAGGAATTGCTTCAAATGTAAATAGATTAAACTTCCCAGCTATTTTTTTAAACAAGATTTGAAGGAATGGATTTAAAAAAAAAAAAAAAAAAACCAAGATCCAAGTGTCTGCAATCTATAAGATATTTACTTTATATTAAAGGTTGAAGAGGAAAGAATGGAAAAATTATCCTATGCAAATAATAATCAAAAGAGTAATGATGTGCAACAAAGTAATTCAGTTATACATATACATGTAAGTATTCCTTTTTCAAGTTCTTTATTGTACACTTAAAACTAACACAACATTTTTAATCAACTATATTTCAGTATTAAATAAAAAGTTAAAGTGAGAATAAATGTAGCTAATGTCAGAAAATATTATAGACTTTAAATAAAAAGCTATATCAAAAGACACAAGAAATTATATAAAATAAAAAAGCTAATTCAATATGAAAAAAGCAATTATATACATACTGAACATCAGAGCTCCTAAATACATGAAGCAGACATTGACAAAATTGAAGAAAAAAAAAATTCAAATATTAGTAAAAGATTTTAATATACCAGTATTGACAGTCAATACTAGAGTTCAGTTCAGTTCAGTCACTCAGTCGTGTCTGACTCTTTGCGACCCCATGAAATGCAGCACGTCAGGCATCTCTGTCCATCACCAACTCCCGGAGTTCACTCAGATTCACGTCCATTGAGTCAGTGATGCCATTCAGCCATCTCAATCTCGGTCATCCCCTTCTTCTCCTGCCTCCAATCCCTCCCAGTATCACAATCTTTTCCAATGAGTCAACTCTTCGCATGAGGTGGTCAAAGTACTGAATAGCAAAAACTAGGAGAGGAAAAATAATAATAAAGACTTCAGCAGAGACAAAGGGTAGAAAACAGAAAATAAATGAAACCAAGGGTTTGTTCCTCAAAGAGATCAATAAACTTGAGAAATCTTTAGCTATATTCACTATAAAAGGACACGACTGAGCGACTTCTCTTTCACTTTTCACTTTCATGCATTGGAGAAGAAAATGACAAACCACTCCAGTGTTCTTGCCTGGAGAATCCCAGGGATGGGGGAGCCTGGTGGGCTGCCGTCCATGGGGTCACACAGAGTCGGACACGACTGAAGTGACTTAGCAGCAGCAGCAGCAGCACTATAAAAAATGATTCAAATCACTAAAAACAGAAATAAAAGTGATATTATGAAAAAAATTTACAGAAACTAAAAGGATTATAATGGAATTTTGTGGACATCAATGTGCCATCTAATTAAATAATCTAAATGAAATGGATAAATTCCTAAAAATACAACATTTACCAAGACTGATTTATGAAGAAACAGAAAGCCTGAACAGACCTATAAAGAATACTTCAACAGTGAATTCCACAAAATATTCAAAACAGAATTAACTGAAGAGGAAGAAAAACATTCTAATTCATCTGTGAGTCCAGCATTATCATGATATTAAAGCTAGATAAAAACCAGGAAGGAAAACTACAGATCAATATTCTTGATAGTCTATAACATTTTTGCCTATCTTTACATGAAATATTCTTTTGGAAAAGGAGTATGCAAAGGAGTGTGAAATGCTAAAAAAGCAAAGACAACAGCATATTAAAAGGAGTATATATATCAAGACCAAGTGGAATATATTCTTGAAATTCAGGGACCATTCAACACATAAAAATCAATCAATGCAATACACCATACTAACATAATGAAGAAAAAAAAGATCTTCTCAATGGATGCAGAAAAAATATTTAAAACATTTTTTATAATCAATATAAAAATCAGCTGAATTTCTGTATATTACCGTGAACAACCTAAAGATGAAATAATGAATTTCCTTGATAATAGTATCAAAAACATAAGATACTTAAGAATAAAATTAACTAAGAATATGAAAGACTTACACACTGAAAGCTATAAAATGTTTATGAAATAAAGACACGAAAAATAGACATCTATGCTCATTGATTGGAAGAGCATAGATGGTCATGAGCCCTGATTGCTCAGTGGTAAAGAATTTTCTTACCAATACAGGAGATGTGGGTTCACTCCCTGGGTCAAGAAGACCCCCTGCAAGAAAGAAACGGCAACCCACTTCAGTATTTTCACCTGGGAACTCCTATGGACAGAAGAGCCTGACAGGCTACAGTCCATGGGGTCCAAGATTTGGCCAGGATTTAATGACTAAGCAACACGGATAACTACATGATCTAGTAATTCTACTTCTGGATAATGTACTTCCAAAGATGGAGAGCCAGGTCTGGAAAAAAAAAATATTTGCACACTCCTTTTCCAAGAGAATATTTCATGTAAAGATAGGCAAAAATGTTATAGACCTAACAGAAGCAGAAGAATATTTTAAGAAGTTGCAAGAATCCACAGAAGAACTATACAAAAAACATCGTCGTGCTCTAGATAACCACAGTGGTGTGATCACTGACCTAACCAGATCCCAGAATGCAAAGTCAAGTGGACCTTAGGAAGCATAACTAAGAACAAAACTAGTGGAAGTGATGGAATTCCAGCAGAACTATTTCAAAACCTAAAAGATGATTCTGTGAAAGTTCTACACTCAATATGTCAGAAAATTTGGAAAACTCAGCAGTGGCCACAGGACTGGAAAAGGTCAGGTTTCAGTTGGTACAAAATCCACCTCCAATGTAGGAGACCCCGGTTCAATTCCTAGGTTGGGAAGATCCGCTGGAGAAGGTATAGCCTACCCACTCCAGTATTCTTGGGCTTCCCTTGTTGCTTAGCTGGTAAAGAATCCATGTCCGATGTGGGAGACCTGGGTTCAGTCCCTGGGTTGGGAAGCTGGAATCAAGATCACTGGAAGAAATATCAATAATCTCAGATATGCAGATGACACCACCCTCATGGCAGAAAATGAAGAAGAACTGAAAAGCCTCTTGATGAAAGTGAAAGAAGAGAGTGAAAATTTGGCTTAAAACTCAGTATTTAGAAACCTAAGATCATGACATCTGGTCCCATCACTTTATGGCAAATAGATGGGGAAACAGTGGAAACAGTGAGCAACTTTATCTTTTGGGGTTCCAAAATCACTGCAGATGGTGACTGCAGCCATGAAATTAAAAGACACTTGCTCCTTGGAAAGAAAGTTATGACCAATCTAGACAGCATATTAAAACTCAGAGACATTCCTTTGCCAACAAAGTCTGTCTAGTCAAGGCTATGGTTTTTCCAGTAGTCATGTAAAGATGTGAGACTTGGACTATAAAGAAAGCTGAGCATTGAAGAATTGGTGCTTTTGAACTGTGGTGTTGGAGAAGACTGTTGAGGGTTCCTTGAACTGTAAGGAGATCAAACCTGTCCATCCTAAAGGAAATCAGTCCATCCTAAAGGAAATATTTATTGGAAAGACTGATGTTGAAGCTGAAGCTCCAATACTTTGGCCGCCTGATATAAATTCCTGACTCATTAGAGAAGACCCTGAATATGGGAAAGATTGAAGGGAGGAGTAGAAGTGAATGACAGCGGATGAGATGGTTGGATGACATTACCGATTTGATAGACATAAGTTTGAGCAAGCTCTGGGAGTTGGTGATAGACAGGGAAGTCTGGTGTACTGCAGTTCATAGGGTCGCAAAGAGCTGGACATGCCTGAGCGACTTAACTGAACTGAACTGAACACTCCCTTTCACAGAGACATTATTCACAATAGCCCAAAAGAGGTAGCAACCTAAGTATCCCTTAACAGATGAATGGATACACAAAATGTAGTACATCCATGAAGTGGAATATTATTCAGTCTTAAAAAGGAAGGAAATTCTGACACATGCTACAACATGGATCATTCTGAGGATATTATGTGCTGTGCTGTGCTTAACTGCTCAGTTGTGTCCATGTCCGACTCTTTGTGACCCCATGGGCTGTACATAGCATGCCAGGCTCCTCTGTCCATGGGGCTTCTGCAGGCAAGAACACTGGAGTGTGTTGTCATGCCCTCATCCAGGGGATCTTCCCGATCCAGTTATTGAACCCAGGTCTCCCACACTGTAGGTGGATTTTTACCATCTGAGCCACCAGGGAATCTCCTAAAGATATTAAGGTGAAGGTGAAGTCACTCAGTCGTGTCCGACTCTTTGCGACCCCATGGACTGTAACCTACTAGGCTTCTCCGTCCATGGGATTCTCCAGGCAAGAATACTGGAGTGGATTGCCATTTCCTTCTCCAGGGGATCTTCCAGACCCAGGGATTGAACCCGGGTCTCCCACATTGGAGGCAGACACTTTAACCTCTGAGCCACCAGGGAATATTACACTGTTAAAAAGTCAGTCACAAAAAGACAAACATCGCATGATTCCATCTGTACAATTCATCTACACAGTCAAATACATGCAGATAAAAATTAAAATGGCACTACCAGGTACTGGGGAGGGAATGGAAATAATGTTATAGTTTAATGAATACAAAGTTTCAATTTTGCATGACGAAACGAATCTTTTAGAAGGATGATGGTGATTCTTGCACAATACTATGAACATACTTATTACGTCTAAACTGTACACTTGAAAGTGTTTAAGATGATAGATTTTTGCACTATGTCTATTTTTTTAATTAAAAAATTTTAAAGTGAAATACTTCAAAATTTACTGAATATTTTGGTCTTCTTTTGTCTTTTTGTCATTTAGCTTATATACTGAAAATGATCTGAAAAACCATTTCAGACTAAAAATTTCGACTAGGAGATTTTGTCATACAAATCATCTTTTCTAAAATTGGTTTTAATATTACCTCCAGAATCTGTAATTTGCAAACAAAAATCATTCTCTTTTGGGAGTAGGATTGCAGGGAAGAGGGAAGAAGAATATACAAGCATACTTTGCTTTATTGATCTACACTTTGTTACCCTTCCCAGATACTGTGCATTTTACAAATTGAAGGTTTGTGACTGCTCCACATTGAGTAAATCTACCTGTGCCATTTGTGCACAAACATTTGTTCATTTTGAGTCTCTGTGTCACATTTTGGTAATTCTTTCAATATTTGAAATTGTTTCATTATTATATTTGTTATGGTGATCAGTGATCTTTGATGTTATTTTTGCAAAAATTATGATAATGATTAGCATTTATTAGCAATAAAGTATTTTTATTAAGATAAGTATTTTATTTTTAAGACATAATTCTATTGCACACTTAGACTAATATAGTCTAAGTGTAACTTTATATACACTGGAAGACTAAAAAAATTTTGAGTCATTTTATTTTGATAGTCACTATAACAAACCCAGAAATCTGAGGTAGGCCTGTAATTTATAAACAACACAAGTGCTAGGATCATTGCTGGGTTTATTTCATTTATTTCTGGTTCTGCTACTGACATTTACTCCAGCCCTCATTTCCTTTAAATATGAATAGAGTTTGGTAATGCGAATGAAGTACCTATACAGAGACAATATGAAGTAAAACTCCTCCACATATAATCTAAAAGTGTAATTTCCTTTCTTTTTCTCTGAAAGATGAGTAGAGTTTCAAAGGAGATGGATTTGGACAATAAAAGAGGAGATTTAAAAGCTAGAAACATATAAAACAAACTGAATTTTCCTTGAGATATTTTAAGGGCTTTGATTTTTTTAATGGCTATTATTGAAGACATAAATAAAGTCCAAGTAATGTTCCATTGGTTTCCGAGTCATTTACATGTTTATATGGGAAGGTAAAAGCTATAGGAAATGATTGAATATTAAATCAATTTTGTGTTACTGTCATGAGAATACATGGAGAGAAAGAAAACCTGCTAAAGTTATGAATTTGTCAAATAAATAATGAAAAATTAGATTTCAAAAAAAATGTAAAGAAAAAAATAAATTTCACCTCACACTTTTATAAAGATTTAATTTTACAAAGAAATATGAGACTATCTGAAATGAAATAATCACTAAAAACTCAAATATTTGAGGCCACGTTGTGGGGTGTGGCAGTAATAGCAAAAATACTTTATGTGAAGAATTTGGGAAGCATGCCAGCTTGTTTGGAATCTACTGTTGTAATGTGCATAATTCAAAAGCCTAAAATTCTCTTTGGAGAAGGAAATGGCAACCCACTCCAGTATTCTTGCCTAGAGAATCCCATGGGCAGAAGAGCCTGGTGGGCTGCTGTCTATGGGGTTGCACAGAGTCGGGCATGACTGAAGCAACTTAGTGGTAGTGGCAACATTCTCTTAATTTCCCAATTGTAGATATACGTGCTTAAAGTGCACTCTATTGAAGTCAGTGATCTTGCCTGTCAGCTTTGGCAGGAAAATAAGTGGGTGCAAACTTATTGAAAATAAGTAGATGGAGTAAAAGATGAGGATCAAGTCTAGCTTGGGCAGAGTAGAATCAGTTGGGACTATTTTGGCTGTTAGTTTGGCCTCAATACTGCTTACATTTTCATTTCAGACTACTGTCAAATAAGACTACAATTTATATTGTGACATATGTTGGAATTGAATGGAAGATAATGCTAGTGATATTTTTTAAAGCAAACGAAAATTTACTTTCTTCAATAAGTATTATTCAAATGGCTCTTGATTTAGGTATAGACACTGTTGTACCTTAATCATAAAACAACAGAAAAAAAAAAAGAAAAGAAAAAGAAAAGAAACAGAAAAAGTACTTCTGTTTTTCATTTTTTTCTTCAATACTCTCTTTGTTAAGCACTGCACAATCAGAGAAATGCTTTTGTTTCCTTTGCTTTATTGTTCCCTGCCTCCCAACTGTGACAAATACTTCTTACAAGTCATTTAAACCACCTGTGCACAGGAACAACAGTGAGAACAAAAGGAAAAACATCAACAAATTTTTTGTACTAAATGCCAACCTTAAATTAAGCTCTAGAGAGTTCTAACTTGAATTTTTTAAAAGGTCTTTAAAAATGTCTCATAATGTAAGACTATGAGGGAAAGTTAGTGCATAGCTGGATGTTTCATGATATTAAGGAACTGTTAATTTTAAGTGTGGCGATTGCATTGTGGTTACAATTTTTTTAAGTCTTAACTTGTATAATCATATACTTAAGTATGAAATAATTATGTGATTTTCTTGAAAATAATCTCATGTATTGGTGGGGTGGCTTCCGTGGTGGCTCATGGTAAAGAATCCACCTGCCAATGGAGGAAACATGGGGTCTATCCCTGAGTCTGGATGATTCTTTGGAAAAGGAAATAACAACTCATTCCAATACTTTTGCCTGAGAAATCCCATTGATAGAGCAGCCTGGTGGGCTATAGTACATGGGGTTGACAAAGACTCAGACATGACTTGTGACTAAATAACAACAAGAGGTGGGCTAGGGGACTTGGTGGATCTATAGATTAATCAAGGTAGGATTTGAATTGTTGAGGAATAATTTGAATAGTTACACAGCTTTAAAATTTAGCAATGAAATCACATGGCTTTATTAGAAAATGCTTTTTACTTTGTATAGGTTTGAAACTTATAATAATATAGAATAATTCTACAAAATTGATTTGTTCGTTTATTACTGGCTTTTAAAGGAAATGTTTTTGTGGTAAATTTGGCATGAACTAGCATACTTTGAAAGAAATCCCTCATGCATTAAAACAGGCTGCTCTTTTGGCATCCAAGGCCTTCTCTAGCTATTCAAACCTTGGATTTCCAGGGGTGGTCCCAAGATGGCAGAGGAATAGGACAGAGAGACCACTTTCTCGCCCACAGATTCATCAAAAGATTATTTGAATGCTGAGCAGCTTCCACAAAACAATTTCTGAACACTAGCAGAGAACACCAGGCACCCAGAAAGGCAGCCCATTCTCTTAAAAAGGAGACGGAACAAAATATAAGACACAAAAGGTGAGACAAAATAGATAGAGACAGAGATCCATCCTGGGGAGGGAACTGTAAAGGAGAAGTTTCCAAACAGTAGGAAACCCTTTCACAGGTGGGTCTGTGGGGAATTTTGGAATCACAGAGGACAATATAACTGGGAGAAAAACAAAAACAAAAACAAAAACAAAAACACAGAATACTCTTCTAACCTCAACTGCCAGCAGAAAAGTAGCCCAAATGCTTGAGTCTGCCACCAGTGAGCAGGGGCTGGACAGGGAGGCATGGGCTGCATAATCCGTTTAGGCTTAGGACCCAGCCTGAATGCCCTAAGGACAATATGAAGGAGCTAACCTGAGATAGGAAGCCAAACTGTGTGATCCTCAGAGAGGGGAAAAAAAAAAAAAGACAGAGAGAACTTTACAGGAAAGGCTTTAACATGAAGCCTGACCCTCTCCCAAAACAAAGGATTGAGCTAATAACAACGGAGAGCTAGCCAGCTGTGTACAGGTTCCTCCCCACAGCCAGAGGCAGAGAGGCAGGCATGCAACAGCCAGAACTGAACGGCAAGGGGCTCTTGCAATCTCGTCCCCAGAGACCAGCATCCTCCACCAAACTGTGAACAGTCTTCCAGTTGCTTAACCTGTCTTCCTGGGATCCTGGATAGTTGACATCTGCCAGGAGGGCCACAGCCTGAGATCAGCTCCCCAGAGGAGACGCATGCAACACCTGAGACAGTGCTCTCACGGCCCACCCAGGAAACCAGCAGCCGGGACCAGGGAGGTGGTTAAGACACATGGTCCACCTGGGACAGTGCACTCGCCAAGCACCTGGTCAGACCTAGGAAGGGTGCAAAACACATGCCCAACTGATTCTGTGCCCTTGCGGAGTACCCAAGAACCGTAGAAGCTTAAACCTGAGAAGGCATGAAACACAGGGCCTGCTTTGGGCAGTGTCCCTGGAGAGTATCCTGGAGCTTGAACAATGTAGACCCAGAAGCACATGCCGCCTTGAGTTTGGACAAACCCAGTGTGGTCCATACACAAGTGTGGAGTGTGGAAGCACTCCCCATACAAGCCAGTGATATTTGTTTGCAGTTTACCTCCATCCTCAAAACACAACTGAACAAGTCAGCCTTAATAAGAGACCCCCTTTGCCCCCTTGTGTCAGGGAGGAAATTAGACACTGAAGAGACTGTCAAACAGAGGAACCCAAAATAAACAAAGAAGAGGGAACTGCTCTGGAAGTGACAAGTGCAACAGGTTAAAACCCTGTAAAATTGAAATTGAAGTTGCTCAGTCGTGTCCGACTCTTTGCGACACCATAGACTGTAGCCCATCAGGCTTCTCCATCCATGGGATTATCCAGGCAAGAGTACTGGAGTGGGTTGCCATTTACTTCTCCATGTAGTTAACATTAATTAAGCGTTGGAGGGGGCTTATAGACATTGAGAATAAGTACAAGCTGGAACAAGGAACTATCGGAAACTGAACTGACCCCACACTGCCCACAACAGCTCCAGAGAAATTCTTAGATATATTTTTACTATTATCACTTTTTAATTATTTTAAAATTTAAGTTCTTTATTACTTCTTTAATTTTCATCCTTATAACCAACTATTACCTTGCAAAAGAGATCCTTTTTTAAAGCAAATTTCATATATATATGTATAATTAAGCTCTAGATTTTTAACCTTTGCTTTTTGGTATTTGATATCAATTTTGTAACTTTAAGAATCTAATCTTTAGTATCTATCTTTGCTTAGGGGTGTTATTACTGGTTTGACTGCTCTCTTCCGCTTTGACTCTCCCTTTTCTCCCCTCATCACCTCTACCTCCTCCCTCCCACTTCTTTTCTCTTCTCAACTTTGTGACACTCTCTGGGTGTTCCAGGCTGTAGAGGCCACTTAGAAAACTGATTACTGGATAGATTGGTCTCTCTCCTTTTGGCTCCCCTTCTTCTTCCCTGGTCACCTCTATCTCTCTGCTGCCTCTTCTTTTCTCTATGTAATTCTGTTAATCTATCTGGCTGTTCCAGAGTCTGGTGAACACTTAGAAAATTGATTACTGGTTAGATTGCTCTCTTCCCTTTTGACCCCTCTCTCTTCTCCCTCTGGTCATCTATATCTCTCTCCTCCCTCTTCTCTTCTCCATGTAACTCTGTGAACCTCTCTGGATGTCCCTCACGGTGGATAACTGTTTCACCATTAACCTAGATGTTTTATCATATGTGCTGTATGGATGGAGAAGTCTTGAGGCTAATGTAAGAGAAAGACTGAAAGCCAGAGGCAGAAGGCTTAACTCTAAAACTTGAGAACATCAGACAACTCTTGATTCCAGGGAACATTAATAGATAAGAGCTCACCCAAAAAGCCTCCATACCTACACTGAAACCAAGCTCCATCCAAGAGCCAAGTTCCAGAGTAAGACATTCTAATTCTGCAGCAAAGCAGGAACACAGTCTTGAGCATTAAAAGACAGGCTTCCCAAATCCATGTCAAACTCATAGACACCCCAAGACACACTACTAGACACTTCATCACACTTCAGAGAGAATAAACCCAGCTGCACCCTCCAGAGAACAGACACAAGCTCCCATAACCAGGAAACCTTGACAAGCCACTAGTCCAACCCCACCTACAGGGAGCAGGCTCCACAGTAAAGAGGAAGTACGAACCTCCAGCCTACAGAAAGGACAGCTCAACACAACAGTCTAAACAAAATGAAAAGATAGAAAAATATTCATCAGTTAAAGGAACATGATAAATGCCCACTGAACCAAACAAAAGAGGAAGAGATAGAGAGTCTATCTGAAAAGGAATCCAGAATAATGATGGTAAAGATTATCCGAAATCTTGAAAACAAAATGGAGTTACAGATGAATAGACTACAGACAAGGATTGAAAAGGTGCAAGAAATGTTTTAAAAGGACCTAGAAGAAATAAAGAGGAGCCAACCAATAATGAATAATGTAATAACTGAATTCAAAAGCATTCTGGAGGGAACCAACAGTAGAATAACTGAAGCAGAAGACAGGATAAGTGAAACAGAAGATAGAATGATGGAAATAAATGAAGTAGAGAGGAAAAAAAAGAAAACAAGAACTAAAAGAAATGAGGACAACCTCAGAGACCTCTGGGACAATGTTAAACGCCCCAGCACTCGAATCATAGGAGTACCAGAAGAAGAAGACAAAAAGAAAGGCCACGAGAAAATATTTGAGGAGATAATAGTGGAAAACTTCCCTAAACAGAGAAAGAAATAGCCACTCAAGTCCAAGAAACCCAGGGGGCCCAGACAGAATAAATTCAGGGTGAAACACCCCAAGACATATATTAATCAAATTGACAAAGATCAAACAAAAAGAGCAAAGATTAAAAGCAGCAAGGGAAAAGCAAAAAATAACACAAAGGGGATCTCCATAAAGATAACAGCTGATATTTCAATAGAAAATCTTCAGGCCACGAGGGAATGGTAGGGCATAGTTAAAGTGATGAAAGAGAAAACCTACAATCCAGAGGAAAACCTACAACCCAGCAAGGATTTCATTCAAATATGAAGGAGAAATCAAAAGTTTTACAGACAAGCGAAAGCAAAGAGAGTTCAGCACCACCAAACCAGCTCTTCAACAAATGTTAAAGGATATTCTCTAAATAGTAAATACAGAAAAGGTTTATAAAATCAAATCCCAAAACAGCAAAGTAAATGGCAATGGAATCACACTTATCAATAATTACCTTAAAGGTAAATGAGTTGAATGCCCCAACCAAAAGACAACGACTGGCTGAATGGATACAAAAATAAGACCCCTATATATGCTGTCAACAAGGGACTCACCTCAAAACAAGGGACACGTACAGAATAAAAGTGAAGGGGTGGAAAAAGATATTTCATGCAAATAGAGACCAAAAGAAAGCAGGAGAAGCAATATTTATATCAGATAAAAATAGACTTTGAAATAAATGTCATGAAAAGAGACAAAGAAGGATACTGCATGATGATTGAAGAGTTAATCCAAGAAGAAGATATAACAATTATAAATATATATGCACCCAACATAGGAGCACTGCAATACATAAGGCAAATGCTAACAAGTATGAAAGGGGAAATTAGCACAAAAATAGGGGGAAAATTTCATACCCCATTCATACCTATGGATAGATCAACCAAAGAGAAAATTAGCAAGGAAACACAAACTTTAAATGATGCAGTGGACCAGTTAGACCTAATGATATCTATAGGACATTTCACCCCAAAGCAATGAATTTCACCTTTTTCTCAAGTGCACATGGAACATCTCCAGGATAGATCACATCCTGGGCCATACATCTAGCCTTGGTAAATTCAAAAGAGTTGAAATCATTTCAAGCATCTTTTCTGGGCACAGTGCCTTAAGATTAGATGTCAACTACAGGGGAAAAAAAAAAAAACTAAAATATAAACATATTGAGGCTAAATAACACATTTCTGAATAAACAGGAAATCACAGAAAAATAAAAAAAGAAATCAAAATTTTCATAGAAACAAATGAAAATGCCAACATGATAACCTAAAACCTATGAGATTCAGTTAAAGTAATGCTAAGGGGAAGGTTCACAGCAATACAAGCTTAACTCAAGAAACAAGAGGAAAATCAAATAAATCACCAATATTACACCTAAAACAACTAGACAAAGAAGAAATGAAGAACCCCAGGTAAGTAGAAGGAAAGAAATCATAAAAAGAAAAATATTTGAAATAAATGAAAAAGAAACAAGTGCCACTATAGCAAAGATCAAAAAAGTTAAAAGCTGGTTCTTTGAGAAAATAACATAGACAAATCATTAGCCAGACTCATAAAGAAAAAAGGCAGATGAATCAAATCAACAAAATTTAAAATGAAAATGGAGAAATCACAATGGATAACACAGAAATACAAAGGATCATAAGACACTACTATGAACAACTATATGCCAATAAAATGGACAACTTGGAAGAAATGGACAAATTCTTAGAAAAGTATAACTTTCCAAAACTGAACCAGGAAGAAATAGAATATCTTAGCAGACCCATCACAAGCACAGGAATTGAAACTGTAATAAAAAAAAAAAAAATCTTCCAATAAACAGAAACCCAGGACCAGATGGCTTCACAGGTGAATTCTACCAAAAATTTAGAGAAGGGCTAACACCTATCCTACTGAAATTCTTCCAGAAAATTGAAGAGGAAGGTAAACTCTCAAATTCATTGTATGAGGCCATCATCACACTAACACCAAAACCAGAAAAAGATGCCACAAAGAAAGAAAACTACAGGCCAATATCATTGATGAACATATAATTAACCTCCAATTAAAATAAATAAGTTTATATTTAAAAATAAACTACAAAAAAAATCACACATGAAATTATATTAAAAATCCTCAAAAAATTCTAGCAAGCAGAATTCCAACAACATATTAAAAAGATCATATATAATTACCAAATGGATTATGTTTCAAAGATTCAAGGATTCTTCAGTATTCACATATCAATCAGTGTGATGCAATGCATTAACAAATTGAAAGATAAAAACCATATGGTTATCTCAATAGATGCAAAGAAAGCGTTTGACAAAATTCAACACCCATTTATGAGGAAAACTCCCCAGAGAGCAGGCATAGAAGGAAAATACCTCAACATAATAAAAGCCATATATGATTAACCCACAGCAAACATTATCCTCAATAGTGAAAAGTTGAAAGCATTTCTCATAAAGCCAGCAAATAGACAAGGGTGCCCATTGTCAACAGTTAGTTTTGGAAGTTTTAGAAATTAGTTTTCCTTTCTCCATTGTATATTTTTGCCTCTTTTGTCAAATATAAGTTGTCCATAGGTATGTGTATTTATCTCTGGGCTTTCTATTTTATTCCATTGATGTATATTTCTGTTTTTGTGCAGTACCATGTTGTCTTGATGACTACAGCTTTGTAGCATAGTCTGAAGTCAGGCAGGTTGATTCCTTCATTTCCATTGTTCTTTCTCAATATTGTTTTGGCTCTTGGAGGTTTTTTGGTATTTTCATGCAAATTGTGAAAATATTTGTTCTAGTTCTGTGAAAAATACCACTGGTAGCCTGATAGGGATTGCACTGAATCTAGTTTTGGAAGTTTAGCATAGTTTTAAACATAGTTTTGGACGTTTTAGCCACATAAATCAGATTAAAAAAAAAATAATAAGAGGAATCCAGATTGGAAAAGAAGAATTAAAAATCTAACTGATTGTAGATGACATGATCCTCTACCAAAAACAAACAAATAAACAAACAAAATAAAAACGACTCTAATGATACCACCAGAAAATTACTAAAGCTAATCAAGGAATATAGTAATGTTTCAGGGTATAAAACACAGAAATCACTTGCATTCATATACACTAACAATGAGAAAGCAGAAAGAGAAATTAAGGAAACAATCCCATTCACCACTGCAATGATTATAATAAAACATTTGGAAATAAATATACCTAAAGAAACAAAAGACCTATATATTGAAAACTATAAAACACAGATGAAAGAAATCAAAGATATCCCAATTAGATGGAGAAATATACCATGTCCATGGATCAGAAGAATCAACATAATGAAAATGAGTATACTACCCAAAGCAATCTATAGATTCAAAGCAATCCTTATGAAGCTACCAACTTTATTTTTCACAAAACTAGAACAATCAATTTCACAATTTGTATAGAAATACTAAAAACCTCGAATAGCCAAAGCAATCTTGAGAAATAAAAATGTAAATGAAGGAATCAACCTGCCTGACTTCAGACTATACTACAAAGATACATCCATCAAGACAGTATGGTTCTGGCACAAAGACAGAAACATAGATCAATGGAACAAAATAGAAAGCCCAAAGATAAATCCTCATACATATGGACCCCTTATCTTTGACAAAGAAAGCAAAAATTTTCAGTGGAGAAAGGACAATCTCTTTAACAAGTGGTGCTGGGAAAACTGCTAAACAATGAAACTAGAAAACATTCTAACACCATACACAAAAATGAACTCAAAATGGATTAAAGATCTAACTGAAAGACCAGAAACTATAAAACTCCTAGAGAAAACATAGGCAAACACTCTCTGACATAAATCACAGCATAAACCTCTATGATCCACCTCCCAGAGTAATGAAAATAAAAGCAAAAATAAAATGGGATTGAATTAAAAGCTTTTGTACAACAAAGGAAACTATAAGCGAGGTGAAAAGAAAGCCCTTTGAATAGGAGAAAATAATAGCAAACGAAGCAACTGGCAAAGAATGAATCTCAAAAATGTACAAGCAGATCATGAAGTTCAATACCAGAAAAACAAATAACCCAATCAAAAAATGGACAAAACAACTAAACAGAGAGCCATACAGATGGCTAACAAACACACGAAAAAGTGCTCAGCATCACTCATTCAGAGAAATGCCAATCAAAACCACAATGAGGTACCATTTCACACCAGTCAGAATGACTGCTATCAAAAAGTCTACAAGCAACAAATGCTGGACAGGGTGTGGGGAAAAAGACAACCCTGTTACACCGTTGGTGGGAATGCAAACTAGTACAACCACTATGGAGAACAGTGTGAAGATTCCTTAAAAACTGAAAAGAGAACTCCCATATGGCCCAGAAATCCCACTGCTGAGCATAAACACTGAGAAAACCAGAATTGAAAGAGACTTTTGCATTCCAATGGTCACTGCACTAATATTTACAATAGCTAGGACATAGACTCCTGGATGTCCATTAGCAGATAAATGGATAAGAAAGTTGTGGTACTTATTTAGAATGGAATATTGCTTAACTATTAAAAAGAATGCATTTGAATCAGTTCTAATCAGGTGGATGAAACTAGAGCCTATTATACAGAGTGGAGTATGTCAGAAGGAAAAACACCAATACAGTATATTAACATATGCATATGGAGTTACAGTTCAGTTCAGTTCAGTCACTCAGTCGTGTCTGACACTTTGCGACCCCATGAATCGCAACACACCAGGCATCCCTGTCCATCAACAACTCCCGGAGTTCACTCAGACTCGTGTCCATCGAGTCAGTGATGCCATCCAGCCATCTCATCTCTGTTGTCCCCTTCTCCTCATGCCCCCAATCTCTCCCAGCATCAGAGTCCTTTCCAGTGAGTCAACTCTTCCCATGAGGTGGCAAAGTACTGGAGTTTCAGCTTTAGCATCATTCCTTCCAAAGAAATCCTGGGGTTGATCTCCTTCAGAATGGACTGGTTGGATCTCCTTGCAGTCCAAGGGACTCTCAAGAGTCTTCTCCAACACCACAGTTCAAAAGCATCAATTCTTCGGCACTCACTTTCTTCACAGTCCAACTCTCACATCCATACATGACCACTGGAAAAACCATAGCCTTGACTAGATGGACCTTAGTCGGCAAAGTAATGTCTCTGCTTTTGAATATACTATCTAGGTTGGTCATGAATTTTCTTCCAAGGAGTAAGTCTCTTATGATTTCATGGCTGCAGTCACCATCTGCAGTGATTTTGGAGCCCCCAAAAATAAAGTCTGACAGTGTTTCCACTGTTTCCCCATCTATTTCCCATGAAGTAATGGGACCGCATGCCATGATCTTAGTTTTCTGAATGTGGAGCTTTTAAGCCAACTTTTTCACTCTCCTCTTTCACTTTCATCAAGAGGCTTTTTAGCTCCTCTTCACTTTCTGCCATAAGAGTGGTGTCATCTGCATATCTGAGGTTACTGATATCTCTCCTGGCAATCTTGATTCCAGCTTGTGTTTTTTCCAGTCCAGCGTTTCTCATGATGTACTCTGCATATAAGTTAAATAAGCAGGGTGACACTATACAGCCTTGGCGGACTCCTTTTCCTATTTGGAACCAGTCTGTTGTTCCATGTCCAGTTCTAACTGTTGCTTCCTGGCCTGCTTACAGATTTCTCAAGAGGCAGGTCAGGTGGTCTAGTATTCCCATCTCTTTCAGAATATTCCACAGTTTATTGTGATCAACACAGTCAAAGGCTTTGGCATAGTCAATAAAGCAGAAATAGATGTTTTAGTGGAACTTTCTTGCTTTTTCCATGATCCAGCAGGTGTTGGCAATTTGATCTCTGGTTCCTCTGCCTTTTCTAAAACCTGCTTGAACTTCAGGAAGTTCATGGTTCATGTATTGCTGAAGCCTGGCTTGGAGAATTTGCAGCCTTACTTTACTAGCCTGTGAGATGAGTGCAATTGTGTGGTAGTTGGAGAATTCTCTGGCATTGCCTTTCTTTGGGATTGGAATGAAAACTGACCTTTTCCAGTCCTGTGGCCAGTGTTCAGATTTCCAAATTTGCTGGCATATTGTGTGCAGCACTTTCACAGCATCATCTTTCAGGATTTGAAACAGCTCAAAAGGAATTCCATCACCTCCACTAGTTTTGTTCATAGTGATGCTTTCTAAGGCCCACTTGACTTCACATTCTAAGATGTCTGGTTCTAGATGAGTGATCACACCATCGTGATTATCTGGGTCATGAAGATCCTTTTGTACAGTTTTTCTGTGTATTCTTGCCACCTCTTCTTAATATCTTCTGCTTCTGTTAGGTCCATATCATTTCTTCCTTTATGAAGCCCATCTTTACATGAAATTTTCCCTTTGAATCTCTAATTTTTTTGAAGAGGTCTCTAGTCTTTCCCATTCTTTTCTTTTCCTCTATTTCTTTGCATTGATCTCTGAAGAAGGCTTTCTTATCTCTTGCTATTCTTTGGAACTCTGCATTCAGATGCTTATATCTTTCCTTTTCTCCTTTGCTTTTCACCTGTCTTCTTTTCACAGATATTTGTAAGGTCTCCCCAGACAGCCATTTTGCTTTTTTGTATTTCTTTTCCATAGAGATGGTATTGATCCCTGTCTCCTGTACAGTGTCACAAACCTCTGTCCATAGTTCATCAGGCACTCTATCTATTCAGATCTAGGCCCTTAAATCTATTTCTCACTTCCACTGTATAATTATAAGGGATTTGATTTAGGTCTTACCTGAATGGTCTAGTGGTTTTCCCTGCTTTCTTCAATTTAAGTCTGAATTTGGCAATAAGAATTTCATGATGTGGGCCACAGTCAGCTCCTGGTCTTATCTTTGTTGACTGTATAGAGCTTCTCCATCTTTGGTTGCAAAGAATATAATCAATCTGATTTTGGTGTTGACCATCTGGTGATGTCCATGTGTAGAGTCTTCTCTTGTATTGTTGGAAGAGGGGTTTTGCTATGACCAGTGCATTATTTTGGGAAATCTCTCTTAGTCTTTGCCCTGCTTCTTCCGCATTCCAAGGCCAAATTTGCCTCTTAATCCAGGTGTTTCTTGACTTCCTACTTTTGCATTCCAGTCCCCTATAATGAAAAGGACATCTTTTTTGGGTATTTGTTCTAAAAGGTCTTGTAGGTCTTTATAGAACTGCTCAACTTCAGCTTCTTCAGCATTCCTGGTTGAGACATAGACTTGGATTAATATGATATTGAATGGTTTACCTTGAAAATGAACAGAGATCATTCTGTTGTTTTTGAGATTGCATCCAAGTACTGCATTTTGGACTGTCTTGTTGACCATGATGGCTACTCCATTTCTTCTGAGGGATTCCCGCCCACAGTAGTAGTTATAATGGTCATCTGAGTTAAATTCACCTATTGCAGTCCATTTTATTTCACTGATTCCTAGAATGTCAACGTTCACTCTTGACATCTCTTGTTTGACCACTTCCAGTGTGCCTTGATTCATGGACCTGACATTCCAGGTTCCTATGCAATATTGCTCTTCACAGCATCGGACCTTGCTTCTAACACCAGTCACACCCACAGCTGGGTATTGGCTCCATCCCTTCATTCTTTTTGGAGTTATTTCTCCACTGACCTCCAGTAGCATATTGGGCACCTACTGACCTGGGGAATACCTCTTTCAGCATCCTATCGTTTTACCTTTTCATACTGTTCATGGGGTTCTCAAGGCAAGAATACTGAAGTGTTTTGCCATTCCCTTCTCCAGTGGACCACATTCTGTCAGACCTCTCCACCATGACCCGCCCTTCTTGGGTTGTCCCACGGGCATGGCTTAGTTTCATTGAGTTAGACAAGACTGTGGTCCTAGTGTGATTAGATTGACTAGATTTCTGTGAGTATGGTTTCAGTGTGTCTGCCCTCTGATGCCCTCTTGCAATACCTACCACCTTACTTGGTTTTCTCTTACCTTGGGCATGAGTATCTCTTCACAGCTGGTCCAGCAAAGTGCAGCCACTGCTCCTTACCTTGGATGATTGATATCTCCTCCCCTGCCCTTCCTGACCTTCAACATGGGATGGCTCCTCTAAGCCCTCCTGCGCCTGCATAGTCGCCACTCCTTGGGCATGGGGCTGCTCCTCTGGGTCGCCGCCCTGGCCTCGGATGCATGGTGGCTCCTCTTGGCTGTAGACCTTGACCTCGCACACAGTGTAGCTCCTCCCACTTGCTGTCCCTGGCCTCGGACGTGGGGCATCTCCTCTCAGCTGCCACCCCTAATTTGGATGTGGGGTAGCTCCTCCTGGCTGCTACTGTGCCTTCACAGCCTGGCAATCCAGGCTACTGCCCCTGACCTATGACGTGGGTTAGCTCTCGGCCACACTTAGTGCGCCAGCCGCTGCCACCTCCACCTGTGCTTAAATGACAGCCCTATATGTAAGACAGCAAAGAGACACAACTGAGTTTTGGATTCTGTGTGAGAAGGAGAGGGTAGTATAATTTGGGAGAATAGCATTGAAACATGTATATTACCATATGTGAAATAGACGACCAGTCCAAATTTGATGTTTGAAACAGGCCACTCAAAGCTGGTGCATTGGGACAACCCTGAGGGATGGGATGGAGAGGAAGATAGGAGGGGAATTCAGAATGGGGAACACATGTAGACCTGTGGCTGAGTCATGTCAGTGTATGGCAAAAACCACCACAATATAGTAAACTAATTAACCTCCAATTAAACTAAATAAATTAATTAGAAACAAACCTTTTATTTCCAATATCTTCCATAAAGAATAGGTAGAGTCTTTATAGAGACTCATGAATCTCCTAGCTGTATTCCTCAGGAAAGCAAGAAAACAAAAATATGTGTTCAGTTTTGATCAGGAAATTCACAATCCATTTAATAGTTAGAAGTTTAAGTGACAGAATTATAGAAATTAAAACTATCCAAAAATCACAAATCACCAGTGGTAATAAACAATAATTACTACAGTATAACTGTGACTCAGAAGATGTACATATAATCAACATGGATCACTCCAATCACTTTTGTGTTCCCTTTAGTTAAATCATTACAGTTTTCTACTGACTTGACCTTACCCTTTTATATACTCATGAGGCAAATTTCACTAGCATTTTGTGGAAAAAAAAAAAATTTATCTGACAGCAGCTTGATGTTTGCTACATCTCTTCCTTCTTGTGTTGCGTCTCACAATTGCTCAACTCAGTATTTCTTTTGACAGATTTTTTGGTGAAGTACATATTCTCAGTTGAAATAAAAATAAAGTTTACACTTTGCCAAATATTTGGCAATACATTGGGAAGGGCTTATGGCACACATGACTCATCAAATGTCCATATCTTAGTGATGGAATTCAACACAATCTGTTCATCATAAAATTCCTGTACTTGTTTACTAAGGTGTCTAAAAGCACCAAATTGGCTACTTTTTCATTTAGCTTGGCTGATTAGTCGTAGAAGCACAACTATGTGAAAAATATCAGGAAGACATAGTAACATTGAATTGTTTCTAAAAATACTTAGAAACCATAATCTCGGAGACATTTTACCCAAATGTAGCTACTTAAATAATCCTGGGTAAAGATTCAAATCTAAAATCATAGAAAAGGTGTATTTTTATGTGACTGTGCTTATCAGAACACTAACTTCACTTATCAAATCCATCAAGATTGCTCTTTATATCATGCTGTAGCCACCTGGCGTACATATATGATTTTGAGAGTTACTTTCCCTGAATATTTCCTACTGCTTTTCCCAAAGAAAGATTTGTGTGTGAAAGTAATAAATTATTAATGCTATATGCCATAAAGTAAAACATATTCTTTTTCAGACCTTAATTCATTAATCAAAAATAAATTAATGCATTAGAATTATTCAAAGAAGCTAAAATTATATAAATATACTCAAACTAAATGTTTTGAATATTCTATTCAAAATGTAACAAAAGAGATCACTTTTAACATTAGTCTATACTTTTACAGGTTCTTACATGGGACAGTTGACAGTGTATTCTTTATGAATTAAAATGAAACATATGTCTTATAAATTGGAAATCTTGTATCAAATGCAGAGTAGAAAGTCAGTTATCTTGACATTAAAAGGTTATTGTGCTAGGTTGAACCGCAAGAGGTGAGATTCCAAAGCATCTTGTTCCATACCTTTAGCCGCATTTCAAAAAAGACTGTCATTACAATTTGATAACTTTCAGTATTAAGTGATATTTATTATTTTCCAGTGGTTTTCAATGACTCCTTGAAAACTGGCCTTCTGAAAGTACTACATATTAACAACAATGCTTTAACTTAGTCTGTCACACTTGTGAGAGACCAGAGCTACATTAGTCTATAGGAATCTAGAATTTGAATTAACCTACTTTCAAAATGTACTTCTCAGTCTATGGAATGAATATGCTGAATGTATTTTAATCGAGTTTATATTGTTATTAGTTAATTATTTAATCTGTTTTAGTTAAAAACTAATTTAAACCAGCTACACTGTAGACAAAATAACATCAGAATTATAAGTTTTTGTATTATAGTAAAATTGAGGGATAACTGTGGAGATTAAATTATTTGAGGAATGCAAATCATATTGCTTGACAACAAATAACAGTAGCTAAGGATATTATAATTTTAATTCACTGATCTATATTATTTTGCCGACTAAATTCCATCTAGTCAAGGCTATGGTTTTTCTTGTGGTCATGTATGGATGTGAGAGTTGGACTATGAAGAAAGCTAAGTGCCGAAGAATTGATGCTTTTGAACTGTGGTGTTGGAGAAGACTCTTGAGAGTCCCTTGGACTGCAAGGAGATCCAACCAGTCCATTCTGAAGGAGATCAGCCCTGGGATTTCTTTGGAAGGAATGATGCTAAAGCTGAAACTCCAGTATTTTGGCCACCTCATGCGAAGAGTTGACTCATTGGAAAAGACTCTGATGCTGGGAGGGATTGGGCAGCAGGAGGAGAAGGGGACGACAGAGGATGAGATGGCTGGATAGCATCACTGACTCGATAAACGTGAGTGTGAGTGAACTCTGGGAGTTGGTGACGGACAGGGTGGCCTGGCATGCTGCGATTCATGGGGTCACAAAGAGTCAGACACAACTGAGTGACTGAACTGAACTGAACTGACATTTATACAAAACAGTTCTGTCATCCTTTAAAAGATCTATTATCTGTACCTTACAGGACATGCTTATGCTATTCCTTCCATGATAGAAACTCCTCCATTTCTGTAGAGATTCTTTGTCTCTCTTTTCATTCCTTCTTTCAGTTTGTAAGCAACTCTCCATTCCATAACAAATTCTGCAAACCTACTAAAATTTTAGTGTTATTCAAAATTAGAAAATATATTTGAATGCCGAGGAGCACATCTATATTTGAAAAAGTTATTGGAGTATGTGTGGGCATAGCTTCCACTTCTTTGTCAGGTAGACAATCTCTACATCATCATGTGTACTCCTTTTATGTACTCAACTTCTTTGAAGTTCTTCAGTGCCTATTGTTACCTTTCTATTAGATAAGAGAGTTTTATAAAAAAAAAAATATTGGGCTGAAAATAGGAAATTGATTATAAGACTGAATACTGAAGAGTAAATTTCCCATTTGCTTTCCTTCTCCTTAAAAAAAAAAAAAAAGTGCTTCTCACAAAACCAATACAATATTGTAAAGTAATTAACCTCCAACTAAAATAAATAAATTTATATTAAAACATAAAAAGAAGTGCTACTTCCCAAAGTCTGTCTTTCAGATACAATTAATTTTTCTAATCAAAATAAATTGAAATATCTTTGAGTGAAATTTTCTGAGTTCTAGCATATGGGCATCCACCAACATAATGACCAAACAGACCAATCAAAGAAAGCTGTCAGTAGGCTCATTAGTTTCAAAATAGTTTTTAGTTCCTAATTCTTACCTTTGGAATAAATTTTGACTTTTGAGGAAAATTGGAATATATGTCATCAATTAAAACAGCAAGGAAGTAATGTCAGCAAGATGGAAAAATAGGAAGACTTAGTCCTTGTTGCCCAACAGAAATATAAATTTAACAATAATGTATGGATTAAATACCTTTATGAGAGGTCTAAAATTTGGTTAGGAAGCTGTATTCCAGATGAACACAAAACAAAGAACAGCCATGGTGAAATGAAAAATAAGAATACTTTGATTTATCCTAGGCCAGTTCTTTCCTCAAGTTGGCACAGCTCAATACCTAGAGAGAGAGAATGTTGGCCTGTAACTTCTCCAATCAGGGAAAAGATAGAATGGAACATATCTCAAACATCTTTGTATTTGCATGCATTGCTGGAAAAGTTGGTTTCTGTCTTGCCTCATACATACTGCCGCTAAAACTGGCATAATTCAGGTGAAAGGGGGCAGTTTAGAAAAAAAGAAATGGGCCAGACAGCCTGCTGTGGTTGTCATTGCTCTGTTAGACTGCAATCAAGTGCAGAACCTGAAGATTCTCTCCTTGGAAGGAAGGAGAGGAATGGAGGATGCGTCCAACATCCTGGCCTTTCACTAGGCTGCCCAAGAGATTGGTTTCTGTCATCCCTCACAGGACCTTAATGGAATCAACCTATTTTCATGGAGGAAACTAAAAAGAAGGAAAAGTGAAGAGTAGCTTAGTGTTTCCAGCACTGCTCTGCAAAATTAGGAGAAAGGGCAGATCTTAAGACTCTGCAAGGAAGGAGAGAGAGGAGTAAACAGAATTCCTCTAATGTCCTGGCCCACAGGACATTATAGCAATCAGATACCAGAAGGACAGAGGAGCAACAGATTACAGATTCTTAAAATGGATAACCAACAAGTACCTACTGTAAAACACATGGAACTCTGCTCAGTGTTATGTGGCAACCTGGATAGAAGGGGAGTTTTGGGGAGAATGGATACATGTATATGCGTGCCTGAATTCTTTTGCCTTTCACTTGAAATGATCACAGTAATATTAATTGGCTATGCTCCAATACAAAATAACAAGTCTGGGAAAAAGAGAGAGAGAGAGAGAGAGAGAGAGAGAGAGAGAGAGAGAGAGAGAGAGAGAGAGAGATTACAGATTCTTTAAAAATAAAGAAACTAGTAAATCACTCTAAGTCCAAACTACACACACAAGTTCAGGGAATCTACATTCATATTAATAAAAAAGATTTGAGTGGTTCCCAGAAGATCTAGCCAGGCTGATTGGTGAAGGTCTTTCCCTGTCAAAGCCAGTCTGGACTTGACTGAAAGAGGCAGGCATTTCTTCAAAAGTAGAGACATCAAATAAAGCTACAAGGAACACAAAAATCAAGGAACCATGATACAGTAAGGAACAGCAACAAAAACAAAAAAAATGTCTAGTAATACAGATTTGTGAATTAGCTGACAAAGAATTCAAGATAATCATGTCAAAGTTCAGTGAGTTATAAGAGAACACAGATACACAACTAAACAAGATTAGGGAAAACAATACCAGAATATAATGAGAATAACAGTGAATAGAAACTATAAAAAAAAGTACTGAACAAACTGAACAGAAATTCTGGCACTGAAATGTATAATAACTGAACTGAAAGACTCACTAGAGGGTTTCAACAACAGACTTGATCAAGTATATAAAAAAAATCAGTGAACTTAAAGGCAGCCCCAATTCAGGGTATATATCCAAAATAATTAAAATCAGGATCTAGAAGACATACCTGCACTCCTATGCTCATTGCACCATTACTCACAATAGGCAAGATATGGAAGTAACCTTCATGACTGTCAACAGATCAATGGATAAGTAAAACATGGTATATGTACACAGTAGAATATTACTCAGCTTTCTGAAACTCCTGGATCAGAGACAAAGGATAGTTCATTGCTCATAGCAAAAACAGTAGCAAGAATATCACATTTTGTATTGCTTTCCTGATTCTCAGTTCCTGACTGTCCTGTTCAGTAGCTCAGTCATGTCCGACTCTTTGCGACCCCATGAATCGCAGCACGCTAGGACTCCCTGTCCATCATCAACTCCCAGAGTTCACTCAGACTCATGTCAATTGAGTCCATGATGCCATCCAGCCATCTCATCCTAGGTCGTCCCCTTCTCCTCTTGCCCCCAATCCTCCCAGCATCAAAGACTTTTCCAATGAGTCAACTCTTCGCATGAGGTGGCCAAAACACTGGAGTTTCAGCTTTAGCATCATTCCTTCCAAAGAAATCCCAGGGCTGATCTCCTTCAGAATGGACTGGGTGGATCTCCTTGCAGTCCAAGGTACTCTCAAGAGTCTTCTCCAACACCACAGTTCAAAAGCATCAATTTTTCAGTACTCAGCCTTCTTCACGGTAAAGCATCTGCCTGCAATGAGGGAGATCCAGGTTCGATTCCTGGGTCAGGAAGATTCCCTGGAGAAGGAAATGGCAATCCACTCCAGCACTCTTGCCTGGAAAATCCCATGGACTGAGGAAACTGATAGGCTACACTCCATGGGGTCGCAAAGAATTGGACACAACTGAGCAACTTCACTTCACTTCAGCCTTTTCACAGTCCAACTCTCACATCAATACATAACTACTAGAAAAACCATAGCCTTGACTAGACGGACCTTAGTCGGCAAAGTAATGTCTCTGCTTTTGAATATGCTATCTAGGTCGGTCAACTTTTCTTCCAAGGGGTAAGCGTCTTTTAATTTCATGGCTGAAATTACCATCTGCAGTGATTTTGGAGCCCCGCAAAAATAAAGTCTGACACTGTTTCCACTGTTTCCCCATCTATTTCCCATGAAGTGATGGAACCGGATGCCATGATCTTCATTTTCTGAATGTTGAGCTTTAAGCCAACTATTCCACTCTCCTCTTTCACTTTTTTCAAGAGGCTTTTTAGCTCTCTTCACTTTCTGCCATAAGGGTGGTGTCATCTGCATATTGGAAGTTATTGATATTTCTCCCAGCAATCTTGATTCTGGCTTGTATTTCTTCTAGCCCAGCATTTCTCACGATGTTCTCTGCATATAAGTTAAATAAGCAGGGTGACAATATACAGCCTTGACGTACTCCTTTTCCTATTTGAAACCAGTCTGTTGTTCCATGTCCAGTTCTAACTGTTGCTTCCTGACCTGCATGCGGATTTCTCAAGAGGCAGGGCAGGTGGTCTGGTATTCCCATCTCTTTCAGAATTTTCCACAGATTATTGTGATCCACACAGTCAAAGGCTTTGACATAGTCAATAAAGCAGAAATAGATGTTTTAGTGGAACTCTCTTGCTTTTTCCATGATCCAGCAGATGTTGGCAATTTGATCTCTGGTTTCTCTGCCTTTTCTAAAACCGGCTTGAACATCAGGAAGTTCACGATTCATGTAGTGCTGAACCATGGCTTGGAAAATTTTGAGCATTACTTTAGTAACATGTGAGATGAGTGCAATTGTGTGGTAGTTTGAGCATTCTTTGGCCTTGCTTTTCTTTGGGATTGGAATGAAAACTGACCTTTTGCAGTCCTGTGGCCACTGCTGAGTTTTCCAAATTTGCTAGCATATTGATTGCAGCACTTTCACAGAATCATCTTTCAGTATTTGAAATAGCTCAATAGGAATTCCATCACCTCCAGTAGCTTTGTTCATAATAATTCTTTCTAAGGCCCACTTGACTTCACATTCCAGGATGTTGGGTTCTAGATGAGTGATCACACCATTGTGATTATCGAGGTCATGAAGAACTTTTTGTACAGTTTTTCTGTGTATTCTTGGCAGCTCTTTTAATATCTTCTGCTTCTCTTAGGTCCATACCATTTATGTCCTTTATCGAGCCCATCTTTCCATGAAATGTTCCCTTAGTATCTCTAATTTTCTTGAAGAGATCTTTAGTCTTTCAGATTTTGTTGTTTTCCTCTATTTCTTTGCATTGATCACTGAAGAAGGGTTTCTTATCTCTTCTTGCTATTCTTTGGAACTCTGCATTCAGATGCTTATATTTTTCCTTTTCTCCTTTGCTTTTTGCCTCTTTTCTTTTCACAGTTCCTGCCAGGGGATACAAAAAGTCATCTGAAACCTGAACAGACAATGGGATATATTAGAGACAATGAACCTTCCCCTTATGGAACTCAGATCTTTTCAATGACCCTTAAGTATCCTTGCTCATTTCTCTGGAGGGAAAGGCTACCTACCTCTGTCTTTCAAGTCTCTTCTCTACACACACATTCTTAAAAAGCTAGTTCAGAACAAGAGAGCTTCTTCTCAAGAGATACAGAAACTCAAGAGACTTATTAAAATGTTCTCCCAACAGAGGTTTTTTTTTTTTTTTTAATTTTAATAAAATGTTAAAATTCAGTTCATAGATTGCAATAGACTGTGAAGAAGGCTGAGCATGGGAAAATTGATGCTTTTGAACTGTGGTGTTGGAGAAGACTCTTGAGAGTCCCTTGGACTGCAAGGAGATCCAACCAGTCCATTCTGAAGGAGATCAGCCCTGGGTGTTCTTTGGAAGGAATGATGCTAAAGCTGAAACTCCAGTACTTTGGCCACCTCATGTGAAAAGTTGACTCACTGGAAAAGATTCTGTTGCTTGGAGGGATTGGGGGCAGGAGGAAAAGGGGGAGACCTAGGATGAGATGGCTAGGTGGCTTCACGGACCTGATGGACGTGAGTCTGAGTGAACTCTTGGAGATGGTGATGGACAGGGAGGCCTGGTGTGCTGCGATTCATGGGGTCGCAGAGAGTTGCACACGAATGAGCAACTGAACTGAACTGAACTAGTCATCTTTAAAGAGTTCCATAGCCATATGTGGCTAAAGGCTACCAAGTGAACAATGAAAATATGGGACATTTCCATTAATGAAGAAAATTCTATTGGTAGATTGAATGACTCTATGTCATATAATAACAATAATAATAATAGTAATAACTAAGCATTAACAATATACCAAGCATTTTAAATGCATTGTCTCATTTAACCCTTACACTAGCCTTATAAATTAGAAGTTGTTATCCCCACTTTATAGATGAGGAAACCATCCTTAAAAAGGTAGAATGATTTACCTACTAAGCTCATACATGTGGTAATTGTCAGAGATTGATCTATCCTTAACTACTCTCTTAAGCTACTTCCTTGGATTTATATAGCAGATAGTATTTTCCAATGACTGCAACAATATTTATAGTACTGCACACTCTTTCAGATTCTCACAACCCTATCAAGAGACAGAACCTATATTCCCTCCTCTTGAACTTGGGTCAGTGTTTGTTACTGGCCTGATGAAGTGATGTTACATATAGTGTAAGTGATGTTATATGATGTTCAAGAATATGTTATATTCTTGATAAGAGTTCACATCTTTGACAACAAAATAAAGTTTCTACTTGTCTTCCTCATGGGACAGTAGCTACCACTGGAAGTCAGCTATCAGTCTGTAAAGAAGCCCAAGCCACACTGAGAAGCCTTCTCATAATACTCAAGCTGACAGTCATCATTTATGTCCCAGGGAGCAGTCAGCATCAACTGCCATTCATGCAAGTGAGAAAGACTTCAAAATTATTCCAGCCCCAGTCATCAATTGATTGTAAACAGGGAGACCCACAAAAAGAATTGTCTACATGATCAAAAACATCCATCTGAACCATAAGATGATAATAATAACAACAATAATACATTAATGTTTTGTATCATTAACCTGTTATGTAGCAATAGTTGAAATAATGCACCTTCAAACCAGGTATGTAAAAAGCTTTAGTTTAGCTAGTTAATGAATATTTATTTGTTGTGTGAATTGATACTTTGGTAGAAGTAAATTAATATATAAGAAGGAATATATTCCTTCTATATTGTGCCTCAATTTTTGTAGGATTATATTTGAAAAGGAAAAGGAAAATATAATTTTTACTTATATGAAAAAAATGAAACTATTGACCAAGATGAATTTTGTCCAAAGAAAATTGTTTCTTAAGTAGCTCTACACATTTTTGTTAGATACTGCCATATTTGAATTTCATACTCTTTTATCTTTCATTTATTTATTCTGGCTGCTATATAATTTGCCTTTGTTGACATTTTTTCTAAAAATATGAAAAAAATTAATGAAAGCAAACATATGTAATTTTTGATGAAAATACAAAAGCTATTATACAAATATTAGAATTGAAAGGATCATGAAAAATCATCAGTGAAGACATACAACTTTATCATATCCTTATAGTCTAGAATAAGTTTTTACATTGCCATATACTCATTACACATCTAGGAAAGATATTATGAACTTTTGTAGAATTTACATTTTGTATATGTTTTAATTGCAGTAATAGCACAATATGTGATCTTCTATCTTAACAAAATTTTAAATATATGGTTATATATTCTTAACTATAGACACTATACTGTCTATAGAACGTTAATCTTTTATAACTGTAAATTTATACCTATTAAGCAACAAAATTATCCATTTTCCCAGCCCAGCTCCTGCAGATTTATTTTAAGCAAGCTTAAGGTTTTTCAGAGATTATTTTTATTTGGAGACAAAAATTGCTTACAATCAAACTTTGAAAATAGAAATCCCCTTCTTTCCAGTTGATCAATTCTTGGTAAATGGGGCAATACTCACATACTAAAACAGATTAGAAACAGTTTATATGCTATTGTTTTAAAATCATCTCAAACATTTACAATGTCATCTCTCAGCACCCCTATTTGTTCTAAAGCATAAAGGAAGGACGAGAAATCAGGAGCTAACAGGATAGAGGATGCTGGAGCTACATTTACAGATTTTTCTTTTCCTGGTGTATTTTATTCACTATGGCTTAAGGAGCAAGCAAGCATTCACCATCGACTACTTCCATATTTTCAAGACTGTTTGGTAGACAATAATAGACAATAATAAATGCTAAGCAAATAAATATTTTGAACCATTTAAACATACTTCTGATTTTGTAGGTTACAAAGCTGACAGAGCTGACCCTAGGTGTTTATATTTATACCTACATGTATTTTTACATTTGCCTTTATTTACATATAACAGTGGGAAAACACTCATTATGCTTGAGATATTCTCTGAACAAGGGAAATAAAAGTAAATATATTTGTTATGAGTAGGGAGTTCCATCTAAGAATTTGAATTGGGTATATTGAGAATAACCGTAAACTCAAATTTGCTGCAGCTTTGTAAGGTTTAAGGTTAATATCCCAATAGACAAAACTTTTGTTTTTCAGGCTGTAGTAATACACTTAGTTTCTTATCTGTAGGCCTCAGAGTCTAATTCTCACTGTGAACAGAAGCTATAAAAAGTTTTCCTCCTGTAGCCAACAGTAAAGTATGTGAAAATATTTCTGTACACTTATCTTTATCCTGGGAATGAATCAGAACAATTATATGAAGAAGTCACTTAGAGAGACTGAAAGAATCCCATCTCTCAGGCTGGCACTAGCAGCCTTCTAAATAAGAAAGCCACAGAAACTGCATGATAAGACTTCTCAAAAATGTCTCACTTGAGGAACTTTAATCCCAGTCATGTAGCAAGAGGAGGCCTGTCCACTTCTGAGCCTTATTCCTCCCAGAACAGAGATGTGACACTTCAAGCCAAAGCAATTACATACTTGCTGAAAACTGACTCCTCCTACCCTCTTATTTAGTTAGCCATCTTCAGCCATTTATGTTTGTAGAAAAGCCTTCAGGCTTGCAAGAAATAATATGTACTCCCATCACCAACTGACTGAAGGAGATATGCTTGAAGCTTCGACCTGCCCTAGTCAGCTCCTTTCCATGTATTTCCAAGTGATCATCTATTTCAGGGAAAAATGTGAAAAATAATGTTATATACATTTGGAAGGAACTTACACACACTAACAGTGCTTATTCACTTAGGCCAGGTATAGCAAACTCATCAGATAAGAAATGGGAAATGTAAATATGTGAAGCCCTTTAAGTGGAAAATATTAAATGATTAAGGGGACTCTGGTGAATGTGAAAGTAAATTCATTCTGCAAAACTATAAGCCCCCAGTTAATGATTTCTAGATCTGGAAAATAATACAGAATTAAAATCACTGGATATATCAGTATATAGCTCAAAAGAGAGAATTCAAATTGTCAAATAGGTCAAGTTATTAAGAAGTCTCATAGAAAAAAGGAGAAAGCTTTGAAAAATTTCTTTAGAAATACACTGAAAAATTAGGTGCAGATGCATTTTTTGAAACACAGAAAATCAAGTGCAGACTTCCACATAAAAAGATAATTTCTCAGTCTTCTAGAATTTTTAATTGCCACAAATTATATTGAAGAGATGCATTCAGTTGCAAAACTGACCCTAGAAAAAGCTATCTAGCACTATCTATCTATTTGGTATTTTTAAACTGAAAATATACACTGTTCAAAAGATTATGGCCAATTTTAAATAGTAATCATCTGTATAAATCACAAAGAAAATTTCTTTCTAAACACTTGCTAAGTGTTTTTCACATATTTCATCCTCAAAAAACCCTGTAAGTTTGATATCATTCTCTGCATTTTAGAGATAATGGAGAAATACTTTCCCAAGATCACAGAGCTAATAAATAGTAGAGCTGGTTTTTAACTTTGCCCAAGCAACTGACCATTTGAAAATTTTTCAAAGAACTATTCCCCCAAACCAGAATTGTGGGGCTAGATTAAAGTGAATATAAATTCTATCAAACTTTCAAGAAAAAAAATAATATATATATGTTTTTAAACCAGTGCATAGGAACTGTATAAACAATGCACAGAGAAGGCTACTCAAATTTGTACATAAATCTAGACAAATGCTGATAATAAAATATGATAAATTTAGAAAAAAAATAATAGGCTTATTTAGCTTAAAAAATAAAGCCACTTCTTTATTCAATGTGCAAGGCCCTATGCTAGGAACAAAATGAAAATTAACTTTTTGCTGTTGTTGTTCAGTGGCTAAGTTGTGTCTGACTCTTTGCTGCCCCATGTACTACAGCAACCAGTTTCTCCTGTTCTTCACTATCTCCTGGAGTTTGCTCAAACTCATGTCCATTGAGTTAGTGATGCTATCTAACCACCTCATCCTCTGTCACCCCTTTTCCTCCTGCTCTCAGTCTTTCCCAGCATCAAGATATTTTCCATTGAGTCAATTCTTCACATCAAGTGACCAAAGTATTAGAGCTTCAGCTTCAGCTTCAGCAACAGTCCTTACAATAAATATTCAGGCTTGATTTCCACTAGGATTTACTGGGTTGATCTCCATGCAGTCCAAGGGACTCTCAAAAGATTTCTATGGCAACACAATTTGAAAGCATCAATTCTTCAGCACTCAGCTTCCTTTGTAGTTCAACTCTCACATCAGTACATGACGACTGGAAAAATTGTATGCTTAGGGTGGTCCTAAGATGGTGGAGGAATAGGATGGGGAAACCACTTTCTCCCCTACAAATTCATTGAAAGATAGTTTGAACACTGAGAAAATACAAAACAACTTCTGAACACCTGTAGAGGATACCAGGCACCCAGAAAGGCAGCCCAATGTCTTCAAAAGGAGGTAGAACAAAAGATAAAAGATAAAAGGAGAGATAAAAAAGTTAGGAATGGATACCTGTCCAGGGGAGGGAGTCTTAAAAAGAAGTTTTCAAACATCAGGAAACCATTTCCCCTGCTGGTCTGTAGGAAGTTTTGGAATCTCAGAGGGCAACATAAATAGTAGGAAAAAAATATAAATAAAACTCAAAGATTATGCACCTAAGAGAAATTTCCAGCAGAGAAATAGCCCAGATGTTTGCCTCAGGCACCAGAAAGTAGGGGCTGAACAGGGAGGCACAGGCTACATTGAGAAGGGGCCTGAATGCCCTGAGGGTAATCTGAGGGATTTAACTTGGGACAGCAACCCAAAACTTGGGATAGCCAGAGCAGGGTGCGAGGGGAGAGGAAAGAGACAGAGAAAGTGAATATTCCCCCGAAAAGCTCTAATCTAAGGCATTGCTTAGGTAAACAAGAGATGGCAAGAGTGAATATCGACATTCTAGGAATCAGCGAACTAAAATGGATTGGAATGGGTGAATTTAACTCAGATGACCATTATATCTACTACTGCAGGCAGGAATCCCTCAGAAGAAATGGAGTAGCCATCATCGTCAACAAAAGAGTCCAAAATGCAATACTTGGATGCAATCTCAAAAACAATAGAATGATATCTGTTTGCCTCCAAGGCAAACCATTCAATATCATAGTAATCCATCTCTATGCCCCAACCAGTAATGCTGAAGAAGCTGAAGTTGAACGGTTCTATGTAGATCTACAAGACCTTTTAGAACTAACACCCAAAAAAGATGTCCTTTTCATTATAGGGGACTGGAATGCAAAAGTAGGAAGTTGAGAAACACCTGGAGTAACAGGCAAGTTTAGCCTTGGAATGTGGAATGAAGCAGGGCAAAGGCTAAAAGAGTTTTGCCCAGAAAATGCACTGATCATAGCAAACACCCTCTTCCAACAACACAAGAGAAGACTCTACACATGGACATCACCAGATAGTCAACACTGAAATCATATTGATTATATTCTTTGTGGCCAAAGATGGAGAAGCTTTATACAGTCAACCAAAACAGGACCAGGAGCTTACTGTGGTTCAGATCATGAACTCCTTATTACCAAATTCAGACTTAAATTGAAGAAAGTAGGGAAAACCGCTAGACCATTCAGGTATGACCTAAATAAAATCCTTTATGATTATACAGTGGAAGTGAGAAATAGATTTAAGGGCCTAGATCTGATAGATAGAGTGCCTGATGCACTATGGAATGAGGTTGTACAGAAGACACGGATCAAGAACATCCCCATGGGAAAAAAAATGCAAAAAAGAAAAATGGCTGTCTGGGGAGGCCTTACAAATAGCTGTGAAAACAAGAGAGGCAAAAAGCAAAGGGGAAAAAATATATATATAGGCATCTGAATGCAGTGTTCCAAAGAATAGCAAGAAGAGATAAGAAAGCCTTCTTCATCGATCAATGCAAAGAAATAGAAGAAAACAACAGAATGGGAAAAGCTAGAGATCTCTTCAAGAAAGTTAGAGATACCAAGGGAAAATTTCATGCAAAGATGGGCTCTATAAAGGTCAGAAATGGTATGGACCTAACACAAGCAGAAGATATTAAGAAGAGGTGGAAAGAATACACAGAAGAACTGTACAGAAAAGATTTTCACGACCCGGATAATCACGATGGTGTGATCACTCTTCTAGAGCCAGACATCCTGGAATGTTGTCAGGGTCCAGGCCCGGTGGATCCAGGGAATTAGAAGTGGGGACTGAGTCGGTGATTAAAGAGGGATTAATTAGAATTTAAACTGAGATTAAGGAAGAATAATATAATAAAAATAGAGGAGAAAAGAGGCTGATATTCCTTGCTTTACATGGAAAGCTAATAAAGTCTCAAGACAAGAGACTTGCTGTGTTCACCTAGGCCACTGGCGCCTGCTTGAATAGAGGAGGGTACCCCGTCTTTGGCTCCCTGTCGCATGAGTCTTAGAAGCCCGGATAGAAAAGTGAATGCAGAGAGCCTCAGTGCTCCAAAGGATCAGCCTGAAAAAGAGAGGGAGGGAGAGAGAGAAAGAGAGAGAGTGAACTGATACAGGGGAGGCCAAGCTTGTGCAAAAAAAAAAAAAAAAAAAAACAAAAACACAAACACATAACTTTACTTTCAAAAGGTGCTTATATACCCTAAGTTTTACATAATGGAAGATACAGACTCATGCAGGGGCAGCAGTCCTGACCCTTATTGATACCAGGCTTTCTTTCTGCATATATATTCCATATAAAAAGGTCTCAGGTGATTTACATTATCTTCTGGCCAAGTGGTCTGTTAACACTTTATGGCTCTCTTCCTTAATTAATGTTAATCTCATTTTCCCTGAAGTGTTTTTCTTTAATCTGCATCACTCTCAAAGCACTAAATAAAATTACATCCCTGTAGAACAAAGCTGCAGTGGGTTATAACGAAGAAGTACTTAACTAAAAGATCTAATGTTGCTAATACCAGGACTACTACATGTTTTTTCTATGTACCAACTATATCAACAAATAAAAGATATGAAAACTTGGCAGCAAGTATTGGCTCAACAATGAAACCCTTAATCAGCCATATTCTAATGATTTTGACTCCTTGGAAACCCCTACATTCCTCAGATGTTTTAAGCTTCCTGTGCCTCTTGTGGTTGGGAGGCTGCAAACAATCACATGTGCAGCTGTAAGAGTCTGGACACACCTGTCAGGCAGCCTAGAAAGCCATCAGAGGGGTTTCTGGATTGAAACACTCTTATTACACCCAGGAGATTTATTATCTAAAAACTCTAAATTAACTTTTGCAGAAAAAGGTGGTGGAGGCTAGCCTCCTGTTAATGTCAGATGAGTTGGTGAAAGGCATAATATAGTAAGGCAGATCCTGATTTTGGGGGTAGGTGCTTGAGAAAATCCAGGGGGACCCCTGAGGCCTGATCTCGCCTTTGCGTTTTGTCAGGCCCCTTTCCTCATGACCTTTGCCACAGGTGGGATTCCCTATGCTGGCTCCCAGCAGAATGTGAAGTCAAGTGGGCCTTAGAAAGCATCATTACAAACAAAGCTAGAGGAGGTGTGGGAATACCAGTTGAGTTGTTTCAAATCCTCAAAGATGATGCTGTCAAAATGGTGCACTCAATATGCCAACAAATTTGGAAAACTCAGCAGTGGCCACAGGACTGGAAAACGTCAGATTCCATTCCAATCTCAAAGACAGGCAATGTCAAAGAGTGCTCAAACTACCGCACAATTGTGCTCATCACACATGCTGGTAAAGTAATGCTCCAAATTCTCCAAGCCAGACTTCAGCAATACTTGAACTGTGAACTTCCTGATGTTCAAGCTGGTTTTAGAAAAGGCAGAGGAACCAGAGATCAAATTGCTAATATCTGCTGGATCATGGAAAAAACAAGAGTAAAACATCTATTTCTGCTTTTATTGACTATGCCAAAGCCTTTGACTATGTGGATCACAATAAACTGTGGAAAATTCTGAGAGAGATGGGAATACCAAACCACCTGACCTGCCTCTTGAGAAATCTGTATGCAGGTCAAGAAGCAACAGTTAGAACTGGACATGGAACAACAGACTGGTTCCAAATAGGAAAAGGAGTAAGTCAAGTATGTATATTGTCACCCTGCTTATTTAACTTATATGTAGAGTACATCATGAGAAATGCTGGACTGGAAGAAACACAAGCTGGTATCAAGATTGCTGGGAGAAATATCAATAATCTCAGATATGCAGATGACACCACTCTTATGGCAGAAAGTGAAGAGGAGCTAAAAAGCCTCTTGAAGAAAGTGAAAGAGAAGAGTGAAAATGTTGACTTAAAGCTCAACATGCAGAAAATGAGGATCATGGCATCCGTTCTCATTACTTCATGGGAAATAGACGGAGAAAAATGGAAACAGTGTCAGACTTTATTTCTTGGGGCTCCAAAATAACTGTAGACGGTGACTGCAACTATGAAATTAAAAGACTCTTACTCCTTTGAAGAAAATTTATGACCAACCTAGATAGTATATTCAAAAGCAGAAGCATTACTTTTCCGACTAAGGTTCGTCTAGTCAAGGCTATAGTTTTTCCAGTAGTCATGTATGGATGTGAGAGGTGGACTGTGAAGAAGGCTGAGTGCCGGTGAATTGATGCTTTTGAACTGTAGTGTTGGAGACGACTCTGGAGAGTCCCTTGGACTGCAAGGAGATCCAAGCAGTCCATTCTGAAGAAGATCAGCCCTGGGATTTCTTTGGAAGGAATGATGCTAAAGCTGAAACTTCAGTACTTTGGCTGCCTCATGAGAAGAGCTGACTCAATGGAAATGCCTCTGATGCTGGGAGGATTCGGAGGCAGGAGGAGAAGGGGACACAAGGGGATGAGATTACTGGATGGCATCACTGACTCAATGGACATTAATCTGAGTGAACTCCAGGAGTTGGTGATGCACAAGGAGGCCTGGCATGCTGTGACTCATGGGGTCACAAAGAGTTGGACACGAGTGAACAACTGAACTGAACTGAACTGATGGAATTTAGAAATATGGTAAGGATGACCATATATGAGAGACAGAAAAAGAGACACAAACGTAAAGAACAGACTGATGGACTCTGTGGGAGAAGGCAAGAGTGGGATGATTTGAAAGAATAGCATTGAAACATGTATATTATCATATGTGAAATAGATTGCCAGTCCAGGTTTGAGGTATGAGGCAGGGTGCTCAGGGGCTGCACTGGAATGACCCTGAGGGATGGGATGTGGAGGGAGGGTCAGGATGGGGGAACACATGTGCATCCATGGCTGGTTCATGTGAATGTATGGCAAAACCTACCACAATGTTGTAAAGTAATTAGCCTCCAATTAAAAGAAAAAAAATGTAGTTTTGACTGTTAGACTTTTGTAGGCAAAGTGACCTCTCTTCTTTTTAATATGCTGTTTGAGTCATTGGTTTAAAAATCTGCCTACAATGCAAGAGACAAGACACAGGTGACGTGGTTTTGGTCCTTGGGTTGAGAAGATCACTTGGAGAAGGAAATAGCAACCCACTCCAGTATTCTTGCCTGAAAAATCCCATGGACAGAGGAGCCTGGTGGGCTGCAGTCAAAGATCCAACACGACTAAGTAGACACAGACTAGGTTTGTCATAGTTTTCCTTCTAAGGAACAAGCATATTTTAATTTCATGGCTATGGGCATATTTCACAGTGATTTTGGAGCCCACAAAAATAAAATTTGTCATTTCTTCCAATTTTTACCCATTTGCCATGAAATGATGGGACTGGATGTCATTATCTTAGTATTTGGAAAGTTGAGTTTTAAGCCAACTTTGCACTCTTCTCTTTAATATTACCAAGAGGTTCTTTAGTTGCTCTTCAATTTCTGCCATTAGAATGGTATCATATGCATTTCTGAGGTTATTGATATTTCCCCTGGCAATCTTGATTCTAGCTTGTGATTCTTTCAGCCTGGCTTTTCACATGATATATTCTGTACAGAAGTTAAATAATCAGGGTGACAATATACAACCTTAATGTATTCCTTTCCCAATATTGAACCAGTCCATTGTTCCATGTCCAGTTCTAACCGTTACTTTTTGACCTGCATACAGGTTTCTCTGGAGACAGGTAAGATGATATAGTATTCCCATCTTTTTAAGAATTTTTCAAATTTTTTTTTTTTTTTTTGTGATTCACACAGGTCAAAGGTTTTAGCATAGTAAATGAAGGAGAAATAGATGTTTTTCTGAATTCCCTTGATTTTTCTATGATCTCATGAATGTTGTCAATTTGATTTCTAGTTTCTCTGCCTATCCAAAACCAGCTTGTACATTGGAAAGGTTTTGGTTCACATATTGCTGAAGCCTAGTTTGAGCAATTTTGAGTATTACCTTGGTATCATGTGAAATGAACACAATTGTGTGGTTAGTTTGAACATTCTTTGGCATTGCCCTTCTTTGGGACTGGAATGGAAACACATCTTCCAGTCTGATGTCCACTGTTGACTTTTCCAAATTTGCTGACATATTGAGTGCAGCACTTTAACAGCATTGTCTTTTAGGATTTGAAGTAGCTCAGCCTTAATTCCATCTCCTCCAATAGCTTTGTTCTTAGTGATGCCTCCTAAGGCCCACTTGAGTTCTCACTCCAGGATATCTAGCTCTAGGTGAGTGATAACACCATCATGCTTATCTGGGTGATTAGGACCTTTTTGTATAATTCTGTGTATTCTTTCCATGTTTTCTTAATCTCTTCTCCTTTTATTAGGTCCTTAACATTTCTCTCCTTTATTGTGCCTATCCTTACATGAAATGTTCCCTTGATATCTCCTATTTTCTTGGGGAGGTCTCTAGTCTTTCCCATTTCATTGTTTTTCGCTCGCTCTTTGCATTGCTCATTTAAGAAGTTCTTCTTATCTCTCCTTGCTATTCTTTCTAACTCTGCCTTCAGTTGGATATATTTTCACTTTCCCCCTTGTTTTTGCTTCTCTGCTTTCCTCAGCTATTTGTAAAGCCTCCTTAAACACTTGACTTCTTGAATTTATTTTTCTTGGGGATGGTATTGGTCACTGACTCCTATTCAGTGTCACAAAACTCTGTCAATAATTTTTCATGCACCCTGTCTACCGGATCTAATCCCTTGAGTGCACTGTACAATCATAACGGATTTGATTTATGTCATACAGACGGTGACAGCAGACAGCTCTGTCATATTCCTTTCTCAATCTTGAACCAATCAGTTGTTCCATACAGGATTCTAGCTGTTGTTCTTGTCCTGCATACAGGTTTTTTAGGAGACAGATAAAATGGTCTGGTATTCCCATTTCTTTAAGAACTTTCCACAGTTTGTTATGATCCACACTGTCAAAAGCTTTAGCATAGTCGATCTAACAGAGGTAGATGCTTTTCTGGAATCTCCTTGCTTTCTCCATGATACAGTGAATTTTGGGAATTTGATCTCTGGTTACTCTGCCTTTTCTAAATCCAGCTTGGACATCTGGGAGTTCTTGGTTTGCATAATGCTAAAGCCTAGCATGCAAGATTTTAAGCATGACCTTACTAGCATGGAAGGTGGGTGCAAGGCTTGAACATTCTTTACTACTACACTTCTTGTGAATTAGGATGAGGATTGAACTTTTCCAGTCCTTTGGCCACTGCCAGGTCTTCCATATTTGCTGACATATTGAAAGCAACACTTTGATAGCATTATTTTTAGGGTTTTGAATAGCTCTCCTGTGGGATTAGATGATACTCACCCACAGTTGGTAAGGGCACTCTTCTTTACTAAGTCTACTGATTCAAATGGTAATCTCTTAAGGAAACACAATGACAAATACATCCAGAAATAATATTTTATCAACTATCTTAGCAACTCTTAGTTTACTCATATTAGCATATAAAATTAACTGTCACACCCTCCTGTGTTTCCTGACACATGGGCTTCCTAAGAGGGTAGTTCACAACACAGAAGCTGACTTCCATTGGAATTACCAATGAAGAAAGCAAAAGAGAGAAAGATCAAACTGGAGTCTTTTCTGTTCATCAGACAGATTCAGTCCACACTCATGAGGAGAGGACTACACAAGGGCATAGATAGCAGGAGCTGGAAATTGTTAGAGGTGTTCTCAGTGGCTGCCTACCACCAGTTACCATAAAAGACAAACTTTCCTGAAACATGTGTTAATTATCATGCTTTGTAGATTTATTCATGTGAATCTATCATTTAATCATATTGCATAGTACATCATTTTCATCATGTTAAGAGACTAACACAATTTTACCATTTTCCACTCCTATCAGAATTTTATGAGAATATATATTCCTTAAAATTTGATTTTCTACATTTCTGTATTATTTTCATTTAGTAGAATGAGGAAGTATTACTTCCACACTTTAAAATATAAAACAAAATTAAAATACACATAATCAAAATTTGTGTGAGTTACTGTGGTCAATTCTATCATGTGGCTTTAGACAGAAACTGAATGTCAATGACTACAAAGTGCTGAAAAACAATTTAAATAATCAGTGTATAATTTCAGAGGACTCTATGTGCATAACCCACATCTAAATGTGCTAAAGTTATTCATCTCTCATCTCAGTGTCTAACTCTTCACAATGCCATTTTCCAGGCTCCTCTATATCCACTACCATTTTAACTTTCACAATAATTATTATATATTGCTATATTTCTAATTTACTCCCCTTCCTCTTAATTCTACTTCAATATATTATTTCATAAGCCATTGCAGTACTTCTGCACTTCACTCACGTGTTTTCTTCACCCATTATCCTGTTTGTACAAAGAGTCTCAAAACTTAACATTATAGACAGACACAGGGATTATCCTATGGGAGGGATGGGTTTGGTATGAATAAGGGAAATGGAAAGGGAAAATCTAAATGCATTAATGATTCTTTAATTGTTGTACGAAAACAAAATTTACCTTAAGAAAGAAAAGGAAGACTATATAAAGAATCAACTTAGTTTAGTACATCAAATTAGTAGTTTTTGGTAGTGTAAAAATTTAAATTAGTTGCTTTGATAATACTAATTCTACCCAATGCATGGCTTTCCTGATGGCTCAGAGTGTAAAGAATCTACCTGCAATATAGGAGACCCGAATTCTATCCCTGTATTGGGAAGATTCCCTGGAGAAGAGAATTGCAACTCACTCAAGTATTCTTCCCTTGGGAATTTCATGGACAGAGGAGCCTGGTGAGTTATACTCCATAGCATTGCAAAGAGTCAGGCACAACTGAGTGACTAACATACACACAGTGTATGTTAATAACACAATATCAGAACAATTGTGAATTTCAAATTCCTCTTGAATTATCTGATCCATCTGAACCTGTGCTTTCTATTTTTTTTTCAAAGCAACCTTGTATTAGTATGTTTATCTTTGTAGATGTACTAAACTCATTATATTTTAGTCAAAGACAATTTATCTCCTCAAGCAAAACAGATATATGTATATATGAATCATTCCTGCCCTAAGAGAGGTTATACATAATGTTGATTATTGACCATTCAGGTTGGCTTTACTATTATTTAGAAGTACTAAAGGGAGACATAATCAGTCTCATAATCATTTCTAACTCATCTAAATGAGATATCCAAAAAAAAAAGCAAGCAAGAAAGAAAAGCATGCATGCCAGTCTCAAAAAACGAAGATAATGTATGTAATTTAGAAAAAGAAAGACAGCAGTGTGCCCAAATTATCTGCCCCTTATTCTCCCACCTTCAAACCCAGGAAGGATTCTAAGTTCATATCTATCCAATCCATTCTCACATTGAATTGATGTGTCTAGCCACTGTTGCTGTGATGTTACGTTATCTTGGAGCACATCTTAGATGCAGCTGGGCCCAGATCATTAGTTTCTCAGACAAAATGAAAAAGCTGAGAGTTTTGGTTAAGTTAGGTCTCAAGGTACCTTGATGCTAGCAGAATATGAGTTTTAAAATTGTCAGTTTTTAGGCTACCTACACAAGCTAGAATCAAGATTGGCAGGAGAAATATCAATAACATCAGATGTACTGATGACATCACCTTTATAGCAGAAAGCAAAGAGGAACAGAAGAGCCTCTTGAAGAAAGTGAAAGAGGAGAGTGAAAAAGCTGGCTTGAAACTCAACATTCAATAAAAACTAAGATCATGGCATCTGGTCCCATCACTTCATGGCAAATAAATGGGGAAACAATGGAAACAGTGACATAATTTATTTTCCTGGGCTCCAAAATCAGTGCAGATGGTGACTGCAGCCATGAAATTAAAATATGCTTGCTTCTTGGAAGAAAACCTATGGTCAACTTAGACAACATATTCAAAAGCAGAGAAATTACTTTGCCAACAAAGGTCTGTCTAGTCAAAACTATGGTTTTTCCATTAGTCATCTACAGATATGAGAATTGAACCATAAAGAAAACTGAGCACATAAGAATTGATGCTCTTGAATTGTGATGTTGGAGAAGACTCTTGAGAGTCCCTTGGATAGCAAGGAGATCCAACCAGTCAATCAAGCCTAAAGGAAATCAGTCCTGAATATTCATTGGAAGGACTGATGCTCGAGCTAAAGCTCCAATACTTTGGCCACCTAATGCGAAGAACTGACTCATGGGAAAAGACCCTGATATTGGGAAAGATTGAAGGCAGGAGGAGAAGGGGACGACAGAAGATGAGATGGTTGAATGGCATCACCGATTCAATGGACATGAGTTTGTGCAAACTCTGGGAGTTGGTGATTGACACGGAAGCCTGGCTTGCTGTAGTCCATAGGTTCACAAAGAGTTGGATATAGCTACTGAACTTAGGCTTCCTACCCTCTCTCCCTTTATTCCTTTTGCTAGATTTAGGGCATCCTTCTATTTGATCCATAACTCCCAACACTTGTATCAGAATCAAGGGCCAGAATCCTCTGTCTATGGGGTTTTCCAGGCAAGAGTACTAAAGTGGGTTGCCATTGCCTTCTCCGTTATTTTATTAGAAACTGCCAAATATTTCCTAGAGTGGCTCTATTATTTCATAATAGCAATATATGAATGCTTCAGTTTCTCTGGACCTGGATGTGTTAGAATTTGTAATTGTCAGTAATTTTAATTTAGCTATTCTAATAAAAGTTTATGATATTTTATTGTAGTATTTGACATGCATTACCTTGATGGCCAAAGTTATGGAACACATTTTAATCTGCTTATTTTACATTTACATACCCTTTTTAATTCTGAAAAACCTGTTCTACTGGAGAAAGGAATGGCAAAACACTTTTATATCCTTGCTTTGAGAATCCCATAAACAGTATGAAAAGGCAAAAATATAGGCCACTGAAAGATGAACTTCCTAGGTCAGTAGGTGCCCAGTATGCTACTGCAGATCAGTGGAGAAATAACTCTGGAAAGAATGAAGAGATGGTGCCAAAGCAAAAACAAAACCCAGTGGTGGATGTGACTAGTGATAGAAGTAAAATCTGATGCTGCAAAAACAAATACTATATAGGAACTTGGAATGTTAGGTCCATGAATCAAGGCAAATTGGAAGTGGTCAAACAGGAGATGGCAAGAGTGAATATCGACATTTTAGGACTCAGCTAACTAAAATGGACTGGAATGGGTAAATCTAATTCAGATGAAAATTTTGTCTACTACTGTGTGCAAGAATCCTTCTGAAAAAATGGAGTAGTCATCACAGTCAATGAAAGAGTTCAAAAGGCAGTATTGGATGCAATCGCAGAAACAACAGAATGATCTGTTTGTTTCCAAGGCAAATAATTCAATGTCACAGTAGTCCAAATTTGTGCCCCAAACAGTAATGCTGAAGAAGCTGAAGCTGAACAGTTCTGTGAAGACCTACAAGACCTTCTGAACTAACACTCAAAAAAGATGTTATTTTCATTATAGGGGACTGGAATGCAAAAGAAGGAAGTCAAGAGATACCTGAAATAACAGACTAATTTGGCCTTGGAGTACAAAACAAAGCAGGTGAAAGTATAACAGAGTTTTGCCAAGAGAATGTACTAGTCATAGCAAGCACCTTCTTCCAACAACACAAGAAAAGATTCTACACATTGATATCACCAGATCGTCAATACTGAAATCAGATTGTTTATATTCTTTGTATCCAAAGATGGAGAAGCACCATACAGTCAGCAAAAACAAGAGCAGGAGCTGACTGTGGTTCAGAACATGAACTGCTTATTGCCAAATACAGACTTAAAGAAAATATGGAAAACCACTAGACCATTAGGTTATGACCTAAATCAAGTCCTTTATGATTACACAGTGGAAGTGACACATAGATTTAAGGGACTAGATCTGATAGACAGAGTGCCTGAAGAACTATACACAGAGGTTTGTGACACTGTAGAGGAGACAGGGATCAAGACCATCCCCTAGAAAAAATGCAAAAAGGCCAAATGGTTGTCTCAGGAGGCCTTACACATAGCTGAAAAAGAAAATGTGCAAAAAGCAAGGGAAAAAAAAGGAAAGACATACTCATTTGAATGCAGAGTTCCAAAGAATAGCAAGGAGAGATAAGAAAGCCTTCCTTTCTGATCAATGCAAAGAAATAGGGGAAAACAATAGAATGTGAAATACTACAGATCTCTTTGAGAAAATTAAAGATACCAAGGGAATATTTCATAAAAAGATGGGGACAATAAACAACAGAAATATCACAGACTTAACAGAAGCAGAAGATATTAAGAAGAGATGGCAAGAATACACAGAAACTCTATACAAAAAAAATTCTTTATGACCGAGATAACCACAATGGTGTGAACACTCACATAGACCCAGACACTCTGGAATGCAAAGTCAAGTGGGCCTTGACTCATAGTGATGTAGGAAGCATCACTACAAACTAAGCTAGTGGAGGTGATGGAATTCCAATGGAGCTATTTCAAATCATAAATGATTGTGCTGTAAAAGTGCTGTATTCAGTATGCAGGCAAATCTGGAAAGCGCAAAAGTGGCCACAGGACTGGAAAAGGTCAGTTTTCATTCCAATCCCAAAGAAAGGCAATGCCAAACTATGCTCAAACTACTGCAAAATTGCACTCATCTCACACACTAGCAAAGTAATGCTCAAAATTCTCTAAGCCAGGCTTCAATAGTATACGAATAAAGAACTTCCAGAAGTTCAGGATGGATTTAGCAAAAGCGGAGGAACCAGAGATCAAATTACCAACATCCGCTGGATCATCGAAAAGCAAGAGAGTTCCAGAAAAACATCTATTTATGGGAAATTCTTCAAAAGATGAGAATACCAGACTACCTGACCTGCCTCCTGGGAAATCTGAATGTAGGTCAAGAAGAAACAGTTAGAACTAGACATGGAACAACAGACTGGCTCCAAATCAGGAAAGCAGTATGTCAAGGCTATATATTGTCACCCTGCTTATTTAACTTTTATGCATCATGCAATATGCTAGGCTGGATGAAGCACAAGCCAGAATCAAGATTGCTGGGAGTGATATCAATAACCTCAGATGTGCAGATGATACCACCTTTATGGCAGAAAACAAAGAAGAACTAAAGAGCTTCTTGATGAAAGTGACAGAGGAGAGTGAAAAAGTTGGCTTAAAACTCAACATTCAGAAAACTAAGATCATGGCATCTGGTCCCATCACTTCATAGCAAATAGATGGAGACATAATAGAAACAGTGAGAGAGTTTATTTTTGAGACTCCAAAATCTCTGCAGAAATAGATGTTTTTCTGGAACTCTCTTGCTTTTTCCATGATCCAGCGGATGTTGGCAATTTGATGTCTGGTTCCTCTGCCTTTTCTAAAACCAGTTTGAACATCAGGGAGTTCACATTCCATGTATTGCTGAAGCCTGGCTTGGAGAATTTTGAGCATTACTTTATTAGCATGTGAGATGAGTGCAACTGTGCTGTAGTTTGAACATTCTTTGGCATTGCGTTTCTTTGGAATTGGAATGAAAAGTGACATTTTGTAGTCCTGTGGACATTGCTGAGTTTTCCAAATTTGCTGGCATATTGAGTGCAGTACTTTTACATTATCATCTTTCAGGATTTGAAACAGCCCCACTGGAATTCCATCACCTCCACTAGCTTTGTTCATAGCGATGCTTTCTAAGGCCCACTTGACTTTACATTCCAAGATGTCTGGCTCTAGATTAATGATCACATCATCATGATTATCTGGATCTTGAAGATCTTTTTGTACAGTTCTTCCATGTATTCTTGCCACCTCTCCTTAATATCTTCTGCTTGTGTTAAGTCCATACCATTGCTGTCCTTTATTGAGCCCATCTGTGCATGAAATTTTCCCTTGGTATCTCTAATTTTCTTGAAGAGATCTCTAGTCTTTCCCATTCTGTTGTTTTCCTCTATGTCTTTGCATTGATCGCTGAAGAAGGCTTTCTTATCTCTTCTTGCTATTCTTAGGAACTCTGCATTCAGATGCCTATAGCTTTCCTTTTCTCCTTTGCTCTTTGCCTCTCTCTTTTTTTTATTATTAAATTTATTTATTTTTTTAATTACAATACTGTATTTGTTTTGCCATTCATTGACACGAATCAGCCATAGGTGAACACAGTCTCCCAATGCCGAAGCCCCTTCCCACCTCCCACCCCACATCCTCTACTTGAATCATCCTGTGCATCAGCCCCATGCATCCTGCATCCTACATTGAACATAGATTGGCTCTTCATTCCTTACAAGAAAATATACATGTTTCATTGCCATTCTCCCAAACCATCCCACCCTTTCCCTCTCCCTCAGAGTCCAAAAGTCCACTCTATACCTCTGTGTCTCTTTGTTGTCTCACATATAGGGTCATCATTACTGTCTTCTAAATTCCATATATATGTGTCAGTATACTGTATTGGTGTTTTTCTTTCTGGCTTACTTCACTCTGTATAATCAGTTCCAATTTCATCCATCTCATTAGGACTGAGTCAAATTTATTCTTTTTAAGGGCTGAGTAGTATTCCATTGTGTATATGTACCAGAGCTTTCTTATGCAATCATCTGCTGATGGACATCTAGGTTGCTTCCATGTCCTGGCTATTATAAACAGCGCTGCAATGAACATTGGGGTACATGTGTCTCTTTCAATTCTGGTTTCCTCAGTGTGTATGCCCAGCAGTGGGATTGCTGGGTCACAAGGCAGTTCTATTTGCAATTTTTAAGGAATCTCCACACTGTTTTCCATAGTGGCTGTACTAGTTTGCATTCCCACCAGCAGTGTAAGAGGGTTCCCTTTTCTCCACATCCTCTCCAGCATTTATTGCTTGTAGACTTTTGGATCACAGCCATTCTGACTGGTGTGAAATGGTACCTCATTGTGGTCTTGATTTGCATTTCTCTGATAATGAGTGATGTTGAACATCTTTTCGTGTGTTTGTTAGCCATCCGTATGTCTTCTTTGGAGAAATGCCTATTTAGTTCTTTGGCCCATTTTTTTATTGGATCATTTATTTTTCTGGAGTGGAGCTGCATAAGTTGCTTATATATCTTTGAGATTAGTTGTTTGTCAGTTGTTTCATTTGCTATTGTTTTCTCTGCCTCTCTTCTTTAAACAGCTATTTGTAAGGCCTCCCCAGACAGCCAATTTGCTTTTTTGCATTTCTTTTCCATGGGAATGGTCTTGATTCCTGTCTCCCATACAATGTCACGAACCTCATTCCATAGTCCATCAGGCACTCTATATATCAGATCTAGTCCCTTAAATCTTTTTCTCACTTCCACTGTATAATTATAAGGGATTTGATTTAGGTCATACCTGAATGGTCTAGCAGTTTTCCCTACTTTCTTCAATTTAAGTCTGAATTTGGTAATAAGGAGTTCATGATCTGAGCCACAGTCAGCTCCTGGTCTTTTTTGCTGTTGTTGTTGTTGACTGTATAGAGTTTCTCCATCTTTGGCTGCATAGAATATTATCAGTCTGATTTCAGTGTTGACCATCTGGTGATGTCAATGTGTAGAGTCTTCTGTTCTGTTGTTTGAAGAGGGTGTTTGCTATGATCAGTGCATTTTCTTGGCAAAACTCTCTTAGTCTTTGCCCTGCTTCATTCCACATTCCAAGGCCAAATTTGCCTGTTACTCCAGGAGTTTCTTGTCTTGCTACTTTAGCATTCCAGTCCCCTATAATGAAAAGGACATCTTTTTGGGTGTTAGTTCTAAAAGGTCTTGTAGGTCTTCATAAAACCATTCAACTTCAGTTTCTTCAGCATTACTAGTTGGGACATAGACTTGGATAACTGTGATATTGAATGGTTTGCGTTGAAAAAGAACAGAGATCATTCTGTCATTTTTGAGGTTGCATCCAAATACTGCATTTCGGACCCTTTTGTTGACCATGATGGCTACTCCATTTCTTGTGAGAGATTCCTGCCCGCAGTAGTAGATACAATGGTCATCTGAGTTACATTCACCCATTTCAATCCATTTTAGTTTGCTGATTTCTAGAATGTTGACGTTCACCCTTGGCATCTCCTGTTTGACCATTTCCAATTTGCCTTGATTCATGGACCTGACATTCCAGGTTCCTATGCAATATTGTTATTTACAGCATCAGATATTGCTTCTATCACCAGTCACATGCACAACTGGGTATTGTTTTTGCTTTGGCTCCATCCCTTCATTCTTTCTGGAGTTATTTCTCCACTGATCTCTAGTAGCATATTGGGCACCTAATTACCTAGGGAGTACCTCTTCAGTATCCTATCATTTTGCCTTTTCATACTGTTCACCTCTTGAGAAATCTGTATGCAGGTCAGGAAGCAACAGTTAGAACTGGACATGGAACAACAGGCTGGTTCCAAATAGGAGAAGGAGTACGTCAAGGCTGTAAATTGTCACCCTGCTTATTTAACTTTTATGCAGAGTACATCATGAGAACCACTGGATTGGAAGAAATACGAGCTGGAATCAAGATTGCCAGGAGAAATATCAATCACCTCAGATATGCAGATGACACCACCCTTATGGCAGAAAGTGAAGAGGAGCTAAACAGCTTCTTGATGAAAATGAAAGAGGAGAGTGAAAAAACTTGGCTTAAAGCTCAACATTCAGAAAACGAAGATCATGGCATCCACTCCCATCACTTTATGGGAAATAGATGGGGAAACAGTGGAAACAGTGGCAGACTTTATTTTTGGGACTCCAAAATCACTGCAGATGGTGACTGCAGCCATGAAATTAGAAGACGCTTACTCCTTGGAAGAAAAGTTATGACCAACCTGGATAGCATCTTCAAAAGCAGAGACATTACTTTGCTGACTAAGGTCCATCTATTCAAGGCTATGGTTTTTCCTGTAGTCATGTATGACTGAGAGAATTGTACTGTGAAGAAGGCTGAGCACCAAAGAATTGATGCTTTTGAACTATGGTGTTGGAAAAGACTCTTGAGAGTTCCTTGGACTGCAAGGAGATCCAACCAGTCCATTCTGAAGGAGATCAGTCCTGGGATTTGTTTGGAAGGAATGATGCTAAAGCTGAAACTCCAGTACTTTGGCCACCTCATGCAAAGAGTTGACTCATTGGAAAAGACTCTGATGCTGGGAGGGATTGGGGGCAGGAGGAGAAGGGGATGACCGAGGATGAGATGGCTGGATGGCATCACAGATTCGATGGATGTGAGTCTTAGTGAACTCTGAGAGATGGTAATGAACAGGGAGGCCTGACGTGCTGCAGTTCATGGGTTCTCAGAGTCGGACATGACTGAGCGACTGAATTGAACTAAAATCTCTGCAGATGGTGACTACAGCCATAAAATTAAAAGACACTTGCTCCTTGAAAGAAAAGTTATGACCACCGTAAACAGCATATTAAAACAACAACAACAACAACAACAACAACAACAACAAAAACAGACATTAGTTTGTCAACAAAGACCCATCTAGTCAAAGCTGTGGTGTTTCCAATAGTCATGTATTGATGTGAGAGTTAGATTATAAAGAAAACTGAGCTCTAAAGAATTGATGGTTTTGAATTGTGGTGTTGGAGAAGACTCTTGAGAGTCCCTTGAACTGCAAGGAGATCCAACCAGTCCATCCTAAAGGAATTTAGTCCTGGATATTCATTAGAGGGACTGATGCTGAAGTTGAAACTCCAATATCTCCCTGATGGGAAGAACTGACTTACTGGGAAGACCCTGATGTTGGGAAAGATTGAAAGCAAGAGGATAAGGAAATGACAGCAGATGAGGTGGTTGGATGGCATCGCTGACTCTATGACATGGGTTTGAGTAAGCTCCAGGAGTTGATGATGGACAGAGAAACCTGGCGTGTTGCAGTCTATGGGACTGCAGAGTCGGACACGACTGAGTGACTGAACTGAACTGATCCTTTTCAGTGAAATGTCTCTTCATATATTTTGCTCATTTTAATAGAGTTCTTATAAATATTAGTTTCAAGAATTTTCTTGTGTAGTAGCATTAGTCTTTTGTAGGATATGTAGATTGCAAATGTTTTCCTCAGACCTGTGATTTGTCTTTTTATCCTCTTCACATGGGCTTTCACAAGGGAAAATTATCTTAGAAAAATATGCTTTATATTTTTTTAATTAATGACATCTAAATAATCAACTTAACTTTTTTATGGATTACATGTTTCTTGTCAAATCTAAAGCCTTTTTGCCTAAGTCTAAATCATGAAGGTCTTTTCCTATAATTTTCCTAAAATTTTGTAGTTTTATGTTTTGCATTTAAATCTGTCATCCATTTTGAATTCTTTAAAAATTTTGTGTATGTGTATATATATTTAATTGCTCCATGACCATTTGTAGAAAAGGTTATTTTTCCTCAGTGAATCATTTTTACATTCTTATGAAACATCAAGTTGGTATATTTGCATAGGTCAATATCCGAGTTATTCTTCTGTCCCATTGATCTTGTATCTATGCCTCCATTTCAATTTTACATTGTCATGGTTAATATAATACATACTAGGCTTTAATATAGACTGAAAAATACCTCCCACTCCATCTTTCTTTTCAAAATTATTTTAGTTTCTAGGTCTTGTGTCTTTCTCTATATATTTTAGAAACAGCTTGTTTATGTCTTCAAAAATCCTTGCTCTGATTTTGATAAGGATTGCATTAAACCTACAGATCCATTCGGGGAGAATTTGCACTTTGACTATGGTGAGTCTTCCAATTTATGTATATGGTATGTCTTCATATTTATTCAATCTTTCTTTGATTTCTTTTATTAAGTTTTTTTTTAAATTTTCAAAACCAATATTTGTTTTTTTGCAGTATATACTTAAGCATCAGATTTCTTTGGAATGATTATAAATAATATTTTATTTTTTATATAATTTTATTTCTTTAAGCATTTATTATTTTATTTTGGGTTGTGCTGGGCTTCATTTCACAAGCTTTTCTCTAGACATGGCAAGCAGGGGCTACTCTCTAGTTGTGGTGCATGAGCTTCTCATTGCAGTGGCTTCTCTTGTTGCAGAGAACCCACTCTAGGATGCTCAGGCTTCAGCAGTTGCAACACATGGTCTCAGTAGTTGCAGCTCCCAGGCTTTAGAGCATAAACCCAATAGTTGTGGAGCACAAGTTTAGTAGTTCCTTGGCACGTGGAATATCCCCAGATCACGGATTGTACCAGTGTTCCCCACATTGGCAGGCAGATTCTTTAATAAAGAGCCAACAGGGAAACCTATATTTTGGTTTTAAAATTAGTTTCCAAATGTTAATTGTTAGTATACAGAAATGTAATTTATTTTAAATTTTGTCTTTTGCAGCCTGGCTAAACTGACTAAGTTTGGGGAGGTTTTAGTAGATTGCTTGGAATTTTCTAAATATACTATCATGTCATCAGGAAATACTGTCAGTTTTATTTATTTCCTTCCAAACTGTATAATCTTTGTTTCATTTTCTTGCCTAGTGCAAGAAATATTTGTAGTATGCAGAATAAGAGTGGATATCCCAATCTTAAGGGAAGAGTATACAGTATTTAACCTTTAAGTATAAAGATAGTTGTATTTTCCTTGTAGATATCTTTTATCAAGATCCCTCTATTACTATTTTTCTGAAAGCTGTTATCAGGAAGATGTGTTGAATTTGTCAAATACCTTATTTATGATGTTAGTTGTAGGATTCTTGTAACTGTATCATGTAAAGATGATTTTTCAGGTATTTCAATTTCTTGAAAACTTTATCATGAGTGAATTTTAAATTTTTTCAGTGTTTTTCTTAATCAAATTATTCAAACTTTTTTTTCCCTCTGTACTCATTTTGGATAGCTTTATTGATATGTCTTAAACTTCAATAATCTCTTCTCTTGCATTGTTTAAACTATTTTTAATCTTAAATAGTGCATTTTTCAACTTCAACAGCTTAACTTTTTATTTGCAGAAGTTCATTCTGTATATTTTTAAATATCTTCCACATAATTATTTTCATGCTTATTATTTCCTCTAATTTCCTAAACATATGAAATATGTTATAATATTTATTAAATCTTCTCCTATACTAATTTTATCATAAATTTCTTAGTCTCTCTTACTGACTTTTTCAAAGTTATGCATCAAATTTTCTTGCTTCTTCCATGCCTTGGAATTTTGTTACTGAATGCCAAGCATTGTGAATTTTATATTGTTGAGTGCTTATGCTTTTTAAAACTTCATTTCAATAATTTTAGGGTTTGTTCTGAGATGAAGTAAAGTTACTTGAAGATAGTTTAATCCTTTTGAGTCTGTCTTGTAAACTTTGTTACATGAAGCCAGAACTGTATTTGGGGCTAGTTTGGCATCATTGCTGATGCAATATTCTTTGGATGACTCTATCCATTGTGTGTATGAAACAGTTTCCCCTTCCTCTGAGGAGCAAGAACTATTTCCAGTCCTATGTGTTCTTCAGTAGTTGCTCTTTTTGCTAATTACTTGATAGTTCACTCTGTCCTCTAGTAATTTAGAAATTCATTTTGCACTAATAAGTGATAGACAGAAAACTCAAGGGGATCTTCTGCAACTCTCTAGAACTCCTTTTCTGTGAAGCTCCCTTGGTAGATTTTTTTGTTATTTCTACTTGGTTGGTTGCTTTTCTTGTTTTCTCAACTCTGTCTCTTCAAGTCAGGGAAACCAGTGTGCTGTCTCTAGGGCTGCTCTCAATTTACTTCAGCCTGGAAACTGGGTCAGTGATAAGGCTCATCTCATTTGTTTGTCTTCTCCCAATAATCACTGCCCTGCAATGTTTATTGCCCAATGCTATACAGCATTGTTTAATTTAATTACTGTATATTTTTATTGTATAAACTGGAAACATAAATTACATTTTTCTCAGCTGTCACTGGAAACAGAATTCTTGAGTTCTAAAATTGATTACTGATGAACATGCTTAATAAAAAAATTCAATGGACACTTTTTTAAAGCATGGTAATTCATATGTGTGTGTGTGTGTGTTTCTCAACCAAATGTCTTAATCAATATAAAACACCAGAGTCATTTTCAGTCTTGGATAGAAGCAAGGTAAAAAGCTCATTATTTCCAATAGTAATGCTGATTTTATCAAGTGTTTGTTAGGTTGTGGAGTTACTGGAGTTCTCATGTTACAGTGACACAAAATTATACAGACATCTTGGAAAACAGTTTGACAGTTTCTTATAAAGCTAAGACTATGCTAGCTGTACCATCCAGCATTTTCCATTCTTTGGTATTTACACAAGAGAAATGGGGAAATTCATCCACTCAAAGAGCTGTAGGAAAAATTTCATGGTGGCTGTATTTATAGTACAAACAACAACAACAAAAATTTAAATCAATAAACAGGAAAATAGATCAACAAATTGCAATACATCTGATCAATTGAATAAATTTAAAAATTAAAAGGAATGCTTATCCATGCAAATAACATGGATGAATCTCAGAAAGAGTATACAGACAAAAAAAGGAAACAGACACAAAAAATTGTGAACTATACTTATGATTCTATTTATATGAAATTTAAAAATGGGAAAAACTAAGGACAGGGAAACCTGGCATGTTGCAGTCCATGGGGTAGCAGAGTCAGACTCAGCTTAGTGACTGAACAAAAATAAATCTATACTGAAAGAAAATAAATCACTCATTGCTAGGACCAAAAGTTGATCGCAAAGGACACAGCTGAACATTTTAAGTTAGATAAAAATAATTGGAAATTAAAAGACGTTTACTCCTTGGAAGAAAACCTATGACAAACCTACACAGCGTATTAAAAAAGCAGACACATAACTTTGTCAACAAAAGTCTGTCTAGTCAAACCTTTGGTTTTTCCAATAGTCATGGATGGATGTGAGATTTGGACCATAAAGAAAGCTGAGCACCAAAGAACTGATGGTTTTGAAATGTAGTGTTGGAGAAGACTCTTGAGAGTCCCTTGGACTGAAAAGAGATTAAACCTGTCCATCCTAAAGGAAATCAGTCCTGAATATTCATTGGAAGGACTGAGGCTGAAGTAGAAGCTCCAATACTTTGGCCACCTGATGCAAAGTCCCAACTCATTGGAAAAGTCACTGATGCTGATAAAGATTGAAAGCTGGAGGAGAAGTGGATGGCAGAGGATGAGATGGTTTGAGCATTCTCTGGGTGATGGTAAAGGACAAGGATGCCTAGTGTGCAGCAGTACATGAGGTGGCAAAGAGTCGGGCATGACTTAGCTACTGAACATCAACAAATAATATGCAGCCTATTTTGAATAGTGGGTACACAGCTTTATACACCATTGCAAAAAAAAGAAAGAAAGAAATCCTGAGAATTGTAATTTTTTTTGTAAAGTAAATTATATCTCAATAATGCTGATTTAATCTTTAAAATAATTATGCCAATTTTGGAGTCTCAGCACTGGTCATCATCCTCTATTGGTTCACTGAATTATTTACTTGGGAAATAATGATTGGAGCTACTCAAGAATCCTTTATTATTTTTCTATTCAGTCTTCCATCTATCTCCTGCAGCAAGCTTTTTCTTATGAGTGTATCATGTACTCTCACTGATGCCTCTCTTTCTGGCAGTTTAGATGCTTTAAATGAATTATTTAACTCCTCGGCTCACTGTAGTTTAGATATGGTTGTTGGAGTATTCTAACCTCTAGCTTTGTACAAAAAGGGAAGGAAAAAGTATTCTAAGATGTATCCCCTAGGGTTGGCAATTTAGAAGCAGGCAGGCTGTTAATCCTCCACTGAAATTGCTGTGATTTTCACATCTCTCATAACATCAAGAAAAACAAATACTTAACAAACTGTCAAATGACAAATGTAAAACAATTTAATATCAAGCTTAATGTCTTTATTCTAGGGGAAAAAGTCCATCAAATCTGGGAGTACAGCTTCACAAGCAGTGGTGCACTCTTCCCGAGGGATTTTGGGCAAAATTTTCTACCAGCATTAGAAATGGTAGCATGGAACCAGGGCATGATTCCCTGGGTTGCATATCTGACTTCTTTAGAAAGATTAAGGAACAAGGAAGTAAATATGAGTCCCAGAGTTGGTTTGGCATTTTGCAATTGGTTGACAGGACATACAGTTGACTCCTGAACACAGCAGGTGTTAAGGGCACAATCCAAGTACACATATACTGTCCCATATCTACAGTTTCATATCCACACATTCAATCAACCTCATATTATGTAGAATTATATATTTATTGAAAAAAAACACATATAAGTGAACCCACATAGTTCAAAACCACCTTGTTCAAGGGTCAACTGTACCACATCTCTGATCAACTGCATTTCCAGTCAAGTGGAGCATTTATAGAAATACAAAAGTTTGGTTTGCTGACATAACATCTGGGTCAGGAGTGGCTCCATCCTGGGCCTAGAAATTTATTTCAACACTATATATACAACCCCTTTTGCCATTTGGTGGCCTTATTGACTAGGGAAATGATAGGGCCCACATGGGGGGTCACATTGATAAGATGACACATTATGTTGACAGAATAAATCACAGAATAAAACAGAATAAATCACAGTGATCTGTGAAACTGACCAAATGGCCCAAATGGTATCCTGTTATCTCACTGGCGCCTATCTTCTCAAAGCTGCAAAACCACCTGAATGCAGACCTCCGACTATGTGACCATCCCTTCAGAGAATTTTTCATTGGTGGGGTATAAGAAGGACTCCATCAGAAAGAAAGAACACTGGTTCTCCTTAAGGGCCAGTCACCCTCTCTTTTCCCCTAATAAATTTCCTTTTCTTGCCTGACTGCCCGGCTCACTTTCTTTTTCTCTGCACTCGCCTTATAGGAAACATTTTTAACTGATGGTTACCTGCTCCTTGAGAATCAGCAGATCACTGTGGGGTGAGCCCTTTCCAAGATTGTTAATATGCTTTAAGGAGAGTTAATATGCATAATCCTGAAAAAAAAACAAACAAGAAATGAAAGAAGAAAGTACAAATTAAAAGACAAATATAAGGGATATAAAATACAATTTAAATGTGTAACAATTATTTGATTTTTTTATATGAATAATCTGTAAGATACAAATCAGTGAGGGGAATATGGACTGCCAGGATAGTGATTTGTATTATTTGTTTTTATATGTGACAGTGTTATTGTGATTATAACTTAAAGGAGTTCTGGTCTTTAGATATTTAAAAATATCCTGGCCAGAAAACAGATTAATTAGTTAATTTTTTCCCATGAAAATTAAATATTTTTGGTTGTAATCCAAGAGAACACAAAACTTATAAAATAGTCCTGTGTTCCACATAGATTTTAAATATTGACTAGTGTGGCAGATATTGAAAAATGACTATTCAAAGTCATTTAGAACTCCCTTTTACTTTACTTTATTGACTAGAAACCTAAAATATTCACCTTCTCAAATTTCTTCTTTGAAGATAAGTATGGTCATATATCCTATTTGTGGCTGATAGAAGGTAAAAGTAAGAAACTTAGGAATGTTTCTTGGAATTCTTTTAAAAGGACAAAATCAATGGCTATGTGAAAATAAACGAAAACCACCCAAATGAGAACAAGTAAAGGCTATTTATTCAGAGCTTGCTATAGCAAGTCAGGCAACATCATTTGCTTTTAGCAGAAACTCAAAGATAGTTGAGTTGCTCAGTCACTTTAATTGTGTCCAACTCTGTGACCCAAGGACTGTAACCTACTGGACTACTCTGTCCATGGAATTCTCCAGGCAATAATACTGGAGTGAGTTGCCATGCCCTCCTCCAGGGATCTTCTGGATCCAGGGATAAAACCCTTGTCTCTTGTGTCTCCTGCAGTGGCAGGCAGATTCTTGACCACTAGCACCACCCTGGTGGCTCAGGCGGTAAAGCGTCTGTCTACAATGTGGGAGACCCGGGTTCGATCCCTGGGTCTGGAAGATCCACTGGAGAAGGAAATGGCAATCCACTTCAATACTATTGCCTGGAAAACCCCATGAACAGAAGAGCCTGGTATACTACAGTCCATGGGGGCGCAGAGAGTCGGACACAACTGAGCAACTTCATTTCACTTCACATAGTGGTAAAAAAGAAAGCTTCAGGTATGCTCTAATTGGCAAGGGGGAAGCAGGCTAACTAAAAGTAAGAAGTCCTATATGATTGGTTAAGGGTATGTATTTAACTTCCTTCTGCTGGAAAAGGGAGAAAAACTTAGAGTAGTTGTCAGTCATTAAGTCCTGACCATTTGGGACCTATTTTTTCAAGAGTTATTGTTTATCTTCCCGAACATGAATTTGTTGCTTTGGTAGAAATAGTGGACTGACTTCCTGCAGTGGTTACCATAGATATTGAGTTGGCTTTCCAGGCTTGTTGCTGAAAATTTGGGGTCAGAGGAGTCCTATTTTTATATATGGTCTGGTCATTCTCAACTTGTATATTCAGTCTCTCAGCTGTTTCATTGATACTTTGCTCTTTGCTCTTCACCTTTCTTCCTTTTTGGAGGCACATTAGTTATATTGAAAACACAAGGACAAAAACCACATACTGAAGATGGTAAAAATAAAATAGAGAGACTAGGCCCTTGATGACACTTTTTCTGAATTGCAAAAGTCCTATACAGCCTAATTAAAGACTTCTTGTTACATAAGAAAGTCTCCTTACTTGAGGCACAATTAGTGTGGCTATCTGTTATTTGTAGCTAAGTGAATTCTTAACTGGCAAAGGTAAGTGACTGACAGTGAATGAGGAGAGAGAGTATGGGTAGATGGAGCTAATAGCAACCTAATGGAATCCCAAATACTTTTCCTGTAACAGAGGATAAATAATCAAGATGTTCTGATTCCCTGTCGAAATGTTATAGAAGTGGCTGGGAGCAGATTGACAGTTTAATTATACTTATATAGAGAGTTGAGTTTATTGCCAAACTTACTTATACTGCCTATATTTGTTAATGAAGTTATATACATAAATAATACCATGCAAATTTGGGAAATATGAGTGCAAAACAAGAAGTGTTTCTAAAAGAACTAAGTTGAATCCTTTGGTAAGACTTAATACTAAAGAGATGCTAAAAATAACTGCTATATAATTAAGTGCACTTAACCTTAAAAGACTGGAGAACACATCATAAAGTTAGATAGGAAGTTAAGCATGAACAACAAGGGGTGGCCTATCTGAAAAGGATGCAAGCTGATTTCTAAATCCTTCCCTAGACATCCCAGGAGAGCTCACATATATGCTACAAAATTAACCAGAGGCTTTTCAAGTCCTGAACATGCACCCTAGGCACAGACTGAATACAAACTAACCACAGGGGCTTCTTCGACTCCAGCACATGTGCTCTTGATGCACAGCTGTGTCCTCAAGTAACCTTAGGCAGATAGGAGCTTATTAAGGGTTCATAAATATTCTATACATACATACCTCTGATTCTAACAGGCTGAATTTTGGGAAAGACAAGTGCAATTAAGCCTGTTGTTATGTAACTTGTAAATGTCGATCAAAATTCTCAGTCCATGCCCACTTAGATGAATATGTAAAAGCCCTGTTTTTTTTTTTTTAATTCAAGTAAATTAATGGGTGTGATATTCTTCCTTCTGATGCTAAACTATCCATATTTCTAATCCATGAAACAACCTCATGAAATTGTGCTTTAAGATAACTTTAAACAGCAATAAAACAAAGTCTAGAAATGTTTAACTAGAGAAAGAAATACTGAAATACTGAGTTTTTAAGACTCTTTTGGTACATCTATTAAGATATTCTTATTATTATTCTTCTTATTATTATTTTATTTTTATTTTTAATACTATATTCTACATTACAATACTGTATTTGTTTTGCCATACATTGACATGAATCAGCCACAGGTGTACACGATCTCCCAATGCCAAAGCCCCCTCCCACCTCCCACCCCATGTCATCTCCCTGGATCATCTCCTGCACCAGCCCCAAGCATCCTGTATCCTGTATTGAACATAGACTGGTGCTTCGTTTCTTGCATGATAGTATACATGTTTCAATGCCATTCTCCCAAATCATCCCACCCTCTCCTTCTCCCTCAGAGTCCAAAAGTCCATTCTATACCTCTGTGTCTCTTTTGTTGCCTCACATAGAGGGTCATCATTACTATCTTTCTAAATTCCATATATATGTGTGAGTATACTGTATTGGTGTTTTTCTTTCTGGCTTACTTTACTCTGTATAATCGGCTCTAATTTCATCCATCTCATTAGAACTGAGTCAAATTTATTCTTTTTAAGAGCTGAGTAATACTCCATTGTGTATATGTACCACTGCTTTCTTATCCATTCATCTGCTGATGGACATCTAGGTTGTTTTCATGTCCTGGTTATTATAAACAGTGCTGCAATGAATATTGGGGTACATGTGTCTCTTTCAATTCTGGTTTCCTCGGTGTGTATGCCCAGCAGTGGGATTGTTGGGTCATAAGGAGGTTCTATTTCCAGTTTTTTAAGGAATCTCCACACTGTTTTCCATAGTGGCTATACTAGTTTGCATTCCCACCAGCAGTGTAAGAGGGTTTCCTTTTCTCCATATCCTCTCCAGCATTTATTGCTTCTAGACTTTTGAATCGCAGCCATTCTGACTGGTGTGAAATGGTACCTAACTGTGGTCTTGATTTGCATTTCTCTGATAATGAGTGATGTTGAGCATCTTTTCATGTGTTTGTTAGCCATCCGTATGTCTTCTTTGGAGAAATGCCTATTTAGTTCTTTGGCCCATTTTTTGATTGGATTGTTTATTTTTCTGGAGTTGAGCTGCATAAGTTGCTTGTATATCTTTGAGATTAGTTGTTTGTCAGTTGTTTCATTTGCTATTGTTTTCTCCCATTCAGAAGGCTGTCTTTTCACCTTGCTTATAGTTTCCTTTGTTGTGCAGAAGCTTTTAATTTTAATTAGGTCCCATTTGTTTATTTTTGCTTTTATTTCCAGTATACTGGGAGGTGGATCATAGAGGATCCTGCTGTGATTTATGTCAGAGAGTGTTTTGCCTATGTTCTCCTCTAGGAGTTTTATAGTTTCTGGTCTTACATTTAGATCTTTATTCCATTTTGAGTTTATTTTTGTGTATGGTGTTAGAAAGAGGTCTAGTTTCATTCTTTTACAAATGGTTGACCAATTTTCCCAGCACCACCTGTTAAAGAGACATTCTTTACTCCATTGTATATTCTTGCCTCCTTTGTCGAAGATAAGGTGTCCATAGGTGTGTGGATTTATCTCAGGGCTTTCTATTTTATTCCATTGATCTATATTTCAGTCTTTGTGCCAGTACCATACTGTCTTAATGACTGTGGCTTTGTAGTAGAGCCTGAAGTCAGGCAAGTTGATTCTTCCAGTTCCATTCTTCTTTATCAAGATTGCTTTTGCTATTCGAGGTTTTTTGTATTTTCATACAAATCTTGAGATTATTTGATCTAGTTCTGTGAAAAATACTGCTGGTAGCTTAATGGGAATTGCATTGAATCTGTAGATTGCTTTGGGTAGTATACTCATTTACACTATATTGACTCTTCTGACCCATGAGCATGGTATATTTCTCCATCGATTAGTGTCCTCTTTGATTTCTTTTATCAGTGTTTTATAGTTTTCAATATATAGGTCTTTAGTTTCTTTAGGTAGGTATATTCCTAAGTATTTTATTCTTTTCGTTGCAATGGTGAATGGAATTGTTTCCTTGACTTCTTTTTCTACTTTCTCATTATTAGTGTATAGGAATGCAAGGGATTTCTGAGTGTTGATTTTATATCCTGCAACTTTACTATATTCATTGATTAGCTCTAGTAGTTTTCTGGTCGAGTCTTTAGGATTTTCTATGTAGAGGATCATGACATCTGCAAACAGTGAGAGTTTTACTACTTCTTTTCCAATTTGGATTCCTTTTATTTCTTTTTCCACTCTGATTGCTGTGGCCAAAGCTTCCAGAACTATATGGAATAGTAGTCGTGAAAGTGGACACCCTTGTCTTGTTCCTGACTTTAGGGGAAATGCTTTCAATTTTTCACCATTGAGGATAATGTTAGCTGTGGGTTTGTCATATATAGCTTTTATTATGTTGAGGTACGTTCCTTCTATTCCTGCTTTCTGGAGAGGTTTTATCATAAATGGATGTTGAATTTTGTCAAAGGCTTTTTCTGCATCTATTGAGATAATCATATGATTTTTATTTTTCAATTTGTTAATGTGGTGAATTACATTGATTGATTTGCAGATACTGAAGAATCCTTGCATCCCTGGGATAAAGCCCACTTGGTCATGGTGTATGATCTTTTAATGTGTTGCGGGATTCTGATTGCTAGGATTTTGTTAAGGATTTTTGCATCTATGTTCATCAGTGATATTGGCCTGTAGTTTCTTTTTTGTGGTGTCTTTTTCAGGTTTTGGTATTACGGTGATGGTGGCCTCATAGAATGAGTTTGGAAGTTTACCTTCCTCTGCAATTTTCTGGAATAGTTTCAGTAAGATAGGTGTTAGCTCTTCTCGAAATTTTTGGTAGAATTCAGCTGTGAAGCCGTCTGGACCTGGGCTTTTGTTTGCTGGAAGATTTCTGATTACAGTTTCAATTTCCATGCTTGTGATGGGTCTGTTAAGATTTCCTATTTCTTCCTGGTTCAGTTTTGGAAAGTTGTATTTTCTAAGAATTTGTCCATTTCTTCCAAGTTATCCATTTTATTGGCATATAATTGCTGATAGTAGTCTCTTATGATTCTTTGTATTTCTGTGTTGTCTGTCGTGATCTCTCCATTTTTATTTCTAATTTTATTGATTTGATTTTTTTCTCTTTGTTTCTTGATGAGTCTGGCTAATGGTTTGTCAATTTTATTTATCCTTTCAAAGAACCAGGTTTTTGCTTTGTTGATTTTTGCTATGGTCTCTTTTGTTTCTTTTGCATTTATTTATGCCCTAATTTTTAGGATTTCTTTCCTTCTACTAACTCTGGGGTTCTCTATTTCTTCCTTTTCTAGTTGCTTTAGGTGTAGAGTTAGGTTATTTATTTGACTTTTTTCTTGTTTCTTGAGGTATGCCTGTATTGCTATGAACTTTCCTCTTAGGACTGCTTTTAAAGTGTCCCAAAGGTTCTGTGTAGTTGTGTTTTCATTTTCATTCGTTTCGATGCATAATTTGATTTCTTTTGATTTCTTCTGTGATTTGTTGATTATTCAGAAGGGTGTTTTTCAGCCTCCAAATGTTGGAATTTTTAATACTTTTCCTCCTATAATTGAGATCTAACCTTAGTGCATTATGGTCAGAGAAAATGCTTGGAATAATTTTGATTTTTTTGAATTTATCAAGGTTAGATTTATGACCCAGGATGTGATCTATCCTGGAAAAGGTTCTGTGTGCAGTTGAGAAAAAGGTGAAATTCATTGTTTGGGGGTGAAATGTCCTATGGATATCAATTAGGTCTAACTGGTCTATTGTATCATTTAACATTTGCATTTCTTTGTTAATTTTCTGTTTAGTTGATCTCTCCATAGGTGTGCATGAAGTATTAAAGTCTCCCACTATTATTGTGTTATTATTAATTTCCCCTTTCATGCTTGTTAGCATTTGTCTTACATATTGTGGTGCTCATATGTTGGGTGCATATATATTTATAATTGTTATATCTTCTTCTTGGATTGATCCTTTAATCATTATGTAGTGGCCTTCTTTGTCCCTTTTCACAGCCTTTGTTTTAAAGTCTATTTTATCGGATATGAGTATTGCTACTCCTGCTTTCTTTTGGTCTTTATTTGCATGGAATATCTTTTCCAGCCCTTCACTTTCAGTCTGTATGTGTCCGTTGTTTTGAGGTGGGTCTCTAGTAAGCAGCATATATAGGGATCTTGTTTTTGTATCCATTCAGCCAGTCTTTGCCTTTTGGTTGGGGCATTCAACCCATTTACATTTAAGGTAATTATTGATAAGTATGATCCCGTTGCCATTTACTTTATTGTTTTGGGTTCGAGTTTATACGCCCTTTTTTTGTTTCCTGTCTAAAGTCTATCCTTTAGTATTTGTTGGAGAGCTGGTTTGGTGGTGCTGAATTCTCTCAGCTTTTGCTTGTCTGTAATGCTTTTGATTTCTCCTTCATATTTGAATGAGATTCTTGCTGAGTACAGTAGTCTTGGCTGAAGGTTGTTATCTTTCATCACTTTAAGTATGTTTTGCCATTCCCTCCTGGCCTGAAGAGTTTCTATTGAGAGATCTGCAGTTATTCTTATGGGGATCCCCTTGTGTGTTATTTGTTGTTTTTCTCTTGGTGCTTTTAATGTTTGTTCTTTGTGTTTGGTCTTTGTTAGTTTGATTAATATATGTCTTGGGGTGTTTTGCCTTGGGTTTATCCTGTTTGGCACTTTCTGGGTTTCTTGGACTTGGGTGATTATTTCCTTCCCCATTGTAGGGAAGTTTTCGACTATTACCTCCTCAAGTATTTTCTCATGGTCTTTCTTTTTGTCTTCTTCTGGGACTCCTATAATTCGAATGTTAGAACGTTTCATATTGTCTTGGAGGTCTCTGTGGTTGTCCTCATTTCTTTTAATTTGTCTTTCTTTTTCCCTCGCTGATTCATTTATTTCTACCATTCTATCTTCTATTTCACTAATCCTATCTTCTGCCTTCCATATTCTACTATTTGTAGCCTCCAGAGTGTTTCTGATCTCATTTATTGCATCATTCATTGTACCTTGACTCTTTTTATTTCTTCTATGTCCTTGTTAAACCTTTCTTGCATCTTCTCAATCCTTGACCCCAGGCTATTTATCTGTGATTCCATTTTGATTTCAAGATTTTGGATCATTTTCACTATCAGTATTGGGAATTCTTTCTCAAGTAGATTCCCTATCACTTTCTCTTTTGTTTGGTTTGGTGGGCATGTCTCCTGTTCCTTTAGCTGCTGGGTATTCCTCTGTCTCTTCATCTTGGTTATATTGCTGCGTTTGGGGTGGCCTTTCTATATTCTGGGAATTTGTGGAATTCTCTTTATTATTGAGCTTCCTCTCTGTGTGTGGGGTTATACCAGTGGCTTGTCAAAGTTTCTTGATTAAGGAGGCTTGTGTTGGAGTTCTGGTGGGTGTAGCTGGATTTCCTCTCTCTGGAGTGCTGTGAAGTGTCTAGTAATGGGTTATGAGACGTCAATGATTTTGGAGTATTTTGAGCTGCCTGTATATTGATGCTCAGGGACTTGTTCTTGTGTTGCTGGAAAATTTGCATGGTATGTCTTGCTCTGGAACTTGTTGACCCTTGGGTGGTGCTCAGTTTCAGTATAGGTATGAAGGCGTTTGAAGAGCTCCTATTGGATAATGTTCCCTGTATTCAGGAATTCTCTGATGATCTCAGGATTTGGACTTAAGCCTCCTGATTCTGGTTTTCAGATTTATTTTTACAATAACCTCATGATTTCTCCATCTATACAGCACTAATATTGAAACATCTAGGTTAATGATGATAGGTTTCTCCACCTTGAGGGTCGCCCCTAGAGGATCGCTGAGTTAAGTAAGAACAGCTGTAGACCTCAATCCTGAGCCCAATGCGGCCTTCTCCATTCCAATCCAGAGGCACAAAGCAGACGTAGCAGGCAATGACTGGATGCTGTAAATCGTGCTGGACAACACTATCAGAGTTTACATTGCCCGGAAATGCTTAGAAAGGATGGTTTCTCAATCAGCAGTAGCAGCAACAGTGAACCCTCATCAGAAAATTGAACTCTCCTGCTTCCCCATACTATCCCAAAGCCCTGTTTTGAATGTGCCCAGACATGCCTCCTTCACTGATTGGCCTTGAGCTTATGCGTATTTGCATTTTGCACTGGGCAGAACCAAAAGAAGGAGACAAGGAATATAAAAGGGAAGCCAAGCGGGATCATGGCCATTCTATGGTCGGTCTGTTTCCACGTCTCAGAAATGTACTGTTTGCTGTCTGTTGATTAAAGTTCTGTCTGATTGATCTGTAGCTGAGCTATGACCAGTCTGTTGTTTTGAATCATTGCTACAATGAGATAGGAGAGGAGAAATTCTGCTTGCTTGAGCATAATTAGTCCATCATTCCAAATCTTTATATGACTAGACAGGAACCAAGGGAGAGAATTAAACTGACCTGATAATGACAATTTTAAAGTTTTCATATTCAGATTGATTTACAAGGACATATAAATTATTGATCCAACTTAAAAAAATAAACAAGAAATTGTAGAAGATGCAGTATGGATAAGATTTAGATAGGTGAGGTGATGCGAGAGGGAACCCAATTACTGCTCTATTCCTAGATAAAACAAAAGAAGCTTGGTGATAGAGCAACTGTATGGTGAATAAATGTGTATCAGATTAATCAAACAACTCTTGTTTTCAGTTCTCTTATTTACAAATGTGTTTTGTTGGTGTATTGGGATTTAATTTCTGAGGCTAAACAGCCAAAATACTTAAATAATTTGATTATTTTTAAAATTATTTTCAATGTAAAAGTTTATGTGTAAAACTCTCATTTAAAAAATAAAAAGCCTAATGACAGCCTCTAATGGCAGCTTGCTGCATCATTTCACTAAAATACATAGATATGTTTTACAGGGTATATAGGCTATTTTTCTATTTAGTACACAACTCAAATCTGTGTTTCCTATTTATTAGTTATCCCCTGAATCTTAGAATGGGATTCCCTGTGGCTCAGATGGTAGAGTGTCCCTACAATGTGAAAAACCCAAGTTTGGTCTCTGGGTATGGAAAATACCCTGGAGAAGAAAATTGTATTCTTGCTTAGAAGAATCCAAGTATTCTTGCTTGGAAAATCCCATGGAAGGAGGAGCCTGGCAAGCTACAGTACATAGGGTCACAAAGAGTTGGACACGACTGAGTGACTTCACTTTCATCTTAGTGAATTTTAGGCTAATCAGTACTTTATGCAGAGTACATCATGAGAAACGCTGAACTGGAAGAAGCATAAGCTGGCAACAAGATTGCCGGGAGAAATATCAATAACCTCAGATATGCAGATGATACCACCCTTATAGCAGAAAGTGAAGAGGAACTAAAAATCCTCCTGATGAAAGTGAAAGAGGAGAGTGAAAAAGTTGGCTTAAAGCTCAACATTCAGAAAAAGAAGATCATGGCATCCGGTCCCATCACTTCAAGGGAAATAGAAGGAGAAACAGTGGAAACAGTGTCAGACTTTATTTTTCTGGGTTCGTAAATCACTGCAGATAGTGACTGCAGCCATGAAATTAAAAGATATTTACTCCTTGGAAGAAAAGTTATGACCAACATAGATAGTATATTCAAATGCAGAGAAATTACTTTGCCAACAAAGGTCCATCTAGTCAAGGCTATGGTTTTTCAGTAGTCATGTATGGATGTGAGTTGGACTGTGAAGAAAGCTGAGCACCAAAGAATTGATGCTTTTGAACTATGGTGTTGGAAACGACTCTTGAGAGTCCCTTGGACTGCAAGGAGATCCAGCCAGTCCATTATAAAGGAGATCGACTCTGGGATTTATTTGGAAGGAATGATGCTAAAGCTGAAACTCCAGTACTTTGGCCACCTCATGTGAAGAGTTGACTCATTGGAAAAGACTCTGATGCTGGGAGGGATTGGGGGCAGGAGGAGAAGGGGACGACAGAGGATGAGATGGCTGGATGACATCATCGACTCAATGGACATGAGTCTGAGTGAACTCTGGGATTTGGTGATGGACACGGAGGCCTGCTGTGCTGCAATTCATGGGGTTGCAAAGAGTCGGACATGACTTAGTGACTGAACTGAACTGAACGGAACTATATTTGATTAAAATATTGCTTCCAATTTTTTTTCATGCACTTTTATCAAAATTTCCATGTATATAGTTTGATTTGTTTCATAAATATATACTCAAAAAATAAAAAAAAAAAAACATGGGTTTTTACCTTTGTGCCACTAAATTACTCCTCTTGAATGGGGTTTTCTTATTTACAGCCTTCTTTAGGCATCGTAAATGTTATCTATGTTTTCCTTTGTATTTAAAAATATGTTACAAACCCATATTTTATTCTGCTTTATTTTTTTCTAAATGTGGTGGCACTTCCAGTCCCACTCGATTGCTAGATTTGTTACTTACCTCAATCTTCTCTTGACAGAGGAAGTGAATATTCTGTTATTATTGTTATATTTGGACTAATTTCAATTTTATTATTTATTATCTTATTTTTTGGAGCTTGTGGCTTGTTTTCTCTTTTCTCTTATGCCTGTTTAAATAATGAACTGTATAGTGATTGACATACAGCTGAAAAGTACTGAAACATGGCCTAAATTTGACATTTCAGGAGGCATATATCTATTGCTCTAGGTTCCAAAGGGAAGTGCTATGAATAACATGTGCTTCATGAAGGCAAACCTGGAAAATATAGATTGCTAGGTGTGTTGGAGACTACAGGCTTTAAAACTAATTTCCTCTCAAAAGTCATATATCCTGTGGGGGGAAAAAATCTTTGAGAAATTATCAAGTATTATAACTATCTAGGATATGTAGATTACCTTGAAAGAAAAAAAAAAAAAAACTATACATGAAGCTATTTCCTTCAATATCTTTTATATGAGTTTCAGCCGAAAGGAACTTAAGTCAACTGTAGTATGTCTTTATGACTGTGTAACATCTAAGCGTGTGAATAAAACTTACTTACTCAATTCCATCATCACAAGAATTCTACAAAGTAGAGTCTATTAATCACAGTGAAGAAAAAGAAGTGTAAAAGTTTGAATCACATTCCCTAAATTATTTGATAATGTTTAGATAACATTCTTAATGACTTAGCAAGTGGTGAACCAGGGATTTAGACATAGTTCTCTCTAATTCAACAGCTCTTTCTCAAAACAAACAAACAAAACAAAAATACCACCTGAAAATATAATTTTAGGTATTAACAATAAAACCTGGGGTAAAAAAAAATGCTCTTTAGAGAATAGATTTTTAACTGCTAAGGGGGAAGAGATAAAGGAGGGATGGAGTAGGAGTTTGGGGTTAGCAGATGCAAACTATTACATATAGAATGAATAAACAACAAAATCCTACTGTATAGCACAGGAACTAACTTCAATATCCTGTGATATACCATAATGAAAAAAGATTATGGAAAAGAATGTGTGTGTGTGTGTGTGTGTATATATATATATATATATATATATTATATATATATATGAATCATTTTACTGTACAACAGAAATTAAAACAGCATTGTAACAACTATACTTCAATTTTAAAAGAGTGAAGAAAAAGTTATCTTTCAAAAGAAAGGCACAGTGCTTTCATCAACTTAACGGGAAGTGAGTTTTACAAAAAACAAAGGAAATGTTCTTAAAATGCAAGCTGTAAAGAATTTCAGAAACTGATATTATCTAATGTAATTTCATTCTTGTGTTTCTTCTTCTCAGTTGCAATGGATATCTATATTAGAGCCATTTTCATACCCTTTCTTTTGGTCAGAATTTTATTGGGTATATATATTCATAGATGTTTATTTTCATGTGTAATGGCAAAGATAATCTGGGCAATTTCATTGTTGCACAGGCACATACTACAGAAAAAATTTTTCCTACAGTTTTTTTATATATTCAGATAATCTCTTAACCTGTGATAAACCACAAAAATTTACCTTTCATAGCTTATTTTACTTTGCAAAAGAGAAAGGCAGTGGCTATTATATTTCTAGAAAAATCGGAGATCAAATATCACTTGATTATGTTGATTGATATTTACATAATAGCAAGAAGATTAATTGCAAAGGAAAATTTAAAAATTATTCAATTCTCTTATATCTAAATATCTATATCTATATCCATATAATACACTATTGTTTTTATTCATTGATCTACAATGTATAAAATTACTATTTAAAGAAAAATAATTTTTTAAACTTGTCTTATATTTTTTTCATTTATTTAAGACTACGAGATATAATTGCAGGAACTCCCCAGGTCAGTAGGTGGCAACACACTACTGGAGATCAGTGGAGAAATAACTCCAGAAAGAATGAGGGGATGTAGGGAAAGCAAAAACATTACCCAGCTGTGGATGTGACTGGTGATAAAAGCAAGGTCCAATGCTGTAAGAGCAATATTGCATAGGAAATATCAATAACCACAGATATGCAAATGACACCACCCTTATGGCAGAAAGTGAAGAGGAACGAAAAAGCCTATTGATGAAAGTTAAAGTGGAGAGTGAAAATGTTGGCTTAAAACTCAACATTCAGAAAACAAAGATCATGGCATCCGGTCCCATCACTTCATGGGAAATAGATGGGGAAAAAGTGGAAAGTGTCAGACTTTATTCAGTTGGGCTCCAGAATCACTGCAGATGGTGCCTGCAGCCATGAAATTAAAAGATGCATACTCCTTGGAAGAAAAGTTATGACCAACTTAGATAGTATATTCAAAAGCAGAGACATTACTTTGCTGACTAAGGTCAGTCTAGTCAAGGCTATGGTTTTTCCTGTGGTCATGTGTGCATGTGAGAGTTGGACTGTGAGCACCAAAGAATTGATGCTTTTGAACTGTGGTGTTGGAGAAGACTCTTGAGAGTCCCTTGGACTGCATGGAGATCCAACAAGTCCATTCTGAAAGAGATTAGCCCTGGGATTTCTTTGGAAGGAATGATGCTAAAGCTGAAACTGCAGTACTCTGGCCACTTCATGTGAAGAGTTGACTCATTGGAAAAGACTCTGATGCTGGGAGGGATTGGGGGCAGGAAGAAAAGGGGATGACAGAGGATGAGATGGCTGGATGGCATCACTGACTCGATGGATGTGAGTTTGAGTGAACTCTGAGAGTTGGTGATGGACAGGGAGGCCTGGCGTGCTGCGATTTATGGGGTTGCAAAAAGTTTGACATGACTGAGTGACTGAACTGAAGTGAGATATAATCGTTGACATGTAACAGAAAATCCCAGGAACAAAGTATTATGATTTTTCATATTTTACTTTGCATAAAAATAGCCTCGAGTGTGTGCATGCATGCTAAGTTGCTACAGTTGTGTCCTACTCTATGCGACCCTATGGAGTGCAGCCTGCTAGCCTCTTCTGTCTATGGTATTCTTCAGGCAATAATACTGGAGTAGGTTGCCATTTTCTCTTCCAAGGGATGTTCCCAATTGAGATAATGAACCCATGTCTCTCTAATCTCCAGTATAGCAAACAATTTTTTTTTAATATACCACTAAGGACACCTCTTGAGTAATTCTACATAAATCAAAATTACAATCTGCAACTCAGAATAAAAATTATTAAATATACTTATTATTTTGCTGAAAGAAAAGCTAATTGAAAAGTAATCTTTCCTGGTTTTTCATATTTAAAGGTAGATATGCAGTATTTAATTGAAAAAAAATAAGGAAAACCATTACCATTCAGGTATGATGTAAATCAAATCCTTTATGATGATACAGTGGAAGTGAGAAATAGATTTAAGGGACTAGATCTGATAGAGTGCCTGATGAACTATGGATGGAGGATCGTGACATTGTACAGGAGACAGGGATCAAGACCATCCTCATGGAATAGAAATGTAAAAAAAAGCAAAATGGCTGTCTGAGGAGGCCTTACAAATAGTTGTGAAAAGAAGAGAATGGAAAAGCAAAGGAGAAAAGGAAATATATAAACATCTGAATGCAGAAGGAGAGATAAGAAAGACTTCCTCAGTGATCAATCCAAAGAAATAGAGGAAGACAACAGAATGGAAAAGACTACAGATCTCTTCCGGGAGCCAGCATGTGGAACTCTGCCAACAGCAAAGGTCATGAAGAAGGAGGCTGGGCATACGCAAAGGCGGGATTGAGTCAGGAGACTCCCTGTTCCTGAGCATGTACCCCAAAACCAAATTCTGCCTACTTTACTGTTTTATGCTCTCACCTGAGGTTCATGGAATTGTACAGGAGACAGGAATCAAGACCATGGAAAAGAAATGCAAAAAAACAAAATATCTGTCTGAGGAAGCCTTACAAAGAGCTGTGAAAAGAAGAGAGGCAAAAAGCAAAGGAGCAAAGGAAAGATAAAAGCATCTGAATGCAGAGTTCCAAAGAATAGCAAGAAGAGATAAGAAAGCCTTCTTCAGTGATCAATGCAAAGAAATAGAGGAAAACAACAGAATGGGAAAGACTAGAGATCTCTTCAAGAAAATCAGAGATACCAAGGGAACATTTCATGCAAAGATCAGCTCGATAAAGGACAGAAATGGTACGGACCTAACAGAAACAGAGATGTCAAGAAGAGGTGACAGGAATACATGGAAGAACTGTACAAAAAGATCTTCAGGACCCAAATAATCATGATGATGTGATCACTCATCTAGAGCCAAACATCTTGGAATGTGAAGTCAAGTGGGCCTTAGAAAGCATCACTACAAACAAAGCTAGTGGAGGAGATGGAATTCCAGTTGAACTGTTTCAAATTCTGACAGACGATGCTGTGAATGTGTTGCACTCAATATGGGAGCAAATTTGGAAAACTCAGCAGTGTCCACAGGACTACAAAAGGTCAGTTTTCATTCCAATTCCAAAGAAAGACAATGCCAAAGAATGCTCAAATTACCACACAATTACACTCATCTCACATGCTAGTAAAGTAACGCTCAAAATTCTCCAAGCCAGGCTTCAGCAATACATGAACCATGAACTCCCTGATGTTCAAGCTGGTTTTAGAAAAGGCAGAAGAACCAGAGATCAAATTGCCAACATCGTCTGGATCATGGAAAAAGCAAGAGAGTTCCAGAAGAACATCTATTTCTGCTTTAGTGACTATGCCAAAGCCTTTGACTGTGTGGATCACAATAAACTGTGGAAAATTCTTCAAGCGATGGGAATACCAGACCACCTAACCTGCCTCTTGAGAAATCTGCATGCAGGTCATGAAGCAACAGTTAGAACTGGACATGGAACAACAGACTGGTTCCAAATGGGAAAAGTGGTTTGTCAAGGCTGTATATTGTCACCCGGCTTATTTAACTTATATGCAGTGAACATCATGAGAAACACTGAGCAGGAAGAAGCACAAGCTGGAATCAAGATTGCCAGGAGAACTATCGATAACCTCAGATATGCAGATGACACCATCCTTATGGCAGAAAGTGAAGGGGAACTAAAAAGCCTCTTGATGAAAGTGAAAGAGGAGAGTGAAAAAGTTGGCTTAAAGCTTAGCATACAGAAAACGAAGATCATATCATCTGGTCCCATCACTTCTTGGCAAGTAGATGAGGAAATAGTGGACACATTGGCTGACTTTATTTTGGGGGCTCCAAAATCACTGCAGATGGTGACTGCAGCCATGAAATTAAGACACTTACTCCTTGGAAGGAAAGTTATGACCAACCTAGATAGCATATTAAAAAGCAGAGACATTACTTTGGCAACAAAGGTCTGTCTAGTCAAGGCTATGGTTTTTCCAGTGGTCATGTATGGATGTGAGAGTTGGCCTGTGGAGAAAGCTGTGTACTGAATAATTGATGCTTTTGAACTATGGTATTGGACAAGAGTCTTAAGAGTCCCTTGGACTACAAGGAAATCCAACCAGTCCATCCTAAAGATATCAGTCCTGGGTGTTCCTTGGAAGGACTTATGCTGAAGCTGAAACTCCAATACTTTGGCCACCTAATGCAAAGATTTGACTCATTGGAAAAGACCCTGATGCTGGGAGGGATCAAGGGCAGGAGGGAACAGGACGATAGAAGATGAGGTGGCTGGATGCCATCACTGATTCGATGAACATGAGTTTGGGTAAACTATGAGAGCTAGTGATGAATAGGCAGGCCTGGTGTGCTGCGATTCATGGGGTGGCAAAGAGTTGGATATGACTGAGTGACTGAACTGAACTGGCATTGTATTTGTGTCCTCTGTAGGAAAAAATACATTGATTTATTTATGTCATTTTCTGTGTTATTTGGAAAATAAATTTTAGAGATGCCAAGTTTATTAAAACATACAGCATTATTCATTTCAGTTGGAAGGGTAAAGTTTAAGCAACACTGAAAACTCTAAGTGATCTAAGGCAGATATCCTGTTTTGTCTCTAATTTAGCTGTTTCTATTTTTTCTTTGATGGTTGGTGATCTCCCTCCATTTATTTATTTTTTTCTTTTTATTAATTTTTATTTTTATTATTTATTTATTTATTTATTTATTTTTTAAATTACAATACTGTATTTGTTTTGCCATACATTGACACGAATCAGCCATAGGTGAAGACAATCTCTCAATACCGAAGCCCCCTCCCACGTCCCACCCCACATCCTCTACTTGAATCATCCTGTGCATCAGCCCCATGCATCCTGCATCCTACATTGAACCTAGATTAGCGTTTCGTTTCTTACAGGAAAATATGCATGTTTCATTGTCATTCTCCCAAACCATCCCACCCTTTCCCTCTCCCTCAGAGTCCAAAAGTCCACTCTATACCTCTGTGTCTCTTGTTGTCTCACATATAGGGTCATCATTACTGTCTTCTAAATTCCATATATATGTGTCAGTATACTGTATTGGTGTTTTTCTTTCTGGCTTACTTCACTCTGTATAATCGGTTCCAATTTCATCCATCTCATTAGAACTGAGTCAAATTTATTCTTTTTAAGGGCTGAATAGTATTCCATAGTGTATATGAACCACAGCTTTCTTATCCATTCATCTGCTGATGGACATCTAGGTTGCTTCCAAGTCCTGGCTATTATAAACAGCGCTGCAATGAACATTGGGGTACATGTGTCTCTTTCAATTCTGGTTTCCTCAGTGTGTATGCCCAGCAGTGGGATTGCTGGGTCACAAGGCAGTTCTATTTGCAATTTTTTAAGGAATCTCCACACTGTTTTCCATAATGGCTGTACTAGTTTGCATTCCCACCAGCAGTGTAAGAGGGTTCCCTTTTCTCCACACCCTCTCCAGCATTTATTGCTTGTAGACTTTTGGATCACAGCCATTCTGACTGGTGTGAAATGGTACCTCATTGTGGTCTTGATTTGCATTTCTCTGATAATGAGTGATGTTGAACATCTTTTCATGTGTTTGTTAGCCATCCATATGTCTTCTTTGGAGAAATGCCTATTTAGTTCTTTGGCCCATTTTTTTATTGGATCATTTATTTTTCTGGAGTTGAGCTACATAAGTTGCTTGTATATCTTTGAGATTAGTTGTTTGTCAATTGCTTCATTTGCTATTGTTTTCTCCCATTCAGAAGGCTGTCTTTTCACCTTGCTTATAGTTTCCTTTGTTGTGCAGAAGCTTTTAATTTTAATTAGGTCCCATTTGTTTATCTTTGCTTTTATTTCCAGTATACTGGGAGGTGGATCATAGAGGATCCTGCTGTGATTTATGTCGGAGAGTGTTTTGCCTATGTTCTCCTCTAGGAGTTTTATAGTTTCTGGTCTTACATTTAGATCTTTAATCCATTTTGAGTTTACTTTATTTTTAGAGCAATTTTAGGTTCCCAGCAAAATTGGGAGGAAGGTACTAAAACTTCCCATGTACACCTTCCCCTACACACTTATACCTTCCTCTGTTATCAACATCCCCAATCAGTGTGGTACACTTGTTACAACTGATGATCAAGTGACACATCATTATCAAAGAGGTCCACTGTTTACATTAAGGTTCATTCCTGCTGTACAGTGAATGAGTTAGGACAAATTTATATTGACATATGGGCTTCCCAGGTGGTGCTAGTGGTAAAGAACTTGCCTGCCAATGCAGGAGACATAAGAGATGCAGTTTTGATACCTGGGTTGGGAAGATCCTCTGGAGGAGGGCAAGGAAACTCACTCCAGTATTCTCGCCTGGAGAATTCCATGGACAGAGGAGCCTGGCAGGCTATAGTCCATAGGGTCACAAAGAATCAGACACAACTGAAGTAACTTAGCATGCACACACACATAATGACATAAATCTACCAAAGGGAAAGGGGTGGGAGAGGGAAGGAGTGGGAGTTTGGGGGTTAGAAAATGCATACTATTATAAATAGATTATATATATATATATATATATATATATATACACACACACACACACACACACTCATATATATATATATATATATATATAATGAGTAAACAACAAGATCCTATTGTACACTTGTATTACTTTTACTTATTTGTCAAAGATCAGTTGATTATATTTATGTCAGTCTATTTTCTGGTTTTCTATTTTCTGCCATTTATCTGAGAGTAATTCATCATACAGAATAACCTCACTGCTCTAAAAATCCTCTGTGCCCTGCTTTTTCATCCCTTCCTCCCAACTAACTCCTGACAACCACAGATTTTTTTTTTTACTATCTCATTTTTTCACCCAGAATGTCCTATAGTTGGAGTTACAGAATATAAAGCTTTTTGAGAATATCTCCTTCCTTATGCATTTGTGACCTCCATGTCTTTTTAGAGCCAAATAATAGTTCCATTGTCTGCAGATACCATAGTGTATTTATCTGTTCACCTACTGAAGGACATCTTGGTTGTTTCCAAGTTTTGACAATGATGACTACAGGTGCTATAAAGATCTGTGCAATTTTTTTCTGTGGACATAAGTTTTCAGCACCTTTGTGTAAGTTTCAAGGAGCATGATTATTGGATCATATGGTAAGAGTATGTGTTGTTTTCTAAGAAGTAGCCAAACTGTTTTCCAATGAAGTTGTTAGCATTTTGCATTTCCATCAGCAATGAATAAGAGTACTTGTTACTTCACATTCTCTTCAGTATTTGAATTTTTCAGTGTTCTAGATTTTGGCCTTACTAATAGCTGTGTGAAAGTGAAAGTGAAGTCACTTAGTCGTGTCCAACTCTTTGCAACCTCATGGACTGTAGCCTACTAGGCTCTTCCATCCATGGGATTTTCCAGGCAAGAGTACTGGAGTGAGTTGCCATTTCCTTCTCTAGGAGATCTTCCTGACCCAGGGAATGAACCCAGTCTCTTGCATTATGTGGATATAAATTTTCAGCCCCTTTGTATAAGTATCAAGGAGCATGATTATTGGGTCATATGGTAAGAGTATGTGTTGTTTTCTAAGAAACAGCTAAACTGTTTTCTATATGGCTGTTAGCATTTTGCATTTCCATCAGCAATAAATAAAAATACTTGTTACTTAACGTTCTCTTCAGTATTTGAATTTTTCTGTGTTCTGGATTTTGGCCTTACTAATAATTGTGTAGTGGTATCTTATTGATATTTTAATTTGCATTTCCCTGATGACAAATGAAGTGAAGTTCCTTTTAATATGCTTCTTTATCATCTATATGTCTTCTTTGGTGAGGAGTCTGTTAAGACCTTGGGCCATTGGTTAAGTTGTTCCCTTTTAAAACTGTTTTAATAGTTCTTTGAAAGTTCAGATAACAACAATTTATGTGATATATCTTTTCATGTGAAATTCTATGTTGGATGAAGCACAAGCTGGAATCAAGATTGCTGGGAGAAATATCAATAACTTCAGATATGCAGATGACACCAATTGACACCAACCTAATGGCAGAAAGTAAAGATGAATTAAAGGGCCTCTCAATGAAGGTGAAAGAGAAGAGTGGAAAAGCTGGCTTAAGACTCAACATTCAATAAACAAAGATCATGGCATCTGGTCTCATCACTTCATGGTATATAGACCAGGAAACAATAGAAAAAGTGACATACTTTATATTCTTGGGCTTCAAAATCACTGTGGACAGTGACTGCAGCCATGAAATTAAAAGACATTCCTTGGAAAAAAAGTTATTGACAAATGAAGAGAGTGTATTAAAAAGCAGAGACATTACTTTGCTGACAATGGTCTGTATAGTCAAAGCTATAGTTTTTCCAGTACTCACGTATGGATGTGAGAGCTGGACAATAAAAATGGCTGAGCTCCAAAGAATTAATGCCTTCAAACCGTAGTGCTGGAGAAGACTCTTCAGAGTCCCTTGGACAGCAAGGAGATTAAATCAGTCAATCCTAAAAGAAATCAACTCTAAATATTCATTGGAAGGACTGATGCTGAAACTAAAGCCCCAATACTTTGGCTTCTTGGTGCAGAGAGCCAACTCATTGTAAGGACCCTGATGCTGGACAAGATTGAAGGTAGGCTGATAAAGGGATGATAGAAGATGAGATTGTTGGATGACATCACTGAATGGACATGAATTTGAGCAAACTCTTGGAGATAGTGAAGGACAGGGAAGCCTGGTGTGCTACAGTCCATGGGGTGACAGAGAGTCAGACACTGATGAGCAACTAAAAAACATCAAAATATTTTCTAAATATTTTCTCCCTGTATGTGACTTATCTTTTCATTCTGTTGACAGTATCTTTTTCAGAGAAGAAAAATTTTATATTTTAATGAAGTCCAACTTATCATTGCTTTCATTTACAGATTGTGCCTTTGGCACTGTATCTAAAATGTCATCAATAAACCCAACGTTATGCAGACTTTCTCCTATGGTGTTTTCTAGAATTTGTTTTCTAGTTATAGTTTTGCATTTTACATTCATATGTGTGATCCATGTTTAGCTTTTCTGTGAAAATTGTGAAGTCTGTGTCTAGATTCATTTCTTTGCATGAGAATGTCATGCATGTTCCAGAACTATTTGTTGAAAAAACTACCTTTTCCCCTTTGTATTACTTTTACTCCTTTGTCAAAATCAGTTAACTCAATTTATGTGGGTCTATTTCTTGGCTTTCTGTTTTCTTCTATTGTTCTGTTTGTCTTTGGCTAATATTACACCTTCCTGATTACTGTACCTTTAGAGTAAGTCTTGAAGTCAAATAGTGTTAGTCTTCCAGTTTCATTCTTCTACTTTTTGTGTTGGTTATTCTGTGTCTTTTGTCTTTTATTAAAAATTTTAGCAACTGTTTGTTGATATCCATAAAATGGGTTGATGCAATTTTAGTGGGAATTCATTGGATCTATAAATCAAGTTTAGGATAACAGACAACTAGACTATACTGGATCTTACTATTCATGAATATGGAATATCTCTACATTTATTTAGTTCTTTGATTTCTTTCTTCAGAATTTCTTAGTTTTCCTCATATAAATAAATCTTGCCAATATTTTGTTAGATTTATACTTCAGTGTATTAGTTGGAGCTGTTGGAACAGAACAGCAAATATTGAGCAGCCTAAATAACAAATGTTCTTTCTCAAAGTTCTGAAAACACAGAGGTCCAAGACAAAGGGACTGGCAGACTGAGTGTCTGGTGAGAGTATTCTTCCTGGCTTGGAAATGGCCATCTTTTTGCTGTGTTCTTAGATTGTGAATAGACAGAGATCAAACTCTCTGGCCTTTTTTATAAGGACACTAATTCCATTATGAGGACTCATGACTGCATCAAAACCTAATTACCTTTCAAAACTCAACCTCTAAGAACCATCACATTGGTACTTGGATCCTCTACATATGACTCTCAGCAGTACATATTTAGTATATAGCACTCCTCCCTTTGTCTCTCAAATGTGCTTCTTTCTCATATATAAAATGCATGCATTTCATCACAATAGTCTCAAAATGGTAGATTCATTCCAGCATCAGCTCTAAAGTTCAAAGTCTCATATAAATTACTTGAGATATGGATGAGCCTTGAGATGAGATTAATCTACAGCAGTGAACCTCTGAAAGAAAACAAGTTACATTCTTCTAGAATACAATGGTAGAATAGACATGAGATTGAAAATTCAAAACTGAGCAGGAAAAAAATTCCATTAGATCTTAAGGAGTGAGTAAAACTTTTTGTTTTGATGTTTTACCTTCCAGTCCCACTGGGGTGTCAATGTCACCCCCATAGCTGGGTAGGATGAATCTCCTCCTTTATATGGCAAAACTGTGGTATGAAAAATGTCCCCAAAGAGAGCCAGTCTCATTCCCAGGGCTCTGTGTAGCCCAGCTTCCATGGTTTCAAATGGATGATATATTGTCTTTTGAAATTGAGACAATGGTCTTGATGATCTCTGAGTTGCCTTTGGGGCTACCCTTTCTTGTTTTTTAAGAACAGCACAAATTCACAGCCAAAGTTATCATCCTCTCCTGTGCGATCTGAGTTCAAAAGTCTTCCTTCATTCTGTCCCATTTACATCACCTTTAGTTTAAAGTGTTCCTACTTGAGTGGTTGTTTAGCTCCATGATTGACACCTATATTAATCTGCTTATAAAAGCCAAGCACCATTCTTATTCTTTCTGAACAAACACACTTTCCTTTTTTTTTTTTTTCTATATGGATAGGCTGACAGTTTTCCAAATATTTAAGTTCAGCTCATTTTTGTTTAACAATTATTTCTTCATTTCTTTCTTCTCATAGTTTACTATAAACAGTCAGTAGGAAACAAGATACTTCTTCAACACATTGTTTAGAAATCTTGTCAGCTAAATATCCAATTTTAATTATTCTCAAGTTCTACCTCCCACAAAACACAAGGAGAAACAATTCTGCTGCTGCTACTGCTGCTAAGTCGCTCCAGTCGTGTTCGACTCTGTGCGACTGCAAAGATAGCGGCCCACTAGGCTCGCCAGTCCCTGGGATTCTCAAGGCAAGAACACTGGAGTTGGTTGCCATTTCCTTCTCCAATGCATGAAAGTGAAAAGTGAAAGTGCCATTAGGGGTTACCAAATATACACTCCACTCCTTGGACATGTGGACATGGTCTTCTGCTTTTAATCCCAAATGCTGAACTGTTGAGTAATCCTTACATCCTAATTTACCTTCTTTTATTTCAAGCCATTTGTCCTGTTCTGTAAACATAACCATTTGTTTTTTATTCCAACAATCTGGAAGCACAAGATTATCCATTTTTTTCCTTTGATGAAGATGATGATTCAGTCAAGTTATTAGCTAATGTGCAATAAGAATTGCCTTTTCTCCATTGCTCAATCACGTTTCTAATTTTTCTCTGAGCCATCATTAGAATGCCCTTAAGTGTCTGTATTTCTATTATTCTTTATGTAATTACTTATGTATTCTCTTAAAAGATGAATGTTTTCTCTATATCTTTTCTCTTTTCTTTCTGAGTCCTCACCATTATCACCTTTAATAATTGTTTCACAACAATATCAATAGTCACAGACTTGGTCTTTTGCTAGGGTCTTCTGTCTGGCTTGCAGATTGCCATCTTCTTTCTGTGTCCATCACATGGCTGAGAGAAAGAGAGAGAGAGAGAAAGTTCTTTAGTTTCCTTTTAAGAGCATGAATCCCATAATGAGGATGATGTTCTCAAGACCTCATATAACCATGAAAGTGAAAGAAAGAGAAAGTCGCTTAGCTGAGTCCAACTCTTTGTGGCCCTGTGGACTACACAGTCCATGGAATTCTCCAGACCAGAATACTGGAGTGGGTAGCCTTTCCCTTCTCCTGGAGATCTTCCCAACCCCAGAATCGAACCCAGGTCTCCCACATGGCAGGCGGATTCCTTACCAGCTGAGCCACAAGGAAAGCCCAAGAATAGTGGAGTGGGTAGCTTATCCCTTCTCCAGCGGATCTTCCTGACCCAGAAATTGAACCAGGGTCTCCTGCATTGCAGGTGGATTCTTTACCAACTGAGCTGTCAGTCAACCTTAACTATCTCCAGATACTATTATCAGAGGTTAAAGGCCTCAGGATATGAATTTTACACAGATATAAATTCAGTTCATAACACTAAATATTCATCTTTTCTTGGATGCTAATAAAAATGGAAATGTGATTTTTTTAATTTTACATTTTAATAATTCATTTTTGTGTATAGGGAAGCAACTGAGTTTTGTGTTTTTACCTTATTTCTTAAAAACCTGGTATAATTACTATTCATTCTAAGAGTTATTTTCTCATTTCTTTGGGATTTTCTGCATAGAGAATCATGTCTTCTGAGAAAAATTTTTTTCTTCCTTCCTTATCAGTATATATTTTGTTTTATTTTCTTGTCTTATTATGTTCCTATAACTTCTGGCATGATATTGAAAAGCAGTGTTTAGAGGGGAAATCTGCCTTACTTCTATTCTTAGATTAATTGTCAATTTTCTCACCATTAAATGTTATATTATTTGTAGGATTTGTGAATATTCTATATCATATTGAGGGATTCCCCTCTATTCCTAGTGAACTGAAAGATTTTATCATAGATGGCTATTGGATTGTGTCAAAAGCTTTTTCTGCATATACTGATGTGATTTTTCCTTTAGCCTCTTGATATGATGGATGGCGTTAATTGATTTCCAAATGTTAAAATATATATAATGTGTTGGGGGCCAGCGTAAGGAACTCCGCCCATGGCAAAGGTCATGAGGAAGGACGCTTGGCATATGCAAAGGCGTGATCAAGCCTCAGGAATCCCCTGTTCCCGACCATCTACCCCAAAACCAGAGTACTTTATGGGGCTCTCCCCTATAAACATTTCTCTCGGAGAAGGAGTTAACTTGCAGCTCCAGTTAATAAAAATCCTAGACATGACAAGAGTGTTTCAACTTACAAACTCTGAAGGTTCTCTGGCCTGCCTGATCAGGTTTGTCCAGCTGCATGTGATTGTTTACAACCCCCAACTGTGAGAGACACAAGATGCTTTAAAACTTTCTAAATACAGACTCTTTTGAGAAGTTAGAAGATTATTAGTATAGTATTAGTGGGTTGATTAGGAATTATATTGGTGAAGGGCTTTTTCATTTGTCATGCCAATAATTACTGCTAATTCCCTGCCTTGGGTGTGACAAGGGTGGCTTAGGTCAAATCTCTCTGATGACAGACTAGCTTATGTGACAACCTCTCAACCATAAACAGCACAGAGAGTTTGGAATATTAGCATACGGCTTTTCTCATTTGATTGCCGCCAGGCTTTCATATCCTTAGGCATCTGGGAATATATTAATCAATGTATTTGGAATATAGGAAAGGAAATATAGTAGTTTTTGATATTAGCAATATTAGACTTTTTGAGTTAATGAATTTTCTCTTTTGTAATAGATCACTGTACTTTGTTATAAATCACTGTGTCCTTGCTATGTGAAAATGTAACTTTATCACTATCTTAAGACTAAATAGATTGTAAAGGGATCACTGGTGAAGGATTTTCATTTGTTGGACTGATGTTTGCTGCTAAATCGCCATATTCCCTGCCCTTATAATGAACATAACTAGCATATAGGAGAAATAAGTATATAAGCATATAAGAGAAATCATGTTAAGACTAATCATGTTAAACCTTAGGTTAAGTAAATTCCTTTCTTGATTGTAATTCACTACAACCTCACCCTATAGGAATGCAACTTTATTTGGAGGGTGGTGCCTGAAAAAATCACTCCTGGAAAAATAAGTTTTCTGGTTAACTGACCGGTATCAGAAAGGGCCATAAAATGTCAGCCGACCTCATGGTCAGAAGATGATGTAAAAACTCATAAGACCTTTGTATAATTTTATATGAAACACCTGATTGTGACAAGGGTCAGGTCTGCTGACCTCTGTGTGACTCTGTATTCATCCCTAAGTGTAACAAAAGGTATATAAACAAACCTGAAAAATAAAGAAATTGGATCAGTTTCAGAAAGACTGATTCCCTCATGTCGTTCCTTTCTGCTCCCCAACTTTCTGGCCGAATTTCCATCTGGATTGTGGGTGCCCTCCGTGTATGCTTATTTGCCCCAGTTTTCAAGCCCACATGTGGCACCAGTGGCCTAATGCAGATGGTGCAAATTCCTTGTCCGGAATTTTATTGGTACCCCATATAAACCAAGTTATTCAGCCCCTTTCTCTCTCTCCTACTGTTTTCTGGCCGAATTCCCGTCTGGTGCAAAGGACCCACCAAGCCTATTAATTTTGCCTGGGCTTCTAAGATCGGACCAGGGGGGCCTCAGTGCCTCCTCTCCTTTGGGAGAATGGGAAGACACCTGCAGCCTACATAGGTGGTGATTGGTACCCTGTGTTAACCAAGTTATTCGGCCTCTTTTTCTCTGCTAAATTCTTAGTCCCTCTCTATCTGTAATTAGATAAGTTTTCCTAGGATGCCTACTCTGCCCCCACCTTCGAATTACCCTGGATCCATCGGGGCTGGACCCTGGCAATAATGTAGTTACTCCTGCTTTATTTTGATTGTTATTAGCATGGTATACCTTTCTCAAACTATTTACTTTAAATGTATATATGTCTTTATATTTTAAAGAGGATTTCTTACAGACAACATATAGTTGGTGTTATAGACTGAATACTTATGTACACCTAAATTTCATGGTGAAATTATACCTCCAATGTAATGGTATTAGGAATGGACATTTTGGAAGATAAGTAAGATTAGATTAAGTCATGAGGATGGAGCTTTCATAAATGTGATTATAAAGAAAGAGACCTGAGAGAGCTTGCTTCCTCTCTTACCTATCATGAGATAATACAATGAGAATATGGCCCTCTGAAAGCCAGGAGGCAGGTTTTCAGCAAAACAAGATCTGCCAACATCTTGATATTAAACTTTCCAGCTTTCTGAACTGTGAGTGGTATTCTGTTTTATCAGTCATGACTGTTTAAGATAGTTGGGTCTTATTTCCTTATCACTCTGACAATCTTTTTTAAATTGGTACATTAAATCAATGACATTGCAATAATTATTGATGTAATTGGATTAATATCCACTTTTCTGTTACTCCTTTCTAATTGTTTCTTTTCTTCTTTGTTCTTATTTCTGTCTTCTAATTTTTTTCTGTCTTTTGTAGTTTTATTAACATTAGAACACTTTATGTAGTTTCATTTTCTTTCTTCTCAGCATATAAGCTACACTCCTTCTATTATTACTTGTCTTTTAATAGTGATTGCCCTAAAATTTGCAATGTACATTTACAATTAATCTAAGTCAACTTTCAAGTGACTCTATACTAATTTATACGTGTAATGTATGTATACTTGTATGTACAAGGTAGTACAAGAAGGATATAACAATAAAATAACCCTAATTTTTCTCTCCCTTTCCTTTTGTCATAACTTCCATCGATTCTACTAGTACATAAGCATATGCATGAATGCATGCTAAGTCACTTTGTCTGATTCTGTGACCCTAAGGACTGCAGCCTTCCAGGCTCTTCTTTCTATGAGATTCTCCAGTCAAGAATACTGAAGTAGATCACCATGCCCTTCTCCAGAGGATCTTCCTGACCCAGGGATTGAACCTGCATTTCGTATGTCTCTTGCATTGATAGGTGGGTTCTTTACCACTAGCACCACCTGGGAACCCCAAGCATATCCATACTCACCCCTTCAGCCCTAATATTCCCATATTCTGGTTATTTAATTAAATATCATTCTGCAAAGGAATGTTATGGATGTAATTGAAGTCCCAAGTCAGTTAATATCAATAAACAGAAGTTATCTGGGTGGAACTGACTCAATTGAATCCTTTAAAGGCAGAAAATTTTCTGAGGCTGATGGAAGAAAGAGATGTCACAGTTTTCAAGCAGAAGAAGGGTTTAATGGGTCTGCTGTTGCTGTCTTAGAGGATGAAAGGAACCATGTATAAGGAACAGAGAGTGGTTTCTAGGAATAAAGAATGACCCCTGGCTAACAGCCTTTAGGGAAATGGGAACCTCAGTTCTACAACTCCATGTAGCTAAATTTTTCCAACAACTTTAATGAACTAGAAGCAGATATTTTCCTAGACCTACTAGACTATAATTCAGCATGGCTGATATTTTGCTCCTGGTCTTGTGATATACTGAGCAGAGAATGCAGTGGTGTCACTTTAAAATTCAGAAATAGATAATTAGATAAAGAGGATGTGGTTTTGAACTCCAAAGTTTGTGATAACTTGTTATGCAGCAATATTAAAAACCTACATAGTCAAATTAAAATTTGCTAATGAGTGCCGGGAGCCAGCATGAGGAACTCCGCCCATGGCAAAGGTCATGAGGAAGGAGGCTTTGGCATATGCAAAGACGTGATCATGCCTCAGGAAACCCCCTGCACCCGAGCATCTACCCCAAAACCAGAGTCTGTTTTTTGCTATCACCTACACCTTTGACTTTCCGGGGAGCTCTCCCCCATAACCATTTCTCTCGGAGAAGGAGTAAACGTGCAGCTCCAAGGCAATGAAAATTCCTGGGCATGACTAGAGTGCTTCAAATTACAGGACTCCTCTGAAGGTTATCTAGCCTGCCTGTATAGGTTCCTCCAGCCACAACAGCCCCCCAACCATGAGAGGCAGGAGGTGTTTTAGACTTACTAAAGGCAAATTCTTTTGGGAAGTTAGAAATTATTAGTAGAGTGGGTTGGTTGGGAATTATATTGGTGATGGGGTTTTTCATTTGTTTTATCAATAATTGCTGCTAATTCCTGCCTTGGTTGTGACAAGGGTGTCTAAGGTTAAACCTCTCTGCTGACAGACTACCTTGTGTGACAACCTCTCAACCATAAACAGCACAGAGAAGTTTGGAGGATTTTGAAAGTCTTAATTAGCACAAGGCTTTTCTCATTATTGAGTCAATGATTGCCACCAGGCCTCCATATCCTTAGGCACCTAGGAATATATTAATCAATGTATTTGGAATATAAAAAAGGAAATATAGTAGTTTTTGATGTTAGCAATACTAGACTTTTTGAATTAATGAATTTTATCTTTCGTTATAGATAACTGAACTTTGTTATAGATCACTGTGTCCTCACTATGCAAAAATGTAACTTTATCACTATCTTAAGACTAAGTAGATCTTAAAAGAAACATTGGTGAAAGGATTTTTATTTGTTGGGCTGATGTTTGCTGCTAAATCTCCATATTCCCTGCCCTTATAATGAATATAACTAGCATATAGGAGAAATAAGTATTAACCTTTAAGCATATAGGAGAAATAGGTATTAACCATTAAGATTGATCATGTTAACCTTGGGTTAAATAAATTCCTTTCTTGAGTGTAACTCACTACACCTTCACCCTATAGGACTGCAACTTGATTTAGTGGGTGGTGCCTGGTTTAAGAAAAAAAAAAAAAACCCTTGAAAAAAATAAGTTTTTTGGTTATCAGAAAGAAAGGTTTGTAAATGTCAATAGACAGAAATGGCTTGAAGATGATGTAAAACCCCTAAGACCTTTTTTATGTAAAGCACCTGATTGTGATAAAGGTCAGGACTGCTGACCCCCGTGTGACTCTGTATTCATCCCTATGTGTAACAAAAGGTATATAAGAAAACCTGAAAAATAAAGAAATAGGATCAGTTCCTGGAAAGACTGACGCTCCCATGTCATTCTTTATTGCTCCCCGTTTTTCCGGCTGAATTCCCATCTGGAGCATGGATGCTATTCCATGTGAACCAAGTAATTCAGCCTCTTTTTCTCCACTAATTTTCCTACTACACTATCCGTTTCTAATCTCTCTATATATCTGTAATTAAATATGTATTTTTCCAAGGATGCCAACTCCATCCCCACCTTCAAATCACCCTGGATCCACTGGAGCTGGACCCCAGCAAATAAGTTGTACTTGCATAAGACTTAGAAGGCAAAAGTCAGGCATAGATCTTCTAAAATGGCTTTTTAGTTTCCTGGATGGTGAAAATTGGGGTACATGAGTCTCTTTTAATTCTGGTTTCCTCGGTATGTATGCCCAGCAGTGGGATTGCTGGGTCATAAGGCAGTTCTATTTGCAATTTTTTAAGGAATCTCCACACTGTTTTCCATAGTGGCTGTACTAGTTTGCATTCCCACCAACAGTGTAAGAGGGTTCCCTTTCTCCACATCCTCTCCAGCATTTATTGCTTCTAGACTTTTGGATCGCAGCCATTCTGACTGGTGTGAAATGGTACCTCATTGAGGTCTTGATTTGCATTTCTCTGATAATGAGTGATGTTGAGCATATTTTCATGTGTTTGTTAGCCATCTGTATGTCTTCTTTGGAGAAATGCTTATTTAGTTCTTTGGCCCATTTTTGATTGGGTCATTTATTTTTTCTGGAGTTGAGCTACATAAGTTGCTTGTATGTTTTTGAGATTAGCTGTTTGTCAGTTGCTTCATTTGCTATTGTTTTCTCCCACTCAGAAGCCTTTATTTTCACCTTACTTATAGTTTCCTTTGTTGTGCAGAAGCTTTTAATTTTAATTAGGTCCCATTTGTTTATTTTTACTTTTATTTCCAGTATACTGGGAGGTGGATCATAGAGGATCCTGCTGTGATTTATGTCGGAGAGTGTTTTGCCTATGTTCTCCTCTAGGAGTTTTATAGTTTCTGGTCTTACATTTAGATCTTTATTCCATTTTGAGTTTATTTTCGTGTGGGGTGTTAGAAAGTGATCTAGTTTCATTCTTCTACAAGTGGTTGACCAGGTTTCCCAGCACCACTGGTTAAAGAGATTGTCTTTACTCCATTGGATATTCTTGCCTCCTTTGTTGAAGATAAGGTGTCCATAGTTGTGTGGGTTAATCTCAGGGCTTTCTATTTTGTTCCATTGATCTATATTTCTGTCTTTGTGCCAGTACCATACTCTCTTAATGTCTGTGGTTTTGTGGTAGAGCCTGAAGTCAGGCAAGTTGATTCTTCCAGTTCCATTCTTCTTTATCAAGATTGCTTTTGCTATTAGAAGTTTCTTGTATTTCCATACAAATCTTGAGATTATTTGATCTAGTTCTGTGAAAAATACTGCTGGTAGCTTGATAGGGATTGCATTGAATATGTAGATTGCTTTGGGTTGTATACTCATTATCACTATATTGACTCTTCTGATCCATGAGCATGGTATATTTCTCTATCGATTAGTGTCCTCTTTGATTTCTTTCATCAGTATGTTATAGTTTTCGATATACAGGTCTTTAGTTTTTTTAAGTAGATATATTCCTAAGTATGGAATCACAGATAAATAGCCTGGAGACAAGGATTGAGAAGATGCAAGAAACGTTTAACAAGGTCCTAGAAGAAATAAAAACAGTTAACATATAAAGAATACTGCAATAAATGAGATCAGAAACACTCTGGATGCAACAAATAGTAGAATAACAGGGGAAGAAGATAGAATTACTGAAATAGAAGATAGAATGATAGAAATAAATGAATCAGTGAGAAAAAAAAAACGAATTAAAAGAAATGAGGACAACCTCAGAGACCTCCAAGACAATAAGAAACGTTCCAGCATTCGAATTATAGGAGTCCCAGAAGAAGACAAAAAGAAAGACAATAAGAAAATATTTAAGGAGATTATAGTTGAAAACTTCCCTAAAATGGGGAAGGAAATAATCACCCAAGTCCAAGAAACCCAGAAAGTGCCAAACAATATAAATCCAAGGCAAAACACCCCAAGACATATATTAATAAAATTAACAAAGACTAAACACAAAGAACAAATGTTAAAAGCAGCAAGGGAAAAACAACAAATAACACACAAGGGGATAGGCAATCCCCATAAGAATAACTGCAGATATTGCAATAGAAACTCTTCAGGCCAGGAGGGAATGGCAAGACATACTTAAAGTGTTGAAAGAAAATAACCTCCAGCCCAGACTACTGTAACCAGCAAGGATCTCATTCAAATATGAAGGAGAAATCAAAAGCATTACAGACAAGCAAAAGCTGAGAGAATTCAGCACCACCAAACCAGCTCTCCAACAAATGCTAAAGGATAGACTTTAGATAGGAAACACAAAAAGGGCATATAAACCTGAACCCAAAACATTAAAGTAAATGGCAACAGGTGCATACTTATCAATAATTACCTTAAATGTAAATGGGTTGAATGCCCCAACCAAAAGGCAAAGCCTGGCTGAATGGATACAAAAACAAGATCCTATATATGCTGCTTACAAGAGACCCACCTCAAAACAACGGACACATACAGACTGAAAGTGAAGGGCTGGAAAAAGATATTTCATGCAAATGGAGACCAAAAGAAAGCAGGAGTAGCACTACTTGTATCTGATAAAATAGACTTAAAACAAAGGCTGTGAAAAGAGACAAAGAAGGCCATTACATAATGATTAAAGGATCAATCCAAGAAGAAGATATAATAATTATAAATATATATGCACCCAACATAGGAGCACCGCAATATGAAGAAAAATGCTAACAAGCATGAAAGGGGAAATTAATAATAGCACAATAATAGTGGGAGACTTTAATACCCCACTCACACCTATGGACAGATCAACTTTACAGAAATTTAACAAAGAAATGCAAACTTTAAATCATACAATAGACCAGTTAGATCTAATTGATATCTATAGGACATTTCACCCCAAAACAATGAATTTCACCTTTTTCTCAAGTGCACACAGAACCTTTTCCAGAATAGATCACATCCTAGGCCATAAATCTAACCTTGATAAATTAAAAAAAATCGGAATCATCCAATCATCTTTTCTGACCATAATGCACTAAGGTAAGATCTCAATTACAGGAGAAAAACTATTAAAAATTTCAACATTTGGAGACTGAACAACACCTTTCTGAATAGCCAACAAATCACAGAAGAAATCAGAAAAGAAATCAAAACATGCATAGAAACGAATGAAAATAAAAACACAACTACACAAAACCTGTGGGACACTGTAAAAGCAGTGCTAAGAGGAAAGTTCATAGCAATACAGGCATAACTCAAGAAACAAGAAAAAAATCAAATAAATAACCTAACTCTACACCTAAAGCAACTAGAAAAGGAAGAAATAGAGAACCCCAGAGTTAGTAGAAGGAAAGAAATCTTAAACATTAGGGCAGAAATAAATGCAAAAGAAAGAAAAGAGACCATAGCAAAAATCAACAAAGCAAAAACCTGGTTCTTTGAAAGGATAAATAAAATTGACAAACCATTAGCCAGACTCATCAAGAAACAAAGAGAAAAAAAATCAAATCAACAAAATTAGAAATGAAAATGGAGAGATCACGACAGACAACACAGAAATACAAAGAATCATAAGAGACTACTATCAGCAATTATATGCCAATAAAATGGACAACTTGGAAGAAATGGACAAATTCTTAGAAAATACAACTTTCCAAAACTGAACCAGGAAGAAATAGGAAATCTTAACAGACCCATCACAAGCATGGAAATTGAAACTGTAATCAGAAATCTTCCAGCAAACAAAAGCCCAGGTCCAGACAGCTTCACAGCTGAATTCTACCAAAAATTTCGAGAAGAGCTAACACCTATCTTACTGAAACTATTCCAGAAAATTGCAGAGGAAGGTAAACTTCCAAACTCATTCTATGAGGCCACCATCACCCTAATAGCAAAACCTGACAAAGATGCCACAGAAAAAGAAAACTACAGGCCAATATCACTGATGAACATAGATGCAAAAATCCTTAACAAAATCCTAGCAATCAGAATCCAGCAACATATTAAAAAGATCATACACCATGACCAAGTGGGCTTTATCCCAGGGATGCAAGGATTCTTCAATATCTGCAAATCAATCAATGTAATTCACCACATTAACAAATCGAAAAATAAAAGTCATATGATTATCTCAATAGATGCAGAGAAGGCCTTTGACAAAATTCAACATCCATTTATGATAAAAACTCTCCAGAAAGCAGGAAAAGAAGGAACGTACCTCAACATAATAAAAGCTATATATGACAAATCCACATCAAACAATATCCTCAATGGTGAAAAATTGAAAGCATTTCCCTTAAAGTCAGGAACAAGACAAAGGTGCCCACTTTCACGACTACTATTCCATGTAGTTCTGGAAGTTTTGGCCACAGCAATCAGAGCAGAAAAAGAAATAAAAGGAATCCAAATTGGAAAAGAAGAAGTAAAACTCTCACTGTTTGCAGATGACATGATCCTCTACATAGAAAATCCTAAAGACTCGACCAGAAAACTACTAGAGCTAATCAATGAATATAGTAAAGTTGCAGGATATAAAATCAACACCCAGAAATCCCTTGCATTCCTATACATTAATAATGAGAAAGTAGAAAAAGAAGTTAAGAAAACAATTCCAATCACCATTGCAATGCCTCTGCTTTTGAATATGCTATCTAAGTTGGTCATCAATTTCCTTCCAAGGAGGAAGCATCTTTTAATTCCATGGCTGTAGTCACCATCTACAGTGATTTTGGAGCTCCCTCCCCCAAAAAAAATGTGACACTATTTCCACTGTTTCCCCATCTATTTTCCATGAAGTGATGGGACCAGATGTCATGATCTTCGTTTTCTGAATGTTGAGCTTTAAGCCAACTTTTTTGCTCTCCTCTTTCACTTTCATCAAGAGACTTTTAGTTCCTCTTCACTTTCTGCCATAAGGGCGATGTCATCTGCATATCTGAGTTTATTGACTTTCTCCCGGCAATCTTGATTCCAGCTTGTGTTTCTTCCAGCCCAGTGTTTCTCATGATGTACTCTGCATATAAGATAAATAAGCAGGGTGAAAATATACAGCCTTGATGTACTCCTTTTCCTATTTGGAACCAGTCTGTTGTTCCATGTCCAGTTCTAACTGTGGCTTCCTGACCTGCATACAGATTTCTCAAGAGGCAGGTTAGGTGGTCTGGTATTCCCATCCCTTTCAGAATTTTCCACAGTTTATTGTGATCCACACAAAGGCTTTGGCATAGTCACTAAAGCAGAAATAGATGTTTTTCTGGAACTCTGTTGCTTTTTCCATGATCCAGTGGATGTTAGCAATTTGATCTCTGGTTCCTTTGTCTTTTCTAAAACCACCTTGAACATCTGGAAGGTCACGGTTCACATACTGCTGAAGCCTGTCTTGGAGAATTTTGAGCATTACTTTACTAGCATGTGAGATGAGTGCAATTGTGCTGTAGTCTGAGCATTCTTTTACATTGCCTTTCTTTGGTACTGGAATGAAAACTGACCTTTTCCAATCCTGTGACCACTGTGGAAAATATTAGCACTTTTAATATGTCTGTTTTGAGGAGTACTCTGTGGCAAATATTAGCACTTTTAATATATCTGTTCTGAGGAGTACTAATACTGGTTCCAGTATCAAAGCTCTAGTAAAATCTTGAGCTTCATCCTACAGCTCTTGTAATAACCTTTTAAATACTGAATTTACTATATTAAGTCCCTTTCTACTTAAAATATTCGGAATAGTTTCTATTTCCTAAATCAAGGCCTGACAAAGTGAAGCTGGAAGAAATTCAGGTAATAAAGCTTCAAGATTGGGAATCTGGGATAGGTTATCTTACCTGATTGTGTATAAAACTAGTGCAGATCTTGTTACTATTGGAGAATGTATCACTGTTAGTTCATAGCAAGCAGTGATCAATAGTTATTTAAATTTTCACTGGTGACTGTAATGAAGAAGACAGTGTTTTATGATACACTATTGGAATGAGGAACACAATGTTTGTGGGTCAGATGTCTATTTCTGACTGCACTTGAGAGCTTCAGGAAATAAAATGGTATAATGAGGCTGACAAATTATTGGTTTGGGATTTCTCCATTCAGCTAAAGCCACTATAGGTAACTGAGATATCATAGGATAAAGGATTCCCACTGGCTACTGGTAGAAACCTACATAAATTCTAATATTTATATTGAAGCTTTCCCAAGTTATAACCACAAAGAAAGTTCAGATTAACAGTAAGCATGTATATAAAATAAATCTACTTTAAATATAAGAAAATGTACAAATTAAAAGTATTAATAAATGGATGGATAAAAATATGATACTAAACCCTATCAAAATAAAATGGAATAGCTAAATTAATATCAGACAGAGAAGATTTCACAGCAAAGAAAGTTATCTGGGAAAAAGTGCATTAAAGCTTATTTAAGGGGTGGATTTTCTAAGAAGACATAACAACCCTTAACATATATGCACCTATGTTAGGTTTGTCTAACAGAACCAATAATATATATTAAGAATTTTGTCACATGATTATGAAAAATGAAAAGAACGACTCTCTGGTGTCTGCAAGTTGGAGAAACAGGAAAGCCAGTGCTGTAATACCAGTCTGAGTTTGAAGCTCTGAGTACCAGGGTAGTTGATAGAATAAATCCCAATCCAAAAACATGAGAAAATCAGTATCCCAGCTAGAGTAGTCAGACAGAAAGAACATGGAATGAATTACTCTTTTATCTTTTTGTTTTATTCAGGCTCTCAATAAATTGAATGATGCCCACCCACACTGTGGAAGGACATTCTGCTTCATCCAGTTCGCCATTCAAATGCTAATCTCATGTGGAAAAGCCCTGACAATCACACCCATAAATAATGTCTAATTTGGGCACTTCTTGGCCAAGTTCAGTTGACACATCAAATTAACCATCACAAGCCCATACATTGTCAACTTGGCACCTATATTCATGTTCTGAAACCTTGTTCAGTCTCCAAATCAAGACAGTTCAGTTCAGTTCAGTCCAGTCGCTCAGCTGTGTCTGACTCTTTGCGACCCCATGAATCACAGCACGCCAGGCCTCCTTGTTCATCACCATCTCTCGGAGTTCACTCAGACTCATGTCCATAGAGTCAGTGATGCCATCCAGCCATCTCATCCTCGGTCGTCCCCTTTTCCTCCCGCCCCCAATCCCTCCTAGCATCAGAGTCTTTTCCAATGAGTCAACTCTTCGCAGGAGGTGGCCATAGTACTGAAGTTTCAGCTTTAGCATCATTCCTTCCAAAGAAATCCCAGGGCTGATCTCCTTCAGAATGAAGTGGTTGGATCTCCTTGTAGTCCAAAGGACTCTCAAGAGTCTTCTCCAACACCACAGTTCAAAAGCATCAATTCTTCGGCACTCAGCCTTCTTCTCAGTCCAACTCTCACATCCATACACGACCACAGGAAAACCATAGCCTTGACTGGACGGACCTTAGTCGGCAAAGTAATGTCTCTGCTTTTGAATATGCTATCTAGGTTGGTCATAACTTTCCTTCCAAGGAGTAAGCGTCTTTTAATTTCATGGTTGCAGTCATATTTGAGTGATTTTGGAGCCCCAAAATAAGGTCTGACACTGTTTCCACTCTTTCCCCATCTATTTCCCATGAAGTGATGGAGTGGATGCCATGATCTTCGTTTTCTGAATGTTGAGCTTTAAGCCAACTTTTTCACTCTCCTCTATCACCTTCATCAAGAGGCCCTTTAGCTCCTCTTCACTTTCTGCCATAAGGGTGGTGTCATCTGCATATCTGAGGTTATTGATATTTCTCCCAGTAATCTTGATTCCAGCTTGTGTTTCTTCCACCCCAGCGTTTCTCATGATGTACTCTGCATAGAAGTTAAATAAGCAGGGTGATAGTATACAGCCTTGATGTACTCCTTTTCCTATTTGGAACCAGTCTGTTGTTCCATGTCCAGTTCTAACTGTTGCTTACTGACCTGCATACAGATTTCTCAAGAGGCAGGTCAGGTGGTATGGTATTCCCATCTCTTTCAGAATTTTCCACAGTTTATTGTGATCCACATAGTCAAAGACTTTGGCATAGTCAATAAAGCAGAAATAGATGTTTTTCTGGAACTCTCTTGCCTTTTCCATGATCCAGTGGATGTTGGCAATTTGATCTCTGGTTCCTCTGCCTTTTTAAAACCATCTTGAACATCAAGAATTTCATGGTTCACTTACTGCTGAAGCCTGGCGTGGAGAATTTTCAGCATTACATTACTAGCATGTGACATGAGTGCAATTGTGCGGTAGTTTGAGCATTCTTTGGCATTGCCTTTCTGTGGAATTGGAATGAAAACTGAGCTTTTCCAGCCCTGTGGCCACTGCTGAGTTTTCCAAATTTGCTGGCATATTGAGTGCAGCACTTTCCCAGCATCATCTTTCAGGATTTGAAACAGCTCAACTGCAATTCCATCACCTCCACTAGCTTTGTTTGTAGTGGTGCTTTCTAAGGCCCACTTGACTTCACATTCCAGCATGTCTGGCTCTAGATGATTGATCACATCATCATGATTATCTGGGTCTTGAAGATCTTTTTGTACACTTCTTCCATGTATTCTTGCCACCTCTTCTTAATATCTTCTGCTTCAATTAGGTCCAGACCATTTCTGTCTTTTATTGAGCCCATCTTTGCATGAAATGTTCCCTTGATATCTCTAATTTTCTTGAAGAGATCTCTAGTCTTTCCCATTCTGTTGTTTTCCTCTATTTCTTTGCATTGATTGCTGAAGAAGGCTTTCTTTTCTCTTTTTGTTATTCTTTGGAACTCTGCATTCAGATGCTTGTATCTTTTCTTTTCTCCTTTGCTTTTTGCCTCTCTTCTTTTCACAGCTATTTGTAAGGCTTCCCCAGACAGCCATTTTGTTTTTTTGCATTTCTTTTCCATGGGGATGGTCTTGATCTCTGTCTCCCATACAGTGTCACAAACCTCATTCCATAGTTCATCAGGCACTCTATCTATCAGATCTAGGCCCTTAAATCTATGTCTCACTTCCACTGTATAATCATAAGGGATTTGATTTAGATCATACCTGAATGGTCTAGCGGTTTTCCCCACTTTCTTCAATTTCAGTCTGAATTTATCAATAAGGAGTTCATGATATGAGCAAAGTCAGATCCTGGTCTTGTTTTTGTTGACTGTATAGCTTCTCCATCTTTGGCTGCATAGAATATAATCAACCTGATTTCGGTGTTGACCATCTGGTGATGTCCATGTGTAGAGTCTTCTCTTGTTTTGTTGGAAGAGGGTGTTTGCTATGACCAGTGCATTTTCTTGGCAAAACTCTATTAATCTTTGCCTTGCTTCATTCCACATTCCAAGCCGAAATTTGCCTTTTACTCCAGGTGTTTCTTGACTTCCTACTTTAGCATTCCAGTCCCCTATAATGAAAAGGGACGTCTTTTTTGGGTGTTAGTTCTAAAAGGTCTTGTAGGTCTTCATAAAACCGTTCAACTTCAGCTTCTTCAGCATTACTGGTTGGGGCATAGACTTGGATAACTGTGATATTGAATGGTTTGCCTTGGAAACGAACAGAGATCATTCTGTCGTTTTTGAGATTGCATCCAAGTACTGCATTTTGGACTCTTTTGTTGACCATGATGGCTACTCCATTTCTTCTGAGGGATTCCTGCCTGCAGTAGTAGATATAATGGTCATCTGAGTTAAATTCACCCATTCTAGTCCATTTTAGTTTACTGATTCCTAGAATGTCAATGTTCACCCTTGCCATCTCTTGTTTGACCACTTCCAATTTGCCTTGATTCATGGGCCTGACATTCCAGGTTCCTACATAATATTGCTCTTTACAGCATCAGATCTTGCTTCTGTCACCGGTCACATACACAACTGGGTATTTTTTTTTGCTTTGACTCCATCCCTTCACTCTTTCTGGAGTGTTTTCTCCACTGATCTACAGTAGCATATTGGGCCCCTACTGACCTGGGGAGTTACTCTTTCAGTATTTTATCATTTTGCCTTTTCATGCTGTTCATGCGATTCTCAAGGCAAGAATACTGAAGTGGCTTGCCATTGACAGTAACAAGGTTATAATTTCACCTACCATGATACAACTGTCCTATGTACAATAAAATGCAATAATGCTGTCCCCAGAAAATGAGGTACAGTCTTCGAGTGATATTCATTCTTCTCCTTGATATCCTGTAACAAAAATGCTATCATGTAAAATTAAAACTACTTAAATACTATGATAGAAAATCAATATGCCTTAAGTTACATAATAAAGGATTAAAAGAGTTAAGAACAAAAAAAATATTTGTTATATAAGCATATTAATAACAAAAGCATAAATAAACACCCTAGGATTTTACCTATATGAATTAGAAGAACTTTTGGGGGCCAAAATAGAATAAAATTATAAATTAATAAAATAAAAAAACTTGGAAACATCCAAAGTGAAGTGAAGTGAAGTTGCACAGTTGTATCCAACTCTTTGTGACCCCATGGACTATAGCCCACCAGGCTCCTCAGTCCATGGAATTTTTAGGCAAGATTACTGGAGTGGGTTGCCATTTCCTTCTCAGTAGATCTTCCCAACCCAGGCATCAAACCCGGGTCTCCCCACGGCAGGCAGACGCTTTACCATTTGAGCCACCAGGGAGATCCGAAAAATCCAAAAGTATAACAAAATTAAGCAACACAGTCCAGAACAACCAAAGGATCAAAGAAGAAACCAAAGGAACATCAGAAAACAAAATTACACAAAAGAATTAAATTGAAACAATGCAAAGTTTATTTGGTGTTTGCTGTTCAGTCAGTCAGTCATGTCTGACTCTTTGTGACCCCATGGACTTCAGCATGCCAGGCTTCCCTGTCCTTCACTATCTCCAGAGTTTGCTCAAACTTGCATCCATTGTGTTGGTGATACCATCTAGCCATCTCATCCTCTGTTGTCCTCTTCTCCTCATGCCCTCAATCTCCCCCAGATTTAGGTCATTTCTGAGTCAGCTCTTCACATCAGATGGCCAAAGTATTGGAGTTTCAGTTTCAACATTATTCCTTCCAATGAATATTCAGAGTTGATTTCCTTCAGGATTGACTGGTTTGATGTCTTTGCTGTCAAGGGACTTGCAAGAGTCTTTTCCAGCACTGCAGTTTGAAAGTATTAATTCTTCTGTGCTCAGCCTTCTTCATGGTACAATTGTCACATCTGTACACAATCATAGCTTTGACTATATTGACCCTTGTCAGCAAAATGATGTCTCTGTTTTTTCAATATGCTGTATAGGTTACTCATAGCTCTTCTTCCAAGGAGTAAGCATCTTTTAATTTCATGACTGCAGTCATGGTCCATAGTGATTTTGGTGCCCATGAAAATAAAGTCTGTCACTGCTTCCATTTTTTTTTCAATCTATTTTCCGTGAAATGATTGGACCAGATGCCATGATCTTAGTTTTCTAAATGCTGAGCTTTAAGCCAGCTATTTCACTCTACTATTGCACCTTCATCAAGATGTTCTTTAGTTCCTCTTTGCTTTCTTCCATAATTGTGGTATCATCTGCATATCTGAGGCTATTGATATTTCTCCCAGCAATCTTTATTCTAGTTTGTGTTTCAACAAGCATGGGATTAATAGGTGGGATTAATTAAATATAACTTTATATCCCAAAACAGCAGAATACACATTCTTTTCAAGTACACATGGAATGTTCTCCAGGATAGATCACATGCTAGGCCACAAAACAAGTCTCAACAAATTTAAGAGGATTGAATAGATAGCAATCATTTTTTTTTCCTGAGCATAAGAGCATGAAAGTACAAATAATTTACATTAAATAAACAACAACAAACACGTGGAGACTAAACAACATACTATGGAAAATCCAATGGGTCAGTACAGAAAACAAAGAGGAAATCAGAAAATACTTTGAGACAAATGACAATGGAAAAACAGCACTTCAAAATCTACAAAATAGAGGAAAAGCAGTAATATGGAAAAATTATAGAGCAATGTAAGACTTCTTCAAAAATCAAGATGAATCTCAAATAAACACCCTAGGATTTTACCTATAGGAATTAGAAAAAAATGAGTACAGAGAAAGAAAGCCCAAAATAAACAAGGAGAAGGAAATAATAAATATCGGTGAGGAAATAGAGATAAAAGACAATAGAAAATATCAATAAACCAAGCACTAATTCTTTGAAAAAGAGAAACTAAATTGATAAACATTTAGCCTGATTCATCAAGAAAAGAGAAATCGCAAATAAACAAAATAAGAAATGAAAGAAGAGAAATAACATTTGATACCACAGAGATACAAAAAACATCATAAAAAAATATTATTGTTAAGTCACCCAGTCATGTCTGACTCTTTGCAACCCCATGGACTGCAGCATGCCAGGCCTCCTGTCCCTCACCATCTCTCAGAGCTTGCACGAGTTCATGTCAATTGCATCAATGATGCCACCGAGCTATCTCATCCTCTGATTCCCTCTTCTCCTTTTGCCCTCCATCTTTTCCAGCATCAGGGACATTTTCAGTGAGTACCAAGCATTCCAGGTTCTTATGCAATGTAATACTTTTCTGTGCAGCTTCAGATTTTACTTTCATCACCAGACATATCCACAGTTGATTGTCTTTTCTGCTTTGGCCCAGTTAGCTTTATTCTTTCTGGGATTATTAGTAACTGTCTTCCACTCTTTCCCAGTAAGATTATTGGACCCCTTTTGACCTGGAGGACTCATCTTTCAGTGTTATATCTTTGTGTCTTTTTATACAATTCATGAGGTTCTCACAGCAAGTATACTGGGGTGCCTTCCCATTTCCTCCTCTAGTGGATCATATTTTATCATAAGTTTCAACTATGATCAATCTGAATATTACAAACAGCTGAATGTCAACAAATTGGACAACCTGGAAGAAATGAACATATTTCTTAAAAAAAAAATTAACATTCCAAGACTAAATCAAGAAGAAACAGGCAATTTGATAAAAACCAATTGTTAGTAGTGAAATTGAAAATTTAATTTAAAAACTTCTAGCAAACAAAAGTCCTGGACAAAACAGTGCTTCACAGAGGAATTCTGCCAATCATAGGAAAAAAAAAAAAACTAGTAAATATCTTTTTCAAATTACCCCCAAAAGGAGAAGAAGACGAACACTCTGAAACTCATTCTACAAGGACACCATTACTTTGACATAAAAATTAAGTAAAGATACTACAAAAAAAGAGAAACACACAAGATCATTATATTGCTGAATATAGATGTACAAATTCTCAACAAAATGTTAGCAAACCAAATTCAGTAATACATGAAAAGGATCATGCATCATGATCAAATTAAATTTATTTCAGGGATGCAAGGATGCTTTGATATTCTCAAAAAGTTCAATTCAAATAATTCACTCCTACTTTTCATGTAGCTAAAACTGTCATCATATGTGCTCACTAAGCTATGAGGGAATCAATATATTTTAGGAAGATCATACTAATATTATGCTTATTTCCTCTTCTTAGCATGATGTGGTTTGTTAAGGTTGTTCCATAGAAATATAATTTGCATCCCTTGATTTATATTAGCATGATTTAATTGTTTTCCTTTTAAAATCAGAAACACATTTTGTTAAATGTTTCTTGTTTCTGAGTACCAGGAGAAAAGGAGAGTATAGCATAGCAATATTAAATTGTATATTAGAGCAAGATAAAAAGCATTATTGTGCTTAAAAAAATCTTCTTAGTAGCCAACTGTTGCCTGTGTGGTCAGGATATGACATTAACAATAAGAAAGGGCAACTAAAATATACAGTTAATTAATAAAACATAATAAAATAACATTTAAAAATGATGAGGCCCCATGCAAAATCTGCTTAAGATTTAAGGGACAGAAACCTTACACTATGGCACTTTGTTCCTGAGGTATAAAGAACACAAAACTGATAAAAATATAAATCTATGTAACTTGATAATTATTTTGTTACCATCCCTTTGTGTCATCCCAGTACAACAGCCCCGAGCATCCTGTATCATGCATAGAATCCAATTGGGAGAGAGGTGGGAGGGGAGTTCAGGATGGGGAACATGTGTACACCCATAGTGGATTCATGTTGATGTATGGCAAAGACAATAAAAATATTGGAAAGTAATTAGCCTCCAATTAAAATAAATTTATATTAAAAATAATTATGCTGTTACTGGCTTCTCTTGAAATAGTGGAAGATCTGACAAACTTGGCCTTACGTGTTTGAATGGGAATAATTGGCATGTTGTATTGTAAAGGTGAAATGTGCTCTTTAGTTTACCATAATCTTTACAATTACTTGCATTTCTTATATTGAGGGTAACATTTTAAGTTACCTTTGTCATACTACTTGAATAAATAAGTAAAAGCATGCTACTGATAAGTTAAAATCATTTGGAGAGTGAACTAATCATCAGGAAAATAATCAATATGAAGTTTAAATAAGTGTAAAATAATGTATGAAAAGTAGTAAGTGATTTCCAAGGTAGTAATATTATACATTTTGCAACAATAAAAAATTTTAAATTGTCTTTCCATTCATAATTTGTGATCTATTCATTTCCAAAGCCTCAGAGGTCAGTGATAATTTCAAGTGTTTATTGACTAAAGAAACATCAGGGGTACATCACGTGTGTTCATAAAAGATTTGCTTCCTTTCATGGGGTAAAATTTATAAAAGTTTAGCTATGTGCCCACTGAGTGAGCTGACCAGTTCTGCATAGGTTCCTCTCTGTCTCAAACAAAGACTTTTCAATAATTTTTTATCTCTTTTGATACATATATAAATCATGTTTCTCAACTGAGATCTGTGATAAATTCTACATTGTACAGGAAATCAATTTAGGTTTTTGAATATTGAGTAGTTAATAACTCACCCTTGTTATGCAACATCGACTATTTCTTTTAATGATCCTGGGGAGGATAACCAGAGTAATAGTCGAATAAAAATTGGCTACTTACCAATAGTTTCACGGTTCACATATTGCTGAGGCCTGGCTTGCAGAATTTTGAGCATTACTTTAATAGCATGTGAGGTGAGTGCAATTGTGAAGTATTTTGAGCTATCTTTGACATTGCTTTTCTTTGGAATTGGAATGAAAACTGAGCTTTTCCAGTCCTGTGGCCACTGCTGAATTTTCCAAATTTGCTGGCATATTGAATGCAGCACTTTCACAGCATCATCTTTCAGGATTTGAAACAGCTCCACTGGAATTCCATCACCTCCACTAGCTTTATTCATAGTGATGCTTTCTAAGGCCCACTTGACCTCACATTCCAAGATGTCAGGCTCTAGATGAGTGATCACATCATCATGATCATCTGGGTCGTGAAGATCTTTTTGTACAATTGTTCTGTGTATTATTGCCACCTCTTCTTAATATCTTCTGCTTCTGTTAGGACCAGCCCATTTCTGTCCTTTATCGAGCCCATCTTTGCATGAAATGTTCCCTTGGTATCTTTGATTTTCAAGAAGAGATCTCTAGTCTTTCCCATTCTGTTGTTTTCCTCAATTTCTTTGCATTTATTGGTGAAAAAGGCTTTCTTATCTCTTCTTGCTATTCTTTGGAACTCTGCATTCAGATGTTTATATCTTTTCTTTGCTCCTTTGCTTTTTGCCTCTCTTCTTTTCACAGCTATTTGTAAGGCCTTCCCAGACAACCAATTTGCTTTTTAGCATTTTTTTTCCATGACGGTGGTCTTGATCCTTGTCTCCTGAACAATGTTACGAACCTCATTTCATAGTTCATCAGGCACTCTATCTATCAGATCTAGGCCCTTAAATCTATTTCTCACTTCCACTGTATAATCATAAGGGATTAGATTTAGGTCATACCTGAATGGTCTAGCAGATTTCCCTACTTTCTTCAATTTCAGTCTGAATTTCATAATAAGGAGTTCATGATGTGAGCTAAGTCAGATCCTGGTCTTGTTTTTGTTGAATGTATAGAGCTTCTCCATCTTTGGCTACATAGAATATAATCAATCGGATTTTGGTGTTGGCCATCTGGTGATGTCCATGTGTAGAGTCTTCTCTTGTGTTGTTGGAAGAGGGTGTTTGCTATGACCAGGGCATTTTCTTGACAAAACTCTATTAGTCTTTCCCCACTTCATTCTGCATTCCAAGGCCAAATTTGCCTGTTACATCAGGTGTTTCTTGACTTCCTACTTTTGCATTCTAGTCCCCTATAATGAAAAGGACATCTTTTTGGGTATTACTTCTAAAAGATCTTGTAGGTCTTCATAAAACCGTTCAACTTCAGCTTCTTCAGCATTACTTGATGCGACATAGACTTGGAATTGCACTCATCTCACATGCTGGTAAAGTAATGCTCAAAATTCTGCAAGCCAGTCTTCAGCAATATGTGAACCATGAACTTCCTGATGTTCAAGCTGGTATTAGAAAAGGCAGAGGAACCAGAGATCAAATTGCCAACATCTGCTGGATCATGGAAAAAGCAAGAGAGTTCCAGAAAAATATCTATTTCTGCTTTATTGACTATGCCAAAGCCTTTGACTGTGTGGATCACAATAAACTGTGAAAAATTCTGAGAGAAATGGGAATACCAGATCATCTGACAAGCCTCTTGAGAAATCTGTATGCAGGTCAAGAAGCAACAGTTAGAACTGGATATGGAACAACAGACTGGTTCTAAATAGCAAAAGGAGTATGTCAAGGCTGTATATTGTCACCATGCTTATTTAACTTCTATGCAGAGTACATGATGAGAAACGCTGGACTGGAAGAAACACAAGCTGGAATCAAGATTGCCGGGAGAATCATCTATAACCTCAGATATGCAGATGAAATCACCCTTATGGTAGAAAGTGAAGAGGCGCTAAAAAGCCTCTTGATGAAAGTCAAAGAGGAGAGTGAAAAAGTTGGCTTAAAGCTCAACATTCAGAAAACGAAGATCATGGCATCCCGTCCCATCACTTCATGGGAAATAGATGGGGAAACAGTGAAAACAGTGTCAGATTTTATTTTTTGGGCTCCAAAATCACTGCAGATGGTGACTGCAGCCATGAAATTAAAAGGCGCTTACTCCTTGGAAGAAAAGTTATGACCAACCTAGATAGCATATTCAAAAGCAGAGACATTACTTTGCCAACTAAGGTCCGTCCAGTCAAGGCTATGGTTTTCCTGTGGTCATGTATGGATGTGAGAGTTGGACTGTGAAGAAGGCTGAGCACCGAAGATTGATGCTTTTGAACTGTGGTTTTGGAGAAGACTCTTGAGAATCCCTTGGACTGCAAGGCGATCCAACCAGTCCATTCTGAAGGAGGTCAATCCTGGGATTTCTTTCGAATTAATGATGCTGAAGCTGAAACTCTAGTACTTTGGCCACCTCATGCGAAGTGTTTACTCACTGGAAAAGACTCTGATGCTGGAAGGGATTGGGGACAGGAGGAGAAGGGGATGACTGAGGATGAGATGGCTGGATGGCATCACGGACTCGATGAATGTGAGTCTGAGTGAACTCTGAGAGATGGTGATGAACAGGGAGGCCTGGCATTTCTGTTCAGTTCAGTTTCAGTTCAGTTCAGTTGCTCAGTCGTGTCCGACTCTTTGCGACTCCATGAATTGCAGCTCGCCAGGCCTTTTGTCTATTACCAACTCCCGGAGTTCACTCAGACTGATGTCCATCGAGTCCTTGATGCCATCCAGCCATCTCATCCTCGGTCGTCCCCTTCTTCTCCTGCCCCCAATCCCTCCCAGCAGCAAAGCCTTTTCCAATGAGTCAACTCTTCGCATGAGGTGGCCACAGTACTGTAGTTTCAGCTTTACCATCATTCCTTCCAAAGAAATCTCAGGGCTGATCTCCTTCAGAATGAACTAGTTGGATCTTCTTGCAGTCCAAGGGACTCTCAAGAGTCTTCTCCATCACCAAAAGCATGAATTCTTCAGCACTCAGCCTTCTTCACAGTCCAACTCTCACATCCATACATGGCAACAGGAAAAATCATAGCCTTGACTAGATGGACCTTAGTCGGCAAAATAATGTCTCTGCTTTTGAAGATGCTATCTAGGTTGGTCATCACTTTTCTTCCAAGGGATAAGAATCTTTTAGTTTCATGGCTGCATTCACCATCTGCAGTGATTCTGGAGCCTCAAAAATAAAGTCTGACACTAGTTCCACTGTTTCCCCATCTATTTCCCATGAAGTGATGGGACTGGATGCCATGATTTTTGTTTTCTGAATGTTGAACTTTAAACCAACTTTTTCAATGTCCTCTTTTATTTTCATCAAGGAAGTTTTTAGTTCCTCTTCACTTCTGCCATAATGGTGGTGTCATCTGCATATCTGAGGTTATTGATTTTTCTCCCAACAATTTTGATTCCAGCTTGTGTTTCTTCCAGTCCAGTGTTAATCATAATGTATTCTACATATAAGTTAAATAAGCAGGATGACAATATATAGCCTTGATATACTCCTTTTGCTGTTTGGAACCAGTCTGTTGTTCCATTCCAGTTCTAACTGTTGCTTCCTGGCCTGCATACAGATTTATCAAGATGTAGTTTAGGTCTGCCAGGAGCCAACGTGAGGAATCCCACCCATGACAACGTAATGCGGAGAGTCCTGATGGGCAAGGCAAATCAGGCCTCAGGTGTTTCCCCTGGAATTTCCTGTGCAGGACCACAAAAACCAAAGTCAGCCTGATTTTATTGTACTGTGCTTTCCACTCTTCTGACGTACTCTGGAAAGAGTTAACTCTGGGCTTCAGTTAACAGTCTCCTACAAAAGAATGTCTCAGCTTAAAACTTGTCTTGATGGCTCCCTAACTTGCCTGACAGTTATAGATTTTTACGCCTTGTGATTGTTTACAACCCCTCAACCGGGAGAAGGACACAGCTTAAAGCATCTAAAAGATACAGAGCCTTTGCTAAGAGCTAAAAATTATATTGGTGATTGGTTTTCACTGTTGACTCAATGACTGCTGACAGGCCTCCATATTCTTTATCTTTTAGACACCTGAAGGATATTAATCAGTGTAATTGGTATATAGAAATAAGAATGTAGTAGTTTTGACGATAGCAACTCTAGACTTTTGAGTTAATTACTTTTCTCTTTATAAATCTCTGTACTCCTTTTCACTGTTATAAATTGTATCTTTGCTCTGTAAGAATGTAACTTTATTTAGTGCTTTCTGAGAGTGGCACCAGACTTTGAGAAGATCAACACCAATAAGTCTTCTGGTTGATAAACCCTCATCAGAAAAAAAGCTGTAAAATGTTAATTGCCCCTCTGGCTAGAAGATGAGGTAAATCACCTAAGACTTGTGTATACAATTAGGTATGCAGAGAGAAAGCCTGGTTTTGATAAGAGTCAGGGCTGTTGATGCTGCATAACCCATTGATCCCTATGTACAATCAAAAAGGTATAAAAGGCTTTTCTAGACAATAGAGGCCTGGTCAGTCGCTGGACTGGTTCCCCGTGTCTTCTCTTTACTCTAATTTCTGGCTGAATTCTCTTCTGGGGTGTGGCATCTAAGATCTGTAAGAGAGAGAGCCCAAGGAAGGGCACCATCCAATAATCAAACGGACACTGGTGGCCTAACATAGATGGTGCAAACTTCTTGTCTCGAAGTTTTATTGGTTTTCCATGTAAACCAAGTTATACAGCGTATTTTATCCACTTAATTTTCCTACTATACTATTTCTTCTTAATCTAACCTTATATTTCTAATTAAATAAAATTTTCCTCGCCTATGCCATTCACACTTTGAACTACCCTGGATCCACTGGGCTTGACCCAGCAATGGTTTGGTATTCCCATCTCTTTCAGAATTTTCCACAGTTTATTGTGGTCCACACAGTCAAAGGCCTTGGCATAGTCAATAATAAAGCAGAAATAGATGTTTTTCTGGAACTCTCTTGCTTTTTCTCTGATCCACCAGATGTTGGCAATTTGATCTCTGATTCCTCTGCCTTTTCTAAAACCGGCTTGAACATCAGGAAGTTCACTGTTCACGTATTGCTGAAGCCTGGCTTGGAGAATTTTGAGCATTACTTTACTAGCATGTGAAATGAGTGCAATTGTGCACTGGTTTCAGCATTCTTTGGCATTGCCTTTCTTTGAGATTGGAATGAAAACTGACATTTTCCAGTCCTGTGGCCACTGCTGAGTTTTTCAAATTTGCTGGCATATTGAGTGTAGCACTTTCACAGCTTCATCTTTCAGTATTTAAAATAACTCTACTGAAATTCCATCACCTCCACTAGCTTTGTTCGTAGTGATGCTTTCTAAGGCCACTTGACTTCACATTCCAAGATGTCTGGCTCTAGATGAGTGATCACACCATAGTGATTATCCAGGTCATGAAGATCTTTTTGTACAGTTCTTCTGTCTATTCTTGCCACCTCTTCTTAATATCTTTTGCTTCTGTTAGGTCCCTACCATTTCTGCCCTTTATCAAGCCCATCTTTGCACAAAATGTTCCCTTCGTATCTCTAATTTTTTTGAAGAGATCTCTAGTCTTTCCCATTCTTTTCTTTTCCTCTATTTCTTTGCATTGATCACTGAAGAAGGCTTTCTTATCTCTTCTTGATATTCTTTGGAACTCTGCATTCAGATGCTTATATCTTTCCTTTTCTCCTTGGCTTTTCACTTCTCTTCTTTTCACAGCTATTTTTAAGGCTTCCCTAGACAGCCATTTTGCTTTTTGCATTTCTTTTCCATGGGAATGGTCTTGATCCCTGTCTCCTGTACAATGTCACGAACCTCCGTCCATAGTTCATCAGGCACTCTATCTATCAGATCTAGTTCCTTAAATCTATGTCTCACTTCCACTGTATAATCATAAGGGATTTGACTTATGTCATACCTCAATGGTGTAGCTGTTTTCCCTGCTTTCTTCAATTTCATCCTGAATTTGGTAATAAGGAGTTCATGATGTGAGCCACAGTCAGATCCTGGTCTTGTTTTTGTTGATTGTATAGAGCTTCTCCACCTTTGGCTGTAAAGAATATAATCAGTCTAATTTCGGTGTTGACTATCTGGTGATGTCCATGTGTAGAGTCTTCTCTTGTGTTGTTGGAAAAGGGTGTTTGCTATGACCAGTGCATTTTCTTGGCAAAACTCTATTACTCTTTACCTTGCTTCATTCCACATTCCAAAACCAAATTTGCCTGTTACTCCAGGTGTTTCTTGACTTCTTACTTTAGCATTCTAGTACCCTATAATGAAAGGGACAACTTTTTGGGGTGTTAGTTCTAAAAGGTCTTGTAGGTCTTCATAGAACCATTCAACTTCAGCTTCTTCAGCGTTACTGGTTGGGGCATAGACTTGGATTACTGTGATACTGAATGCTTAGCCTTGGAAATGAACAGAGATCATTTTGTCATTTTTGAGATTACATCCAAGTACTGCATTTCAGACTCTTCTGTTGACCATGATGGCTACTCCATTTCTTCTGAGGGATTCCTGCCCACAGTAGTAGATATAATGGTCATTTGAGTTAAATTCTCCCATTCCAGTCCATTTTAGTTCACTGATTCCTAAAATGTCAACGTTCACTCTTGCCGTCTCCTGTTTGATCACTTCCAATTTGCCTTGATTCATGGGCCTGACATTCCAGATTCCTATCCAATATTGCTCTTTAAAGCATCGGACCTTGCTTCTATCACCAGTCACATGCACAACTGGGTATTGTTTTTGCTTTGGCTCCATCCATTCATTCTTTCTGGAGTTATTTCTCCCCTGATCTCCAGTAGTATATTGGGCACCTACTGACCTGGGGAGTTCCTCTTTCAGGATCCTATCAGTTTTCGTTTTCATACTGTTCATGAGATTTTCAAGGCAAGAATACTGAAGTGGTTTGCCATTTCCTTCTCCAGTGGACCACATTCTGTCAGCCCTCTCCACCATGACCCGCCCGTCCTGGGTTGTCCCACAGCCATGGCTTTGTTTCATTGAATTAGACAAGGCTGTGGTCCTAGTGTGATTAGATTGACTAGTTTTCTGTGAGTATGGTTTCAGTGTATCTGCCCTCTGATGCCCTCTTGCAACACCTACCATCTTTCTTGGGTTTCTCTTACCTTTGGTGTGGGGTATCTCTTCATGGCTGCTCCAGCAAAGCACAGCTATTGCTCCTTACCTTGGATGAGGGATATGTCCTCCCACCACCCTTCCTCACCTTCAACATGGGATATCTCCTCTAGATCCTCCTGAGCCCATACAGCCACCACTCCTTGGAGATAAGGTTGCTCTTCCTGGCTGCCACCCCTAGCCTTGGGCATGAGATGGCTCTTCCTGTTCGCCACCCTGGCCTCGGTCGTAGGGTTACTCCTACCTTGCCACCACCCCTGGCCTCGGGATCCGCCCCTGGCTTCGGATGCAGTGTGCCACCTCCCAGTCACCCCTGGCCTCCGATGTGGTGTGGCTCCTCCTGGCCACCACCCCTGACCTCAGTATCTCCTCTCGGCCGTTCCTGGGCTATCACAGCCTGGCACTCTAGGCTGCTGCCCTTGACCTCAGACATGGAGTAGCTATCGGCTGCGCTTAAGTGTGCCAGCCACTGTTGAATTTCATAGTTAAAATGATTATCTGTGGAGTTTAATTTTGTGCTCTCCCTGGACCCCATTACTGTAGGTAATTGACAGTCTGGTGTGTGATTTTCTTAGCATAAATATTATATATACATTTTTAACCATGCTATCAACTTCAGTTTCTTTATTGCTCTTGGTGGGGGGGAGCTCCTAGAAAAGCTTTGCTGTAATGTAATACCCCAATTCAGTTGTCTCAAACTGTTTTTCAGATGTAAACTTTTTCAGATGATTTCTGAAGCTAGATAATTCAGAAGTTGTTCAGTTGCTCAATTGTATCCAACTCTGTGAACCCATGGACTGTAGCACTGGAGTCTCCCTTACCTTCACTATCTCCTGGAGTTTGCTTATAATCATGTACATTGAGTTGGTGATACCATCCAAACGTCTCATCTTCTGTCACGCTCTTCTCTACCTGCCCTCAATCTTTCCCAGCAAAAGAGTCTTTTTCAATGATTAGGCTCTTCAAGTTGAGTGGCCAAAGTATTGGAGCATCAGTTTCAGCATCAATCCTTCCAATGATCATTCTCATAATATTTCAGTTTTCCATTATTGTTATATTTGTCATGATAGATGATCTTTGATTATTCTTTTTAAAAAAAATTATTTATTTTTAGTTGGGGATAATTGCTTTGTGATGTTATGTTGGTTTCTACCTTATATCAATGTGAATCAGGTATAGGTCACACGTCCCTCTTGAACCTTCCTCTCATCTACCACCTCATCCCACACCTCTAGGTGGTCACAGAGCATCAGGTATGAGCTCCCTGCATCATACAGAAAATTTCCACTGGCCATCTAATTTTACACATGATAATCCATATGTTTCAATGCTACTCTCTCATTTGCTCTCTTTGTATCTCTGTGTCACATTTTAATAATTTCAATTTTTTTTTTTTTTATGGGCTTTCCAGGTGGCTCAGAGGTTAAAGCATCTGCCTCCAATGTTGGAGACCTGGTTCGATCCCTGGGTCGGGAAGATACCCTGGAGAAGGAAATGGCAACCTACTCCAGTATTTTTGCTTGGAGAATCCTCTGAATGGAGGGAGCCTGGTAGGCTACAGTCTACGGGGCCACAAAGAGTCGGACATGACTGAGCAACTTCACCTTCATACTTACTGAAGGCTCAGATGATGGTTAACATTCTTTAGCAATAAAGAATGTTTTATTAAGATATGTATGTTGTTTGAACTGCAAGATCAAACCAGATAATTCTAAAAGAAGTCAGTCACTCCGGAGCATTCATTGGAAGGAATGATGCTGAAGCTGAAACTCCAATACTTTGGCCACCTGTTGTGAAGAACTAACTCATTGGAAAAGACCCTGATGATGAAAAAAATTGAAGGCAGGAGGAGAAGGGAATGACAGAGGGTGAGATGGTTGGATGGCATCACAGACTCAATGGACATGAGTTTGAGCATGCTCCAAGAGTTGGTGATGGACAGGGAAGCTTAGAGTGCTAAAGTCTATGGGGTGACAAAGAGTCAGATATGACTGAGCAACTGAACTGAACTGATTGCTTTTTTGACATAATGCACACTGTTGCACACTTTAATAGCAATAAGTATTTTCATGTAATAAGAATGAAATTAAGGAAATACAACAGTCTTTGCTACATAGACATTATGAAATGGGATAGAGCTGACTTGGGATTGGAAAATCCTCCTTGGATTATGCTCATCTTCTATTATTTTGTCTATCATTCGCCATAGTGCTGGCCCTAAACTCTGGAATATTCTCAATTTTCAGTTTCCTTCTTGGTTCTATGTGAAGTGAGTTCAGGAAAATATATTCTTTCCAGTCTTCTTTCTGATATAGATGCTCTAAAGTTTAAATTTTTTAAAAAGATATATTTTTGTGCTAATTTCTGATAGCTTTAGTATTAGACGTTTTTTTTTTTTTTTAAATTGGTAGGGTCCTGTGTTCTTAAATAGGAAATATCTGTATCATAAATGTCAATTTTCCTTGAGTTATTTTCATTAAAGTGCCTCAATAAAACCATCATTAGGCATTTTTTCTGACCCTAGAGTTTAGCATTCATTTGGTAAAATCAGCAAATTAGAATACCTAGAAGAACAGAAAAGAGAAAAAAAAATGTTGGCAAGCAGGCAAATTTTACCAAATATAAAATGATCATGTTTGTTTCCTTAAGTCAGTGTAGCGTACGTACCACAGTTTATTTATACATCTATTTACTGAAGTATATCTTGATTGCCTCCAAGTTTTGGCGATGATAAATAAAACTACTATAAATATCTGTGTGCATGATTTTGAATAGATAAATTTTCATAGTCTTTGTTAGATATAAACGAGTGTGATTAATAAATGGTTAGAGTGTACTTATTTTTGTAAGAAGCTGTCAAATTTTCTTCCAAAGTTGCTTATCATTTAGCATTTCCACAAGTCATCTACATTTGGTGGTGTCAGTGGTCTGGACTTTGAACATTCTAATAAGTGTGTAATAGTATATAATTATTTTAATTTGCATTTCTTTGACTACATTTGATGCAGAGCATTTTATAATGCTTGTTTGCCATCTGAATGTCCTCTTTATGAGGTTTCTTTTAAGATATTTAGCTCATTTCATTATGAAGTTGCTTATTTTCTTATTGTTGAATTTTGAGTATTATTTGAATATTTTGGATATTTCTTTATCACATAGTCCTTTATCACATATGTCTTTTGCAAATATTTTCTCCATCTATAACTTATTTTACTTTCTTGACAGTGTGACTTGCAGAGCAAAAATTATATTTTTAATAAAGTCTTTCTTATCAATTATTTCTTTCAAGGACCATGCTTTTGGTGTCTCTTCTAAAAAGTTATTTCTAAGCTCAAGGTCACTGAGCTATTTTTGCTCTTCCAAATGACTTTAAAAGTGATCTGACATACGACAGAATATAGTATCAGAAATGTGTCATCCTTTCTGTCATCAAAATAAAGAGATAAGATAATGCCATCTGGAGTCTTGAGAAGATTAGACAATAAATATCACAAGATTATGGAGTAAATAAATGCATTTTCACAAAGCATTAAAGTGCCTTGTAGTAAGCAATGGATTTCAAACCAAGATTCTAAGCACAAAATGGTCCTGTTCTGTCTCATAGAATGGTACAGATTAAAGTAAATGTATTTTGGAAATTTATCAAAGTTATATTTTAAAGCTAATAAAATTCATTGTTGAACTTTTAAAATAGGCTTTCTAATATTATCCTGAATCATATTATTATTCCAAAATAATTCTGAAATGACATTTACTTACTAATTTTAGTCAATTATTGTAAAGCAATACAGCAAGAGTCAACAGAAGGCTGTTTAAAAAATATTCCATTAATTGTAATTCATTTTACTCATAGTGTAAGTTTATTTATAAGTGAAATAATAATTTTAAAAAGAAAATTAAAAATACACGGTTTTGAAGCCAAACATTTCTATGAGTTTCTATATTCCTGGTACCTAAGCACTGAAAATATTTATTTTATATAGAATCTTTTCTTACTAAATTTGTGATATACTTCTTATATTTAGAATGTTAATCTTCAACTTGAGGCATGGTATTTTAGTTGTTCTATTTTTAATAGAGAATCAAGATTTTTTAAAAAAATTGATATGTTTCACAAGTTTGTGATCACACGTTTCCTTTAAGAAATATTTGTGGTAGATATTATAGAAATAGCCATATGAGTATGTTCTGACTTACATGATTTTCAAGAATTTTGCCAGTCTCACCAAAGCGGTGGATTTATTCTCCTACCCACTGGGAACCTAGAGAGCTTGTGACTGCTCCAACCAGTAGAGTATAGCAGAAGTGATGTTACTTGACTTCGGTACCAGGTCATAGAAAAGTTAAAGCTTTCACTTGATTCCATTTCTATCTTTTTCCCCCAGGACACTTGCTTTTGGAACCCGGTCATCACATGGGAAAGTTGTATGTGGTAACGCTGTAGAACAACTTCAGCTAAGGCCTCAAATGTGAGACAGGATGGACTTCCAGATGTGTGAATGAATGAACCACCAGATTATTCCAATGCCCAACATTTTAGCTGTTTTATCTATGGTTGGGTAATATATTAACCCATGACCTACTGACTTAAAGCAACATTTTATTATATCTCATAATTTAACTAGTTACCCATGCTCAGCTTGGGTGGGTTTCCCTCTATTCCCTCAGATATTGAATGGTGTTGCAAATATTTGCAGGCTCTACTGTGCTTGAAAATTAAAGATTGTTCACTTGTATGACTGGTAGTTGGGGGTAGCTGCTGACTCTATGTTGTGGCTGGTGATCACCTTTGTTCTACTTGGTGTGGTCTCTCCATTAAGCTTGGACTTATTATAGCAGGGTGGTTAGATTTTAAGCGGAACTCTAAGACCAGACTTGCCAAAGGAAAGAAAATAGGAACTGCCAATTCTGTTTAAGTATAGGCTCAGTTGTTTCAGCATATCCTTTCTGCTGTGTTTTATTGGTTAAAGCAATCATAGGACCAGCCAAGACTCAAAGGAAATGAAAGCAGGCTACTTACTCCGTAGCCTGTGCATACAGGGATGATTGCCATCTGCAAAATTTGGTGCAGCCACTGTGAAAATCAGCATAGAAGTTGTTCAAAAAATTAAAAATAGAGTTATCATGTGATCCAACAATTTCACTACACTTCTGGGTTTTTATCTGAAGAAAAAGAAAGCACCAACTTTCTATGTTCTATGTTCTATGTTTCTGTTTCTATGTTCTATGCACCCCCATATTCATTGCAACATTATTTACAATAGCTGAGATATTTATCAAAAAAAGCAAACAAATCTTTATTTCACTCTCTCATTTTAATGGTAATTTTAAAAGAATTCTGTTGTTGAATTTGTGTTGTTTCAGTTTTATGAAATTTAAAAATAAAATTTTCTGCATTGTCTTCTTGCATGCAGCATTTATCTTTAGAAGTCATGTCTATCTGACTTTATTTCTTTTGGAAGACTTTTTCTTGTTTGTTTGTTTGTTTCTTTCTCTCTAGAAATTTTTCATGATGCTTCCTGGGTAAATATTTCAACTTGATCCAGCTCACTAATTTTTATTCTGTTCTGCTCTTCAACTAACCCACTGAGTTATGTTTTTAACTATTGTATTTTTATGTCCAGCTTTTCTTCTTGGTTCTTCTTTATTGAGGCTTATTTCAGCTCAAAGTTGCCATTATCATCCTATATTCCTTTAAGGATATTTATGATGGCTAGCTTAAATTATTGCTTGGACTGGTCTATTAATTCTACTGCTTGGTTGTGTGTTGTTGAACTTTTAAAGTTTTTACAGAACCTTAATTCTCAGATGTTTAACTATCATATATCTTTACCCAAGGAGAGATATGAAAGCAGAAGCCATAAATTGTGATGTTTTTAGTGTAAGTGTGAGTGTGTGTGTGTGTGTGTGTGTGTGTGTAGGTCAAGGCAAGTCAGGATGAGAATCAGGATGAGACACCTCTGTCATTAAAATCTGGGTTTAATTACTGAATACTTCATTTGTTGATTAATCCTCAAAGAATCTCCCATTACATACAAACTAGGTGAATTCTCTTGTAAAAACTGTCTTGTTGGGTTACAGTACTCTATTCCTTAATGGAGGGTTTCCCTGGTAGCTCAGCTGGTAAAGAATCCCCTTGCAATGCAGGAGACCATGGTTCAATTCCTGGGTTGGAAAGATTCCCTGGAGAAGGGGTAGGCTACCAACTACAGTAATCATGGGCTTCTCTGGTGACTCAGATGGTAAAGAACCCACCTGCAATGTGGGAGACCTGCATTTGATCCCAGGGTAAGGAAGATCCCTTAGAGGAGGGCATGACAACCCATTTCAGTATTCTTTCCTAGAGAATCCCCATGGACAGAGGAGTCTGGAAAGCTATAGTCCAAGAAATCACAAAGGATAAAATATGATTGAGTGACCAAGCAGAGCACAGCAGTATTACATAAACAAAGTGTGTTTGGAGGGAAATGAGTGGTCAGGAAGATAAAAGTTTTGGGTGAAGGTTGGTCCAATTCAGTTTGTTGTTATTTGTTTCTCACCCAGGCTGCAATCTTAATAGCTTTTGATTGGCCTAGCTAATATTTTCCTGCTCTGTGGTGTCAAGGTTGTGAGAATCATTTCAGGGCAATGTTATGATGAAAAAAAAAAAAAAGAAAAAAGTAACTGAAAGCTGTCTGAAACCTATTCCCCTTCCATAGTATCAAGTCACCGTCTGTGTTCCCAAGGATTTTTAATGACAAGTGTTGACTTTTTAAATTTAATTTTTCTTGATTTTATTGCATGTTGCCATTTGGTAAAGGAACTAATAAATGAGATAGTTTACAATGTTTCTAATATTTAAGTAATTTCCCCTTTTATCTAATCCATTTTATCAAATATGTTAATGTCCATTTGAATTCTCAAGACTTATAGCCTGGAGCCTTATATTGCTTTTGAAAAAAATTGAATATCTCTGCACTAATAAATCATTCTCCAGTCAACAAATATTTAATGAGCATATATTGTGTAAAGCATTTGAGAATACAGTATGGAACAAGACAGTCACAGTCCTTCTTAGGGAACTTACAGTGCTTATTTGCTGAATTGATAATATATTTTAAGGCAAATATTGCTTCCATATTCAAAGAAGCATTCATACATAGTTCATAAGAAATACCACATTTGCAAACATTTTAAGTTGGATTTACATGAAATGTCAGTTTTTTTAATTTTAATTAAATTTATTTATTTTTTAATTACAATACTGTATTTGTTTTGCCATACATTGACACGAATCAACCATAGGTGAACACAATCTCCCAATGCCGAAGCTCCCTCCCACCTCCCGCCCCACATCCTCTACTTGAATCATCCTGTGCATCTTAAACAGGCTTCAATAGTGCATGAATTGAGAACCTCCTGATGTTCAATTTGGATTTAGAAAAGGCAGAAGACTCAGAGATCAAATTGCCAACATCCATTGGATCATAGAAAAATAAAGGGAATTCCAGGAAAACATCCACTTCTTCTTCATTGACTATGCTAAAGCTTTTGACTGTGTGGTTCACAGCAAACTGTAAAATTCTTAAAGAGACAGGAATACCAGACTACCTGACCTGCCTCCTGGGAAATCTGTATGCGGGTCAAGAAGCAACAGGTATAATTAGACATAAAACAATGAACTGGTTCAAAATTGAGAAAGGAGTACATCAAGGCTGCATATTGTCACCTTGCTTACTTAACTTACATACAGGGTACATCATGTGAAATGCCAGACTGGATGAAGAACAAACTGGAATCAAGATTATAGGCAAAAATATCAATAACCTCAGACACACAGATGACACCACCCTTATGGAAGAAAGTGAAGAATTAAAAAGCCTCCTGATGAAAATAAAAGAGGAGAGTGAAAATGTTGGCTTAAGCTTTAGTTGGCTGTAAGTTGCCTTTAAATTGGCTTAAAACTCAACATTCAAAAAGATAAGAATATAGCATCCAGTTCCATTACTTCATGGGAAATAGATAGGGAAACAGTGGAAACCATGAGAGATTATTTTTGAGGACTCCAAAATCACTGCAGATGGTGATTGCAGCCATGAAATTAAAGGACATTTGCTCCTGGGAAGAAAAACTATGACCAACCTAGACAGAATATTCAAAAGCAGAGACTTTACTTTGCAGACAAAAGTCCATCTAGTCAAAGCTGTGTTTTTTCCAGTAGTCATGTACAGATGTGAGAGTTGGACTATAAAGAAAGCAGAGCACCAAAGAATTGATGCTTTTGAGCTGTGGTGTTGGAGAAGACTCTTGAGAGTACCTTGGACTGCAAGGAGACCCAACCTGTCAATCCTAAAGGAAATCAGTCCTGAATACTCATTAGAATGACCAACGTTGAAGCTGAAGCTCTAATACTTGCCCATCTGACTCATGGGAAAAGACCAAGATTATGAGAAATATTGAAGGGAGGAGGATAAGGGGATGACAGAGGATGAGATGGTTGGATGGTATCATCAACTTGATGGACATAAGTTAAAGCAAACTCTGGGAACTGGTAATGAACAGCGAAGCCTGGTGTGCTGAAGTCCACCAGGTCACAGAGTTAGACATGATTCAGCAACTGAAAAACAACAATATCTTGCAGGATCCTGGTTCATGGGCCAGAGATCAAGCATAAGCTCCTATGATGGGAGTGCTGAATCTGAACTACTAGACTAACAGAGAACCTCAGGACCTAGGGAATATTAATTGGAGTGAGGTCTCCTGGGGGTTTACATCTCAGTACCAACATCTGGCTCTCCCAAACTGACTGAAAACTCCAGTGTTGGATATCTCAGGCCAAACAATCAGTAAGGCAGGAACACAGTTCCACTCATCAGAAAAAAAAAGAAAAGGAGAGAAATATGTTACAGACCAAATAGCAAGGTAAAAATCTACAAAATCAAATAAAAGAAGAGGAAATAGGCAACCTGAAAAAGAATTTCGTGTAATGATAGTAAAGATGATCCAAAAATCTCTGAAATAGAATAGAAGCACAGATGGAGAAAATGCAAGAAATATTCAAAAAAGGCCTAGACAAACTGAAGAACAACAGAGGTGAACAACACAATAACTGAAATGAAAAATACACTAGAAGGAATCAATAGCAGAATAACCAAGGCAGAAGAATGGATAAGTGAGGTGAAAGAGAGAATGCTGGAAATAATTGCAGAGAAGCAGAATGAAGAAAAAAGAATGAAGAAAACTGAAGACAGTCTCAGAGACTTCTGGGACACTAAACACACTAACCTTTGAATAAAAGTGACCCGTAAGAAGATGATAAAAGGAACATATCTGAGAACATATTTGAAGAGATTATAGTAAAAAAACTTCCCTAATATGGGGAAGGAAATAACCATTCAAATCCAGAAATTGCAGAGAGTCCAATACAGGCTAAACCCTAAGAGAAACACACCAAGACATATATTAATCAAACTAATAAAAATTAAATACACATTAAATCTTACATGATCTGGATACTTTTTGAATTTTGATTTCTCTTTCCTTAAGTACATAAGTAATAAATATGCTGACACATAATTGCATTCAAAAAAATTAAATACAGAGGGAAAAAAAGAAAAGCAACAGGGAAAGCAAAAGTAACATAAAAGAGAATCCCCATAAGACTTAATTTTCAGCAGAAACACTTCAGGCCAGAAGGGAGTGGCAGGATATATTTACAATGATGAGAGGGAAAAAACTACAATCAAGATTACACTACTCAGAAAGGACCTCATTCAGACTAGACAGAGAAATCAAAAGATTTACTGGCAAAGAAAAACTAAGAGAACCACCTAAACAGTCTTACAACAAATGCTAAAGGAACTTCTCTATGCAAGAAACACAAAAGAAAACTCACAAACATAAACCCAAAACAATTTTAAAAATGGTCATAGAAATGTACTTATTGATCATTATCTTAAATATAAATGGATTAAATGCCCCAATCAAAAGCAGACTGACTGAATGGATACAAAAGGAAGACCCACTTCAGACCCAAGGACACATACACATTGAAAATAAGGAAATGGAAAAAGATATTCCATGCAAACAGAAATCAAAATAAAGTTAGAGTAGCAACATTCATATCAGACAAAATAAACTTTAAAATAAAGATGGTTACAAGAGATAAGGAAAGACATTACGTAATGATCAAGGGATCAATCCAAGAAGAAGATATAACAATTATAAATATTTATGTACCCAAAATGATAGTACCTAAACAGTAACAGAGTACTAGTGAAGGGCTTTAATACCCCATTGCTATTCTGCTCAGTCATGTCTGACTATTTGTGATCCCATGGGCTGTAGCCTTCCAGGCTCCTCTGTCCATGGAATTCTCCAGGCAAGAATACTGGAGTCAGCAACCATTCCCTTCTCTGGGGGAGACTTCCCAACCCAGGGATAGAACCTAGGTTTCCTGCATTGCAGGCAGATTCTTTACCATTAGAATACAATTTCCTCTCAAGGGCGCATGGAACATTCTCCAGGACAGACCACATTTTGGGTCACAAATCAAGCCATGGAAAATTTAAGAAAGTTGAAACTATATGAAGCATATTTTCTGAACACTATGAGATTAAAAATCAATTCCAAGAAAGAAAGAAAAAACACTAAAATCACAAACAAAAGGAGACTAAACTGTGATGCTAAATAACTAAGAGATAACCAAAGAAATCAAAGAGGAAAATTTTTTTTAAGTGCCTAAAAACAAATGATGATGAAAACATGATGACCCAAACGTATGGGATGCAGCAAAAGCATTTCTAAGAGGGAAGTTTATAGCAATTAAATCTCACCTCAAGGAACAAGAAAATTCTCAAATAACCAACATAATCTTACACATAAAGCAACTAGAAAAAGAAGAACAACAACAACAAAATGAAGTCAGTAGAAAGAAAGCAATAATAAAGATTAGAGAAGAAATAAATGAAATAAAAGCAAAGAAAGCAATAGCAAAGATCAATAAAAGTAAAAGTTGGCTTTTTGAGAAAATAAACAAAATTGATACATCATTAGCCAGATTCCTTAAGAAAAAAAAAAGGAGAAGACTCAGTACAATTAGAAATGAAAAAGCAGAAATTACAACTGATATTGCAGAAATATGAAGGATAATAAGTTGACCACAGTCAGTTATATGACAATAAAATAAATGACTTGGAAAAAATTGACAAAGTTTTGGAAAGGTACAGCTGTCCAAGGCTAAACCAGGAAAAATTAAAAAAAAAAAAAAAGACATGAAAAGACCAATAACAAGCACTGAAATTGAAATCGTGATTAAAAATCTTCCAGCAACAAAAGTCCAGAATCAGATAGCTTCACAGGCAAATGCTATCAAACATTTAGAGAAAAGCTAATACACATCCTTCTCAACTATTCCAAAATGCTGCAGAGAGAAGAACTAGTCCAAATTCATTCTATAAGGATACGATCATCCTGATACCAAAAAAGACAAAAATATCAAAAAAAAAGAGAAAATATAGGCTAATATAATTGATAAATATTGAATCAAAAATCTTCAACAAGATACTACCAAACAAAATCCAACATATAGGTGTCAAACAAGATGATCAACAGGGATTTATCCTAGGAATGCAAGGATTCTACAATATGTGCAAATCAATGTGACACACTATATTAAAAATTAAAGAATAAAATCCATATGATTATCTCAATTGATGAAGAAAAAGTTTTTCACAAAATTCAACATTCATTTATGATAAAACTCACCAGAAAGTGGGCATAGAGGGAAACTATCTCTACATAATAAAGGCCATTTATAACAAACTCACAGCCAACATCATTATCAATGGGAAAACTGAGACCATTTCCCCAGAGATCAGGAAAAAGACATGGATATCCACTCTTGCCACTCTTATTTAACATAGTTTTGGAAGTCCTAGCTATGGCAATGAGAAAAAAAAAAAAAAGAAATAAAACGAATTCAAATTGGAAAAAAAGAGTAAAATATCATTGTTTGCAGATGACATGCTATTATGTTGTGGTTGTTCAGAGCCCAGTCGTGTCTGACTTTTTGCAACCTCATGGACTAGAGCACACCAGACCTCTCTGTCCCTCGCCATCTCCCAAAGTTTTCTCAAGGTCATATATGTAGTATAGGTGATGCCATCTATCCATTTAATCCTCTGATGCCCTCTTCCCCTTCTAACCTAAATCTTTCCCAACATCAGGACTTTTTCAATGAGTCAGTTGTTCACATAAGAACAACTATATATTGAAAATTTTAAATATTTCAGCCAGCGGCAGCGGCCGAGAGGAGCCACCCCATGCCTGAGGCCAGGGGTAGTGCCCGAGGCCAGGGGCAGTGGCTGGGAGGAGCAACCCCATGTCCAAGGAGCAGTGGCAGCATGGGCACAGGAGGGCCTAGAGGAGCCATCCCATGCTGAAAGTTAGGAAGGGCAGTGGTGAGGAGATACCCCTCATCCAAGGTAAGGAGCAGCAGCTGCACTTTCCTGGAGCAGCCCTGAAGAGATACCCCACGCCCAAGGTAAGAGAAACCCAAGTAAGATGGTAGGTGTTGCAAGAGGGCATCAGAGGGCAGACACACTGAAACCATACTCACAGAAAACTAGTCAATCTAATCACACTAGGACCACAGCCTTGTCTAACTCAATAAAACTAAGCCATGCCCACAGGGCAACCCAAGATGGACAGGTCACGGTGGAGAGCTCTGACAGAATGTGGTCCACTGGAGAAGGGAATGGCAAGCCACTTCAATATTCTTGCCTTGAGAACCCCATGAACAGTAGGGAAAGGCAAAATGATAGCATACTGAAAGACGAACTCACCTGGTCAGTAGGAGCCCAATATGCTACTGGAGATCAGTGGAGAAATAACTCCAGAAACAATGAAGGGTAGGAGCCAAAGCTAAAACAATACACAGCTGTGGATGTGACTGGTGATAGAAGCAAGGCCCAATGAGGTAAAGAGCAATATTGCATAGGAACTTGGAATGTCAGGTCCATGAATCAAGGCAAATTGGAAGTGGTCAAACAAGAGATGGCAAGAGTGAAGGTCAACATTCTAGGAATCAGTGAACTAAAATGGACTGGAATGGGTGAATTTAACTCAGATGACCACTATATCTACTACTGGGGCAGGAATCTCTCAGAAGAAATGGAGTAGCCATCATGGTCAAACAAAAGAGTCTAAAATGCAGTACTTCGATGCAATCTCAAAAATGACAGAATGATCTCTGTTCATCTCAAGGCAAACCATGCAATTTCATGGTAATCCACGTCTATGCCCCAAACAGTAATGCTGAAGAAGCTGAAGTTGAATGGTTCTATGAAGACCTACAAGACCTTTTAGAACTAACACCCAAAAATATGTCCTTTTCATTATAGGGGACTGGAATGCAAAAGTAGGAAGTTGAGAAACACCTGGAGTAACAGGCAAATTTGGCCTTGGAATGCAGAATGAAGCAGGGCAAAGACTAATAGAGTTTAGCCAAGAAAATGCACTGGTCATAGCAAACATACTCTTCCAACAACACAAGAGAAGACTCTACATATGGCAATCATCAGATGATTAACACCAAAATAAGATTGATAATATTCTTTGCAGCCAAAGATGGAGAAGCTCTATACAGTCAGCAAAAACAAGACCAGGAGCTGACTGTGGCTCAGATCATGAACTTCTTATCATCAAATTCAGACTCAAATTGAAGAAATTAGGAAAAATGGCTAGATCATTCAGGTATGACCTAAATCAAATCCCTTATGATTAAACAGTGGAAGTGAGACATAGATTTAAGGTCCTAGATCTGATAGATAGAGTGCCTGATAAACTATGGAATGAGGTTCATGACATTGTACAGGGGACAGGCATCAAGACCATCTGCATGCAAGAGAAATGCAAAAAAGCAAAATGGCTATCTGGGAGGTCTTAAAAATAGCTGTGAAAAAGAAGAGAGGTGAAAAGCAGAGAAAAGGAAAGATATAAGCACCTGAATGCAGAGTTCCAAAGAATATCAAGAAGAGATAAGAAAGCCTTCTTCAGGAATCAATGCAAAGAAATAGAGGAAAATAACAGAATGGGAAAAACTAGAGATCTCTTCAAAAAATTAGAGATACCAAGGGAATATTTCATGCAAAGATGAGCTTGATAAAGGACAGTAATGGTATGGATCTAACAGAAGCACAAGATATTAAGAAGAGGTGGCAAAAATACACGGAAGAACTGTACAAAAAGATCTTCACAACCTGAATAATCATGATGGTGTGATCACTCACCTAGAGCTAGAAATCCTGGAATGTGAAGTCAAGTAGGCCTCAGAAAGTATCACTACAAAGAAAGCCAGTGGTAGTGATGGCATTCCAGTTGAGCTATTTCAAATCCTGAAAGATAATGCTGTGAAAGTGCTGCACTCAATATGCCAGCAAATTTGGAAAACTCAGCAGTGGCCACAGGACTGGAAAAAGTCAGTTTTCATTCCAATCCCAAAGAAAGGCAATGCCAAAGAATGCTCATACTACCACACAATTGCACTCACCTCACACACTAGTAAATTAATGCTGAAAATTCCACAAGCCAGATTTCAGCAATACATGAACCTTGAACTCCCTGGTGTTCAAGCTGGTTTTAGAAAAGGCAGAGGAACCAGAGATCAAATTGCCAACATCCTCTGGATCATGGAAAAAGAAAGAGAGTTCCAGAAAAAGATCTATTTCTGCTTTATTGACTATGCCAACGCCTTTGATCCTGTGGATCACAATAAACTGTGGAAAATTCTGAGAGAGATGGGAATATCAGACCACCTGAACTGACTCTTGAGAAATCTGAATGCAGGCCAGGAAGCAACAGCTAGAACTGGACATGGAACAACAGATTACTCCAAATATGTAAAGGACTACGTCAAGGCTGTATACTGTCACTCTGCTTATTTAATTTCTATGCAGAGTACATCATGAGAAATGCTGGACTGGAAGAAACACAAGCTAGAATTAAGTTTGCTGGGATAAATATTAATAACCTCAGATATGCAGATGACACCACCCTTATGGCAAAAAGTGAAGAGAAAATAAAAAGCCTCTTGATGAAAGTGAAAGTGGAGAGTGAAAAGTTGGCTTAAATCTCAAGATTCAGAAAACAAAGATCATGGCATCCGGTCCCATGACTTCATGGGAAATAGATGGGGAAACAGTGGAAACAGTGTCAGACTTTATTTTTGGGGGCTCCAAAATCACTGCAGATGGTGACTGCAGCCATGAAATTAAAAGACGCTTACTCCTTGGAAGGAGAGCTATGATCAACCTAGATAGCATATTCAAAAGCAGAGACATTACTTTGCCGACTATAGTCCGTTTAGTCAAGGCTATGGTTTTTCCAGTGGTCATGTATGGATGTGAGAGTTGGACTGTGAAGAAGGCTGTGTGCTGAAGAACTGATGCTGTTGAACTGTGGTGTTGGAGAAGACTCTTGAGAGTCCCTTGGACTGCAAGAAGATCCAACCAGTCCATTCTGAAGGAGATCAGCCCTGGGATTTCTTTGGAAGGAATGATGGTAAAGCTGAAACTCCAGTACTTTGGCCACTTCATGAGAAGAGCTGACTCATTAGAATAAACTTTGACGCTGGCAGGGATCGGGGGCAGGAAGAGAAGGGGAAGATCGAGGATGAGATGGCTGGATGGCATCACTGACTTGATGGACGTGAGTCTGAGTGAATTCCGGGAGCTTTTGATGGACAGGGAGGCCTGGCATGCTGCGATTCATGGGTTCACTGCGATTCATGGGGTCACAAAGAGTCGGACACGACTGAGTTACTGAACTGAACTCAACTGGTACATAGGCAATTTGTCCAGAAGTTTAAACTTTCTATACAAAGAAAAATTTTAAAGATGCCAACAGAAAAATACTGGAGATAATGATTTACTGCAGAATACAAAATTAATGGACAGAAATCACTTGCATTCCTTTACACTAACACAAAAAGCAGAAAGATAAATTAAGGAAACAATTAATTTTACCATTGATAATGTATACCTAAGTATTTCTTTTTGCTGCTAAAGTGCATGGTGCTGTGATAAAGTTAAATTCCAATATTTATTGCTGTTATTTTAGGAAAGCAATTGACTATTTTATATTAGCCTTCTATAATATAAACTTGCTATAATTGAGTATTAGTTCCAGAACTTTCATATTGACTCTTTAATATTTTCTACAAAGACTGTCATCTTATTGTGAGCAAGCGTGGCTTTTTATCAGTTTTATTGATCTTTTCAAAAAACTAATTTTTAAGTTCAATGATTTTCTTTCTTGATCCCCGGTTTCGATTTTACTGATTTTTGTCTGATTTTTATTATTTATTTTCTTCTTCTTACTTTGGATTAAATTTACCCTTTTTCCCTAGTTTCCTAGTTTGAAAGCTTGATTATTTTTATTTTTATTTTTCTAATATATGCCTTTAATACTTTCAATTTCTATCTAAGCACTGTTTTGCTGCATCCTACAAATTTTTATTAGCTGTTTTTATATTCATTTCTTTCAAAATAATTTTAAAATGTTTCTTCAGCTCTCTTCTTCTATCCATATGTTCTTTCAGAGTGTGTTGTTTAGTCTCCTAAATTACTTTATATGCATTCTGTTCTCTTAAATTTAACAAAGATGTGTTTTATGACCCAGAATATTGTGCATCTTGGTGAATATCCTATACAAATTTGAGAAATTATTAATTCTGTTGTTGTTGGATGAGTCTATAAATGTCAATTAAAACTGGTTGATTGATGATATTATTCAATTCAATTATACTTTTACTGATTATCTGCCTGCTGGATCTGTCCATTAATGATAGTGGGTTGTGTTGAAATCTCCAGGTATAGTAATGAATTTTTAAATTTATCTTTGAGTTCTGTTAGTTTTTACCTCAAATATGCTCTGCTCTTTGTTAAGCACATACATAATAAGAATTGTTATATCTTTTGGAAAATTGGCTTCTTTGTTGTAATATAGTGCCACTTTTAATCTCTGATTGTATTCCTTGTTTTGAAATCTACTTTGTTTGAAATTAATGTAGTTACTGCAGACTTCTTTTGATTAATGTGAATAATGAATTTTTCTTCATCCCTTTAATTTTAATGTTACCTGTGTCTTCATATTTAATGAGTTTCTTGTAGGAAACATATAGCTGGGTTCTTTCTTTTTTTTTTAAATCCACTCTAACAATCTCTATATGTTAACTGTTGCATTTAGACTATTCATACTTATGGTGATTGTTGATATAATCAATTAATATATAGAATATTTATAAATCTTTTTCAGTAGCTGTGCATTTTCTTTTGTTTTTGTTCCAATATTTTCTCTTTTCTCTTCTTACTGATCATTTTAAGTGATTCTCTTTCCTCTCTTTGATAGCATAATAATTATAATTCTTTTAAATGAATTTTTATTTGTTGCCCTAAAGTTTGCAGTATGTAACTAATCTAAATCCACTTTCAAATAACATGGACAGTTCAGGTCCTTTACAACAAATTATTCTCAATTCTTCACTCTTATCTTTTATTGCCTGTATGCTAAGTTACTTCCATCTTGTACAACTCATCGTGACCCTATGGACTGTAGCCCACCAGGCTTCTTTGTCCATGGGATTTTCCAGGCAAGAATGCTGCAGTGGGTAGTCATTACCTTCTCCAAGGAATCTTCTTGGCTCAGTGATCTAAACAGAGTCTCTTATGTCTGCTACATTGATATGTGTGTACTTTAACACTAACTTCCAATTTGCCTTGATTCATGGACCTAACATTCCAGGTTCCTATGCAATTTTGCTCTCTACAGCATCAGATCTTGCTTCTACCCACCAGTCACAGCCAAAGCTGGGTACTGTTTTTGCTTTGGTAACATCCCTTCATTTTTTCTGGAGTTATTTCTTCACTGATCTCCAGTAGCATATTGGGCACCTAATAATCTGGGAGTTACTCTTTTGGTATCCTATCATTTTGCCTTTTATACTGTTCATGGGGTTCTCAAGGCAAGAATACTGAAGTGGCTTTCCATTCCCTTCTCCAGTGGACCACAAGCATCACTATGAACAAAGCTAGTTGAGGTGATGGAATTCCAGTGGAGCTGTTTCAAACCCTGAAAGATGATGCTGTGAAAGTGCTGCACTCAATATGCCAGCAAATTTGGAAAACTCAGCAGTGGCCACAGGACTGGAAAAGGTCAGTTTTCATTCCAATCCCAAAGAAAGGCAATGCCAAAGAATGCTCATACTACCACACAATTGCACTCACCTCACACACTAGTAAATTAATGATGAAAATTCTACAAGCCAGGTTTCAGCAATACGTGAACCTTGAACTCCCTGGTGTTCAAGCTGGTTTTAGAAAAGGCAGAGGAACCAGAGATCAAATTGCCAACATCCTCTGGATCATGGAAAAAGAAAGAGAGTTCCAGGAAAACATCTATTTCTGCTTTATTGACTATGCCAAAGCCTTTGACCCTGTGGATCACAATAAAGTGTGGAAAATTCTGAAAGAGATGGGAATACCAGACCACCTGACCTACCTCTTGAGAAATCTGCATGCAGGTCAGGAAGCAACAGTTAGAACTGGACATGGAACAACAGACTGGTTCCAAATAGGTAAAGGAGTACATCAAGGCTGTATAATGTCACCCTGTTTGTTTAACTTATATGCAGAGTACATCATGAGAAATGCTGGACTAGGAGAAACAGAAGCTGGAATCAAAATTGCTGGGAGAAATATCAATAACCTCAGATATGCAGATGACACCACCCTTATGGCAGAAAGTGAAGAAGAACTAAAGAGCCTCTTGATGAAAGTGAAAGAGGAAAATGAAAAAGTAGGTTTAAAGCTCAACATTCAGAGAACAAAGATCATGGCATCCAGTCCCATCACTTCATGGGAAATAGATGGAGAAACAGTGGAAACAGTGTCACACTTTATTTGTTTGGGCTCCAAAATCACTGCAGATGGTGACTACAGCCATGAAATTAAAAGACGCTTACTCCTTGGAAGAAAAGTTATGACCAATGTAGATAGTATATTCAAAGCAGAGACATTAGTTTGCCGACTGAGGTCCATTTAGTCAAGGCTATGGTTTTTCCTGTGGTCATGTATGGATGTGAGAGTTGGACTATGAAGAAGGCTGAGTACTGAAGAATTGATGCTTTTGAGCTGTGAATTTGGAGAAGACTGTTGAGAGTCCCTTGGACTGCAAGGAGATCCAACCAGTCCATTGTGAAGGAGATCAGCCTTGGGATTTCTTTGGAAGGAATAATGATAAAGCTGAAACTCCAGTACTTTGGCCACCTCATGCGAAGAACTGATTAATTGGAAAAGACTCTGATGAACATGAATCTGGGTGAACTTCGGGAGTTGGTGATGGACAGGGAGGCCTGGCGTGCTGCAATTCATGGGGTCGCAAAGAGTCGGACATGACTGAGCGACTGAACTGAACTGAACTTACCACTAACACCACCTGGGAAGCCACTTATCTCTTACTGCTGTTGTTGCTCAGTTGCCCAGTCATGTCTGACTCTTTTCAGTGCTATGGACTGTAGCACACCAGGCCTCCCTGGACCTCACCATCTCCCAAAATTTGCCCAAGTTCATGTCCATTTTACTGGTGATGCCATCCACCCAACTCATCCTCTGATGCCTTCTTCTCTTTCTGACCTCAGTCTTCCCCAGCATCAGAGGCTTTTCCAATGAATCTTCTCTTCTCATCAAGTGACCAAAACACTGGAGATTCAACTTCAGCATTTGTTTTTCAGTGAGTATTCAGGGTTGATTTCCTTTAAGATTGACTGATCTCTTTTTTGCCCAAGGGACTCTCAGGAGTCTTCAACACCACAGTTCGAAGGCAACAATTCTTTGGCACTCTGCCTTCTTTACCATCCAACTCTCCCAACAGTACATGACCACTGGGAAGAACATAGCCTTGACTATACGGACTTTTGTCAGCAGAAAGAGGCCTCTGCTTTTCAACACATTGTCTAGGATTGTCATAACTTTCCTGTCAATAATTAATCATCTTCTGATTTCATGGCTGCACCCCAAGAAGAGGAAATATGTCACTGCTTCCACATTTTCCCCTTCTATTTGTCATGAAGCAATGGGGGCTGGATGCCATGATCATAGTTTATCTTTAATATTTAGTTAAGCTACCTTTTTCACTCTCCTCATTCACCCTCATTAAGAGATTTGTTAACTCCTCTTTGCTTTCTGCCATCAGAGTGGTATCATCCACATATCTGAGGCTGTTCATGTTTTTCCCGCCTATCTTGATACCAGATTGTAACTCATCTAGCCTGGCATTTCTCATGATGAGCTCAGCATATAAGTTAAATAAACAGGCTGACAACAGATGGCTGTGTCGTACTCCTTTCTCAATCTTGAACCACTCATTTGCTTCATACAGGGTTCTAACTGTTGCATCTTGACCCACATAAAGGTTTCTCAGGAGACAGGTAAGATGGTCTGCTATTCTCATCTCTTCAAGAGCTTTCCACAGTTTGTTTTGGTCCACATAGTCAAAGGCTTTAACATAGTCGGAATTCCATTTCTGGAATTTCCTTGCTTTCTCTATGAGCCAGCAAATGCTGGCAACTTGATCTCTGGTTCCTCTGCCTTTTTCTAAATCCAGCTTTGGTGTCTGGAAGTTCTTGGTTCATGTAATGCTGAAGCTTAGTATGCAAGGTTTTAAGCATGACCTTACTAGCATGGGAGATGGGTGCAATTGTCCAATGATTTGAACATTCTTTACTACTGCCCTTCTTGATAATTGGGATAAGAGTTGATCTTTTCCAATCCTGTACCCACTGCTGGGTCTTCCAGATTTTCTATAGAGTGCAACACTTTGATAGTATCGTCTTTTAGGGTTTTGAGTAACTCTACTGGAATTGCATCACATCAACAAGCTTTATTGACAAAAGTGCTTCCTAAGCTCCACTTGATTTCACACACTAGAAAGCCTGGCTCTGAGTGACTGAACACACCATCATGGTTATCTGGTTCATTAAAATCTTCTTTGTACAGTTGTTCTGTGTATTCTTTCTATCTCTTCTTCATCTCTTCTGCTTCTACTATGTCTCTACCATTTCTGTCCTTTATTGTGACCATTTTTCGGTGAAATGTTCCCTTGATATTTCCAATTTTCCTGAAGAGATCTCCTGTCTTCCCTTCTGTTATTTTCCTCTATTTTTATGCATTGTTCATTGAAGAAGGGCTTCTTGTCTTTCCTTCTCATCTTTGGAACTCTACATTTAGTTGGGTGTACCTTTCCCTTTTTCCCTTGCTTTTACTTTTCCTCCTTCTTCAGATATTTGTAAAGCCTCCTCATATAACCACTTTGACTTCTTCCCTTTTTTTTTTTTTTCCCACCCTTTGGGATGTTTCTATTCACTGCCTCCTGTACAATATTACAGACCTCACTCCATAGTTTTTCAGACATACTGTTTACTAGATCTAATCCCTTGAATTTATTTGTCTCCCCCACTGCAAATTCATATGAGATTTGATGTAAGTTATACCTAGGTGACCTTATGATGTTCCCCACTTTCTTTTGTTTAAGCATTAGTATATAGTAATGCAAGTGATTTCTGTGTATTGATTTTGTATCCTGCAAATTTGCTAAATTCATTGATTAGTTCTTGTAATTTTTGATACTGTTTTTAGGATTTCTATTTACAGTATCATATCTGCAAACAATGACAGCTTTACTTCTTGGTTTTGATTCTAGGTTCCTTTTATTTCTTTATCTTCTCTGATTGCTGAAGCTACAACTTCCAGAAATGTGTTCAGTAATAGTGGTGAAAGTGGACACCCTTGTCTTGTTCCTGATCTTAGGGGAATGCTTTGTTTTTCACCATTGAGAATAATGTTTGCTGTAGGCTTATAACATATGGCCTTTACTATGTTGAGGTAGGTTATGTTGAGGTAGGTTTTGTTGAGGTAGGTTAATTCTATGCCCATTTTTTGGAGAGTTTTAATCATAAATGGGTGTTGAATTTTGATAGAGGCTTTTTTTTTTTGCATCAATTGAGATTATCATATGATTTATATCTTTCAACTTGTTAATATGGTGTATCACATTGATTTGTGTATATTGAAGAATCCTTTCATTCCTGGAATAAATCCAACTTTATCATGGTGCATGAGCTTCTTGATACATTGCTAAATTCTGTTAGCTAAAATTTATTTGAAGATTTTTGCATGTATGCTAATCAGTGATACTGGCCTGTATTTGTGTGTGTGTGTGTGTGTGTGTGTGTGTGTGTGTGTGTGTGTGTGTGTGTGTGTTGTTTTTTTCTGTTTTGGTATCAAGGTAATGGTGGCCTTGTAGAATGAGTTTGGAAGTGTTCAAAAGAATTTTAGAAGGATAGGCATTAGCTCTTCTCTAAATGTTTGATAGAATTATCCTGTGAAGTTATCTGGTCCTGGGCTTCTGTTTTGGGGTATATTTTTATCACAACTTCATTTTCAGTGCTTGTAATTGGCTTGTTCCTAATTTCTATTTCTTCTGATTCACTCTTGGAAGATTGAGATTTCCTAAGAAGCTGTCCACTTCTTCCAGATTATCCATTTCATTGCCAAAGAATAGTGTTCATAATAGTCTCTTATAATGCTTTGTATTTCTGCATTGTCTGTTGTAACCTCTCCTTTTTCATTTTAATTTTGTTGATTGATTCTTCTCTCTTTTTTTCTTGATATGTCTGGCTAAGGTCTGTCAATTTTGCTTACTTACTCGAAGAACCGGCTTTTAGTTTTGTTAATCTTTACTATTGTGTCTTTCATTTCTTTTCCATTTATTTCTGCTCAAATCTTTATGATTTATTTCCTTCTACTAATCTTGGGTTTTTGTGTGTGTGTGTGTGTGTGTGTTGTTGTTGTTGTTCTTTTTCTTCTTTTTCCACTTGTTTTATATGCAAAATTAGGTTGTATATTTGATCTTTTCTTATTTCTTTTTAAATATAAATTTATTTTTTAAATGATGGCTAATTACAATATTGTAGTGGTTTTGCCATACATTGACATGAATCAGCCACAGTATAGGATTGCATTTCTATAAACTTCCCTCTTAGAACTGCTTTTGCTGCATCACATAGGATTTGAGTGGTCGTGTATTCATTGTCATTTGTTTCTAGAAATTTTGTGTTTGACCTTTTGATTTCTTTAGTAACCTGTTGGTTATTTAAAAATGTGTTGTTTAATTTCCATGTGTTTCTGTTTCTTAGTTGTTTTTTTTTTTTTTTTTAACTGATATTTAGTCTCATAATGTTGTGGGCAGAGACGATGCTTGATATGATTTCAATTTTCTTAAATTTACTGAGGTTTGATTTATGACCCAATATGTGGTCTATCCTGGAGAATGTTCCATATGCACTTGAGAAAAAGGTGTATTCTGCATTTGGATAGTGTCTTGAAGATATCAATGAGATCTATCTCATCTAATGTATCATTTAAGACTTGTGTTGACTTACTAATTTTCTGTTTTGATGATTTGTCCATTGGTGTGAGTGGGGTGTTAAAGTTTTCTACTATTATTGTGTTACTGTCAATTTCTCCTTTTATGTATTTAGTGTTTGGCTTATGTACTGAAGTGTTCTTATATTGGGTTCGTAAATAATTGCAATTGTTATGTCTTCCTCTTGGATTGATCCCTTGGTCATTATATCGTATCTTTCCTTATCTCTTATAATCTTTATTTTAAGGTCTACTTTGTTTGATATGCAGATTGTTAGATTCCAGCTTTCTTTTGCTTATTATTTTTCCATTCATTCACTTTTGGTTTATATGTGTCTTTAGGTCTGAAGTGGGTTTCCTGTAGATAGCATATATATGGGTCTTTGTTTTGTATCCATTCACACAATCTGTGTTTTTTGGTTGGAGCATTTAATCCATTTACATTTAAACTAATTACTGATATATACCTGTTCCTACTGTCATTTTTTTTTAACTGTTTGGAATTTATTTTGTAGATCCTTTTTCTTCTCTTGTATTTCTTGACTATATAAGTCCCTTTAACATTTGTTGTAAAGCTTGTTTAATGATACTGAATGCTCTTAACTTCTGCTTGTCTGAAAAGCTATTGATTTCTCCATCAATTTTGAATGAGATCCTTGCCAGGTACAGTAATCTTGGTTGTAGATTTTTCCCTTTCAGTACTTTAGATATATCCTGCCATTCTCTTCTCTCCTGCAGAGTTTCTGCTGAAATATCAGCTGTTAAGTGTACTGGATTTCCCTTGTATAATATTTGTTGCTTTTAATATTCTTTGTGTTTAGTCTTTGTTAGTTTGATTAGTATGTATCTTGGTGTTTCTCTTTGAGTTTTTCCTGTGTGGGACTTTTTGGAGTCCAAATTCTCCTGGTTATTGACTATTTTCTTTTCCATGTTGGGGAAATTTTCAACTATAATCTCTTCAAATTTTTTTCTCATACAGTTTCTTTTTCTCTTCTTCTGTGAAAGTGAAGTCGCTCAGTCGTGTCTGACTCTTTGTTACCCGTGGACTGTAGCCCATCAGGCTCCTCTGTCCATGGGATTGTCCAGGACTCTTATAATTCGAATGCTGGGGCATCTGACGTTGTCCCAGAGGTCTCTGAGACTATCTTTAGTTCTTTCATTCTTTTTACTTTATTCTACTCTTCAAAATTATTTCCACTATTTTATCTTCCAGCTCACTGATTCATTCTTCTGTTTCAGATATTCTGCTATTGATTCCTTCTGGAGTATTTTTAATTTCAGAAATTGTGTTGTTTGTCTCTGTATGTTTATTCTTTAATTCTTCTAGGTCTTTGTTAATTGATTCTTGCATTTTCCCCATTTTGTTTTCAAGTATTTTTAGCATACTTACTATCATTATTCTGAATTTTTTTCAGGGAGTTTGTCTATTTCCTCTTCATTTATCTAGAGTTTTATGTTTCTAGTTTGTTCCTTCATTTGTGTGGCATTTATCTGCCTTTTCATTTTTTTTTTTTTAATTTAGTGTGCTTGAGGTCTCCTTTTCCCAGGCATTAAGTTTGAATTATTTCTTTCTTTTGGTTTCTGCCCTGTTAAGTTTGGTCCAGTGGTTTGTGTAAGCTTCAGATAGGGTGAGATGTTTTCTGAGTTTTTGTTTGTTTGTTTTTTGTTCATTTGTTTTTCCTCTGATGGGCAAGACTGAGTGAGGTGGTAATCCTGTTGCTGATGATTTGGTTTGTATTTTTGTTTTGTTTGTTTGTTTATTTTTGTTTTATTTTGCATTGTACCATTTTATTTTAGTTTAATTTTTTCAAAATTTTTTAACTCTATTTTACTTTACAATACTATATTGGTTTTGCCATACATTGACATGAATCCACCATGGCTGTACATGAGTTCCCAATCCTGAACCCCCTCCCACCTCCCACCCTATATCATCTCTCTGGATCATTCCTGTGCACCAGCCCCAAGCATCCTGTATCCTGTATTGAACATAAATTTGTTTGTTTTTTAGATGAGGCATCCTGCACAGGGTGTTACTGGTGTTTGGATGATGCTGGGTCTTGTATTGAAGTTGTTTCTTTTGTGTGCTTTCTCACTATTTGATACTCCCTAGGGTTAGCTCTTGGTTATCTACGGTCTTGGAGTCAGTGCTCCCACTCCGAATGCTCAGGGCTTGATGTGTGGTTAGAAATGAAGATTCCACAAGTGGTTTGTTATGGCATTAAGTGAGATTAAACAAATATCCAAAAACAAGAAAATGAAGATGAAATCCAAACAAATGGCAGTTAGAAAATCAGGCAAATAGTAATTAAAATATTGGAATATACACACATATATATATACACCCATGAGAAAATTCAAATCAGTCCAACAAAAATAAAGTACAATAGATTTACCTGGAGAACAAAGTAAATCAAGAATTATATTTACCATTAAGAGCAAAACTAACAAAAGCATAAAGTGGAAAACAAGCCTAAAGCAAAATGCCAGGTAAGGAATAAAGCAACAAAAACAACAACAGCAAAACTCTCAAATATGTTGAGAGGAAAGAAAAGAAAGAATAGATGTGAAAAGTTAAATAAAGGTAGATAAAGAAGATTTATATACATTAAAGATTAACTGCAAGGGGAAACAAACAGTAGGAAAAACACAAAGGAATAAATATAGAAAAAAATGATAGGTTTAAAAAACTAAAAATTAAAGGAGAGAGAGAGAGAGAAAGGAAAACACCACAGAACTACAAAAGCCAAACATAGAAGCAGAGGTTTTAATAACAATAAAAAATGTGACTGAGAGAAAAATAAAAGCTCAAAATTTAATTAAATTTTACAATGTCAATACAACAAGTACAACAGAGGGGGAGGCGGAAAGGAAAAATTAAAAATCCAAAAGAATCTACAGAATAAGTCAAAACATAAGAATTATAAATGCTTTTCTTCAGTCACTGCTGTCAGGGTCCTTCCCCTCACTGGGAGTCATAGTCCATCTCACCTCTCTAGGATTCCCTACAACACTATGCAGATATCTGGACTTGCTGTGGGGGAGCTCAGATTCTAATCTGGTCCTGCTGCTGCTGCTTAAGTCGCTTCAGTCATGTTCAACTCTGTGCCATCCCAGAGACGGCAGCCCACCAGGCTCCCCGTCACTGGGATTCTCCAGGCAAGAACACTGGAGTGGGTTGCCATTTCTTTCTCCAGTGCATGAAAGTGAAAAGTGAAAGTGAAGTTGCTTAGTCGTGTCCGACTCCTAGCGACCCCATGGAATGCAGCCCACCAGGCTACTCTTCTGTATTCTTGCCTCCAGTGTTCACAGCTATCAGAACTAGTGTGTTTTCTTTTGTGGGAGCTCTCAATGACCTTTTATATATTCCATAGAAACAGAGTCTGCCTAGTTGGACATGTGCATTTAATCTGCAGCTTGCACAGCTGGTGGGTGGATTTTGGGTCTTCTTCCTCAGTCACACTGTCCCTGGGTTTCAATTGTAGTTTTAGCTTCACCTCTGCATGTGAGTCGTCCACTGGGGTTTGCTACTGAGGCTGCCCTGGAGGACCTGGGTTTGCCCCCTGTGAGGGTCATATGTGGAGGTGGTGCAGCTGCTAGGGTTGCAGGGGTTCTGGTGGCACCAGGTACTCAAGGGAGTTGGTGGCTAGGGCAGCAGGAACTATAGTGCCCTAGAAGGGTATGGCAAACAGCTGTGACCAATACTCTCCAGTATTCTTGCCTGGAGAACCTCTCCCCCCCCGACTGAGAAGCTTGGCAGGCCAGTTTACAAGGTTGCAAAGAGTTAGACAGTACCTAAGTGACAATGCGCACATACATGCAAGACACTTTTTGGCCTGTGGCAGCTGTGCCCCAGTGAAAGTTGAGTATGCAGGTGACGCAGCTGCTTGGCTTGTGGGGACCCTGGGGGCACCAAGTGTGTAGGAACATCGACTGCCTCTGGTGCAGAAGTTATGGCCCTATCAGTGTCTTTTCCAAGCCCCTTGTAGCTGGCAATCAGAAGCCCTCTTTGACCAGTCTTCCTCCATAGCTCTGCCAGTTCAGGCACTTAGAGGGCTCTCTTGCCTGGGGTCATTCTCTGTTGTTCTGCACGTCATGCACATAGAGGGGTCCCCCTGGCTGTGGTCCTACTCTATATATCAGCATGTCAGGCACTTAAAAGTATACCCTGGTTTGGGTCCTACTCTGTAGTTCAGTGTATCAGGTGTTTGATGAGCCAGCTTCTTTTTGTTCAGCTGCTAATGCTGGCATGTGGGGGAGAGAGGCTATGGTTATGCCTCCTCCTCCTACGTGTGACTCAGCAGAATTGCCTTGCTTCCATGGCTGTCAGGCTTTCCTTTATAGGCATTTCACACCACAAGCTCCTCCCTCCCATCCCCTCGATCTGTCTCTCTGCAGTCAACAGCAGCTCTCACCCTGGGATTTCTCCACAACCCCTAAACTTCAGCTCCCAGCCTCTGCACTTTCCAAGGGGTCTACCTCCCTGTCTGGGCTGTGTATGGCTGCTGCAAAGGCTGTTTTATTTTCATTTCATTTAGGCTGCCACAGATTAGCTATTTCCCTCTCCACCTAAAATGTTTCTCCTTTGACTCAGACAGTTGCCCTGATATGGGGATTGGACCCCTGCTTCAGTTCCCCCACCCACCAAGGACAGGTCCAGTCCTACTAATAGTCCTGTTTTTCCCTTTAGTTCCTTTGTCCCATCGAGTTCTGTGTGGGTCTATATATTCTTTTGCACTGGTCAGGTACTCCTGACTGCTCTCAGCTGGTGCTCTGCATGCACTTCTGTGTTTGAATGTATGTTCCTGATGTATCCATGGAGAGAGATGTACTCCACATTCACCTACTCTTCCACCATCTTTTTCTCCCTGAGAGGTTTTTAACCAAATACATAAACTTCATATAGATGTTACAAATAAGATATTGAAATTAATTAACTCTCTAAGGAACAAGTGAAATAAAATCAAGGATACAACCTTATATTTAAGGAGCAGGAGGAAAAAAAAAGAGTTATTAGAAAAACAACAAAAGCTCAGTTGAAAAGAAAAGATGAGAGGAAAAAACTGTAATGAATGGTTACAAATAAAATTAAGAGCATTTCAATAAAAGCAGGTTGGTTAGTGAACTACTGCAGGGAAATCAATTTTAATGAGAACTAAGGTATTAGTTTTGTCATTTTGGGGTCATTCCAGAGAATAGTTTCAATACTGAGGTAACGGAAGGAAACAGATTACAAAGAATTTCGGTGGACTGATGTTGCCAAAATAGAGAGAATGATTGCATACTATTTTAAAGAACTTTAGGTGATCAAGAAGCCAGAGACAATCTGGGATTTATGAGAACAGGATTAGTGAGCTGGTGGTGAAGTTAATTGTACTACCAACTGAAATCTCAATAATGATTTTTGAAACAAATGTTCCTGAGGAAATCACTCAAACCAAGGTATCTCAACTTTAGGACATTTAAGGAGTGGTCAGCCCTCATCCTTGGGCATTTTCCATGAAAAGAAAAAGACAAAATTCTCATTCTCTGGGCGTTAGCGTGATCAGATGGCTCTAGTTCTAGTAAAGGTAGGGTACAGGTACAAGTAAGTGGAAACAGCAGGGAGAATAGTCAGTGAGTTAAGATGTGGCAGGACCCCAGTACTAGAATAGGAATTTGACAGAAAAAAAAATTAAAATGTCATCTGTGAAAATTAACAAACATGGATCAGGACAGAACCACAATTCTAGTGAATGAAGTAACTTGGATATGGACCGTATAACTGTGACTTCAGGGAAATCCATTAATCTGAGGGTATCCATCAGTGAGCCAGATTCTAGGTTATTTGGCAGTACAACATGGATTGGGGGAAAGAAACATATTTATACAAAGCTGTGCATGTGTGTGTGCTAAGTTGTTTCAGTCATTTCTATTTCTTTGTGCCTGCTAGGCTCCTCTGTCCGTGAAATTCTCCAAGCAAGAATACTGGAGTGGGTTGCCATTCCCTCCTCCAGAAGTTCTTCCCAACTGAAGGAGTGAACTCCTTTGTCTTGCGGCTCCTGCATTTCAGGCAGATTCTTTACCACTGAGCCACCCGGGAAGCCTTTAACTATTACTATTCATATCACCAGGAACTGAGCTAAGGCCATTGGTATCAAACTTGCAAATCAGAGGTATGTATCTGGGAACAGCAAGCAAAGCAGAAGCTGAGAAACAAAAGTATCTCTTGACAAGAAGGGGTAAGGTTTAAATTTTGTGTTGTTAAATGAAACCTGAGCCTGTACATGACAGAGGGGAAATAAAATAATTAAACATCCAAGAGAAGGTTTAGCATTTATGGAAGGAAGCAATGAAATAAGTGGGAGGAAATAGAGTTAAGATGATGTTTCTCTTTTTATTAACAAAATGAAAGCTATTTAAACAGTGGAATTTTTTTCAAAGCATATACCTATGCACATACAGAGTAATGATTAATAAATATAGGGTTTTGTCTCTGTAGAGCATACAATCTAGTAGGAGATGAATAAATAAATGAATATTGTCATTAGACATCTATGGAAAAGAACAGGAGGCTGTTGGAAAAAAAAAAAAAGAATAACATCAGGGAGAGATGGATAAGGAGACCAATTTAGATCAGGTTGTCAAGGAAATTCTGCTTTAAGAAGTTTCCTTAGAGCTAAGACTTTAATGAATGTGTTGTACAAAGAGTTTACCTAGCAGGGAAGCATCTCAAGTAGAAAAATAAGAATGGAAAAAGCTCTGAAAAGAGAATGAGTTTGGGATGTTGAGAATCGGAAAGGGAATTGGTGGAGCTGGAGCATTTAGTGTGAGAGAGGAAGTAGTCAGAGAAAACGAGAAAATCAGTAGAGGTTCAGTTCATGCAGAGTCGTAGGTTGTAGTAACGAGTTTGGATGTTAAATTCTAAGTGTGAAGGGGAAAGGCACTGGAGGATTAAACAGGAAAATGGAATCACCTGATTTACATGTTAAAAGATTATGTGCTGTGTGGAGAATGGAATTAGGAGAGAAGGGAGTTTGGATACAGGGAGACCAAATTTGAGGCTATTTAAAAATCTAGCCATGAGATGAGAATGGCCTATACTAGGCTGGTGGCAGTAGAGAGGGAGAGAACTTGACATGTGGAATATATTTTGGAAGTAGCAATAGAAATTGCAGGACTTGCTGATAGAATAGATGTCGTTTAAGAATGAGAGAAGTGTCCAGAAAGGCTAGATTTCTGGTTCAAGCAGTTACTTGATGTGCCGAATAAGCACATTAAAACATAGGATTAAAAAGGAATACCAATTAAATCGGTTTGGCAGGCAAAAATCAAATGATCAAAATGGCAATGTATTTTATTTGCTGACTGACATTCTTTATGATGAGGTTGAAATTGAGTAGTGGATTAGAATGACCTGTGCTTGGATCATTTCCTGCTCATCATTTTTCAAAAATGACTAAAAAATAAAGGCACTTGTGAGACTGAAGATTTTAGCCTTGAATTTATGTTCTTAAATATCAAAATAAAACTTCTGAAACTGTTGAAATTGTACTGAAGTAGGTAGGAAGACTTTAGATTACTATCTACTACAAAATTCTTCAAAATGCAGACATATTTTAGTGTCTTCAAACTCTGTAATGTTTTCCATGAGGCAACTTGGAAAGAGGGAATGAAAGTAACAAATTAAGGCATGTTAAACTGTATGTCTAAGATTATAAAATATATATGCAGACCAAATATAAGAATTTTACCTGGTTGACTTTCAGAAATTCAAATCTTTGTTACAATAAGAACATGTCTCTAGGTATTAGTGTTACTATAATGATTTTGATTAAACAAGATCTTTCCTTTCTGCTTTAGTTAAAGCTGGCTACTGGATAACTTGTGAAGTATGAAAACCTGACCTTTCAAATACTCTTAGTCTATTGTTCATTTTTACTCCTTGTTTTATGTGTACTTTTTCTTTTTAACACATAGTATAATTATTTTATTTATTTATTTATTTTTACATAAGTTTCTGCAGGGAGCCAGCGTGAGGAACTCCACCCATGGCAAAGGTCATGAGGAAGGAGGCTTCGGCATACGCAAAGGCGTGATCAAGCCTCAGGAAATCCCCTGCTCCTGAGCATCTACCCTAAAACCAGAGTACTTTAAAGGGGGCTCTCCCCCATAGCCATTTCTCTCGGAGAAGGAGTAAATGTGCAGCTCCAAGGCAATAAAAATTCCTGGGCGTGACAAGAGTGTTTCAACTTATGAATTCTGAAGGTTATCTAGCCTACCTGTATAGGTTCCTCCAGCCACATGTGATTGTTTACAACCCCCAACTGTGAGAGGCACGAGATGTTTTGGACTTACTAAAGGCAAATTCTTGTGGGAAGTTAGAAATTATTAGTATAGTGGGTTGGTTGGGAATTATATTGGTGAAGGGTTTTTTTTTCATTTGTTCTGTCAATAATTACTGCTAATTCCCTGCCTTAGGTGGGACAAGGGTGTCTTAGGTCAAACCTCTGCTGACAGACTAGCTTGTGTGACAACCTCTCAACCATAAACAGCACGAGAGAGGTTTGGAGGATTTTGAAAGTCTTAACTAGCATAGGGCTTTTTCTTCTCTTTTGAGTAATGATTGCCACCAGGCCTCCATATCCTTAGGCACCTGGGAATATATTAATGTATTTGGAATATAGAAAAGGTAATGTAGTAGTTTTTGATGTTAGCAATATTAGACTTTTTGAGTTAATGAATTTTCTCTTTTGTAACAGATCACTGTACTTTGTTATAAATCACTGTGTCCTTGCTATGTGAAAATGTAACTTTATCACTGTCTTAAGACTAAACAGATCTTAAGAGGAACATTGGTGAAAGGATTTTCATTTGTTGGACTGATGTTTGCTGCTAAATCTCCATATTCCCTGTCCTTATAATAAATATAACTAGCATATAGAAGAAATAAGCATTAACCTTTAAGCATATAGGAGAAATAAGTATTAACCTTTAAGATTGATTATGTTAACCTTGGGTTAAATAAATTCCTTTCTTGATTGTAACTCACTATACCCTCACCCTTTAGGAATGCAACTTGATTTGGAGGGTGGTGCCTGGTTTAAGAAAAATCACCCTTGGAAAAAATAAGTTTTTTGGTTATCAGAAAGAAAGGGTTGTAAATGTCAGCAGGCAGAAATGGCTTGAAGATGATGTAAAACCCCTAAGACCTTTTTTATGTAAAGCACCTGATTTTGATAAAGGTCAGGACTGCTGACCCTGCGTGACTCTGTATTCATCCATATATGTAACAAAAGGTATATAAGAAAACCTGAAAAATAAAGAAATGGGATCAGTTCCTGGAAAGACTGACACCCCCATGTCATTCTTTCTTGCTCCCCATTTTTCTGGCGTAATTCCCATCTGGAGCATGGATGCTATTCCATGTAACCCAAGTTATTCAGCTTCTTTTTCTCCACTAATCTTCCAACTACACTATCCATTTCTAATCTCTCTATATATCTGTAACTAAATATGTATTTTTCCAAGGAGGATGCCGATGCCATCTCCACCTTTGAATCACCTGGATCCACTGGGGCTGGACCCCGGCAAGTTTCAGGTGTCTAATATAGTTCAACATATCCATTCATTACAGAATGATCTCCACCAAAAGTCTAGATACCATCTACCACACAGTTACCAATTTCACCCACCCCCAATTCCCTTCCACTATGGTAACCACTAATCTGAAGGAGACTAATATTTTATTTTTTTGCTTTCTTGATGCCCTTCTTCTGCTCTAATTGTAGCATCCTACATAAGACTAACATTTTATTTACCCTGATTATGTGAGGTGTTTTTTTTTTTTCCCCTGTTTGCTTCTTTAGGCTCTTCTAAATATAAAAACAACAGATTTACAGATAATGTGACATTATGACTAAAATCCTATTAGATCCACAAAAAATACTAGAGCTAATAATGAATTCAGCAAAGTTACTAGACATAAGGTCAACATGGAAAAACCATTTGTGCTTTTATACAACAAGGAATTAACAGTCTGAAAAATAAATTAAGAAAATAATTTTATTTGTAATACCATCCAAAAAATTAAAATACTTCAGAATAAATTCAACTACTGAATTGAAGTATTTAAGCATTGAAAATTCCAAAATATTGCTTTAAAAAATTAAACAATACAAAAATAAGTGGACAAATATCCCATGTTTATAGGTTATAAGATTTAATGATGTTTCGATGCCAATACTATCCAAAGTGATCTGAAGATTCAATATAGTCCCTATCAATGTCCTAGAATCCTTTTTACCAGCAATGGAAAAGCCAATCCTCAAATTCATATAGAAGTAGAAGAGATCTCAAATACAATAATAATAATGTCATGAAAAAGAACAAAGTTGGAGAACCCACACTTTCTGATTTCAAAACTTACTACAAAGCCACAGTAATACAAACAGTGTCTAAAGATACACATAGAGACCAATAGAATAGAGTCCAGAAGCCAGAAATAATAACATATATTCCTGGTAAATTGATTTTCAACAAGGATGCCAAGATCATTTGATGAAGAAATTATAGTCTCTTCAACAAATGGTACTCAGACAACTTGATATTCATATTCAAAAGAATGAAGCTGGAGTGGTGTGAAAGTGAAAATGTTATTTGCCCAGTCATGTCCAACTCTTTGTGAACCCATGGACTATAAACCTCCAGGCTCCTCTGTCCATGGAGTTCTCCAGAGAAGAATATTGGAGTGCATTTCCATTTCCTTCTCAAGGGAATCTTCCCAACACAGGGATTGAACCTGGGACTTTCACATTACAGGTAGATTTTTTACCATTTGTGCTACCAGTAAATACTGGAGTGGTATCCTTCATCATTAACAAAAATTAGCTCAAAATTCATTAAAGACCTAAATATAAGAGCTGAAACTCTAATACTTATAGAATAAAATTGAGGTTTTTATGCTCTTTTGATCTTGGATTTAGCAATAAATTGTTAGATGTGACACTAAAAACTTCATCAAAATTAAAAATATTTTGTGCACCAAAGGACATTATCAAGAAAGTGGAAGACAACCTGCAGAAGGGGGAAGTCCTTGTAAATCTGTAGAGAAAGGAGTAATAACACTTTAACCCAAAGAGTTGGAAGGTGGAAATTTCTGGCAGGGACAGTTTGATAAATATTATTGGCTATAGAGTTTTTCTGACCTCCTTATTTAATACAAGTATAAATCGACCTTTCCTTACTGAACAATTTTAGGTACTGGTAATGGTAGTACTTCATTATTTTTGCCATTTTTGATGGTTTTAAATCCTAAATATATTCAAAGCTGAAATACAGTGCTCAGAGGATGCTCAAGAAAAGCTTTTGTTCTGGAATCAAGTGTTCTTAAATGGCAGCAATTTTGAACCCCTCATTTTTAGATATATTATGATGTGTATCCATTGTAGAAAGCTTTGTCTTTTATAATGGGAGAGCACCTAGGGCTTCTGAAGCAGGCTCATTGATAAGTAGCCAGTCTGTCACCCTACCATTTAAAAAGCTTTTTTGGTTTTGTGCTTCTATAAATGGACTGCTTTAATTTTAAACATCTGTGTATGGCTTAAAGTGATACTATTTTATGAAACTGTAAAATTATTTCTCCTTCATGACTATTTAGAGTAATTATTATTGAAATAGATGGAACTCTTCTTTAGAGGAACTTCTCCCTTCCTTAGAGCTGAATAAAGATACCTTCCATTTCTCTCCAAGCAGGTGCAAAAGATACAGTTACAGCAGTCTTCAAGTTTGAGGGAACTAAATTTTGTCATAAGACTTCATGTTATGCTAGATATGCCATAAACTTAAAATGGGTGCTACAACACATTCTAAAACACAGGAATGAAATGCCAAGCAAGAAGCAAAACCAAATATCAAAATTGATACTTTATAATATTTCAACAGCCAAAGAATTCAGTTTTGGACGGATATTTGCTTCAGATTATCTTCCCAGAAAAAAAAAAAAAAAAGCAATAGGGAAAAATAAGATTCAAAGCCAATTTCTTCTGAAGCTGTGGTTAATATATGAAAGTTTTATAGTTCAGTTGCTTAGTTTCTCTCTGCTCTCAATGTGAGTGGGCAGTATTTCAAGCAAATTGACTAAATATGGAAAAAAGTGTTTAATAAGCTGATCTTTAATTGCTACAAAACAAAGCAATAACTGAAAACAATTTCCCCAAAGGTATTTTGCATTCCACTTCCCCACATATATAATTTTAAATGTAATATTTTTATATTTGCCAACGGATACCTTCGTAAGGGCTTCCTTGGTGGCTCAGATGGCAAAAAAAAACTGTCTGCAATGCTGGAGACCCAGGTTCAATCCTTGGGTTGAGAAGACCCCCTGGGAGAGGAAATGACAATGTCCTCCAGTAGCTTTGCCTTGAGAATCCCATGGACAAAGAAGCCTAGTGGACTACAGTCCGTGAGTTCACAAAGAGTCAGACACAACTTAACAACGAATCACACTTTCAGTGAGGTTTAGAAACTTTTATTAGATATCTGTATATTTGGGCAATTTCTATTGCTATCACTTCCACTATAAATCTTCCACTGATTTTGGAAAGTATTTCAGGAAATTGATGACAGTTTGATAGCTTTTTTGTTAGGTTCATGATTAGTTACAGGAACAACTAAATTACATTTGAGAAGGATACAGAAATTAATGTTTTAAAAGTTAATAAATCTCATCTAGAATCTCCATAAAAAATTGGTTCTATCAGTATTTTTGTTTGCATAGGCTCTAAGATATTGTAAGGAGCTAATAACAATGCACCTCTATTTATGTAACCTAAAAGCAAATTTATAAAATCTTTATGAGAGCATTCATTCTTGAGAACAAATGTTAAAGAAATTTATTAGGATTTCAGAAACTAAGTTTCCAAGAAAAACTGTCACAACAGAGTCTCATCATCACCAGCATTATGGTCTAGCCTGGACTACCACACCATCTATTAGGTCATCTTCCTTTATTCAACACCTTTTCCCACTTCTTAAAAGTGAGATATCTCTTCAAGAAAATTGGAACAATCAAGGTAACATTTCATGTAAGGATGGGCACAATAAAGGACAGAAAGAGTAAGGACCTAACACATGCAGTAGAGATTAAGAAGAGGTGGCAAGTGTACACAGAAAAACTATACTAAAAAGGGCTTAATGATCCGGATAATAACCATGATGGTGTGATCACTCACCTTGAGCCAGACAACTTGGACTGTGAAGTCAAGTGGGCCTTAGGAAGTATTACTACAAGCAAAGCTAGTGGAGGTGGTGGAATGCCAACTGAGTTATTTAAAATCCTAAGAAGATGAGGCCGTTAAAGTGTTGCACTTAATATGTCAGCAAATTTGGAAAACTCAGCAGTGGCCACAGGACTAAAAATGGTCAATTTTCATTCCAATCCCTAAGAAAAGCTATGCCAAAGAATGCTCAAACTACCATACAGTTGGACTCATTTCATATGCTAGCAAGGATATGCTCAAAATCCTTCGAGCTAGGTTTTTGGCAGTAAGTGAACTGAGAACTTCCAGGTGTGCAAACTGAATTTAGAAAAGTCAGGGTAGGAACCAGAGATCAAATTGCCAACATTCATCAGATCATGGAGAAACCAAAAGAATTCCAGAAAAAGAAAAAAAAAAATCTATTTCTGTTTGTTGACTATGCTAAAGTCTTTGACCATGTGGATCACAACAAATTGTGGAAAATTCTTCAAAGATTAGAATATCAGATCACCCTACCTATCTCCTGAGAAATCTGTACACAGGTCAGGAAGCAACAGTTAGAACTGGACATGGAACAATGGATTGGTTCCAAATTGGGAAAGGAGTATGACAAGGCTGTATATTATCATCTTGCTTATTTACCTTCTATTTGGAGTATGTCATGTGAAATGCTCAACTGGATAAATTACAAACTGGAATCAAGACTGCCAGGAAACATATTAATAGCCTTAGATATGCAGATGATGCCATTCTTGTAAGAAAACGCCGCGAAGAAAAAGCCACCTCTAGGGACCGTTAGTAAAAAGCCTTTATTGGGCGGTTGCTCTCAGGCAGAACTCCCGAGAACAGGCAAGCAAGGGAAGTGAGGGAGTCGAGAGGCGGGGAGGGGTGCGGGAAGGTTTTATAGCAAGGGCTGGCGAACAGGCCAAGTTTTTCCCATATCAGGCAACAGGCGCAGGCTGCAGCGGTGGTTGGTGTCCACGGTTTCCGTGTTGTCCCCTGATTAGATTGGGGCTCCAGGGCCGGCCCCGGAGGCCTATCTGTTATGTGGTTCCTGTTTTGGGCATCAGCCAACTACCGGTGCTGGCTGAATGTCCTTTTGGTCATGCATTGGACGGCTCGCCCTTTCAATTCTAATGGCAGAAAATGAAGAGGAACTAAAGAGCTTCTTTTTTTTTTTTAGTTTTTAATGTATTTATTTTAATTGGAGGCTAATTACTTTACAATATTATGGTGGTTTAAAGAACTTCTTGATGAGAATGAAGGAGGAGAATGAAAAAGTTGACTTGAAACTCAACATTCAATAAACTAAGATCATAGCCTATCACCTAATGGCAAATAGAAGGGGAAATAGTGGAAGAAGTGACAGATTTTATTTTAGGGGCTGCAAAATCACTGTGGACAGTGAGGGAAAAACAAAATTAAAAGACACTTGCTTCTTGGAAGGAAAGCTATGACAAAACCAGACAGTGTTTTAGAAAACAGAGATATCACTTTGCCAAGAATGGTCTATATAGTTGAAGTTAGGATTTTTCCAGTAGTTGTGTAGGGATGTGAGATTTGAACCATAAAGAAGGCTGAGTGCTGGAGAATTTATGCTTTCTAATTGTGGTGCTGGAGAAGACTCTTGAGAGTCCCTCAGACTGAAAGGAGATCAAACCAGTCAATACTAAAGGAAATCAAGAGTGAATATTCATTGAAGGACAGACGCTGCAGCTCCAATACTTTGGCCACCTGATGCAAAGAGCTGACTCATTTGAAAAGACCACTGACTCTGGGAAGCCTGAAGGAAAAAGAGAAGGGTGTAGCAGAAGATGAGATTACTTAGATAGCATTACTGACTCAATGGACATGAAGACAGAGGAACCTACAGTGTGCTACAGTCCATGGGGTTGCAAAGAGTTGGACAGGACTTAGCAACTGAACAGCAACAGAAGTGGGGAAAAAAAAAAAAAAAAGAACTCCTTTAACTATAGGATACAATTCTTAGAAACTTCTGTCTTTGACTATCCATCATCCTTTGTTTCCTTCAAGTAGCAGAATGTTGAATTCCTTTTATAGGATTACCTGTTCCCCATTGTGATTAGTCTTCATGAGAACATTGATATGGGTGTCCATGTCTTCCTTAGGCATATTATAGTTAAAAATCCAAAAGTAACTAATTGGAGTCTCTCTTGGGCAAAACGATAAAAGAGTGGGAAAAATAAAAACAAAAACAATGGTTGGGTGGGATTTGCCCCAGCAGAAGCAGCATGGTATACCTATTATGATGATCACTGGAAGCATCCCAGTTCCTACACTTTATTTAGGTTTGTGTGTTAACCAAAGTCAATTTTTTTTTTTTTTTTTTAGGTTGCCAGCAAAGGAACTATTTGGCAAAGCAATGAATAATATTGTCCTGATAATATAATATAAAAATAAGACATATAAAATGGCTAGCATGATGTTTAGCACCTTGGTGCTTAATATCACTACTACTAAAAATAATACTAACGTTTACATGAATTGAGCCTCACAGTACACAGGACTTCACATGCATTATCCCACTTAGATCTTACTATGGATCTATGAAATTGATTCTAATACTGTTTCAAGTTATAATGGAGGAATTGAGACAACGAGAGGCCCAAACTTATTAATATCTAGCTGTTCAGTAGTAAGGTCAGGATTTGAAATCTGACAGTCCTCAGATACATGCATTTAAATGCTACATTCTAAATCTCTTCCTCACTTTTCTTGTGTGACAGAGAAGAAGTCCTCATTGGTGAAATTGTTTGTCCATAGTGTAATATTGACAAGAAATGCCATATTGAAAGGCTGTTTCTAAAAAAAAATGGCATTGCCCAGTATTGAAACATCACTCTATTAGTTATCACAGTTGTCTGTTAAGCGTGGAATTTCTTGATGGTCATTTCTTGACTAGCCTGTCCCATATTAACATTAGCAACAAAGAATATTTGCAAAGATGCATATTTCCTTCTCCTATGTGCAGTATGGGAGATAGTTCATTAACTAGATGCAACTGTGTCTTCAATGCCATATACATAATACATCTATGAAGTAAAACAGTCAGTATTTGATCTTTGGAACCATGTTTTTAATATAAATGGGAATATTATGACCTTTGCAAAAGCAACATCTGCTGTATTCTTGCTTAAGATTCTTCAAGGTTTTTGCCATAGCTACAGGCCTGTAAGAAATGTTCCAAGTTTTCTTGGCACTTCCTGCATAATGAAATCTTTTCAGGTTAGAAGCTGAAGTAAAGCAAATGCTGTATTATGAAAATAGTAAGCAAGAAATCTTCCAATTGTTGCTACTAGCTTTTCTATCTGTTTTTAGGCTATGATTCAGTGCTAACCAAGCAAGACTGGTGTTTTTTAGATAGTCTTTGATCAGCCCATGTTCACAAAAAGTAATCCACCAGGAAAAGATACTGGCAAATTCACCATGGAAGAAATTTAAAGATAACTGAATTGTATTATTAATAATATTTTCAGTTGCACATAGCCATTTTTTCCTCCACTGTCCTTAGAAAATTGTCTAACCAAGTGATCCTTAGAATATACTTGAAGCACACTGCATAAAGCTTAACTTGAAGTCAATAATAGGATTACCTCCAGAATACAACAAATGTGGTTTCAGAATGCCTCCAGGTCTTTCTTTGGCATCAGACATAATAAAGACATACTTAAATTTTCAAATAGCAGTTCATTATTGTAAATGTTCCTGTCATCCTTGGCCAAAGCATTTTTATCTCTTGAATTTTGTATAAATTTATATATCTCATATGCTTTTTTGTTAAACCTTATGTATCACATGGATGAAATAAGAGATAATGAATGAGAAAGAATGTATGTGCTGATGCCTTAAAAGCCTGTGAACCTTCTTTTGCATTTGAAATATTTTTAAAAAATATTTTAAGCAGGTTTATTTCCAAAATGACACATTTACTTAAAATAGCTTCAGAAGTCTTATTTAATTGGCAAATTTTGCCTCATGTTCTGAGGACCTTGAGTCTTTCAGACTGCATACACATGTATATATTATTAATTCTAATTTATCTTTCATAACTTTTATGTTGTCTTTATTGAGTTAGTTGTTAACATTATAAAATTTCAAATTAATTTGATGAGAACTTTAATATCTACATAAATAAAGATTATCTTGACTATATATTGAACACCTAGTATGTTCAAGGTTATGTACTCACTTCTGGAGATAAAACAGTTGAATAGAAACATGATTTCCATTTTGGCAAAGCTTATCAGTTAGTCATTATCCTAGCTAAGTGGCTTTTCTCGGCTGTTTATATCCTTCCACTGGAAATTAAACTCTGAGGATCATGTTATACCTCATCTATACAATGGAGATAAATTCTGTCCTTCTGTTCTTTGTTTGATTTCGTTTTGTTCCCCTTAAAAAAAAGTGACAATGGGAAAACTCAAGCTCTAGTTAGCTTTCTTGGAGAAGGCAATGACACCCCACTCCAGTACTCTTGCCTAGAAAATCTCATGGATGGAGGAGCCTGGTAGGCTGCAGTCCATGGGTTTCCAAAGAGTCGGACACGACTGAGCGACTTCCCTTCACTTTTCACTTTCATGCATTGCAGAAGGAAATGGTAACCCATTCCAGTGTTCTTGCCTGGAGAATCCCAGGGACGAGGGAACCTGTTGGGCTGCCATCTATGGGGTCGCACAGAGTCGGACACGACTGAAGTGACTTAGCAGTTAGCTTTCTAAAATACTATAAAAGCTTGGACATGTCTCAGCTATTCAGTTTCTTTATCTCTAATATTGCTCATTCAAAATATTTACTCCATTGGTAAACTGAAGTAAATACAGTATATATTTATTTAATTTGGTATCTTCAGTCTCTAACTTGAAAATTCTCCATAGCAAATATCTCAGTCTCATGAAGTATACCAGAGAACCAGTCAAAAACTAGCCATCAAATAATAATAATAACCATCCTAAAGCTGCTAAACATTTGTTGAACGAATCCCATAATAGCCTCTCTCAGATTAATGATGTTTCCCTGGTGGCTCAGAGGTTGAAGCGTCTGCTTCCAATGTGGGAGATCTGGGTTCGATACCTTGGTTGGGAAGATCCCCTGGAGAAGGAAATGGCAATTCACTCCAGTATTCTTGCCTGGAGAATCCCATGGACGGAGAAGCCTAGTAGGTTACAGTCCACAGGGTTGCAAAGAGTTGGACACGACTGAGTGACTTCAGCTATACCCATCATATATACAATTTTATTTACCTCATCCTCTGTTTTTCCTTTATTTATTTTTTTCAAATCCATCGCTCATTCTTTACTCTTTCTTCTGCTCTGTTTCTCTTCTGATTTTTATTCATCTTAGACATGTCACTGATCCTGCTTAATCTTTTAGAAACACTCAGAACACAACAAATTTAATACTCAGGGGTTTCTAGATTAAAACACAATTTGCCAAGTTACATTTGAGGTTTTTAAGCAATGAATTACTTTTAGTATAAATATAACTTACAATATAAGTAAATGTATGTCCTATACTGGAAGAATTTTTCATTGTTTGATTCTCTAATTTAATTGATCATCATGGATTTTATTTGCTAAATCTGGTAACTCGATTCTCATTAGTTTCCTTTTTTTTTTAAATTAAGAGAAAGTTGTTGTGTAACATTGTGTAAGATTAAGATGTACAGTGAGTTGATTTGGTACACTTATGTATTGCAATATAATTACCATCATATGCTAAGTTGCTTCAGTCATGTCTGACTCTTTATGACCCTTTGGACTGTAGCCCATGAGGCTCCTCTGTCCACAGAATTTTCTAGGCAAGAATACTGGAATGAGTTGCCATTTCCTTCTAGAAGGGATCTTCCCGACCCAGGGATCAAACTGGCATCTCTTATGTCTTCTAAATTGGCAAGCATGTTCCCTACCACTAGCACCACGTAGGAAGCCCAAGTACATGAGGCCCTTTAATTATATCTCTTTATATTTTTATAAATTTTGATCTTTCCCCCATTCAACAAAGGCTAGAGGCAAGATGGAGCGTGTGTACAATCCTGAGACCCTTTATCCATAGATTGTCACATGGACTCACCAGCTACTCATTTGATAGGGGACCCATTTGAGTTAAACATCTATCATGCCACAAAATTATCACTTCTTTTTTATGGTGAGAGCATTTAAAATCACGTCTGACTCTTTGGAACCCCATGGACTGTAGCCCACCAGGCCTGTCTGTCCGTTGAATTCTCTAGGCAAGGATACTTGAGTGGGTTGCCATTCCCTTTTCCAGAGGATCTTCCTGACCCAGGGATCAAACGTGAGTCTCCCGCATTGCAGGCAGATTCTTTACTGTCTGAACCACCAGGGAAGCCCCCGTTTAAAATCTAATCTCTTAGCAACTTAGTAGCATATACTGAAGTATTGTTAATTATAATCACAATGCTGTACATTAGCTCTTCAGAATTTGTCTTCTAACTGCAAGTTTGTACCTTTTGACCCACATCTCCTCAATTCTACTTTTTTATATGAATTCAGCTTTTCTAGATCCCAAATATAAGTGAGATCATACAGTATTTATCTTTGACTTATCTCAGCCTAGTGTCCTCATTGTCTATTATGTTCTTGCAAGAGGTAAGTTTTTTTTTTTTCCTTATGACTGAATGATATCCATATTCATATATGTGTATATATATATATATATACAGCACATCTTCTTTATGCATTCATGTACTGATGGACACTTCAGTTGTTTCCACATTTTGAATTATTGTGAATAATGCTGCAATAAACATAGGAGTATAGATATATTTTTGATATCTTGTTTTCATTTATTTGAATATATACTCAGAAGTGGGATTGTCAGATCATACAGTAGTTTTACTTTTAACTTTTGAAGAATTCCCATACTCTTTACCACAGTGACTGCACCAATTTACATTCTCTTTAACAGTAAAATTAAGAATAATGTATATTCTGCTGCTTTTGAAAGAAAAGTTCTGTATACAGCTGTTAGGGTCATTTTGCCTAAAAATATGGTTAAAGTTTAATGTTTCCACATTGTTTTTCTGTCTGGATGACTTATTTATTAGTGAAAATGGGTATTAAAGTCCCCTGTGGCTATTGTATTGTTGTCTCTCTCTCCCTTCAACTTTGTTAGTATTTGTTTAATATATCTAGGTATTCTGCTGCTGCTGCTGTTGCTGCTAAATTGCTTCAGTCGTGTCCAACTCTGTGCAACCCCACAGACGGCAGCCTACCAGGCTCCGCCGTCCCTGGGATTCTCCAGGCAAGAACACTGGAGTGGGTTGTCATTTCCTTCTCCAATGCATGAAAGTGAAAAGTGAAAGTGAAGTAGCTCAGTCGTGTCCAACTCTTAGCGACCTCATGGACTGCAGCCTACCAGACTCCTCCATCCATGGGATTTTCCAGGCAAGAGTACTGAAGTGGGGTGTCATTGCCTTCTCTGATTCTGATGATAGGTGCATATATATTCATGATTGTTATAGCTTCTTACTGAGCTGATGTCTTTATAATTATAGAATGACCTGCTTTGTCTCTTCCGTTCTTGAATTATGATCTATTTTGTCTGATATAACTACCATCATCACTTTCTTTTGTTTTCCACTTACATGAGATATCTTTTTTCCATCTCTCACTTTGAGTTTATGCGTGTCTGTAAAGGTGAAGTGAATCTTTTGTAGGCAGCAAGTAGTTAGATCTTTTTTTTTTTTAAATCCATTCAGTCATTCTTCCTTTTGATTGATAGATTCAATTAATTTACAGTTAGAGTGGATGTGAGAGTTGGACTGTGAAGAAGGCTGAGCGCTGAAGAATTGATGCTTCTGAGCCATGGTGTTGGAGAAGACTCTTGAGAGTCCCTTGGACTGCAAGGAAATCCAACCAGTCCATTCTGAAGGAGATCAACCCTGGGATTTCTTTGGAAAGAATGATGCTACAGCTGAAACTCCAGTACTTTGGCCACCTAATGTGAAGAACTGACTCATTGGAAAAGACTCTGATGAACATGAATCTGGATGAACTTCGGGAGTTGGTGATGGACAGGGAGGCCTAGCGTGCTGGAATTCATGGGATTGCAAAGAATCGGAAATGACTGAGTGACTGAACTGAATCGAACTGAATGTCATCCTAAAGGAAATCAGTCCTGAGTATTCACTGGAAGGACTGATGCTGAAGCTGAAACTCCAATACTTTGGCCACCTAATTTGAAGAACTGACTCATTGGAAAAGACCCTGATGCTGGGAAAGATTGAAGGCAGGTGAAGAAGGGGATGACAGAGGATGAGATAGTTGGATGGCATCACTGACTCAATGGACATGAGTTTGAGCTGGGAGTTGGTGATGGACATCAAGGCTTGGCATGCTGCAGTCCATGGGGTCGCAAAGAGTTGGACATGACTGATTAACTGAACTGACTGACTGAATGTCATCTCATTCATTGCTTTCTGGCTCTTTTTATTTCTTCTCTCTTGCTGATTACCTTTGGGAATTAATGGTTTTCTGAGGTGGTTTGTTCTGATTTCCTTCTTTATATTTTGTGATTCTGCTATACATTTTAACTTTGTGGTTACCGTGTGGTATGCATAAAACATTTTATGGATGATATAGTCCATTTGATGCTGATAGCAACTTAGCTTCAACTCCATACAAAAACTTTACCTTTTTATTCTGCCCATTCATATTTTTGATGTGATAATTTACCACTTTTTACATTATATTCAGTAGTAATATTAACCATAGCTATTTAAAGCAGTCTTTTTCTTTAACCTTTATAGCATAGTTGGGTGGTTGACACAACATCATGTTAGAGATGTTTAATCTGACAGTGTATTATCTTTATTAGTGTGCTTTATATTATTGTAGTTTTCACCTATTTCTAAGTTTCTATTCTCTAGTTCAATGATGCTATTTTTTATTTGGTTAAATCTGCTGTTGATGGTTTGTATTTTGTTTTTATTTCATTCATTAAATTCTTCCATTTTCATTTCAGCTTAAAGAATGTCTTTCAACCTTTCTTGTATGTAAGGTATGGAATTCTCTCAGCTTTTGTTTGTCTGGAAATATTTTTAGTTCACCTTCATTTCTGTAGAATAACTTTGCCAGTTAGAATATGCTTGGATGGCTTTTTTTTTTTTTTTTCCCAGCACTTTGAATATATCATTCCACTCTCCTCTGGGCTGTAATGTGTCAGAGAAATCCAATGTTAGATTTATTGGGTTGCCTTGTTAGTCACAGTCTTTATCTCTTGGTGTTTTGGGGATTTTCCCTTTGTCTTTGATTTTTGGCAGTTTTACTATATATATCTTGGAGAAGATAGTTTTGAATGTAATAGGGTGATTTATAAGCTTTATGATCTTGGATGTGTGTATATCTGTGTCTCCCCAGGTTTGGCATGTTCTCAGTTACCATTTCTTTAAATAAAATTTCTAACCCTGCTCCTTCACTTTTTCTTCTGTTCCTCTAATGATTCTGACATTTGTTCTTTGGATGGTGTCCTCTAGATCATGTATACTATCTTTTTCCATTTTTATTATTTTTACTTTGTTCTCTAACTGGGTTATTTCTAAGTTTCTATTCTCTAGTTCAATGATGCTATTTTTTTATTTGGTTAAGCTGGTGTTGATGGTTTGTATTTCATTTTTATTTCATTTATTAAATTCTTCAGCTCCAAAATTTCTATCTGGTTCTTTTCAATGATTCTTATTTCTTTGCTGTATTTCTCATTTTTTGTGTATTGCCTTCCTGATTTTGTTGAATTTTCTTTCTCTGTTTTCTTGTAGGTCATTGAAATTCATTACAACAGCTATTTTGAATTTTTATTGGGTATATAATAGATCTCTGTATCATTGGGTTTGGTTATTGGAAGATGATTGTAATCTTTTGGTGATGTCATGGTTCCTTGATTCCTCATGTTACTTGGAGTTTTACATTGCTGTTTTTGCATTCGATGTAGCAATAACCTTCTCTGATATTTACTAGCTGCTTTCAGGTAGGAGATAAATTTTGTTGTTTGTGCTTATATCATAAACGTTTTTTGACCTTATATAGATACACTTGCTCCATGCTTCTTGTTTCTTCTTGTAGCATAATCCTTAAGATAATCTTTATGCTTTCTCCTAGTCTTACAGTGGCCCAAGCCAACTACTGGGAACCTCTCTTGTCTTCTCAAAGGTGGAGCTACAGTTCAAGATTGAAATTCCTTCTTTGCCCACAGACTCTGAACTGTTTTCTGTGTACATTCCCTGTTTACTCAAACTCACTCTTGCCACCACTCTTATGAGATGCACAAGGAGCTAGCCACAGAGTTGCCATAGGTGTGATTTTGTTACTGGGGGATCAGGTGTGCCTTTAGGCCAAAAGGGGATCTTCAGGTGAGATATCCCCAGTGGCTTATGGGCAGACTCCCTGTTGGAATACAGATGTAGTCAGTAGGAACCCCATTCTTTAAATTCTTTCTGATACTTTTTCTGCCTCTTTCCTGATCTCTTCCCACATTGCTAGTCATTCAGCATTTACTTTAATACTTTGAGAAGGGCATGTGTTTCTTTAGCAGCTTCTCAAATTGCTGAGGAATCTGGGTACTCATTAATCTCCCATTTCCTCCATGGGAAAGATCCCTGGCCTCTTATAGCTCTTAGCTGTGCTGCCTTGGGAGAAAGAATGATACTGATAAAGTTCTTCTTACCCAGGCCAATGAATCCAAACTTCTATTTTTCTTTTTTGGCTCCATAGAGATGTGGAACTTCTCTTCCATAAAAAATGTACTATTGTAAAGATTCTTATTTGTGTGTGTCTGCCCAAATCAGTATTTTTCATTGGCTCCCAGTTCACTGCTGGTTCTACAGTCTGTATCAAGGTCTGCCTGCCTGTTGCCTGATACACAAGTGGTTGAGACTCCTCCTGGGTCTCTTGGAGTATGGTCCTAGATCCCACAATTCAAACTTTCATTTGTGTTCAGTTCTGAGTCACTTCAGTCATGTTTGACTTTTGCGATCTTATGGACTGTAGTCCACCTGGCTCCTCTGTTCATGGGGATTCTCCAGGCAAGAATACTGGAGTGGGTTGCCATTATCTCCTCCAGGGTATCTTCACCACCCAGGATCAAATCCATGTCTCTTATATCTTCTGCATTAGCAGGCAGGTTCTTTACTACTAGTGCCACCTCCCAAAGAGGCACTTTTGTTTGTAGATGATGCCAAATTTTATCTGTTAAAAGGGTGATAAAGGTGAAGGACATCTTATGCTGCCAGGATACTAATGTCACTCTCCAGGACATTTTTTTTTCCTTATATGATTAAGCATTAATATGTACTTTTATCCTTCATTTGTCTCTAAATGCCATTTTTCTAATTTATATATTTAGACATATGATTTCAAGTTTATTTTACCCTGAGAATTTAACGTCTGAAATCGAATTATCCCCCTAACTACCTACCATCCTATATCTATGAATGATACAATCATTTTTTTCAGTTGGGTGGACTCAAAGACTCATTTTATTCTTTTTGATTGTTTCTCTTTACATGCAAACATCTTTTGAGTCTTTTTAATTATTTGTAATTTATCTCATTATTCATTCATACTGTACTTGTTATTTTGTGCTTTGTGTAGCATATCATTGAAAGTACTAAAAGTATGTTTATCAAACTTTTATTTATTTTTTAAACTTTTATTTGTATTGGGATATAGTTGATTAATAACTTTGTGATAGTTTCAGTGAAGGAACTCATCCATACATACACATATACATATACACACATAGATACACATATCCATTCTCCCCCAAACTCCCTTCCCATACAGACTGCCACATAACATTGAGCAGATTAGGTCCATGTGCACAGAGTAGGTCTTTATTGGTTGGGATTTACATGTACACACTGCTATATTCAAAATGGGTATCCAGTTGAATTTTTTAATGAAAAACATTTTGTCTACCTACTTTCTGTTCATAGCATCACCCTTGACATTAAAAAAACAGACAACTATATTTGCATTTGAGTTGAAAATGTTATAGCAAGTTAATGTAAATACTATATAAAATTAATGAAACACAATAGAGCAATCAACATTTGGTAATTTGCAGAAAGTATATAATCCTATATATGGTGAATGTTTTGGCCTGAATTAAAAAAAAGAAAAAAAGAAAAACAAAGAAACCTGCCCTCAGATCTATGTGTTGTGTCTTACCAAGTCACTTTAGTGGTGCCCAACTCTTTGTGACCCTGTGGACTGTGGCCCACCAGGCTCCTCTGTCCATGGGATTCTCCAGGCAAGAATATTGGTGTGGGTTGCTGTGCTCTCCTTCCAGGAGATTCTTCCCACCCAGGAATTGAACCTGAGTCTGTTACATCTCTTGCATTGGCAGCCAGGTTCTTTTACCACTAGTGCCACCTGGGAAACCCCATCAGATTGATATCTATTAGACAGTTACTTCATCTCCCAATGCCTGCTTCCTTACCAGCTTCTTTTTAATTTCCCAGGGATTCTCTTAATCAACACTAAAGAAAATGAAATAGACCCAAAGCTGTTTCAAAGAATCAATGATCATGTTGATAAGGTTTTCAATTTTTAAAAAATTAAAACAGCATAGTTAAGACATTAAAAATAAAATAGTATTCCAGTTTGACTGCCTTGTATACACTGTTTTACAGTCAAAATAAATAGTTGACTCAGACTATTTTCATAATATTAACTGCCTATTTAGGTAAATACAGGAATTCAATATTGTATAGAAAAATATATATATAATTATTTTTATCAAATGAATAAGTATGAAACTTTTGAGTGGGAGCATCTTATAATGTTGTTCTATTTAAAACAGCATTTATACAATCTACTTTAAACTTAGGTGTTCTCAGAACAATTCATATAGAGTAGGTTACTGGGTAATGATCCAGAAGAATGAAGATTCCAAATACCCTTCTTTGCAGTTGTTTGACAGTTAGGCAAAGCTTCCTGGTGGCTCAGATGGTAAAGTGTCTGCCTGCAATGCAGGAGACCTGAGTTTGATTCTTGGGTAAGGAAGATCTCCTGGAGAATAAAATGGCAATTCACTTCATCACTCTTGCCTGGAAAATCCCATGGACAAAGGAGCCTGATAGGCTACAGTCCATGGGGTCCAGAGTCAGAAACGACTGAGCGACTGCACTCACTCATACTATGACTGGAAAAAGTAACCATAAGGATTATGAATGTGAACACCTGAACTAAACTCAATTAACAAGTTTCTGTTGCTTCATAAAGAGAGGAAGAGAGAGTGGCACAGAAAAAGTTTAACTCAAATAAGAGCCATAATGGGAATTATGAGTTGATGGTACCACCTGCCTTCGATGCAGGAGACCCGGGTTTGACCCCTGGGTCGGGAAGATCCCCTGGAGAAGGAAATGGCAATCCACTCCAGTATTCTTGCCTGGAAAATCTCATGGACAGAGAAGCCTACCTAGCAGGTTACAGTCCACAGGGTCGCAAAGAGTCGGACACGACTGAGAGACTTCACCTTACCTATCTGAATTTCATTTTTTTTTTTTTTGGAGATATAGAATTCTATTATTTTTCCATTGACCAATCATGATACAACAAGATTAAGTGAGTAATAGTTACATGATCACAATAGTAAAAGATGTGATTATCAGTTTTCACAATCAGTAGCCAGACAAAAAATAAAGCCATAATGGGAACACTGTTAACCTAACAATATGAAACACATACAATTTGGGGGTTAAGCTGAGTGATGCAATAAGTGGAAATGCATACATGTACATGTTTTCCCTACCCAGCCAGTTGGTGCATTGAATCCATTTACATTTAATGTAATTGTCGATATGTATGATTCTGTTTCCACTTTCTTAATTTTTTTTTTTTTTTATGTACTTTTTAACTTTAATTTCACGGCATTCTTTTTTTTTTTTAATTACAATACTGTATTTGTTTTGCCATACATTGACATGAATCAGCCACAGGTGTCCACGATCTCCCAATGCCAAAGCCCCCTCCCACCTCCCACCCCACATCCTCTCCCTGAATCATCCCGTGCACCAGCCCCATGCGTCCTGCATCCTGTATTGAACATAGACTGGCGCTTCATTCTTACAAGATAGTATACATGTTTCAATGCCGTTCTCCCAAATCATCCCACCCTCTCCCTCTCCCTCAGAGTCCAAAAGTCCGTTCTATACCTCTGAGTCTCTTTTGTTGTCTCACATCTGAATTTCAATAGGATGATTGATTTTAATAAAACCCTTGTGGTCAATAGGGGGCGATCTCGCAGTAACAGGCTCTCTCCACTGAATCCTAACAAATTTCAAACCTTAGGAAGTATTGGTTTATAAATTATCAACTGCAGCTCTCACACATTCTAATAGACTCACATCTGTGTACGTTTTATGTATAAGACAAGTAATGGGAGAGGGTGAGATCTTAAAGTGCCTTGTAATAGAAGAATGTGGGGCCCTAAATGGGAAACCTTAAAAACAAAGGGGCTAGCTTTCCGGTGGAAAACCTAAGATGGCGCCTGGCGGAAGAGATGGGGGCAGGGTCTATGTTGTCTGTCAAAGTTTTTAATTGGCTCTCTTGATTTCTGTGCACATAGACAGTATGTGATCTCTATAGACTCCTGTTATAATGAAGGTGACAATTTGACCTTTAATGTGATTGGTGCAACTATGGAAAGTCCCTCCTAAAACCCTCCTGTTTGTCTATATAAGCTGGGAGTTTGCAACAATAAAGCGGAACTGCTTCGACGGAACCCCTGTCGCGTCTGATTGTCTCTCGCTCACCGAGGGGCTGGGTTGGCAGACAGCAGGCTCACCTCTCCTCGGGAACCCCTCGGCTTTGCTGAGGGAAGTTCCACTGCCTCCGCTCTTCCTGCGGAGCGCCCCCGCAGAAGAAGGCTTGTATTATATAAGCACAGAAGGCAAAAGGGATTATAACAACTTCTGTTTAGGCTAAGGAGTGGAGCCTCTGCTTCTTTTGAGCTTTGGTGCCAGCAGACTGCTTTGTGAGTTGTCAGTTTCCTGATCTTAGTCCTTTAAGGGCAACATATTTAAGTGGTGCTTTAAATAGAATAGGCAAACAGGGGAGAGCATTGAGGTGAGGGCTATGGAAGGAAATGCATCTGTTTGCAGACAATTCTATGGAGAAAATACTGATTCTATTAGCACTGGAACAATTGCCCTCATTTTTGAGCGTGGTGATGTTCAAAAAAGTGTAAAATTCTCTACCTCTCCTTCCAGGCTGAGCTCATTACTTCTTCCTTATGTTCCCAAACCATCCAGAGTTTATTTCTACCTTGCAAATATCACATTTTGAGCTATTCACTTGTGTATTTATTATATCCCCTTATATGTTAAGTGAAGGCAGAATCTTGTATTTATTTGGCATGAGGTTTGCTATACTTTCCCTAGTGGCTCAATTGGTAAAGAATCCACTTGCCAAGGCAGGAGATGCAGATACGATCCCTGGGTTGGAAAGATCCCCTGTAAAAGGGAATGGCAACCCACTCCAGTATTCTTGTCTGGAGAATTCCATGGCTACAGAAGAGCCTGTAAACAGTCCATGGGGTCGCAAAAGGTCAGACATGACTTAGCAACTAAATAATAGCAACAAGTAATTAATAAGTATTTGCTCAATGGATGGCAGAAAGGAAATCAGGTGGAAAGAAAAGTGTCATGTAATAGTAGACTGATATTATAGTGTAGGTGAATTTTTAAACTGATCAAGAATCTAGAAATAATAACAATGAACATTACTGGGTGCAACCCAATAAAAATTATAAAAGTAGAAAACAAGTTATTTCTAATGAGGTTAATAACAACATTTGTAATAGTGATTATATAATGTGACCATAACCACTTTAATGCCTCAATGTAAAATAAAGACAATTTAATATTTATGTAGATTCTAAAGTTTAATTGTATAACATAAGAGTATCCTTAAAAGTAGTGAGGTTCTGGAATGTAGTATTTCATGTAAAATTTTATACAATATTTAGATGGCTCAACTTATGAATAGCTAACTAGTGTTGCAGGATGAGAAAACTGGAATTTCTCTACTAGTAGGCAGAAACTAATGAAATGATATAAATAAGGATACATGTAATGCTTTGCAATAATCATTTTTAAAAAGCAGCTGTAAAAATTAAAGATAAGGGGACACCTGAATTTAGTTCAAATTTGCATTGTGATATATTTTTATTATATTAATAATTATCTATTTTAAATCCATACTATGTTTCATATACATTCTATTTTGATCCTTTCAGTAGTCTTGTGAGGATATTACTAGTATTATCTCAATTGCATAGATGAGGAAATAGATTCATACAAGATAAAGAACAGGTCTCAAGTTCCTAGCACATTTTAAAAAATTAATTAATTGATTTTAATTGGAGGCTAATTACAGTATTGTAGTGTTTTTTTTCCATATGTTGACATGAATCAACCATGGGTTTACATGTGTCCCCCATCCCAAACCCCCTTCCCACCTTTCTCCCCATCCCATCCCTCCAGGTTTTCTCAGTGCACCAGCTTTGAATGCTCTGTTTCATACATCAAACTTGGACTGGTCATCTGTTTCACATAAGATAATATACATGTTTCAATGCTATTCTCTCAAATCATCCCACCCTTGCCTTCTCCCAAAGAGTTCAGCAGTCTGTTCTTATATCTGTGTCTCTTTTTCTGTCTCAAATATAGGGTCATTCTTACCATCTTTCTAAATTCCATATATATGTATTAAATTGGGCTTTTCTTTCTGACTTACTTCATTCACTGTATAATAAGCCCCAGTTTCATCCACCTCATTAGAACTGATTCAAATGTGTTCCTTTAATAGCTGAGTAATATTCCATTGTGAATATGTACCATGGTTTTCTTATCCATTCGTCTGCCTGTGGACATCTAGGTTGCTTCCATGTCCTAGCTATTGTAAATAGCGCTGCAATGAACATTTGGGTACATGATTCTCTTTTAATTCTGGTTTCCTCAATGTGTATGCACAGCAGTGGGATTGCTGGGTTCTATGGCAGTTCTATTTTCTTTTTTTTTTTTTTTCAAGGAATGTCCACACTATTCTCCAAAGTGGCTGTACTAGTTTGCATTCCCACCAAGAGTGTTCACTTTTCTCCACACCCTCTAGCATTGTTTTTTGACTTTGATGGTGGCCATCATGACTTGCATGAAATGATACCTCACTGTGGTTTTGACTTGCATTTCTCTGATAACAAGCGATGTTAAGCATCTTTTCATGTGTTTGTTATCCACCTATATGTCTTCTTTGGAGAAATGTCTGTTTAGGTATTTGGCCCATTTTGTGATTGGGTCATTTATTTTTCTGGTATTGAGCTGCATGAGCTGCTTGTATATTTTGGAGATTAATTCTTTGTCAGTTGTTTCATTTGCTATTATTTTCTCCCATTCTGAAAGCTGTCTTTTCACCTTGCTTAAAGTTTCCTTCATTGTGCAAAAGCTTTTAAGTTTAATTAATTCCCTTTTTTAATTTTGCTTTTATTTCCATTACTCTGGGAGGTGGGTCATAGAGGATCTAGCTGTGATCTATGTTAGTGTTTTGCCTATGTTTTCCTCTAGGAGTTTTATAGCTTTTGGTCTTACATTTAGATCTTTAATTATTTTGAGTTTATTTTTGTGTTTGGTCTTAGAAAGTGTTCTATTTTCTTTCTTTTATAGGTGGTTGACCAGTTTTCCCAACACCACTTTTTAAAGAGATTGTCTTTTCCCCACTGTATATTCTTGTCTCCTTTGTCAAAGATAAGATGTCCATAGATGTGTGGTTTTATCTCTGTGCTTTCTATCTTGTTCCATTGATCTATATTTCTGTCTTTGTGCCAGCACCATATTGTCTTGCTGACTATAGCTTTGTAGCAGAGTCTGAAGTCTGTCAGGTTGATTTCATAAACTTATGCATGCATGGATGGTCAGTCTCAGTCGTATCCTATGCTTGTGAACCTATGAACTGTACCCACCAGACTCTGTTCATGGGATTCTCCAGGCAAGAATATTGGAGTGGGTTGTCACTTTCTCCTCCAGAGGATCTTCCTGACCCAGGGATCAAACCCAGGTCTCCTGTGTTTTCTGCATTGTCAAGCAGATTCTTTACCACTGAGCCACATAGGAAGTCAACATAACCATAATTCATAGAAAACTTCACTAAAGAAAAAAAAAAAAAAGATTTCACCATATCATAACTTTAAATATCTTTAAATAGTAAAATACATATGTGTAAATATATATTATTTTCATACATATTATATATATATATATAAACTTATTTTCATGTATAGTTTTCAGTCTAGTTTCCAAACAAAATTCATTTTAATAAAGAAGACTATAATGGAACATTTGGATTTATAGTTATTTCTAGCAGGAGCTAGATGTTATTTGTTGGTTTAACTGAATTCATAACACAGATTGCATTTTAATCATTTTAGCAAAAAATATAGAGACTTCCTAATTAGTAATATTTTCATACTCTGGGAAAAGAAAAACATAGGCATGAGGTTTTAGGTGCTAGGATACACAATAATGCTAACTCTTTGTGCTCTTGAAGGGTAATAAAATAAAGCATAAAATATAATTCTGTGTACATATCCAAAAAATATGGCTGAACAAGCAGAGTATATTCACACAAAAGACTACAACTAAGCTAAAAAAAGGGGGGGGGATAAACTACAGATACGCACAATAATATGGGAGAGTCATGGAAACTTGATGCTGACTAAAGATGCCAAAATCAAGAATACAATTCCAGTTCAGTTCAGTCACTCAGTCGTGTCCGACTTTTTGCAATCCCATGAATCGCAGCACGCCAGGCCTCCCTGATCATCACCAACTCTTGGAGTTCACTCACACTCACGTCCATCAAGTCAGTGAAGCCATTCAGTCATCTCATCCTCCATCATCCCCTTCTCTTCCTTCCCCCGATCCCTCCCAGCAACAGAGTCTTTTCCAGTGAGTCACCTCTTCGCATGAGGTGGCCAAAGTACTGGAGTTTCAGCTTTAGCATCATTCCTTCCAAAGAAGTCCTAGGGTTGATCTCCTTTAGAATGGACTGGTTGGATCTCCTTGCAGTCCAAGGGACTCTCAAGAGTTTTCTCCAACACCACAGTTCAAATGCATCAATTCTTTGGCACTCACCCTTCTTCACAGTCCAACTCTCACATCCATACATGACCACTGGAAAAACCATAGTCTTGACTAGACAGATCTTACTTGGCAAAGTAATATCTCTGTTTTTGAATATGCTATTTAGGTTGGTCATAACTTTTTCTTCCAAGGAGTAAGCGTCTTTTAATTTCATGGCTGAGGTCACCATCTGCAGTGATTTTGGAGCCCCCAAAAATAAAGTGTGACACTGTTTCCACTGTTTCCCCATCTATTTCCCATGAAGTGATGGGACCGGATGCCATGATCTTCGTTTTCTGAATGTTGAGCTTTAAGCCAACTTTTTCACTCTCCTCTTTCACTTTCATCGAGAGGATTTTTAGTTCTTCTTCACTTTCTGCCATAAAGGTGGTGTCATCTGCATATCTGAGGTTATTGATATTTCTCCCAGCAATCTTGATTCCAGCTTGTGTTTCTCGATTCCAGCTTGTGTTTCTTCCAGTCCAGCATTTCTCATGATGTACTCTGCATATAAGTTAATTAAGCAGAGTGACAGTATACATCCTTGACATACTCCTTTTCCTATTTGGAACCAGTCTGTTGTTCCATGTCCAGTTCTAACTGTTGCTTCCTGACCTGCATACAGATTTCTCAAGAGGCAGATTAGGTGGTATGGTATTCCCATCTCTTTCAGAATTTTCCAGATTATTGTGATCCACACAGTCAAAGGCTTTGGCATAGTCAATAAAGCAGAAATAGGTGATTTTCTGGAACTCTCTTGCTTTTTCCATGATCCAGCAGATGTTGGCAATTTGATCTCTGGTTCCTCTGCTTTTCTAAAACCAGCTTGAACATCAGGGAGTTCACTGTTCATGTATTGCTGAAACCTGGCTTGGAGAATTTTGAGCATTACTTTACTAGCGTGTGAGATGGGTGCAATTGTGCAGTAGTTTGAACATTCTTTGGCATTGCCTTTCTTTGGGATTGGAATGAAAACTGACCTTTTCCAGTCTTGTGGCCACTGCTGAATTTTAGAAATTTGCTGGCATATTGAGTGCAGCACTTTCACAGCATCATCTTTCAGGATTTGAAATAGCTCAACTGTGGAGGAGCTGGAAGTCTTTGAGCAAATACTGAAAATGTATTTGCTGCACTCATGACGAAGTTTGGAAGCTGGAACGAGCATAACAAAGGGTTATGAGCGTTCACCAAGTGCCTGAGGCTGGGAATAGATAACAAAGGGATATACACCAGGCCTTGAGGCATTTGAAATCTTCCTTCTGACCACCTGTTTCTGAGAGCAAGGAGTGTTGTTTCACGATAAGACTCCTTTATAGGCATAACATAGCCAAAGCTATGTTATGTCTTGGGACATGGGAACTGTATTTTATGCTTGAATGCTTTAATGTTTATCTGGAATGGCTATGTGCAAGTCTGCCTTATGCTCTATTCCCTGAGGATTATAAAATTGGGCAGTTAGATAATAAACTTTGTCAGTCCACTAGAGGCTGCCCCTGAGTGTCCTTTTCAGAGTGCGGTTCTCCAAGCCTTACAGATGGCGCCCAACATGAGGCTTGAAGCAGCAGACTGATTTTGAAAAAGGGTCACACTCCTGCAGAAGCGAGGTAAGCAGGATGGGACATCAGACAAGTAAAATTCCTTTTGTTCTTCTCATGCATCATTTCTTGAAACAATACGTGGTTAATCTGCCTGAAGAGCAGTTAACTAGCTGTTACCAGACAGCAGTTGAATACAATCCATGGTTCCCGGAGGAAGGAACCTTAAATTTACAAACTTAGACCAGAGTAAAAAACAATGTTCTAAAAGCTTGTAGACAGGGGAGTAAAAATTCCCCACAATGGTGGGTAACTTGGTCTCTTTTAAGGGCCATTATGGAACAATTACATGGCTCGGGAGGAGATTTAAAGGTTGAAACTGTTCAATCCCTGCATGAATGTGAATTAGAAAAGAAAGATCTATCAGAGGATTTAAATCAGAAAAATGTCATGCTAGAGCAGATTACGGACAAACATGAGTTACAGGTGCCTAAAGCAATTAAACAATCTACTTTGCCAGAGGCCTCTGATCAGCCTTTACCTTGCTTTTTGCGAGCTCATATTAACAAGCCTGTAACACTGGCCTTTCCACCCGCTGCAACGCTGTCCGCTGCTGCTACTGCTCCCCTATTTCCTAGCATTTCTCCCTCGGGACATGCCTCTTTGTGTGAGGGCTTTTCCGGTCCAATTTAATAATCCTCATCCCAGATATAATCAATGGCAATCACCTGATTTTGATTTGCTCATGCAATTCAAAAAGGCATGTACTTTATATGGATCTATCTCACCCTACTGTATGGAATTTCTTAGAGGCTAGGCGAATCAGTGGCTTCATGCAGATTTTTTTAACAGATGTTAAAATGATTATGACTCCACAACAGCTACTACAATGGCAAATGTGTGTCACAGATAAAGCCGAATTAATCTTGCAAGAACAGCAAAGCAGGGGAAACCCTACTGGACAAAAATTTTAAAATTCTCACTGGCACCAGAGCTATGGCTAAAACTGCTGTGCAGTTAAACAATTTGTGCAGCTGCCCATGTTATACTAGATTAAGGAAACAGCTATTCGAGCATGGGCTAAAATCAACAGTTCCACCTCTGATGGATCTTTTGTAAAAATATTGCAGGGACCAACTGAAAAATATACTCAATTTATTGATAAATTGAAAGAGGCCATTGATCACAGTCTTAAGGGTGCATCTTTGTGAGAAATCATTTTGAAACAATTAGCCTTTGATAATGCTAATGAAGATTGTCAGGCTATTATCAGACCCATTAGGGGGCAAACGAGAAGTTATGAAATACATGAAAGCCTGCAGGACTGTAGGGACAATTCAACATAAAGCTAAAATAGCCACTTGAGAAACCTTCAGTGTTTCCCCGAAGTCTAAAGTGAAATGTTTTAACTGCGGCAAGCCAGGACACATGTGGAAGCATTGTCACTTGCCTCGACAAACAGGTCTTTCTCCTGACAAAGGAGGGGCTATTAAAACTAAGCCCCCGGGCTCTGCCCAAGATGTAAAAAGGGGAATCATTGGCTGACTAAATGCCACTCTAAATTTGATAAACAAGGTGATGCTTTACCCATTCAGACACCTCCTTCAGGAAACTAGAACAGGGGCTCTCCTCTAGTCCCATTAAACAAGGAGGACAAACAAATATTACTAAATTAACAGCGGCTACCAGACATAACACTTGTATAGACATCCCTGCTCCCCGAGATATGAAATTATTAATGGTTAATAATCCTATGAAAATATTAACTGGATATTTTGGCCCTATACCAAAAAATACTATTGGCCTCCTATTGTAACAAAACAACAACACCATGTGCAAGATAATTGTACATACTGAGATCATTGATAAAGATTACATGGGTAAAATTGCAATAATGTTACATGTAACTCACAACTTGTATTTACAAAAGGGTGACAGATTTGTTCAGTTATTGCTATTACCTTATGTGCCCCCACTTAATAGAAAAACAGAGGCCAGAACAGGTGGCTTTGGGAGTACTAATGTTACTGCAGCCCTTTCTACTGTTATAAAAGAAATCAATAGCCCCTGCTTAAAATTAAAAATCAGAGAAAGAACTTTTGAAAGAATGTTAGACACTGGGGCAAATGTTTCCATCATAAGAACAGAAGAATGGCCTTCGGACTGACCTGCAGTTTTAACCTCACACCAGTTGGTGTGAATAACTGCAAATGCAGCTCAAACTTATGTTAGTTCATCAAGCCCTGGGCCCTAATCAATTAGTCGCTTACATTAAACCGTACATTGGCCCATTACCTTTAAATTTGTGGGGAAGAGACTTTCTACAACAAGCTCAAGCGACTATACAATTAAATGAACATTTTTCTTAGGGAGTCACTGAAATAAAGCCACTAAAGTTAAAATAAAAGTCTAATAAACCTATCTGGACAGCTCAGTGGCCCCTAACAAAAAAAAAAAAAAAGGAAAAAACTGTCCGCTTTGCATACTTTGGTGTCTGAACTACTACAACAAAATAAAATAAAAACTGCACAATCACCATGAAATTCACCAGTTTTTGTCATTAAAAAAAAAATCAGGTAAATAGAAAATGCTAACAGATTTAAAAAATATTAACACTATAATGGTTCCTATGGGAGCATTACAACCAGGAGTCCCAAGCCCTGTTACGATCCCTAAGGACTGGGCTATTATGATTATTGATTTACAAGACTGCTTTTTCACTATGCCTTTACATCCAGATGACAGGCAATGCTTTGCCTTCTCAATACCTTCCATTAATAATCAATCCCCTGCTCAATGGTATCAATGGAAGGTCCTGCCCCAAAGTATGGTGAACTCCCCTATGGTCTGTCAATTCGTTGTTGATAAAATTTCGCAGGCCATCAGACAGCAATTCCCTGAGGCATATCTCATTCATTACATGGATGACATTTCATTGGCTTCTCCCTGAGAATCTCAAGTTTATTAGGTAATGAGGTCATAACTAAACTAATCATGAGCTACTTATAGCAGAAGATAAACTGCAACACCATTCCTCTTCTAAATATCTTGGATATCTTATGGACCACTCCACTGTAAAGCCACAGAAACTGTCTATTAGAAGGGATAATTTACAAACACTTAATGATTTCCAAATTGGCTATGACATACCTTAGAAATCCCCACAAATGCTTTACAAAACTTATTCAAATTATTAGAAGTTTCCTCTGATTTAAATAGTACCCGACAACTTACCACTGATGCTAAGAAAAAAATTACAATTGATAGAACAGAAAATTCAACAAACATTTGTTTACTGTATTAATTACAATTCCCCTTTTCAGATATATGTCTTTGGCACTAAAATATCTCCTACTGCCATTATAGTACAGGATAATCACCCTATTGAATGGGTATATCTCCATTCCAAACAGACTAAATGCATTGTTTCCTATATAGACTTAATAGGGAGAATCATTTTTCTTGCATGCTGTTGCTCGTGCACTATAGCTGGATATGACCCTACTCAGATTTACCTACCTTTGACAAAAACAGAAATTAATAATGCTCTCCAGGTGTCCACTACCATTCAGAATTCAGATAGCCCTTGCTGATTATTCAGGGGAATTATTGGCCAACCTACCTAAAAGAAAATTATAGAATTTCTTACAAAATACTTCCTTTATCATCAATAATATTATTTCTGAACATCCTCCCATGAATACACCTAATTATTTCATGGATAAAAATAAGACAAGATGAGCAGCCATAATAGGTCCCAACCTACAAAAAAAATTAAAAGTCCTTATCAATCTATTCTAAAAACAAAATTATGTGCATTATATTATTTACTTTAATAAAAACCCCATTGAATGTTTTAACTGATTCTCGCTACGTGGCACATCTTTTCCCATCTTTTGTAACAGCTCATTTTATATCCAATGAAAGTGATCTTATACATTTGTTCTTATTGATTCAACAAAAAATAAGAGCTAGACTCCATCCCTTCTTTATTACTCACATTCGTGCTCATTCCCATTTACCAGGACCCCTCAGTTTAGGCAATGATTTGGCTGATCGCCTCATCGCCCCTATATTTTTTTCCCCTGAACAGGAACATCAGCTCTTCCATACTAAAGCTAATAGACTACACTTTCAATATAAGATACTGTTAAAAATGGCTAGAAAAATTGTTCAGGACTATGCCACATGTACCCCCTTTCATTTGACCACTAGTCCCCAAGAGACTAATCCTAGAGGCTTACAAGGAAATGAATTATGGCAAGTTGATTTTACACATTACAAACTGTCTCCTTTAAAATTGTTATTTGTAGTCATAGATACCTTTTCCGGCTTCTTTTGGGCAGTTCCAGAGCTCTTCTACAATGTTTTTCAATAATGGAGATCCCTGCCTCCATCAAAATGGGAGGTGGGAGGGGGATTCAGGATTGGGAGCTCGTATACACCTGTGGCAGATTCATGTCAATGTATGGCAAAATCAATACAGTATTTATTGTAAAGTAGAATAAAGTAAAAATAAAATTAAAATAAAATGCAACTCAAAATAAAATAAAATAAATTCAGAGTTTGACATCACCACAGGGATGGCTCTCCTGTCATCATGATACCACAATATGCACAGCAGGAACTCAACTCTATTTGAATACAATAATTTGATTGTATTCAACTAAAGTATTAAACTTTTCCCATCTAATCAAGGGGATTTATAAAGCTGTTAATTTTTTATAAAGGAATATATAAAGCTCTTAATTTTAAAAAATATAACATTAAAATTAAAAAAAATGGTCCTGCTTTTACAGCCAATGCTTTTCATGATTTCATACATCTGTAAAATAATTTTCATCTTACTGACATCCCATACAACCCTCAAGGTCAAGCCTCAAGCCATCACTGAACGGGCCCACCGTACACTCAAACTCATTCTTAATAAATAAAACAGGGGAATAAACTAAGGAGCCCGTATGGACCTAAAGTCATTTTGCCTATAGCCCTTCTAATAATCAATTATTTAAATTTGCCTCTTCGCAGTCAGGAAACATGAACAGAGCGACATTTTTCTGATTCACCCTTGCATATGCCTGAACAAACTGCTGTTTGAGTTAAATGTCTTAATCAATGGTGGCCAGGAACACTTAAGTTCCTAGGCAAGAGATATTATCTTGTCATTTTAAATGATGAAATCGAGCAGTGGGTCCCACTCAAAAGAGTCAGAAGACGGACAGACTTTGCTCCACACCCCCTGACCAGTCACAGCACTAAAACAGAAATTGCAACAGATGCCTTCTGAGCCTCCTTATGATAATATATTTTGAAAGAAAAAAATCATCTGTGTGGGGATGGACTGGTCCACCTGTAGAGGAAGGTTTAAAAAAGTTTCTGTTTACGCCAACATGACTTTGTTGATTGGGGACCTCATGGACTCTTTGTGAATTGCTCAGAATCACAAGAAAATAAATAATAACACCTGCCAATGGTATAATGTTTCAGCACCACATTTGAATAGAACACAAACAGGACTCTAGCATCAACGTGATGAACTTTTGAACTGGTACAATGGAAGTCTTTCACCTCCCAGACCCCAGATAATCAGTCCAGTCCTGGGGCCTGAATACTGGCATCTTTGAAAAATTCCTGCTTGCTTGTCCTGGTTTAGTGTCTCATATGCCTATGCACATGTTTCCATTCCACAGAATTATACTATTGAGTATAATTATACCGGTTATGTTCATGCTTATTTATATGCATCCTATCTTTTTGTTATTGGACAATTTAGGAGTAATAGTTCAATTCTGTCCTATACTGAGTGTCGTTTGTATACATGTTTAAATCATAGTATGCCAATCAATGTTAGTAAAGACAGTGTTTTTTTAGTCCAGCAAAGGACTGATTTGTGGGTTCCAGTTAAGATTTCTGAACCTTGGTCAGATTCCATGTTGTTGTCTTTTGTTCTGAGAGAATCTCTAAAAAGAAGCAAATGTTTTATTGGCTGGATTATAGCTACCATAGTGGCCATTATTTCAATTGTAGCTGTTGGTACAGTTTCTGGAATGGCATTATATAAGTCTACTCAAAATCATGATTTCATTACTGCTTGGAAAAAGGATTCTCATGATCTCTGGGCCCAACAAGCTCAGACAGATCAAGAAATACAAATCATGTCTACCTTCAGCAACATTCCCCCTGTGTTATACAACACTGACTTCTATAATACACTATCTGCTAGTACTTCCTTTCTAAATCCAAAAATTGGATACCCCATACGATGGCTTCTTACCCGCTGATCTGTATATTGTTTATTATTGTTCTTATAGGATTCCGAACGTTATGTGCTCGAGCCACCACCGCCCAAAAAGCAGGAGTAACCATGGCTGCAGCAGTCCTTGCTCTTGAGGAAAAAGGGAGGGAAATGTGGAGGAGCTGGAAGGCTTTGAGCAAATACTGAAAATGTATTTGCTCCACTCATGACGAAGGTTGGAAGCTGGAACGAGCATAACATAGGGTTATGAGGATTCACTGAGTGCCTGAGGCTGGGAATGGATAACGAAAGGCTATACACCCGGCCTTGAGGCGTTCAAAAGTTTCCTTCTGACCACCTGTTTCTGAGAGCAAGGACTGTTGTTTCATAAGACTCCCTTTACAGTTTTGCCAAAGCTATGTTATGTCTTGGGCCATGGGAACTGTATTTTATGCTTGAATGCTTTCATGTTTATCCAGAATGGCTATGTGCAAGTCTGCCTTATGCTCTATTCCCGGAGAATTATAAAACTGGGCAGTTAGACAATAAACTGTCAGTCCACTAGAAGCTGCCCCTGAGTGTCCTTTGCAGAGTGCAGTTCTCCGAGCCTTACACCACTAGCTTTGTTTGTAGTGATGCTTTCTAAGGCCCACTTGACTTCACATTCCACGATGTCTGGCTCTAGATGAGTGATCACACCATCGTGTTTATCCAGGTTGTGAAGATATTTTTGTACAGTTCTTCTGTGTATTCTTGCCACCTCTTCTTAATATCATCTGCTTCTGTTAGGTCCAGACCATTTCTGTCCTTTATCAAGCCCATCTTTGCATGAAATGTTCATGCAAAGGCAGGCGGCTGCAACAGGTGCACTAAGCACAGCAGAGAGGAGCTACCCCACATTAGAAGTCAGGGGCAGAAGCCGGGAGGACCTCATGCCTGAAGGGTGGCCGCCAAGAGGAGTTACCCCACATCTGAGGTCGGGGGCAGTGGCCTAGATTGACAGGCTATGACAGTGCAAGAATGGCCAAGATGAACTATGCCACCCTCGAGGTCAGGGGCTGCATCTGAGACCAGGGGCAGTGGCCGGGAGGAACCACCCCAGATCCAAGGATTGGTGGCTGGCCGGGAGCAGGAGGGCATAGAGGAGCTATCCCACGCTGAAGGTCAGAAAGGGCGGTGGTGAGGAGATACCCCTCATCCAAGGAAAGGAGCAGCAGCTGTGCCTTGCTGGAGCAGCCTTGAAGAGATACCTCATGCTCAAGTTAAGAGAAACCCAAGTAAGATGCTAGGTGTTGCAAGAGGGCATCAGAGGGCAGATCACTGAAACCATACACACAGAAAACTAGTCAATCGAACCTCATTAGGACTACAGTTACTTCAGTTGAGTTCAGTCATTCACTCGTGTCTGACTTTTTGTGACCACATGAATCACAGAACGACAGGACTCCCTGTCCATCACCAATTCCCAGAGTTCACTCAGACTAATGTGCATTGAGTCAGTGATGCCATCCAGCCATCTCATCCTCTGTCATCCTCTTCTTCTCCTGCTCACAATCTCTCTCAGCAACAGAGTCTTTTCCAATGAGTCAACTCTTCGCATGAGGTGGCCAAAGTACTGGAGTTTCAGCTTTAGCATCATTCCTTCCAAAGAACACCCAGGGCTGATCTCCTTCAGAATGGACTGGTTGAAACTCCTTGCAGTTCAAGGGACTCTCAAAAGTCTTCTCCAACACAACAGTTCAAAAGCATCAATTCTTCGGTGCTCAGCCTTCTTCACGGTCCAACTCTCACATCCATACATGACAACAGGAAAAACCATAGCCTTGACTAAACGGACCTTAGTCAGCAAAGTAATGTCTCTGTTTTTGAATATGCTATCTAGGTTGGTCATAATTTTTCTTCCAAGGAGTAAGAGTCTTTTATTTTCATGGCTGCAATTAACATCTGCAGTGATTTTGGAGCCCCAAAACATAAAGTCTGACACTGTTTCCCCAGCTATTTCTCATGAAGTGATGGGACTGGATGCCATGATTTTCATTTACTGAATGTTGAGATTTAGGGAAACTTTTTCACTCTCCACTTTCACTTTAATCAAGAGGATTTTTAGCTCCTATTCACTTTCTGCCATAAGGGTGGTGTCATCTGCATATCTGAGGTTATTGATATTTCTCCCAGCAATCTTGATTCCAGCTTGTGTTTCTTCCAGTCCAGCGTTTCTCATGATGTACTCTACATATAAATTAAATAAGCAGAGTGACAATGTACAGCCTTGTCATACTCCTTTTCCTTTTGGAACCAGTCTGTTGTTCCAAGTCCAGTTCTAACAGTGGTTTCCTGACCTGCAAAAGATTTCTCAAGAGGCAGGTTAGGTGGTCTGGTATTCCCATCTCTTTCAGAATTTTCAACAGTTTATTGTGATCCACACAGTCAATGGTTTTGGCATAGTCAATAAAGCAGACGTAGATATTTTTGTGGAACTCTCTTGTTTTTTTGATGATCCAGCAGATGTTGGTAATTTGATTGTTCCTCTCCTTTTTCTAAACCCAGCTTGAACATCAGGAAGTCCATGGTTCACGTATCGCAGAAGCCTGGCTTGGAGAATTTTGAGCATTACTTTACTAGCATGTGAGATGAGTGCAATTGTGCGGTAGTTTGAGCTTTCTTTGTCATTGCTTTCTTTGGAATTGGAATGAAAACTGACCTTTTCCAATCCTGTGGCCACTGCTGAGTTTTCCAAATTTGCTGGCATATTGAGTGCAGCACTTTCACAGCATCATCTGTCAGGATTTGAAACAGCTCTACTGGAATTCCGTCACCTCCAGTAGCTTTGTTCGTAGAGATGCCTTCCATGGCCCACTTGACTTCACATTCCAAGATGTCTGGCTCTAGATGAGTGATAACACCATCGTGATTATCTGGGTCATGAAGATTTTTTTTGTACAGTTCTTCTGTGTATTCTTGCCACCTCTTCTTAATATCATCTGCTTCTGCTAGGTCCAGACCATTTCTGTCTTTTATCGAGCCCATCTTTGCATGAAATGTTCCCTTGGTGTCTCTAATTTTCTTGAAGAGCTCTCTAGCCTTTCTCATTCTGTTCTTTTCCTCTATTTCTTTGCATTGATTGCTGAAGAAGGCTTTCTTATCTCTTCTTGCTATTCTCTGGAACTCTGCATTCAGATGCATATATTTTTCATTTTCTCCTTTGCTTTTGCCTCTCTTCTTTTCATAGCTATTAGTAAGGCCTCCCCAGACAGCCATTTTGCTTTTTTTGCATTTCTTTTCCATGGGAAAGATCTTGATCCCTGTCTCCTGTACAATGTCATGAACCTCATTCCATAGATCATCAAGCACTCTATCAGATTTAGGCCTGTAAATCTATTTCTTGCTTCTACTGTATAATTATAAGGGATTTGATTTAGGTCATACTTGAATGGTTTAGCGGTTTTCTGTACTTTCTTCAATTTGAGTCTGAATTTGGTAATAAGGAATTCATGGTGAGAGCCACAGTCAGCCCCTGATCTTCTTTTTGTTGACTGTATAGAGCTTCTCCATCTTTAGCTGCATAGAATATAAGCAATCTGATTTCAGTGTTGACCATCTGGTGATGTCCATGTATAGAGCCTTCTCTTGTGTTTTTGGAGGAGAGTGTTTGCTATGACCTGTGCATTTTCATGGCAAAACCCTATTAATTTTTGCCCTGCTTCATTCCGCATTCCAAGGCCAAATCTGTCTGTTACTCCAGGTGTTTCTGGACTTCCTACTTTTGCATTCCAGTCCTCTATAATGAAAAGGACACCTTTTTTGGGTGTTAGTTCTAAAACGTCTTTGAGGTCTTCATAGAACCATTCAACTTCAGCTTCTTCAGCATTACTGTTTGGGGCATAGGCTTGGATTACCATGATATTGAATGGTTTACCATTGAGACGAACAGAGATCATTCTGTCATTTTTGAGATTGTATCCAAGTACTGCATTTCGGACTCTCTTGTTGACCATGATGGCTACTCCATTTCTTCTGAGGGATTTCTGCCTGCAATAGTAGATATAATTGTCTTCTGAGTTAAATTCCCCATTCCAGTCCATTTTAGTTCGCTGATTCCTAGAATGTCAATGTTCACTCTTGCCATCTCTTGTTTGACCACTTCCAATTTGCTTTGATTCATGGATCTGACATTCCAGGTTCCTCTGCAGTACTGCTCTTTACAGCATCGGTTCTTGCTTCTATCACCAGTCACATCCACAACTGGGTATTGTTTTGGCTTCAGCTCCATCCCTTCATTCTTTCTGGAGTTATTTATCCACTGATCTCCAGTAGCATATTGGGCATCTACTGACCTGGGGAGTTCCTCTTTCAGTATCCTATCATTTTGCCTTTTCATACTGTTCATGGGGTTCTCAAAGCAAAAATACTAAAGTGGCTTGCCATTCCTTTCTCCAGTGGACCACATTCTATCATATCTCTCCACCATGACCTGTACATCTTGGGTTGCCCTGCAGGCATGGCTTGGTTTCATTGAGTTAGACAAAGCTGCAGTCCTAGTGTGATTAGATTGACTAGTTTTCTGTGAGTATGGTTTCAGTGTGTCTGCCATCTGATACCCTCTTGCAACACTTACCATATTACTTGGGTTTCTCCTACCTTGGGCATGGGTTATCTCTTCACGGCTGCTCCAGAAAAGCACAGCTGCTGCTCCTTACCTTGGACGAGGGGTATCTCCTACTGCTGCCCTTCCAACCTTCAATGTGGGATAGCTCTGCTAGGCCCTCCTATGCCCGCGCAGCCACTGCTCCTTTGGTTGCTCCTCCTGGCTGCCACCCCTTGCATCGGGCACCTCCCCTGGCCTTGGGCATGGGGTGGCTCCTCACGGCCACAGCCCCTGGCCTCAGGTGTGAGGTGGCTTTTCCCAGTCGCCCCTGACCTCAGACGTGGGGTCTTTCCTCCCAGCCACCACTGACCTCGGACTTGGGTAGCTCCTCTTGGCCGTTCCTGCACCATCACAGCATGGCACTCTCGGCAGGTGCCCCTGACAGCACTTACCTGGCATAATTAAGTGTGGGCAGCTGCGACCCAGCTCAATGAAACTAAGCCATGCCCGCAGGTCAACCTAAGATGCTCAGGACATGGTGGAGAGGAATGTGGTCCACTGGATAAGGGAATGGCAAACTACTTCAGTATTCTTACCTTGAGAACCCCATGAACAGTAGGAAAAGGCAAAATGATAGCATACTGAAAGAGGAACTCCCCAGATCAGTAGGTGCCCAATATGCTACTGGAGATCAGTGGAGAAATAATGAAGAAAGAAATGAAGAAAGAAGGGATGGAGCAAAAACAAAAACAACACCCAGCTTTGCATGTCACTGGTGATAGAAGCAAGGTCCGATGATGTAAAGAACAATATTGCATAGGAACCTGGATTGTCAGGTCCATGAATCAAGGGAAATTGGAAGTGGTCAAACAAGAGATGGCAAGAGTGAACGTTGACATTCTAGGAATCAGTGAACTAAAATGGACTGGAACGGGGAATTTAACTCAGATGACCATTATATCTACTACTGCAGGCAGAAATCCCTCAGAAGAAATGGAGTAGCCACCATGGTCAACAAAAGAGTCTGAAATGCAGTACTTGTATGCAATCTCAAAAACGACAGAATGATCACTGTTCATTTCAAAGCAAACCATTCAATATCATGATAATCCAAGTCTATGCCCCAAACAGTAATGCTGAAGAAGCTGAAGTTAAACGGTTCTATAAAGACCTCCAAGACATTTTAGAACTAACACCAAAAAAGATGTCCTTTTCATTATAGGGGACTGGTATGCAAAAGTAGGAAGTCAAGAAACACCTGGAGTAACAGGCAAATTTGGCCTTGGAATGTGGAATGAAGCAAGGCAAATACTAATACAGTTTTGCCAAGAAAATACCCTGGTCATAGCAAACACCTTCTTCCAACAACACAAGAGAAGACTGTACACATGGACATCACCAGATGGTCAACACCAAAATCAGATTGATTATATTTTATGCAGCCAAAGATGGAGAAGCTCTATACAATCAACAAAACCAAGACCAGGAGCTGACTGTGGCTCAGATCATGAACTCCTTATTACCTAATTCAGACTGAAATTGAAGAAAGTAGGAAAAACTGCTAGACCATTCAAGTATGACCTAAATCAAATCCCTTATAATTATACAGTGGAAGTGAGAAATAGATTTAAGGGCCCAGATCTGATAGATAGAGTGCCTGATGAAATATGGAATGAGGTTCATGACATTGTACAGGAGACAGGGATCAAGACCATCCCCTTGGAAAATAAATGCAAAAAACCAAAATGGCTGTCTGGGGAAGCCTTACAAATAGCTGTGAAAAGAAGAGAAGTGAAAAGCAAAGGAGAAAAGGAAAGATATGAGCATCTGAATGCAGAGCTCCAAAAATATCAAGAAGAGATAAGAAAGCCTTCTTCAGTGATCAATGCAAAAAAATAGAGGAAAAGAACAGAATGGGAAAGGCTAGAGATCTCTTCAAGAAAATTAGATATACTAAGGGAATATTTCATGCAAAGATGGGCTTGATAAAGAACAGGGTACACTTTATATGATTCAAGTTACATAAAATGCAAGAACAGTCATAACTGACCCATGGTCATAAACATTAGAAATTGCTTGCTCATGTGAGGATGAGGTGAGATGGAAAGAGACAGGAGGGAACTTTCTGGGTCCATGGAACTGTACTCTAATATTTTTTTTTCTTGGTTTTCACACAGGTATATATGTAGCATGTCAGTTATGCAATTTTTAAATAAAATTTCACTTTAATAGATAAGAATGATATTTCATTATATGAGAAAATATTCAAAATCCATTAAGAAACAATGAGTATGTTAATAAATCAATTATGTTGTTTACATATTCCACATGAATGCATAAAAAGTGATTATAAGAAAGTAATTGGACACAATAGTGAAATAGTGAAATGTGCTCAGTTAAATTATTATATTTTAAAGTTAATTCTGGTTAATCCTCAATTTCTTCTTTTTCTCTTTCACTTCCTACTCACAGAAGAAAATTACAAAATGTATGAATTGAGTCTAATACAAAACTCTCATTTATCTTTTTATGGCTAAATGTTTACTACTTCAAATGCTATATTATAGTATTCATTTCATCAGTTTTCTTTGTATCTATTATTAAGACTTTCTATACATGGAAAAACAGACTGGTTCCAAATAGGAAAAGGAGTACATTAAGGCTGTATACTGTCACCCTGTTTATTTAACTTATATGCAGAGTACATCATGAGAAATGCTGGACTAGAAAAGCACAAGCTGGAATCCAGATTGCTGGGAGAAATATCAATAACCTCAGATATGCAGATGATACCACCGTTATGGCAGAAAGTGAAGAAGAGCTAAAAGCCTCTTGATGAAAGTGAAAGAGGAAAGCGAAAAAGTTGGTTTAAAGCTCAACATTTGGAAAACAAAGATCATGGCATCCAGTCCCATCACTTCATGGGAAATAGATGGAGAAACAGTGGAAACAGTGTCAGACTTTATTTTTGGGGGCTCCAAAATCACTGCAGATGGTGACTGCAGCCATGAAATTAGAAGACACTTAGTCCTTGGAAGAAAAGTTATGACCAACTTAGATAGCATATTCAAAAGCAGAGACATTACTTTGCCGACTAAGGTCTGTCTAGTCAAGGCTATGTTTTTCCTGTGGTCATGTATGGATGTGAGAGTTGGACTGTGAAGAAGGTTGAGCGCCAAAGAACTGATGCTTTTGAACCTTGGTTTTGGAGAAGACTCTTGAGAGTCCCTTGGACTACAAGGAGATCCAACCAGTCCACTCTAAAGGAGATCAGCCCTGGGATTTCTTTGGAAGGAATGATGCTGAAGCTGAAACTCCAGTACTTTGGCCACCTCATGGGAAGAGTTGATTCATTGGAAAAGACTCTGATACTGGGAAGGATTGGGGGCAGGAGGAGAAGGGGACGACCGAAGATGAGATGGCTGGATGGCATTACGGACTCGATGAACGTGAGTCTGAGTGAACTCCGGGACATGGTGATGGACAGGGAGGCCTGGCGTGCTGCAATTCATGGGGCTGCAAAGTGTCGGACACGACTGAGTGACTGAACTGAACTGAACTGATATATTTTAACATGGCCTAAATATAGTAATATTTCATGCACATCAGTCCAGGTTCACCTTTATGATTTGAAGGCCAGAGGCAAAAGTACAAATGAAAGCTCCTAGTCTCTTCCTTTTCTCTTCTCATCTCTGTTTTTCACCCAGAAGACAACAGTATTGAATTTTATTAGCACAGTTGTGTCAGTTATAATGCTTCATCTCCTTTCCAACATCATATACTAAGTTCTGATGTTACAGAAACATCCTGATTTCATCAAATATGGAGATTATGTTTTCCTTTTCTCATTTTTTCTTCTTATTTGAGAGTGATTATCAGGAAATAAAGAAGTAGAAATCTGTTCCTTCTGTCATTTTAAATCCAGGTGTATCCGTATAATGTTTTGAACTTCTGTGAAAAAAAAAAAAAGTCTATGTTCTTCTTTTATGAGGAATTCTTTTTTGCACAATTGTCTAAACTCCTTTAGTAAACTGTAAGCTTTGTGGACAGGCTGTCTCATTTTTGTTTCCCCTGAATAACTTAAACTTGTACATTAATTAAATGGGACATCAGCAAATATTTGTTGAATTAAATTAGTTAAATCAGGTTTTAAGTGTTTCAGGAAAAACAGTATATAAATTGTATTTATGCATATCCTGTCTTCATTAATGCAGTAAACAATTTCTTTATTTTTTTTTGAACATCCATTGCCATCCATGAACAGTGAAAACAATGAAAAGTATTTATTTCACTGGCCAGCATTATCTGATAAAAGCCATAATGTCCTTTGATGTCAGACAATACTAGATTTAAATTAATTTCTTTCATTTATTAGCAACATCTTAACCCATTTGTGGGGTTTTAAGGATAGCATGAAATAAATGGTATTGTGAAAGCATCTGTAGTTTAGCTAGTGCCCAACAATTGTTGTTGTTATCTCATTATTTCAAGAGATAGCAGTGAAACCTTCAGTGACTTTTATAGCATGAAAATTTAACTGGATGAATCAGTCTGCTGATATTTTCTGTGGTTGTGCTATGCTGTGCTAAGTTGCTTATGTGACCCTATGGACTGTAGTCCACCAGGCTTCTCTTTCCATGGGATTTTCCAGGCAAGAATACTGGAGTGTGTTGCCATGCCTTCCTCCAGGGTATCTTCCTGACCCAGGGATCAAATTTGTGTCTCTAAAGTCTCTGGCCTTGGCAGGCAGGCTCTTTCCCACTAGGGCCACCTGAAGCCTTTCTGTTGCTATCTCCTGTCATTTGTCTGTATTTTAAGTTCTAACACTATAGTATAATGGTTAAGAATGTTGATGATGACCAGTAGTGGGATTGCTGGGTCATACGCAGTTCTATTTCCAGTTTTTTAAGAAATCTCCACACTGTTCACCATAGTGGCACTACTGGGCATACATACTGAGGAAACCAGAATTGAAAGAGACATGTGTACACCAATGTTCATCACAGCACTGTTTATAATAGCCAGGACATGGAAGCAACCTAGATGTCTGTCAGCAGATAAATGGATAAGAAAGCCATGGTACCTATACACAATGGAGTATTCAGTTCGGTTTAGTCGCTCAGTCATGTCTGACTCTTTGCGACCCCATGAATGGCAGTATGCCAGGCCACCCTGTCCATCACCATTTCCCCGGAGTTCACTCAGACTCACGTCCATCGAGTCCGTGATGCCATCAAGCCATCTCATCCTCGGTCTTCCCCTTCTCCTCCTGCCCCCAATCCCTCCCAGCATCAGAGTCTTTTCCAATGAGTCATCTCTTCCCATGAGGTGGCCAAAGTACTGGAGTTTCAGCTTTAGCATCATTCCTTCCAAAGAAATCCCAGGGCTGATCTCCTTCAGAATGGACTGGTTGGATCTCCTTGCAGTCCAAGGGACTCTCAAGAGTCTTTTCCAACACCACAGCTCAAAAGCATCAATTCTTTGGCGCTCAACCTTCTTCACAGTCCAACTCTCACATCCATACATGACAACAGGAAAAACCATAGCCTTGACAAGACGGACTTTAGTCGGCAAACTAATGTCTCTGCTTTTGAATATGCTATCTAGGTTGGTCATAACTTTTCTTCTAAGGAGTAAGCGTCTTTTAATTTCATGGCTGCAGTCACCATCCGCAGTGATTTTGGAGCCTAACTTAGGGATAGTCATATTTATTTCACAATCCCATTATAAGATGGGATTATTAATAACTATGTTGAATATTTAAAACTGGGTTTAGAGCAAAATCTGTGTATGTTAGTGATAAAAGTTCTGATTTCTTGTTGCATCCACATTTCACTTTTTTGAGCAATAAAAGGCAAGCATAATTTAACTCAGTTCTCAGGTGCTCTCAGTCCTGCAAGTGGTTTAGGAATTTCCTGCAGGAAAAGTTCATGAATTCAGAAGGCATCCTTTTCACTTAATATTTGGTTTTGGGCTTCCCTTGAGGCTCAGCTGGTAAAGAATCTGCCTGCAATGTGAGAAACCTGGGTTTGATCCCTGGGTTTGGAAGATCCCTTGGAGAAGGGAAAGTCTACACACTCCAGTGTTCTGGCCTAAAGAATTTCATGGACTGTAGTGTCCATGGGGTTGCAAAGAGTCGAACATGACTGAGTGATTTTTCACTTTCACTTTGGATGACAAACCATATGAATCATATTCTTTCTTTAAATGCAGAAATATGACTAATTATTTACAAAGTGTTTCTGCCTAAACAGGCTAGCAGAAATATCTGATATGCCCCAAATCTGTGAAATTATTCCATATGGCTGAATCTTGGCTCTTGTATGGAAAAAAAAAAAATAATATAATCATCTTGTTCACCAATCTAGTCAGTGAAATACCAAGAGTTTTTTCTTGGAAAGAGAATAGGTATAGATAATCTTTATATCTAGATTTTTATTCAGTATTTTAACACTATTTATTTAAATAATTAAACACTGAAGGTACTATCCTACCCACTGTTTTGGCAGCTATATTAGTTGAGTGGAGTGAGAGCAGGAGTATATTATTATATTCATGATTAATTCATCTATAGTTGAGTACATAAATGAGGAATAGAATGAGATAAAATCAAGAATGATGAAACTCTTCTCCCTATCCTTTCACGAATACAAAGGGCAATTTTATGGACATTAAATTTGAAGTCTTTTCTGCCCATAGGACCTAATCTTTAGTTATGGTGAACATTTACTAACATTTATAATGTAATTCCACCATGATATTTTGTTTGGCTAATATTCCTCATGAGTTTGGAATTCTAATTGCATCCCTTCTTTATTGTGCTACATTTCATATTCCTTTTAAATGCATTCTTCTATTTCTGCAAATCCTTCACATCTCTATGTCAGCAAGTACTAATAATTTGTTGAAGATGTAGTAGTAGAAAAAGCATTCTCCCCTTCAAATGTGACATGTGGTGTATTACTTGCATGTGCAGTATTGTCAAGGGTGTAATTTTTGACCTGCAGTGAATTACTTGCTTGACTGAGTTTGGGATTGTTTATCACTGATGACATATTTCTTTCCAAGATCATACCATTTTTCTCTCTTTCTTCTTCAAAACAGTAAATGGTGAAATCAACCTGAAATTTTCCAGCAATTTGTGAAAGAAATGAAAGCAATTATTTCAAATTTTATCCTATCCCATCAGAAATAACCTTTATGGTGGATCTCCAGTGTGTTTGAATGAAAACTATCTTAGCATACAATAAGTATATATCTAGAGCTTTATGCATACACAAAGCACTTATGTTACTTATTATTCCTGAGGTTCAATAAATATAAATGATAATAAACAAGTTATTTTTCTAACCAAGGAAAAGGCCTTTGCATATAATTAAATATTTTCTCATATTAAAAAATATTTGGAGACTAAATCCATATTCTTAGTCCTAAGGGAAATTAATATACTTAATCTCAGTAATATTGTCAGTATTACTTTAAAATGTAAATGAATTGTACTGTGCTAGACTCATAGTAATACTATTTGTATTCTCCTTTTCTTCCTGGTAATATGTAAATATTTACTTTTTCATGATTTCTTCATTCAGGCCCACAAAATGGAATTGTCTTGAGAAACAACATGCTCAATCCTTACCACCCTATCATCCTTTTCACCATTCTTAATATAATTCAGACTGTGACAAATGAGTGCTGTTTGACAGGTTATGATCAGCTTTCCAGATATTGCAGAGTTTAAACCATAGATAATTTCCCAATGCCATCATTTTTTTGTTGTTTTTGTTGGGTGGAGAATACTGGAAAACAATGGTGACAAGAACATTTCTTTCTGTTTAACAAAGGCCAATTCTGTTTCCACCTCTCTGTAACAGAGTACAGAGATTGACCCATTCATTCTTAAAGAAACAGTTATTAATAACCATCTCTCCCAATAAACTTTTCTTTAGATCCTCAAACATGAAGCAGTTTAACTCCCTCATTTTTTTTTTTTTGGTTTCATCTTTTTAAAAATCCTTTGCATATAAGTAGACAGTTGGAATTGCAAAATCTTAAAAAGTACATGTGTGCATATCTGCTCAGTCACTCAGAGTCTTGTTCGACTCTGTGCAACCTTATGGATTGCCCAGGCTTCTCTGTCTATAGTGTTCTCCAGGCAAGAATACTGGCCTAGGTTGCTATGTCCTCCTACAGGAGATCTTTGTGATCCAGGGATCAAACCAGTGTCTCTTATGTCTCCTGCACCCCAGGCAGACCCCTTACCCACTGAGTCACCTGGGAAGCCCAATAGGTACATAGTTTTGTTTAAATAACATATTCTCTGTGATTATAAAGTCAGGATAACTGACAACTGCCTCTGCATTCAAATAGGACTGTCTCTAAATTTGATACCATGCAATCTTGTTTCAGAATCAGTTTAGCATTAAACAAAAGGATCTCTACCGATATATGGTCCCAAAAGTGGGACCAGTTTTGTAACCATAGTTTTAAAGCAGTCATAATTGCTTTCCAAACTGCATCTACTACCTGCAATAGAGATTATATATATGAACATATAATTTTCTTCACTCATTTTACCTCCTTCATATGTGAGGCAAAACTCATTCTTCTCTTATACACTATTTGAGTTTAATCTGTTTTACCAATTAAACATCTTAGTAAAATATGTCACATTTCCTTCAGTGTTACTTGAAATTCCTGTTATGTATCTTTCCTTGCCATGTAGATCCTGCTTATTTAACTTATATGCAGAGTACATCATGAGAAACGCTGGGCTGGAAGAAACACAAGCTGGAGTCAAGATTGCCAGGAGAAATATCAATAACCTCAGATATGCAGATGACACCACCCTTATGGCAGAAAGTGAAGAGGAGCTAAAAAGCCTCTTGATGAAAGTGAAAGTGGAGAGTGAAAAAGTTGGCTTAAAGCTCAACCTTCAGAAAACGAAGATCATGGCATCAGGTCCCATCACTTCATGGGAAATAGATGGGGAAACAGTGGAAACAGTGTCAGACTTTGTTTTGGGGGCTCCAAAATCACTGCAGATGGTGACTGCAACCATGAAATTAGAAGACACTTACTCCTTGGAAGAAAAGTTATGACTAACCTAGATAGTATATGCAAAAGCAGAGACATTAGTTTGCCGACTAAGGTCCATCTATTCAAGGCTATGGTTTTTCCAGTGGTCATGTATGGATGTGAGAGTTGGACTGTGAAGAAGGCTGAGCGCCGAAGATTGACGCTTTTGAACTGTGGTGTTGGAGAAGACTCTTGAGAGTCCCTTGGACTGCAAGGAGATCCAACCAGTCCATTCTGAAGGAGATCAGCCCTGGGATTTCTTTGGAAGGAATGATGCTGAAGCTGAAACTCCAGTACTTTGGCCACCTCATGGGAAGAGTTGACTCATTGGAAAAGACTCTGATGCTGGGAGGGATTGGGGGCAGGAGGAGAAGGGGAAGACCGAGGATGAGATGGCTGGATGGCATCACTGACTCGATGGACATGAGTTTGAGTGAACTCCGAGAGACAGTGATGGACATGGAGGCCTGGCGTGCTGTGATTCATGGGGTCGCAAAGAGTCAGACATGACTGAATGACTGAACTGGGCTGAACTGAACTTTTGAATAAAGAATAGATTATTTCAAGTCATTTTATTCTATCTAAGTTCTTTAAGAATTCATTGGTTACCATTCTCGGAAATCCAGTGATCTTTCCTCATATCTTACCTGCTTCAACGTTGATGCCATTCAATCAACATATTTACTGAGCAGTGAGCATAGATTAAGACTGGAACCAAGGTTTAAAAACAGGATAAAAATTCTGTCCTTGCGGAGCTAACATTCTAAATGTTGCATTTAATGTTGGAAATAATGGGATATTTGATACCTTTAAATACCCCAACCTTGTATTACTCACTCCTGACTTTATTTCTGTGACTTTTTTTTTTTCAAATATCACTTTTCTTAAAGATATTTTACCAATTATTTTTTAGAAAAAAAGTGTATATATAATATGTGGAAAATTCATAAAGAGATGGGGATACCAGACCACCTGACCTGCCTCATAAAAATCTGTATGCAGGTCAAGAAGCAACAGTTAGAACTGAACATGGAACAAGAGACTGGTTTCAAAAAGAAAAGGAGTACGTCAAGGCTGTATATTGTCACCCTGTTTATTTTATTTATATGCAGAGTACATCATGCAAAATGGCTGGATGAAGCACAAGCTGGAATCAAGATTGTCAGGAGAAGTATCTATAACTTCAGATATACAAATGACACCACTCTTATGACAGACAGTGAAGAAGAATTAAAGAGCTTCTTGATAAAAATGAAAGAGGAGATGGAAAAGTTTGGCTTAAAACACAACATTCAGAAAACTAAGATCATGGTATCCGGTCCCATCACTTCATGGAAAATAGATGCAGAGATAATGGAAACAGTGAAATGCTTTATTTTGGGGGCTCCAAAATCACTGCAGATGGTGACTGCAGCCAAGAAATTAAAAGACAGTCGCCCCTTTTAAGAAAAGCTATGATCAGTTTCAGTTCAGTTAACTTTAGCCGGTCAGTCGTGTCCAACTCTTTGCAACTCCATGAATTGCAGCACGCCAGGCCTCCCTGTTCATCACCATCTCCCGGATTTCACTCAGACTCACGTCCATCGAGTCCGTGATGCCATCCAGCCATCTCATCCTCAGTCGTTCCCTTCTCCTCCTGCCCCCAACCCCTCCCAGCATCAGAGTCTTTTCCAATGAGTCAACTCTTTGCATGAGGAGGCCAAAGTACTGGAGTTTCAGCTTTAGCATCATTCCTTCCAAAGAACATCCAGGACTGATCTCTTGGACTGGCTGTATTTCCTTCCAATCCAAGGGACTCTCAAGAGTCTTCTCCAACACCACAGTTCAAAAGTATCAATTCTGCAGCACTCAACCTTCTTCACAGTCCAACTCTCACATCCATACATGACCACAGGAAAAACCATAGCCTTGACTAGATGGACCTTGGTCGGCAAACTAATGTCTCTGCTTTTGAATATATGATTGAGGTTGGTCATAACTTTTCTTCCAAGGGGTAAGCATCTTTTATTTCATGGCTGCAGTCACCATCTGCAGTGATTTTGGAGCCCCAAAACATAAAGTCTGACACTGTTTCCCCATCTATTTCCCATGAAGTGATGGGACCAGATGCCATGATTTTCATTTACTGAATGTTGAGTTTTAAGCCAACTTTTTCGCTCTCCACTGTCACTTTCATCAAGAGGCTTTTTAGCTCTCTTCACTTTCTGCCATAAGGGTGGTGTCATCTCCATATTGGAAGTTATTGATATTTCTCCCAGCAATCTTGATTCCGGCTTGTATTTCTTCCAGCCCAGCATTTCTCATGATGTACTCTGCATATAAGTTAAATAAGCAGGGTGACAATATACAGCCTTGACATACTCCTTTTCCTATTTGGAACCAGTCTGTTGTTCCATGTCCAGTTCTAACTGTTGCTTCCTGACCTGCATACAGATTTCTCAAGAGACAGGTCAGGTGGTCTGATATTCCCATCTCTTTCAGAATTTTCCACAGTTTATTATGATCCACACAGTCAATGGTTTTGGCATAGTCAATAAAGCAGATAGATGTTTTTTCTGAAACTCTCTTGCTTTTTCCATGATCCAGTGGATGTTGGCAATTTGATCTCTGGTTCCTCTGCCTTTTCTAAAACCAGCTTGAACATCAGGGAGTTCATGGTTCATGTATTGCTGAAACCTGGCTTGGAGAATTTTGAGCATTACTTTACTAGCATGTGAGATGAGTGCAATTGTGCGGTAGTTTGAGCATTCTTTTGCATTGCCTTTCTTTGGAATTGGAATGAAAACTGACCTTTTCCAGTCCTGTGGCCACTGCTGAGTTTTCCAAATTTGCTGGTATATTGAGTGCAGCACTTTTACAGCATCATCTTTCAGAATTTGAAACATCTTAACTGGAATTCCATCACCTCCACTAGCTTTGTTCATGGTGATGCTTTATAAGGCCCACTTGACTTCACATTCCAGGATGTCTGGCTCTAGATTAGTGATCAAGTCATCATAATTATCTGGGTCATGAAGATCTTTTTGTAGTTTTTCCCTGTTTTCTTGCCACCTCTTCTTAATATCTTCTGCTTCTGTTAGGTCTATATTGTTTATGTCCTTTATTGATCCATCTTTGCATGAAATTTTCCCTTGGTATCTCTAATTTTCTTGAAGAGATCTCTAGCCTTTCCCATTCTGTTCTTTTCCTCTATTTCTTTGCACTGATCACTGAAGAAGACTTTCTTATCTCTTCTTGCTATTCTCTGGAACTCTGTTCAGCTTCAGCTTCTTCAGCATTACTGGTTGGGGCATAGACTTGAATAACTGTAATATTGAATGGTTTGCCTTGGAGACGAACAGAGATTATTCTGTTGTTTTTGAGATTGCATCCAAGTACTGCATTTCGGACTCTTTTGTTGACCATGATGGCTACTCCATTTCTTCTGAGGGATTTCTGCCCGCAGTAGTAGATATAATGGTCTTCTGAGTTAAATTCACCCATTCCGGTCCATTTTTGTTTGCTAATTCCTAGAATGTCGATGTTCACTCTTGCCATCTCTTGTTTGACCACTTCCTGCTCTGATTCATGGACCTGACATTCCAGGTTCCTATGCAGTACTGCTCTTTACAGCATTGGATCTTGCTTCTAGCAGCAGTCATATCCACAACTGGTTATTGTTTTGGCTTTGACTCCATCCCTTTATTCTTTCTGGAGTTATTTCTCCACTGATCTCCCATAGCATATTGGGCACCTACTGACGTGGGGAGTTCCTCTTTTGGTAACCTATCATTTTGCCTTTTCATACTGTTCATTGGGTTCTCAAGGCAAGAATACTGAAGTGGCTTGCCATTCCCTTTTCCAGTGGACCACATTCTGTCAGACCTCTCCACCATGACCTGTACATCTTGGGCTGCCCCCGTAGGCATGGCTTGGTTTTATTGAGTTAGACAAGGCTGTGGTCCTAGTGTGATTAGATTGACTAGATTTCTGTGAGTATGGTTTCAGTGTGTCTGCCCTCTGATGCCCTCTTGCAACAGCTACCATCTTACTTGGGTTTTTCTGCAACCTGTTTTTTTTTTTTTTTTTCCTGTGAGACCTTTAAGACGAATAGTTGGAACAACCAGAGTAGTTGCAATATTGGCAGAAGTGAGCTGGAAGTCTATTGGAAGGGATTTGCTTGACTTAAAGGGAGTCTGTTCATGCTTCCCACGTGGTCGAATACTATAGTCTGCAACTGTTAGGATGTGAGAGAATGCCCACAAAGTGTCTCCTAGACAGTATATTAAAAAGCAGAGACATTACTTTGCCAACAAAGCTCTACCTAGTCAAATCTATGGCTTTTCCAGTAGTCTTGTATAGATGTGAAGTTGGACTATAAAGAAGGCTGAGCACTACTGAATTGATGCTGTTGAACTGTGATATTGAAGAAGACTCTTGACAGTCCCTTGAACTGCAAGACCATTCAACTAGTCGATCTTAAATGAAATTATTCCTGAATATTCATTGGAACGACTGATGCTGAAGCTGAAACTCCAATACTTTTCTACCTGATACAAAGAACTGACTCACTGGAAAAGACCCTGATGCTGGGAAAGATTAAAGGTGGGAGAAGAAGGGGGAAGGCAGAGGATGAGATGGTTGGATGGCATCATAGACTTGATGGACATGAATTTGAGTAAGCTCTGGGAGTTGGTGTTGAACAGGGAAGCCTGGTGTTCTACAGTTCATGGAGTTTCAAAGAGCCAGACATGACTGAGCAACTGAACTGAATTGATATATTTTTGGACAAGGCCACGGCATAAGTGGGATCTTAGTTTCCTGACCAGGGACTGAACTCATGACCTCTGCAATGGAAGTGTGGAATCTTTACCATTGGACTGCCATTAAAGTCATTATTTTTAAGCATTTTTTAAATTGAGAAGTAATTTATATATGTGAAAAAGATAGATGTTACAAAGTATGATGAATTATATAATTTCATAATCATGCTAATCGAGTTATCAAATAATTTCCATTATAAGGAAAGACCCATTTTGCCCCTTCTCATTCATTCTCCAAAACTACCATTCTGATTTTTCTTTTTACCAGAGATAACATTTTCCTGTTCTAAAGATTTAGATAAATGAAATCAGATAGTATACACTTTTCCTTGTCCAGTTTTTTTTTTTTTTAATTCAGCCTGCCTCTTCAATCATCTGTGTTTTTTATGTTTATTATTTTTCATTTCTTAGAAGCATTTTTTTTTATGTATGAGCAACAATTTTTAAATTTGTTCCTCTGCTGATGGATATGTGTTCTATTTTTTATTTGGAGCTTTTATGATTAATGCTGCTATAGACATTCTTGTACAAGTCATTTTGTGTGCATATTTTTTTGTTTTCAGTTTTCCTGGGTAAACACCTAGAAAAACTTCTGAGTCATAAAGCTTTAATTTGTCTTCTGCTGATGATCAATTGTATTGAATATTTTCCTGAACTTACTTCCTGTCAGTATCCATGCAGGACCAGAACAGTTCTTAGTCTCAAGTTACTTGATTCACAATACTGAGACAAGACCCTACCCAAGTCCCTGCGAATATTTTCCCTGCATTTTCAATCTGACAGATGGAAGCAGACACTAATCATATATTTGTGGTAGATTTTGTTGTTATTGTTGATGTTGTTTCTTCAGTTGGGATAATAAATATGGTACATTTTACTGAATCTTAGACAAGAAAAAAAGTTTACAGATCATTTATTTTTTAGTCAATTAATTAATTTAAATTGGAGGATAATTACTTTACAACATTGTGGTGGTTTTTGCCATACATAGACATATATCAGTCACTGGTGCACTTGTGTCCCCCCATCCTGAAACACTTTCCCACCTCCTTCTCGATCCCATCCATATGGGTTATAACAGAGCATCATCTTTGAGTGGCCTGCTTCATACATCGAACTTGCACTGGTCATCTGTTTTACATATCATAATATATATGTTTCAGTATTATTCTCTCATATCATCCCACACTTACTTTCTCCCACTGAGTCAAAAAGTCTGTTCTTTACATCTGTGTCTCTTTTGCTGCCTTGCATATAAGATTGTCATTACCATCTTTCTAAATTCCGTATATATGCATTAATATACTGTATTGGTGTTTATCTTTCTGACTTACATCACTCTGTATAATCGGCTCCAGCTTCATCCACCTCCTTAGAATGAACTCAAATGCATTATTTTTAATAGCTGAGTAGTATTCCATATGAATAAACACCACAACTTCTTTATCCATCTGTCTGCAGATGGACATCTAGGTTGTTTTCATGTCCTAGCTGTTGCAAACAGTGCTGCAATGAATATTTGGGTGCACATGTCTCTTTCAATTTTGGTTTATTAGGTGTGTATGCCCAGCAGTCAGATTCCTGGGTCATATGGTAGTTCTATTTCCAGTTTTTTAAGGAGTCTACACACTGTTCTTCATAGTGGTTGTGCCAGTTTGCATTCTCACCAACAATGTAGGAGGGTACCCTTTTCTCTACACCTTCTCCAACATTTATTGTTTGTAGAAATTTTAATTCTGGCTATTCTGATGGGTGTGAAGTGATATCTCATTGTGGTTTTGATTTGCATCTGTCTGATAATGAGTGATTTTGAGCACTTTTCATGTTAGCCATCTGTATGTCTTCTTTGGAGAAATCTCTGTTTATTTCTTTGGTCCACTTTTTCATTGGGTTATATATAAGTTCCATTTGTTTATTTTTGCTTTTATTTCCATTACTCTGGGAGGTGGGTTATACAGGATCTTGCTACAATTTATGTTAGTGACCATTCTTCTTATGATTTCTTCTGAGAGTTTTAAAGTTTCTGGTATTATATTTAGATCTTTAATACATTTTGAGTTTACTTTTGTGTATGGTATTAGAAAGTGTTCTAGCTTCATTCTTTTACAGGTGGGTGACCAGTTTTCCCAGGACCACTTGTTAAAGAGATTGCCTTTTCTCCATTGTGTATGTTTGCCTCCTTTGTCAAAGATAAGATGTCCACAGGTGCCTGGATTTATCTCTGGGTTTTCTATTTTGTTCCAGTGATCTATATGTCTGTTTTTGTGCCAATACTATACTCTCGATAACTGTAGCTTTGTAGTATGATATGAAGTCAGGCAGGTTGATTCCTCCAGTTTCATTCTTTTTCAACATTGTTTTAGCTATTCAAGTTGTGTGTGTGTGTGTTTCCATACAAATTGTGAAATTATTTGCTCTAGTTCTGTGAAAAATACCATTGTTTTTCTTTGGGTAGTATATTCATTTTCACTATTTTGATTCTTCTGATCAACAAAATGGTATATTTCTCCATCTATTCATGTCATATTTGATGTCTTTCATCAGTGTTTTATAGCTGTCTATATATAGGTATTTTGTTTCTTTAGATCAATTTATTCCTAAGCATTTTATTCTGTTCATCACAATGGTGAATGGTATTCCTTCCTTAATTTCTCTTTGTTTCTTCTCATTGTTAGTGTATAGGAATGCGAGGGATTTCTGTGTATTAATTTTGTATCCTCCAACTTGACTGTATTCATTAATTAGTTCTAGTGATTTTCTGGTGGTGTCTTCAGGGTTTTCTATGTAGAAGATAATGTTATCTGAAACAGAGTTTTACTTTTTCCTTTCTAGCCTGGATTCCTTTCATTTCTTTTTCTTCTTTGATCGCTGTCACTAAGATGGCCAAAACTATGTTGAACAATAGTGGTGAGAGTGAGCACACTTGTTTTGCTCCTGACTTTAGGAGAAATGCTTTCAATTTTCACCATTGAAGATAATGTTTGGTGTGGGTTTGTTGTATATGTCCTTTATTATGCTGAAGTATGCTCCTACTTCCCTGGTGACTTAGACAGTAAAGTTTCTGCCTATAGTGAGGGAGATCCGAGTTCAGTCCCTGGGTAGGGAAGATCTCCTGGAGAAAAATAGCAACCCACTTCAGTATTCTTGCCTGGAAAATCCCATGGATGGAGGATGCACAGAGTCGGACACGACTGATGCTCCTTGTATGCCTGCTTTTGGAAAGCTTTTATCATAAACAGGTGTTGAATTTTGTCAAAGGCTTTCTTTGAATCTACTGAGATACTCATATCGATTTTATCTTTCAATTTTTTAATATGGCATATCACATTGATTGATTTGGGAATAATATAGAAACCTTGTATTCCTGGAATAAAGCCCGTTCAGTCATGATATATGGACTTTTTAATATGTTGTTGGATTCTGTTTGCTAGAATTTTGTTGAGGATTTTTGCATCTATGTTCACCAGTGATACTGGCCTGAAGTTTTCATTTTCTGTGGCATATTTATCTGGTTTTGGTATTAGGGTGATGGTGGCCTCATAGAATGGATTCAGATATTTGCCTTCCTCTGTAATTTTCTGGAAAAGTTTGAGTAGGCTAGATGCTAGCTCTTTCCTAATTTTTTTTTTTATTTTTTTTTTTAGAATTCAGCTGTGAAGCTATTGCATCCTGGGCTTTTGTTTGTTGGAAGATTTTTATTATACTTTCCATTTCTGTACTTGTGATGGGTTTGTTATGATTTTCTATGTCTTCCTGGTTCAATTTTGGAAGGTCATACTTTCTAAAAATTTGTCCATTTCTTCCAAGTAGTCCATTTTACTGGCACATAATTGCTCATAGAAATCTCGTATGATGTTTTGTATTTCTGTGTTGTCTATTGTGATTTCTCCATTTTCATTTCTAATTTTATTGATTTGATTCTTCTCCATTTTATTTCTGATGAGTCTGTTTAATAGTTTGTCTATTTTGTTTATCTTCTCAAAGGACCAGCTTTTAGTTGTGTTGATCTTTGCTATAGTCTTCTTCATTTCTTTTTCATTTATATCTGCTATGATTTTTATGATTTACTTCCTTCCAGTAACTTTGGTTTTCTTGTGTTCTTCTTTTTCTAGTTGCTTTAGTTGTAAAATTAGGTTGTTTATTTGATGTTTCTCTTGTTTCTTGAGGTAGGGTTGTATTGCTGTGAACCTCCCTCCTAGCACTGCTTTTGCTGAATCCCATAGGTAATTGGGTGGTCTTGTTTTCATTTTAATTTGTTTCAATGCTTATTTTGACTTCCTTTTCTTTATTTCCTCTGTGAGCTGTCAGTTATTCAGAAGCATGCTGCTTAGCCTCCATGTTTGTCTTTTTTATAGTTTTTTTTTTCTTCTTTTTCCCCCTCTATTTGATATCTAATCTTACCACATTGTGATCAGGAAAAAAAAAATGCTTGAAATGATTTCACATTTGTTAAAATTTACCAAGGCTAGATTTATGGCCCTGGATGTCATCCATCTTGAAGAATGCTCTGTGTGCACTTAAGAAAAATGTGAGACCCATTGTATTGGGGTGAAATGCCCTGTAGATTTCAATTAGGTCTAACTGGTCCATTGTATGACTTAAAATTTGTGTTCCTTTGCTACTTTTCTTTTTGGTTAATCTATCTGTAAGTTTGAGTGGGATAGTAAGTGTCCCACTATTATTGTGTTACTGTTAACTTCTGCTTTCATACTTGTTAGCATTTGCCTTATGAATTGAGGTGTTCCTATATTGAGTTCATGTATATTTATAATTGTTATTTCATCTTTTTGGATTTATCTTTGGATCATTACATAGTGTCTTTATTTGTCTCTTATCATAGTCTATATTTCAAAGTCTATTTTATTTGCTATGAGTACTGCTACTCCTGCCTTTTTTGGTCTCCATTTACATGAAATATCTTTTTCTAACTCCTCACTTTCACTCTATATGTGTCCCTAGGTTTGAGGTGGAGTTCTTATTGACAGCATATATAGAAGTCTTATTTCTTTATCCATTTGGCCAGACTTTTGTTTTGATTGGAGCATTTAACACATTTACATGTAAGGTAACTATTGACTGAAACCATGAAATTAAAAGATGCTTACTCCTTGGAAGGAAAGGTATGATCAAGCTAGATAGCATACTAAAAAGGATGCATGGGGCTGGAGCACAGGATGATTCAGGTAGAGGACGTGGGGTGGGAGGGGGCTTCGGCATTGGGAGAGTGTGTTCACCTGTGGCTGATTCATGTCAATGTATGGCAAAACAAATACAGTGTTGTAATTAAAAAAATAATAATAAGTTAAAAAAAAAGTAGAAGCATTACTTTGCTGACAAACATCCATCTCGTCAAGGCTATGGTTTTTCCAGTAGTCGTGTATGGATGTGAGAGTTGGACTATAAAGAAATCTGGGCACTGAAGAATTGATTCTTTTGAAATGTGACGTTGGAAAAAACTCTTGAAAGTCCTTTGGACTGCAAAGAGATACAACCAGTCCATCCTAAAGGAGATCAGTCCTGAGTGTTCATTGAAAGGACTGATGTTGAAGCTGAAACTACAATACATTGGCCACCTGTTGTGAAGAACTGACTCATTGAAAAAGCCCCTGATGCTGGGAAAGATTGATGGCAGGAGGAGAAGGGAACAACAGAGGATGAGATGGTTGGATGGCATCAGCAACTCAGTGGAGATGAGTAAACTCTGGGGAGTTGGTGATGGACAGGTAGGCTTGGAGTGCTGTAGTCCATGGGGTCATGAAGAGTCGGACACGATTGAGTGACTGAACTTAGCTATTGATAAGCATGATCCTGTTACCATTTACTTTGTTGCTTTGGTTTCATTTTAATAAACCTTTTCTCTGTTTCCTGTCTAGAGAAGATTATTTAGCATTTGTTGAATAGCTGGCTTGGTAGTGTTGAATTCTCTCATCTTCTGCTTGTCTGTAAAGCTTTTGATTTCTCCTTCATATCTGAATGAGATCCTTGCTAGGTAGAATAATCTCGGTTGTAGGTTTTTCTCTTTCATCACTTTAAACATGTCTTGCCATCCCCTTCTGCCCTGAAGAGTTTCTATTGAAAGCTCAGCTGTCATCCTTTTGGGGATACCCTATTGTGTTGTTTGTTGCTTTTCCCTTACTGTTTTAATATTTGCTCTTTGTATTTAATTTTTGTTAGTTTGATTGATATGTGTCTTGTGGTATTTCGTCTTGGGTTTTTCCTGTTTGGGACTCTCTGGGATTCTTGGACTTGGGTGACTATTTCCTTCCTCATTTTAGGGAAGTTTTCAACTATTATCTCCTCAAGTATTTTCTCATGCCCTTTCTTTCTTTCTGCTTCTTCTTAGTGATTCGAATGTTGGGGTGTTTAACAATTGTCCTAGAAGTCTCTGAGATTGCCTTATTTCTTAAATTTTTTTCTTCTTCACTGCTTTATTTATTTCCACCACTGTATCCTTCACCTCACTTATCTTCTCTTCTGCTTCAGTTATTCTGTTGGTTCCCTCCAGAGTGTTTTAATCTAAACTATTGCATTTTTCATTATTGATTTATTTTACTTTGTTTCTTCTGCTGACTCACTTCAGTCATGTCCAACTCTGTGCGACCCCATAGACAGCAGCCCACCAGGCCCCCACGTTCCTGGGATTCTCTAGGCAAGAACACTGGAGTGGGTTGCCACTTCCTTCTCCAACGTATGAAAGTGAAAAGTGAAACTGAATTCACTCAGTCGTGTCCGATCCTCAGCGACCCATGGACTGCAGCCCTCCAGGCTCCTCTGTCCATGGGATTTTCCAGGCAAGAGTACTGGAGTGGGGGTGCCATTGCCTTCTAGGTCCTTGTCAAACATTTCTTGCATCTTATCTATCTTTGTCTCTAGTTTATTTATTTGTAATTCCATTTGTTTTCAAGATTTTGGATCATCTTTACTACAATTGTTTTGAATTCTTTTTTAGGTAGACTTCATATCTCCATGTCTTTTGTTTGCCTTGATAGGTTTTTATCATGTTGTTTCACCTGCTTAATATTTCTCTGCTTTTTTTTTTTTTTTTTTTAAGATTGCTGTGTTTCGGATGCCCTTTCTGCAGGCTGGAAGTTCGTGGTTTCTCTTAACTGTGGAGTCTGTTCCCTGTGGGTGGTGTTGGGCCAGTGGCTTGTCAAGATTTCCTGGTTGGGAGAACTTGTGTCTGTGTCCTAGTGGTTGGAGCTGGATATTTTCTCTCTGGAGTGCAGTGAAGTGTCCAGTAGTGACTTTTGGGTGTCTATGATTTTGGCATGGCTTTGAGCAGCCTATTTTTTATGTTCAGGGTTGTGTTCCTGTTTACTGGAGAATTCCATGGTGTGTTGGTTCACTGAACTTGTTGGTTCTTGGATGAAGCTTGGTTTCAGTGTAGCTATGGAGACTTTTGGGTGAAATATTGTCTATTACTGTTCCCTGTAGTCTGGAGTTCTCTGATGTTCTAAAGTTCTGGAGTTAAGACTCCTGTCTCTGAGTGCTTGTCCTTCTCTTACAGTAGCCTCAAGACTTTTCATCCATACAGTGCAGACAATAAAATCCCTAGGTTAATAGTGACACAACTCTCCACACAGAGAGATTCATACAGCTAAATAGAGAGGGGAAGAAAAAAAAAAACAAGGAGAGAAATAGAAGTGACCAAGAGGAGAAAAGAGAGAGTCAAAAGTGGAGAGTGCAATCAACTCAGTAATTACATCCCTAAGTGCTCACCACAACCAGGAACACCCAGAGACATTTATAGACTTATATAGAAAGAGAAAAGGGAGGAATGAGATAGAGGTGACATGGGGGAAAGAGGAGAATCAAAAGGGAAAGAGGAATCAAGTCAGTAATTAAATCCCTAAGTGAAAATGAATACAGAAGATTAGAGACTTAAAGGCACAAAATTGATAACAAATATCAAAAAGCAAAGATTAAAAACCTAGAAGTTAGACACTCAAAAATACAATATAAAAATATAAAACAAAATTGATCAAAAATTAATATATATATATGAACATTGTTTTAAAAAATAAGTTTTTTTTTTAAGGTAGTGAAAGTGAAAGTTGCTCAGTCGTGTCTGACTCTTTGTGACTCCATGGACTATACAGTCCATGGAATTCTCCAGGCCAGAATATTGGAGTGGGTAGCCTTTCCTTTCTCTAGGGGATCTTTCTCAATCCAGGGATTGAACCCAGGTCTCCCACATTGCAGGTGGATTCTTTACCAGCTGAGCCACAATGGAAGCCCAAGAATACTGGAGTGGGTAGCCTATCCCTTCTCCAGGATTTGAGCCAGGGTCTCCTGCATTGCAGGTGAATTCTTTACCAACTGAGCTATCAGGAAAGGTAATAGTAGGCAAAATAAAATTAAGGGAACAATGATTTTTCTTTTTAATTTAAAAAGTGATGATAGTAAAAATATATCTAGGAATTTCTCTGAAAATGTTGTGAGCAGTGTTGTGTCAGTTCAATGTCAGGTAGTCCCTTGTTCCAGCTTGTACTTGTTCTCAAGGTCTATAGTTGCCCTGAAGGAGGAAACAGAATAGGCTCCATCTTGTAAGCAGGACTCCATCTTGGGCCAGACTGTGAACTTTGAGCTATATGCCCAGTATCTATGGAAACGACATACTAACTGGAAAACCAACCCCCCATGGAAGAGCCCCAGAGCTCATACCTAGACTCTCTGTTACCTAAAAGAATACCTTAGTTACCTGTGTAACCAAATAGAATCATAAAGTCTATTACACTTATTGGAGTATAACCACAGGCCTGTTGATAATTGTCCACTGTTAACTACCTAAGCTTAAGGCATATGAATCACAGGTTTAAGGCATAACAAATCATGAGCTAACTCTGATTGTATCTTTCTTTTCCTTTGTTCAGACTGGTTTCAGAGAATTTGTGTAGGTGGGTTTGAGCATGTACACTTACGGTATATAAGGTTTTCACAAAAACTGATTGGGGTCCTTGGCTAAGAGGAGACTCTGTCTTGGGCCTGCCAGTGTAATAATATGCACTCCACTATCTTCATTGTCCTTCTGAGTGAGTTTGTTTCCCAGAATATGTGGCTACAACATTTGGTGCATTGGCCTGAAAACTCCTCACTTTGAGGAGACAAGTCCCATTTGGGACTACTCCGAGGCCTTGTGGTTCAAATTTTCTAGAAGGAGGAAGGCGCCTTGCCCTTCTGGAAGGATTCTGCTTCTCAATGCCCGGACTTTTCATGTTAGCAGATAGTAGATGGCAGCATGGGGACTGAGCACCTAGGTGAAGAGGAACCCACCTGTCAGGGTGGATGAGGGGGCCTGAACTGCCCCCTGGGAGGGGAACAGAAGGGGCATAGACCCACAGGACTCTGGAATAGGCTGGTTGTGGGAATTGCTTGGTACACAGGTTGACAAGCGTGTTAGGGCTTAGGAAGGAAATTTGTGAATGTCATTTAGGAGGTGATGTCCACACCATCTTGGGGAAAATTATTACCAAGCAATTGCCAGAGGATTGCTAGGGAGAAGAAACTTGGTCTTCATGTGCTCGTATTCTGACCTCCCCAAGGAGACGTCCCATCTGCCATGAAATTCTTGAAACCCCTTGGACTTTTAGGGTAGAAGGAGTGGATACATAAGTGAGTACGAATTGGCTTTTCTGGAGATGACCTGGGATGTGAGATATTTATGTGTTTTCATCCGTACCTGATCAAGCCCACCAAGGCAGGACAGACTTTAAAAGTTAAGGGAGAAACAGTCTTTGACCATGTGGTGTTCTGGTTAGGCTGTGCTGACCGGCAGATGAAGACACACCAATTCCCCTTCTCCCTCTGGAATCTGGCAGGTAAGGCTCTTCTCAACCCAATTAAGAAGGAGGGGGAATGGAAATTTAAGTGTTTAATTGAGTGGAAATAGCAGAAGTACATAGGGTACCAAGAACTTCATAGACAGAATGAAAAGGGAAAGTAGAAGGTCCAAGAAGGTAAGCAAGATGGAAGTGAATCTAAGACAACTGTATTGGAGTGCATGATTTAAAATTTAAAGAAGGAATTTGGAGGAGACTATGGGGTGAAGATGATGCCTAACTGCCCCACATACTCTTTGAGGTTGTATGGCCCCCTATGGGAGTAGGATGTCCACCAGAGGACACCATGAACTTAAAAAAATAGTGGAAGCAGTCTATACAGTAGTCACAGGAGATCCAGGATGCCCGGATCAATATCCATATTTTGACTCATGGCTAGGGTTAACTTAAGACCCTCCTACTTGGAGTAGGTTCTGTATCCAGAAGGGAAAGGAAAAATATTAATGGCACAAAAATTGACTGATGATAAGAAAGGAAATTCTACAGGATTTGGATGGGGATGACCTGACCCCCTCCCCATACTGGATAATAAAGCACCCGCCCTCCCAGTACTCCACCGGGACCAGAGGCCACCTTAATGCCCGATCCAGGGCCAGGTGAAGTTCATGCAGCAGCACTGCTCTTCCTCCAGCTCTCCTGGAGATTGTAGAGTCACCATTTTGGCAGGCTCTGATCACAGTGATGGAGACCTCTGGTCAACACCCCAGAATTCCACCTCAGCCAGACCTCCTAGACTGTATACACCTCTCCCAGTAAGTATTGATGCGAAGGGGAAAAAAACACAAGAATTAGACAGATGCTGCTCTCCACCAAGGAACAGGGGGAAAGAACCACACTACAGATGCCCCTCAGAGAGCTACAATAGCCTCCAGTTCAGGACGCATGTGGGCACTGCCATCAGCCCCTTGTAGCCTATTTTCCAGCCATTTTCCTCTATGGATATATTAAACTGGCAAAGACACACTCCACATCCACAGTACTTTGGGGGAGCCACAAGCCATGATTAGGCTAATGGAGACTTTTTGAACCCACCACCCTACATGGGATGACATAATCCAATTACTAGTCTCCCTTTTCAGCACTGAGGAAAGACACAGGATCCTAACTTAGGTCAGAACATGGTTAAGAGAAATGGAACCTGAGGGTACTGCAAACCTGCAGTGGTGGGCAGAACTAGCCATCCCCGATGAGAGGCCCAACTGGGACTGTAACACAGAGGAAGGGAGGGCCCACCTGGAGAGATATCTGACAGCTATTTTACAAGGTCTCAAGAGGGGGCCCGAAAACCTGTAAGTAGGGCAGAACCCTCTGAAATGACTCAAAGGGAAAATGAATCACTCTCTGAATTGTAGGAAAAACTGTGTAAGGCTTATAGACTTTATACACCAATAGATCCAGAGACCGCTGGGTCTCAGATGGTGATAAATGCAGCCTTTGTGTCTCATGCCTGCCCCAAAAATGTCAGATGGGGGCACCAAGTGACTCATGAATTTTTATACATCCCTGAATGCCTGGTATCTTTGCTGGGAAGAGACTTGCTGTCTAAATTGGGGGCACAAGTGACCTTTACCCCCAAGAAAGACCCACTCTTCAGTGGGCTCAATCAACTATTTACTCTTTCTCTCAGTAACCCCTCAAGATGAATGGAGATTGCATGATTTCCTGGAAGGGAAACCAGACAGGCTAAACAGTCAAGACAGAGAGTTACCTCAACAATTTCCTGAGGTCTGAGTGGAAGACAACTCCCCCTTCCCCCTTCCAGGCCTGCAAAACAAGTCCCACTGGTGATAGAACTCAAATCCAGTACAATTGCATCAGTACCCTCCTTGGACCTGCCAGACCTTGCTAAGCCATTGCTCTTTATGTGATTGAAAAGCACAAAGTGGCTATGAGAGTGTTGTCCCCGACTATGGGGACATGGGACAGACCTGTGGCTTATCTCCCAAAATGGCTGGACAATGTTGCCACTGGGTGTCTGGGATGCTTAAGGGCAGTTGATGCAGTTGCCTTACTGGTCCAGGAGGCAACCAAGCTGACTTTGGGCCAAGATTTGATTGTAAAAGTCCTGCATGAGTTCAACACTCTCCTGCGAACAGCCCCCATAAATGGCTGTCAACATCCCAAATTATTCAATACCAGAGACTGTTATGTGAGAACCTCCATGTTACTATTGAGCCTTGTCAGGCCCTGAGTCTGGCCGCTCTCCTTCCTGTGGGAGAAGGTGGGCCCTCACATGATTGCAAGGAAATATGCCAGCAGACCTGACTTGAGAGAACAGCCAATCCCAGACCCAGATTTGGTCCTTTACACCAATGGCACCAGCCTGGTGAAACAAGGACCATAAGTATTGGAATATGCAGTAGTAGTCACAGAAGAGACCATCGTTGAGGCTAGCTCTCTGTCATCACACTGGTCTGCTCAACAGGCCAAACTGTATGCTCTAATCTGGGCCCTCCAGCTGCCAGAAGGTAAAAAGACAAACATTCACACAGACTTCAGGTATGCTTTTGCCACACTACATGTACACAGGGCTCAGTATAAGGAGAGAGGCCTTTTGACAGCTGCTGCTGCTGCTAAGTCACTTTAGTCGTGTCTGACTCTATATGACCCCATAGACGGCAGTCCACCAGGCTCCCCGTCCCTGGGATTCTCTAGGCAAGAACACTGGAGTGGGTTGCCATTTCCTTCTCCAACGTATGAAAGTGGAAAGTGAAAGTGAAGTCACTCAGTCGCGTCCGACCCTTAGTGTCCACATGGACTGCAGCCCACCAGGCTCTTCCGTCCATGGGATTTTCCAGGCAAGAGTACTGGAGTGGAGTGCCATTGCCTTCTCTTTGACAGCAAGTGAAAATATATTAAAAATAAAGAAGAAGTTAAGACCCTATTAAATGCTGCCTGAGAACCAGAAAGGGTTGCAGTCATAAACGGCTGAGGACATAAAAAGAGGATACCCCTAGACTTGGGAAATAGGTTAGCAGATGAGACCACTAAACAAGCAGTCGAGGGCTTGGGGTGACAAGTGAAGCCCTTATTAAAGCTCTCATGTTGGCAGAGCTGCCAGAGCTAACACTGGACTCTCCAAAATACACTGAAGCCTAAAACCAACTAGCCAAAGTGGAAGGGGCCAACAAGACTGAAAAGGGATTGTGGGAATTTCAAGTGGCAAATTATTGGTACCAGAGGAGTTGGCACCCACTCTGGTAAGCCAAACACACCAAGCAATCCACCTAGGCCATGGTAAACTGGAAGAACTAATTTGAAAATATTTCTTGTTTCCCTGCCTCTCTTCCCATGCAGGACAGAATCTCAACTGCACTGCCTGCTCACAGGTCAATGCTGCCTCTCAGCACAGACAGAAACCTCTGGGGATTCAGCCAAAGGCACACTGCCCTTTGAATACCTGGAAGTGGACTTCACTGAAATGAAACTTCACTGACATTACTGTTAACTGCTGGTCATGTTATGTACATTCTTGGGATTGGTAGAAGCTTTTCCTACCCAAAATGAAAGAGCATCAGAAATAGTCTGCTGCCTGCTTAGGGAGATAGTTCCGAGATTTGTATTTTCTGCCAGCATTGGATTGGACAATGGCCAGGCTTTCATAGCTGATTTAGTTCAACAAGTAAGCAAAACTTTAAACATCAAATGGAAATTACGCACAGCATATAGGCCTCAGAGTTCTGGGATAGTGGAAGGAACCAACTGGACACTTAAAGAGACACTCTCCAAATGGATTATAGAGACTGACTGGTCCTGGGTGGACTTGTTTCCTGTGGCTTTGCTCAGACTCAGGATGACCCCACGGTCCTATGGCTATTCTCCACACAAAACTGTGTATGGGAGGCCCCCTCCCATAATAAAACAAGTGTCAACAAATTTGCCTCAGGTAAGGGAAGATGAGATTTCACAGCAGATGAAACAACTGGGTAATAAATCAGGTAACTAAGTTTGTACAAGAAAGTGTGCCATTCCCCCTTGGGCAACAGATTCACTAATTTGTGCCCAGGGATCAGGCGTGGGTCAAGGGCTGGAAAGACGACTCCCTGGCCCCACATTGGAAGGGTCCATATACTATTATTCTAATCACCCCTACAGCAGTTAAAGTTGCCTGTGTCACTCCTTGGATTCACCACATGAGGATGAAAAGAACATACCATGCAGACCCAGAAAATGCTGAGTGGACTCTGCAGAGGGACTCCACTGACTCTCAAGAGACTAAGATCATTCTTAAGGAGAAGAAGGAAAAGAAGATTCTGGAAGAGCCCCTTCAGGATGAAGCCACATAATCAACTCCTCCTGCTTGGTCTCATCAACGTAAGTTTGAATTTTAACTTCCGTTTCAAGTCAGGACAATGTTCTCATCTCATATGCACAGTCCTACACAGACTTCCACAACACCTCAAACTGCTGGGTATGTGGGGCTATGCCTCTGTCTGTGATGAATGGACTTCCTGGTGCGTGTCATCTCTTAGCCAAGGAGATTTTAAACCACTCTTCTCTTTTCTGGGACAACAAAGAAACTTTCTTTTCTCTTGATCTCTTTTCTCTTGATTTCCTTTCTCATAATCTCTCCTTGCTCTCATGGTGTAAATCAGACCTACAGTCAATAGACTCAGGTCATGGGGTTTCATTTGATGTAAATACCAATTTCATAGAAGGATCAAAGGCCTGTATCTCATATTTAAAAACAAAAAGGAAAAAGCTCCTGACTGGCAAGGGAGGACAAGCCTCTAGGTACGTTGAACAATTCCACCAAGTCTGGGATGAATATTTCTGGATGACCACATGAAAGGGTCAATTAATTATTCCCATAGCTATATGCTGGGAACAAAAAGAACAAAGGGTAAGGTTTAGTGATCATCTATTAGATACAAAAGAACTAAAATACATGGGGTATCTATCACCTAAACAATGTAAATGCACATTCGAGGTCACATACCACCCCAACCAGTCCATCCATTGGCCAAGCTCTGATTGGAAATATCCTGGAATCCACTGGGTGGCGCCCAATGGAATCCAATGGCTTTAGGGACCTAACCTTTGGCCTTGGTTACCAATTGGCTGGGTAGGTCACTGCACACTGGGGTTGGCTTTTGCCCATGGCAGCATAAAGCCTAACCTATAGCAAGTCACTGTAAATATACCTTATTTACATGCTAGGTGGACAAGGTCTGTGTTTCAGTGGTATGTGTATATTGCTGCCTTATTCGTATCTTTTTAGGGACAAGATATATTACGATTAAAGTAGAAGAATTGACTAATTTCACAAAACAGGCCCTCCTAGATAGTGCTAAAGCCATGCAAGCCTTGAATGAAGAACAAATCCAAATGAGAAAGGGAGTAATTCAAATAGAATGGTTTTAGGCATACTCACAGCTGCTCAAGGAGGAACCTGTGCTATAATTAAGGTTGAATGTTGTGTACATATTCCTGATTTATCTGGCAGTGTATCAACTGCTTTAGATGACATGAAAAACCAGGTAAAAGGAATGTCAAATGAAAACATTCCTTTCTGGACTTCAGTCTTATCTTGGGTGAAGGGTGATTTTTTGAAAACTATATTTACCACCGTTACAGTTGCCTTGATAGTTCTGCTTTGTGGACCCTGCCTTTTACAATGAATTATGAACTAGATAAACAAAAGATTGGTGTCGTTTCCCAAAATTTGTGGTCGGAGAGCCAGGGTGCAATATATCCCTATGAGTGATGCTCATGCTATGAGTTAAAGGCATCAAGAGGGGGTAATGAAGCAGGAAACAGACAGAACAGGCTCCATCTTGAAAGCAGGACTCCATCTTGGGCTGGACTGTGGACTTTGAGCTATATTCCCAGTATCTATGGTTTTTCCTGTGGTCATGTATGGATGTGAGAGTTGGACTGTGAAGAAGGCTGAGTGCCAAAGAATTGATGCTTTTGAACTGTGGTGTTGGAGAAGACTCTTGAGAGTCCCTTGGACTGCAAGGAGATCCAACCAGTCCATTCTGAAGGAGTTCAACCCTGGGATGTTTTGGAAGGAATGATGCTGAAGCTAAAACTCCAGTACTTTGGCTACCTCATGAGAAGAGTTGACTCATTGGAAAAGACTCTGATGCTGGGAAGGATTGGGGGCAGGAGGAGAAGGGGACGACCAAGGATGAGATGGCTGGATGGCATCACGAACTCAATGGACGTGAGTCTGAGTGAACTCTGGGAGATGGTGATGGACAGGGAGGCCTGGCGTGCTGTGATTCATGGGGTCGCAGAGAATCGGACACGACTGAGCGACTGAACTGAACTGATGGAAATGACATATCAACTGGAAAACCAGATTCCCCCCCCCCCCACCCATGGAAGAGCCCAAGGGCTCATACCTAGACTCTCTGTTGCCTAAAAGAAAACCTTAATTATGTGTGTAACTGAATAGAACCATAAATTCTATTATGCTTGTGGAGGTATGACCACAGGCTTATTTATAATTATCCACTGTTAACTACCTAGGCTTAAGACATACAAATCATGGGTAACTTTGATTGCATCTTTCTTTTCCTTTGTTCAGACTAGTTTCAGAGAATTTGCGGAGGTGGGTTTGAGCACATACACTTAGGGGTATATAGTTCACTTCAGTTCAGTCGCTCAGTGGTGTCTGACTCTTTGTGACCCCATGAATTGCAGCACACCAGGCCTGGCCCTCTGTCCATCACCAACTCCCAGAGTTCACTCAGACTCACGTTCTTTGAGTCAGTGATGCCATCCAGCCATCTCATCTTCTGTCGTCCCCTTTTCCTCCTGACGCCAAGTCCTCCCAGCATCAGAGTCTTTTCCAGTGAGTCAACTCTTCGCATGAGGTGGCCAAATGACTCAGCTTTAGCATCATTCCTTCCAAAGAACACCCAGGACAGATCTCATTTAGAATGGACTGGTTGGATCTCCTTGCAGTCCAAGGACTCTCAGGAGTCTTCTCCAACACCATAGTTCAAATGCATCAATTCTTTGGCGCTCAGCTTTCTTCACAGTCCAACTTTCACATCCATACATGACTACTGGAAAAACCATAGCCTTGACATGACAGACTTGTTGGCAAAGCAATGTCTCTGCTTTTCAATATGCTATCTAGGTTGGTCATAATTTTCCTTCCAAGGAGTAAGCATCTTTTAATTTCATGGCTGAGGTCACCATCTGCAGTGATTTTGGAGCAAAATAAATAAATAAAGTCTGACATTGTTTCCCCCTCTATTTCCCATGAAGTGATGGGACCAGATGCCATGATCTTCGTTTTCTGAATGTTGAGCTTTAAGCCAACTTTTCACTCTCCTCTTTCACTTTCATCAAGCGGCTTTTTAGTTCCTCTTCACTTTCTGCCATAAGAGTGGTGTTATCTGCCTATCTGAGGTCATTGATATTTCTCCCAGCAATCTTGATTCCAGCTTGTGCTTCATCCATCCCAACATTTCTCATGATGTATTCTTCATATAAGTTCAATAAGCAGGGTGACAATATACAGCCTTGATGTACTCCTTTTCCTAGTTGGAACCAGTCTGTTGTTCCATGTCCAGTTCTAACTGTTGCTTCCTGACCTGCATATATATAAGGTTTTCAGAAAAACTGGTCAGGGTCCTGGGCTAAAGGAGATTCTGCCTTGGGCCCACCAGTGTAATAAACCGCACTCCACTATCTGCATTTTCCTTCTGAGTGAGTTTGTTTGCCTTAACGCATGGCTACAACAGCCTCTCAAATGCATTGTCTCCGCATTAACTTAACTGCAGGTGTTTAATTTGTTGCACCTGTCCCTTTCAGAGTGATTCCCCCTTCTTCATTTAGGCTTTCTCTGCAAGTCTCTTCAGTGTCTAATTTCTGCGCTGACAGGAGAGGTCAAATGTATCTACTTATCTAGGCTCACTTGTTCAATTGTGCTGTGGATAGGAAGGGATACAGCAAACAAATACCACTGGCATGTGTGGGGAGTGCTCACAGTGAATGAACCACACTGGATTTTCCCACCACCCAATGTAGTGTATGGGCTTCCCTGGTCGCTCAGGGGCTAAAGCGTCTGCCTGCAACGCCGGAGACCCGGGTTCAGTCCCTGAGTCGGGAAGATCCCCTGGAGAAGGAAATGGCAACCCACTCCAGCATTCTTGCCTGGAAAATCCCATGGACAGAGGAGCCTGGTGGGCTACAGTCCACGGGTCGCAAAGAGTCGGACACGACTGAGTGACTTCACTTTCACTTTCACAATGTAGTGTGTACTTTCCAGGTCCACAGTGCTTAAGTTTCAGGATGCTCTACAAAGGCACTGTCCCAAGTGGGCCCTACATTTCATGCACTTCCCAGGTGTAAACGACTCAGGTCGTTGTGTGTTCACCAAGGGCACAGATCTAAATGTGCTGTGTGTTTTGATCACTTCCCAGGTCCAAGCCACTCATCTGACTGGGTGCTTGGTGAGCGCACTTCCTAGGTGGGCCATGCATCTTATGCACCTCCCTGGTACCAACCACTCAGTTTCCTAGGTATGCCATAAGGACGCGGTCCCAGGTGTGCTGTGTGTCTCCTCTGCAGAGCTAATCTCAGTCTGTGTCACCCCTGGCAGATGTGAACCATCCAGGATCCCAGATATGGTTATCAACTGGCAGCCTGCTCACAGTTTGGGAGAAAATGTGTCTCTGGGGCTGAGACTGCAGCAGCCTTTTTGCCTTTTGGTTCTGGCTGCCACACACCTGCCTCTAGGGAGGTAGGCCACTAAACAGCACCCAGCTTGCTCTCCTTTGGTATCACTACAATCTTTGTTCTCTGAGCAGGCCAGGAGTCACCATGAGGCATTAGAGTCTTTTGCAGGAAAGGCCTTTTATTTATTTATTTGTTTGTCTCCCTGGCTATCCCAGTTTGGGTTGGTATGTCACTTTAGCTCCCTGAGATTGTTCTTAGGTCATTCAAGCCCAGTCCTTACCTCAGGACCAAAGATGCAGCCTGCAGTCATGAGTGCCTGAGCCAGGTCTCTGCTGGTAATTGCAGTTAGGTGCGGATTCTGTGTGGAGAAAGCAATGACAACCCACTCCAGTACTCTTGCCAGGAAAATCGCATGGACAGAGGAGCCTGGTAGGCTGCAGTCCATGGGATCACTAAGAGTTGGACATGATAGAGCGACTTCACTTTCCTGCATTGGAGAAGGAAATGGTAACCCACTCCAGTGTTCTTGCCTGGAGAATCCCAGGGATGGAGTAGCCTGGTGGGCTGCAGTCTATGAGGTTGCACAGAGTCAGACATGACTGAAGTGACTTAGCAGCAGCAGCGGATTCTGTGGGATTATTTTTCCCCTTGGTTATGTTGCCCTCTGAGATTACAAAGCTCCCCACAGACAACGACTGTGAGAGGGCTTCCTATTGTGCAGAAGCTTCTCCTTCATGACTCCTTCCCCAGGATGGGTCTCTGTCCCTAAATATTTTGTTTATGTTTTTGTTTTTTTTTTAATATTTGTCCTACCTAGTTTCAAAGAGTATGAGCTGCCTTTTTGAATGCCTGATATCCTCCACCAGTGTTCAGAAGTTGTTTCGTGGAAGTTGCTCAATATTCAAATGATCTTTGATCAATTTGTTGGGGTGAAAGTCGTGTCACAGTCCTATTCCTCTGACATTTTGGGACTGCTCCAGATTACATCCCTAATATCATCCCTATATCATATATATCATACCTAATGTTAGCATGTAGAGCTATGTATTTTCTCTAAGTATTCCTCCAGCTGCATCCTGCACATTTTGATACACAGTTTTTGGTATCACTTAACTCAAAACATTTTCTAACTTCTCCTGTAATGTCACCTTTGATAATTGAGCTATTTGAAACTATGCTTAATTTAAAAATATTCATACTTTGAGCTTATTTTTTGTTGTGATTTCTAATTTGGTTGCATTTTGGTCAGGGGGGCATAGTCTGCAGGTTTTCTATCTCTTAAAATGAAACTTAGTTATAGCAAATGATATGGTCCACCTTAGTGAATTATACATGTGCTCTTGAAAAGAATGTATATCTTCTATTTGGTTTATTATTCTATCAATGGAAATTAGTTTTAAATGGCTGACAGTGTTGTTCAAGTATTCTATATCCTTATGATTTTGAGTTTACTCGTTCTATCAGTCCCTGAAAGAGGAATGTGGGAATCTTCAAATATAATTTTGAGTTATGTCTATTTCTCCATTCACTTCAATTATATTTCATGTCATGTTTAAAACTCTGTTATTTGTTGAATATAAATGTAAAATGTATATTAAGGATATCTTACTAATGAATTGGGGCTTCCCTGAGACTCAGATGGTAAAGAAACCATTGCAATGAATTGACTCTTTTGTTATTGTGATATATTCCTTTTCTCTAATTTAATGTATATTGTCAAGTAAATCTACTTTCTCAGATACCAATATATCTACTCTAGCTCTCTCATGATTAAGGTTTCTGATCCTTATCTGGTTTTCAATGCAATAATCTCTCTATATTTTGATAATGTTTCCATGAAAATCTTCAAAATATGTCAATGTCTTCAAGGATAATCTTTATAAAATATCACTTTCATAAAACCCTTACAATGCTCATTAATCTTTGCTGGTTTTCCATTACTTATACAAATTCTTCAGCTTGCCATCAATTGATTTCCACTGTATGGCCCCAATTTATAATTAATTTTTTTTCCCATAAGAATCTTCTGCATCATTCAAAGTGGCCTGAAAAACAGAGACCACAAAATGGCTAGTGAATTATTATCTGTAGTAGATTGAATAATTGTCTTTAATCTTCATCTATCTTGAATTCATACTCCTTTAACATGTAATTTTGCAGTTCCTCATACTACATTTAATGTGTGTTTGCTTGCCAATTGACTTTGGACTTGGCCATATTACCTAGATTGTCCAAGAGAGTTAGGAGATGTGACACAAGCAGTTATCACATGTGCAAAGGCTTGAAATGTGCTCATAAATTTGGGCTTATGTTTTTGCTGTCACCCTGATATTTTGGTTCTCCTGCTTGTGCAAGGAAGATGCAACTTATGGCCAAGACTAGCTAGGCTCAGGTGAAAACAGTCAATGTCTATTTGACCCACAAATGCGTGAGTGAAAAGAAATGATTGCTGTTTTAGGCCATTAGGGTTTTGAAGTGCTTGCTTGTTGTTGTTTAGTTGCTAAGTCATGCCTGACACTTTTCAAACGGTGAACTATTGCCCGCCAATCTCCTCGGTTCATGGGATTTCCCAGGCAAGAATATTGGAATGAGTTGCCATTTCTTTCTCCAGGGATCCTCCCGATTGGGGATCAAACTTGCATTTCTTGTTTGACAGATGGATTATTTACTACTGAGACACCAAAAAGTACTTTGCTACACACTAATATTGTGTCAAAAGTGAATGGACATATTACATTTGTACTTTTGTTCATAGTCTTTATCTTTCATCAATCATTTAGACTTATCTTAGATATATATACTCATTTTACAAGGCTCAGTCTAATGCTCCATCTTCAAAATCTTTTCTGTTAACAATTTAGCTCATAAAGATGTTCTCCTTCTTTGTCATACTTGAACACCTCCTGTCTGTTTAAGTACTTTGGGAAATATAACTTACCACATGTACAGATTTATAAGTTTGTGTATCCTATTCCCAATTATCTACAGCATTTCTTTTCCACCCAGCTTTATTAATGTATAATTCACAAACAGGATACCACACAATTGCACTCATTTCATATGTTCACAAAGCAATGCTCAAAATTCAGAATTCCAGAATTCCAGAAAAACATCTACTTTTGCTTTGTTGACTATGTCAAAACCTTTGTCTGTGTGGATCACAACAAACAATGAAACATTCTTAAAGAGATGGGAATACCAAACCACATTACCAGCCTCCTGAGAAATCTGTATGCACGTCAAGAATAACAGTACCAGACATTGAACAATGGACTACTTCCAAATTAGGAAAGAAGTATGACAAGGTTGTATGTTGTCACTGTGTTTATTTAACTTATATGAAGAGTACATCATGCAAAATGCCAGGTTGGATGAAGCACAAGCTGTAATCAAGATTGCTGGGAGAAATATCAATAACCTCAGATATGAAGATGACACCATCTTTATGACAGAAAGCCAAGAGTAACTGAAAAACCTCTTGATGAAAATGAAATTGGAGAGCGAAAAAGCTGGCTGAAAACTCAACATTCAAAAACTAAAATCATGGAATCTGGTCTCATCACTTCATGGCAAATAAAAAAAAATGGAAACAGTGAGAGACTTTATTTTCTTTTGCTCTAAAATCACTACAGATGGTGACTGCAGCCATGAAATTAAAAGACACTTGCTCCTTGGAAGAAAAGCTATGACAAACCTAGACAGCATATTAAAAAGCAGAGACATTACTTTGCGGACAGAGCTCCATCTAGTCAGAGCTATGGCTTTTCCAGTAATCATATATGGATGTGAAAGTTGGACCATAATGAGGACTGAGCACCAAAGAATTAATGCTTTTGAACTGTTGTGTGAGAGAAAACTCTTGAGAGTCCCTTGGACTGCAGTGAAGTCAAATCAGTCAATCCTCAAGGAAATCAGTCCTGAATATGCATTGGAAGGACTGATGCCGAAGCTGAAGTTCCAATAATTTGACCACCTGATGCAAAGAACTGACTCCTTAGAAAAGACTTTGATGCCAGGAAATATTGAAGACAGGAGGAGAGAAGGATGACAGCGATAGTTGGATGGCATCACTGACTCGATTGACATGAGTTTCAGAAGCTCTGGGAGTTGACAATGGAGCAGGAAGCCTGGTGTGCTGCAGTCCATAGCATTGCAAAGTGTCAGACAGGACTGAGAAACTGAGATGAACTGTACCTTGTACAGCCTCACTTTCTATAAGTAACATTAGAGCAAAGTAATAGCTCCTAATTTCAAGTTGCATTACATTCTTCTAGTATGTCTTTGAGACAAATATATTTCTGTCTCTCAGATAAAGGTTTTTGTCCCACATCTCAGTTCCACCCCTGGATACAAGTTATGTTTGTAAAGAAAAAATTCCTATGTACATAGTGAGCATTAGTTCTACATTAAGGAATCTGTGGAAAACATATTCAAGCTGTTCACATTCCTAAAGATTGTTCTTACTTTTCAAGTTTCTATGAGTATATGTTTGATCCCTGGGTTGGAAGATCCCCTGGAAGAGGAAATGGCAACACACTCCAGGGTTCTTGCCAGGAAAATCCCATAGAGAGAGGAACCTGATGGCCATAGTCCATGGGGTCACAAAGAGTCAGACCCGACTGAGCACACATGTACACATATGTGCATTTTTATATAGCACTTTATGTCTTTAAAATAAGTTTAACAAATATCATTATATATATATATATATATATATATATATATAAAAATTGTAGTTCATCAAAGATGTTTATTTATGTATTTCTGGGAGACAAACCTTATTTACCAAAATTTTATATTTATTCAGATTGATAATTATCCAAGAATTTAAAAACTTTCTTTACAAAGTCTTAAATTGTTTATTTCATAGTTCTGAAAATTTTCAGAATGAAAAGTATAACCAATTTATCTATTCTCATTATATTAGAACTACATCTCAATCTTTCATAATAATTTGATTTCTAGATATTCAGGTTTGCTGAACACTCTTGAACACTCTATATTAGTAAAATTTTAGTTAACTTTTTATACCATTTGTACCATATAAATAAAATACATTATATCTTAGAACTGTCCAGAAGACTTTCCAAAGAAATACAATCATATCTAAGGGCATATAACTTCAATGTGAATTTACACTGCCAGAAAGAACCACGGCAGTAACTGTTGATTTCTATAAATTCTGATACAAATTTCCTCTTTCTGAAAAATGAAATATATGTAAGGAAATATGGAAGAAGGCTCTAGGAAGTAGTTAGAAAACAGAAATCAACAGACAGCACAAATAAAAAAAATATATTTTATCAGGTGTTCAGAATCATTTAAGTCCCAGTTTAGGCATGTTGTCCATATTATTTATTTGGAATTATTTATTTCTATATTATCTATACCCATAAGCCAATGGAAGTATTTATAATGATGGATTTTCTGGTATAATAAGAATGCATATTAATGATACAAAATTATGCAGTCACACAAACTAATATAATTGCATTTGGTTTCATTCAGTGAGACATATAAATATGTAGGCAGAATCATTGCATTTTTCCATCCATTATCCCAGTTACCTTAAACTTCCATTTATTTCTCAAGTTTTACTTCTCCAAAGAATTTGGGCATATTTGCAACTAAAGTACAACTACTTCATTTCTCCTCTGCTTTCATTTTATCATTCATTTTATGCTGCTAAAAACTGGGGAAAAGTTATAAGCAATGATATCTGTAATGTTTTTACTTTGAGTGTTGATGGTGATGGTAAAAGTAGCACCTTAAAATCTAATAAAATTCAAGTGTATGTATATATATATATATATATACACACACACACACACACACATACACATATATATATATAGTAGCTCTTCATCATGATTGTATGTATAAATATTAACAATATATGTGTCTATTCAAGAAATTCATGCAAGACTGAAATAGGTTACCTTCAAAAGACTTAGAGTCTTATTGGTATAAAACTTGTGAGGCCTTCTGGAGAAATAATAAAGGGTGTATTATTAAGCACTAAGACAGAATCAATAGCTTCAGAAAATCTATTATGAAACTGCAAAAATTTTATAAAATACACACTTTAATGCATTTCCAGTCTATTAGATAAAAGAAACTTCGAACACCAGCATCAGCTCCCCCAACCAACAACAAAGATATAAGCTCTAAATAGAACGAGAACAGGGAATTGTGAGTATCCATAAAACAAAAAAAATAAAATCAACTTCCAAATTTTGCACTGAAGTCTATAGATTAAGACATGAGAAAAATTTCAAATGAAGGAGATGAACTTGAGACCACTACATGTTATAATGGACATTGCAAGTAGCTTAAAATGGCTCCAGGCCATTAGTGTCTTGTGAATGCAGTCACAGGAATCCACAAATCAAAGCATGCCTGATATAGGCCTTTATATTACCACAGAGAAAGATCAAAGAGATATGAACTCAATATTAACGGTTATTAAACACTGAAGGAAATATATTGACATGAGTGAAATCCAGCAGGATATTTTTTTAATGCAAGTGATTTACATATCACTTTACATCTACTGGAATTACCAATAAAGAGATTACAAATTATTTATTATGCATTAAACAAAACAGAAGCTTTATATAGTCAGACAAAACAAGAGCAGGAGCTGGCTGGCACAGAACATAAACTTATAACCACTATGGAGAACAGTGTGGAGATTCCTTAAAAACTGGAAATAGAACTGCCTTATCACCCAGAAATCCCACTGCTGGGCATTACACACCAAGGAAACCAGAATTGAAAGAGACACGTGTACCCCAATGTTCATTGTAGCACTATTATTTTTAATAGCTGAGTAATAGTCTATTGTGTATATGTACCACAGCTTTCCTACCCATTCATCTGCTGATGGATATCTAGGTTGTGTCCATGTCCTGGCTATTGGAAACAGTGCTGCCATGAACAGTGGGGTACACGTGTCTCTTTCAATTCTGCTTTCCTCAGTGTGTATGCCCAGCAGTGCGATTGTTGGGTCATAAGATAGTTCTATTTCCAGATTTTTAAGGAATCTCCATACTGTTCTCCATAGTGGCTATACTAGTTTGCATTCCTACCAACAGTGTAAGAGGGTTTCTTTACTCCACACCTTCTCCAGCATTTATTATTTGTAGACTTTTGGATAGCAGCCATTCTGACTGGCGTGAAATGGTACCTCATTGTGGTTTTGATTTGCATTTCTCTGATAATGAGTGATGTTGAGCATCTTTTCATGTGTTCGTGAGCCATTTGTATTTCTTCTTTGGAGAAATGTCTGTTTAGTTCTCTGGCCTATTTTTTGATTGGGTCGTTTATTTTTCTGGAATTGAGCTGCAGGAGCTGCTTGTATATTTTTGAGATTAATTATTTGTCAGTTGCTTTTTTGATATTACTTTCTCCCATTCCTAAGGCTGTCTTTTCACCTTGCTTATAGTTACCTTTGTTGTGCAAAAGCTTTTAAGTTTAATTAGGTCCCATTTTTTTATTTTTGCTTTTATTTTCATTAATCTAGGAGGTGGCTCATAGAGGATCCTGCTGTGATTTATGTCAGAGAGTGCCGGGAGCCAGTGTGAGGAACTCTGCCCATGGCAAAGGTCATGAGGAAGGAGGCTTGGCATACACGAAGGCGTGATCAAGCCTCAGGAAACCTCCTGTTTCCAAGCATCTACCCCCAAAACCAGAGTGTTTTATGCTCTCACCTACACCTCTGACTTTATGGGGGCCTGTTCCCCACTGGTTCTCTCGGAGAAGGAGTAAACGTGCAGCTCCAAGTCAATAAAAATTCCTGGGCGTGACAAGTGTTTCAACTTACAAACTCCTCTGAAGGTTATCTAGCCTGCCTGTATAGGTTTGTCTGGCCACATGTGATTGTTTACAACTCCCCAAACTGTGAGAGGCATGAGATGTTTTGGACTTACTAAAAGCAGATTCCTTTAGGATGTTAGAAATTATTAGTATAGTGGGTTGGTTAGGAATTATATTGGGAAGGGACTTTTTATTTGTTGTGCCAATAATTACTGCTAATTCCCTGCCCTGGGTGTGACCAGGGTGTCTCAGGTCAAACCTCTCTGCTGGCAAACTAGCCTGTGTGACAGGATTATCCATACTCCTGCCACTATGCACATGATTGTTTACTACCTCTCAACCATAAACAGCACAAAGAGTTTGGAGTATTTTGAGAGTCTTAATTAGCATAGGGCTTTACTCATTGTTGAGTCAATGATTGCCACCAGGCCTCCATATCCTTAGGCACCTGGGAATATATTAATCAATGTATTTGGAATACAGAAAAGGAAATATAGTAGTTTTTGATGTTATCAATACTAGACTTTTTGAGTTAATGAATTTTTCTTTTGTTATAGATCACTGTACTTTGTTATAAATCATTGTGTCCTTGCTATGTAAAAATGTTACCTTATCAGTATCTTAAGACTAAATAGATCTTAAGGGGAACATTGGTGAAGGTTTTTATTTGTTGGGCTGATGTTTGCTGCTAAATTTCCATATTCCCTGCCCTTATAATGAATAATACTAGCATATAGGAGATATAAGTATTAACCTGTAAGATTAATCATGTTAACCTTGGGTTAAATAAATTCCTTTCTTGATTGCAACTCACTATACCCTCACCCTACAGGAATGCAACTTTACTTGGAGGGTGGTGCCTGGTTTAAGAAAAAAATGCCCATGGTAAAAATAAGTTTTTAGTTATCAGAAAGAAAGGGTCATAAATGTCAGCAGGCCTCATGGTCAGAAGATGATGTAAAATCCCTAAGACCTTTTTTTTTTTTTTTAATGAAAAGCACCTGATTTTGATAAAAGTCAGGACTGCTGACACCCGTGTGACTCTGTATTCATCCCTATGTGTAACAAAAGGTATATAAGCAAACCTAAAAATAAAAAATTCAGGTCAGTTTCTGGAAAGACTGATTCCCCCTGTCGTTTCTTTCTTGCTCCCCATTTTTGTGACTGAGTTCCCATCTGGAATGTGGGTACCCACCAAGCCTGCTAATTTTGCCTGGGCTTCTAAGATTGGACTAAGGAGGCCTCAGTGTCTCCTCTCCTTCAGGAGAATGGAAATATGCCTGTGGCCTACGTAGGTAGTGATTGGTATTCCACATAAACCAAGTTATTAAGCCTCTTTTTCTCTGCTAATTTTCTAATCCCTCTTTATCTGCAATTAAATAAGTTTTTTCCTAGAACACCAACTCCATCCCCACCTTCGAATTACCCTGGATCCACCGAGGCTGGACCCCAGCAAAAGAGTGTTTTGCTTATGTTTTCCTCTAGGAGTTTTATATTTTCTGGTCTTACATTTAGGTATTTAATTCATTTTGAGTGTATTTTTGTGTATAGTGTTAAAAAATGTTCTAGTTTCATTCTTTTTACACGTGGGTGACCAGTTTTCCCAGCACCACTTGTTAAAGATATTGTCTTTTCTCTATTGCATATTCTTGCCTCGTTTGTCAAAGATAAGGTATCCATAGGTGCATGGATTTATCTCTGTGCTTTCTATCTTTTTTCCATTTATCTATGTTTCTCCTCATGCCAGTACTATACTGTCTTGATGACAGTTGCTATATAGTATAGCCTGAAGTCAGGCAAGTTGATTCCTCCAGTTACATTTTTTTTTCTCAAGATTGCTTTGGCTGTTCAAGGATTTTTTGTATTTCCACACAAATTGTGAAAGTATTTGTTCTAATTCTCTGAAAAATACCATTGGTAGCTTGATAAGGATTTCATTGAACCTACAGATTGCTTTGGGTAGTATACTCATTTTCACTATATTGATTCTTCTGATCCATGAACATCAGGTATTCAATCCTATCATCACCAGGCGTGGTACAAGCAGAAATGTAGTTTCCTGATGTGATACAATGTATCACTAATAATTTACAGGGCAACAATCAGTCCTGATTACGCCTTCTGTCTCAGCACAATTAGGTGAGCTTTGATGCTTTTGAACTGTGGTGTTGGAGAAGACTCTTGAAAGTCTCTTGGACTTCAAGGAGGTCCAACCAGTCCATCCTAAAGGAGATCAGTCCAGGATGTTCATTGGAAAGATTGATATTGAAGCTGAAACTCCAATACTTTGGCTACCTGATGAGAAGAGCTGCCTCTTTTGAAAAAACTCTGATGCTGGGAGGGATTGAGGGAGGGAGGAGAAGGGGATGACAGAGAATGTGATGGTTGGATGGCATCACAGACTTAATGGACACAAGTTTGGGTAAACTCTGGGAATTGGTGATGGATAGGGAGGCCTGGTGTGCTGCGGTTCATGGGGTCACAAAGAGTCAGACACGACTGAGCGACTGAAGTTAACTTAACTGAACTGAACCTTCTTTTGTGTGTCAGTTACTTAGATGCACACAGCTATATGTAAACATTCACAACCTATGCACTTAGCATGCCTATATTAAATATATGTGTGTGTGTGTGTGTGTGTGTGAGAGAGAGAGAGAGAGAGAGAGAGAGAGAGAGAGAGAGTTATATATAATTTTTAAGTGTTCTGGATCGAGTGATACATTATAGTGCCTCTAGTAAAAAGGCAATTAGAAAATTTTGAAATTAGCACTTTTATTTTAAAACAAAATACTTTAGTCCTGAGTTAGAGTGAGTCTGGACCCAGGGCTGACTCAGCCCGCACCCTTCCTTCCCACCTCAGTGGATCATGCCCAGTGTATGCCTGCAGTAGCAGACTAGGGGGACAGGATATGACTGTGCATGCTGGTTCAGGAGTCAATGCCCTTCCCAGTTTCTAATCCCTTTGGCTTAGCAAACCCCAAGGAGACTGACTGCCTACTTGCACAGAAACTAGTGGAAATTCTGAAGCTCTTTGGGATTCTTGAAGAGGAAGAGGAACTTCAGTGCAGGATTTTAATTTTAGTAAAATTAAACTGGTAAGAGTGGATAAGAGAAATCAGCAAAAGCAAGAATCTTCCACAGTCTGTAACTGAACATGTTGGTGGGAAAATGTTTATATCTGGATCTTACAGAACAAGAGTACATATAAAAGATGTCAATATTGATGCATTGTGTTGCACCTACACATGCTGACTGAAGTGAATTTTTCTCCTCATTCTATGATAAGTTGAAATTACAGGGAGAAATAAAAAATTAAGAACTGTTGAAGAGGCATTTGTACCAGTTATCAAACTGTTTGATGGAATAGAGATTTATATTTTGTTTGCAAGATTACCACTTCAGACTATTCCAGAAGACTTGGACTTAAAATATATGACAGTCTGCTTAAAATTTTAGATATGTATAAGAAGTCTTAATGATTGCAGGATAACCAATGAAATTTTGCATCTAGTGCCAAACACTGACAACTTCAGGTTAACCCTGAGAACTATCAAACTGTGGGCCAAAAGCCACAACATTTACTCCAATATATTAGGTCACCTCAGTGTTGCCTCCTAGGCTATGCTCGTAGCAGGAACTTGCCAGCTTTGTCCAAATGCAATGGCATCAACTATAGTACATAATTTTTTTTTTTCTTGGTATTTTCTAAATGATATGTGTTTAAATTATATTAAAATAAAATTAACTATAGACACTGAAAAAAAAACATAACTGATAATAAGTATTTGCAAAGGTGTGGAGAAAAAGGATAACTTGTGCACTGTGGTAGGAATAAAACAGAGAAGTTATGGGAAACCTGTATAGAAGTTCCTCAAAAACTAAAAATGTAGCTGCCATGTGATCCAGCAATTTTACTTCTAGGTATTAAAAAATAAATAAACACTATCAAAAAGTTATAACACTCCCATGTTTATTGCTACATTATTTCTAAAAACCAGATATGGAAACAATTTATATCAACTTAAGATGAATGAATATAAAAATATGGCATAGACACACACACACAGAAACAATGGAATATTATTTAGCCATTGAAAGAAGAAAATCACAACAATGTAAATGGACTTTGAGGGCGTTGTGTTAAGTTAAATGTTAGGCTGAGAAAGGCATACATTACATCCTCAATTGTATGTAAACTCTGATAATTTTTTAAAAATATTCTTATATACAGAGAATAGATTGTGTGGCAGAAGGGCTGAGGGCTGGGAGAATTGTGTGAAGGGAGTCAAATGTTTTAAACTTTCAGTTATAAAATAAAGAAATCATACAAATGCAATGTACATCATAGTGACTAAAGTTAATAATGAAAGTTGCTTAATCGTGTCTGACTCTTTATGACCTCAAGAACTAAACAGTCCATGGAATTCTCTAGGCTAGAATACTGTTATGGTTAGCCTTTCCCTTCTCCAGGAAATCTTCCCAACTTAGGGATTGAACCCAGGTCTCCCGCATTGCAGGAGAATTCTTTACCAGTTGAACCACGAAACAGGAAAGTGAAAAAGCTGACTTAAAACTCAACAATCAAAAACTAAGATCATAGCATCCAGTCCCATCACTTTATGGCGAATAGTGAAACTATGGAAGCAGTGACAGACTTTATTATTATTATTATTATTTTTTGATTCTAAAATCACTGCAGATGGTGACTTCAGCCATGAAATTAAAAGATACTTGCTCCTTGGAAGAAAAGTTATGACCAACCTAGACAGCATATTAAAAAGCAGAGACATTACTTTGCCAACAAAGGTTCATCTAGTCAAAGCTACGGTTTTTCCAGTAGTCAAGTATGGATGTGAGAGTTGGACTATAAAGAATGCTGAGCGCCGAAGAATTGATGCTTTTGAACTGTGGTGTTGGAGAAGACTCTTGAGAGTCCCTTGTACTTCAAGGAGATCAAACCAGTCCATCCTAAGGGAAATCAGTCCTAAATATTGGTGGAAAGTATTGATGTTGAACTCCAATATTTTGGCCACCTGATGCAAAGAGCCAACTCATTGGAAAAGACCCTGATGCTGGGAAAGATTGAAGGTAGGAGGAAAAGTGGACGACAGAAGATGAGAAGGTTGGATGGCATCACTGTCTCAATGGATGTGAGTTTGAGCAAGCTCCAGGAGTTAGTGATGGACAGGAAAGACTGGTGTGCTGCAGTTCATGGGATTGCAAAGAGTAGGGCACAACTGACTGACTGAACTGAACTGATTGTGGTAGTCATTTAACAGTATATACAAATATTGAGTCACATTTTATATTTGAAACTAATATAATATGTCAATTATACCTCAATAATGTTTTTAAAAGTCTACTCCTTGAATGATGACATTTTAAAATGGAAAAAGAAACCACTGATTGAGAGGAAATCTTTGCAATACATCCATATGATTGACACAGCTCTGAAATGCTGCCCCTTTCATTCTCATCCCCTGCTGTACCCCCTTGTATAATCAACTTCCTTTATGTGTAGGATAAACAAATATATATCATGGGGTATCATTTCCATAGGTAAGTTACTGATTGGTTCAATCTGCGCTAAACCAAAGGAAGACTATCCTGTGTTGGTTGGATATAATAAGTTGGTTAAATCTTTTTTTTTTTTTCACTTTCACTTTTTCTTTTTTTAATATAAATTTATTTATTTTAACTAGAGGTTAATTACTTTACAATATTGTATTGGTTTTGCCATACATCAACATGAATCTGCCACAGGTATACACATGTTCCCCATCCTGAACCCTCCTCCCTCCTCCATCCCCGTTCCATCCCTCTGGGTTGTCCCAGTGCACCAGCCCCAAGCATCCAGTATCATGCATCGAACCTGGAAATGAGAAGCAACAGTAGACCTGCTCTTACTGAAGTGAAAGAAAGAAACATATATGTTTTAAACTGCCTAATAGGGAGGCTACATGGCAAAGAACAATAAGTATTTTCTAAGCACAGAAAGTGGTCCCTGGAAGATAGCTAGCAAGGAAATAGGAACCTCAGTCATGTGACCACAAGGAAATAAATTCTTCTAACAACCAATCCTCTGATGAAAATCACACTTCCATTCAGCACCTTAATTATAGCCTGGAAGAAGACCCAGTTAAACCATCCACAAAGCCCTGTCCTGGGAACATTGTGAGGTAATAAATTTTTATCAATATAAGTTGAAAAGTGTGTGATAACTTATTCATCAACAGGAAAAAAATGCCATATGTTTGACAAATGACTTGTGCCTAGTAATTATACAATTCAATTATAAAAATTCAAACAATCTAATATTTGAATAAAATATTTGAATAGACACCTATCAAAGAGGATCTATGGATGCAAATAAGCACAGTAAAATATGTTTGCATTCGTTTTCTATCACTGCTACATGAAATGACCAGAAATTTAGTGGTTTAAAGCTACATTTTTATTATCTTATAGATTTGTAGGTTTAGAAATTGACATGGGTCTCCTTGGGCTGAAATTAATATGTATACACAAGGCTGCACTCCTTTCTAGGGACTCTAGGAAAGACTCCCTCACCAATTTTTTCAGCATTTAAAGACTCCCACATTCTTTGATGCATAGCCCACTTCTACATCTTCAAATTCAACAGCCTTCATATTTCCCTCTGACCCTGACCTCAGCTGGGAAAGATTCTACAATTTTAAGGACTCAGCAATTAGACTGAACTCATCTAAGGAATCCAAAATAATCTCATATCAAGGTCCTTAATCATTAATCACACCTGTTTCATCCCCTTTGCCATGTAAGGTAACATAAATTCCAGGGATTAGGGTGTGGATATTTTTGGGATATCATTATTCTGCCTTTCACAGTGGTTAGCATTATTAGTCATCAGGGAAACATAAAACTAAAATGACATGACACTAGTACCCACTAGAAAAGTTGAAATAAAAAATACTAGAAAATACTGTGTTAAGGATATGGAGCAACTGAGTCTCTCATGATAATGTTTATGAGAATAAAATATAGTGCAACTATTTTGGAAATGCATCCATTCATCTCTTAGTCTAAACATTTACCTATGACTTAGCAATTCCATTCTTAGGTACTTATCCAAGATGAATGAAACATAAATCCAAAGTAAACTTGCTCATGATTATTAATAGTAGTTTTAATCCTAATAGGGAAAAAGTGAAAACTACCCAAATATCCATCAACAAGAGAGTACATAAATTTTGGTTATCTGCACAAAGGAATACTACTCAATAATACAAATTAACAAAATTCTGACATACACAATAACATGTATGACCTTTGGAATCACTATGTACCAAGCACAAAAGAGAATATACTCTTTCACTTATGAAACTCTAGGAAAGATGATTGTAATCTATTCATAGAAAGTAAATTAGTGTTGCCTGCTTCCTGGGATGTAAAGCAGAGATTTAATAGAAAGGGGTATGTGGAAAATTTTGGCATGATGAAAAAGTATTATACCTTGCTTAAGGCGACATATGCATGGCTGTATGCATATGTTAAAATAATTGAACTATAAAATTAAATAGATCCATTTTATTGCACGAAATTATAACTCAGTAGTTATTATTTTAATGAAAGAAGTTAAAGACATTTGAGACAGATGAAATATAAAACAATTTGTTTCCAGTAGATATAAGTAAGTAAATGTTAGTCACTTAGTCGTGCCTGACTCTTTGCGACCCCATGGACTGCAGCCCACCAGGCTCCTCTGTCCATGAGATTGTCTAGGGAAAGATACTGGAGTGGGTTGCCATTTCCTTCTCCAAGACATCTTCCCAACCCAGGGATCGAACCCGGGTCTCCTGCACTGCAGGCAGATTCTTTACCGACTGAACTACATACCCTACAGTAAGTGTTAGTCGTTCAGTCGTGCCCGACTCTTTGTGATTCCATGGACTGCAGTTCACCAGGCTCCTCTGCCCATGGGATTTTCCAGGCAAGGATATTGGAGTGGGTTGCGGTTTCCTTTTCCAGGAGATCTCCATATCCTATAAAAAATGCTAAAAAGAAGTTTCTCAGGCTGAAAACACCAGATGGAAACAGATGGAATTCCAGATCAGCATGAGGGAAAGAAAAATAAAAGATAGATTAAATATCTGGATAAATGCAGAAGACTTAAAAAAAAAAAAAAAAGAACTGTATCTATGTTCACCTGAATATCAGTCCTATATTGCTATGTACCAAATTACTCCTCTACTTCAAAGCCAGGGAGTTTCTTTTTCACTTAGCTAAGACAGACTAATGTATAATATTGTAATGGAAAGAGGGGTCCAACTGCTCACAACACACACACACACACACACACACACACACACACCAAAAACAAACAAACAAACAAACAAACAAAAAACAATAAAGAGGCAAGGCTGTTGGAAAGGAAACTTGCTTTATTTTGAATGCCAGCCACTAGAGATGGGAGGGACTCATCCAGAAGTTGGCTCCTCCCATTGACTATTAATGGACAAGAGCTTTTATAGCCTGAGGGAGGGGGCTATATGTAGAAAAGTACAGTCAGCTCTGACAATAAACTTGAAATTGGTCATTGGCAATCTGACCAGCTTCATGTTGACTGCTTTAAGTACAATAAAGCTTCAGTTCCATGGTTGTTGTATTCCCATTTTCCTGAGGCCAGTTCTCAGAATTGTGGCCAGCTTATGTCATGGCTACAGTCTGGTCATCATGTAGTTAACTTCTACCTAAAGGGGAGTTTCAATATCTAAAGGACAGATCCCAATATGGCTTACAATATTATCCATAGTGCTTGACAAGAACTAAATGTTCTTGACTATGAGTGACTACATTATTATTATTTGGTCTCCTTTGATTGTTTTCCTTTGTTTATGCATTCTTCTCAGTTCTCTGATTAAACTCATTATTTGGCTAAAGTTTTTCCACAGACAAAAGGCAGGTGGAGGACATGAGAGGCAAGGACCATAGGGTCGTGCTCTATTTCAGTGTGACCTTTTCCAGAATGACCAATAAGTGAAGCTATACATTATGTAGTCTTTTTGTGTGGCTTATTTCACTCTGCATAACACTTTTGTCATTCAGTTCAGTTCAGTTCAGTCACTCCATCGTGTCTAACTCTTTGCGACCCCATGAATCGCAGCACATCAGGCCTCCCTGTCCATCACCAACTCCCGGAGTTTACTCAAACTCATGTCCATCGAGTTGGTGATGCCATCCAGCCAACTCATCCTATGTCGTCCCCTTCTTCTCCTGCCCCCAATCCCTCCCACATCAGAGTCTTTTCCTGTGAGTTAACTCTTCTCATGAGGTGGCCAAAGTATTGGAGTTTCAGCTTTAGCATCATTCCTTGCAAAGAACACCCAGGACTGATCTCCTTTAGAATGGACTGGTTGGATCTCCTTGCAGTCCAAGGGACTCTCAAGAGTCTTCTCCAACACCACAGTTCAAAAGCATCAATTCTTCAGTGCTCGGCTTTCTTCACAGTCCAACTCTCACATCCATACATGACCACTGGAGAAACCATAGCCTTGATTAGATGGACCTTTGCTGGCAAAGTACTTTTGACATTAATTCATTTATTTTACTTAACAATTATTCACTTATTTTATTACTGAGGTTTTTGTTTTTGTTTTTCTATTTGTAGATGTATCATACTTTGTTTCAGTCTTAACCACATATCTGTTCAGGCTGCTATAACCAAATAACACAGGCTAGGTGTTTAGAGATTTATTGCTCACTATTCTGGAGGCTAGAGATCTAATATTAGGGTGACAACATGGTCAAGTTCTGGTGAAGCTCCTCTTTCAGTTTACGGACTGCCATATTATTAGTGTGATCTCATATAGTGGAAGCAGCTAGAGAGTTGTCTGGGATCCCTTGTGTGTGTGCATGTTAATTTGTTTCATTTGTGTCTGACTCTTTGTGACCCAATGGAATGTAGCCCACCAGGCTCCTCTGTCCATGGGATTCTACAGGCAAGTATATGGGTGTGAATTGTCATGTCCTCCTCCAGGGAATCTTCCAGACCCAGGGATCGAACCCATGTCTCTTATGTCTCCTACATTGGCAGATGGGTTCTTTACCAGTAGCACCACATGTGCTAGTGGTAAAGCTCATGGGATCACTTATATGTGAATTAATCTCATTCAAAGGGCTCTATACTCCTGACCTGTGCACTTTCAAAGTGCCTCATCTCATAATTTCATCACTTTGGGCATTAGGATTTCAATATATGAATTTGAGGATAGAGGTCTCACATAGATTGTATCAGAGCATATCAAAATCATTTCCATTTTTTTCACTACAGTGAATAAAACTACTCTAAACACTCATTTGCAAATCATTGTGTAAATGTGTCTCTTTTCTTTTACTTAAATGCCTGCTGCTGCTGTCACTTCAGTCGTGTCTGACTTTGTGCGACCCCACAGATGGCAGGCCACCAGGCTCTGCCATCCCTGGGATTCTCCAGGCAAGAACACTGGAGTGGGCTGCCATTTCCTTCTCCAATACATGAAAGTGAAAAGTGAAAGTGAAGTCACTCAGTTGTGTCTGACTCCCAGCGACTTCATGGACTGCAGCCTACCAGGCTCCTCCATCCATGGGATTTTCCAGGCAAGAGTACTGGAGTGGGTTGCCTATGTATATGCATAGCTTTAAAGAAATTACCACAGTCTTTCCCCAAAGGACTGAATATTTTACATTCCCAGCAAAGGCCATATAAAATTTTCAATGGTCTGCATACACCTGAGATGGTTAATTGTGTGTGTTACCTTGACTGAACCAAGAGAAGACACATAAAGTTATACTATATTTATAGATATTATATATATAGATAGATAGATAGAGGCATGCTGTGTGCTATGCTTAGCTTCTCAGTCATGTCAGACTCTTTGTGACCCCATGGACTGTAGTCTGCCTCTGTCGATGGGATTCCCCAGGCAAAAATACTGGAGTGGGTAGCCATTTATTTCTTCAGGGGATCTTACCAACCCAGGGATCAAACCTAGGTCTCCCACATTGTAGTCAGATTATTTACTATCTTAACCACTATGGATATATATAAAACTAAAAAATATATATGTATACAACTAAAAATATATATGTATATAACTAAAATATATACATATATAACTAATATATATAAAATACTAAAATTTACATAATACTAATATATATATAATACTAAAATATATATAATATTAAAATATTTATAAAATACAAAAATACATATACATATAAAATACTATATATCAATCAGTCAATGGTTCAGTCACTCACTTGTGGCGGACTCTTTCTGACTCCATTGACTGCAGCACACCAGGCCTCTCTGTCCATCACCAACACCCAGAGTCTACTCAAACACATGTCCATTGTGTCAATGATGCCATCCAACAATCTTATCCTCTGTCATCCCCTTCTCCTCCTGCCTTCAATCTTTCCCAGCATCAGGGTCTTTTCAAATGAGTCAATTCTTCGCATGAGGTGGCCAAAGTATTGGAACCTAAGCTTGAGCATCAGTCCTTTCAATGAATATTCAGGACTGATTTCCTTTAGGATGGGTCTGGTTGATTCTCCTTGCAGTCCAAGGGACTCTTAAGAGTCTTTTCCAACACCACAGTTCAAAAGCATCAATTCTTTGGCACTCAACTTTCTTTACATCCACACATGACTGCTGGAAAAAACAGATTTAATTAGATGGGCCTTTGTTGGTAAAATAATGTCTCTGCTGTTTAATATGGTATCTAAGTTGGTCATAGTTTTTCTTCCAAAGAGCAAGTGTTTTTAATTTCACAGTAGCAGTCACCATCTGCAGTAATATTGGAGCACCAAAATTAAAGTCTGTCACTGTTTCCACTGTTTTTCTATCTATTTACCGTAAAGTGATGGAACAGGATGCCATGATTAGTTTTCTGAATGTTGAGTATTAAGGAGTATTAAGCTAACTTTTTACCCTCTTCTTTCACTTTCATCAAGAGGCTCTTTAGTTTTTCGCTTTCTGCCATAAGGCTGGTGTCATCTGATATTTCCCCCAGCAATCTTGATTTCAGCTTGTGCTTCATCCACTTCAGCATTCCTCATGATGTACTCTGCATGTAAGCTAAATAAGCAGGGTGATAATATACAGCCTTGACATACTCCTTTCCTGATTTGGAACAGTTCTAACTGCTGCTTCTTGACCTGCATACAGATTTCTCAAGAGGCAGTTAAGGTGGTCTGGTATTCCCATCTTTTAAGAATTTTCCACAGTTTGTTGTGATCCACAGAGTCAAAGGTTTGGCATAGTCAATAAAGCAGAAGTAGCTGTTTTTCTGGAACACTCTTGCTTTCTCAGTGATCCAGTGGATGCTGTCAATTTGATCTCTGGTTCCCCTGCTTTTTCTAAATCCAGCTTGAACATCTGGAAGTTCATGGTTCACATACTGTTGAAGCCTGATTTTGAGAATTTTGAGCATTACTTTACTAACATGTGAGATGAGTGCAATTTTGCGATCATTTGAGCATTCTTAGACTTTTTTCCCCCTTTGGGATTGGAATAAAAGCTAACCTTAAATTTAGATTTAAATTGAAGAAAATTCCTTATGAATATACAGTGGAAGTGATAAATAGATTCAAGGGATTAGATCTGATAGACAGGGTACCAGTTTACAGGAGGCAGAGATCAAGACTATCTCCAAGAAATAGAAATGCACAATGGCAAAATGGTTGTCTGAGGAGAGCTTACAAATAGCTGAGAAAAGAAGAGAAACTAAAACAAAGGTGAAGAGAAAAGATATGCCCATTTTACTGCAGAGTTCCAAAGAATAACAAGAAGAGATAAGAAAGCCTTCCTCAACTATCAATGCAGAGAAACAAAGGAAAACATTAGTATGGGAAAGTTAGAGATCTCTTCAAGAAAATTAGAGATTAAGGAAACATTTCATGCAAAGATGAGCATAAAAGGGACAGAAATATTATGGACCTAACAGAAGCAGAAGATATTAAGAAGAGGTGGTAAGAATACACAGAAGTAAACAAAAAAGATCTTCATAACCCAGATAACCATGATGGTGTGATCACTCACCTATAGCCAGATATTCTGGAATGCAAAGTCAAGTGGACCTTAGGAAGCATGACTACAAACAAAGCTAGTGGAGGTGATGATATTCCAGTTGAGCTATTTCAATTCCTAAAATATGATGCTCTGAAAGTACTACACTCAATATGCCAGCAAATCTGGAAGACTCATTAGCGGCCACATAGACTGGAAAAAGTCAGTTTTCAGTCCAATCTCAAAGAAAGGCCTTGCTAAAGAATGTTCAAATACTGTATATAATATATACTATATATATGTGTATATTGAATACAACATTGTACTGGTTCTGTTTTGTATTTGGAGAATCTTGATTAATAACAATGGGCTTCCCAGCTGGCGTTATTGGTAAAGAACTTGCGTGCCAAAGCAGGAAATGTAAGAGATGAGAGTTCAGTCACTGGGTCGGGAAGACTAATATAACACCCAATATACAACGATGGGAAAAGCACAAGAAAACAGCAATAGACATCTCAGTTCAAATGAGGGGAAATAGAAGATGAAAAAACATTTACTGCTTCCAGGCAGTTATGTAGTCCAGACAGGCAAACTACAGACAAAATCCCTTGGTCAATTTCAAGGACTTGGGATAATTCTGTCTGGCTCTTGGCTTTGTCCTTGCAGGAGCTTTATTTCTGCTTCTGATTCATCCTTCCTTTTTCATGTAAAGTAGCATTTATTTGCAGCTCAGACTGCTTTCTGCCAGTAGAATTTTGGGGGTCTAAGAGATTTTTTTTTTAAATTGTATCTGTCTCTTTTATTCTAAGCTGGCAGTGTTTCTGCTAAGTTAATTTCTTAAGAACTTTGTGAGCATCCCATGTATTTCAGAGGGATTCATTCCTTTACACGAAGGACAAATTCACTGCTCTTTTCAGGATAATCCCTTTTCTAATTCTTGCTCCAGCTGAGATGGATGAGAGAGAATGTCTTTAAACTTCCAAGTGGTCCTCTGATACAATTTAAAGGATCTGTGAAGCACACTCTTAATCTCTTTCAAGACCCTTTTATGTGACTAAATACTCTGATATTTGATCTTTCTGAGGCTTCAGGAATGTGTGTAGTCCCCTCAGCCTTTTCTCTGGAGCACATTTTTCTTACAGTAAATCTCTTAATTTAGTGTCTTTTGACATTCCCATAGGTTATTTCCAAAATCATCAGATTCTGCTTCTTTTTGATCTAATAGTTCTTCCCTCAATTTTCTCTCTCTTGTATTTTACTATAAGCTACAAGAAAAACCACGCTGTGCCTTTAACTGTTTGAAAATCTTCTTAACTATGTGGACAACAAACTCCCAAAATGTTGCATGTCATTCATGTTAACAGTGCTGCCTGCCATCAGTCATTGCAGCACCCTGAGTGGAATTGAGTTTGGAGAAAAACAAGATACTGGCCCTGGGTAAGATAAACGATATATCAAGGAATGATTTCAATGAGCCCAGACTCCTGCATCTTCCCATACATAGAAAATCACCAATATCCTTAACTTGAGATATCTGTGGTTTTTTTTTTCCCCTTTTTTTTTTTTGTGATTAGCAACAATATTTTGATGTTCAACTCCTTTTTTTTTTTTTTCCAGCAAAAACTCCTATATATGCTAGCTCCTCCCTTACCTCTTTGGAACACTTCTTCAAAGCTATATGAGAGGCTGTCTTCTGAACTCTATTTCTCGGTAAGTGTCCTGAATAAAACATAACTTTCCATTTCTTTTTTTCAGTCAATAGGTAAATATTTATCACTTAAAAGTTCTTTCTACATAATTGCAAGTGTCAATTCTGCTAAACTCTCTGCAGCTATAATGACTTCCCCTTCCTCTACTTTCCAATAATATTTTTCTCTCCTTCTTCTGAGCCCTTACCAGCAGTGTCCTCCAAATTCACATTTCTACCAGATTGTTTGGTGTGATTTAGACTTTATTATGTTTTTAAAAGGTCTTCCAGCTCTCACTCTTCAAAGCTATTCTCACATTTTTAGGTACTTATTACAGCAGCACCCCACTACAAAAACAAAAACCCATATTAGCTATCTGCTGTGCTCTGCTGTGCTAAGTTGCTTCAGCCATGTCTGACTCTTTGTGACCTTATGGGCTGTAGCCCACAAGGCTTCTCTTTCTATGGGATCCTCCAAGCAAGAACACTGGAGTGGGTTGCCATGCCCTCATCCAGGGGATCTTCCCAATGCAGGGATCGAAACTGTGCATCTTAATGTCTCCTGCATTGGCAGGAGAGTTCTTTACCACTAGCACCAGTTGGGAAGCCCCACATTAACTGTCTATTGCTGTTTAAATACTGTATCAGTCAGGTTTCAACAAGAGAAAGAGAACTAGTAAAAATCATATATACATCTTTATTTATTTGTTACAAGGAATCTCATGCAATTGTGGAGATTGGCTAAGCAAATCTGATTCTAAAATATTGGCTCTTTGTGCACAGATGCCAAAAAGAAATACAGAGACAGAATTTTGGAGGAACAAGAAAGAGTAGCTTTAGTTTTTGCCAGGCAAAGAGGAATCACAGCAGGCTAGAACCTTAAGAACTGTGCCCCTTTCTCTGGGGAGCAGGGATAGGTTTTATATCCAGGGACTGGTGGTCTAGATTAGATGATAAGACTCAGACCAATGAAGGTCTTAACATTTTTCTTTGCTTCTGAAAATTTATTGCCAAAGATGCCATCAGATGGCTCAACAACAAGGTCTGGTGTTTCTGAGGTTATCAGCCCCTGATCTTTTTGAAATGCAGAAGGCTACAAGGGAGAGTAGGGGGAGGAGAATACCAGGTGCAGAGTATAATTCATATGGAGTAATAGAGTAAATAGCTTTGTTTAGCTTTGTGGAGGACAAGTCTAGCTACCGGTGTTTTGTAGGAGTAACAGCTAAAGAGTAACCAAGATTTCTTAACTATTTCAGGCACATCTAATGTTGTTTCCCCAGCTTGTTCATTGTTTTCCTTATCATCCTTATCAAAAAAGGAAAGTCTTATTTCTATTTAAGAAAAATCTCATTTCTATTTTTGCTGCAACAGATTCCCCAATGCCAATTTATTCCTTCATATCAGTGGAGAAAGTAATGGGGCATCGTTCTTGTCTGGCTAAGGACAAAGCTTCAGTTTTACTCCACTTGACAAACTCCAGCTATTTGGCACAAGGGTCCATCTACCTCCTACTCTGAATCCAGATTCCATTGGACAGATCCTCTAGAGGGGACAATAGTGCTAAGGATGAAAGTCCGTTGGCATGGAATGGAGCTTTCTGTCTACAGATGGCAATCAGAAAGGAAAGCCAAGGGAAAGAGAGCAATTGCAGACTCAGGTCTGGACTCTCCCTCACACAGGAGGCCTATAACCATTTTTAAATGAGTTTTAACTTATTTAGTCAGTTATACCCAGGGTAGTCTCCCTTTTGATTAATTTAAACTGTGGGTAGATTAGGGTTGGAATCACCTCTGAAAAATACCTTGATGGCAACACATAGATTAATGTTTGATGAAATAACTGAGTGAAGGTGTATATATGCAAATAGATGATCACTACATTCCTTCCCATTTCTTTTGATACATCAGAAAGCCAACACAGCTCTTTCATTTGTCTCTGAAAACATGCAATTTCTTTTATGTTGCACTGTATTAGCCAAGTAAGTTTCAGGGCTGGACTATATTGAGGTAAAGAAGGTTTCCTCTCATGATGGAAGGAGTGAAAAAATATCTGTGGACAATTTAAATTACCATATTTTGCTTTCCAGTCACAAATTATTTACACTTAAACTACATTCACAGAGTATTTACCCCTTCAATCTACTTTCCCCACTATTTATACAAAGTACAAGAACAGATGAGAATGATCTATGGTGATGCTCTCAGGGATCAATGGTAACCAAAAAGGAATATAATGGAATGTTATGAGACATGGGGATTTTCTGCAGTTTAACTTGGGAGAGGATTACAAAGATGAATTAAATTGCCAAAATTTATACAAATAAAAAAATTAAAAGCTATGCATTTTAGTATGCAAATTTTATTTCAATAAAATAATAAACATTAAAAAATATCAAACTGAAAGGAGCTGTTAAAAGTAGATTAGTTGAATAGTATATTGGTGAAATATTGAAGGGTGGGGGAGAAGCGGATGACAGAGGATGAGATGGTTGGATGGCAACACTTACTCAATGGACATGAGTTTGGGTAAACTCCAGGAGTTGGTGATGGACATGGAAGCCTGGCATGCTGCAGTCCATGAGGTTGCAAAGAGTTGGACACGACTAAGTGACTGAACTGAATTGTAATATCTGAATATCTTGTAAGATAGATCTTAATGAAATAGAGTCAAAAAATGATAAAATATTAAAAAGAAGATAATACATGTGAAAAAATGAGAAGGTTTAAAATAGTTTTAATCAGAGACTCCAAACAGCAGTTCTGAGAGAATGGATGAGGGTCCTTATTTGAAAATAGCACCACTAAAATTTTTCCAGAAATGATCAAATACAAGAAGAAGTAAAACTCCAAAAGAGTAGTGTGTTTTTATCTCTTTTGGTTATCACTGTATTATCGGAATGTAGAACTCTACCTGGAAAGGATTAGATATGCAATTAATGTTAATAAGTGTTTGTTAAATAAATGAATATATCCTTAGAAATGAGGAGTAATTTATCATGAAAAATAACTATAACTCACTTAAAATTATTGCAGCGATTACAGAAATGCAAAGAAAATGCAAGACCTTAAAAGCACTCATATTGAAAGAGAGATCAACTAAATGTGAAATACTATTATATAATATTCCTATAAGAATCTGAAGAAAGATTTCAAAAATACTAAAGTAATAGCCTGAAAGATTTCTCCTTGGTTAACATTCTCTAACAGAATCAATAGAATTTTATCTTTTCTAATACCATATATTTTTGACACATAGAATACATGGAGCTATATAAAACATTTTGGATAATGCTTATATAAAATTTACATTTTAACATCTCTCAATTACAACATATTTTTAAAAGAATTATGCATTACAGAATGTCAAATGATGAATCTAAATATAAGCAGAGGAATGTTGGAGTGTATTTTAAGCACTAAGAGGTACCATGTTATTACAAAAAAGCAACTGCTGCTTTTAAAAACATTACTTATTTGGTAAAAGGAAGTGCTATATAAGGCATTTTACATCTTATCATGACAGATTTTAATTCCTTAAATAAGTATTTCAGTAAATTTGTGCTTTGAAATAGGTTTGTAAAGCACTATAATATTTATGATATTAAAGAATGGTTGCCAGTTAACTTTTTTTATTTTTTTATTAAATTTATTTATTTTTTTAATTACAATACTGTATTTGTTTTGCCAAACATTGACATGAATCAGCCACAGATGTCCACGATCTCCCAATGCCAAAGCCCCCTCCCACCTCCCACCCCACATCCTCTCCCTGAATCATCCCGTGCACTCGCCCCATGTGTCCTTCATCCTGTATTGAACATAGACTGGCGCTTCATTCTTACAAGATAGTATACATGTTTCAATGCCGTTCTCCCAAATCATCCCACTCTCTCCCTCTCCCTCAGAGTCCAAAAGTCCGTTCTATACCTCTGAGTCTCTTTTGTTGTCTCACATAGAGGGTCTTCATTACTATCCTTCTAAATTCCATATATATGTGTCAGTATACTGTATTGGTGTTTTTCTTTCTGGCTTACTTCACTCTGTATAATCGGCTCCAATTTCATCCATCTCATTAGAACTGAGTCGAGTTTATTCTTTTTAAGGGCTGAGTACATTTTTTATACAGAAATCTGATTTGCAGATCAACTCATGATATTAATGAGAAGATATTTCTTTTGAAAAAAAAATCAATGATGTATACTTACAGTGAAATGACAAGATGAAGCTGAGTTAATATCAAGAAAGCAAATGACATCTGGAAAAGTTGTTCAATTTGAAGGTTTACCAAAAGATGTGTATTACAATTACAATGTGACCCCATTTTAAACCCATTATTTGACGAGCATTAAGCATCTGAATGCAGAGTTCCAAAGAATAGCAAGAGATAAGAAAGCCTTCTTCAGCGATCAATGCAAAGAAACAGAGGAAAACAATAGAATGGGAAAGACTAGAGATCTCTTCAATAAATTAGACATGCCAAGGGAACATTTCATGTGAAGATGGGCTCGATAAAGGTCAGAAATAGTATGGACTTAACAGAAGCAGAAGATATTAAGAAGAGGTGGCAGTAATACACAGAAGAACTGTACAAAAAGATCTTCACGACCCAGATAATCACGATGGTGTGATCACTCATCTAGAGCCAGACATCATGGAATGTAAAGTCAAGTGGGCCTTAGAAAGCATCACTACGAACAGAACTAGTGGAGGTAATGGCATTCCAGTTGAATTATTTCAAATTCTGAAAGATGATGCTGTGAAAGTGCTGCACTCGGTATGCCAGCAAATTTGGAAAACTCAGCAGTGGCCACAGACTGAAAAAGGTCAGTTTTCAATCCAATCCCAAAGAAAGGCAATGCCAAAGAATGTTGAAACTACCACAAAATTGCACTCATCTCACATGCTAGTAAAGTAATGCTCAAAATTCTCCAAACCAGGCTTCAGCAATATGTGAACCGTGAACTCCCTGATGTTCAAGCGGGTTTTAGAAAAGGCAGAGGAACCAGAGATCAAATTACCAACATCCTCTGGATCATGGAAAAAGCAAGAGAGTTCCAGAAAAACATCTATTTCTGCTTTTCTGAATATGCTAAAGCCTTTGACTGTGTGGATCACAATTCAGTTCAGTTCAGTCGCTCAGTCCTGTCCGACTCTTTCTGACACCATGAATTGCAGCACGTCAGGCCTCCCTGTTCATTACCATCTCTCAGAGTTGACTCAGACTCACGTCCATCGAGTCCGTGATGCCATCCAGCCATCTCATCCTCTGTCGTCCCCTCTTCCTCCTGCCTCCAATCAGAGCATCAGGGTCTTTTCGAATCAGTTAATTATTCACATGAGGTGGCCAAAGTACTGGAGTTTCAGATACCAAGATAAATTTATAATTTCCTCTCTTGTTTGATTTCTCTAAATTACAACTTTTCCCTATCATTCCTGTTTCTCCCCTTGGTTTACTTCCCTCAACTTCTGGCTACACTAAATCCCTAAAGCATATTTGCCTCTTAAAGTTAAACCTCTCTCTGAACCTTGCATGCCACATAGTTCAGTTCAGTTCAGTGCAGTGGCTCACTCGGGTCCAACTTTTTGCGACCCCATGAATTGCAGCATGCCAGGCCTCTCTGTTCATCACCATCCTCTGGAGTTCACTCAGACTCACATCCATCGAGTCTGTGATGCCATCCAGCCATCTCATCCTCGGTCGTTCCCTTCCCCTCCTTCCCCCAATCCCTCCTAGCATCAGACTCTTTTACAATGAGTCAACTCTTCTCATGAGGTAGCCAAAGTACTGGAGCTTCAGCTTTAGCATCATTCCTTCCAAAGAAATCCCAGGGCTGATCTCTTTCAGAATGGATTGGTTGGATCTCCTTGCAGTCCAAGGGACTCTCAAGAGTCTTCTCCAACATTACAGTTCAAAAGCATCAATTCTTTGGCGCTCAGCCTTCTTCACAGTCCAACTCTCACATCCATACATGACCACAGGAAAAACCATAACCTTGAATAGATGGACCTTAGTCGGCAAAGTAATGTCTCAGCTTTTGAATATGCTATCTAGGTTGGTCATAACTTTTCTTCCAAAGAGTAAGTGTCTTTTAATTTCATGGCTGCAATCACCATCTGCAGTGATTTTGGAGTCCAAAAAATAAAGTCTGACACTGTTTCCACTGTTTCCCAATCTATTTCCCATGAATTGATGGGGCCGGATGCCATGATCTTCGTTTTCTGAATGTTGAGCTTTAAGCCAACTTTTTCGCTCTCCTCTTTCACTTTCATTATTAGGTTCTTTAGTTCTTCACTCTCTGCCATAAGGGTGGTGTCATCTGCATATCTGACGTTATTAATATTTCTCCCAGTAATCTTGATTCCAGTTTGTGTTTCTTCCAGCCCAGCATTTCTCATGATATACTCTGCATATAAGTTAAATAAGCAGGGTGACAATATACAGCCTTAACGTACTCCTTTTGCTATAGCCATGTAATTAAGAGACACTTACTCCTTGGAAGAAAAGTTATGACCAACCTAGATAGCATCTTCAAAAGCAGAGACATTACTTTGCTGAATAAGTTCCATCTTGTCAAGGCTTTGGTTTTTCCAGTGGTCATGTATGGATGTGAGATTTGGACTGTGAAGAAGACTGAGTTCAAAAGAATGATGCTTTTGAGCTGTCGTGTTGTGAAGACTCTTGAGAGTCCCTTGAACTGCAAGGACATCCAACCAATACATTCTGGAAGGAGATCAGCCCTGCAATTGTTTTGGAAGGAATGATACTAAAGCTGAAACTCCAGTAATTTGGCCACCTCATGTGAAGGGTTAACTCATTAGACAGGACTGTCATGCTGGGACGGATTGAGGGCAGGAGAAGGGAACGACAGAAGATGAGATGGCTGGATGGCATCCTTGACTCAATGGATGTGAGTCTGAGTTAACTCAGGAGTTGGTGATAGACAGAGAGGCCTGGTGTGCTGCGATTCCTGGGGTCACAAGGAGTCAGATACCACTGGGTGACTGAACTGAACTGGACTGGACTGAACTGAAAGAAGTGCTAGCAAAGAGGTGGGTCCATGCAGACTCACATAATCTGTTGGTAAGAATTTAAATGAGCAAATTTACTTTGAAAAATAATTGGTCATTATCTTTTAATGCTGAACATTGACATTATATTTTACCCTAGAATTCTATTATAAAGTGTTCATAATACAAAAAATTAAACTAGGAGACATTTTCTAGATAGGATAGCAGGAAATTTGAAGTAGTAAGAACATTGGCTAACATATATTTTGTAATAGTATTATTAACACATATGTGTTGATATATTTACCCTGTAAAATACTAGCTAAAATATTAACAATTAGTAAAATATAATTACAATGAGAAACTAGTGGAGAGTTTCAGGACATCATTTTTAATTAAAAAAATCACAGAAGAAAAAATTCAATTATTTTCCCATTTTTTAATAACAGAAGAATGAGTGCAAGTAAGCGATACCAGTAAGATAGTGGAGCTAGGAAGATCCACATGTTCACTGTCCTGTGGATGCACAAAGCAATCAACAAGGTACAGACCAAAGTAGCTTTGTGGGAACTCTAGAAACTAGTTAACGAGCTGCACGAACAAAGAAATCACACCTCTTCCCAAAAAAACTACAATAAGGAAATTTTGTGACATTTCAACTTGTCCATGCCCCATACCATCCTTTACATAGTGTAGTATGGTTGGTAACAAGTCCTCCAATTCTTGCTTCCTCCCCCAGGACTAAAGAAAAACAGAATGGAACTTTTTGCAAATATCTGGTTTGTCTTGGAGCTGCCCAAAGAACTGGTCTCTGTTTCACCTGATATGGAGCATTTATTGAAACAGTGACATAACAGTCTTTTGAACTCTGTGAGAGGCAGAGGGTGAGATGATTTGGGAGAATGGCATTGAAACATGTATAATATCATATAAGAAATGAATTGCCAGTCTACGTTTGATGCACGATACAGGATGCTTGGGGCTGGTGCACTGGGATGACCCAGAGGGATGGTATGGGGAAGGAGGTGGGAGGAGGGTTCAGGATTGGGAACATGTGTACATCTGTGGTGGATTCATGTTGATGTATGGCAAAATCAATGCAAAGTTGTAATTAGCCTCCAATTAAAATAAATAAATGTAAATTTAAAAATATCAAGTTGTAGGCCACAAAAAAATAGTGATGGAAAGACTGATGCATGAGACCTACAGGAGGACTATAGACCTTTAGGCATCTGGGGACAGAGTAGAAGGAGAGGAATACATAGAACATCTATGAATCATAGAAAAAAAAAAAGAACAAAGATGTCTCATACGGGAAATGATGACTTTAGAAAGTGTGTGTGTAAATGAGGAATTAACCAATAGGATATATTCACAGGCCCAGGAATACATATCTCAAGAAAATCCAGAAGACACCTTGAACATTCATGCAGGGGTGTTGGTGAAGATACTCCTTTATTGGAAAGGTGGTTATTATTTCAAAAGCACAGTTTGAAATAAAAGATGACAAAGAATAAAAAGAATAGAAAATCAGAGCTCATTTCAGGAAATTAACTTCCAGAAATCAATGATAAGAAAGACAGGACTTGAATTTGATGAATATTTAAAAAATGTTTCTTAAATATGCTCAAACGAAAAGAACTTTGACAGAAACCTAAAGCAAATCAGGAAAATGAGACATGAACAAAGTGTGAATGTCAGCAAAGAGATACAGCCGAAAAGAAAGAACAAAACAAACATTAAAAAAAAAAAAGAACATTAAAAAACATTATTCTAAACATTAAAAACATTCTAAACATTAAAAAAAAATGAAAAACTCACTGGATGATTTCAACAGCAGACGAGCAAGCAGAAGAAATAATTCATAACATCTTACAGAAAATACCGAATGAACCTTTTGATCAACCCAATAGTATATGTGAAGACAATCCACTTGGGATTATTGAGTTTGAAATACTAAAAAAACGTAATGAAGAAGAGTGAACAGTTTAAGGGACATATGGAAAACCATTACACAGAATACCAGGTACATTATGCAAGTTCCAGAAAAAGACAAAAATAAGGGGCAGAGAGTTTATTTGAAAGCATATTGGTAAAAAAATGTCCAAAGTTTGAGGGAAAATATGGATATACAAATACAAGAAACTCAACAAACTCTAAATAGGGAGAAAACTCAAAGAAAACCACACCAAGACACACAGTCAAAGACAAAGATGAAGGCAGAATCTTGAAAGCAACAAAAAATTTTTTTCACATATGAGAGATTCTCTATAATATAGAAGATTATTATTATTCTAATAACATAGAATAAGATCTATGTTAATGGGTATGAAATATTAAAAGATGTATTTTGTGAATCAATAACAAAAGGGAAATAATTTAAAAAGAGCAGAAATTTTGTTAGCAATTGAAGTTAATGCCAGTTTAAAACAGATTGAACTGTTTTAACTTTAGGATGTTTTATGTAGTCCTCATTGTAATCACAAAGAGAATATATACATGAATATACACAAAAGGAAAAAGAAAAAGGACAGAATCAAATGTTCCACTGTTTAAAAAAAAAAGCAACAACTAAACACAAAGGGAGACAATAAGGAATAAAATGATAGGCAAAAACTCTATAAGGGGGCGGTCCTAAGATGGTGGAGGAAAAGAACAAAGAGATTACTTCCTCCTCCACAAATTCATCAAAAGATAATTTGAACACTGAGCAAATTTCAAAGAACAACTTCTGAATGCTGGCAGTGGACACCAGCTCCCCAGAAAGGCAGCCCATTCCCTTTGAAAGGAGGTAGGACAAAATATAAAAGATAGAAAGAGAAACAAAAGAGTTAAGGATGGAGACCCATCCCAGGGAGGGAGCTGTGAAGGAGGAGGAGTTTCAAAACACCAGGAAACCCTCTCACCAGCAGGTCTGTGGGTAGTTTTGGAATCTCAGAGGGCAACATAAGCAGGAGGAAAACAAACAAACAAACAAACAGATTACACACCTAACTGTAACTCCCAGTGGAGAAGTAGCCCAGACACTCACGTTCAACAGCAGCCATTGGGGGCTGAACAGGGAGGCACAGGCTGTATGCTTAGGGGAAAGGACGAGGCCTGAATGCCCTAAGGATAACCTAAAGGAGTTAATGTAAGATAGCAACCCAAAGAGTGGGATAGCCAGAGAGAGAAAAAGAGAGAGAGAGAGAACTTTCCCATAAAAAGCTCTAAGGCACTGCCAGACCTGCTCACAGAACAAAGGACTGAGCAAATACCAGAGGAGAGTTGGCCGGCTGTGGACCAGCACTTCATCCTGCTGGAGGCAGAGAGGCAGGCGGGTGATAACCAGAGCCAGAGGGTGAGGGGCAATCTCTGTCCCAGAGAGAGTATCCTCCACCAAACTGTAAGAATGCTCCCATTTGCATACCAAGTCTTTCAGGGGTCCTGGACAGTTGACATCCATGAGGGTCACAGTCAAAGGTCAGCTCCCAGAGGAGACACATGCTGTGCACCCAGGAAACTGAGGGGCCGGGACTGGGGAGGTGATAAGACATACCACCCACCTGGGAGAGTGTGCTTGCCAAGCACCTAGTTGCCTGAGCTGCTCGGACATGGGAAGAAAACAAAACGCAGACCCAACCAAGTCTGTGTCTTTGTGGACTACCCGAGAACCAGAATTTTAGTGGCTTAGACCTGGGAAGTGCACAAAACCCAGGGCCTGCTTTAGACAGTTCCCCTGCAGAGCAGCCTGGAGTCTGAGCAGTGTAGACTGGAAAAGCACACACGCATGAGCAGGGGCAAACCCAGTGTGGCCCAGACACTTGCAAGCACTCCCCACACACACCAGTGATATTTGTTTGCCATGTTCCTCCCTCCCCACAGAATGACTGAATATGTGAAACTAAATAAGTGATCACTTTCACCCCCTTGTATAAGGCAGAAATTAGACACTGAAGAGACTTTCAAACAGAGGAATCCAACATAAACAAAGAAGAAGAAACCACTTTGGAAGCGACAGATGCAACAGATTGAAACCCCTGAGTTAGACTGACTACATTGGAAAAGGCCTATAGACCTTGAGAGGAAGTATAAGCTGTAACAAGGAACAATCTGAAACTGACCCCACAATGACCTCAACAGCTCCAGAAAAACTCCTAGATGTATTTTACTATTATCATTTTTTAAATTTTTAAATTTTATGTTATTTATTACTGCTTTAATTTTCATTTTGTAACCTACTATTAACTTGCAAAAAAGACCTTATTTTTAAAGCAGATTTCATATATATACATTTTTTATAATTTTTGTGATTTTGTTTTGCATTTTTAATATTAATATTTGCTTTTTCATTTTTGAGAGTCTAACTTCTACTCTAGATTTTTAATCTCTTCATTTTGGTATTCGTTATCAATTTTGTAACGTTAATAATCCAATCTTCATTACCCATTTTTAATTGTGAGTATGATTACTGGCTTGATTGCTCTCTACCCTTTTGACTCTCCATTTACTACCTCAGATCATGTCTATATTCTCCCTCCCCCTTCTCTTCTCTATCCAAATCTTTGAATCTCTTTGGGTGTTCTGGGTTGTGGAGAGCACTTAGGGAACTGATTTCTGGCAAGAACTGTCTCTCTACTTTTGACGCCCCCTCTGCCAAAGCCTTTGACTGTGTGGATCACAATAAACTGTGGAAAATTCTGAAAGAGATGGGAATACCAGACCACCTGACCTGCCTCTTGAGAAACCTATATACAAGTAAGGAAGCAACAGTTAGACTGGAAATGAAACAACAGACTGGTTCCAAATAGGAAAAGGAGTACATCAAGACTGTATATTGTCACCTTGCTTATTTAAATTATATGCAGAATACATAATGAGAAATGCTGGGCTGGATGAAGCGCAAACTGGAATCAAGATTACTGGAAGAAATATCAATAACCTCAGATATGCAGATGACACCATCCTTCTGGCAGAAAGTGAAGAGGAACTAAAAAGCCTCTTGATGAAAGTGAAAGAGGAGAGTGAAAATGTTGACTTAAAGCTCAACATTCAGAAAACTAAAATCATGGCATCCGGTCCCATCACTTCATGGGAAATAGATGGGGAAACACTGGAAACAGTGTCAGATTTATTTTTTTGAGCTCCAAAATCACTGCAGATGTTGATTGCAGCCATGAAATCAAAAGACACTACTCCTTGGAGGAAAAGTTATGACCAACCTAGATAGCATATTTAAAAGAAGAGACATTATTTGGCCAACAAAGTCTCGTTTAGTCAAGGCTATGATTTTTCCAATAGTCATGTATAGATGTGAGAGGTGGACTGTGAAGAAAGTTAAGCACTGAAGAATTGATGCTTTTGAACTGTGGTGTTGGAGAAGACTCTTGAGAGTCCCTTGGACTGCAAGGAGATCCAACCAGTCCATTCTAAGGGATATCAGCCCTGGGTGTTCTTTGAAAGGAATGATGCTAAAGCTGAAACTCCGGTACTTTGGCCACTTCATGTGAAGAGTTGACTCATTGGAAAAGTCTCTGATGCTGGGAGGGATTGGGGGGAGGAGGAGAAGGGGATGACCGAGGATGAGATGGCTGGATGGCATCACCAACTCAATAGACGTGAGTTTGAGTGAACTCCGGGAATTGATGATGGACAGAGGCCTGATGTGCTGTGGTTAATGGGATGGCAAAGAGTCGCACATGACTGAGTAACTGAACTAAACTGAATTGAACTTCTCCTGGTCACTTCTGTCTCCTTCCTCCCATTCTCTTCTCTATGTAACTCTGCGAACCTCTCTGAGTGTTCCAGGCTGTCGAGAGCACATAAGGAATTGATTACTGGCTAGATTGCTCCCTCTCCTTTTGTTTCCCCCTCTTCTCCTCCTGGTCACCTCTGTCTCCCTCCTCCCTCTTCTCTTCTCCATGTAACTCTGTGAACCTCTCTGTGTTTCCCTCATTGTGGAGAATCTTTTCACCATTAACCCAGATGTTTTATCATCAGTGCTGTATGGATGGAGGTCCTGAGGCTAGTATAAGAATAAGACTGAAATCCAGAGGCAGGAGGCTTAACTACAAAACTTAAGAACACCAGAAAACTCCTTACTCCAGGGAACATTAATTGACAAGAAATCATCCAAAAGCTTCCATACCTTACACTGAAACTAAATTCCACCCAAAAGCCAACAAGTTTCAGAGCAAGACATACCAAGCTAATTCTCCAGCAATGCAGGAGCATAAATCTGAGCATTAAAATAAAGCCAGCCAAAGAAAAACAATATACATAGACACCTCTAAACACACTACTGGACACTTCATTGCACTCTAGAGAGAAGAGTTGCAGCCCCACCCACCAGAACACTGATGCAGGCTTCCCTTACCTGGAAACCTTGACAAGTCACTGGTCCAATCACACCCACAAGGAGGAACCTCCACAATAAACAGGAACACAAACTTAGAGCCTACAGAAAAGCCACCACAAACACAGCAATCTAAACAAGATGAGAAGGCAGAGAAATATTCAGAAGGTAAAGGAACGTGATAAATGCCCACCAAACCAAACAAAAGAGGAGGACATAGAGAGTCTACTTGAAAAAGAATTCAGGATAGTGATAGTAAAAATGATCCAAAATCTTTAAAACAAAATGGAGTTACAGATAAGTAGTCTGGAGACAAGGATTGAGAAGAAGCAAGAAAGTTTACCAAGGAACTAGAAGAAATAAAAAGGAGTCAGTCAATAAAGAATAATGCAATACCTGAAATAAAAAGCACTCTGGAGGGGAGCAACAGAAGAATAACTGATGAAGAAGATATGATAAATGAGGTGGAAGATAGAATGGTGGAAATAAATTAAGCAAAGAGGAAAAAAGAAAAAAGAATAAAAAAAAACTTGAGGACAACCTCAGAGATCACTGGGACAATGTTAAATGCCCCAACATTCAAATCATAGGAGTCCCAGAAAAGAAGACAAAAAGAAAGGCCATGAAAAAATACTTGAGGAGAAAGTGCTAAACAAGACAAAGCTAAGGCAAAACACCCCAAGACACATAATAATCAAATGAACGAAGATCAAACACAAAGAACAAATATTAAAAACAGCAAGGGATAAACAACAAATAACACATAAGGGGATTCCCATAAGGATAACAGCTGATCTTTCAATAGAAACTTTTCAGGCCAGAAGGCAACGGCAAGAACCACTTAAAGTGATTCAAGAGAAAAGCCTACAACCCAGAGTACTGTACCTAGCAAGGATCTCATTCAAATATGAAGGAGAAATCAAAAGCTTAACAGACAAACAAAAGCTGAAAGAATTCAGTACCACCAAACCAGCTCTTAAAAAAAAAAATGTTAAAGGATCTTCTCTAGACAGGAAACACAGAAAGGATGCATAAACTAGAACCCAAAACAACAAAGTAAATGGCAACGGGATCATACGTATCAATAATTACCTTAAATATAAATGGGTTGAACACCCTAAGAAAAAGACAAAGACTGGATGAATGGATACAAAAACAAGACCCCTGCATATACTATCTAAAACAGACTTACCTCAATACTAGGGACACGTGCAGACTGAAAGTGAAGGGCTAAAAAAAGATATTTCATGCAAGTGGAGACCAAAAGAAAGCAGGAGTAGCATTACTCATATCAAACAAAATAGACTTCGAAATAAAGGCCCTGAAAAGAGACAAAGAAGGACACTATGTAATGATCAAAGGATCAATGCAAGAAGAAGATATAACAATTATAAGCATATATGCATCCAACATAGGAGCACCACAATATGTAAGGCAAATGCTAACAAGTGTGAAAGGGGAAATTAACAGCAACACAATAATAGTGGGAGACTTTAATAACCCACTCATACCTATGGCTAGATCAATTAAACAAAATTAGCAAGGAAACAGAAGCTTTAAATGATACAATGGACCGGTTAGACCTAATTGATATCTACAGGACATTTCACCCCAAAACAATGAAATTCAACTTTTTCTCAAGTGCACACGGAACCTTCTCCAGGATAGATCACATCCTGGGCCATAAATCTAGCCTTGGTAAATTCAAAAAAAAATGAAAACATTTCAAGTATATTTTCTGATCACAATTTGGTAGTATTAGATGTCAACTAGAGGAAAAGAGCTATTAAAAATACAAACACATGGAGGCTAAATAAAACGTTTCTGAATCACCAACAAATCACAAAAGAAATCAAAAAAGAAATTAAAATATGCATAGAAATAAATGAAAATGAAAACACAACAACTCAAACCCTGTGGGATTCAGTAAAAGCATTGCTAAGGGGAAAGTTCATAGGAATACACACTTACCTCAAGAAACAAGGGAAAAATCAAATAAATAACCTAAGTCTACACCTAAAGAAGCTAGGAAAAAAAAAAAAAAAGGAAGAATTCCAGGGTTAGTAGAAGGCAAGATAACATAAAATGTAGGGCAGAAAGAAATGAAAAAGAAACAAAGGAGACTATAGCAAAAATCAGCAAAGCTAAAAGCTGGTTCATAGAGAAGATAAATAAAACAGACAAAACATAATCCAGATTTATCAAGAAAAAAGGGAGATAAGTCAAATCAACAAAATTAGAAATGAAAATGGAGAAATCATAACAGACAACACAGAAATACAAAGGATCATAAGAGACTACTATCAGCAACTGTATGCCAATAAAATGGGTAACTTGGAAGAAATAGACATTAACAAATTGAAATATAAAAACCATATGATTATCTCAATAGATTCAGAGAAAGCCTTTGACAAAATGCTACATCCATTTATGATAAAACCCTCCAGAAAACAGGCATAGAAGGAACATACCACAACATAATAGAAGCTTTATATGACAAACATACAGCAAACATTATCCTCAGTGGTGAAAAATTGAAACCATTTCCCTTAAAGTCAGGAATAAGACAAGGAAAGAAATTCTAAAAATTAGGGCAGAAATAAATGCAAAAGAAACAAAAGAGACCATAGCAAAAATCAACAAAGCAAAAAGCTGGTTCTTTGAAAGGATAAATAAAATTGACAAACCATTAGCCAGACTCATCAAGAAACAAAGAGAAAAAAATCAAATCAATAAAATTAGAAATGAAAATGGAGAGATCACGACAAGAGACTACTATTATATGCCAATAAAATGGACAAGTTGGAATAAATGGACAAATTCTTAGAAAAGTATAACCTTCTAAAACTGAACCAGGAAGAAATAGAAAATTTTAATAGACTCATCACAAGCACAGAAATTGAAACTCTCATCATAAATTTTCCAAAAATTTAGAGAAGAGCTAATACATATCCTACTCAAACTCTTCCGGAAAATTGAGGGGGAAGATAAATTGCCAAACTCATTCTATAAGGCTAACATGACTGTAATACCAAAAGCAGACAAAGATACCACAAAAATTAAAACTACAGGCCAATATCACTAATAAACATAGATTCAAAAATCCTTAACAAAATTCTAACAAACAGAATCCAACATATTAAAAAGATCATGCATCGTGACCAAGTGGGCTTTATCCCAGTGATGCAAAGATTCTTCAATATTTGTAAATCAAGCAATGTGATACACCACATTAACAAACTGAAAGATAAAAATCATGTGATTATCTCAATAGATGCAGAGGCAGATGCTTTAACCTCTGAGCCACCAGGGAATCCCAGATGGTGATGCGAGTAGATGGAAAACCCCAAAGCCGAAATTTTACTAAGCCCCTCCATTGTAAGGTAAGCAAGGAACCCACACCTTCTTATATATCCCTGGTTGCCCTGCTCCCCTACTGGGGAGAGACCTTCTTTGCCTCCAGACCAGAGTGACTTGGGGAAAGCTACAAATCAGTAATTCCCTTTGCCTAGTGTCAGAATATTTGCAGTCAGATGTATAAAAGGAGGAGTCCATCCCTTTCTGAGCTACTTCACTTCCACTTTTCACTTTTATGCATTGGAGAAGAAAATGGCAACCCAATTCAGTGTTCTTGCCTGGAGACTCCCAAGGACAGGGAGCCTGGTGGGCTGCTGTCTATTGGGTTGCACAGAGTTGGACACAACTGACGTGACTTAGCAGCAACAGCAGCAGCAGATACAAGCTGTGTTGTGCTCTGCTGTGCTAAGTCACCTCAGTCATGTCTGACTTTGGAATCATGGACTATAGCCTTCCAGGTTTCTTTGTCCGTGAGATTCTCCAGGCAAAAATACTGGAGTGGGTTGTCACTTCCTACTCCAAGATACAACTACTGTATATGAAATGATAAGCAGCAAAATCCTACTGCATAGCGTAGGGAACTAAACTCAATGTCATGTAATAATCTATAAAGGACTCAGACTCTTGCATCCACTACCAGTGAGTGGGTGCTGTTCAGGGATGCCTGGACTGCATCATTGGTCCATAGAGTAAGGACTTCACTTGAAGAGATGTGTGTACCCCAATGTTCATTGCAGCACTGTGTACAAAAGCTAGGGCATGGAGGCAACCCATATGCCTATTGGCAGATGAATGAATAAGGAAGTTGTGGTACATATACACAGTGGAATATTCAGTCAGTTGAGTTCAGTTCAGTCACTCAGTCGTGTCCGACTCTTTGTGACCCCATGAATCGCAGCACGCCAGGCCTCCCTGTCCATCACCAACTCCCAGAGGTCACTCAGACTCACGTCTATCGAGTCAGTGATGCCATCCAGCCATCTCATCCTCTGTCATTCCCTTCTACTCCTGCCCCCAATCCTTCCCAGCATCAGAGACTTTTCCAGTGAGTTAACACCTTTGCACGAGGTGGCCAAAGTACTGGAGTTTCTGCTTCAGCATCATTCCCTCCAAAGAAATCCTAGGGCTGATCTCCTTCAGAATGGACTGGTTGGATCTCCTTGCAGTCCAAGGGACTCTCAAGAGTCTTCTCCAACACCACAGTTCAAAAGCATCAATTCTTCAGTGCTCAGCCTTCTTCACAGTCCAACTCTCACAACCATACATGATGGAATATTATTCAGCTATAAAAAGGAACACATTTGAGTCAGTTCTAATGAGGTGGATGAAACTGGAGCCTATTATAAAGAGTGAAATAAGCCAGAAAGAGAAACACCAATACAGCATATTAACGCATATATATGGAATTTAGAAAGATGGTAACAATGATCCTACATGCAAGACAGCAGAAGAGACACAGATGGAAAGAACAGACTTTTAGACTATGTGGGACAAGGCAAAGGTAGGACAATTTGAGAGAATAACACTGAAACATGTATGTTACTATATGTAAAATAGATGACCAATGCAAGTTCAATGCATGAAGTAGGTCACTCAGAGCTGGTGCTCTGGGACAACCCAGAGGAATGAGGTGGGGAGGGAGATGGGAGCGAGATTCAGGATGGAGAGCACATTCACAGTTGTGGCTGGTTCATGTCAATTTATGACAAAAACATTCACAATATTGTAATTAGCCTTCATTTTAAATAAATGAATTAATTGAAAAAGAAAAATTATATAATACATAGAATATATTCAATGAATTATCATTATTATTGTTAGCTGACTATTATCACTTGTATCATTGTGTTTAACGACAGTCTGCCATGTATCAGGTACATTATTTATATTGCTTACTACCTACCACACTGCTTGGCAGCAAAAGATTTAATAAACACTTGTTGGGTGAAAGAACAAGTCCTCAAAATAAATACTGAAATGAAAGTTTTATTTCCCCAATTTACAGAACAGAAAAATAAGGCTCATAATCACACAGTTTATAATGACAAAACACTTTATGGCCCTGCTATGTCCCACTGCAGGTAAGAGGTCAAATTGGTACTCTTCTCCTTATGTCTTACTCTATCATCCTAGTATTGTACATAAGATAAAATTAATCAATTTTACTATTCCACACTAAGTATTATTATGATTAAGGTCAACCTTTTTAATGTATTTTTCACTTGCACTTCCTATAAAAAGCTACTGCTACACACAAACTTTGTTATCATTAACTGTTTACATATCTTCCTCCTCCACTAAACCTGTGCCTATCTTGAGAGGATTAACAATATTTTATGTTAGCCACAAATGATGCAATCATGATGCAGAACAGATATTAGATAAATTGTTAGCAAATGAATGATCAAGAATGTAAAACTGAACCAAGAAGGCTAGCATCTGACTTAAACATTGGCAGAATTCTGACACAGAGAATTTATATAAAAATTCAAATACATAAAATTAAGGGAAATTTGCTTTAGGGTCTGAGTTGTGGTAGTCGTTACCCAAAGTCTTCATTTTATAAAGTTTAAATAATTCATAAATACACTTTTAGCTATGAAAAGTAAAGTTCAATTGATTAATGACCCAATAGGACTATGAAATTCAGGTGCATTCTCAAGTTTCCATTGGGGTTGTTTTGTTTTAGTTTGGTTAACATTTACTGAGTCCTGACTTTTCACCCAGCACTTCATATACATTATTTTATTTAGCCTTCCTATGAAATTGTGTGTTAAAAGATTTGTTGAGCATCATACCTCTAAGGACAAGTGATATACAGACAGATATCATTTTCTTGTACCTCCCTTTATTGCACTTCAAAGATGCTGGGTTTTTTTTTTTTTAAAACAAGTTGAAGGTTTACGGCAACCCTGCATCAAGAAAATCTATTGGCATCATTTTTTTCAACAGTATTTTCCATTTCATGATATGTGCCATATTTTGGTAATTTTCACAATATTTCAAACTTTCTTATTATTACTTCTTATGGAACAAAAAGAAGTGGTTTCTGGAAATTGGATCTACTACTGCAGAAGTTGTCATGAAGATTATTGAAATGACAGGAAAGGATTTAGAATATTACATAAGCCTAGTTGAAATGCAAATCAAAGCCACAATGAGGTACCATTTCACACCAGTCAGAATGGCTGCGATCCAAAAGTCTACAAGCAATAAATGCTGGAGAGGGTGTGGAGAAAAGGGAACCCTCTTACACTGTTGGTGGGAATGCAAACTAGTATAGCCACTATGGAGAACAGTGTGGTGATTCCTTAAAAACTGGAAATAGAAGTGCCTTATGATCCAGCAATCCCACTGCTGGGCATACATACCGAGGAAACCAGAATTGAAAGAGACATGTGTACCCCAATGTTCATTGCAGCACTGTTTATAATAGCCAGGACATGGAAGCAACCTAGATGTCCATCAGCAGATGAATGGATAAGAAAGCCGTGGTACATATACACAATGGAGTATTACTCAGCCATTAAAAAGAATACATTTGAATCAGTTCTAATGAGGTGAATGAAACTGGAGCCAATTATACAGAGTGAAGTAAGCCAGAAAGAAAATCACAAATACAGTATACTAACACATATATATGGAATTTAGAAAGATGGCAACCATAACCTTGTATGCAAGACAGCAAAAGAGACACAGATGTATAGAACAGTCTTTTGGACTGTGAGAGACAGAGAGGGTGGAATGATTTGGGAGAGTGGCATTGAAACAAGTATACTATCATGAAAGAATCAAATCATTAGTCTAGGTTTGATGCAGGATACAGGATGCTTGGGGCTGGTGCAGTGGGATGACCCAGAGAGATGATATGGAGAGGGTGGTAGGAGAGGGGTTCAGGATTGGGAACTCATGTACACCTGTGGCTGATTCATGTCAGTGTATGGCAAAACCAATACAGTATTGTAAAGTAAAACATAAATTAATTAATTAAATTAAAAAGAATATGACATAAGCCTAGTTGAAAATAATGGCAGGGTTAGAGAGGATTGACTCCAATTTTGAAAGAAGTTCTACTATATGTAAATTTTACTAAACAGCATTGCATTTCACAAATGGATAAATCATTTGCAAAAGGAAATTGCTGATCAGGGCAGAAAACTTCAGTGTTGTTTTATTTTAAGAAATTGCCACAGCCACCCCAACCTCAGCAACCACCTCCCTATTCATCAACAACCATCAACACTGATACAAGATGCTTCAAAGGCAAAAATATTATGGTTTGCTAAAGGCTCAGGTGATTATTAACATATTTTAGCTACAAATTATTTTTTAGTTATTGTCCATATATATATATATAAATTTTTTAATTATTAAATTTATTTATTTTTTTAATTACAATACTGTATTTGTTTTGCCATACATTGACACGAATCAGCCATAGGTGAACACAATCTCCCAATGCCGAAGCCCCCTCCCACCTCCCACCCCACATCCTCTACTTGAATCATCCTATATTTTTAGACATAATGCTACTCACACATAGATTACAGTATAATGTAAACATTTATCTTGTGTGTACTGAAAAGTCAAAAAAAATTTAAGACACATGATACTGAAATATTTCTTTTATAGTAGTAGTTTGGAACTGAACATACAATATCTCTGAGATATGCTTGCACTTTTCATCTGTATCTAATTTCAGTACCCAAGACTGTACCCACTAATTTAGATTATATCTAAAATTCCAAGTCTCAACAGTTTTTTCACCTTACATGAGCAAACTGTAATAATATAGGCTCATCAATAGTGAATACCTATAATACATATTCACCCACTAATCCTGAAACAAAGCTATTCAGTTCTATTGACCTAAAATAAATAGACTGCCAGATATTTTCCCAACAAAAATAGGTTTATTTGGGATTAGCTGAGAATTTCAGTTCAGGGTCTGTAAGCATGATGAGCCATGTGCATGTCCCCATTCAGCAAGGGGAAGAGAACTATAAATGGTTATCAACCTAAAGGTCCATTGACAGAGAAATGGGTAAAGAAGATGTAGGCAATGGAATATTACTACTAAACCATAAAAAGGGTGAAATAATGTCATTTGCAGCAACATAGATGTATCTAGAGATTGTCGTACTAAGATAAAGACAAATGTCATGTAATATCACTTATATGTGAAATCTAGTAAAAAAAAAAAAAATACAAAGACTCATAGATCTTGAAGTCAAATGTAAGGTTATCAAAGGGTAAACATGTGGGGAAGTAATAAATTAGGACATTGAGATAAATATATACAAACTATGATATATAAAATATATAATCAACAAGGCTCACTGTATAGCACAGAGAGAACTCTACTCAGTATTCAGTAATAACCTATATGGGATCAGTTCAGTTCAGTTCAGTCGCTCAGTTGTGTCCGACTCTTTGCGACCCCATGAATCCCAGCACGCCAGGCCTCCCTGTTCATCACCATCTCCCAGAGTTCACTTAGACTCACATCCATCGAGTCCGTGATGCCATCCAACCATCTCATCCTCGGTCGTCCCCTTCTCTTCCTGTCCGCAATCCCTCCCAGCATCAGTCTTTTCCTATGAGTCAACTTTTCTCATGAGGTGGCCAAAGTACTGGAGCTTCAGCTTAAGCATCATTCCTTCCAAAGAAATCCCAGGGTTGATCTCTTTCAGAATGGACTGGTTGGATCTCCTTGCAGTCTAAAGGACTCTCAAGAGTTTTCTCCAACACCACAGTTCAAAAGCATCAATTTTTCGGCGCTCAGCCTTCTTCACAGTCCAACTCTCACATCCATACATGACCACAGGAAAAACCATAGCCTTGACTAGATGGACCTTAGTTGGCAAAGTAATGTCTCTGCTTTTGAATATGCCTTCTAGGTTGGTCATAACTTTTCTTCCAAGGAGTAAGCGTCTTAATTTCATGGCTGCAGTCACCATCTGCAGTGATTTTGGAGCCCAAAAAATAAAGTCTGACACTGTTTCCACTGTTTCCCCATCTATTTGCCATGAAGTGATGGGACTGGATGCCATGATCTTTGTTTTCTGAATGTTGAGCTTTAAGCCAACTTTTTCACTCTCCACTTTCACTTTCATCAAGAGGCTTTTTAGCTCTTCTTCACTTTCTGGTGGTGTTATCTGCATATCTGAGGTTACTGATATTTCTCTCGGCAATCTTGATTCCAGCTTGTGTTTCTTCCAGTCCAGCGTTGCTCATGATGTACTCTGCATATAATTTAAATAAGCAGGGTGATAATATATGGGATAAGAATCTCAAAAAGAATAGATACATACATATACCTATAACTGATACACTTTGTTGTACACCTGAAACTAACAAAACTTTATAAATCAACTATATTCAAATGAATTTTGATTTAAAAAAGAACTTATAAGGGTAACGGAAGTTGAGAGCGAATCATAATAGACAGTTGTCCATGGTTCTTCACTGTTTGAGTTGTCAAGAAAGAAGAAGAGTCTTTCTTCTTCCTGTTGGGCTCTGCTATCCTCCCGTTTTCAGCTCCTGATTCGATTTAATTGGTGTTTCTGTTTATTATTTTGTTACAGTTCCAAGAAGAGAGAGATTGTGTGTGGAACTGAGAGTGGAAGGAAAATCAAATGTGATCAAATGGGAAGCACTATACGCAAGGTCCTTGCTGTGGTGTTAGTCACTATAGTCATGTCTGACTCTGTGTATCCTGATGGACCAGCGTCCTCTGTTTATGGGATTCTCTAGGCAAGAATACTGGAGTGGGTAACCATTCCCTTCCCTAGAGGATCTTCCTGACAGAAGGATCAAATCCATGCCTCCCATGGCTTCTACACTGCAGGCAGATTCTTAATTTTCTTAGCCACCCAGGAAGCCCATAAGCAAGGTACAGAATTTTATTTATTTATTTATTTTTAATATAAATTTATTTTAATTGGAGGTTAATTACTTTACAATATTGTATTGATTTTTCCTTACATTGACATGAATCTGCCACAGGTGTACATGTGTTCCCCCTCCTGAACCCCCTCCCACCATCCTCCCCATACCATCCTTCTGGGTCATCCCAGTGCACCAGCCCCGAGCATCCTGTATCATGCATCGAACTTGGACTAGCGATTCACTTCACATATGATATTATACATGTTTCAATGCCATTCTCCCAAATCATCCCACCCTCTCTCTCTCCCACATGATCCAAAAGACTGTTCTATACATCTGTATCTCTTTTGCTGTCTCATATGCAGGGTTATTGTTACCATCAAAATTTAAAGGCAACCTAAGATGCTATCTCTACTTTGAGGGGATGGTCTTTCCAGGAAACTTTTTAAGTGATGCCTTTGAATGATATAATTCAAGGGTCAAGAAAAAGATCAATAATTATAGGGGAAAAAGGAGGAAAAAAGGGGGGAAAAAAGAGGAAAATTTTTCATATTTTTCCTCTAAATACTGGGTTTTGATTTTTATTGTCATACAAGTATTATTTAATTGGTAACATGTCAAGAAGTTATAGATCATATTAGTGTAATATAAGTAATCTAAAACATATTTGTCAAAGGTCAGAGGTCTTATTTGTTTAGGAATAATAGTGATAGGTAAAATATGTACAATGTTAATGGGTGAATAGGTTCTTAAACTCAAGAAAGCACATACAAGTCAAATCCAGTGTGAAAAATTCTCACACAAAGCTTATTTATTGTCATCATTTAGTCATTTAGTCATGTTCAACAGTTTGCAACCCCATGTACTGCAGCACATAAGGTTTCCTTGTCCTTCACAGTCTCCCAGAGTTTGCTCAAATGCATGCCCATTGAGTCAGAAATGCCATCCAGCCATCTCATACTCTGTCGTCCCCTTCTCCTCTGGCCTTCAATCTTTCCCAGCATTTGGGTCTTTTCTAATGAGTCAGTTGTTTGCATCAGGTGGCCAAAGTACTGGAGCTTCAGCTTCAGTCCTTCCAATGAATATTCAGGACTGATTTCCTTTAGAACTGATTTATTTGATCTCACAGTCCAAGGGACTCTTAAGAGTCATCTCCAACACCATGGTTCAAAAGCATCAATTCTTTGGAACTCAGCCTTCTTTATGGTCCAACTCTTACATCCATACGTGACTACTAGAAAAGCCATAGCTTTGACTAGATGGGCCTTTGTCAGCAAAGTAATGTCTCTGCTTTTTAATATGCTGTCAAGGTTTGTCATAGCTTTTCTTCCAAGGAACAAGCTTCCCTTAATTTCATGACTGCACTCACAGTCCATAATAATTTTGGAGCCCAAGAGAATAAATTCTGTCACTGTTTCTGTTGTTTCTCCATCTATTTGCTGTGAAGTGATGGGACAGGATGCCATGATCTTAGTGTTATCAATGTTGAGTTTTAAACCAGCTATTTCACTCTTCTTTTAAATTCATCAAGAGGTTCTCTAGTTCCTCTTGGCTTTCTGCCACAAGGGTGATATTATCTGCATATCTGAGGTTATTGATATTTTTCTGGTAATCTTTATCCTAGCTTGTGCTTCATGCAGCCTGGCATTTCACATGATGTACTCTGCATATAAGTTAAATAATCAGGGTGACAATATACAGCCTTGAAGTACTCCTTTCCCAATTTGAAACCATTCCATCGTTCTGTGTCTGATTCTGAAAGTTGCTTCTTGACTTGCATACATACAGATTTCACAGGAGACAGTTAAGGTGGTCTGATACTTCCATATCTTGAAGAGTTTTCAACAGTTTGTTGTGATCAACACAGTCAAACTCATTAGTGCATTCAATGAAACAGAAGATATTTTTCTAGAATTTTCTTGCTTTCTCTATGATGGATTGGATGTTGGCAATTTGATCTCTGGTTCCTCTGCCTTTGCTAAATCTAGCTTGTACATCTGGAATTTTTGACTCACATACTGTTGAAGTTTTGCTTGAAGGGCTTTGAGCATTATCTTGCTAGTATGTGAAATGAGTGCAATTTTGATGTAGTTTGAACAATCTTTGGCATTGCCTTTCTTTGACATTGGAATGAAAATTGAACTTTTCCAGTCTTGTGGCCACTTCTGAGCTTTCCAAATTTGCTGGCACATTGATTGCAGAACTTTAACAGCATCATCTTATAAAAAAAACATAAATTTATTTATTTTAATTGGAGGATACATCAACATGAATCTGCCACAGGTATACAAGTGTTCCCCATCCTGAACATCCCTCCCTCCTCCCTTCTTGTACCATCCCTCTAGGTCGTCCCAGTGCACCAGCCCCAAGCATCCAGTATCATGCATCGAACCTGGACTGGTGATTTGTTTCATATATGATATTATACATGTTTCAATGTCATTATCCCAAATCATCCCACCCTCGCCCTCTTCCACAGAGTCCAAAAGACTGTTCTATACATCTGTGTCTCTTTTGCTGTCTCATATACAGGGTTATTGTTAACAGCATCATCTTTTAAGAAATGAAATAGGTCAGCTGGTATTCCATCACCTCCACTAGTTTTGTTCTTAGTGATGCTTCCTATGGCTCACTTGATTTCACACTCCAGAATGGCTGGCTTTAGGTCACTGATCACAGCATTGTGGTTATCTGGATTATTAAGTCATTTTTGTATATTTCTTCTCTGTATGCTCGCCATCTTTTCTTAATATCTTGTGCTTCTGTTAAGTCCATACTGTTTCTGTCCTTTATTGTGCCCATCTTTGCATGAAATGTTCAGTTAATATCTCTAATTTTCTTGAGGAGATCTCTATTCTTTTCCATTCTATACGTTTCCTCTATTTCTTTGCATTGTTCACTTAGGAAGGCTTTCTTACCTCTCCTTGCTTTTCTTTAGAACTCTGCATTCAAATGGGTATATCTTTTCTCTTCTCCATTTCCATTCACTTCTCTTCCTTTCTCAGCTGTTTTTAAGGCATCCTCAGACAACCATTTTGCTTTTTTTGCATTTCTTTTCCTTAGGGATAGTTTTAATCACTGCCTCCTTTACATTGTTATAAGCATTCATCCATAGGTTTTCAGGCACTCTGTATATCAGATTTAATCTCTTGAATGTATTTGTCACTTCCAAGGTATAATCATGAGGAATTTGAATTAGTTCATACCTGATAGGCTTAGTGGTTTTCCCTACACTCTTCAATTTAAGTCTGAATTTTTCAATGAGTTCATGATCTGAGAAACAGTCAGATTTTGGTTTTCTTTTGTTGACCATATGGAGCTTTAATGATACAAATATTTTGTGGTAAGGCTTTTACTCCTTATTTGATGACGCCCAATCTAAGTTTATGGTTATTTACAGTGATATGTTTGGGGATCTTACTTTTTGCCTCGATTGTGGAGGAATTATTTTTCTATCCTAAGAGGGAAAAGTAGTTTCTTATTTGGAATTACTTACAGAAGTACAGAGAATCACTTTGAAACAAACTCTTTACTTGTAACTTTGTTTTCTGCTTATGTTGTAACTTCAGGCCACCATCTTTAGTTTCATATGAACCCAGTAGATGGGGAAACAATGGAAACAGTGAAAGACTTTATTTTCTTAGGTTCCAAGATGAATCTGTACAATGACTGCAGACATGAAATTAAAAGATGCTTGTTCCTTGGAATAAAAACTATGAAAAATCCAGACAGCATATTAAAAAGCAGAGATATTACTTGCCAACAAAGGTCCATATATATATATATATTTTTTTTTCCAGTAGTCATGTATGGAGACTTGGACCATAAAGAAGGTTGAATGCCAAATAATTGATGTTTTCAAACCATGGTGTTGGGGAAGATGCTTGACAGTCCCTTGGACAGCAAGGAGATCAAATCAATCAATCTTAAAGGAAATCAACCTTGAATATTCATTGGAAGGAGTGACACTGAAGCTGAAATTCTAACAATTTGCCTACCTGATGCAAAGAGTTGACTCATTGGAAAAGACCCTGATGCTGAGAAAGACTGAGAGAAGGAGGAGAAGGGGGTAACAGAGGATGAGATAGTTGCATGGCATCACTGACTCAATGGACATGAGTTTGAGCAATCTCTGGAGATAGTGAAGGAGAAGGAAATCTGGCATGCTGCAGTCCATGAGGCTGCAAAGGGTTGAATATTACTGATGGACTGAACAACAACAATGGGGTGCCTGTGGTCTGAAGGAAACTTCTAGATAGGCAGAGGGAAGGAAATTGAAAAACTGCAGTCTCTGCAGTTCTATTTCTGTGTCCAGTCATACAAGGAAAGCATAACTTGAACAATTTAGCCTGGTTTGTGTGAATCAGACTCAGGTATTGGAATAGAAGAAAGGAAAGGTGCCTGTGGCTGGAAAAGATAGTCATACACACAGACAGAGCACTATAACTAAAAATGGATAGATGATCTTTGTGGGGAAATGTGAAAACACAAGTTTGTTATGCATTACATTGTAGAGAATAGAGGACTTCCCCACTGACTAAGACAGTAAAGTGCCTGCCTATAATACGGAGACCCAGGTTCAATCCCTGGGTTGGAAGGTCTCCTGGAAAAGGAAATGGGAACCCACTCCAGTATTCTTGCCTGGAAAATCCCATGGATGGAGGAACCTGGTAGACTACAGTCCATGGGGTCGCAAAGAGTCAGACATGACTGAGCGACTTCACTTCACTAATAGAGAATAGAAGCAAACAGCAAAGACTTTAAAATCAGACACAATTGCTCACAATACCAGCTCTGGTACATTAAGCTGTTTGATTTAGAATATGTTACCCAGCCCATTGGAGCTTCCCAGGTGGTGCTAGTGTTAAAGACCCTGCCTGCCAATGTAGGAGATGTAAGAAATGTGGGTTCAACCCCTGAGTTGGGAAGATAACGTGGAGGAAAGCACGGCAACCCACTCCAGTATTCTTGCCTAGAGAATCCCATGGACAGAGGAGCCTGCTGGGCTACAGTCCATAGGGTCACAAAGACTTGGACATGACTGAAGCAACCTAGCACGGCATGGCATATAGCCCATTACATGTAGTTTCCTCATCTACAAGTGGCAGCTGTCTTAGTAGCTTTTTCAGAGGGCTTTCATATGGAATCAATAATGTATATAAAGTTTCCAGTACAATGTCTACCATAATAAAACTCAATAAAATATATCAATAATCATGATGGTAATCATGTCAATGATTATGATAACAGTTATAAGAATAATGATTGATACTCCAACTATTCTTAGTATAAGCTTTAGACAAAAATAATTTTAAGTGTATATCATATTCACCAATTATCTATTTCTTTTCTGATCTTTGAAGAATTTTTCTTAAGTAAGTAAATCTCCTTTAGTATTTTTTCTTTAGGTACAGAAATATTACTCCTACCTAGAATTTCTTTTAATATGATAGATCAAACAACAAACTTTCAAAATTAGTACAGATATGAAAGATTGGAACAAAAACTTAAGCTTGATCTAAAGCATACATATACATACACATCATGCTTATATGCATGCTCAGTCCTTTCAGTTATGTCTAACTTTTGCGATTCCATGGATCATAACCTGCCAGTATCCTCTGTCCATGGGATTTTTCAAGCAAGAATACTGGAGTAGATTGCCATGCCTTCCTCCAGGGGATATTTTTAACCCAGGGATCAACCTCAAGTCTCCTGTGTCTCTTGCATTGAAGGTGGAATGTATACCACTGAGTCACCAAAGAAGCCTCATGCACATCATACACATATATATGAATACATATGTATATAGATTCTTATATACATATATATGTGCATGTGTATTTTGTTGTTAATCTATAAGTAGTGTTCAACTCTTTGTGACCCCATGGACTGCAGCACAGCAGGCTCTCATTTCTCTTTTGCCTTCAGTTTTTTCCAGCATCAAGGTCTTTTCCAAAGATTTGGCTCTTTGCGTCAGGTGGCCAAAGTATTGAAGCTCCAGCTGCAGCATTAGTCCTTAAAATGAATATTCAGGGTTGATTTCCTTTAAGATTGACTGGTTTGATCTGCTTACTGGCCAAGGGACTCTCAAAAATCTTCTATAGCACCACAATTCAAAAATCTCAATTCTTTAGCTCTCAGACTTCTTTATGGTCTATCTCTCACATCTGTATATGACTACAAGAAAATACATAACTTTAACTATGTGGACCTTTGTTGGAAAAGTGATGTCTCTGCTTTTCATATGCTTTCTGGGTTTGTCGTAGCTTTCCTTCTAAGGAGACAGTGTCTTATTTTCATGTCTGCAGCCACCGCCCAGAGTGATTTTGGAAGCGAAAACAAAATGTGGCACTATTTCCACTTTTCCCCCATCTGTTTGCCATGAAGTGATGTGATTGTATGCTATGATTTTTTTTTGAATGTTGATTTGTAAACCAGCTCTTTCACTTTCATCAAGTGGCTCTTTAGCTCCTCTTCGCTTTCTGCCATTAGAGTGGTATCATCTGCATATCTGAGATTGTTGATATTTCTCCCAGCAGTCTTGATTCCAGCTTGTGATTCATACATCTCAGCCTTTATCATGATATATTTTGAATAGAAGTTAAATAAGCAGGGTGATAATATACAGCCTTGTCATACTCCTTTCCCAGTTTGAAACCAGTTCATTTTTCCATGTCTAGTTCTAACTGCTGCTTCTTGTTTCACATATAGGTTTCTCAGGAGACAGGTAATGTGGTCTGGTATTCTCATCTCTTTAGGAAATTTTTTGAAGTTTGTTGTGATCCACACAGTTAAAGGCTTTACTATAGTCAATGAAGAAGCAGTAGGTATTTTTCTGGAATTCCTTTGCTTTCTCTATGATCCAACGAATTTGGCAGTTAATTTGTTCCTCTGCTTTTTCTAAATTCAGATTGTATATCTGGAAGTTTTTGTTTCATGTACTGCTGAAATTTAGCTTGAAGAGTATATATATATATATATATATATATATATATATATATAAAGAATAAAACTTAAATTGAAATACAGAATACACACACACACACACACACACACACACACACACACACATATATATATATATACACATATGTATATATATTGCAAGAACAGTATGCAGGGAATATGAATACAAAATAAACACATAATGGTCAAAAGGAAGTACAAAAGTCATAAAGCTTACATAATACAAATAACATCCTTAGAGAAAATACAAATAAATAAAATATCACAATACAAATATAATTGAAAATATTTAGAAACTTTAAAATGCCCTAAATAAATCATGAGTTAAAGAGGAAATTATATTAAAACTAGAAATTACACAATATTTAGATCTGAATGCTAATGAGCATTACAAAACATCTATGGGATATAACTAAATTGTTATTTACAGTTCAGTTTATAGACAAATTAATTTATTCAGGAATTTTTGAAAATGCATCACTAAAACATTCAACTTAGAGTCATAAAGATGGAAACTAACCCCAAATATAAAAGAAAAGGAAAAATTATAAATACAAAATCCAATAATTAATTTAAAAATAAAGAAAACAAAACTTTACTCTTTGAAGAGGCATAAAAATAAATACTAGAAAAAATATGCATATATAAATAAAGGACAAAATAGGAGTGTAATTAGCGAGATAATACAGATATTAAAATTTCATGAAAGAGTACTATGAACAAATTTATCCAATATTTGAAAGTGCTGCTGTAGCTGCTAAGTCACTTCAGTCATGTCTGACTCTGTGTGACCCCGTAAATGGCAGCCCACTAGGCTCCATTCCCCCCCAGGATTCTCCTGCCAAGAACACTGGAGTGGGTATATCTGAAACTAGATGTGATGAATAGTTTAAAATCTGAATTAGTAAAATTTGCCAAAAATGAAATTAAAAAATTAGTGAAATTTAATCAGTAATTGCAAGAGCACACATAAAGTTCCAGATTATTTTTTATCAAACAGACAAAAAAAAAAATCATTTCAATGCTGAGCAACTTCCACAAAATAATTTCTGCATGCTGATGGAGGACACCATGAACCCAGAAAGGCAACTCATTCTCTTAAAAGCAGGTAGGAGGTAGGACAAAATATAAAAGACAAGAAAAAAGAGACAAAAGAGTTAGGGATAGAGACCCGTTCTGGGAAAAGAGTCATGAAGGAGAAGTTTCCAAACAGTAGGAAACTCTCTCACAGGAGGGTCGGTGGGGAGTTTTTAAATCTCAAAGGGCAATATAACTGGGAAGGAAAAGCACACACACACACACACACACACACACACACACACAGAATATGCGCCAAACTGCAACCACCATAGGAGAAGTAGCCCAGATGCTTGCATTTGGCAACAGCGAGTGGGGGCCTGGACAAGGGAGGTGAGGGCTGCATCATCAGTCCTTAGTGTAAAGACCTGGCCTGAATGCCCTTAAGACAATCTGAGGGAACTAACGTGAGATAGCAACCCAAACTGCGGGATTGCCAGAGAGGGGGAAAAAAATACACAAAAATACAAAAGAATTTCCATCATATTAAAATGCACATTTATCATGACCAGCTAAAGTTTATTCCTAAAAAGCAAAGACTTTTTAGTCCAGAAAATATGTTAATCCAAAATATCATGTACAGTGATTTCAGAAGAACCTATATGATTATAATAATAGATGTAAACATTCAATTAAATTTCAATACACATTCATGTTCAAAAACATTTTTTAGAACATAGTGATTTCACCTAACCTGAGAAAGGTTACCTACCAATATATGTAAACAAGAAAATTTCATTAGTCTGATTAAAGTAACCTATTATAAATATGCAGCAGCCTTTATCCTTAATGCTATGATTTTAGAAACATTGTCATTAAAGTTAGAAACAAGATAAAGTTCATCATTTTCTAGACCTCTTATTTAATACTGTATAAAGGTGTTAGATAATAAAATAGGAGCAACAGCCAACCCACTTTCAAAGGGCATTTCTAGGATCCAGAATGGTCTATAAATATCATGTTCTACTAAAAGAAGGAATTCTTAGAGAAATAGCCAATTCAATATAAATTAAGAAATGTACAGAATAAGTTTAGAATATCTTGTCATGTCTGAAAGCTAGTAAGCTGTAAAAAACAAACAAACAAAAAACTATTAAGATTGTGATTAAAAAAAGTCAATTTGAAGGAGCTCACACTAGCTAAAACTAGGATAATTTGTTTATTAAAAGGATAATAACAATGAGAGTAAGAATAGTTAGCAACCGATAATGAAGAAATTCCCTTAAGAAAAATGGGATTATAAACCCATTCATTAAAGCTTTTCCATATGCCCCTCACCTGAATAAGCTACAATGAGATGATTATTACAGATAAATATGCAGAACAATAGTATATAAAGTTCAGTGACGCAGTGATCAGATGTTCTTACTGGATCATTTTTTTAAATGAAGTTGCCATAGTTATCAGAACTCTATAACAACCATGTTGCTGTTGCTGTTTATTTGCCAAAGTTTATATAACTCTTTGCAACCCCATGGACTGCAGCCTGCCAGAATCCTCTGTTCAAGGGATTTCCCAGGCAAGAATGTGGGAGTGGGTTGCTATTTCCTTCTCCAGGGGATCTTCCCAACTCAGGGATCTAACTCGTATCTCCTGCTTGGCAGGTGAATTCTTTACCACTGAGCCACTTCAGTTCAGTTCAGTTCAGTCGCTCAGTCGTGTTCGACTCTTTTCGACCCCATGAATCATAGCTCACCAGGCCTTCCTGTCCATCACCAACTCCCGGAGTTCACTCAAACTCAAGTCCATCGAGTCGGTGACGCCATCCAGCCATCTCATCCTCTGTCATCCTCTTTTCCTCCTTCCTTCAGTGCCTCACAGCATCAGAGTCTTTTTCAGTGAGTCAAGTCTTCGCATGAGGTGGCCAAAGTACTGGAGTTTCAGCTTTAGCATCCCACTTGGGAAGCCCCAAAACAACCATAGACAGTCTAAACTGTAATTTTGGTAAATAACTTAGAGAACATCTATATAGCCAAATCTTTTACCTGGAAGTGTGGCAAAACTAATTAAAGAAAACAAAACAAAACAAACAAACAAACAAAAATGAGAATTTGAGCTCTGGTTCAGTAGTTTCTCCAAATAGAGACACAGGGTCTTGTGCAAGGCTGTCAGAGATAGAAAAGTAGTATATGCTCCTTCTCTCCAAGTTATTTATGATCTAGTAGCAAATACAGGTATATAAAAGATATATATATATATATATGATTATATATAAAAGATAAATTAAAAAAAAGATAAACCACAGCAAGTTAGATGTCCTTAAAAATTACGGTAATAAGAAAGTGTTATATCTGGGGTGGCTCAGTCTGAAAACATTCTGGATTTGTTTTGTAATAGATAATAGGATAAGCAAGATATAGGTGAAAATTGTATAGTTGACTCAGAAAAAAATAATCAGTGTTCAAAAAGTACTGTGAACTGAGATTAGACAATTGTTAAATGTGAAATGAAACATCACAGTTGAAGTATCACTTAAATAAGGATGCAATATATTTTGCTAAAATAAGCCACCCTACTTTTTATTTACTCTCATTAAGTAAATATTTATTTTTATTGATTTACTTTGCTGTGCCAGGTCTTAGTTGCAGCATGTAGGATCTCCCGTATTCACTGCAATGTTGAGGATCTTTTAGCTGCACCATGCAAAATCTTGGTTATGGCATGTGGGATCTAGTTCCCTGGTGAAGAATTAAACTCAAGACCCCTGCATTGGGAGTTCAGAATCTCAGCACTGGATCACCACGGAAATTTCCATTCCTCCCATTAAAGATATCTTTCTAACTTTGAGTTTCACCTTGATCATGTGAATTGCTTTGGCCAATAAAACATCATTAAATATTATACAAACAGAGGTTTTAAAAGTATTCACAGAATGGGTCATGCCCTGTTTTACTAATGGAAACTCTTCTGTATTTACTGTGAATTAGCTCAGGTGGAAAAAAATAGGTTGGGTTTCATTACAATCTATTAAACAAAAAATTAAATGTACTTCAAATGATTCCATCAAGAAAGTGAAAATGCAACTCATAGAATGGGAGATAATATGGGAGAAGATATTTGCAAATCATATCTCTTATAACCTAATAAAAGACAAATAATAGGAGTTTGAGTAAACTCTGAGAGTTGGTGATGGACAGGAAGGCCTGACATGGGTCCATGGGGTCACAAAGAGTCAGATACAACTGAGCAACTGAACTGAACTGAATAGAATTTTAAAATTGGCAAAGGATATGAGTTGGCATTCCTCGAAAGAATACATACAAATGATCAATATATAGGAGAAAAGATGTTCAACATCAGTAATCATTTGGATAATGCAAATCAAAACCACAATGAGATTCCACTTCACAACCAATAGAATTGCTGTAACAAAGAAGATGTTGAAGCTGAAACTCCAATACTTTAGCCACCTGATGGGAAGAGCTGACTCATTGGAAAAGACTCTGAGGCTGGGAAAGATTGAGGGCAGGAGAAGAAGGAGAAAACAGAGGATGAGATGGTTGGATGGCATCACTGACTCAATGGACATGGCTATGGGTATTCTCCAGGAGTTGCTGATGGACAGGGAGGCCTGACGTGCTGAGGTTCATGGGGTTGAAAAGAGTCGAACACGACTGAGCAACTGAACTGAACTGAATTGTCCAAAGAAGACAATTGTAGACAATGATGTGGAAAAATAGGAACTTTTCACACACTGCTAGAGGGAATATAAAATGGTGTAGACACTTTGGAAAACAGTCTGGCAGTTTTTCAAAAGCTTAAGTACAGATTCATCATATGCCTAGCAATAATATTGGAGCTCAGTGATAAAGAATCTGCCTGCCAATGCAGGAGCCACAGGTTCAATCCATGGGTGAGGAAGATCCTCTGGAGAAACAAACGGCAACTCACTCCAGTACTCTTGATGGGAAATATCAAGGAGAAAAGAGCCTGATGGGTTACAGTCCATGGGGTTGCAAAAGAGTGGGACACACCTTAAAGACTCAACAACAATAATGATTCTATTCAAAGTTATATACGTGAGAGATGAAAACATATGTCCACATGAAAACTTGTACATGAATGTTCATGATATTCATACAATGAAAACAACCCAAATATCTATCAACTAATGAATGAATAATCAAATATGGTTCCAAACTGGGAAAGAAGTACATCAAGGCTGTATATTGTCACCCTGATTATTTAACTTATATGCAGAGTACATCATGTGAAATGCTGGACTGGATGAAGCACAAGCTAGAATCAAGATTGCCGGGAGAAATATCCATAACGTCAGATATGCAGATAGCACCACCCTTATGGTAGAAAGTGAAGAGGAACTAAAGAACTTCTTAGTGAAAGTGAAAGAAGAGAGCATTTCATTTACAAAGGAGTGAAAATCACTCAGTTGTGTTCAACTCTTTGAGACCCCATGACCTATACAGTCCATATAATTCCCCAGGCCAGAATACTGGAGTGGGTAGCTTTTCCTTTCTCCAGGGGAATCTTCTCAACCCAGGAATCAATCCCAGGTCTCCCACATTACAAGGCAGATTCTTTGAGCCATAAGGGAAGCCCAAGAAACTGGAGTGGGTAGTCTATCCCTTCTCCAGGGGATCTTCCCAACCCAGGAATCGAACCAGGGTCTCCTGCATTGCAGGAGGATTCTTTACTAACTGAGCTATGAAGGAAGCCCTCGAAAGTCAAAGAGGAGAGTAAAAAGCTGGCTTAAAAATCACCATTCAAAAAATGAAGATCATGGCATCTGGTCCCATCACTTCCTGGCAAATAGAGGGGGAAACAGTGGAAACAGTGACAGACTTTATTTTCTTGGGCTCCAAAATCACTGCAGATGCTGATTTCAGTCATAAAATTAAAAGACACTTGCTCCTGGGAAGAAAAGCTATGACAAACCTAGACAGCACATTAAAAAGCAGAGACATTACTTTGCTGACAAAGGTCCATCTAGTCAAAGCTATGGTTTTCCAGTAGTCATGTATGGATGTGAGAGTTGGACTATAAAGAACGCTGAGCATTGAAAAAATGATGCTTTTGAACTGTGGTGTTGGAGAAGACTCTTGTTAGTTCCTTGGACTGCAAGGAGATAAAACCAATCAATCCTAACAGAAATCAATCTTGAATATTCATTGGAAGGCTCCAATATTTTGACCACCTGATGTTAAGAACTGACTTATTGGAAAGATCCTGATGCTGGGAAAGATTAAAGGCAGGATGAGAAGGGGATGATAGAGGATGAGATGATTGGATGGCATCACCAACATGATGGACATGAGTATGAGCAAGCTCTGGGAGTTGGTGATGGACAGGGAAGCCTGGTGTGCAGATTTCCATAAGGTTGCAAAGAGTCGGACATGACTCAGAGACTGAAGTGAACTGATGTCCATAAATGAAATATTATTCAGCAATAAAAATCAATGGAATACTTCTACATGCTACAACTCATAAAAATCTTACTTAAAAACATTATATTAAGGGGATGAAGCCAGCCACAAAAGTCCACACATAATTATTCCATTTATATTGAATCTACAATTGGCAAATCCATAGAGACAGAGGGAATTAATGGGTCCTTTAGGCTAGGGTAAGTGGGGATGATTGTAAGAAGATAGTTCAAGTTTATAGTGTTATTTGAAGGATAATGATATTCTAAAATTGATTGTGATTATTGTTGCACAACTCTGTGAATATACTAAAAGTCATTAAATCATACACTTAAATGGGTAAGTTGTGTTATGTGTGAATCATATCTTGATAAAACTGTTACCAAAACATCAAATTGAAGAACATAAAATCATATCAGAAAAAGTTGAAAAGTGTCATGTTTTTAGAAAAGAAGTAAATACTATGAAAGTAAATACTGTGAAAATATTCTGACAAAAATAATTTATGAATTTAATGCAGTTTCATTTAGAAGGCAAATGTTTGGGGCTGGAATTTTTTTAATTGGTTTAAAATTATTTAAATGATTATATAAAATAATATATGTGTGAGCATCAAAGGTTTGTTTAGTCAAAGCTAAGATTTTTCCAGTAGTCATGTATAGATTCCTTGGGCTTCCCTGACGGCTCAGATGGTAAAGAATTTGCCTCCAATGAAGGATGCCAGTATTCCATCCCTGGATCAGGAAAATCCCCTGGAAAAGGAAATGGCATCCCACTCTACTGGAGAATTCCATGAACAGAGGAGCCTGGCAGACTACTTCTGCCTGCAGTGTAGGACCCTGGTTTGATTCCTGTGCTGGGAAGATCTCCTGGAGAAGGGATAGGCTACACACTGTAGTATTCATGGGCTTCCCTTGTGCCTCAGAGAGTGAAGAATCCACCTGCAATGTGGGAGACCTGTGTTCAATCCCAGGTTGGGATGATCCCTTGGAGGAGGGCATGGCAACCCAAGCCAGTACTGTGTCCTGGAGAATCCCCATGGACAGAGGAGCCTGGTGAGCTACAGTGCATGTGGTCACAAAGAGTTGGACATGACTGAGTGACTAAGCATGCAGATGTGAGCACTGGACCATAAAGAAGGTTGAGCACTGAAGAATTGATGATTTTTGAACTGTGGTACTGAAGAAGACTTTTGAGAGTCCTTTGGACTGTAAGGAGATCAAACCAGTCAATCCTAAAGGAAGTAAAGACATTACTTTGTCAACAAATATCTGTCTAGTCAAGACTGGCTTTTCCAGTTGTCATGCATGGATGTGGGAGTTGGACTTTAAAAAAAGCTGAGTGCAGAAGAATTGATGCTTCGGAACTGTGGTGTTGAGAGAAGACTCTTGAGTCCCTTGGACTGTAAGGAGATCCAACCATTTCATCCTAAAGGAGATCAGTCTTGGGTGTTCATTGGAGGACTGATGCTGAAGCTGAAACTCCAATACTTTGGCCACTTCGTGTGAAGAGTTGACTCACTGTAAAAGACTCTGATGCTGCGAGGCACTAGGGGCAGGAGGAGAATGGGATGACAGAAGATGAAATGGTTGGATGGCATCACGACTCAATGGACATGAGTTTGGATAAACTCCGGGAGTTGGTGATGGACAGGGAGGCCTGGTGTGCTGTGGTTAATGGGGTTGCAAAGAGTTGGACACGACTGAGTGAATGAACTGAACTGAAAGGAAGTAAAACCTGAATATTCATTTGGAAGACTGTTGCTGAATCTGAAGTTCCAAAACTTTGTCCACCTGATGTGAAGAGCTGTTGGAAAATACCCTGATGCTGGGAAATATTGAGGGCATGAGGAGAAGGGGGCGACAGAGGATGAGATGGTAGGATAGTATCACAGACTCAATGAATAAGAGTTTCAGAAAACTCTGAGAGACAGTGAAGGACAGGGAAGCATGGCATGCTGCAGATCATATGGTCACAATGAGTCAGATATGACTTAGCAACTGAACAAAAATATCTAAAACAGTAACAAAAAATGCAAATAACGAGGACAAACTTCACCAGCTATTAGAATGTATCATAAAGCCACTGTCATCAAAATGGTATGTATTGTTTTAAAAATAGACAAATAGTTTATTTAAATATAATAAAGGTATTTGATATATCAAACAAGGTTTACAGAAAGTGAAAGTTGTCATCCATCTATTTTATACCCTATTAAGTTTTCATTCAGGTGTGAAGATATCCAAAATGACTTATTGAAAATACAAATATTGTTTATCCCATGTACTCTTTGTGAAAAAATATGGGACATTTTAATCTTATTGAAAAGCAATAAAAAAACACATACGAGGATATTTGAATATAAAGCAATTGGAGTGAATTAAAAAAAAAAAAAGAAAAACTTCTAGAGACTTTCAATCTCTAGTTCTACATGTAAGGAACTTGGAAGTTGACACTCCACACTAACAAGTAAAACATTGAACAGATTGAAAAATGAACAACTCTTATTAGATTTAGAAGACTAGGAAGAACACAGGACAAATTGCTGCCTCCTAAATTGAAGAAACAGTTAAGTAAATACAAGAAGTCAGAGCTTTCCAGAGAAGAGACTCATGAGCAGAAGCCAATTAGGGAACCGGTGTTGGAATAGTAAAAACTGTACAGTAATTGATGAATTGCAATTCCAGCACACTTTAACCATCCTGTCCCACCTAAGTGGGGAGAAAAACAGTGCTATAGGATGTTAGCCCCCAACCACCACACACACCTTACTGCCACACTATGATTAGGTAACAGTCTTTTAATGAGTCTGTGCCTGTGGACTATGAACTTCATAATCTTTCTGTGTAACATAGAAAACGTTAACTTCATTATTCCAGTTTCTCTGGTCAAAATGCTTGGGGTCAGTATTTCCTTTTTTTTTTTTTTCTGTCTTATATACAACATTCCATTAATCCACTCTATATTTGTAATAATCTAACCACTCTCACCATCTCCAAATGCTACCTTGTCCAAACCACCATTAGCTCTCACTTAAATTTTAATAGCCTCTAAATCTTTTCCCTGCATCCATACTTGCCCATTCACCATGGAAACAGACATAATTATCTTTAAAAATGTATATCAGTCACTTTTCTGTCTTTCAGAATAAAAGTTAATTCCTCATAGTTGCTTACGAGTCCCTAGAAAGATGTGGCCTTCAGCTGCTTCTCTGATCTCATTTGCTATTGCTTTTCAGTCTCAGTCACTCCACTCCAGCCACACTTCTGAAGTCCTATTTATAGCAGTTCCTCTTACCTAATTCATCATTTCCAGTTACTAAGAAAAAATTAAAACACATAAATGCATACAAGGCTAAAAACAACATGAACAGACAGTAAGCATCAGAACCAGATATGGCAAGGATGTTGGACTGTCAAACTAGGTATTTACATTTATAAAGGAAAATGCTATAGTATATATAATGTTATGGTAGTTATATCTGAATATGGAATTAAAGATGATTTTTGTGTGCGTGTCTATACTTTGAATTTGTATTCAACATATATATTTGTTTTCTATTGAAGCCATAACAAATTGCCATGAATGTACTGGCTTAAAAGAACACAAATTATTACCTTATACTTCTGTGGATTCACAAATCTAACATGGGTCTCACTGAACTAAAATCAAGCTGTCAGCAAGGTTAAATTCCTTTCTTGGAGGTTCTAGGACAATTCACTTTCAGCTTCTAAAGATCACCTACATCTTTTGGCTTGTGTCTTCTTTCCTCCATTTTAAACCATTAATGTAAAATCTCTCTGACACATTGATACAAATCTCTCTTTGACCACAGCTGGGGGACATTCTTTTTTGTTTAGCCTCTTTTGATAAGGTGGGCCCACCTCCATAACCTGGAATAATCTCTTTTCCTCAATATCCTTAATCTTAATCATACTTGTATAGTTCCTTTTAGTAGGCAGGTGGCATATTAACAAGTTCTGGGAATTAAGACATGGACATATTTGTTGTTGTTCAGTCCCTCAGTCATGTCTGACTCTTTGCAACCCCATGGACTGAAGCACACTAGGCTTCCCTGCCCTTCACTATCTCCTGAGTTTGCTCAAATTCATGCCCATTGAGTTGGTGATGACTTCCTACCACGTCATACCCTGTTGCCCTCTTTACCTTGTGCCCTCAATCTTTCCCAGCATCCGAATCTTTTCCAGTGAGTCAGCTCTTTGAATCAAATGGTCAAAGTATTGGTGCTTCAGCTTCTGCATCAGTCCTTCCAGTGAATATTCAGAAGTGATTTCCTTTAGGATTGACTGGTCTGATCTCCTCATTGTCCAAGGGACTCTCAAGAGTCTTCTAGAACACTTCAAAAGTATCAGTTCTTTGGCACTCAGCCTTCTTTATGGTCCAACTCTCACATCCATACATGACTACTGGAAAAACCAAAGCTTTGACTAGATGGACGTTTGTTGACAAAGTGATTTCTCTGCTTTTAGTAAGTTTGTAATGGCTTTTGTGGGGGGACTCTTATTCTTTTACTACAACAAATCATCATTTGTGGAAGAAATATGTGTATGGATAATAGTTAAAATATTCTTACCCTCATAAACCATCAATAATCATTTTAGTCAACTTACCTCTAAGCTCTGAACATGTATGCTAGCTTTTATTTTTCCAATTAATACTATAATATATGCACATGAATTCCTTAAAAAATTCATTTGTTAGTATCAGGCCCCATGTTTGACATTGGAGATATAAACTATAACTTTATTTATATTATATTATAAATATTTAGGTATGGTTTTCAAAGCACAATATTGGCATACCAAAATTTATTTAATATTACACTAATAGTAAACCTTAAAATTATAATTACATTATAATTGACATATAAATTTATATTTATTTTGTTTTTTTTTCTGATTATCTACCCAAAACATTTTTCTAGAATAAGATAAACCGTAACAAAGCATATAAGCATTTTAAAACATAAAATTTTAATATTACAAGAGGTTTTTGGTATATTTATTTGACAATATATGTAATCATGAGGGTAACAGAGGTTGCCATTGTTGATGGCATCACTGATGTAATGGACATGAATTTGGGCAAACTTTGGGAGATGAGGAGGGACAGGGAGGCCTGGCATGCTGCAATCCATGGGGTTGCAAAGAGTCAGACATGAGTGCATGACTGAACAACAAAATATCATCATAGCAATACAGAGTACTAGGTATTTTATCTGTATATGTTTATAAAAATATAATGCTCATCATTCTGCAACCTTTCCTTTACAATTGGCAGTATCCCTTAAAGAACCTCCTAATCGCAGTGCATGTAAATATGAATAATTCAATACAGTAGATATGCCATATTTAAATTAGAGATTATTATTATTATTATTTAATTTTTAATTTGTTTTCTATTATAGACTGTTGTTTTAAATTGATCACTTACTTTCCCCACAGGTAATCCCAATTTAAATTTCCTTCAAAGAAGGTCAGCTGTGCAGGCAACAGTGTTGGCAGTGGCAGGTGGGAAATGAAAGGCTACTTGGTCTCCATCTTTGGCACCAAGAAAGACAAAGTCAACTGTTCATTTTATTTATTTATTAGAGTACATCCTCATGGAAAAGATGCGCTCAGTCATGCAATAAATTTACCAGACCACTCTCTGCTTGAACATGTACCATAATCTTCAAAGCTCTTCATTGCCTACTGACAGTTTGTGTTGTGCTATGAGTGCTGTCAAAAGGTAAGTACATTATGATGGATTTTGAGGAGGTTTTAACAGAAACAGAAAAATAGAACTAAGTTGAAGAGAAGAATGTCTGTGATAAACTCGGAAATCACCAATTGTAAATGTGTATGTCAAATTTCATCCAGAAGAATATACAGAAATGGCTGTGATTGACTTGAATAACTATCGGTTTAACATACAGTGCATGCATGCTGAACTTTCCCTGGGACAGAGAAGCCTGCTACCACCAGTATGAAAAGGGAGTGTGTAGTACAGGAGAAGGCTAGGCTTTTGCAACTTCAGGCATTTGAAGCTCATTTCTATATAATTGTGGTGAGAGTTATACTGACACCATCACAAGAAACATAGATGGAGGTCAAGGTCTATGTTTGGGGACTAGATTGCCTACGGAAGGTGGTGAAGAGACCATGAAAGATGTGGGCAAGTCTAAGCCATACCATTTTTACTCTGTGTCTGCTAGAAAGTGTAGCTGATTAAACAAATGGATTCATAATGGTAATGGTTTTTAAACAGCAAAACCAATAAAGATGGATTTCGGAATAAATTTTTAGTGGTATAGTAAAAAAATAAATAATTCTCATCACAAGTTTTGAAGCTGACCATCTCACACAATATTGGCTATTATTTTAATATTGATTTTTAAAATTTAAAACCATATTGAAATTCTATTAATGACATTTACATTTCTTTTACTAGTTATTTATTGTTTGCTAATATTTTTAACCACAATTTTTTTTTTTTTAATATATCAGTAGGATTGTTTGGTTCTGACCCCTAAAATGGAAAAGATTGAGCCTATATATTGGAGATGAATAGTGCTATTTGCTGAGTTGTAAGTAGGAAAGGCAGAGACTAACAGTTTATATTTGTAGTGCATAAAGAGTATGAAATGAATAACTATGAAATTAGAGATAGAATTAGATGAGTAAATTATAAAAGACAGTAACAAGCAGTTCAAAATGACGGAGGAATTGATCTGATGCATTAGAAATGTAATATATAAGCTTAGAAAAGTATGTTGGAGCTATATATTGTGGAGAAACATGGATTTCAGTTTGAAGAGTCTGTTTTTGTTTCTCTGTAAGTAGAAAGAAACTTGTTAGAAACTCCATTAGAGTCATGCTATAGTAAAATTAACCTCCCTACTCCTGAGTTAGTAAAGAAAGATGATGTGGTCAGGAAAACAAATTGAATCTACTTGCTCACAAAAAGTAAAAACAAACCTGAAATGGTAGAAATACAAGACTTGCTAATTCAGCAACTGATCTGATGTGGGAAGGGGGAGTGGGGAGTAACAAGAAAAGGTAAAAAAAAAAAAAGATTATAAAGGTTGATATGAGAGGAATAGAGGTAAAGTCAATAGAATATATTATTAATTTTATTTATTTTTACTTTCATTTAATTTTTTTTTTTTTTTTTTTTACTTTACAATACTGTATTGGTATTGCCATACATTGACATGAATCCACCACAGGTGCACATGAGTTCCCAACTCTGAACCCCCCTCCCACTACCCTCCCCATATCATCTCTCTGGGTCATCCAGTGCACCAGCCCCAAGCATCCTGTATCCTGTATCAAACCTAGACTATAGAATATATTATTAATTTTAACTGAAAACATGAAGCAAAACAAAGTAGTTAAGAACAAAGACCCTAGTGCTAGATTTTCATGTTCAAATCCTTGGCATTCATTGAAACTTACTGTACCTCAGTTTCCTTATCTATAAAATGGGAATGATGATTGTGTTCACCTATGGCTGATTCATGTCAATGTATGGCAAAACAAATACAGTATAGTAATTAAAAAATAAATAAATTTAAAAAAATAAAATAAAATGGGAATGATAGTAAAAATAGTACCTACTCCAAAAGGTTGTTCTCAAAATTTAATGCCTTATTTTATGGAAAGCGCTTAGAACAATCTCTGAAAATTTATCATTATTTACTCAAGATTTCCAGGAGAAATATCAATAACCTCAGATATGCAGATGACACCAGTCTTATGGCAGAAAGTTAAGAAGAACTAAGAAGCCTCTTGATGAAAGTGAAAGAGGAGAGTGAGAAAGTTGGCTCAAAGCTCAACATTCAGAAAACGAAGATCACGGCATCTGGTCCTATTACTTCACAGCAAATAGATGGGGAAACAGTGGAAACAGTGGAAACAGTGTCAGACTTATTTTTCTGGGCTCCAAAATCACTGCAGATGGTGACTGCACCCATGAAATTAAAGACACTTACTCTTTGGAAGGGAAATTTATGACAAACCTAGATAGCATATTCAAAAGCAGAGACATTGCCAACAAAGGTCCGTTTAGTCGAGGCTATGGTTTTTTCAGTAGTCATGTATGGATGTGAGAGTTGGACTGTGAAGAAAGCTGAGCGCCGAAGAATTGATGCTTTTTTTTTTTTCTGAAGTCTCTTTTATTTTTATTTTTTTAATACTTTATTCTACATTACAATACTGTATTTGTTTTTCCAAACATTGACATGAATCAGCCACAGGTGTCCACGATCTCCCAATGCCGAAGCCCTCTCTTACCTCCCACCGCATATCATCTCCCTGAATCATCCTGTGCACCAGCCCCATGCATGCTGTATCCTGTATTGAACATAGACTGGTGTTTCATTTCTTTCAAGATAGTATACATGTTTCAATGCCATTCTCCCTAATCATCCCACCCTCTCCCTCTCCCTCAGAGTGCAAAAGTCCGTTCTATACCTCTGTGTCTCTTTTGTTGTCTCACATAGAGGGTCATCATTACTATCTTTCTAAATTCCATATATATGTGTCAGTATACTGCATTGGTGTTTTTCTTTCTGGCTTACTTCACTCTGTATAATTGGCTCCAATTTCATCCATCTCATTAGAACTGAGTCAAATTTATTCTTTTTAAGGGCTGAGTAGTACTCCATTGTGTATATGTACCACTGCTTTCTTATCCATTCATCTGTTGATGGACATCTAGGTTGCTTCCATGTCCTGGCTATTATAAACAGTGTTGCAATGAACATTGGGGTACATGTGTCTCTTTCAATTCTGGTTTCCTCGGTGTGTATGCCCAGCAGGGGGATTGCTGGGTCATAAGGCAGTTCTATTTGCAATTTTTAAAGGAATCTCGACCCTGTTTTCCATAGTGGCTGTACTAGTTTGCATTCCCACCAGCAGTGTAAGAGTGTTCCCTTTTCTCCACATCCTCTCCAGCATTTATTACTTCTAGACTTTTGGATCGTGGCCATTCTGACTGGTGTGAAATGGTACCTAATTGTGGTCTTGATTTGCATTTCTCTGATAATGAGTGATGTTGAGCATCTTTTCATGTGTTTGTTAGCCATCCGTATGTCTTCTTTGGAGAAATGCCTATTTAGTTCTTTGGCCCATTTTTTGATTGGCTCGTTTATTTTTCTGGAGTTGAGCTGCATAAGTTGCTTGTATATCTTTGAGATTAGTTGTTTGTCAGTTGTTTCATTTGCTATTGTTTTCTCCCCTTCAGAAGGCTGCCTTTTCACCTTGCTTATAGTTTCCTTTGTTGTGCAGAAGCTTTTAATTTTAATTAGATCCCATTTGTTTATTTTTGCTTTTATTTCCAGTATACTGGGAGTTGGATCATAGAGGATCCTGCTGTGATTTATGTCAGAGAGTGTTTTGCCTATGTTCTCCTCTAGGAGTTTTATAGTTTCTGGTCTTACATTTAGATCTTTAATCCATTTTGAGTTTATTTTTGTGTATGGTGTTAGAAAGAGGTCTAGTTTCATTCTTTTACAAGTGGTTGACCAGTTTTCCCAGCACCACTTGTTAAAGAGACTGTCTTTACTCCATTGTATATTCTTGCCTCCTCTGTCAAAGGTAAGGTGTCCATATGTGTGTGGGTTTATCTCAGGGCTTTCTATTTTGTTCCATTGATTTATATTTCTGTCTTTGTGCCAGTACCATACTGTCTTAATGACTGTGGCTTTGTAGTAGAGCCTGAAGTCAGGCAAGTTGTTTCCTCCAGTTCCATTCTTCTTTCTCAAGATTGCTTTGGCTATTCGAGGTTTTTTGTAATTCCATACAAATCTTGAGATTATTTGATCTAGTTCTGTGAAAAATACTGCTGGTAGTTTGATAGGAATTGCATTGAATCTGTAGATTGCTTTGGGTAGTATACTCTTTTTCACTATATTGACTCTTCCGACCCATGAGCATGGTATATTTCTCCATCTATTAGTGTCCTCTTTGATTTTTTTCATCAGTGTTTTATAGTTGATGCTTTTGAACTGTGGTGTTGGAGAAGACTCTTGAGAGTCCCTTGGACTGCAAGGAGATCCAACCAGTCCATTCCAAAGGAGATCAGTCCTCTCTGTTCTTTGGAAGGAATGATGCTAAAGCTGAAACTCCGGTCCTTTGGTCACCTCATGTGAAGAGTTGACTCATTGGAAAGGACTCTGATGCTGGGGGAGGATTGGGGGCAGGAGGAGGAGGTAACGACAGAGGATGATATGGCTAGATGGCATCACTGACTCTATGGACATGAGTTTGGGTGAACTCCGGGAGATGGTGATAGAAAAGGAGGCCTGGCATACTGCAATTCATGGTGTCGCAAAGAGTCGGACATGCGACTGAACTGAACTGAACTAGTGTTAAAACACACACACACACACACACACACACACACAATTCAATTAAGTAAATTTGAAGATCTAGTTGGCTTTATTCAGTAATTCATGCATTGGGCAGCTTCTCATCTAGGAACTATAAAAAGTTCTGAGAACAAAATGGGAAATTTTTATAGGCAGAAGAAAAAGCTATTAACAATTTTTTTTTTAAGTATACTTTTGGCTAAAACATTTTTAGTGAGGGAAAGGAAAGCAATGGATTTACAATGCAAAATACTTCTTCCTCTGGTAGGTGGAGAGGCGCAAGACAAATGACCTTACTAGTTCATGACAGAAAATTCCATACTGTCCCATTAAGATTGCATTTAATCTGCAGTTAGATCAAGTATTAAATCTAGTTTTGGCATCATGGGCTTTAGCACACGTGATGCCATTGGAAGCTCTGTGGTTTTCTTATAACACTATATTAAAAAAAAAGATATGTTAAGTTCTGGATTTGTTAAGTTTATTAATAATCTATCTAAGTATTGAGAGGACTTCCTAGTAGCTCAACTGTTAAAGAATCGGCTTCAAATGCAGCAGACCCCAGTTTGATTCCTAGGTTGGGAAGATCTGCTGACGAAGGGAGAAGCTACCCACTACAGTATTCTGGCTTGGAGAATTCCATGGACTGTATAGTTCATGGGGTCACAAAAAGTTGGACACAAATGAGTGACTTTCACTTTCACTTTCAAATACTGAGAAGCAGTGGAAACTAAAAATTACATCTGAGACTCAAATGATAAGAAGGGCTTGATACACAGATTGTGAGGTCAATTTTATAGGTATAACTGAAACTTTCTGGGGGTAGTGGAATAAACCTAAACAAAGAAAGGGGAAACAAAGTAAGGAATTAGGGTAAATTGTGAAAATATCTAACTTTAAGATATGAGGAACCATGGAAGAGGAGTCAGCTAAAGATACAGGAGAAAATCAGTAAGATTGGTAAGAGAACTAATTGGTTGGTGAACACTTAGAAATACAAGGCAAAAGTTTGACAGGAAATGATTGGTCAACAGTTTGAAAGGCTTCAAAGAGTCTGGACATTTTTTTTTACTTTATATTATGGAGGTTTTAAGAGCTTCTATCTACTTGCAAGAGTCTCTTCTGGAGACCTGATTCAATCATTTTAAATTGGATTCCCTTTTCAATGAATTCCACCGTGAAGATAGTTTTTTTTTTTTTTCCCCTCTACTGAATGTTAGAAAGATATGATCTGTATTTGCTTAGAAAAATGAGAAAGAAATAAAGCTACCCTTGAATTATTTAGATTATAAGAACATGTTGTGATGTACTTGCATGGAAAATGGCTCTCAAGTTAAAAGACATTTCATGCCTCCTCTTGGTCCTGGGGAGTAGATTGTCATTAGAATGTACTTAGAGAGTTACCAGAGTAGATGACAGATGAAAACATAAAAGTGAAGGGGAAAGATTGAAATAAAACTTTTTCCAAAATAAATCAATTAAAAGGTCAGTTCCTTCAGGTCTAACTTTTTGAAAGTCTCCTTCTGTAGTCTGGTATGAACTTGGGAATGGGTTAATTCATGCAAGATATTTAGTGTAGGAAATTCTTAGTATAAACAAGTTCATTAAAATTTCAGGGGCCTTTAACACCTCAGTAACAGTCTGCCCTAAGGGTAACATTTATTGTTTTCAACTGCCAACATCTTGCTTTTATGAGACACATTTATATGCTAAATTGCCTATTATGTTAAGCTGTAAGTTCCCATTTAGCAGCATCAGCAATAAGATCTGACTATAAATGTTTATATTTTATTAGTGCAATACCAGACTTCCTAATAGCTCAAAATTCCTAAAGGCTGAAATTCATTTCATCTCCTTCAGAAGTTGCTTGCCTAAAATAATTTGTTATAAATACTATATTTGCATAGACTTGAAGTTTTCAGGCTTGGATTGTCAGGAAAAGTGGAAAAAATTACTTCATTTGATTTTACACTTAAGCAAATCATAAGTGACACATTTAAGCAATTACATAAAGAAAATAAAAGTACAAGCTAACTAATGACTATTCCTTTCTTAATGATTTCAGAGTAAATCAGCAGGAAACCCCAGGAAATGGATATTGAGTAATGATACACTGTCATAAACATTCTCACATGTAACATCAGGTCGCCAGGCACTTGTATGCTGTGTTAGAGAGTTCACTTGACTCTATTGACCATAATTCAATATTATAAAATATTTAACACAGGACCTTCAAGATGCCAAACCTCAATTTGATGTAGTGAGGAGAAAAAGTATTGGATAAGGGCACAGATTGAAAAGGAAGTGAAAAAAGCCTACTCAGGAAAATACTTTCTTAACTGGTCTTAACTGGTGGAGAACAGAGATTAAAAATATGTTTCATTTGGGAAATTCCATTCCACCCTCCCTTTTCCACCTGTTTTTATAATATTTTTTTCTCCTAGACTTGATATGCATTGGAATCAAAACACAAGGAGAACACTAGGTTTATAAATCAAGTCACATACATTTTAATGGATAATTTTCAGGACTGTATAATTATAAAGGATTTTGTTCCCTTTGAAAACCCATGAATGAGTTTTAGTTTTCTCCTTAGTGTTGAAATAATTTGATGTGTAAGGGAAATTGCATAAAGTAAAACAAATTTGTTGGGTAGTTATCATAGTATATATACTTCCTTGGTGGCTCAATGATAAAGAATTCACCTGCCAATACAGGAGATTCCAGTTCAATCCCTGGGTCAGAAAGATCCCCTGGAGAAGGAAATGACAACCCATTCAAGTATTACTGCCTTGAGAATCCCATGGATGGAGGAGCCTGGTGAGCTACAGTCCATGGGGTTGCAAAGAGTCAGACATGATTGAGTGACTAATACTATTATAGTATGTATCAATACTATGTCTCTTTGTATTAAGCAGATTGGTTACCACTTTAACATGATTTTATCCCTTTTCATTTTGTCACAGCTTCTTTTTTTAAAAAACGATAATTGCTTTACAGAATTTTCTTGCTTTCTGTCAAGTATCGGCATGAATCAGCCATAGATATACATATGTCCCCTCCCTGTTGAACCTCCCTCTCATCTCCCTCCCCATCCCACCCCTAGATTGTTACAGAGCCCCTGTTTGAGTTCCCTGAGTCATACAGAAAATTTCCATTGGCTATCTATTTTATATATGGTATTGTAAGTTTCCCTGTTACTTTCTCCATACCTCTCACCCTCTCCTTCCTCCTCTAGTCGCCGTGTCCATAAGTCTGTTCTCTATGTCTGTTTCTCCATTGCTGCCCTGCTAATAAACTAATCTTTCTAGATTACATATATATGTGTTAGTATACCTTATTTATCTTTGTCTTTCTGACTTACTTCATTCTATAATAGGCTCTAGGTTTGTCCACGTCATTATAACTGACTCAAGTGTGTTCTTTTTTATTCTGTTGTATATATATACCACAGCTTCTTTATCCGTTCATCTGTTGATGGACATCTAGTTTGCTACCATGTTCTATCTATTGTAAATAGCACTGCAATGAACCATTGGGGTACATGTGTCTTTTTCATGTTTGGTTTTCTCAAGGTATATGCCTACTGGTGAGACTGCTGGTTCATTGCTTGTGGTTTTATGCCCATTTTTTTCAAGGAACCTCCATACCTCTTCCATAGTGGCTGTATGAATTTACATTCCCATCAACAATGCAAGAGGGCTCCTTTTATTCCACACCCTCTCTAACATTTATTCTTTGTAGTTTTTTTTTTTTTTTTTTTGATGATGGCCATTCTGATTGGTGTGAGGTGATATCTCATTGTAGTTTTCATTTACATTTCTCTAATAAAGTGATGTTGAGCAACGTTTCATGTGCTTGTTAGCTCACAACTTTTTGATTTAGGTAGGATAAACACTACAGGCACAGTTGCACTTATCTCACATGCTAATAAAGTAGTGCTCAAAATTCTTCAAGCCAGGCTTCAGCAATACGTGAACCGTGAACTCCCTGTTGTTCAAGCTGGTTTTGGAAAAGGCAGAGGAAGCAGAAATCAAATTGTCAACATCTGCTGGATCATGGAAAAATCAAGAGAGTTCCAGAAAAACATTTACTTCTGCTTTATGGACTATGCCAAAGACTTTGACTGTGTGGATCACAATAAACTGTGGAAAATTCTGAAAGAGATGTGAATAGCAGACCACCTGACCTGCCTCTTGAGAAATCTGTATGCAGGTCAGGAAGCAACTGTTAGAACTGGACATGGAACAACAGACTGGTTCCAAATAGGAAAAGGAGTACATCAAGGCTGTATATTGTCACCCTGCTTATTGAACTACATCATGAGAAACGCTGGACTGGAAGAAACACAAGCCAGAATCAAGATTGTTGGGAGAAATATCAATAACTTCAGATATGCAGATGACACCACCCTTATGGTAGAAAGGGAAGAGGAGCTAAAAAGCCTCTTGATGAAAGTGAAAGAGGAGAGTGAAAAAGTTGGCTTAAAGCTCAACATTCAGAAAACAAAGATCATGGCATCCTGTCCCATCACTTCATGGGAAATAATGGGGAAACAGTGGAAACAGTGTTAGACTTTATTTTTGGGGCTCCAAACTGCAGATGGTGACTGTAGCCATGAAATTAGAAGACACTTACTCCTTGGAAGAAATATTATGACCAACCTAGATAGTATATTCAAAAGCAGAGACATTATTTTGCCGACTAAGGTTCGTCTAGTCAAGGCTATGGTTTCTCCAGTAGTCATGTATGGATATGAGAGTTGGACTGTGAAGAAGGCTGAGTGCCAAAGAATTGATGCTTTTGAACTGTGGTGTTGGAGAAGACTCTTGAGAGTCCCTTGGACTGCAAGGAGATCCAACCAGTCCATTCTGAAGGAGATCAGCCCTGGGATTTCTTTGAAAGGAATGATGCTAAAGCTGAAACTCCAGTACTTTGGCCACCTCATGAGAAGAACTGACTCATTGGAAAAGACTCTGATGCTGGGAGGGATTGGGGGCAGGAGGAGAAGGGGACGACCGAGGATGGGATGGCTGGATGGCATCATGGACTTGAAGAACGTGAGTCTGAGTGAACTCTGGGAGATGGTGATGGACAGGGAGGCCTGGCATGCTGTGATTCATGAGGTCACAAAGAGCTGGACACGACTGAGCGACTGAACTGAACTGAACTGAACACTACACCTTGGAGAAGGCAATGGCAACCCTCTCCAGTACTCTTGCCTGGAAAATCCCATGGATGGAAGAGCCTGGTGGGCTACAGTCCATGGGATCGCTAAGAGTCAGACAGGACTGAGCGAATTCACTGTCACTTTTCACTTTCATGCATTCAAGAAGGAAATGGCAACCCACTCCAGTGTTCTTGCCTGGAGAATCCCAGGGACAGGAGAGCCTGGTGGGCTGCTGTCTATGTAGTCGCACAGAGTAGGACATGACTGAAGTGACTTAGCAGCCTTAGTTGCTATATTTGAGCAATGTTGGCACATGGCAGAGAAAGTCTCATCAGTGGGAAGTCTAGGACTTTTGTTAAATATTTTGAAAAGACATGCTCCTTTCTTTCCCCATGATGAGAATAAGAAATTATATAAATCTGGGAACTGCTGTCAGCCATCCAGCTATAAGAGTAGTCAGCCCCAAAGTAAAGCCAACATGTGAGAATGGAAGAGCCAAGACAATTTTAGCAAAATCATGCTACAATCTGCAGGCATTGATCTCAAGTGGCCTTGGACTGCAGTGGCTTGAAGTGTGACTTGGGTTCCCAAGCAGAAATTGAGGTTGGCGAATGGTGATGAGACCACCAAATCCTAGCCCCTAGACCACTGGTCAGGGACAAAGGCCCTGACTCTGGGTTTCTGGAAAAGAATTCCCACAAAGACAGAAATAGAGAAACAAGTAAAGTCTTCATTAAGATAAAAGAGTACATTACTTGTGGATAGTCACACAAGCAGACTTAGAGAGAGAAATTCACACCCTCATGGTAGTTTAAGTCACTTATTCAGGGCATCTTTTCCAGGTATCCTTTAGCTAGTCATTTTGATTTGCCTTTTGCTGAGTCCATGTTTAGTGTATTTCAGGATCCTCCCATGTGTGCACAAGCATCTTTCCGCCAAGATGTATTCCGGAGAAGAGGATTATGGGTAGGCTGACATCACTTACTATAAGGTGATTTGTGTGTGTGTGTGTTAAGTCTCTCAGTCCTATCTGATTCTTTGCAACACCATAGGCTGTATCCCACCAGGCTTCTCTGTCACAGAGTTTTCCAGGCAATGTTACTGGAGTGGATAACCATTCCTTCTCCAGGGGATTATTCTTGACCCAGGGATTGAATTTGCATCTCCTGTGTCTCCTGTATTGGCAGGAAAGTTCTTAACCACTGCACCACCTGGGAAGCCCACTATGAGGTGGTACCTCTTCCCTTTTGGTCTCCAAGAAGCTTTCTATCAGGAAGGTTTTCTTGAATGAAAAATATATGGTATCTTATTTTTTATTTGTATCTTATTTTTATTTGGGCAGAACCCAGCCTCCTCTCTCAGTTGTCCTTCTATTGATATTTTGGGGATTTCTGTTTATAGGGAATGAACTACAATTGCTTTCCCTGGAGAACCCCATCTGTTTCCTGCCTCAGCATCATCCAATACAATGTTAGTTATTCAGTTGTGTTTCATTCTTCGTGACCACATGGACTGTAGCATGCCAAGCTCCTCATTCCATGGGATACTCCAGACAAAAATACTGGAGTGGGTTGCCATTTCCTCCTCCAGGGGATCTTCCCAGGGACTAACCCAGGGATGCCACCAGTGCCACCTGGGAAGCTTCAGTATCATAAATCTTTAAATCTAACCAACCATGCAACCCACCCTCTCTAAACCTGAAAGCAATCAGCCCTCCTGGGCACAAAAGCCTTTCCATGTTCCCTTCCCCACCCTCCCTCCACCCCACCATTTCTTGTTTGTAGAAAAAAAGTATTTCAGTTTTGGAGACTTTACCTGAGTTCCAAAGGGTGGATTCAAACAGTTGCTAAACAAGGAAGGAAGGGAATGCAGAAAGAAACAATACTGTATTAAGGGGCCTGGGTCTAGTTCTTCCTTGGACATGTGCATAACAATTTGATACATACCTTAGTTCTAAAAAAAAAAAAAAAATTAAAGCCCCCATCCAGATGGAGGATAGTAACTTCAGGCTGACACAAGTAAATTAACCACAGACTGATTAGAACCAGAAGGCTGATGATTGAGATTCCTGGATCACCACCTTGTTACTTCACCACCAACAAATCAGAAGAGTGTTACAAACCCTGAAACTCTTCCCTCAAATTTTGCCTATAATAATTTCTTCTTTGAAACCCATCAAGGAGTTCTTCTCTTTAGGGCTCAAGCCACCCATACTTTGTGCATGGTTCTTCAATAAATCTTCCTCTACTCCAAACTCCAATGTTCTGGTTTGTTTAGCCTCATTGAACTTCCGGCACATGAACCTGAATTTGACAACACCCCATATATACCATTGACTTTTTAAGTCATTTTGTATTGAGTTTCTTATAAACTCAATTGAGTTGCTTATAAAAAACCTCTTAATTGATATAAAAGTATCTTTTTAGTGTGTCTGTTTTTGGTTGGTATTAGTATAACAGTATCTTTGTGCCATTTCATGGGAAATATTAGTGGAAAGAAAATAAATATTTTTAAATAAATCCAAACAGAGAGTCAGATTCATCTATAGTAATTACAGAATATTGGAGGACAAGGAATTAATTCAACTTGAAAATTATGAAGTGAATTAGAATCATCTCAGGTTAAAAAACACATTTATTGATTCATACACTCACATAACTGTTAAGACGAGAGACATTCCAAATAATTTATCTGCCAGAAACATGCAATAACAGATACACTAAATAACAGAATCACATGTATTCAGAAACATGCTATGTGAGTATTTTTGTGCTTTTTTTCTTTTTTGTAGTAATAATTAGTCCTATTTCTATTCTGGCATTCAACCCATTTTAATTGTTTCGCCTCCACTGATCTATGAGTTTCTCACTGGTAAAATCGCTCTTCCTTTTCTTCATATTCCTAACAGTGATCATAAAATGTTGCATATAGTAGAAATGTAGATGTGTTTTTGAAAGGTTAAATGAATAAAAGTACTTTGAAAGAGTAATGGGAACATTCAGAAGATTGAGAACTCCCTAAGTGCTAGGTTGGACCTAGAAGGGACCTTGCTCTTCATTATCACTGAGCACTATGCCTACAAAAGAACTGGTTTAAACAACAAATTTTGAGAAGGTTTTATAATAAATACTGAATCTATCTCCGAATGATGCAGGGAACTTAACATCTAAGAATTGTTTTCTATTTTTAAAAGGTAATTCCTTGTTTTGATTTAAAAGAAACATATTTGAGTAACAGAAATAAATTTTCATTAAAAGGCATTTGAGAAATAAGAGAAGAATACTCATAATAACTCACCTACACATAGCCACCAATATCTGGAAAACAGAGTGTACTTGTAATTTTATATGCTGATTTTTTTCACTTCACTTTGAGCAATAAGCGCTATCCCATTTTGCAATCTAATTTACACAACTACATTATTCAATGGTTGAAAACAGTCTGCACAGAAAATGTACAAAACATTTATTTAATGATTTTGTTGTAGTTGAAAACAAACTGCTTTTCATTTGAGATTATATAAGCAATACTGTGATAAACAATCACATGCACATTGTCTTTTGTATATTTTAGATTATTGATTAAGGCCAATAATACCCAAAGTGAAATTATTAGGATGAAAGTTTAAAGATTTTAAGGTTCTCAATATATATTGTTCTAAAATGTTGCTAATAATTTATAATAATGTCAGTAATACATGATTGCACCTGCTTTGCCACATTTCAATAATGCAAATCATCATTTTAAAATGTATGTTAATATAATTGGTAAAAACAGAGATACTGCATTATCATTTCAATTCCTTTTTTTTCTCTTTTGTTGTACAGTTAAACATATTTTAGTATATTTTCCCTTTACTGAATTATCTTTAGCTTTTTTAGCAGATTTTTTTGATGGTCTGGGAATCTCTATTACCATCTGTCGCCTGAGCTAACAGCTCTTACCTAAAACCTTAACCAGAAGATTGCCCTTGAAAGATTGGAGCCAGCTCTAGGAGTCTATACCCTCCACTCAGGTCAGCCCTTAATTAACAGCACAGGCCTGCAAAAGCTTCACTCCCTTGAGTCAAGCAGAGGTGGCATGACTCAGGTGAAATTTCATTCCAGATCATCCCATCACATCAGATTTAAACTTAATTTAAAAGGATATCTTCGTTTAGCTCATTTCTTTCCTTATCCTGTGAAGGAAGTTAATATGGCCACGATAGGGAAGCAAAGTGTGCCAGCAAACGAGACCCTCTGCTCGGGTGGAACATGCCTTGTAAACAGGATGTTCTGCCAAGGAGTCTGGACACAGCCTTGAGTTTAATGGTCTTTTGCAAATGAGGGAACATTCCCTTCCTGTTATAAGGAGGAATAAAGGACTCTGGACAGACTCTGCAGTAAACAGGAATTTCACTCCCTTTGGCTGTATGATAACATTTATGCACATGTGCTGTACTGAGAAGGCTTAGTCATACAATCTGGAATTCTGCCAAGGGGGCTTTATAAAAATAAACCACAGCTTGTTTGAGCAGTTCTTTTCCTCTGGCCTGAGTTGTGTCTTTGTCTGTCTCTTATGTGTGTGTCTTGTCTTTGTGTCATTTCACTCGCAACAATCCTGCTTACCTCACTACCTTAGAGGTAGCCTGAACATGAAATCTTTAGGAAAGAAAAGAAAATAATCTGGCATTTCAGGGTGTACTTTAAAGGCCCCGATCTAAAGTAAATATATTATGCATATGTACAATATGTTTCCTTAATGTATGTTTTGGTGCTTTTTCTTTGTTTTTAGTGTCTATTCCAGAATTTGGAGAATATGAAGATCTGTTTTCACATAATATTATTGTAAGAAAACAGATCAATATGACTCTCTTTACACTCCTACAGTAAAAAGCAGAGTCGTTTCTTTTATATTAGCAATTAATTGCTTTAAATCTCACTTGCCCAAGAACTGAATCTAAAGGGGCTTTCATGATTCCAAACTGTAAACGGAAAGGGAATAACAAAACTTAACAAATACATTAACTGGGATAGATTTTCTTTTTAATCAACTGTCAGAAACTTTCTTAACCAGGTATCATAATGAGATAGAAATTGCTAGGCAGTCATTGTAGGACTCTGAGACCTCAGTCTTGTTTTCAATAACGTATTGATCTATTAACCTAAAACTATATCCTTTGTCCTGAATTCCTGGAATGTGTCCTTGGTCTGATAAATTATCAGTACTCAGATCCATGCAAGGACAGTAATTAACTTCTGTTCCACAGGTCTGAGTGAAAAACAACTGGTGATTATTAATCTTAAACCCATACATCTCGTCCATTTTGAAATGGCCAGGCAGCATGAAAAAGGGTGGCAACTTTATCCAAGGATCAAGAGAAGCCATAAAGATGTTAAGTTAAACATTTTGGCCTTTAAACTGGATTGGTTAGAAATGACATAGTTTAAGGAGAGGAGCCGACCAAAAATATACAGATTAATACTGGTAAGGATTAAGTCTCACCTTTGGGGCACTCTTTACCCCCTCAGGGGCTTCCCTGGTGGCTCAGAGGTTAAAGCATCTGCCTCTAATATGGGAAACCTGGGTTCAATCCCTGGGTAGGGAAGATCCCCTGGAGAAGGAAATGGCAACCCATTCCAATATTCTTGCCTGGAGAATCCCATGGACGGAGGAGCCTGGTGGGCTACAGTCCATGGTGTCACAAAGAGTCAGACATGACTGAGTGACTTAACTTACCCCCTCAGAGCTTTCTACTTTCCTTATCTTTAGTAAAAGGCATTCATATGCTACCAAGCGTATTCTTGAAATTCATTCTTCAGCTCCATATATGAGAATTCAAATTCCCATTTCAATAATGCAAACATGGTTGATATTGAAGATTAAAAAGTTTAAAGACATGTTCATCTATAAGTGATAATATTAACTAATTTTGATTTTAGTTCAAGTTAAAATCCTGACATTTTAAATTTTGTATCATAAAATGTAGTATGGGCTTCTCGGGGCTCATTGGTAAAGAATCTACCTGCCAATGCAGGAGATATGGGTTCGGTCTCTGGATCAGGAGGATACCCTGGAGAAGGAAATGGCAACCCACTCTGTATTCCTGCCTGGAAAATCCTACAGACAGAGAAGTCTGATAGGCTACAGTTCAAGGCGTCACAAAAAGAGTTGAACATGACTTAGAGACTAAACATCAACAATGTGTAGTATGGAATTCAAATTTGAATCACTTAATTAGGTCTGGGGACAATACTTTTATTCTTCTGTTTTGTGAATTTATTCCCTTGTACTATATTCTTTTTCTTCCATTTTTGTAGGTTTACTCAATTTTTTTATTTCTAACTTCTTGAGTCATCTCATTGTCATTAATTTTCAAATTTTCTTTCTTTTTGTAATGTAAAATGTGAAGAAAATAATTCTTTTACATGCTGCATTAGTTGCATTCCATCAGAAATTTTTTTTTATATTTATTCAATATATGTTTCTAATTTGCATTGATATTTCTCTTATGACCTATAAGCTCAGTTCAGCTCAGTCACTCAGTAGTGCCCTACGATTTGTGGCTCCATGGACTGCAGCAAGCCAGGTTTCCCCATCCATCACCAGCTCCTGAAGCTTGCTCAAACTCATGTCCATCAAGTTGGTGATGCCATCCAACCATCTCATCCTCCGTCATTCCCTTCTCCTCCTACATTCAACCTTTTATAGTATCAGAGTCTTTGCCAGTGAGCCAGTTCTTCACATCAGGTGGCCAAAGTATTGTAGTTTTAGCTTCAGCATTAGTCCTTCCAATGAATATTCAGGATTGAGTTCCTTTAGTATTGACTGGTTGGATCTTCTTGTAGCCCAAGGGACTCTCAAGAGTCTCCTCCAACACCACAGTTCAAAAGCATAAATTCTTAGGAGCTCAGCTTTCTTTATAGTCCAAATCTTACATCCATACATGACCTCTGGAAAAACCATTGTTTTGACTAGATGGACCTTTATCAGCAAAGTAATGCCTCTGCTTTTTAATATGCTGTTTAAGTTGGTCATAACTTTCCTTCAAAGGAGTAAGTGTCTCTTAATTTCATGGCTGCAGTCACCATCTGGAGTGATTTTGGAGCCCCCAAAAACAGTCTCTCACTGCTTCCATTGTTTTCCTATCTATTTCCATGAAGTGATGGGACCAGATGCCATGATCTTAGTTTTCTGAATGTTGAGCTTTAAGCTAACTTTTTCACTTTCTTCTTTCACTTTCATCAAGAGGCTTTTTAGTTCTTCATTTTCTGTCATAATGGTGGTGTCATCTGCATATCTGAGATTATTGCTATTTCACTTGGCAATCTTAATTCCAGCTCGTGCTTCATCCAGCCCACTGTTTCTCATGATGTGCTCTGCATAAAAATTAAATAAGCATGGTGACAATATACAGCCTTGATATACTCCCTTTCCTATTTGAAACCAGTCTGTTGTTCCATGCCCATTTCTAACTGTTGCTTCCTGACCTGCATACAGATTTCTCAAGAGGGAGGTTAGGTGGTCTGGTATTCTCATCTCTTTCAGAATTTTCCACAGTTTATTGTGATCCACACAGTCAAAAGCTTTGGCATAGTCAATAAAGCAGAAATAAATATTGTTTTGGAATTCTCTTGCTTTTTCCATGATCCAGCAGATGTTGGTAATTTGATCTCTGGTTCCTCTGCCTTTTCTAAATCCAGTTTGAAGATCTGGAAGTTCATAGTTCATATATTGCTGAAGTCTGGCTTGGAGAATTTTGAGCATTAATTTACCAACATGTGAGATGAGTGCAATTGTTTGAGCATTCTTTGTTATTGCTTTATTTTGGGATTGGAATGAAAACTGAATGATCGACATAAACAGTATATTAAAAAGCAGAGACATTACTTTGCTGATAAAGGTCATCTAGAAAATAGTATTTATCTTACAATCATAGGGAAATTTTGCATTTAGCTTCTTGTTTTAAATTTGTAGCTTAAATTTATTATGGTCCAGAAACATTTCTATAATATTTGAATCTTTGAAAATTATTGAAACTTGCTTTATGATTTGGAATATAGTCAATCTGTATAAATGTCTATAATCAGAAAAAATATATTTAATAGCTGACACATTTATTAACTGAAAAATTATATTTTATTATTATATTTGAAATGATTATATACTTATTTTATATTAGCCATATTGAAATATGATTTTATTATATTATTGTAGTATAATTTTTATTATATTGAAGAAGTTAAGAAAAGGAATGGGATTTACATTCTAACTATGCCATTAACTTGATATACGGCCATTGCAAAGCTGCTTACACACTTTGTGCTTCAGTTTCTATTTCTGAAAAGTGAGAAGAACAATAGCAATTAACTCATAGATATTGGTAAGAATCACCATAGTTACCTGGAAAGTGCTTACATTGACGAATGTCACATGATAAAATGTTATAAATGAATATGAAAAGGAGAGAGGGAAGGTAGGTAGATTGTTCAAGGTTGTGATACATGCAGAGTGAAGTATGCAGACAATAGTCCTTGTAATAGATTGGTCAAAGATTTAGACTTTTTAAATAATGAAAAAGTTCTACGCAGTGTTGAAATACCATGCAGCACGCAGTTCTCATAGGTCTAAATGTAAAATGCACACCCATAATGAAATATAAGAAAATTTGCATGACCTTGAATTCAGTGATGAGTGGTTACATATAACAGCAAAAGTATGATATGAAAAAAAACAAATTAATAAATTAGACTTCACTAAAATTAAAAATTCTGCTTTGAGAAAGAACCTGTTATAGAATAAAAAGCCACAGCCTGAGAAAAGTGAATTGTAAAATGTAGGTCTGATAATGAATTTATATGCAAAATATATAAACAACTCTTAGAACATAACAATACAAAGCAAATAACCCAGTTCAAAATGGTGAGATACCTGAACAGCTCATAAAAGAAGATATATAGATGACAATTAAACACATGAAAAGTTGCTCAACATCATTTTCCATTAGGAAAATATAAAGCAAGTAGATACTGATACACACCGATTAAAATAATTTAATACAAAATATGTGAAAATACCAATTGTTGGCAAGGATGTGGAGCAACAGGAACTTTTACTCATTTCTGGTATGAATGCAAAATAGTACAGCTACTTTAGAAGACAGCTGAGAAATTTTCACAAAGCTAAGCATAGTCATCATGCAATGCAGTAAGCAAAACCTAGGCACATATGCAACTGACATGATCTGTATTTGCTTAGAAAAATGATCAACTGATTTGATAACCAGACTATACCCATGACATATTTGCTCCATCTTGTGTTAGTTGCTCAGTTGTGTCCAACTCTTTGCTTGTGTCCACCAAGCTCTTCTGTCCAGGGAAAGATACTGGAGTGGATTGCCATACCATTCTTCAGGGGATCTTCTCAACCCAGTGATCATACCTGGGTTTCCAGCATTGTGGGCAGATTCTTTACTGTCTGAGCCACAAGAAAGTCCATGCATGTTCCACCTGAGCAGTACTAAGTCTATGGCTAGTGCAGTTTCAAAAACTGACCTCAAGAGAACGAGATTAACATTATTGTCCATAGTAATCTATTTGTTTGTGTGTGCATCAAAATAACTGTAGCTTATTCTGCCTATATACGTAAACAAGCAATTCAAATTGTCAGACCCATGTTGACATCTTCCACTCTGAGAATATAGCACCCTATGTCAGCGTGAAGAAGTTACAGAAGATGAACCTTTGTCCCTAATATAGCAGAAATGAAATAATGTCTGAGAAGTTGGGATTTGTGAGCAAATCATTTGGCCCTTTCCTGTTTGTCTATTTCTGTTACCCTTAAACCTTAATTAAAAATGAGATCACTAGGTAGCTTTTAACGAGACTCCTGACTTTTGTTCTACTGAATGCACACAATGTCTTGCTTAAACTGTTTAGTCCTTTCCTGGATTGGAAAACCTAAGAATGAGAAACTAAGCAGACAGAGAATAACAGACTCTATCTCCAGCTTTCCTCTTAGCAAATTTTCAGGATAACATCCAAAGGAAGATTAGTAGAAGTCAGAAGCTCTGCAAACAATGGAAAAGTGATGGATGAAGAATCTCCCACCTTTATGACGAACTGAGATTGCTTTCCCTTTTTCCCTTAAAAACTCTCATGGCTGAGCAGAAACTTCGGAGTTGGTCTTGAGACATGAGTACACCTTCCCCCTAAATTTCACTTTGCTGAATAAATATCTTTCCTTTCTGCTGACACGTGCCCCTTGATTATTGTATTTTTAGTGGAGAAGGAACCTAACCTCAGTTTAGTAACATATATAGATGCTGCGACCTCAATAAGGTGGAGCAGACCTTCTTCTCAGCTTTAAAATCTGGGCATGGCTTTCTGTTTGGAAAATGAAGGAAAGAGAAGCAAAAGTAGAGTGGCAAAGTCAACATCAGCAAGGTTAGTACCATTATGTACGTGATAAATTACTTCAGTTGTGTCCAACTCTCTGTGATCCCATGGACTCTAGCCTATCAGGCTCCTCTCTCCATGGGATTCTACAGGAAAGAATACTGGAGTGAGTTATCATTCGCTTTCAGGGAATCTTTCCAAACCCAGGGACTGAGCTCGTGTCTCTTGCATTACTTGCATTGGCAGGCAGGTACTTTACTGCTCGAACCACCTTGGAAGCCACTATTGGTGTCATTTGGATAACATGTACTTTTGAATTAATGTGTTAAGAATGGTAGTTTACCTCCCAAATCCCATAAACTCAGTCTAACCATAAGAAAACAGCTGATATGTCCCAATCAAGGGGTATTCTATAAAATATTTGATCAGATCACTTCAGTCACTCAGTCATGAACGACTCATTGTGACTCCATGAATCACAGCATGCCAGGCCTCCCTGTTTATTACCATCACCCGCAGTTCACTTAGGCTCATGTCCATCGAGTCCGTGATGCCATCCAGCCATCTCATCCTTGGCCGTCTGATTCTCCTCCTGCCCGCAATGCGTCCCAGCATCAGAGTCTTTTCCAATGAGTCAACTCTTTGCCTGAGGTGGCCAAAGTACTGGAGTTTCAGCTTTAGCATCATTCCTTCCAAAGAAATCCCAGGGCTGATCTCCTTCAGAATAGACTGGTTGGATCTCCTTGCATTCCAAGGGACTCTCAAGAGTCTTCTCCAACACCACGGTTCAAAAGCATCAATTCTTTGCGCTCAACCTTCTTCACAGTCCAACTCTCACATCCATACATGACCAGAGGATAAACCATAGCCTTGACTAGATGGACCTTAGTCGGAAAAGTAATGTCTCTGCTTTTAAATACGCTTTCTAGGTTGGTCATAACTTTTCTTCCAAAGGGTAAGCGTCTTCTAATTTCATGGCTACAGTCACCATCTGCAGTGATTTTGGAGCCCAGAAAAATAAAGTGTGACATTGTTTCCACTGTTTCCCCAACTATTTCCCATGAAGTGATGGGACCAGATGCCATGATCTTCATTTTCTGAATGTTGAGCTTTAAGCCAACTTTTTCACTCTCCACTTTCACTTTCATAAAGAGGCGTTTTAGTTTCTCTTCACTTTCTGCCATAAGGGTGGTGTCATCTGCATATCTGAGGTTATTGATATGTCTCCCGGCAAACTTAATTCTAGCTTCTGTTTCTTCTAGCCCAGCGTTTCTCATGATGTACTCTGCATATAAGTTAAATAAGCAGGGTGACAATATACAGCCTTGGCATATTCTTGTTCCTATTTGGAACCAGTCTGTTGCTCCATGTTGAGTTCTAACTGTGGCTTCCTGACCTGCATACAGATTTCTCAAGAGGCAGGTCAGGTGGTCTGGTATTCCCATCTCTCTCAGAATTTTCCACAGTTTACACTGATCCACACAGTCAAAGGCTTTGGCATAGTCAGTCAAGCAGAAATAGATGTTTTTCTGAAACTCTCTTGTTTTTTCCATAATCCAGCGGATGTTGGCAATTTGATCTCTGGTTCCTCTGCCTTTTCTAAAACCAGCTTGAACATCAGGAAGTTCACAGTTCACGTATTGCTGAAGCTTGGCTTGGAGAATTTTGAGCATTACTTTACTAGCGTGTGAGATGGGTGTAATTGAGCAGTAGCTTGAGCATTCTTTGGCATTGACTTTCATTGGGAATGGAATGAAAACTGACCTTTTCCAGTCCTGTGGCCACTGCAGAGTTTTCCAAATTTGCTGGCATATCGAGTGCAGCACTTTCACAGCATTATCTTTCAGGATTTGAAATACCTCAACTGAAATTCCATCATCTCCACTAGCTTTGTTCGTAGTGATGCTTTCTAAGGCCGACTTGACTTCACATTCCATGATATCTGGCTCTATATGAGTGATCACACCATTGTGATTATCTGGTCGTGAAGCTCTTTTTGTACAGTTCTTCCATGCATTCTTGCTACCTCTTGTTAATTTCTTCTGCTTCTGTTAGTTCCATACCATTTCTGTCCTTTATCGAGCCCCATATTTGCATGAAATGTTCCCTTGGTATCTCTAATTTTCTTTAAGAGATCTCCAGTCTTTCCCATTCTGTTCTTTTTCTCTACTTCTTTGTACTGATCGCTGAAGAAGGCTTTCTTATCTCTTCTCGCTACTCTTTGGAACTCTGCATTCAGATGCTTATATCTTTCCTTTTCTCCTTTGCTTTTCACTTCTCTTCATTTCACAGCTATTTGTAAGGCTTCCCCAGACAGCCAATTTGCTTTATTTGCATTTCTTTTCCATGAGGATGCTCTTGATCCCTGTCTCCCTTACAATGTCATGAACTTCATTCAATAGTTCATCAGGCACTCTATCATATCTAGGCCCTTAAATCTATTTTTCGCTTCCAATGTATAATCATAAGGGATTTCATTTTGGTCATACTTGAATGGTCTAGCAGTTTTTCCTATTTTCTTCAATTTAAGTCTGAATTTGGTAATAAGGAGTTCATGATCTGAGCCACAGTCAGCTCCTGGTCTTGTTTTTGTCAACTGTATAGAGCTTCTCCATCTTCAGCTGCAAAGAATATAATCAAACTGATTTTGGTGTGGACCATCTGGTGATGTCCATGTGTAGAGTCTTCTCTATTATGTTGGATGATGGTGTTTGCCATGACCTGTGCATTTTCTTGGCAAAACTCTCTTAGTCTTTGCCCTGCTTCATTCTGCATTCCAAGGCCAAATTTGCCTGTTACTCCAGGTGTTTCTTGACTTCCTACTTTTGCATTCCACTCCTCTATAATGAAAAGGACATGTTTTTGGAGTGTTAGTTCTAAAAGACCTTGGAGGTCTTCATAGAACCATTCAACTTCAGCTTCTTTAGCATTACTGGTTGGGGCATAAACTTGGATTACCGTGATACTGAATGGTTTGCCTTGGAAACGAAAAGAGATCATTCTGTCATTTTTGAGATTGCATCCAATTATTGCATTTCAGACTCTTTTGTTGACCATGATGGCTACTCCATTTCTTCTGAGGGATTCCTTCCCACAGTAGTAGATATAATGGTCATCTGAATTAAATTCACCCGTTCCAGTCCATTTTAGTTTGCTGATTCCTAGAATGTTGACGTTCCCTCTTGCCATCTCTTGTTTGACCACTTCCAATTTGCCTTGATTCATGGACCTGGCATTCCAGGTTCCTCTGCAATATTGCTTTTTACAGCATCAGATCTTGCTTCTATCACCAGTCACATGCACAGCTGAGTATTGTTTTTGCTTTGGCTGCATCCCTTCATTCTTTCTGGAGTTCTTTCTCCACTGATCTCCAGTTGCATATTGGACACCTACTGACCTGGGGAGTTCCTCTTTTGGTATCTTATCATTTTGCTTTTTCATACTGTTCATGGGGTTCTCAAGGCAAGAATACTGAAGTGGTTTGCCATTCCTTTCTCCAGTGGACCACATTCTGTCAGTACACCTCAAAACTATCAAAAAAAAAATAAGTCTAAAAATTTGTCATAGCCCAGCAGAGTCTAAGTAGATATGAAAACTAAATAAATAAAAGTGGTACAGGATAGGACTCTAACATAAGAATGACTAAAATTAAAAAAAAAAAGAGAAAAAATTAAAGGAATATATGTGATCTGTAAAATTCCAGATGTTCAGGCTGGTTTTAGAAAAGGCAGAGGAACCAGAGATCAAATTGCAAACATCCGCTGGATTATGGAAAAAGCAAGAGAGTTCCAGAAAAGCGTCTATTTCTGCTTTATTGACTATGCCGAAGCCTTTGACTTTGTGGATCACAATAAACTCTGGAAAATTCTGAAGGAGATGGGAATACCAGACCACCTGACCTGCCCCTTGAGAAACCTATATGCAGGTCAGGAAGCAACAGTTAGAATTGGACATAGAACAACAGACTGGTTCCAAATAGGAAGAGAAGTATGTCAAGGCTGTATATTGTCACCCTGCTTATATAACTTCTATGCAGAGTACATCATGAGAAATGCTGGGCTGGAAGAAACACAAGCTGGAATCAAGATTGCCAGGAGAAATATCAATAAAGATTGGGACATGACTTAGGGGCTGAACTGAACTGATTTTCTCTAGTGAAAGCAGAAGATAAAGCAGAGATAAGACAGATACATATAAGCTAGGAGGAGGTAAAAGATAAGTTCAGAAAAGTTCAAGGAGAAAATAAATTCCATCAAGTATAAACGTGTAGGGAGTTTAGTAAATATTAACAGTTTTTGAAACATTGCAATCCACCCCAAGAAACAATTTCCCATAAAACCATTATTGAAACTCACTTTCTCACAAGGATTTTTTTAATCTATATAAAGCAATGCATAATAGACATAGAAAGAAATCACTTTGAGAGATAATTTATAAATGGAAGTATTTCAGCAGAAGTAGAATCCTGGAGCTAATGAACCCTAAATTCTCTAGGAATTCATTGAACTCTGAGATAGTTTGGGACTTTCATAAGATGTAGATAGGGATTCAATTCTAATTACCTGTTACTGGACAATGAGAACTTAGTCAATATTTGGGTAACAATTGGTTAGGGTATAAGAATATATGAATCAGCAATCTCAGGATATTACTAAACCAGAGGTTACAGGAAGGTTCTTTACCATCTGTGCCACCAGGGAAGCCCACTGGCTACATACATTATGGAAACTAAAATAGAAAAAGGTACATGTACCCCAGTGTTCATTGCAGCATTATTTGCAATAGTTAGGACATGGAAGCAACCTAGCTATCCATTGACAGATGAATGGATAAAGAAGCTGTGATACATATACACAATTGAATATTAGTCATAAAAAGGAATGGATTTGAGTCAGTTCTAATGAGGTGGATGAACCTAGAGCATATTATACAGAGTGAAGTAAGTCAGAAAGAGAAAAACAAATATCATATAGAAAGATGGTACTGATGAAATTATTCATAGGGCAGCAATGGAGACACAGACATAGAGAACAGACTTATGGACATGGGGGCAGAGGGGAGGAAGGAGAGGGCAGGATATATGGAGAGAGTAGCATGGAAACAAACATTACCATGTGTAAAACAGATAGCTAAAAGGGAGTTACTCAATGACTCAGGGAACACAAACTGGGCCTCTGTAACAACTTAAACCTCTAGATAACAACCCATGAACCTCTGATTCATGTTAATGTTTGATAGAAACCAGCACAATACTGTAAAGCAATCATCCCTCAGTTAAAAATAGACTAATTTATATATATATATATGTGTGTGTATGTATATATATATATATATATATATATATGGAAGAATAATTTTTCATACATTTCATTAGATTTAAAGGAGCAGATTATCATTTTATCAATAAAATTAAAATGTATACAGTAAAGTATATTAAATAATGACTGAAAATCTGAGATATTGATTGTTTTTGTTAGTGCTATTGTGAATTTTAGGAGATGATTTAAAATGTTATAAGTATCTGTTACCAACAGGCACTTACTTTGAGGGATATTAACAAGAAAGACCTACAAGACCTTCTAGAACTAACACCCCAAAATATGTTTCTTTCATTATATGGGACTGGAATGCAAAATTAGCAAGTAAAGAAAGACCTAGAGTAACAGGCAAATTTGGCCTTGGAATGCAGAATGAAGCAGGGCAAAGTCTAATAGGGTTTTGCCAAGAAAATGCACTGGTCATAGCAAACACCCTCTTCCAACAACACAAGAGAAGACTCTGCACATGGACATCACCAGATGGTCAACACCAAAATCAGATTGATTATATTCTTTACAGCTGAAGATGGAGATCTATACAGTCAGCAAAAACAAGACTGGGAGCTGACTGTAGCACAGATCATGAACACCTTATTGCCAAATTCAGACTGAAATTGAAGAAAGTAAGGAAAACCACTAGACAATTCAGATATGACCTAAATCAAATCCCTTATGATTATACAGTAGAAGTGAGAAATAGATTTAAGGGACTAGATCTGACAGACAGAGTGCCTGATGAATTACGGATGGAGGTTCATGACACTGTACAGGGGACAGGGATCAAGATCATCTCCAAGAAAAAGAAATGCAAAAAGTAAAATGGCTCTCTGAACAGGCCTTATAAATAGTTGTGAAAAGAAGAGAAATGAAAAGCAAATGACAAAAGGAAAGGTATACCCGTTTGAATGCAGAGTTCCAAAGAATAGCAAGGAGAGGTAAGAAAGCCTTCCTCAGTGATCAGTGCAAAGAAATAGAGGAAAACAATAGAATAGGAAAGACTAGCGATCTCTTCAAGAAAATTCTAGATACCACTGGAACATTTCAAGCAAAGATGGGCTCAATAAAGAACAGAAATGGTATGGACCATCAGTCCTGGGTGTTAATTGGAAGGACTGATGCTGAAACTGAAACTCCAATACTTTGTCCCCTAATCTGAAGAACTGACTCATTTGAAAAGATCGTGATACTGGGAAAGATTGAATGCAGAAGGAGAAGGGAATGACAGTGGATGAGATTATTGGATGGCATCACTGACTCAATAGACATGAGTTTGAGTAACCCCTTGAAGTTGGTGATGGACAGAGAGGCTTGGAATGATACAATCCAAGGGGCCACAAACAGTCGGACATGACTGAGCTACTGAACTGGACTGAACTGAAGGAAAAAGAGGCCACAAAATACCAATTTCTCCAAGGTATATGTGCAAGAACACCTGGAACAATCAATTGTAGCTGGTCCAAATTACAAAGAATTTTCTGAAAATGATGTCAATCAGGATTAATAGTATGACTTCTCAAAGGGAGTGTCATCCCTGGCTGAAAGTTTTGATATATTACCTGAAATTTTTGATATATAGCCCATCCCAGAGGTCCTGTGATATCTGTAGACATGATACTCTTACATTTCAGTAACATATGGCTGAGAAGGAATCACAATAATTTTAATAATTTAATATAAGCAATGGCCAAGACACACCATACGTTTTGTGTAAGCAAGGCCTACTAGTACAGAGGGCCTCTTCCCTCTTGCAGAAGTTCCCTTTCACTGGGATAAAAGATGTATGTGGGAACCTCAGACAGTAGAAATCCATCCTCACAGAGTTCACTGTTCTAAATATAATATGGTGAAAACTGCTCAAAAATAGAAGTTATATATACATGTTTTTGATACTACTTCTCAATAAGATGTGACCAGGTATACACATACATATGCAGTAAAGATTCTGACCATTTTGATGTTTGACTGTGAGAACTTTAAAGCCCAACCACTCCCTATTTTTCTTTCACCAAACCTGAGAAGGTGGATAAGAAAAATCACGCACATTCTCTCCTTTGGTGAGGGAAAGAAGTGTAGACTTCTCTCATTCTAGCCCCATCCGCAAATCACAATCAGAAACAGCTACTTGCCCCTCCCTTCACTCAAGCCATTTTGTCCACATGTGTACCCACTCTACTTTTCACAGAAAGCCTCTCTATGTGAATATTAAGCCTTGTCATATATCCTCTTGGAGTTTCAACATTTGAACCATTTTTTTTTTTTCCTAGATAAAGATTGATCATACACTCTGGCAGGCCAAAATACATTTATATAACTGAAATAGCATTTTCACACATTATGTATACTGATTATGCATGAGACATTTAAATATTTTCTGCTTTACTGTATTCCTATGTATGTCTTCAAAAATGTTACGATCCATTTAATTCATTTAATGTGGCACTATCCGTAGTCCCAAATTTCATCAGTATCCTATGCTAACTTACCCCAGATCACACATATAGAATGATGAAAAAGCTTAAACTACAACTCAGGACTTCTCACTCCCAATCCTATGTATTTTCAGTTACACCATGAGTATTTTGTGTGGTAATAGAAAATATCTTCTGCAAAATGTAAGCCATCTGTCTACAGGAAAAAAGCATCATTCTGATGCTCCTATTAAACATTTTAGTGTTAACATTAACATTCTTTTCATGTTTGGGTATAAGTGAGTCTTCAGTAGCTTAAGTATATTATAGTTAAACATACTACGACATTAGAGGTTTAGAAGGAAAGTGGTTAGCATTTTCCAACTTACCATTTTTAATAACAGCCACTTTGTATGCAGTAGAATGAAATATTGACATGAATTTGCATACTGATTTTTGCTTTCTTTTAAATAAGTGTACACGCTATTTTAGAATTGTTAAGCTGCTCATCAAAGATGGGCTGCTGACATTTAAAATACCAAAGTGTAAGTGCTATTGTAATAGGTTCAATATGTAAACTTGGCATTTTGAATTATACATGCTTTGAGAAAAGCCATAAAACAAATAATTTATAAGTAGAATTATGCTAAAATACAAATTGCTCTGATGTGTATAAATAACAGTGAACAAAGAAAGTTATTTAATTAATCACTATTTTTAAAAGACATTTACCATATTATTATATGTATATTTAAGGAAATATCTTCCTTTTCTTCTTTTTTAAAATTGTTTTAAAATAAAAATTTATTTTATTTTTTCAATTTTTTTTTATTTTTAATTTTTAAAATAAAAAATTTATTTATTTTAATTAGTAGTTAATTACTTTACAATATTGTATTGGTTTTGCCATACATCAACATGAATCCACCACAAGTATACACATGTTCCCATCCTGAAACCCCTCACTCCTCCCTCCCGGTACAATCCCTCTGGGTCATTTCAGTGCACCAGCCCCCAAGCATCCACTATCATGCACTGAACATGGACTGGCAATTTGTTTCATGTATGATATTATACATGTTTCAATGCCATTCTCCCAAATCATCGCACTCTCTCCCTCTCCCACAGAGTCTAAAAGACTGTTCTATACATCTGTGTCTCTTTTGCTCTGTTGCATACAGGGTTATTGTTACCGTCTTTCTAAATTCTATATATATACATTAGTATACTGTATCGATGTTTTTCTTTCTGGCTTACTTCACTCTGTATAATAGGCTCCAGTTTCATCCACCTCATTAGAACTGATTCAAATGTATTCTTTTTAATGGCTGAGTAATACTCCATCGTGCATATATACCACGGCTTTCTTATCCATTCATCTGCTGATGGACATCTAGGTTGCTTCCATGTCCTGGCTATTATAAACAGTGCTGCGATGAACATTGAGGTACATGTGTCTCTTTCAATTCTGGTTTCCTCGGTGTGTATGCCCAGCAGTGGGATTGCTTGGTCATAAGGCAGTTCTATTTCCACTTTTTTAAGGAATCTCCACACTGTTCTCCATATTGGCTGTACTAGTTTGCATTCCCACCCAACAGTGTAAGAGGGTTCCATTTTCTCCACAACCTCTCCAGCATCTTTTGCTTATAGACTTTTAGATCACTGCCATTCTGACTGGTGTGAAATGGTACCTCATGGTGGCTTTGATTTGCATTTCTCTGATAATAAGTGATATGGAGCATCCTTTAAAAATATAATTTTATTTATTTTAATTGGAGGCTAATTCAGTTCAGTTCAGTCACTCAGTCCTGTCCGACTCTTTGCGAGCCCATGAATCACAGGGACGCCAGGCCTCCCTGTTCATCACCATCTCTCGGAGTTCACTCAGACTCACGTTCATTGAGTCAGTGATGTCATTCAGCCATCTCATCCTCGGTCGTCCCCTTCTCCTCCTTCCACCAATCCCTCCCAGCATAAGAGTCTTTTCCAATGAGTCAACTCTTTGTATGAGGTGGCCAAAGTACTGGAGTTTCAGCTTCAGCATCATTCCTTTCAAAGAAATCACAGGGTTGATCTCCTTCAGAATGGACTGGTTGGATCTCTTTGCAGTCCAAGGGACTCTCAAGAGTCTTCTCCAACACCACAGTTCAAAAGCATCAGTTCTTCAGTGCTCAGCCTTCTTCACAGTCCAACTCTTACATTCATACATGACACAGGAAAAACCATAGCGTTGACTAGACGGATCTTAGTTGGCAAAGTAATGTCTCTGCTTTTGAATATGCTATCTAGGTTGGTCATAACCTTTCTTCCAAGAAGTAAGCGTCTTCTAATTTCATGGCTGCAGTCACCATCTGCCATGATTTTGGAGCCCCAAAAAAAAAAAAGTCTGACACTGTTTCCACTGTTTCCCCATCTATTTCCCATGAAGTGATGGGACCAGATGCCATGATCTTTGTTTTCTGAATGTTGAGCTTTAAGCCAACTTTTTCACTTTCCTCTTTCACCTTCATCAAGAGGTCCTTTAGCTCCTCTTCACTTTCTGCCATAAGGGTGGTGTCATCTGCATATCTGAGGTTATTGATATTTCTCCCGGCAATCTTGATTGCAGCCTGTATTTCTTCCAAACAGCATTACTCATGATGTACTCTGCATATAAGTTAAATAAGCAGGGTGACAATATACAGCCTTGACGAACTCCTTTTGCTGTTTGGAACCAGTCTGTTGTTCCATGTCCAGTTCTAACTGTTGCTTTCTGACCTGCATACAGATTTCTCAAGAGGCAGGTCAGGTGGTCTTGTACTCCAATCTCTTTCAGAATTTTCCACAGTTTATTGTGATCCACACAGTCAAAGGCTTTGGCATAGTCAATCAAGCAGAAATAGATGTTTTTCTGAAACTCTCTTGCTTTTTCCATGATCCAGCAGATGTTAGCAATTTGATTTCTGGTTCCTCTGCCTCTTCTTAAACCAGCTTGAACATCAGGGAATTTTCAGTTCACATACTGCTAAATCCTGGCTTGGAGAATTTTGAGCATTATTTTAATAGCATGTGAGATGAGTGCAATTGTGCAGTAGTTTGAGCATTCTTTGGCATTGTCTTTTTTGGAATTGGAATGAAAACTGACTTTTCCAGTCCTGTGGCCACTGCTGACTTTTCCAAATTTGCTGGCATACTGAGTGCAGCACTTTCACAGCTTCATCTTTCAGGATTTGAAACAGCTCCACTGGAATCCATCACCTCCACTAGCTTTGTTCATAATGATGCTCTGTAAGGCCCACTTGACTTCACATTCCAAGATGTCCAGCTCTAGATTAGTGATCACATCATCATGATTATCTGGGTCCTGAAGATCTTTTTGTACAGTTCTTCTGTGTATTCTTGCCACCTCTTCTTAATATCTTCTGCTTCTGTTAGGTCCAGACCATTTCTGTCTTTTATCGAGCCCATCTTTGCATGAAATGTTCCCTTTGTATTTCTAATTTTCTTTAAGAGATCTCTAGTCTTTCCCATTCTGTTGTTTTCCTTTATACCTAAGTAGGCAAAAAATTTGTAGTCAGAAAACTATAAGATACTGATATAAAAAATTAAAGACAACAGAAACAGATGGAAGGACATGCCGTATTCTTGGATTGGAAGAATCAATATTGTGAAAATGACTATCCTACTCAAAGCAATCTACAGATTCAATACAATCCTTATCAAGTTGCTAATAGCATTTTTTTCACAGAATTGAAACAAAAAATTTACAATTTGTGGTTAAAAATAAAAGAACACAAATAGTCAGAGCAACCCTGGGAAAGAAATACAGAACTGGAGAAATCATGTTCCCTGACATTAGACTATACTACAAAACCACAGTCATCAAACCAATATAGTACTGGCACAAAAACTGAAATATATATCAATGGAAAAGGATAAACAGTCCAGAGATAAATCCACACACTTATGATCATTTAATCTATGACTAAGGAGAAAAGAATATTCAGTGAAGAACAAATAGTCTCTTCAATAAGTGTGCTGAAAAAACTGGACAGCTACATGTAAAGCAATGAAATTAGAATACATACTAACTGTACACATAAAAATAACCTCAAAATGGATTAAAAACTAAATGTAAGGCCAGATACTATGAAAGTCTGAAAGGAAAACATAAGCAAGAACACACTCTGACATAACAGGAAAAAAATCTTTTTGATCCACCTAATAGATTAATAAAAAATAAAAACAGAAATTAAAAAAATGGGACCTGAGTGAGTCTGTTAGTTGCTCAGTAATATCTGACTCTTTGCAACCCCATGAATTAAGGCCTGCCAGGCTCCTCTGTCCATAGGATTTCCCAGGCAAGAATACTGGAGTGGGTTGCTCTTCCCTTCTCCAAGGGATCTTCTTGATGCAGGGATCAAACACAGGCCTCTTGCACTGTAGGCAGATTTTTTTACTGTCTAAAGCACTATGCTGTGCTTAGTCACTCAGTCATGTCTGACTTTTTGTGACTCCATGGATTGCCCATCAGACTCCTCTGTCCATGGGGATTCTCGAGGCAAGAATAATAGAGTGGGTTGTTATGCCCTCATCCAAGCTGAAACACTGGAAAAGACATTAAAAAAAAAAAAAAAAAAAACTAAGGAAGATTAATAAAAATAAAAACAAAAATAAACAAATGGGAAACAATGGAAACACTGAGACACTTTAATTTGGTGGGCTCAATAAATCACTGTAGATGGTGACTGCAACCATGAAATTAAAAGACGCTTGCTCCTTTGAAGAAAACTTACGGCAAACCTAGACCACATATTAAAAAGCAGAGACATTACTTTACCAAAAAGGTCCATCTAGTCAAAGCTATGATTTTTCTAGTAATCATCTATGGAGGTGAGAGTTGGACCATAAAGAAAGCTGAGCACCAAAGAAATGATGCTTTTGAACTGTGGTGTTGGAGAAGACTTGAGAGTCTGTTGGACTGCCAGAAGAACAAACCAGTCAATCCTAAAGGAATTCAGCCCTGAATATACTTTGGAAGGACTGATGTTGAAGCTGAAACTACAACATTTTGACCGCCTAATGTGAATAACTGACTCACTGGAAAAGACCTTGATTCTGGGAAAGACTAAAGGCAGGAAGAGAAGGGGACGACAGAGGATGAGATGGTTGCATGGCATTACTAACTTGATGGACATGAGTTTGAGCAAATTCTGAAGTTGGTGATGGGCAGGGAAGCCTGGCGTTCTGCAGTCCATGGAGCCACAAAGAGTTGGACTTGGCTGAGCAAATGAACTGAACTGAAAGTAAACTTAAAATCTTTTGTACAGCCAAAGGAAACTATGAACAAAATGAAAGGTCATCCTCAGGATGGGAGAAAGCATTTGCAAATGAAGCAACTGACAAAGGATTAATCTAGAAAAATATACAAGCAACTCCATATAAAGAAACAACCTAATCAAAAAATGTGTGTAAGATATAAATAAACATTTCTCCAAGGAAGACATACAGATGTCTGAAAAGCACAGATAAAGATACTCAGCAGCACTAATTATTAGAGAAATGCAAATCAAAACTTCAGTGAAGTATCATTGCACATCAGTCAGAATTGCCATCATCAAAAAATGTTCAAACTATAAAGACCCTGATGCTAGGAAAGATTGAAGGCAGGAGGAGAAGAGAACAACAGAGAATGAGATGGTTGCATGGTATCACAAACTCACTGGGCATGAGTTTGAGCAAACTCCCAGGAGTGGTGAAAGATAGAGCAACCTGGCACATTGCAAAGTTTATGGGGTCACAAAGAGTTGGAAGTGACTGAACAACACAGTACAAATGCTGGAGAGAGTGTTGAGGAAAGTGGACCCTCCAACACTTTGGGGGAAATATAAACTGGTACAGCTCTGAATGCACAGTTCCAAAGAATAGCAAGAGATAAGAAATCCTTCTTCAGCAATCAATGCAAAGAAATAAAGGAAAACAACAGAATATGAAAGACTAGAAATCTCTTCAAGAAAATTAGAGATACCAAGGGAACATTTGGAACACAGTTGCACTCATCTCACACGCTAGTAAAGTAATGCTCAAAATTCTCCAAGCCAGGCTTTAGCAATATGTGAACCGTAAACTCCCTGATGTTCAAACTGGTTTTAGAAAAGGCAGGGGATCCAGAGATCAAATTGCCAACATCCACTGGGTCATCGAAAAAGCAAGAGAGTTCTTGAAAAACATCTATTTCTGCTTTATTGACTATACCAAAGCCTTTGACTGTGTGGATCACACTAAATAGTGGAAAATTCTGAAACAGATGGGGATACCAGACCACTTGACCTGCCTTTTGAGAAACCTATATGCAGGTTTGGAAGCAACAGTTAGAACTGGACATGGAACAACATACTGGTTCCAAATAGGAAAAGGAGTATGTCAAGGCTGTATATTGTCACCCTGCTTGTTTAACTTATATGCAGAGAACATTATGAGAAACACTGGGCTGGAAGAAACACAAGCTGGAATCAAGATTGCTGGGAGAAATATCAATAACCTCAGATATGCAGATGACAGAACCGTTATGGCAGAAAGTGAAGAGGAACTAAAGAGTCTCTTGATGAAAGTGAAAGAGGAGAGTGAAAAAATTGGCTTAAAGCTCAAATTCAGAAAACGAGTATCATGGCATCCGGTCCCATCACTTCATGGGAAATAGATGGGAGAACAGTGGAAACAGAGCCAGACATTTTTTGACCTCCAAAATCACTGCAAATGGTGATTGCAGCCATGAAATTAGAAGACTCTTACTCCTTGGAAGAAAAGTTATGACCAACCTAGATAGCATATTCAAAAGCAGAGACATTACTTTGCCAACAAAGGTCCATCTAGTCAAGGCTATGGTTTTTCCTGTGGTCATGTATGGATGTGAGAGTTGCACTATGAAGAAAGCTGAGCACTGAAGAGTTGATGCTTTTGAACTGTGGTGTTGGAGAAGACTCTTGAGAGTCCCTTGGACTGCAAGGAGATCCAACCAGTCCATTCTAAAGGAGATCAGTCCTGGGTGTTATTTGCAAGGAATGATGCTAAAGCTGAAACTCCAATACTTTTGGCACCTCATGCAAAGAGTTAACTCATTGGAAAAGACTCTGATACTGGGAGGGATTGGGGGCAGGAGGAGAAAGGGACGACAGAGGATGAGATGGCTGGATGGCATCACTGACTCAATGGATGTGAGTTTGAGTGAACTCTGGGAGTTGGTGATGGACAGGGAGGCCTGGCATGCTGTAATCCATGGGGTCACAAAGAGTAGGGCACGACTGAGCAACTGAACTGAACTGAACAGCTCTTATGGAGAACCGTATGGAGGGTCTTTAAAAATTAAAAATAGAGCTACCTTATGATCCAGCAATCTAACCCATGGGCATATAGCCAGAGAAAACCATCAGTTGAAAAGACACATCCATCCAATGTTCATTATAGCACTGTTAATTGGTCATGGAAGGAACTTAATTGTCTATTGACAGAGGAATGGATAACAAAGATATGGCATATATACACAGTGGAATATCATTGTTGTTGTTTTAGTCTCCAAGTCATCTCTGACTCTTTTGAAACTTCATGTACTGTAGCTGGCCAGACTCCTCCGTCCATGAATTTTCCCTGGAAAAAATACTGGAGTGGGTTGCCACTTCCTTTTCCAAGGGATCTTCCTGATCCGGAGATCAAACCTGCGTCTCCTGCATTGGCAGGTAGATTATTTACCACTGAGTTACCAGGGATAACCCATTAGAATATTACTAAGCCATAAAAAGAATGAAATAATACCACTTGTAGTAGCATGTATGGACCTAGAGATTGTCATACTGAGTGAAGTAATTCAGACAGAGAATGATAAATATCACATTGCTTATATTTGTAATCTAAGATGATGGCTTCCCAGGTGGCACAGTGTAAAGAATCCACCTGCCAATGCAGGAGACACAAGAGAGGCCATTAACAAATAAAAATATAAAATAAGTTCAGACTATCTCTGCCTCAATTATTTTTAGAAAAGAATCAATACTTGTAGTAATTTAACAAAGAAAGATAAACTTCATATTACTTGATTGAATTAGAAGACAGATAATCAGCAAGGGGACTATAGACTTCAACATTATAAACAACTAATTTGATATAGCTGGCATTTGACATATTTTCCACGTGACATCAACAGAACACGTTCATGGAACATTTACCAAAATATATCATATTAAGGGCCATAAATTAAATGTAAACAAATATAAAAGGCTTCAAGTCATAGAGAGGATCTTTTCTGACTGTGATCAATAGTACATAGAAACATGGATGACTCTCAAGTTATGCTGAGTGAAATAAAAATAAATCTGACAGAAAATAATATATACTATGTAATTTCATTTATGTAAAATTTTGGTAAATTTAAAATAGTCTTTAGTGATAAAAAACAAATGAGTGGTTAGTTGGGGTAGGAGTAGATGAGCAGGGGTAGATGGGAAGGATTTTACAGGGACATGAGGGAAATTGTGAGTGATGTATTAAATATACATTCACTAAGTTGATTGTGGTAATAGTTCACAGGGATATTTACCTGTTGGAATGCCAGATTGTATACTTTAAATATGTACAATTTCTTGTAAATCATTGTGTCACTGCATCTTTTAAAAGCTAGTTTTACAAAGCAAGCTCTGAACCAGCAAATAAATCAAAGTAGATTGCTTCATCAACAGATAGCATATATCTATTCAGTAGGACATTTGGTAACATTAATTGGCAAATTCTTTTAGATATGAAATTGGAGGTAAACTTACGTACCCATCTGGGTAACAGCTTGCCTGGCACATGGAACCTTTCACCAAATGATATTTTATTCTTCCAGTGTAGAAGTAGTATCTCTATCAAATGCTTCAGCTATTGCAGAAATATATTCTAAGGCAGACAGTGGTGGGGCACACAAAACAGGTACCTAGATAATTAGATCCTCATTTGAATAGCAAAGTTGTCTGTGTTATTTGCTGCTGAGTGAGAAAGTAAGTTTCAGATTACATTAGAGGGCTTGACTTTAAAAAAAAAAAAAACATTTATTGTGATTGGGTGCATTTAAAAGAATATCTTATGTGATGCATGTACCTGATCAAAAATCTGGAGAATATATATGAATGTAAGGAAGAAAACTAAATTTACCTATAATCTTAACTCCCATTGATAGCTTCTGTTAATAATCAAAATTATCTTCTTCAAACTTGAGACATTTTACTGAATACTTAAGATTAAAAATACATTTCTGGTCAAATCAGTTCACATCACTTGCACAGAAAATGTGGCAGACCACTATCACACAAGCCAGAGTGACTGGTAAAGTTTCACCAAAGTACATATTCCAAGGAATAATGGCCAAGTGATAATGAAAAAGCAAACAGTTTCATGGTATTTTAAATTAGATTTTGTATGAAGGTTGTACTGTAACCTTTGAGTATTCCTTGACGTCTTTTTAAAACTCATTTAAAACTGACAGTTTAATAGGTTGAACTGGTTACTGGTTTGCTTCTTAGTGAACTTTATAGCATAGCTTACAGCAAAAAAAAAAAAAAAAGTGTATGTTATTTTGATTTTTATAACTCAAGAAGGACTTTACTGTGCTACACAATTTTCTCAATAGAAAGATAAAATGACAGTAACTAAAAACAAACAGAAAATACTTCCTGTAGTTTAATTTTTCAAGACATGAAAGTCAAATCCAATGCTATAGTAAAAGCAAATACATTTTTAAATGGAAGTATGGGTAAACTTAAGTGTGAATTTTAAAAAAATCCATTGTGGAAATATACATTTCTAGATAAAAATGAACGTTTAAAGCAAAAGAGCACTAAACATAGAGTAATTTAAACTAAAAAAGGAATGGTATAATAACTGGTGGATATCTCTCCATCAACTGACATATGCTCTAAATGAAAAATATCTAACTCGATATTTTTTCTCTCCCTCTCTTTCTGTACACACACCCACATCCCACACACACACACACACACACACACACACACACACACAATGGAGGTCTGAAACTTTAATAGAGGAGCCAGATAGAATGGAAGGGTACAGGTAGATCTGAGTGGCACAAAGTTAGACACAGCTGGACATGTGTGCTCAGTCTTTTGACTCTGTGATCCTATGCACTGTAGCTAGTCAGGTTGCTCTATCCATAGGATTTTCTAGGCAACAACACTGGAGTGGGTTGCTATTTCCTCCTCCAGGGGATATTCCTGACTCAGGGATCGAACCCATGTCTCTTACGTCTTCTGCATTGGCAGGCAAGTTCACTATCACTAGCACCACTTAGGAATGGTTTATTTATATTTTTATTTTTTGGTCTTATGTGTCTCCTGGATTCTTAGTTGTTTGTTTTGCCTTGGCTGCCACAAGAGAAACCCAGTTCCTCTTAGGGCCTGTGTAGATACATTGCCTAAGGACAACCAGCCATTAGCCTGGAGTTTCTAGTTCTAGTTGCCCTTTCTGGATTCAGATGAAATGCAATACCACAGGACATAGGATTAGTTTTCCTGAATGGCTTCTGAAGTAGCTGGATGATATAAATCAGAAGTTTAGAAAAATTAATAGGGGTGGACTTATACTAATGGGAAACAGAAATTTGGAAAATATCTGGTAAATAAATCCCTTCTCTCTTTCTCATTCTGATGGACTTAAAGAAGTATAATTTCCTGTACGGGTTGTTGGGCCAATCGGGTGTAATTGTTAGGGAATCTGGTTTACAGTCTTTTGCAAAGTAGTGGCCTATGTAGGAATTAATCACCATGCATTGCTTTTCATCCTTCCTGCCCCTATTTTCATTTTTCCCCTACTCACAGTGTCCTAGTATTAGACCTTCCAAGTAAAATTTTAGCAATTTGTTATTGCCTCAGACTCTGCTTTTTAGGGAACTTAGCCTGAAAAAGTATATATGCCAGTGAATACATATAGTGTTATCACTGATAAAACTGCTGTCCACAGAGATTGTGACAATTACAGTTTCTACAGACAATGTATGAGACTGCTTACTTTTCAAAACCTTAAGAAAATATATGGTCAAAACTTTAAATTGTATTTTTCCATCTTATGTACAAAAAGTAGTATTTCTCATTTGCACCAAGATTATTCATCACATCACAGTTTTAATTTATTTATTATTATTATTTTTAATTCACACATTTATTATGGAACACTCTTAGTTTCATGGTATCATTAGCAATTAATTGAGGTTAAAGCGCCTGCCTGCAATGTAGTAGACCTGGGTTCGATCCCTGGGTCGGGAAGATCCCCTGGAGAAGGAAATGGCAACCCACTCCAGCATTCCTGCCTGGAGAATCCCATGGATGGAGGAGCCTGGTGGGCTACAGTCCATCGGGTCACAAAGAGTCGGACAGGACTGAGTGACTTCACTTTCACTTTTCACTTTCACTAACAGATTATTGCTATCCCAGGAGAAATTTTGAATTAGAGAAAGATTCCATACAGCAATAACCAGGGACATGATACAACTTAAAAAATACAAAGGAAAAGGAAGAAGTTCCCAAAACATAAACCTTGGTTCAGGATTCTTTCTGGTCAGATGATATAAGCTTATGCATCATGGTCCAAGAGAAACAGTCTTAGAAAACTAACCAAAATCTGTGCATTTGTGCATTTGGTTCGATTGATGAATCATTACTGTCTTATTACCAACTGCTGTAGTCAGAGTTGGACTTTGAAGAAAGCTGAGAGCCGAAGAATTGATGCTTTTGAACTGTAATGTTGGAGAAGACTCTTGAGAGTCCCTTGGACTGCAAGGAGATCCAACCCTTCCATTCTAAAAGAGATCAGCCATTGGTGTTCTTCAGAAGGAATGATGCTAAAGCTGAAACTCCAGTACTTTGGACACCTCATGAGAAGAGTTGACTCATTGGAAAAGACTCTGATGCTGAGAGGGATTGGGGGCGGGAGGAGAAGGGGATGACTGAGGATGAGACGGCAGGGTGGCATCACTGACTCGATGGATATGAGTTTGAGTGAACTCTAAGAGATGGTGATGGACAGGGAAGCCTGGCGTGCTGCAATTCATGGGGCCACAAAGAGTTGGACATGACTGAGCAACTGAATTGAACTGAAGTGCCAGAACCTGATCTTGAGCTAAAATCTGCCAAAATTAAGTTTGCTGCTCCTTTCTTTAGCATTTCACACAGATTATTTCTTGTCTCTCTAAAAGTCAAAAAGCTACAGTCTATTTTGAAATGTGTTACATTCCAGGAAAAGGTCAGTCATAAAAATAAAACTTTATCTTCCCTGTGTTCAACATTAAACAATATATTTTCCAGTTATGTGAAACTTCCCTTTAATTTCCAAAACTTCCTTTAATACAAGTCCACAGCCTATCCACATCCACCTTATCCTTTAATACTTGCTGCAATTCCATCTCTATTAAATACCTTTCCTTAACAACATCAGTTCACCATAGGCTCTTATTTTTTATGAGTTAGAGTAAAGGTAATTTTTATTTTTAGTTGGCGCTAAATAATAAATTATCTTCTACTGCTTTGTTTTGCACCCCAATAAGACTATAAGCTTCTTAACAGCAGGAACAAAGAAAGGTAGCATTGTGGCAATAGTCCATTTGCAATGCAGGCAATAAGAAATGCTCATTTTATTTTTTCAAAATTATTTTTTATTGGAATGTAGTTACTTTACAATACTGTGTTCATTTATACTATACAGCAAAATGAGTCAGTCTTATATATACATGTATCTCTGTCCTTTTGAACTTCCATCTCATTCAGGTCACCACAGTGCATGAAGTAGAGTTCATTAATGAAGTGCATTAATGAGGTCAATGATATTGACTTCATTTTACTGTCATTTAAAAGGGGGTGGGAGGAAATGGGATTGACACATATACACCATTAACACTACATATAAAATAGATAACTAATGAGAACATACTGTATAGCGCAGGGAACTCTACTAAGAAATACTTAAGAAATATCAATACTTCAGAAATATCAACAAACTTAGGTACGCAGATGACACCAACCTTAGGTCAGAAAGCAAAGAACTAAGGAGTCTCCTGATGAAAGTGAAAGAGGAGAGTTAAAAGAGTTGGCTAAAAACTCAACATTCAGAAAACTAAGATGATGGCATCCTATCCCATCAGTTCAGTTCAGTTCAGTTCAGCTCAGTTCAGTTCAGTCACTCAGTCGTGTCCAACTCCTTGTGACCCCATGAATCACAGCACGCCAGCTGTCCATGTCCATCACCAACTCCTGGAGTTCACTCAAACTCACGTCCATCGAGTCAGTGATGCCATCTAGCCATCTGATCTTCTGTCGTCCCCTTCTCCTTCTGCCCCCAATCCTTCTCAGCATCAGAGCCTTTTCCAATGAGTCAACTCTTGGCATGAGGTGGCCAAAGTACTGGACTTGCAGCTTTAGCATCATTCCTTCTGAAGAACACCAATGGCTGATCTCTTTTAGAATGGAAGGGTTGGATCTCCTTGCAGACCAAGGGACTCTAAAGAGTCTTCTCCAACACCACAGTTCAAAAGCATCAATTCTTTGGTGCTCAGCTTTCTTCATAGTCCAACTCTCACATCCATACATGACTACTGGAAAAACCATAGCCTGACTAGATGGACCTTTGTTGGCAAAGTAATGTCTCTGCTTTTCTATGCTGTTTAGGTGGGTCATAACTTTCCTTCCCAGGAGTAAGTATCTTTTAATTTCATGGATGCAGTCACCATCTGCAGTGATTTTGGAGCCCCCAAATTAAAGTCTGATACCGTTTCCACTGTTTCCCCATCTATTTCCGATGAAGTGATGGAACCGGATGCCATGATTTTCGTATTCTGAATGTTGAGCTTTAAGCCAACTTTTTCCCTCTCCTCTGTCACTTTCATCAAGAGGCTTTTTAGTTCCTCTTCACTTTCTGCCATAAAGGTGGTTTCATCTGCGTATCTGAGGTTATTGATATTTCTCCCGGCAATCTTGATTCCAGCCTGTGCTTCATCCAGCCCAGCATTTCTCATTATGTACTCTGCATAGAAGTTAAATACCCAGGGTGACAATATACAACATTGATGTCCTCCTTTTCCTGTTTGGAACCAGTCTGTTATTCCATGTCCATTTCTAACTGTTGCTTCTTGACCTGCATACAGGTTTCTCAAGAGACAGGTCAGGTGGTGTGGTATTCCCATTTCTTTAAGAATTTTCCACAGTTCATTGTGATCCACACAATCAAAGGCTTTGGCATCTTCAATAAAATAGAAATATATATTTTTTCTGGAACTCTCTTGCTTTCTCAATGACCCAGTAGATGTTAGCAATTTGATCTCTGGTTCCTCTGCCTTTTCTAAAACCAGCTTAAACATCTGGAAGTTCACGGTTCACATACTGCTAAAGCCAGGCTTGGAGAATTTTGAGCGTTACTTTACTACCGTGTAAGATGAGTGCAATTGTGTGGTAGTGAGCATTCTTTGGCATTGCATTTCTTTGGGATTGGATTGAAAACTGATCTTTTCCAGCCCTGTGGCCACTGCTGAGTTTTCCAAATTTGCTGGCATATTGAGTGCAGCACTTTCACAGCATCATCTTTCAAGATTTGAAATAGCTCACTGTCCCATCACTTTATGGCAAATAGATGGAGAAACAGTGGATATGGTGACAGACTTTATTTTTGATTGGGAGGGCTCCAATATCACTGCAGGTGGTGACTGCAGCCATGAAATTAAAAGGTGCTTACTTCTTGGAAGAAAAGCTATGGCCAACCTAAACAGCACATTAAAAAGCAGAGACATTACTTTACCAACAAAGGTCTGTCTAATTAAAGCTGTAGTTTTTCCAGTAGTGAGAGCTGGAGTCCAAAATGCTGAGCACCAGAGAATTGATGCTTTTGAACTATGGTGTTGGAGAAAACTCTCAAGAGTCCCTTGCACTGCCAGGAGAGCAAGCCAGTCAATCCTAAAGAGATTAGTCCTGAATAATCATTGAAAGGACTGATGCCGAAACTGAAAATCAAATACTTTGGCCACCTGATGCAAACTGACTCATTTGAAAAGACCCTGATGCTGTAAAAGATTAAAGGCAGGAGGAGAAGGGGTTGACAGAGCGTGAGATGTTTGGATGGCATCACTGACTTGATGGACATGACTTGAAGCAAGCTCCAGGAGCTGGTAATATATAGGGAAGCCTGGCGTGCTGCAGTTCATGTGGTAGCAAAGAGTGAGACACGACTATGTGACTGAACTGAACAATGAAGTCAATTATTGATTATTAATGACCTCCCAATTGCTCTGTGCATATCATGTCATATCAATTTTGCTTGTATGCTGAGGCATATATGATTTATATCAGGTCATTGCTCAGGCAGAAGTAGAATGCTGATCCAGCATTTAATAAAATAATGAGTTTTTTGAGTTGATTTATAGTCTTTTTGTTCAATTCCTAGTGAACTTGTGGGATTTATTTTTTTTTAAGTTTCAATAATATTTGAGAGCTTCCCTTCCTCACAAACTACTTAGGATTGCTCAAGCTAACATAATATTGAATAAAAGTTATTATGCTTATTATTTTCATTATAATTATATCTATAATCTATTGAATGCTTTCTCTTCATCTTGTATGTTATTTCTGCAATAATAAAAGAGGTACTATTATTATCCACATACTGAAAATGAGAAAACTAAGGCTCAGAGAGGTTAAATAATATGTTCAAGGCAACATAGTCAGTAAGGATTAAAGCCAGAGTTTGGACCCAAGAAATCTGATGCAGAAGCCTATTGGCCCCTATACTGCTTCTCTTCCATTGCACCTGCTCTTTCACCATCAAATACTACAATTTTTACTTCAAACATGTTTAGTTCATACCAGTATTCTTTATGACCTTACAATTATAAATAAATGTTTACTGTGTCTTTAAAAATTTTAACTTTATAAATATTGTGAACTCTCATATTTTTCAGTTTATGAAATCTTGTGCAACATCCACTCTTGCTTCACTTGTACGTATAATTACAATGATCTTACTATTGAAGCAATCCTGTATTGGTCAGAGTTTGATCACAGAAACTTAACCACACCAGGAAGTGTATATATATATATATATATATATATATATATATATATATATATATAATTATGGCACCCAAGATGGATGTTCTCTTGTTCTCTGTACATCCTGTGCTCTAGCTGTCCCTGCTTCAGATACACCCTACCCTCTTGACTGACTTTCCCCTTTAATCATAGAGCTTAATCAGTAATTACCTATATACTTGTCTCACCCCATCCCTGCCCCAGCTAGTGATTGTTCTAGAATTGTTCCCCTTTGATAGTTTAACAATGGGAAGACCTCTACCTCCAGGAAGGTACTTATCCCAAGGGGCCAAAAGGGGCTAAGAGAGACAAAATCAATCAACAAATCTGACATCGGTTCTCCCTATAAACTCGTAGTCTCCCTATTCTCCCCAAGAGTGAAGGGTACTGCCATGTCCTGCCCACCCCAGGGTAGGGTGTCACTCTGAGACCTAGCTTCAGATATGTAAGCTCCCCCATACATTAAACAAATGATGTTTCTCCTGCTGACTCTGGGCTCTTTCATTGATGTTGAACCTGGGAAAGTAAAGGCCTTGTAGGCCTGTGAGTGCAACTCCCAAATATATGTATTTGACCTTGTGTGTGCATGTGTGCTTTGTCACTCAGCCATGTCCGACTCTAAGCCCATGAACTGTGGCCTGCCAGGTTCCTCTGACCATGGGATTCTCTAGGTAAGAATATTGGAGCAAGTTACCATTTCCTACTCCAAGGGATCTTCCCAACCCAAGGGCCAAACCTGCCTCTCTTGCATCTCTTGCACTGAGATGGGTGGGTTCTATATCACTGAGCCACCTAAGAAGCCCATATTTGACCTTAAGCTTATGCAATTGTGGAACTTTAATAAATAGTCTCTTTAAGTCTGTTTATTTTACATTTAGTGATCTTGAAATCTGCAGGGAGCAGGGAAGGCAGCTGAGGAGGGGATGAATATGAAGTAAGAGAGAGTAAGGGGAGGCTGGAGTCCATGAAAATGAACCTGATCTCATGTTGGTTTCTCAGTTGTTTCCAGTTTCAAAGATGTGGCTATCATGCATATGAATCTGGTATCTGTATTACTGATACTGTTTGTGATGCCAGTTGTCTTGCTGTATCTCACTGTGTGAACTGTTTGTTGAACCCATGATAGACAAGGCATGAGTGGGGAACCTGGAAGAAGAGTCAAGGAGCTGAGGAGTCATAGGAATCACAGACATATTTATTCTCTGCTGGCTGACAGAGCAGCCATAGCAGCAGCCATAGCATAACCTAACACAACACAGCCTCTCTCCTGACTGGCACAACAGCCATAAAAATCGGCATGCTGTATTCTCTCCTCTCATGGCTGACCCAATAGACACAGCCATGATGTAACAGTAAGGCCACCCATTTGTGGGTGGCGCTCATACAGGCATACCACACATAACCCGGGACCAAGTGAGTATATCGTGATGTGCATGTGCAGTGCTATAAATGATCTCAGCTGTTACATAGTCATTATTTACAAGACATGGGGCGAGAGAGCCTGAACACAGTATCTTGGCTAGTTTGTTCTCTGTCCACAGTATCCTTCATCGAGGAACTAAATACTCATCTGGCCCAGTAGTCACAGAACGTTGAGGATCTAGGGGGAGGAAAAATAGCTGAAGGCCTGCTTCTTCCTTTTGCCAAAATGACTAGTCAGTAGATAAGCAACAACATGCGTGAACTGCAACAACACCTGGTACCCCTGCATCAATCTTTTAAACATAAAAACACTTTGGCTGCTACTTTATTTCTACCTTCCAAATCTCACACAAAATGATTTGTGACTCTTGATAACTCTAACCATGCAGGGAAGGAAATTCTGGGACATATGATTCCAACTTAGCTAAGTTGACATAATACTACTCCACTACAAACACTGTTCATAATTTAACAAAGCCAAAAGAAAGTTAAAACCTGGATTCCTGATAGAAATCTTGAGCACACTCTGAGGTCTTCCTGTCTCTGAACCTCTGTCTATGAGAGAGTATTATTTAAGCTGCATTTTCTGTTCTTATTATTGAATGCATCCTGATACACAGTGCATCATATCAGCAGAAACTAACGTTCACTGTCATGTAGTAAGATGTAAGAGAAGTGAACATAGGGAAAGCAAATTTTATGAAAGATAATGGTAAACAGAAGAGAAATTAGGGTAAAGTCCAGAGCATGAAGATTTTTTTTTTTGAAAGTTCTGAAATGTCAGTGGGCATCTTCAGATAGGACTGAATTAAGGATAAGTTAGCTATTTTCTGTTTTGGTTAGAGGTCAGAGCAGGTGGCAGAAAAAATATGTTTTAAATTTAACAATTTAAAATAAAACAATTTAAATTGTTTTCTTCGCACACATTTGTTTCAGAGCAGATATTCTTTGTAGTCTGTTTTTTTTTTTTTAATTTAAAAAATGACCTTCACTAGCTCACATTGTGAAGCAAGGAAAGAAGCACCAAGAAAAAAAAATCATTTATGGATTACTTCTCAGGGAAGAGTAAATACAACACTGGAATTCAGTTTAGTGCAGTGATGAGACACAAACTGAAGTGTTTTATTGAATTAAAGGAAGAACAAGGGACTTTGTTTTTCTCTAAATGTACCAGAGTACAAGAAAATCTTCTTTATTACAAAAACTTGTTTCTAATATCCAGCCTCCCTTTGGGCTTCCAGTGACCTAATTATTCAAATCTGTACAATAGCACATTCTGTGAGATGACATTGGAAAGTACCAAGGAAAATATATGTACCAAATTATATTTGGGGAGTGTAAGCCTAGAGGAACTGTTTGTATAACTTAATTGTATCTTTTGAAACTATATACATTGCATTATTTTATTTCCAATGATCTAAGTATATAAGTACAACATGTTCATTCTAGATACATGGTTATATTTTAAAAAGAATACTCTGATGAAAACTAATCCCACAAATACATAGTTGGTAAGAATTTAAAGTGGCAGAAGAGCTCACTTAAGCTCATTTTCAAAAACTGATGTCAATAGTTCTGTATAAATAGATATTTTGGTTGTTAAAGTGTTTATAAAAGTGGTACTTCTATTCTCATGCATGCATATTATTCTTCGAGGCAAATAAAGAATTTGAGATTCATTGCTTTCCCTAAATTGTTTCACAACAATTTACTCAAAATTAAAAAAATGATGTTAAACCTTTTTCATAAGAAATTACCAGAGTTTGTGTTGTGAATTCACCTCTGGCTAATTATTGCCAGTGATTTTCAAGTCTCATGGATTGGTTGTAAAGTGACAAGCAACACTGAATTGAAGGGTAGTTTGTGTTAGGCAATCATTAATCATGACTCACCGTCTCTAACTGACCTGACTTTTCTTTTTGTTTTTGGATAAGTGGACAATAATATATTTGTTTACTTTTTAAAATTATATAACATCATGAATGAAATAATGCCATTTACAGTAATATGGATGGACCTAGAGATTATCATACTAAGTGAAGTAAATCAGAGAAAGACAAAGATAGTATCATATCACTTACATGTGGAATAAAAAAAAAGATACAGATGAATTTATCTACAAAACAAAAATAAACTCACAGACATAGAAAACAAACTTATGGTTACCAAAGGGAAGGAAGAGAGAATAAAAGTTTGGGATTAACATATACACACTACTATATATAAAATAGATAACCAAAAGAACCTACTGTATAGCACAGGAACTATAATCAATATCTCATTATAAAGGTAAAAATCTGAAAAGAAATATATATATATGTGTATATATATATATCTTGGACAATGCTGGGGTCCAGCCCTGGTGGATCCAGGGAATTCAAAGCATGGATGGCATTGGCAAGGAAAGACTGATTTATTTATTAATATAGAAATATAAGATTAAATTAGGAAGAAATAGTGTAGTAGGAAAATTAAGTGGAGAAAGAAGGCTGAATAACTTGGCTTGTGAGGAAGACCAATCCAATCTCAGGACAAGATATTTGCACCATTCACGTAGGGCCACTGGCATTCATTTGAATATCAGAAAGTGCCCCACCTTGGGCTCTCTCTCTTACGGACCTTAGAAGTCAGGACAAGTAAGTGGACATGGTGAGCTGCCCCTGTCCAGATGAGAATTCAGCCTGAAATTAGAGTGAAGAGGAGAGGGAGGGAGAGGGAGAAAGAGAAAGAGAGAGACACGGGGGAAACCAGTCCAGCAACGAGCTCCAGCCTCTATTGTTCAGAAGGCCTTTTATACTTTTGATAGTACCTGGAGATCAATGGGTAATACAAAGTTATGCAGCATTAGCAGCACAGATTCTTATCAAAACCAGGCTTTTCTCTCTGCATACCTAATTGTATACACAAGTCTTAGGTAATTTACATCATCTTCTGGCCAAAAGGGGCAATTAACATTTTACAGCCTTTTTTCTAATAAGGGCTTGTCAACCAGAAGACTTATTTGTATTGATCTTCCCAAAGTCTGGTGCCACTCTCAGAAAAGCACTAAATACAGTTACATTCTTACACAGCAAAGATACAGCAACATATAACAAGTAAAGGGAGTACAGTGATTTACAACAAAAGAGAAGCAATTAACTCAAAAGTCTAGTGTTGTTAACATCAAAACTACTATATATCTTTTTCTACATCCTGATTACATTGAGTAACATCCTCCCAGGTGCCTAAAAGATAAAGAATATGGAGGTCTGGCAGCAATCCTTGAGTTAACAGTGAAAACTCATCACCAATATGATATTTAACTCTAGAAAAGGTTCTGTATCTTTAAGATGCTTTTAAGCTTTGTGCCTCTTGTGGTTGGAGGCTGTAAGCGATTCACAAGCTGTAAGAGGTCTGAAGAACCTTGTTAGGCAGGCTAGAGAGCTATCAGAGGAGTTTAACTGAAACATCCCTTTCAAATGCAGAAGACTAAAGCACTGATTTGACATTTTCCAGAGAATATCAGAAGAGTGGAAAAGCAGAGTACAGAGGGTGGCAGATTCTTATTTTTTTGGCAGGGTGGATGCTCAGGAAATTCCAGGGGGAACCCCTGAAACCTGATCACGTCCTTGCGTTTTTGTCAGGCTTCCTTCTGCAAGACCTTGTCACGGGTGGGATTCCTCATGCTGGCTCCTGGCAGGAGAAGGCAATGGCAACCCACTCCAGCACTCCCATCTTGAAAATCCCATGGACAGAGGAGCCCAGTAGACTGTAGTCCATGTGGTCATGAATATATACACATGTCTAATTGAATCACTTTATTGTGCACCTGAAGCTAACACAACATGGTGAAACAATTATACTTCAGTTAAAAAAACAAAACAAAACAAAACAAAAGATATAACATTAATAAATTAATATATAGCTGGATAAAATTATATATATATATATAGCCACCTGACTACCAGATCAAGGTATAGAACACCTGGGTACCCCAACAGAATTTTGCATAGCCTTTCCCAAGAGTAACTGTCCCTGAGTAACTGCTATTTTGACCTCTCCCAGAAGATTAGTTTTGTCTGTTTTTGAACGTCATTCAGAAGGAATCAAACAATATGCACTTTTTGGACCAGTTTCTTTCATTGCATATCATGTCTGTGAAATTCATTTACTGTCTTGCATGTAGAAGTAGTTATTTTTTCCTACTGTGTGATATTCAAACTACCACCCAATTGCACTCATCTCACATGCTAGTAAAATAATGCTCAAAATTCTGCAAGCCAGGCTTCAGCAATACATGAACCGTGAACTCCCTGATGTTCAAGCTGGTTTGAGCAAAGGCAGAGGAACCAGAGATCAAATTGCCAACATCCGCTGGATCATGGAAAAAGGAAGAGAGTTCCAGAAAAACATCTATTTCTGCTTTATTGACTATACCAAACCCTTTGACTGTGTGGATCACAATAAAGTGTGGAAAATTCTGAAAGAGATGGGAATACAAGATCACCTGACCTGCCTCTTGAGAAATCTGTATGCAGGTCATGAAGCAAGAGTTGGAATTGGACATGGAACAACAGACTGGTTCCAAATAGGAAAAAGGAGTATATCAAGGCTATATATTGTCACCCTGCTTATTTAACTTATATGCAGAGTACATTATGAGAAATACTGAACTGGAAAAAACACAAGCTGGAATCAAGATTGCCAGGAGAAATTTCAATAACCTCAGATATGTGGATCACACCACCCTTATGGCAGAAGGTGAAGAGGAGCTAAAAAGCTTCTTGATGAAAGTGAAAGAGGAGAGTGAAAAAGGCTTAAAGCTCAACATTCAGAAAGTGAAGATCATGGCATCAGGTCCCATCACTTCATGGGAAAATAGATGGGGAAACAGTGGAAACAGTGTCAGATTTTATTTTGGGGCTCTCCAAAATCACTGCAGATGGTGACTGCAGCCATGAAATTAGAAGAGGCTTACTCCTTGGAAGAAAAGTTGTGACCAACCTGGATAGTATATTCAAAAGCAGAGACATTACTTTGCCGACTAAGGTCCGTCTAGTCAAGGCTGTTGTTTTTCCTGTGGTCATGTATGGATGTGAGAATTGGACTATGAAGAAGGCTGAGCGCCAAAGAATTGATGCTTTTGAACTGTGGTGTTGGAGAAGCCTCTTGAAAGTGCCTTGGACTGCAAGGAGATCCAACCAGTCCATTCTGAAGGAGATCAACCCTGGGATTTCTTTGGAAAGAATGATGCTGAAGCTGAAACTCCAGTCCTTTGGCCACCTCATGAGAAGAGTTGACTCGTTGGAAAAGACTCTGATGCTGGGAGGGATTGAGGGCATGAGGAGAAAGGGACGACCAAGAATGAGATGGTTGGATGGCATCACGGACTCGATGGACATGAGTCTGAGTGAACTCCGAGAGATGGTGATGAACAGGGAGGCCTGGCGTGCTGCGATTCATGGGGTAGCAAAGAGTCAAACACGACTGAGAGACTGAACTGAACTGAACTGATACTCTACTGTATTGAATATATCACAGTTTTCTTATTGATGATACTGGGGTTTCCAGGTTTGGGGGTATTATGAATAAAGCTTCTATGCACATTCTTGTACATGACTGTTGGTGGACATAAATGCTCATTTCAGTTTGGTATATAAACAAGAAATGAAACTGCTGGGTCATGAGTTTTCTTTTATATTTAGCTTGAGCAGATACTGCCAGTTTCCCAGTATCAGGGTATCAAGTTATACTTCTACCAAGAGGGTATAAGAGTTCCAGTTGCTGGACACTCTCACCGAAACATGGTATTGTCAGTATTTTCTTTTTTGACTGCACTGTGGCATGTGGGATTTTAATTCCCCTGGGATCAAACCCAGGCCCCCTGCACTGGACCACTGGGGAGGTTCCATGAGTACTTTTAATTTTAGGTCTATCTGGGGTATACAGTGCAGTGTAATTTATATTCCTTGATAGTTAATGAAGTGAAATGCATTTTCATATAGTTATTGGCCATCTGGATGCAGCCTCATTTGTGAAGTACTTTTCAAATCTTTGGGGATATTTAAAAAATTATGTTATCAATTTGTAAAATTTCTTTATATGTTATAGTTAAGATACATTGGAATAATCTTCTGGTCTGTGGCATGCCTTTTCACTCACATATGGTATTTATTTTGTTTTTTTAATTGAGATATAGTTGATTTACAATGTTAAATACAACAGAATGCCTCAGTTATATATATATAAACATATATATAAACATTCTTTTTCATATTTTTTTCTGTTCACTTAATGGTATTTTTTGATGAGCATTTAAATTTTAATGGAATTAAATTGATTAATCTATTTTATTACAGTTAGTGATTTTCCTTAGTAGATTATATTTTTCAGAGCAGTCAAGTTCAAAGCAAAACTGAGCAGAAAGCAAGGAGATTTCCCATACACTCCTGGCCCTCACACATACACAGACCTCCTCTCCATTACTAACATCCCCTCATCAGAGTGGTACAATGTATCATGCTTTGAATTTGAAATTCTTCTGGTTCATTGTCAGTATAGAGAAAAGCAATTGACTTTTGTCCATAAACCTGTATCCTGCAACCTTGCTATAATCCCTAATTAGTTCCACTGATTTTTCAAAATGTTTTCAATCTTCTACATAGATGACCATGTCATCTGTGAACACAGAGTTTCATTTCTTCCTTATCAATCCCAGGCTCCTGATGTTCCATGTGTGTCTTGTTTAAAAAAATCTTTGTCTATCCCTTGGTCATTAAGATTTGTCTCTATTTTGTTTTTGCTTTTTAGAATGGAAGCTTTTTTTTGCTTTATCATTCACATCTAGGTCTGTGATCCATATCTGACTAAACTTTGCAAATGGAGTGAGGTAGAATTGAGGTTTATTTTTCCCTATGAAAGTACAATTAACCCCAGACCATTTACTGAAAGACTATTGCTTCCCCTCTGAACTGTGGTGGTTCCTTGGTCATCTGTCGCTGGGGACCATATATTTATGTCTGTTGTGGACTCTTATTTCATCGGTCTGTTAATAATCCTTGTGCCAATGCCTTAGCATCTTGGTTGCTATAGCTTTAAAATGAGTTTTGACATCCAGTTTTATTCTTCTGTCTGACCTGACTTTTCAAATTACCTTTAAGCATTACATTTTTGTAGTTTCATAAGGTTAGAAATATATGGAAACTGAGTAAGGAGTAAAGGTGGAGAAGTGGGGGATCAATAGATATGAGTCTTTACTAAACAGTGAAAAATGGTTAGATTTGAACCAACAACCCACATATGATTGCTATGTATTTCCATATAATGTGTTTCAAGATATGTTTATTATTTTAAAGTAAAATGAGAATATAAAAATTAATCAAATCTAATGTGTTTGCCTGGACAAATAATAGCCCATAGCTATTTTCTAATTCTTAAATAATTTAGCTAAGACATTGAAACATCTGTAGTAAACTTCATTTTTGTATATGAGCCTGATTCTTTTTCTGTCACTGCAAAAGCTAAGGTCTGATTTGAAACTCAAATTGCTATACCCAAGAGTAGACTAATACTTTAAACAAGACCAACACAATCCTGGTACACTTGGAGGGAAAAGCATGAATGTTGTACTTTGTTATACTTTACAAAGCTTCATTATAAATCAGGTATGCTGAAGTAATAAATTTTAAATATTGAGTATTCTTTTCTCTATTTAGTTTCATAAGTAGTTTTTAATAATTTTGATGGTTCTGTTCTGTTTCTAGGATAAACTCCCAGTTCCGTAGCAAGATGCTTTTTTTTTTTTTAAGTGAAATAAAATGTTTATTAGGAGGAAAAAGAGCACGTGTGAATAGACTCACACACACCAGATCAGAAAGAGTCACACTCTCATAGTAATTTGTATCACTTATATGGGATATTTCTTTCTGGTTTCCTTTGTCCACTAATCTTGCTTTCCTTGGTTCGGTTTATTTCAGGATCCTCCCATGTGTGTGCATGTGCATCTTTTAGCCAAGATGGATTCTAGTGAAGAGGCCTATGGGTAGGTTGATATCACCTGCTATAGGATGCTGTTCCTCCCTTTTGACCTCCAGGAGTCTTTCTGTGAATGTGTAGTCAAGAAAGTCTCCTTGATCTCGAGAATAAGAAATATATGGTCTTATTATGTCTTACCTGGGCAGGGCTCAGCTCCTCTCTACCACTGCTATTACTGTTATCTTTAAATGTTCACTGAGAGGCAAAGTCCAGTAAAAAGACCTTTTGAAACTTGACTGAGAGACCTTTTTAAATATCCTTCAAATTTATCTTTTTTTCTCCATCACCCAATCCTCATTGAACACTGGATCATGACCATACTTTTGTTCATTCCATTCCCTTGGCAGAGAATATATCCCTTCTCCACCAAGGAATTAGTAGCTGAAACACTGCCTTCTCTAGGAAAATGTTCTCTGTCCTCACCACCCAAGAAGAATCTATCCTAATCTATCTTACATCTGTGTTTCCACAGTACTCAGTATCTATCACAATTTTACAGTTACCAAATGTTATTTTAATAAATTGCCTATTTTTTCTTCTTGAAAATTGTAAACAGACCTATATGAAATCAGTTTGTCTTCTTTTGACAAACATTTCTCAAAATTCAAAAATGAACATAATACTGTATAAGTGTATATATAAGGTGTCACAGAGACTCCAAAGATTGAAACATTATTATTGAATATCAACTGGGAGAGTAAGAACCCTCTGAACTTTACAAAGATCTTGAAAAATAAGTAAGAGTTCTCTGTACAGACATAGAGGAAGTGTGAAAGTGTAGAAAACATGACTCAGAAGAGATAACACTGGCAACCACATAATATTCATCCTTATTTTCCTGGCACAAGTTAGTCTCTCTCTCTCTCTCTCTCTCTCTCTCTCTCTCTATATATATATATATATATATATATATATATATATATATATATATATATATATATATAAAATGACTGAATAGAGCAACAACAGCGTCAAAAATCACAGCATATTCCAAAAATAAAATATTTTACAAATCACATTCCCTGATCAGTCAGTCAGTTCAGTCACTCAGTCATGTCTGACTCTTTTTGACCCCATGGACTGCAGCACACCAGTACTCTCTGTCCATCACCAACTCCTGGAGTTTACTCAAAAACTGTTTCATCCTCTGTCATCCATTTCTCTTCCCACTTTTTATCTTTCCCAGCATAAGAGTCTTTTCCAATGAGTCAGTTCTTTGCATCAGGTGGCCAAAGTATTGGAGTTTCAGCTTTAGCATCATTCCTTCCAAAGAACACCCAGGGCTAATCTCCTTTAGAATGGACTGTTTGGCTCTCCTTGCAGTCCAAGGGACTCTCAAGAGTTTTCTCCAATACCACTGTTCAAAAGCATCAATTCTTCGGCACTCAGCTTTCTTCACAGTCTAACTGTCACATCCACACATGACCACTGGAAAAACTATAGCCTTGACTAAACGGACCTTTGTTAGCAAAGTAATGTCTCTGCTTTTAATATGCTATCTAGGTTGGTCATAACTTTCCTTCCAAGTTGTAAGTGTCTTTTCATTTCATGGCCACAGTCACCATCTGCAGTGATTTTGGAGCCCCCAAAATAAAGTCTGTCAATGTTTCCACTGTTTCCCCATCTATTCCCCGTAAAGTGATGGGACCAGATGCCATGATCTTCGTTTTCTGAATGTTGAGCTTTAAAGCAACTTTTTCACTTTCCTCTTTCACTTTCATAAGAGGCTTTTTAGTTCCTCTTCACTTTCTGCCGTAAAGGTGGTGTCATCTGCATACTTTAATGAGATATACTGATCAAGTACTGGTCTAGATAATTGCTATCATGGTAGTACCTTCCTCATGAAGATAAGTATGGAAGTGTTCCATTCTCTTCAATACTCTGCAAGAGACTGTGTGAATATTACTCATCTATAAAAAGGAATTCCTTCGGGCCAGTTCTAATGAGGTGGATGAAACTGGAGCCTATTATACAGAGGGAAGTAAGCTAGAAAGAGAAACATCAATACACTATATCAATGCATGTATATGGAATTTAGAAAGGTGGTAATGAAGAACCTATATGCAAGACAGCAAAAGAGACACACATGTAAAGAGGAAACTTTTAGTCTTTGTGGAAGAAGGTGAGGGTGGGATGACATGAGAAACAACATTGAAACATACATATTACTATATGTAAAATCAATGGCCAGTGCAAGGTCAATGCATGAAGCAGGGCACTCAAAGTTGGTGCTCTGGGACAACCCAGAGGGATGGGATGGGGTGGGAGGTGGGAGGGGGGGTGCAGGATGGGTGGACACATGTGCACCTATGACTGATTCATGTAAATGTATGCCAAAGACAACCACAATATTGAAAAGTGATTAGACTCCAATTAAAATAAATTAATTAATTTTAAAAATAAGTAGGGATGTGTTCCATTCTCTTCAATACTTTGCAAGATATTATACAATTTTGATATTAATTCTACTTTACATATTTGGTAGTATTCTCAGGTGAAACCATCTAAGCCTGAAAATCATTACAGGGGAGGAGAATTTTATAATTTTCAATTTCATTCTTTAAATGTTATAGAACTATTTATGCTATCTTTTGATTTTGGCTGAGTTTTTGCAGTTTGTGGTTTTTGAGAAAAACGAGTGTCTCTTCTGTGTTGTTGACTTTATTATTATGAATTTTTATAGTATTTCTTTTTTTAACCATTTAGCAATTGCTGGATTGCTAATGAAATACCATATTACATTGATGATATTAGTTATGCATGACTTACAGGGGTCCAGCCCTGGTAGATCCAGGGTGATTCAAAGGTGGAGAGGGAGTCAGCATCCTTGGAAAGACCTTATTTAGATAGAGAGGGGTTAGAAAATTAGCAGAGAAAAAGAGGCTGAATAACTTGGTTTACATGGAATACCAATCACCACCTATGTAGGCCGCAGGCGTCTTCCTGTTCTCCCAAAGGAAAGGAGGCACTGACCCCCCGCCCTGGTCTTATCTTAGAAGCCCAGGCAAAATTAGCAGGCTTGGTGAGTACTCATGCACCAGATGGGAATTCGGCCAGAAAATAATAGGAGAGAAAAAGAGGCTGAATAACTTGGTTTATGTGGGATACCAATAAAATCCCAAGACAAGGAATTTGCACCATCTATGTTGGGCCACCGGTGCCACTTGAATATCGGAAGGTGCCCCTCCTTGGGCTTCTTCTCGCATGGGCTTGAAAGCCGGGAGAAGTAAGTAGACTTGGAGGGCACCCAACTCCAGATGGGAATTCAGCCAGAAAAACAGGGAGCAAGAAAGAACGACATGAGGCAATCAGTCTTTCTGGAAACTGATCCGATTTCTTTATTTTTAGGTTTTCTTATATATCTTTCGTTACACATAGGGATGAATACAGAGTCATGTGGGGGTCAGCAGTCCTGACCTTTATCAAAATCAGGTGCTTTACATAAAAAGGTCTTAGGGGTTTTACATAATCTTCTGGCCATGATGCCTGCTGACATTTACGTATGACCTTTTCTTTCTGATAACCAAAAACTTATTTTTCCAAGGATGTTTTTCTTAAACCAGGCACCACCCTCCAAATAAAGTTGCATTCCTATAGGGTGAAGGTGTAGTGAGTTACAATCAAGAAAGGAATCTATTTAACCCAAGGTTAACATGATCAGTCTTAAAGGTTAATACTTATTTCTCCTATATGCTAGCTATATTTACTATAAAGGCAGGGAATATGGAGATTCAGCAGCAAACATTAGCCCAGCAAATGAAAACCCTTCACCAATGTTCCCCTTAAGATCTATTTAGTCTTAAGTTAGTGATAAAGTTACATTTTTACATAGCAAGGACACAGTGATTTAAAACAAAGTACAGTGATCTATAACAAAAGAAAAAATTCATTAACTCAATAAGTCTAATATTGCTAACATCAAAAACTACTATATTTCCTTTTCTATATTCCAAATACATTGATTAATATATCCAGGTGCCTAAGGAGGAGGCCTGCTGGCAATCATTGACTCAACAATGAAGAAAGCCTTATGCTAATTAAGACTCTCAAAATACTCCAAAACTCTCTGTGCTGTTTATTGTTGAGAGGTAGTAAAAAATAATGTGCTAGTGGCAGGAGTATGGATAATCCTGTCACACAAGCTAGTTTGCCAGCAGAGAGGTTTGACCTGAGACACTTTTGTCCCCCAGGGCAGGGAATTAGCAGCAATTATTGGCACAACAAATGAAAAACCCTTCTCCAACTCACTATACCAATAATTTGTAACTTTCCAAAATAATTTGCCTTTAGTAAGTCTAAAACATCTCATGCCTCTCACAGTCAGGGGGCTGTAAAGAATCACATGTGGCTGGACGAACCTATATAGGTGGGCTAGATAACCTTCAGAGGAGTTCATAAGTTGAAACACTCTTGTCACACCCAGGAATTTTTATTGACTTGGAGCTGCAAGTTAGCTCCTTCTCCGAGAGAAATTTTGATGGGGAGAACCCCCGTAAAGTCAGAGATGTATGTGAGAGCATAAAACAGACTCTGGTTTTGGGGGTAGATGCTCGGGAAGAGGGGGTTTCCTGAGGCTTGATCACACCTTTGTGTATGCTAAGCCTCCTTCCTATTGACCTTTGCCATGGGTGGAGTTCCTCACACTGGCTCCCGGCATCGACTTATCTCACTTATTTTTGTCAACCTTTGCAATAAATTCATCAAATTTACCATTTTTTTCAAATATTCACCTTTTCATTTAATTAATTTATTCTATTGCTTTTCTATTTTCAAATTAATTGATAATCATGCTTTTTTAAAAAAATATATGGCCATCCTACTACTTGACCTGATTTTATTTTGCTATTAAATAGGAATTCATTAGAACCATCCAACATATTTTAAATATTGTTATTTTCAGTAATTACACTTAATATAAGTAGACAACTCCAAGCAAAGGGCAATAAGTGGAAGAATGGTTATAAAAACATGATCCAGTTGATGGGAGTAAGATGGTGGAGGAATAGGACAGGGAGACCACTTTCTCCCCCACAAATTCATTGAAAGAAAATTTGAAAGCTGAGCAAATTCCACAAAACAACTTCTGAAAGCTGGCAGAGGACATCAGGCACTCACAAAGGCAACTATTGTCTCAAAAGGTAGTAGAACTAACAATAGAAGATAAAAAGAGAGACAAAGAGTTAGAGACAGAGACCCCGTCCTGGGAAGGGAGTGTTAAAGAGGAGAAGTTTCCAAACACCAGGAAACCCTCTCACCCGTAGGACTGTGGAGAGTTTTGGAATTTCAGAGGGCAAGATCGCCAGGAGTAAAAAATAAATAAATAAAATCCACAGATTACATGTCTAATAACAACTCCCAGTAGAGAAGTAGCCCAGATGCTCATATCCACCACCAACAATCAGGGGCTGCATTGCTTAGGGTAAGGACCAGGCCTGAATGCCCTGAGAGCAATCTGAGGGAGCTAACATGAGATAGCAACCCAAACTGTGGGATAGCCAGAGAGAGAAAAAAAAGAGAGAGAGAGAACTGTCCCGTGAAAAGACCTAACCTAGGGCACCGCCAGGCTGCTCTCAGAACAAAGAACTGAGAACTAGCCGGCTGTGCACTGGGCCCATCCCCCGGTAGAGGCAGGGAAGCAGGTGGGGGCAGCCAGAGCCAGAAAGGGGCAATCTTGGTCCCAGAAATGGTATCCTATACCAAAGTGCGAGCAGGCTCCCAGGTGCTAACCAAGACCTGGGATTCTGGACACCTGACATCTGCCAGGAGTGTCGCAACCAGAGATCAACACCCCAGAAGACACACATGGCACACCTGAGAAGGCACGCCTGCTGCACACCCAGAAAACTGAGCAGCTGGAACAGGGGAGACGATAAGACACACTCCTCACCTGGGAAAGTGTGTGCTCGCCAAGCAGCTTGTTGCCTGAGTTGCTCGGACTTGGGAAGGACACAAAATGCAGTCCCCACTGAGTGTGTGCCTTTGTGGAGTACCCAAGAACCTGAACCTGAGCAGATTAGACCTGGGAAGTGCACAAAACCCAGGGACTGCCTCAGAAAGTTCCCTTGCAGAGAAACCTGGAGCCTGAGCAGTGTAGACAGGGAAAGCACACATGCTGTGAGTTGGAGCAAACCCAGTGTGGTCCATACACTACGAGCACTTCCCACACAAGCCAGTGGTATTTATTTGCACTGTTCCTCCATCCCATAACACACCTGAAGAATTGACCCTAAATAAGTGACCATCTTCACCCCCTTGTGTCAGGGTAGAAATTAGACACTGAAGAGACCTGCAAACAGAAGAAGCCAAAATAAACAGAGGGAATTGCTTTGGAAATGTCAAGTGCAACAGATTAAAACCCTGTAGTTAATAATAAATACATTGGAAGAGGCCTATAGATCTTGAGAAGTATAAGAGGAACAAGGAACTATCTGAAACTGAACTGACCCCACACTGTCCACAACAGTTCCAGAGAAATTCCAAAATATATTTACTATTATCATTTTTAAATGTTTATTTTTTTGATTTTTAAGTCCTCTATGAGTTTTCATTTTTATAACCTACTATTACCTTGCAAAAAACCTATTTTTAAAGCAAACTTCATATATATTTTTATAAGTTTTGCAATCATGTGTGTTTTTGAAAGTCTAGCCTCTACTGTAGATTTTTAATCTTTGCTTTTTGGTATTTGTTATCAATTTTGTACCTTAAAGAATTCAATATTCAGATCGCATTTTTACTTAGGAGTGTGATTACTGGCTTGATTTCTCTCTCCCTTTTGACTCTTATTTTGCTTCCCCAGGTCACCTCTATCTCCTCCCTTCCTCTTCTCTTCTCTACCCAACTCTGTGAATCTCTTTGGCTGTTCTGGGCTGTAGAGAACACTTAGGGAACTGATTCCTGGCTAGAATTGTCTCTCTCCTTTTGATTCCCCTTCTTCTCTTCCTGGTCACCTCTATCTCCTTTCTCCCTCTTCTCTTCTCTATGTAGCTTCATGTACCTCTCTGAGAGTTCCAGACTGTAGAGAGCACATAGGGAATTGATTACTGGCTAGATTTCTCTCCCCTCTTTTGATTTCCCCCTCTTTTCCTCCTGGTCACCTCTATCTCCCACCTCCCTCTTCTCTTCTCCATGTAACTCTGTGAACCTCTCTGGGTGTCCCTCACTGTGGAGAATGTTTTAAACATTAACCTAAATATTTTAACATTTGTGCTGTATGAGTGGAGAAGTCTTGAGGCTACTGTAAGAATAAGACTGAAAACCAGAGGCTGGAGGCTTAGTTCCAAAACCTGAGAAAACCAGAAAACTCCTGACTCCAGGAAACATTAATTGATAAGAACTCACCCAAAAGACTCCATATGTACACAGAAACCAAGCATCACCCCAAAGCCAACAAGTTCCAGAGCAAAACATAACATGCAAATTCTCCAGCAACACAAGAACATAGCCCTGAGCTTCAATAAAGAGGCTGCCCAAAGTCACTTCAAAACCACGGACATCTAAAAGCTCACTACTGGATACTTCATTGTACTCTGGAGAGAAGAAATCCAGCTCCACCCACCAGAACACCGACACAAGCTTCCCTAACCAAGAAACCTTGACAGGCCACTTGTCCAACCTCACCCACAGGGAGGAATATCCACATTAAAGAGGAACCACAAACTTACAGAATAGAGAAAGGCCACCTCAAACACATCAATCTCAATAAGATGAAAAGGCAGATAAATACTCAGCAGGTAAAAGAACATGATAAATGCACACCAAACCAAACAAAAGAGGCAGATATAGGGAGTCTACCTGAAAAAGAATTCAGAATAATAACAGTAAAAATATCCAAAATCCAAAAAAAAAAAAAAAAATGAAGTTACAGATAAATAGCCTGATGATAAGGATTGAGAAGATGCAAGTAATATTTAACAAAGAACTAGAAGAAATTTAAAAAAAGTCAACCAATAATGAATAATGCAATATATGAGATCAAAAACACTCTGGAGGGGACCAACAGTAGAATAACGGAGGAAGAAGATAGGATAAGTGAGTTACAAGATAGACTGATAGAAATAAATGAAGCAGAGAGGAGAAAAGAAAAAAATAAAAAGAAATGAGGAAAACCTCAGAGACCACTGTGAAAATGCTAAATGCCGCAATTTAGAACCATAGGAGTCCTAGAAGAAGACAAGAAGAAAGGCCATGAGCAAATACTTGAGGAGATAATAGTTGAAAACTTCCGTAAAATGGGGAAGGAAACAGTCACCCAAGTCCAAGAAACCCAGAGAGTCCCAAACAGGATAAACCTAAGGCAAAACACGCCAAGACACATATTAATCAAATTAACAGAGATCAAACACAAAGAACAAATATTAAAAGCAGCAAGGGAAAAACAACAAATAACACACAAGGGGATTCCCATAAGGATAACAGCTGATTTTTCCATAGAAACTTTTCAGGCCAAAAGAGAATGGCAGGACATACTTAAAGTGATGAAAGATAATAACCTTCAGCCAAGACTACTGTACCCAGCAAGGATCTCATTCAAATATGAAGGAGAAATCAAAAGCTTTACAGACAAGCAAAAGCTGAGAGAATTCAGCACCACCAAACCAGCTCTTCAACAAATGCTAAAGGATCTTCTCTAGACAGGAAATACGGAAAGGGTGCATAAACTTGAACCCAAAATAACAAAGTAAATGGCAACCGGATCATACTTATCAATAATTACCTTAAATGTAAATGGGTTGAATGTCCCAACCAAAAGACAAAGGCTGGCTAAATGGATAAAAAAAAACCTATATATGTTGTCGACAAGGAACCCACCTCAAAACAAGGGACATATACAGACTGAAAGTGAAGGGCTGGAAAAAGATATTTCATGCAAATGGAGACTAAAAGAAAGCAGGAGTAGCAATACTTATATTAGATAAAATAGACTTTAAACTAAAGACTGTGTAAAGAGATGAGTAAGGACACTGTATAATGATCATAGGATCAATCCAAGAATGAGATATAACAATTATAAATATATATGCACCAACATAGGAACACTGCAATATGTAAGGGAAATGCTAACCAGTGTGACAGGGGAAATTAATAATAACACAATATAGTGGGATAATTTAATATCCCTCTTGCACCTATGGATAGATCAACTAAACAGAAAATTTACAAGGAAACACAAACTTTAAATGATTCAAAGGACTAGTTAGACCTTATTGATATCTATAGGACATTTCACCCCAAAACAATGGATTTCACAATGAATTTTTCTCAAATGCATACGAAAACTTCTCCAGGATAGATGATACCTGGGCCTTAAATCTAGCCTTGGCAAATTCAAAAAAAAAGTTGAAATCATACCAAGCACCTTTCCTGACCACAACACTGTAAGATTAGATGTCAATTACACTGACTCGATGGGCATGACTTTGAGTGAGCTCCAGGAGTAGGTGATGGACAGGGAGGCCTGGCATGCTGTGATTCATGGGGTCACAAAGAGTCGGACACTACTGAGTGACTGAACTGAACTGAACTGAACAGGGAAAAAGAAAAAAAAAACTATTAAAAATTCCAACATATGGAGGCTAAAAATACACTTCTGAATAACCAAGAAATCACAGAAGAAATCAAAATAGAAATAAAAACATGCATAGAAATGAATGAAAATGAAAGCACAACAACCCAAAGCCTATGGGACACTGTAAAACAGTGCTCAGGGGAACGTTCATAGCTATAGAGGCTTACCTCAAAAAACAAGAAAAATTTCAAATAAATAACCCAACTCTACACTTAAATCAACCAGAAGAAGGAGAAATGAAAAACCTCAGTGTTAGTAGAAGGAAAGAAATTTTAAAATTTAGGGTAAAAATAAATGCAAAAGAAACCATAGCAAAAATCAAGAAAGCTAAAAGCTGGTTCTTTGAGAAGATAAATAAAATTGACGAACCATTAGCCAAGAAGAAACAAAGGGAGCAGAATCAAATCAACAAAATTAGAAATGAAAATGGAGAGATCACAACAAACAGCACAGAAATACAAAGGATCATAAGAGACTACTATCAGCAACTGTATGCCAAGAAAATGGGTAACTTGGAAGAAATAGACATTAACAAATTGAAATATAAAAACCATATGATTATCTCAATAGATGCAGAGAAAGCCTTTGACAAAATGCTACATCCATTTATGATAAAACCCTCCAGAAAACAGGCATAGAAGGAACATACCCCAACATAATAGAAGCTTTATATGACAAACATTCAGCAAACATTATCCTCAATGGTGAAAAATTGAAACCATTCTCCTTAAAGTTGGGAACAAGACAAGGGTGCCCACTCTCACCACTATTATTCAACATAGTTTTGGAAGTTTTGGTCATCACAATCAGAGCAGAAAAACAAATGACAGGAATCCAGGTTCAAAAAGAAGAAGTAAAACTCTCACTGTTTGTAGATGACATGATCCTCTACTTAGAAAATCCTAAAGACTCCACCAGAAAATTACCAGAGCTAATCTATGAATATAGTAAAGTTGCAGGATATAAAATTAACACACAGAAATCCCTTGCATTCCTATACACTAAAAATGAGATAACAGAAATTAAGGAAACAATTCCATACACCATTGCAACAAAAATAATAAAATACTTAGGAATGTATCTAACTAAAGAAACAAAAGACCTATTATAGAAAACAATAAAACATTGATGAAAGAAATCAAAGAGGACACAAATAAATGGACAAATATATCATGTTCATGGATTGGAAGAATCAATATAATGAAAATGAATATACTACCCAAAGCAATCTATATATTCAATGTTACCAACGGGATTTTTCAAAGAACTAGAACAAATAACTTCACAATACTTATGGAAATACAAACACACACACACACACACACACACACACACACACAACTCTAATAGCCAAGGCAATCTTGAAAAAGAATAATGGAACTGGACGAATCAACCTGCCTGACTTCAGGCTATATTACAAAGCTACAGTCATCAAGACAGTATGGTATTGGCCAAAAGACAGAAATATATATCAATGGAACAAAATAAAAAGCCCATAGATAAATCCACAGACCTATGGACACCTTATCTTTGACAAAGGAGTCAAGAATATACAATGGAGAAAAGACAATCTCTTTAACAAGTGGTGCTGGGAAAACTGCCCAACCACTTGTAAAATAATGAAACTAGAACACTTTCTAACACCATACACAAAAATAAACTCAAAATGGAATAAAGATCTAAACGTAAGACCAGAAGGTGTAAAACCCCTACAGGAAAACATAGGCAAAACACTCTCTGACATAAATCACAGCAGGATCCTCTATGTGCTACCTCCTAGAGCAATGGAAATACAAACAAAACTAAACAAATGGGACCTAATTAAACTTAAAAACTTTTGCACAATGAAGGAAACTATAAGCAAGGGGAAAAGACAGCCTTCAGAATGGGAGAAAATAATAGCAAATGAAGCAACTGACAAAGAATTAGCCTCGAAAAAAATTTAAGCAACCCCTGTAGCTCAATTCCAGAAAAATAAACGACCCAATCAAAAAATTTGCCAAAGAATTAAACAGACATTTCTCCAAAGAAGATATACAGACAGCTAACAAGCATCAATGGACATGAGTTTGAGAGAACTCTGGGAGGAGTGAACAGGGAGGTCTGGCGTGCTGCAAATTTATGGGGTCGCAAAGAGTCGGACACGACTGAGCAACTGATCTGAACTGAACTGAACTGAAGCTTCCCCAGTGGCTTGTTGGTAAAGAATCTTCCTGTAATTCAGGAAATGTAAGAGATATGGTTTCCATCCCTGGATTGGAGCGATCCCTTGGAGGAAGATATGGCAATCTACTCTAATATTCTTGCTGGGAAAATTCCATGGACAGAGGAGTCTTATGGGCTACAGCCCACACGGTCACAAAGAGTCGGACACTACTGAGCATATACACACATGCACATGCTCCTCAGCAATCACTGAGTCAAGAAGAAGCCATAAGGAAAATTAGAAGTTACTTTAAAGTGAGTGGGAAAATAACAAAACATCCCCAGATTTATAGAATGCTCCTGAAGCAGTGCTTAGAAGGAAATTTTGAGGTGTAAATAAATGCTGCTAATGTTGCTAAATCACTACAGTCATGTCTGACTCTGTATGACCCCATAGATGGCAGCCCACCAGGCTCCCCCGTCCCTGGGATTCTCCAGGCAAGAACACTGGCGTGAGTTGCCATTTCCTTCTCCAATGCATGAAAGTGAAAATCAATGTGAAGTCACTCAGTTGTGTCTGACTCTTAGCGACCCCATGGGCTGCAGCCCACCAGGCTCCTCCGTCCATGGGATTTTCTATGCAAGAGTACTGGAGTGGGTTGCCATTGCCTTCTCTAGTAAATAAATGACTATATTATAAAACCAAAGACCCCAGAACAATAACCTAACAAAAGCAACCAGAAAGAATAAAAATTTTAAAATAGAGCAGAAATTAAAAAATAAACAAAGTAGTGAAGTTAAAAGTTGTTCTTTAAAAGACATCAGAAAATTGACAAAACTTAAGCAGACTGACCAAGAAACTAGGATAAAATCAATAAAATCAAGTATGAAAGAAGGGATATAAACTGCATAACCTTATAAGAATTTAGACAGGGTTATATGGTAATTCTATGAATTACTGCATACTAACATAAAATAAACAAATTCCTAGAGACATTTAAAATAGAATGGAAAATAAATAGAAATTAATAAGTAAAATTACTGATTATTTAAAGTTCTGTAAAGAAAATCCTGAAAAAAAAAAAGATTTCATTGGTGAATTCTAAACATTAAATACAAGGAACACAAATCATTCACAAATTGTTCCAAAAAAAAAAAAAAAAAAAAAAAAAGAGAGAGAGAGAGATTGATGGAATAGCTTTCAGTACTTTCTATGAGACTGGTATTCCCTAATACCTGGAGAAAATGCTGGTAAAACAAATTTAGCCACATATAAAAATAGAATATATGCAATTATCAAGTGAAATTTACCCCAGGAATGGAAAGACAGTTTAACATCTACACTCAATCAACAATATACCAAATTAATAAAGGATAAAAACAACATGATCATCTCGATACATGCAAAAACAAGTATTCAACAAAACTCAAAACCGATTCAATTAAAAAAAAATCAAAACATGATATGGCAGTGTGTGTGTGTGTGTGTGTGTGTGTGAAGTCGCTCAGTCGTGTCTGACTCTTTGCAACCCCATGGACTGTAGCCCACCAGGCTCCTCGGTCCATGGGATTCTCCAGGCAAGAAAACTGGAGTGGGTTGCCGTTTCCTTCTCCAGGGAATCTTCCCGACCCAAGGATTGAACCCAGGTCTCCTGCATTGCAGGTAGACGCTTTAACCTCTGAACCATGGCATAAAATGTAAAAAGAAATTTTATAATCAGATAAAGGACATCTATGAATTACTGAGTCATTAAGTAATCTCACATTTGATTATTTATGAGACTGCTTTTCAGTGTTCACACTACTTTACTTTCCCATCAATAAATGTATGAAGTTTCCATTTTCTTCACATCTTATTCACCGTTTGTTATTCTCATGTTTAAAAAATTATATGTACCTTGGGTGCATGTGTGCTCAGTCACTTCAGTTGTGTCTGACTCTTTGCTTAACTATAGACTGTAGCCCACCAGGCTCCTCTGTCCATGGGATTCTCCAGGCAAGAATACTGGGGTGGGTTGCCATGCCCTTCTCCAGGGGATCTTTACAACTCAGGGGTTGAACCTGCATCTCCTGCATTGCAGGAAGATTTTTACCCACTGAGCCACTCGGGAAGCTTACACCTACCCTAGTGGGTATGAAACAATTACTCATGGCTTGATTTGCATTACAGAGACGTTGGTCATGTTTTCATGCATTTATTTACACATATCTGGATAAATATCTGTTCAATTTTTTTTTCCCATTTATTAATGTGGTTGTCTTTCATTATTGATCTGAAAGAATCTTATGTATATTATGGACACCCGACCTTTACCAGATACATGATTTCAAATATAAACTCCATTTTCTGGGAAACATTTTCTCTTTCTTTTTAGTGTCATTTGAAGGACTTTTTTCTTTTTCTTTTTTTTTTTTTTTTTAAATAAGGTTCAATGTACCTATTTTTCCTTTTTATTTTTCAGGCTTTAGATATTGTATCTCAGACATCATTGCCTAGTCTAAGGTCACAAAAATTTATTCCTTCTGCAGGTTTTGTAGTTACAGCCCTCACATTTAGGTCCTTGATACAATTTGAGTTAATTTCTGTATAGGGTTTAAGCTAGGCATTCAAAGTCATTATTTCTCTTGAAAACATTTAGTCATCTTAGCACCATGATTTGGAAAAAGACTGTTATTCGTTTTTATTGAATGGTCTCAGCACCTTGTCAAAAATTAGTTTATTATAGATGTATGATTTGTTTCTGGACTTTCAATTCTAGCCCATTCATATGTTTATCCTTATGCCAGTATCACATTGTCTTGATTACTGTGGCTTCACATGAAGTGTTGATATTGGGAATTGTGAGTCCTCCAGGTTTGCTCTTTTTCAAAATTGTTTAAGATATTTTGAATCCTTCATATTTCTATATGAATTTCAGAATAAGCATATCAATTTTTCAAAAAAATTTAGGATTTTGAAAAGGGTTATGGTGAGTATGTAGATGTGCATTGCTATCTCTGTTCTAATATTTATTTTTTTAATATTTATTTATTTAACTGCATTGGGTCATAGTTGAAGCACACAGGATCTTTGTTGTGTCCAGCAAATCTTTCATTGTGGCACTTGGGCTGCAGACTGTGTGCTCAGTAGTTGCAGTGTTCAGTGTTATTTGCTCTGTGGCATGTGGGGCCTTTCCCTCATCCAGGGAGGAAACCAAGTCCCCTGTATTGCAAGACAGATTCTTAGCCACTAGACCACCGGGGAAGTATAAGCATTGCCATCTTTAAATACTGAAACTTCCAATCCATGAACACCAAATATCTTCCCCTTTATTTAGATCTCTGATTTCTTATGCTTTATAGTTTCTGTCTATAAATAATGCACCTCTTTGGATACTAAGATTATTATTATTGCTAAATAATTTATTATTTTTATGATATTGTAAATGTCATTAGTTTTCTTTATTTAAACTTCTGGTTCAATGCTTGTTTACAGAAATACAGTAGATAATTTTCATGGTGATTTATCCTGCAATCTCACTGTACATATTTAGCATTCAGCATTCAGTTCAGTTCAGTTCAGTCGCTCAGTCGTGTCCAACTCTTTGCGACCCCATGAATCCACAGCACTCCAGGCCTCCCTGTTCATCACCATCCCCTGGAGTTCACTCAGACTCACATCCATCGAGTCTGTGGTGCCATCCAACCATCTCATCCTCTGTTGTCCCCTTCTCCTCCTGCCCCCAATCCCTCCCAGCATCAGCGTCTTTTCCAATGAGTCAACTCTTTTCATGAGGAGGCCAAAGTACTGGAGTTTCGCTTTAGCATCATTCATTCCAAAGAAGTCCTGGGGTTGATCTCCTTCAGAATGGACTGGTTGGATCTCCTTGCAGTCCAAGGGACTCTGAAGAGTCTTCTCCAACACCACAGTTCAAAAGCATCAATTCTCTGGCGCTCAGCCTTCTTCACAGTCCAACTCTCACATCCATACATGACCACTGGAAAAACCATAGCCTTGACTAGACGGACATTAGTCAGCAAAGTAATGTCTCTGCTTTTAAATATATTATCTAGGTTCGTCATAACTTGTCTTCAAGGAGTAAGTGTCTTTTCATTTCATGGCTGCAGTCACCATCTGCAGTAATTTTGGAGCCCCAAAAATAAAGTCTGACACTGCTTCCACTGTTTTGCCATCTATTTCCCATGAAGTGATGGGACCGGATGCCATGATCTTCGTTTTCTGAGTGTTGAGCTTTAAGGCAAATTTTTCACTGTCCTCTTTCCCTTTCATCAAGAGGCTTTTTAGCTCCTCTTCACTTTCTGCCATAAGAGTGGTGTCATATGTGTATCTGAGGTTACTGATGTTTCTCCTAGCAATCTTGATTCCAGCTTGTGTTTCTTCCAGTCCAGCATTGTCATGATGTACTCTACATATAAGTAAAATAAGCAGGGTGACAATATACAGCCTTGACGTGTTCCTTTTACTATTTGGAACCAGTCTGTTTTTCCATGTCCAGTTCCAACTCTTGCTTCATGAACTGCATATAGATTTCTCAAGAGGCAGGTTAGGTGGTCTGGTATTCCCATCTCTTGAAGAATTTTCCACAGTTTATTGTGATCCACACAGTCAAGGGCTTTGGAATAGTCAATAAAGCAGAAATAGATGTTTTTCTGGAACTCTCTTCCTTTTTCCATGATCCAGCGGATGTTGGCAATTTGATCTCTGGTTCCTCTGCCTGTTCTCAAACCAGCTTGAACATCAGGGAGTTCACGGTTCATGTATTGCTGAAGCCTGGCTTGGAGAATTTTGAGCATTACTTTACCAGCATGTGTGATGAGTGCAATTGTGCAGTAGTTTGAGCATTCTTTGGCATTGTCTTTCTTTGGGATTGGAATGAAAACTGACTTTTTCCAGTCCTGTGGCCACTGCTGAGTTTTCAAAATCAGCTGGCATATTGAGTGGAGCACTTTCACAGCATCTTCTCTCAGGATTTGAAACAGCTCAACTGGAATTACATCACCTCCACTAGCTTTGTTCGTAGTGATGCTTTCTATGGCCCATTTGACTTCAGATTCCAAGATGTCTGGGTCTAGATGAGTGATCCTATCATCATGATTATCTGAGCCATGAAGATCTTTTTCCTACAGTTCTGTGTATTCTTTCCATTTCTTCTTAATATCTTCTGCTTCTGTAAGGTCCAGACCATTTCTGTCCTTTATTGAGCCCATCTTTGCATGAAATGTTCCTTTGGTATCTCTAATTTTCTTGAAGAGATCTCTAGTCTTTCCCATTCTGTTCTTTTCCTCTGTTTCTTTGCACTGATTGCTGAAGAAGGCTTTCTTATCTCTTCTCGGTATTCTTTGGAACTCTGCATTCAGATGCTTATATCTTTCCTTTTCTCCTTTGCTTTTCGCCTCTCTTCTTTTCAGAGCTATTTGTAAGGCCTCCCCAAACAGCCATTTTGCTCTTTGCATTTCTTTTCCATGGAGATGGTCTTGATCTCTGTCTCCTGTACAATGTCACGAACCTCATTCCATAGTTCATCAGGCACTCTATCTATTCAGATCTAGGCCCTTAAATCTATTTCTCACTTACACTGTATAATCATAAAGGATTTAGTTTAGTTCATACCTGAATGGTCTAGCGGTTTTCCCTACTTTCTTCAATTTCAGTCTGAATTTGGTAATAAGGAGTTCATGATCTGAGCCACAGTCAGCTCCTGGTCTTGGTTTTGTTGACTGTATAGAGCTTCTCCATCTTTGGCTGCATAGAATATAATCAATCTGATTTCGATGTTGACCATCTGGTGATGTCCATGTGTAGAGTCTTCTCTTGTGTTGTTGAAGAGGGTGTTTGCTATGACCAGGGCATTTTCTTGGCAAAACTCTATTAGTCTTTCCCTGCTTCATTCCACATTCCAAGGCCAAATTTGCCTGTTACTCCAGGTGTTTCTTGACTTTCTACTTTAGCATTCCAGTCCCCTATAATGAAAAGGACATCTTTCTTGGGTGTTAAAGATCTTGCACGTCTTCATAAAACCGTTCAACTTCAACTTCTTCAGCATTACTGGTTGGGGCATAGATTTGGATAACTGTGATATTGAATGATTGCCTTGGAGACGAACAGAGATCATTCTGTCATTTTTGAGATTGCATCCAAGTACTGCATTTCGGATTCTTTTGTTGACCATGATGGCTACTCCATTTCTTCTGAGGGATTCCTGCCCGCAGTAGTAGATATAATGGTCATTTGAGTTAAATTCACCCATTCCAGTCCATTTTACTTCACTGATTCCTAGAATGTTGATGTTCACCCTTGACATTTCTTGTTTGACCACTTCCAATTTGCCTTGATTCATGGACCTGACATTCCAGGTTCCTATGCAATAGTGCTCTTTACAGCATCGGATCTTTCCTCTATCACCAGTCACATCCTCAGCTGGGTATTGTTTTTGCTTTGGCTCCATCCCTTCATTCTTTTTGGAGTTATTTCTCCACTGATCTCCAGAGCATATTGGGCACCTAGTGACCTGGGGAGTTCCTCTTTTGGTATCCTTTCATTTTGCCTTTTCATGCTGTTCATGGGGTTCTCAAGGGAAGAATACTGAAGTGGCTTGCCATTCCCTTCTCCAGTGGACCACGTTGTGTCAGACCTCTCCACCATGACCCACCCATCTTGGGCTGCCCCCATAGGCATGGCTTGGTTTCATTGAGTTAGACAAGGCTGTGGTACTAGTGTGATTTGACTGACTAGTTTTCTGTGAGTATGGCTTGAGTGTGTCTGCCCTCTGATGCCCTCTTGCAACACCTACCATCTTACTTGGGTTTCTCTTACCTTGGGCACACTATTTCTCTTACTATTTAGCATTAGCTGTATTTTTTTCCACATGCATTTTTAGTGTTTTCTACATATGCAATCATGTCCTCTGCAAATAAAGGTGGTTTTATTTCTTTCTTTTTAATCTAGTGCTGTTCATTTCATTTTCTTGCCTGATTGCTCTGGCTAGAACCTTCAGGATGGTATTGAATAGAGGTTTCTGGAATGATGACTCTTGTCTTCTTCCTGATCTTAGGCAACAGCTTTCAGTCTTTTACCATTATGTCTGATGTTAGCCATAGATTTTTTAATAAATGACTTTTATCAGATTGAAGAAATTCTCTTCTATTCCTAGATTGGTCAGAATTTACATAATGAATAATGGATTGGTTTTGCATGAATGCTTTTTGGGATTTATTGCGAAGGCTATGTGATTTTTTTTCTTTTTCTCTCTCTTAATAAATTGCATTACATTGATTAGTTTTTCTATATTGAACAAGTCTTGTATCCTTGGGACAAACGACCTTTAGTCATCGTTTACATTCTTTTTATACAATGCAAGATTTGACTTCTATCAAATATTGCATCAAATTTGTATAAATTCTGTAAGATACATTCAGTTCAGTTCAGTTCAGTCACTCAGTCATGTCCGACTCTTTGCATTGCTCTACATTAAAGAATTCTTTAAGGTGCCATTCAGTATATTTGTATTGTGTCTATTCTGATCATGTTCTTAAAGACAGCAGTTGTTATTTATTGTCTTCCTCATGAGAACTTTCAGCATAAATTTCTTCTTATCCTTAATGTAAAGAGTAATGGTGAATTTCCTGAACCACTGGTTTATTTTTATCTTATAAACAGCATGAACTACAATTTGGTTTTCCCAGCAAGTGTATAGTATCTAATGGCATGTAACTTTTCCTATTAGCTTATTTTCTAGGTGTATTTTACGTTTTACCCTTGTTTAGCTTTTTCTTTGTCATATACTAATAATTTGTTATCTTCCTCTATTTTTATCATCTTATAAGTGGCACAAAGTCATTTTTGGTGCAAGATAAAAAATAATATATACTACTTGTGAACTGCCTATTTTCTATGTCTTCTTAAGTCTCAAAGACACCTAAATTCATTAGGTCCAAAACTGAGCTTATGATCTATCTCTATGTAATCCAAATATAATTTTTTATCTCAGTGCACTGTACTTTCATTGGGCAAAATTTTAAACATGGGTCATCCCTGACAACTTTCCTTTTCCTCATTTTCTCTCTTTATCAAGTTCTGCAGATTTTGCATTCTAATTATCTCAAATAGGCCTAACTTTATCCATCTCAATTATCAATATAAAATATTTCTGAACTGTTTTCTTTTCCCACCTGAACTGCTGCATTAGTCCATTAACTAATATATTTACATTTACTCTTTTCCCTCACCAATCTATTTTCTACTCTGTATTTAAGATTGCTACAAAATGCAAATTACATTGTTACCCAGTTGCTGAAAACCATGCAATGACTACTAAAGTATTTTCCCTTAAAAATAAAACAAGTTAACATTGGCCTACAGATCCTAGATAGTCTAGCCCTTATCTCTCCTTGTACCACATTCTGCCCTGTTTGCCTGGCTAGAGTCACACTGGTTTTCTTTTAGCTTTTTATATATGTTACAGGCCTTCACACAAGCTTTTATCTCTGTCTAGAAGCCTCCAAACTACCCATTCCCACTGACATGGAAACTCACTCTATTTAATCATCAGTTCTTCCTTGAAATCTTCCTTGACCTATTGACTAGATTAAGTCATTTTTATGTGATTTCATATTAACATGTATTTCTCCTTTATGGCACTTGATACAGTCTATTTTAGCTTTGTTTGTGTGGTTATTTGATGAAGGCTTCCCTTCCCTCTCTGCAACAAGCTGAGAGATAGAAAGAGAGATTCTATAACTGTGTAACTGTTCTTATGTTTAATTCATGTGACACATTTAATATTTTCCTTATTCTAGATTCTAAGTGATAATTTATTTGTAATATCCAAGAGGATTTTAGGGTTGTTTCTAGGACCACACTGCTAATCAGAGCAATGCTGTCCAATAGAACTTTCTGCAATGATGGGAATGGTATATATCTGTGTCATCCAAGAGTAGCTGCCAGCTACATACAGTTTTTGAGCAAATAAAATGCAAATGATGTAATTGAGGAGCTGAGTTTTAAATTTTATTTCATTTTCATTAGTTTATATTTCAATAGATACATGTGACTAATGGTCATTGTGTTAGACAGAGTAGTTCTGTCCAGAGACCAATTTTGAGGTTAAAAAAAAAAAAAGTTAAAGAAGTTTAATGTGTGTCCTTATGTTTGCACAAATTATTTTCCAAGCTTTCAGGCTCATCTAGTTAAACAGAATATTATGAAATTCTAAAGGTTTCTGGAAATGGTCAGTTGATCTGAGGAGCAGGGGTAAACTAGAAGCTGAGTGATTGGGAGTCTGAATTATCTTCCACTTTCCCATCTTTATATCTTTAACAAGACAGAATAATTTTATGTGTGTTCTAAATTAATCTTCTAGTTAAAATTTTACTTGAACAAAGATTTGGTCCAAGTAAAAGCTTTTAGAAACAACTCCTTGGCCAACAGATTTTATCTTTATTTAGGAACAGCATGCAATATCTACCCAGTATGAGCATGTGTGTATTTATAGGAAGAGAAAGTTGTTGCCCATGTAGAATTAATGAGAGACATAAGAAAGTCTCTCTACCTCCAAGTGTTTCTCTCACTCCTCTACTCTAGTAAATAATAATATTAATATATGTATATAATACATATTAACTTATGTGCAGAGGTCCAGCCCTGGTGGATCCAGGGTAATTCGAAGGTGGGGACAGAGTAGGTGTCCTAGAAAAAGCTATTTAATTACAGATATAGAGAGAGATTAGAAACGAATAGAGTAGGAGGAAAATTAGTGGAGCAAAAGAGGCTGAATAACTTGGTTTACGTGGAATACCAGTCACCACCTGTGTAGGCCACAGATATATTTCCTTTCTCCTGAAGTAGAGGAGGCACTGAGGCCTCCCCGGTCTGATCTAAGAAGCCCAGGCAGAATAGCAGGCTTGGTGGGTACCCACATTTCAAATGAGAATTCAGCCAGGAAAACGGGGAGCAAGAAAGAAACGACATGGGGGAATCAGTCTTTCCAGAAACTGATCTGATTTTTTTATTTTTCAGGTTTGTCTGTATACCTTTTGTTATACATAGGGATGAATACAGACTCACGCGGGGGTCAGCAGACCTGACCCTTGTCACAATCAGGTGCTTCATATAAAATTATACAAAGGTTTTATGGGTTTTACATTATCTTCTGGCCATGAGGCCTGCTGACATTTTATGGTCCTTTCCGATATTGGTCAGTTAACCAGAAACTTATTTTCCAGGGGTGATTTTTTCTTAAATCAGGCGCCACCCTCCAAATAAAGTTGCATTCCTATAGGGTGAGGGTATAGTGAGTTACAACTAAGAAAGGAATTTACTTAGCCTAAGGTTTAACATAATTAATCTTAAAGGTTAATACTTATTTCTCCTATGTGCTAGTTATATTCATTATAAGGGCAAGGAATATGGAGATTTAGCAGCAAGCATCAGCCCAATAAATAAAAACTTTTCACCAATGTTCCCTTTAAGATCTATTTAGTCTTGAGATAGTGATAAAGTTACATTTTTACCTAGCAAGGATACAGTGATTTATAACAAAGTACAGTGGTCTATAACAAAAGAGAAAATTCATTAACTCAAAAAGTCTAGTATAGCTAACATCAAAAACTACTATATTTCCTTTTCTATATTCCAAATACATTGATTAATATATTCCCAGGTGCCTAAAGATATGGAGGCCTGGTGGCAATCATTTACTCAACAATGAGAAAAGCCCTATGCTAATACTCCAAACTCTCTGTGCTGTTTATGGTTGAGAGGTTGTCACACAAGCTAGTCTGTCATCAGAGAGGTTTGACCTGAGACACCCTTGTCACACCCAGGGCAGGGAATTAGCAGTAATTATTGGCATGACAAATGAAAAAACCCTTCACCAATATAATTCCTAATCAACCCACTAATACTATACTAATAATCTTCTAACTTCTCAAAAGAGTCTGTATTTAGAAAGTTTTAAAGCATCTCATGCCTCTCATAGTTGGGAGGCTGTAAACAATCACATGTGGCGGGACAAACCTGATCAGGCAGGCCAGAGAACCTTCAGAGGAGTTTGCAAGTTGAAACACTCTTGTCACGCCCAAGAATTTTTATTGACTTGGAGCTGCAAGTTAACTCCTTCTCCGAGAGAAGTGGTTATGGGGAGAGCTCCCCGTAAAGTCAGAGGTGCAGGTGGAGCATGAAACAGACTCTGGTTTTGGGGTTGGATGCTCGGGAACAGGGTGTTTCCTGAGGCTTGATCATGTCTTTGCGTATGCCAAGCCTCCTTTCTCATGACTTTTGCCATGGGCAGAGTTCTTCATGCTGGCTCCTGGCACTTCTGTATATAGAATGTGGAAGATGTATACAATAGTTCTAGGAATCATCGTATTGAATTTTGACCTCTAACAAGCAATTTTTCCACAGAATATCTGACAAGAGCTTATTAACAGTTTCAGAGCAATTCTTTAGATAAAGAGGAAAATACTGAAAGTAATAGTTCATAAATCCACAGATGCAATAGTCTGCTAACTTGCCCAAGACAATTGGAGCTGGGGAAAGATCAACTAAGTAGAGCTTGACAGAAAAAAGTCAAACTCCAAAGAAGAAAAATGGCTAAGCGACAACTGAAGCTGCAAGTGATGGCAGAACAAAGTGACCTTGGAGAACACATGGAACTACTTCAGTCAGAACTGTGAACTATGGCAGTAGACAGAATGCTGACATTACATATCATGAAAACTGAAGAAATCATTGAGGGTAGCATCAAACAGGTCTAGCACTGTTATACTCAAGTTGTGAGTTCTTCTGATGGACGTGTAGGCTATTACCAACCTGTTAACTAAGGTAACTGAGCATCTTTCCTTGATAGTGGGCTCTTGTATTTATTTAAGACGTCTAAATACCTCCTATGGCCTTTTGTCTACTTGCAAAGTCTTAAAAGCCATTAAATTTTTCCTGAACATTTTCAGTGATGTGGAAAAGAAAACTAAGACAATTTAATACCTACTACTTGTGAGACACTGGAGAAGGAAATGGGAACCCACTCCAGTATTCTTTCCTGGAGAATTCCATGGACAGAGGAGCTTGGCAGGTTATAGTCCATGGAGTCACGAGAGTTGGACATGACTTAGTGACTAAACCACTACCACCATTTGTGAGACACAGCAGCAGAAGATAGTTAAATCAATGCTCTCATGCAATCTTTACCAACAACTTGATTAAGTACTATTATTAATAATATTTTGCAAAGAAGTAAATTACTTAAGTTCACATAACAAGTTTGTAGTAGAGTCAGATATTGAATCTAGTTTTGTTATCCTCCCTTGCCCTCTTTTACGTATTTTATAGATTTCTAAGTCTCCTCTTAGTATGTGGAGCTGAAAACTGCTCTGATCAGTCTAGAATACAAGAAAAATTTGCCAGGCCTCTGTGACTAAGTTACTATTTTCAGAAGATCTCTTTTAAAAATGCATACTATTTAATAGTATATTAATTAATCCCTCTGACACATTAAAATATACACATTAGTTTTATCATATAAACCTCATAAAGACAGAAGCCTGAGGAATCAGAACAAAGGGCAGGTCTAGACTTGGGACAACATAGGGGATAGTGAGAGATATTGGAGATGATGGAGGCAAAGAAATAAGATAACAGGACAAGTCATATAAGACCAGTTTATATTACAGGCTATGTTTATTATATTGTTTGAATATTCTTTCCTTTAACAGCCAAGAGAAATTTCTGGGTAAAATATTTTGCCAGTGGCAGTCTTGATTAGGTCACAATATGCTGTGAGTTCTTGCTGGATTAAAAAAAAAATGCCCTGTGGTTATTAAGACGTGATTGTGAGAAACTTCTCTGAGTGACATCTTCCAGCTACAATGAGCCACATTTAATAGTAGCAAAGCTATAATTTAGTCTTTGATCACTATCAACAAACACTTTGGGTTGGCCAGGAGCTATAAGTATATGCTACATTGATATTCTCACAGGAGTCTCACAATTTCTTTTTCTTTTATATTATTTGCTGGTAAAATGATCATTCTGTGTTTCATACCTGGTATAATATTAAAAACTTCTGTTATGAGGATTTCCCTGGTGGCTCAGACAGTAAAGCATCTGCCTACAATGTGGGACACCCAGGTTTGATCCTTGAATCAGGAAGATCCCTGGGGAAGCAAATGGCAATTCACTCCAGTATTCTTGCCTGGAAAATCCAATGGACAGAGGAGCATGGTAGGCTAGAGTCCACGGTGTCACAAACAGTCAGACACGTCTGAGCGACTTCACTTTTCACTTTATGAGTGTATAACTAACCAAATTCGACAGCATAGCTAGTCTTAGGCAGTAATTTCTCCAGCTACGGGTGGGATTTTGCACTCAAAGCTGTTATTAAAGACTTCTTTTGTGCAAATCCCTGAGAAGTGGTAGAGTTTTAATCATGTAAAGATTTATCAGGATATGGGAAAAAGATCTGATAAGGCTGTTTCTTGTGATGTTATACTGAGAATTGCTTTGGTTAGAATGATTCTGCAGTTCATCCATTTTGATCCCAAGTTTTGTATCTTGGGATAGTTGAAGGTCAATGACATTACCAAATATATTTTGTCTTAGATGTTCTTTAATACATTTTATGTCAAAGCATTCAGAGAATTTTGTTATAATCCAGTCTAGATCTTATGATTTATGTAAAGAGGACATTTGACAAATATTTATATTTTTCCATTTTTGATTTTTTTCACCAAGATGTTCTGTGAATTGTTTTTTTTTTTCTTTTTTATTTTTTTAATTTAGTTTGTTTCTGAAGAAACACAAGCTGGTATCAAGATTTCCCGGAGAAATATCAATAACCTCAGATATGCGGATGACACCACACTTCTGGCAGAAAGTGAAGAGGAGCTAAAAGCCTCTTGATGAAAGTGAAAGAGGAGAGTGAAAAAGTTGGCTTAAAGCTCAACACTCAGAAAACGAAGATCATGGCATCCAGTCCCATCACTTCATGGGAAATAGATGGGGAAACAGTGGAAACAGTATCAGATTTTATTTTGGGGGCTCCAAAATCACTGCGGATGGTGACTGCAGCCATGAAATTAAAAGACGCTTACTCTTTGGAAGAAAAGTTATGACCAACCTAGATAGCATATTCAAAAGCAGAGACATTACTTTGCTGACTAAGGTCCATCTAGTCAAGGCTATGGTTTTTCCTGTGGTCATGTATGGATGTGAGAGTTGGACTGTGAAGAAGGCTGAGCGCCGAAGAATTGATGCTTTTGAATTGTGGTGTTGGAGAAGACTCTTGAGAGTCCCTTGGACTGCAAGGAGATCCAACCAGTCCATTCTGAAGGAGATCAACCCTGGGATTTCTTTGGAAGGAATGATGCTGAAACTGAAGCTCCAGTACTTTGGCCACCTCATGCGAAGAGTTGACTCATTGGAAAAGACTCTGATTCTGGGAGGGATTGGAAGCAGGAGGAGAAGGGGACGACCAAGGATGAGATGGCTGGATAGCATCACAGACTCGATGGACGTGAGTCTGAGTGAACCCCGAGAGATGGTGATGAACAGGGAGGCCTGGAGTGCTGTGATTCATGGGTCGCAAAGAGTCAGACACGACTGAGAGACTGAACTGAACTGATAATAAAAATGCTTTAGAAGCATAGCTGAAAAACATATATTCGAAAAATGATCCTGCACATTCCAGGGCTACTGAAATTGTGATTACAAAATGAGATTTATGCAGTTAAAGTTATTAAAATAAGATTGTGATTATTTCTAAGTAATTCTTGGCATTTGGGCCCAAACAGAAGTTTCAACTTTCTTTGAAAAGTGCAGCACAATGTCATGATTTGCTTAATGTTTTCTTCTTGTTTTCTTCAAGTATGAGAAATCTTAGAGGACTGACTAGTTCTTAGAAACAGAGACACTATGAATTGTCTAAGATTATTATACATGGCAGGATACTGCCCAAAGTAGGTACCTTATATAATCAAAGCAGACTTGGACAATATACAATAAACTGAACTATGGTAGAAGGGAAGAGGTGAGTTAATAAATTAATATAAGAAAAAAAAATAATAAGGAGTTCAGAACCAACCGATCACACAGTGCATGGCATGGCAAATGATCATGAAGTAATTATAGGCCATCACAATCAAGAAAAAGTCACCTAATCCTGCAAGTTCAGTTCAGTTCAGTCGCTCAGTCGTGTCCAACTTTTTCTGACCCCATGAACCACAGCATGCCAAACCTCCCCATCCATAACCAACTCCTGGAGTCCACCCAAACCCATGTCCATCAAGTTGATGATGCCATCCAACCATCTTATCCTCTGTTATCCCCTTCTCCTCCTGCCCCCAATCTTTCTCAGCATCAGGGGCTTTTCCAGTGAGTCAACTCTTTGCATCAGGTGGCCAAAGTATTGGAGTTTCTGCTTCAACATCAGTCCTTCCAATGAACACCCAGGACCGATCTCCCTTAGGGTGGACTGGTTGGATCTCCTTGAAGTCCAAGGAACTCCCAATAGTCTTTTTCATTGTTGTAATCACAATCTGCAGTGATTTTGGAGCCCAGAAAAATAAAGTCAGGCACTGTTTCCACTGTTTCCCCATCTATCTGCCATGAAGTGATGGGACTGGATGCCATGATCTTAGTTTTCTGAATGTTGAGTGAATAGACTATTAAGGATATGAGGTGGTTAAATAGCTACTATTTACTGAAGGTTTACCATGTCCCAGGTACTGTTTCCCACGTGGTATTAGTGGTAAAGATTCCACCTACCAATCCAGGAAATATAGGAGTTGTGGGTTCTATCCCTGGGTTGGGGAAGACTCCAGCATCAATTCTTGAGTGCTCAGCTTTCTTCACAGTTCAATTCTCACATTCATACAAGACTACTGGAAAAACCATAGCCTTGACTAGACAGACTTTTAGTGGCAAAGTAATATCTCTGCTTTCTAATATGCTGTCTAGGTTGGTCATAACTTTCCTTCCAAGGAGTAAGCATCTTTTAATTTCATTGTTGTAATCACAATCTGCAGTGATTTTGGAGCCCAGAAAAATAAAGTCAGGCACTGTCTCCACTGTTTCCCCATCTATCTGCCATGAAGTGATGGGACCGGATGCCATGATCTTAGTTTTCTGAATGTTGAGTGAATAGACTATTAAGGATATAAGGTGGTTAAATAGCTACTATTTACTGAAGGTTTACCATGTCCCAGGTACTGTTTCCCACGTGCTGTTAGTGGTAAAGATTCCACCTACCAATCCAGGAAATATAGGAGTTGTGGGTTCTATCCCTGAGTTTGGAAGACTCCCTAGAGAAGGGCATGGCAACTCAGTCTAGTATTCTTTCCTGGAGAATACCATGAAAAGGAGCCTGGAGGGCTATGTATGGTCCACAGTGTTGCAAAGAGTTGGACATGACTGAAGCGACTTATGACCACACAGGTACTGTTTAGCTATCACATTGATCGTCCAAGAACTCTAAAAGGTATCAGTGATCAATTTAAAGCTTTTTATTTTTTTTTTTTTCAGTTCAGTTCAGTCACTCAGTAGTTTCCAATTCTTTGCGACCCCGTCAATCGCAGCACAGCAGGCCTCTCTGTCCATCACCAACTCCTGGAGTTCACCCAAACTCAAGTCCATTGAGTCGGTGATGCCATCCAGCCATCTCATCCTCTGTCATAAGAGTATGACAAAAATACATCTGAGAGATGCAGCCAGCATAGTTAAAACTTTTCTCTATGTCTAGATGTTCAGCAGTACCTTTGAGAAGATGAGGTAGGTCAAACAGGTGTCTCTGTGTGTTAAGTCACAGCCGTGTCTTACACTTTGGGACCCTATAGATTGTAGCCCGCCAGTCTCCTCATTCCATGGGATTTTCCAGGCAAGAATACTGAAGTTGGTTGACATGCCCTCCTCCAGGGGATCTTCCCAATCCATGGATTGAACTCACAACTCTTATGTCTCCTGTATTGGCAAGTGAGTTCTTTACCACTAGTGTCACCTGAGAAGCCCCAAACAGTGTCTACAAAGGACAAATTGGAAAGCAAGAAGTTCAAGAGCATGTGGACACAAGAGTCAGAGATAATAGCCATAATGATGAGAAGGTTTCAAAACACAGTGATCAGGTACATGGAAAGAAACAGCTAAAATATGAGGGGCTGCAGTTCTGGTTCCTCTGAAACTCCCAGAAGAAGTAATTTTATAATTCTTTCAAGTTTCCCTACATTTGTGTGATGGAGGTGACTATGAGGGAAGAATGTGATTAATTTTCACACAAATTGTTTTACTCAAGTAGTTGAAATGTTACGATTATGTTTTGAAGTCAAGTAACTAATTTCAAGGACTTCTATGGTGGCTCAGCTGCAAAGAATCTGCCTGCAATGCAGGATACCCAAGTTTGATCCCTGGGTCAAGAAGATCTCTTGGAGAAGGGAATGACAACGTACTCTAATATTCTTTCCTGGAGAATTCCATGGACAGAGGAGCTTGTTGGGCTCCATAAAATCACAGTCGGATACAACTGAGCAACCAACACACACATACACACACACAATTAATTTCAAAATTTTGTTTCAATCTGGTCTTCTTTAGGGGATTCCCCCTTGCTCTCTCTCATTAAGAATTCCTGTCCCTCCTCCCTCCCTGACCATCCCTCTGGGTAAATATATATATATATATATATATATATATATATATATATATATGAATTCTTGTCCCACATTCAGCCTTTTCTCAAAGAGGTCATGTATTTTACAATTTTGATGAAAAATTCTTTCAAGCGTTTGAGAGTATACGTCAAGTGCTGACCATATTCTAAGCACTGTGTAGCAAACAGTATGTGTGCTGAAAAACAAAAATTCCTGCAATCATATGGTGAATAAATTATATAAACAAAGAAAGAATTAATCTATAACATGTAAGATCATAATAGGTGTTATAAAGAAAAATGAAGATATAAAGGAGAGAGTGGAGAGTGGGGTGCTATTTTTACTGGATGATCAGGCAAAACCAGCAAAGAAGGTAATATTTTCACAGAGATATCAAAGTTAAGAGTTAAAAAATATTTAATTGAAAATAACTTTTATATCTTCATTTATATTATCTGGTTGATGATGCATTGTGATCATACATTGCTATTCTTCTTTAAGCATGATTTCCTTTACTTCTTTGAACATGTTTATGACTACCTTGAAAACCTCTCTGTGAAACTAAGATCTAGTTACTTTCACAGGAAGCTTCTGTCATCGCTTAGTTTCCCTCATGTTTGAGTCAGACTTTCCTGATTTTTTGCATGTCTCAACTTCTTTTAGGAAACTGGGCATTTCAGGTAGTATATTGTGGCAACTCTAAGGTGTTAGACTTTCCTCACTTCCAGCGTTTGGTGTTGCTAGTTGATTATTTGTTGAGTTATTGAATGAATTGTTTTAATGAAGTCTATGCTTCCCTTGGTGTGAAGCCATTTATGTCTCCCTTCAGAAGGCAAGCCTTGGATTTGTGCACAGTAACCTTAGGATCAGACTTCCCTGGTGGCTCAGACGGTAAAGCATCTGCCTACAATGCGGGAGAGATGGTTTGGACAGAACATTTTATTTCTGAAAGGCAGCTCTCCCGTCCCTGGGATTCTCCAGGCAAGAACACTGGAGTGGGTTGCCATTTCCTTCTCCAATGCATGAAAGTTAAAAGAGAAATTGAAGTCACTCAGTCGTGTCTGACTCTTAGCTACCACATAGACTGCAGCCTACCAGGCTCCTCTGTCCATGGGATTTTCCAGGCAACAGTACTGGAGTGGGATGCCAGTGCCTTCTTCAAATGTCAATTGAAGCTCCAGTATTTTAAGTATACTATGCTCAGTATAGAGCTTCTTCCCCATGAGAGGGAAATGAATGAAAGAAGAAAATCCTCACTTCTCAGCCTTACTACCCAAAACCTTAGTCTCTGCAACAGGTAACTGGAGATAGGATAGGGAATGTTAATGACCTATCTCTCCAGGGAAGGTATTGTAGCTCTCTAGCTGGTATCTGAGAGGGTAATCAAGTCCTGTTTTGGGTTATACATGCCTTGAGTGAGTTCTTGCTATACTGAGTTGAGAGGGAGTGTGTCATGTTTGAAGTGACACAGACAGCTCTTTCTACTATGCTTTAGTAGGTTTTCTTTGAATTATTGTTTCTTCATTTGCTGTTTGCCCTTAAGGCCATTTCTCAAGATTGAAAAAAAAAAAAAAGTCTACATGCTTTGCACTAATCTCACTGGGAAACAGGTCCATGCTGCTGACAATGAAGCCTTAATAAGAGGCTTCTTAATCTTAGAAGAGGCTGTGGCTCCCTTGGTGTTTTAGTCCTGCAATATAACCCTTGAAATTGTTCCAGAAATCTTACTCTAGAGTCTAGTTATTAAACTTTCCCAGTAAGTCTCTAAGTCATACCCTTTACTAAATTCTTTTTCATTTCATTTTCTGTGGCTGAACTCTCACCAGCATACATTGAGATAATCAGAGTATGTTTTTAATGTAATGATTTAAGATTGATGCTTCAAGTCTTAGTGCCACATTCACACACAGACATCTTAGCCTTTTGTTTGTACATACTTCTGCATCTATACATTCTCCTTTGCACAGCCAGGACAACTCAGAGAAATTATTCTACTTCCTAAAACCATAGATATAGGGGATGTTTCTGTATGAAAGCAAAAGAAAGGGTTTCTGTCTAAAATATTAAAGTTGGTGCCAAATAATTGAGGTTTTTGCATTGTGAAAGTTTGCTGTGTGATATTGGAATACATTCTTAAATAAACGTGGTTGTGTTATATATCACTTTAACCTGCATTTCTCACTTTATATTTGTTAGCTAATGACATTACTTGCAGGGTATATAATATTTATTTTAGACTATGGAAATAATGTTAGACATAGAGCAAATTTGAGCATTTTTCTTATTCAAGTTCAAAACGGGTCATAAAGCAGCAGTGATAACTCACATCAACAATTGCTGCATTTGGCCCAGCAATTGCTAATGAATGTACAGTAGTGCAGTGGTGGTTCAAGAAGTTTTGCAAAGGAGACAAGAGTCTTGGAAATGAGGAGTGGTGGCATAATGGCCAACCATCAGAAGTTGACAATGACCAAGAGAATCATTGAAGCTGATCTTACAACTATATAAGAAGTAGCTGAAGAACACAGTGTCAACCATTCTATAGTCATTTAGCATTTTAAGCAAACTGGAATGGTATAAAAACTTGATAAGTGGTTCCTCATGAATTGAAAATCAAAAACAATCATCATTTAGAAGTGTCATCTCTTATTGTACACAACAAAAATAAACCATTTCTTGATCGATTTTGACATCAGAAGAAAAGTAGATTTCATATGGCAACTAGTGATAGGCATCTCAGTGGCTGGACTGAGTAGCTCCAAAATACCTCACAAAGCCAAACTTGCATGAAAAGGAAAAAAAAAAATCATGGTCACTGTTTGATGGTCTGCTGCCCGTCTGTTCCACTACAGTTTACTGAATCCCAGCAAAATCATTACATCTGAGAAGTATGCTCAACAAATCGATGAGATGCACTGAAAACTGCAACACCTGCAGGCGACATTGGTCAACAAAAAAGGCCCAAGTCTTCTCTACGACATTGCCTGACTGCATGGTGCACAACCAATGCATCAAAAATTAAAAGAATTGGGCTACAAAGTTTTGCTTCATCTGCCATATTCACCTGTCCTCTTGCTCAACAACTACAACCTTTTCAAGCACCTCGACAACTTTTTGTGGGGAAAATGCTTCCACAAACAGCAGAAGGCAGAAAATGCCTTCCAAGAGTTCCTCAAATCCTAAAGAAATACACATTTCTCATTGGGAAAAAAAAAATATGTTGATTGTAATGGTTCCTATTTTGATTAATAAAGATGTATTTAAGCCTAGTTATAAAGATTTAAAATTTGTACTCTGAAACCACAATTACATTTGCACCAACCTAATAGCTCTCTTGCTAGCTCACATTTCTATGTGTATCTTGAATCTTTATTATATTTTTTTGCAATTATTTTGGTTGAGGTAAGAGATGTTTCCCTGGTGGCTCAGCAGTAAAGAATCAACTTGCCAGTGCAGGAGATGGGTGTTCAAGTCCTAGGTCAGTGTGAGGAAATTAACAAGATGATGCTAGTCAGGTTCTCTTGCCCCAACTCTCTCACCCCATGTTCTGTGAACAATAACTTTGCATGGTGTGTAACAAATGAGATTGCTTATAGCACTGTGCATGTGCATCATAAGGTACTCACTTGACCATGGGCTATTTTGTTCTGTAAATATATATAAACTTCACCTGGAAAAGTCATGAGGGGTTGTGTGTGGTTATGTTATGCTATGTCTTCTGCTATGGCTGCTGTGCCAGCCAGGAGAGAATATACATGTCTGCAATTTCTACAGCTCTTCACATTTTCTTCAGCCTCTTAGTTCGTGCCTTGCCTACCATGGGTTTAGCAAACAATGTGTACAGTAAGACACAGAGAGACGACTGGCATCAGGAAAAGGATCAGCAATACAATTGGCATAGTAGGCAGGATACCCAACAGGTTGGCGGGACTGAGGCTCCACTGGATGAAGGAAACCAGTGGCCACCATAGAGCATGTGGTACCATGTGGCTGCAATCCTCTTGGCGTGGGCTTTGGTGAAAGACTGGGAATCACTAGATGGGTCACCAGAGAGCACTGAAAAGCTGTTACAGGTGGTGAGTTCCCATTTGACAAACAAGGTGGCATAGACTTCTGCTGGCTCCATGGGGTGGATTTTCCTGACTGACCTGGAGGCAAATATGGATTTGTCTGTGTGATGCCATGCTGCTGTGAAATGTGCAGAGGTGCTTGGAAGAACTAGAACAATGTATATTGGCATTACAGCAAGAACTCTGTGGCCCTGAATAACCTAGCATCTCTGAAAGCCAGATGGTAAGTGACATTGATGATGAATATTATGAGACCACGTGTCCCCGCTTGGAAGAAAGGCCTGTTGTACAGCAGAAAGTGAAGCATGAGTAGCCTATGGCCCACAGGAGACATCCCCAAGGGGCCCCAATGTGACTGAGTTCACCACATATTGACCAAGTGGAGTTGGTCAACTGGTGTAAGCAGTTTTGTCAAAAGCAAGGGGGAACCCTTGGCAGCATGGCTTTTGTGACTCTGGATTACAGGGTGAATGGTATCCTGTGTTCTAGGGATGAGAGAGAACAGCTGGCATTTATAACCTCTCACCTCTTATTGAGAAAAAAGTTGCAGAATGCTAGATGACTCATGCAGGGTGTGCCTAACCACACACTCTGATGTAATGGATTAATACTGCTATTCACACCATATAGTCAAATGCAACGTGGGAGAGCTCCCAGATGCTGTGAGTAAATGGTATACCTAAGCCGAGTTGACCCAACTGCTGAGAGAACTGGGCATGAAGCTGTCAATATTTTACTCAAATATCCAAGACCCACCTGATAAGCATTTTACTGGCGGCATGCGAGATGCCATTTTGAACAATGCCCCATCCACCACTTTTGGATTATTGACTGCTATTCTTGTGCCCTATGAGGGGTGCCTGATTTATGAGGTGACCTTGATGGTGGCTAGCTTGGGAGAAATAGAGGGACAACAGCAGTCAACAGGGTTAGGAAGTGTGAAGACTCTGAAGGGGACTGAACTTGTAAAGACCCCATCCAGGTGATGAGAATGTAAATATGGGATTATTTACTGGCAGCAGAAGTTGACAGGAATAAAATTGATAGCCCAGTGTTCTTCTCATAGAGCTATGGAGGCAACTGAGACTGGAGCAGCACTTCACTGAGTTTGGGAAGCACGCACAACAAGAGATTTGGGTGGTTCAGTTAGAAGATTACATGGCACCTGAGTGTGTTCTTCTCAATGATGCCTTTTCCTGCTTTGAATAGAGTTCAGACCAAGGTGCCCTTTTGAATAACCCAAGCAGGGACCAGAGACCCTAAGTAGAACTTGCAATTCACTGGTCACTAGCTAATGCACAGAGAGTAGTGGCCCTGGTTAACATTGGTGCCAAATGCAGTCCTGTTTATGGCAAGCCATAGCAGTTTCCCAGTCTTAGTGCATAGATTGGTGGCTATGGAAGACAAACGATGTAGATTTAGACTGTAAAGATTTAGATTGTATACTCTGATGTAGATTTAGGAGAAAAGTATACAGTAAGGCTGTGTCCTATGATCTGCTACTACCCTCTTATTCTTTTGCAGATTTAGAACAGTGTGAAAGCATTTGGAATAATGTGGGTGGGCTGAGAATGCCACACACACACAAAAAAATCCCCTCCTTAAAGGGGTGGTCCAGTGCCTGAGGGAAGGGATTTTGCAGTTCTTTACTGAAAAAAAAAAAAAAATACCCTGCAGAGGTGGAGTTGCCCCTATGGAGGTTTTACTGCAATTTCTCAAGGGCAGGTGGTGGATTGGACTTGGCCATGAAAGATAAAGGCACTCCACATGCAGTGGTTGGTTCTTCTAGCCCCGTGAGGACAAGGACTGCAATATGAGTTCCAGGTGATACCTAGTGTTGAGTTTTGCTTTGTACTGGGCATATAGCTTGCACCCTCGCAATTTGTTTTTGTAGTCTCTACTGTTGTTTCAGGATGCGGATTCAAGTGGTGGCACTGTGCACTAGGAAGGTGCCACAGAGGGCATAATCTATGGGACAAGAGACCCCAAAGGGTTGGAATGTGGGGAAATTAACAAGATGGCACCAGGTAGGCTCTCTTGCTGCACCTTTCACACCCCATCACCCCGTGTTCTGTAAATAATGACTCTGCATGGTTATGTAACAGCTGAGATCACCTATAGCAATGCACATGCATGTCATGAGGTACTCACTTAGCCACGGGCTTCTTTTGTGCTGCAAGTATATATAACGTTCACCTGGATAAGCTCTGAGGGGTTATGTGCAGTTAAGTTATGTCTGCTGCTATCACACACACACACATGCCACTTAATTCAAAGGCAGTGACCATTTTGAATGGTAGATACTAGAGTTGCCTGAACAATAAAAGTGACATAAAATTCCCTTTGGGGTCATAGAAGTACTTACCATTCAAGTGTCCCATACAATCTAGGCTTCAATTACTGAGTCTTTGATTGGCCAAATCTTAGAAAATGAACTATTAATCTGAAAGTTGGTGGATAAATCATGATCAAGCTAGCTGACAGGCAGAGTTTTAATTACAGCATACATAACAAGCTTAGTACTATAAACATGTCATTTTCCAATAAATGTAATAATTTTATCTCTTGTTTTAGAAACAAGAAATTGAGGTTCACTTATTTGCCACTGACATTTTTTTTTTCCAATAAACTCTCTCTTTTTTTAAAGAGTAGTTTTAGAATCACAGAATAATTAGGTGGAAAGAACAGAAAGTTATCAATCTTTCCTAATCTGGAATCAAGATTGCAGGGAGAAATATCAAGAACCTCAGATATGCAGATGACACCACCCTTATGGCAGAAAGTGAGGAGGAACTAAAAAGCCTCTTGATTAAAGTGAAAGTGGAGAGTGAAAAAATTGGCTTAAAGCTCAACATTCAAAAAACAAAGATAATGGCATCTGGTCCCATCACTTCATGGGAAATAGATGGGCAAACAGTGGAAACAGTGTTAGACTTTTTAGGGGGGCTCCAAAATCACTGCAGATGTTTACTGCAGCCATGAAATTAAAAGGTGCTTACTTCTTGGAAGAAAGGTTATGACCAATCTAGATAGCATATTCAAAAGCAGAGACATTACTTTGCCGACTAAGGTCCGTCTAGTCAAAGCTGTGATTTTTCTTGTGGTCATGTATGGATGTGAGAGTTGGACTGTGAAGAAGGCTGAGCACCGAAGAATTGATGCTTTTGAACTGAGGTGTTGAAGAAGACTCTTGAAAGTCCCTTGGACTGCAAGGAGATCCAACCAGTCCATTCTGAAGGAGATCAGCCCTAGGATTTCTTTGGAAGCAATGATGTTAAAGCTGAAACTCCAGTACTTTGGCCACCTCATGCAAGGAGTTGACTCATTGGAAAAGACTCTGATGCTAGGAGGGCTTGGGGGCAGGAGGAGAAAGGGACAACAGAGGATGAGATGGCTGGATGGAATCACTGACACGATGGACATGAATCTGAGTGAACTCGGGGAGATGGTGATGAACAGGGAGGCCTGGCGTGCTGCAATTCATGTGGTCGCAAAGAGTCGGACACGACTGAGCGACTGAACTGACACATGCACAGTCTCTTCCACTGTAAATATTTCACACCACAGGGATGCATTAGCTACAATCAATGAACCTATATTGACATGTTATTATCTCCCAAAGTTCATAACGTAAAGATTCACTGTTGGTATTGTACATTCTATGGGTTTTGGCAAATGTATAAGGACATGCATTCATCATTATAGTATCATACAAAGCACTAATATTTTCTCTGATCTAAAAATGGAGAAACAGACATAGAGAATAGACTTACAGACACAGGGAGAGGGGAAGAGAGGGTGAGATATATGGAAAGAGTAACATGGAAACTTATATTACCATATGTAAAATATGGGAATTTGCTGTATGGCTTAGGAAACGTAAGAAGGGGCTCTCTATCAACCTGGAGGGGTGGGAAGGGGAGGGAGATGGGAGAGAGTTTCAAAAGGGAGGGGATATATGTATATTTATGGATGATTCATATTGAGGTTTGACAAAATTCTGTGAAACAATTAACCTTCAAAAAATATAAATTAAAAAATGAATTATCTGACTCTTCATCCTTTCAGTCTCCCTAATCCCTGACAACAATTTTTTTTTTTTTCTCTCTCCATGCTCAGTCACTAAGTCGAGTCTTACTCTTTGCAGTCTCGTGAACTGTATAGTCCACCAGGCTCCTCTGTCCATAGGATTTCAAAGGCAAGAATATTGGAGTGGGTTTCCACTTCCTTCCCTGGAGGATCTTTCCAGCCCAGGGATTGAACCTGCATCTTCTAAGTTGGCAGGTGGGTCTTTTACCACTGAGCCACCAGGGAAGCTGAAGTTTTGCCTCTTCCAGAAAGTCATATAATTGAAATCACACAGTATGTAGCCTTTTCAGATTGGCTTCTTTCAATTAGTAATGTGCATTTCAGTTTCCACCATGGCTTTTCATGGCATGATAATCCATTTCAATTAACAAGGAGTAATGTTACATTGTCTAGATGTACAACAGTTTATTAATCCACTCACCTACTAAAGAACACCATCATTATATTTAAGATTTTGGAATTATTAATAAAGTTGCATAATATGCATGTCACATAAATATACATTGCATCTTACTGATCCTGTTCACAGTGCCTATTGTTTTGCTGTTCACACTGGTTCACTGTTCACCGAACCCAGGGTAGGCAAGGTGCAATCTAAGAGGCTGAAAATAGAATTGAGGAGCCATAGGAAGTGCAGACATGCTTATTCTCTCCTGGTCTGCATGGTAGCCATAACACAATCTTTCTGTTGGCTGACACAACCACCATAGCAGCAGCCATAACATAACCATAATATAGCTATATGTAGCCAAAACATAACCTCATATAACATAATGGTGATGTTTTTCCAGTGTAGCCCCACTGCAGCAGCAGCCAGGGCTTTCATGGTGAAGCTCCTACAGGAGAATCACACAAAGTCACCTGCCACCAAGTGAGTACCTTGCGACATGCATGAACAGTGCTGTATGCTATCTCAACCATTACATAGCCAGGGAATGCCACTGTTTACAGAACATGGGACAGGAGGGCATGAAAGTGTGGGGCAAGAGAGGCTGACTGGTTCCAACTTGTTAATTTTCCCACACACGAGCATGTTTTCTAATATGAATTTCAGCTCATTTGAGTAAACACTGAAAGGCAAGACTGCTGGATCATACGATAAGAGTACAGTTTTGTAAGAATCTGTCAAACTGTCTTTGAAATAGCTGAACCATTTTGCATTCCTACCAACAATGAATGAGAATACCTGTTGCTATACATTCTTGTTAGTATTTAGTGTTGTCAGTGTTTTAGATTTTAGCCATTCTAATAAGTGGGATCTCATTGATTTTGGATTTGTGTTTGTTTTTTATACTGAAGCTTTTCTTTAATACACTTTTATTAAATAGGTAAGTGTTACTTCAGGGCTTAAAATATTTTAGGGTATTTCTTTAAACAAGGAATGTATAAATTTAACTTGAATAAAATATTTTATTCCTAGTGAGATAATTTTAATTTCTGCATTTAACACAGGGTATTAGATATGGGGAGAGCTGGCAGTCTGGGTGGTTCTGAGTTTCATGTTAAATAAATGCTGTGTTAATGGTGTCTAGTTTGCAGCACATTGTAAGAAAATATTACTGGAAGTTTTAAAGGCCAATTAGAATCCCACTTCCAACTATCTTTTAGAATATTTTAAAAATCTGTGCTTCCCTGGTAGCTCAGCTGGTAAAGAATACACCTGCAATGCAGGAGACCCTGGTTCGATTCCTGGGTCAGGAAGGAAGATCCTCTGGAGAAGGGAAAGACTACCCACTCCAGTATTCTGGTCTGGAGAATTCCATGGACTCTATAGTCCATAGGGTCACAAAGAGTCAGACATGACTGAGCCACTTTCACTTTTAAATCTCTGGGAAGATTTGAATAATTACTTATAACCAATCCATTACTTCCAGAGCCCTGTTTCAGCACTTGCTCAAAAATTGTGTTTCTAGGAAACAAAAGCCAACATTAAAAAGGTAAAACAATTAAATGAAGCACAGGTGAGATGTCTTTACAAATATTTTCGTGATGATCTCTGGTTCATTTAAAGTTTGAAATGTGACATTTTCCACTGCCCACAGCAGTGGATAAGCTGCTTTGCTGTTCACACTGAAACAGGTATTCTTTATAGAATATGAATTAAACTCAGGTTGAAATTGAAATTCTGTCCTGACGTTTCTTGTTATTGATCAAAATGTTTTTAAGTAGTGAAAATAACCAGTTGGACAAAAACTTGTAAACTTTCACTGGATAGGTAACTTGAGGCTTTAAATATAGTTTAATTACACTTTAAATATATGTATTTTTGTCTTGTCATTAAAAAAACATTTTCATTGGTGTTCTCAACGTTTAATATTTTAACCATTTCAATAGCTGTGTAGTGAGATCTCACTGTTTTGTTTTGCTTTTTTAAATTTTCAGTTCTCTAATGATATATGATGTTGAATATCCTTTCATATGTTTATCTAATGTGTATATCATCTTTGGCAAAATTTCTGTTAAGGTCTTTTGCCTATTAACTTTCCCCTCTGTGTCATGTCTTCTCAATCTTTTCATATTGTCCTTCACAGATCAGAAATTTTTAATTTCAATGAAGTTCAGCTGATCAATTATTTATGTAACGGATCTATCCTTTGCTGTTATATTTTAAAAGTCATCACCATGCCCAAGGTTATCTAGGTTTTTTCCTATGATGTCTTATAGGAATTTTATAGCTTTGCATTTTGCATTTAGGTCTGTAAAGTCTTTGAGTCATTTTTTGTGAAGTGTTTAAGGTCTATGTCTACATACTTTTACTGCGGGGTTTTGGGGAAACATATGGATCATATCAATGCTAATTGTTCTAGCACAATTTTTTTAAAAGGCTGTCTTTCCTTTGTTGTATTGCTTTTACTCATTTGTCAAAAATTAGTTGGCTACACTTGCATGGATCTATTCTGGGTTCTCTATTTTGTTCTATTAAAATATTTATCTATTTATTCATTAATAACACATTGTCTTGATAAGTCTTGAAGTCAGGTACAATCAGTCCTCTGAGGTGCTTATCTTTCTTCAGTACTGAACTGACTATTCTGAGTTTTTCATCTCCATATGAAGTTTAGCATCAGTTTGTCAATATGCACTAAATAACTTGGTGGGATTTTTCATTAATTTAGTTCAAAATATTTTCAAATTTTAGATATGTGCTTTGACCCATGTGTCATTTAGAGGTGTTTTGTTTAATCTCCAAGTATTTGGGGACTTTTCAACTCTCTTTATGTTAATTTCACTGTGGTCTGAGAGAATGCATTTATATGATTTATATTCTTTTACATTTTGTAGGGTTTGTTTTGTGGTTCAGAATGTGGTTCATCTTGATGAATGCTCCATAATGGTTTGAAAAGAACATAGTCTGCTGTTGTTTAAAGAGGTGGTCTATAGATGTTAATTATATTCAGTTGAATATGCTGGTAAGTTTTGTTTGCTGGATCTGTCCATTTCTGATAGAGGACTACTGAAGTTTTTAAATATGATGTGAATTCATTTTTTTCTCCTTGCACTTCTATCAGTTTTTTCCTCCAGTGCTTTGACATTCTGTTATTTGGTGGATACATATTAAGAATTGTATTTTCTTAAAGTAATGACCCCCTTATCATTACACAATACCCTTCTTTACCCCTGATAATTTTCCTTGCTCTGGAATATGTTCTAAATTTAACATATTACTTTATTTAGATTAATTCATCTTTCTTCATCTCTTTAATTTCAACTTAATTATATCTTCATATTTAAAGGGAACTTTTTACTTATTTGGTTTAGGTCTTATATATTTGGTCTACTCTGATGATTTCTGTCTTTTACCTGGTGTATTTAGAATTTGACATTTAAAGAGATCACTGATAAAGTTGGATTAATATTTGCCATATTTAGAAGGACAGTCCCAAGATGGTAAAGGAATAGGATGGGGGATCAGTTTCTCCCCAACAAATTCATCCAAAAGATAATTTGAATGTTGAGCAACTTCCATAAAACAACTTCTGAATACAGGCAGAGGAAATCAGGCACCCAGAAAGGTTACCCATTCTCTTCGAAAGGAGGTAGGAAAAAATATAAAAGACGAAATCAGAGACAAAAGATTTAGGGATGGAGACTCATCCTGGGGGTGAATCATGAAGGAGGAAAAATTTTCCACACAATAGGAAACCCTCTTACAGGCGGACTTGTCAGGACTTATGGAATCTCAAGGGGAAAAATAACTAGGAGGAAAAAAAAAAAACAGAATACATGCCTAACCACAACTCCTAGCAGAAAAGTAACCCAGGTGCTCGCATCTGCCACCAGTGAGTGGGGACTGGATAGGGAGGCATGGGCTGCATCATTGGTTCTTAGGGTTAGAACTGGGCCTGAATGCCCTGAGAACAATCTGAAGGAGCTAACGTGAGACAGAAACCCAAACTGTAGGATCTCCATAGGGACAAAAAAAAAAAATCTTTCCTGCAAAAAGCTCTAATGCAGCAGTGGCCCCTGGCGTGATCACAGAGCAAAAGATTGAGCAAATACCAAAGAATACCAAAGGAGAGCAAGTCGGCTACTGTATAGGCCCCTGCTGATAGAAACAGAGAGGCAGACATGTGATAGCCAGAGCTGGAAGGCAAGGAGGTGCTGTAATCTCAGCCCCAGAGACAGCATCTTCCACCAAACTGTAAGCAGGCTTCCAGTTGCTAACCATTTCTTCCTGGGATCTGGGATGGTTGACAATTGCCAGGAGTGTCATAGCCCAAGATCAGCTCCTCAGAAAGGACACATGGCACACCTGAAATGGTGTTCTTGTGGTGCACCTGGGAAACCAAGTGGCTGGGACTGGGGGAGATGGTTAAGACACATACCCTTCCTGGGACAGTGTATTCACCAAGCACCTGGTCACCTGAGCTTCTCAGGCCTGGGAAGGAACAAAACAGACAGAACATCCAGGTCTGTGCCTTTGCAGAGTACCCAATAACCTGAGAAGCATAGACTGGAAAGTGCACGAAATGCAGGGTCCACTTGGGACAATGCCCTTGAAGAGCACCCTGGAGCCTGAGCAGTATAGACCCAGGAAGCACATGCCTCCTTGAGCTGTGGCAAACCAGTGTGGTCCATACATTGCAAGTGCACTCCAGACATACCAGTGGTACTTGTTTGAAGTGTCCATCCCTCCCTACAACAAAACTGAACAAGTGAGCCTAAATAAGTAGCCACATTCACCCCCTTGTGTCAAGGCAGAAATTAGACACTGAAGAAATTTGCAAACAGAAGAAGCCAAAATAAACAAAGAAGAGGAAATGGATCTGGAAATGACAAGTGCATCAGATTAAAACTGTGCAGTTAATATTGACTGTACATTGGAGAGGGACCTATAGACCTTGAGAACAAGTACAAGCTGGAACAAGGAACTATCTGACACTGAACTGACCCTACACTGCCCACAACAGACCCAGATAAAATCCTAGTACCACACTAATTCTCCAGTAAAACAGGAACACAACCCTGAGCATTAAAAGACAGGCTACCCAAAGCCATGTTAAACCCATAGACACTCCAAAACTCACTACTGGACACTACCTTGCATTCCCAAGAGAAGAAATCCAGCTTCACCCACCAGAACCAAAAGCGCAAGCTCCCCTAACCAGGAAAACTTGAGAAGCCACTACCACAACCCAACCCACAATAAAGAGGAACCATGGACTTCCAGCCTACAGAAAGGTCACCCCAAACACAACAATCTAAACAAAATGAAATGGCAGAGAAATATTTAACAGATGAAGGAGCATGATAATAATCCACGAAAACAAACCAAAAAAGAGGTGATAGGGAGTCTACCTGAAAAAGAACTCAGAATAATGATAGTAAAGATGATATAAAACCTTGAAAAGAAAACGGAGTTACAGATATATAGACTAGAGACAAGGATTGAGAAGATGCAAGAAATGTTTAACAGGATTGGAAAAAAATAATTAAGGATCAGTCAATAATTAATAATGAAATAACAGAGATCAATGAAAGCACTCTGGAGGAAACCAACAGTAGAATAAATGAGGAAGAAGAGAGTATAAGTGAGGTGTAATATAAAATGTTGGAAATAAATGAAGCAGAAAGGGAAAAATTAAAAAAAAAATATTAAAAGAAATGAGGACAACCTTGGAGACCCGGGACAATGCTAAATGCTCCAACATTCAAATCATAGCTGTCCCAGAAAAAGATGAAGACAAAAAAAAAAAAAAAGGGGTATGAGAAAATATTTGAGGAGATAATAGTTGAAAACTTCCCTAAAATGGGGAAGGAAGTAGTCAACCAAGTCCAAGAAACCCAGAGAGTCTCAAACAGGATAAATCCAAGGCAAAATACCCCAAGACACATAATAATCAAACTAACAAAAATTAAGCACAAAGAGCAGATATGGAAAGCAGCAAAGGGAAAAGCAACAAATAACACACAATGGAATCACTATAAGGATAAGAGCTGAACTTTCAACAAGAAATATTCAGACCAGAAGGGAATGGCAGGACATACTTAAAGTGATGAAAGAGAAAAACCTACAACCAAGATTACTATACCCAGCAGGTTCCCATTTGGATATAAAATAGAAATCAAAAGGTTACAGATAAGCAAAAGCTGAAAGAATTCAGCACCATCAAACCAGCTCAACAAATGCTAAAGGGTCTTCTCTAGACAGGGAACAAAGAAAAGGTTTATAAAATCAAACTCAAAATGACAAAGTAAATGGTAACAGGATCATACTTCTCAAAAATGTCCTTAAATGTAAATGGGTTGAATGCCCCAACCAAAATACAAAGACTGGATGAATGGATAAAATAAAACAAGAGCACTATACCTGCTCTTTACAAGACATCCACCTCAGACTAAGGGAAAAATACAGACTGAAAGTGAAGGGCTAAAAAGATATTTCATGCAAATGGAGACCAAAAGAAAGCAGGAGTAGTAGTACTCATATCAGATAAAACAGACTTTGAAATAAAGACCTTGAAAAGAGACAGAAGGACAGTCCGTAATGATCGAGAGATCAATCCAAGAAGATATAATAATTATTAATATATATGCACCCAACATAGGGTCACCTCAATACATAAGGAAAATGCTAAAAAGTATGAAAGGGGAAATTAGCAATAACACAATAGTAGTGGGAGACTTTAATACCCAACTCACACCTATGATTACAAACTAACGTTCTATTTGTTATGAAAACAAACAGAAACTTAGCAAGGAAACACAAGCTCTAAATGATACAATGGACCTGTTAGACCTAATAGATATCTCTAGAGCATATCACTAAAGCACGCTTGGCTGAGATGGACCATGCAGAAGCACGTCAACTGAGACGGACTGCAGAAGCATGGCCGAGAGGAGCTACCCCTTGCCCACAGTCAGGGGCTGTGACTGAGAGTGTCAGGCTGTGTCAGCACAGGAGTGGCTGAGAGGAGCTACCCCACATCTGAAGTCAAGGGCGGCACCCAAGAAGAACTACGTCACTCTCAAGGTCAGGGCAGGGGCCGGGAGGAGCTACCCCACACCCGAGGTCAGGGTGGCGGGCGGGAGGAGCTACCCCTTGCCCAAGATCAGGGAGGCGGCTGAGAGGAGCAACCCCATGTCCAAGGAGCAGCAGCTGCAAGGGTAAAGGAGGGTCGAGAGGAGTTAATCCACGTTCAAGGTCAGGAGAGGAGACTGTGAGGACATACCTCTCATCCAAGGTAAGGAGCAGCAGCTGTGCTTTGCTGGATTAGCCATGAAGAAATACACCACGTCCAAGGTAAGAGAAACCCAAGTAAGATGGTAGGTGTTGGAGAGGGCATCAGAGGGCAGACACACTGAAACCATAATCACAGAAATCTAGTCAATCTAATCACATGGACCACAGCCTTGTCTAACTCAGTGAAATTAAGCCATGCCATGTGGGGTCACCAAAGAAGGGTGGGTCATGGTGGAGAGGTCTGACAGAATGTTGTCCCCTGGAGAAGGGAATGGCAAACCACTTCAATTTTCTTGCCTTGAGAACCCCATGAACAGTATGAAAAGGCAAAATGATAGGATACTGAAAGGAGAACACCTAGGGTCAGTAGGTGCCCAATATGCTACTGAAGATCAGTGAAGAAATAACTCCAGAAAGAATGAAGGGATGGAGCCAAACAAAAAACAATACCCAGTTGTGGATGTGACTGGTGATAGAAGCAAGGTCTGATGCTCTAAAGAGCAATATTGTATAGGAACCTGGAATGTCAGGTCCATGAATCAAGGCAAATTGGAAGTGGTCAAACAGGAGATGGCAAGAGTGAATGTCGACATTCTAGGACTCATTGAACTAAAACGGACTGCAATGGGTGAATTTAACTCAGATGACCATTATATCTACTACCGTGGGCAGGAATCCCTCAGAAGAAATGAAGTAGCCATCATGGTCAGCAAAAGAGTCCGAAATGCAGTACTTGGATGCAATCTCAAAATGACAGAATAATCTGTTTGTTTCTAAGAAAAACCATTCAATATCACAGTAATCCAAGCCTATGTCCCAATCAGGAATGCTGAAGAGGTTGAAGTTGAACTGTTCTATGAAGACCTACAAGAACTTTTAGAACTAAGACCCCCAAAAAATGTCCTTTTCATTTTAGTGGAATGAAATGCAAAAGTAGGAAGTCAAACACCTGAAGTAATAGGAAAATTTGGCTTTGGAGTATGGAATAAAGCAGGGCAATGGCTAATAGAGATTTGCCAAAAGAACATACTGGTCATAGCACACACCCTCTTCCAACAACACAAGAGAAGACTCTACACATGGACATCACTAGATAGTCAACACTGAAATCAGATTGATTATATTCTATACAGTCAACAAAAACAAGACCAGGAGCTGACTGTAGCTCAGACCATGAACTACTTATTCCAAATTCAGACTCAAACTGAAGAAAGTGGGGAAAACCACTAGACCATTCAGGCATTGCCCAAATCAAATCCTTTATCATTACACAGTGGAAGTGAGGAATAGACTTAAGGGACTAGATCTGATAGACAGAGTGCCTGATGAACTATGGACGGAGGTTCATGATATTGTACAGGAGACAGGGATCAAGACCATCTCCACAGAAAAGAAATGAAAAAAAAAAAAATGGCTGTCTGAGGAGGCATTACAAATAGCTGTGAAAAGAAGAGAAGTGAAAATCAAAGGAGAAAATGAAAGATATAAGCAGATATATGTGAATGCAGAGCTCCAAAGAATAGTAAGAAGAGAAAAGAAAACCTTTCTCAGCAATCAATGCAAAGAAGTAGAGAAAAACAACAGAATGGGAAAGACTAGAGATCTCTTCAAGAAAATTAGAGATACCAAGGGAACATTTCATGCCAAGATTGCTCAATAAAGGACAGAAATGGTATGGACCTAACAGAAACAGAAGATATTAAGAAGAAGTGGCAAGAATACACAGAAGAACTGTACAAAAAAGAGCTTCACAACCCAGATGATCATGATGGTATGATCACTTACCTAAAGCCAGACATCCTGGAATGTGAAGACAAGTGGACCATACCAAGCTTCACCGTAAACAAAGCTAGTTGAGGTGATGGAATTCCAGTGGAGCTATTTCAAATCCTGAAAGATGATGCTGTGAAAGTGCTGCACTCAATATGCCAGCAAATTTGGAAAACTCAGGACAGAAAAAGTTCAGTTTTCATTCCAATCCCAAAGAAAGGCAATGCCAAAGAATGTTCAAACTACCAAACAATTGAACTCATCTCACACGATAGTAAAGTAATGCTCAAAATTCTGCAAGACAGGCTTCATCAGTAAGTGAACCATGAACTTCCAAATGTTCAAGTTGGTTTTAGAAAAGGCAGAGGAACCAGAGATCAAATTGCCAACATCCGTTGGATCATGGAAAAAGCAAGAGAGTTCCAGAAAAGCATCTACTTCTTCTTTATTGACTATGCCAAAGCCTTTGACTGCTTGGACCACAATAAACTGTGGAGAATTCTGAAGAGAGGGGGAATATCAGAGCACTTGACGTGCCTCTTGAGAAACCTATATGCAGGTCAGGAAGAAACAGTAAGAACTGGATATGAACAGACTGGATCCAAATAGGAAAAGGAGTACATCAAGGCTGTATATTGTCAGCCTGTTAATTTAACTTATATGCAGAGTACATCATGAGAAAGTGCTGGGCTGGGAAAAGCACAAGCTGGAATCAAGATTGCCCAGAGAAATATCAATAATCTCAGATATGCAGATGACATCACCCTTGTGGCAGAAAGTGAAGAAGAACTAAAAAGTCTCTTGATGAAAGCGGAGAGTAAAAAAATTGGCTTAAATCTCAACATTCAGAAAATGAGGATCATGGCATCTGGTCCCATCACTTCATGCGAAATAGATGGTGAACAGTGGAAACAGTGTCAGGCTTTATTTTTTTGGCCTCCAAAATCACTGCAGATGGTGATGGCACCCATGAAATTAAAAGACGCTTACCCTTTGGAAAAAATGTTATAAGCAAACTAGACAGTATATTAAAAAGCAGAGACATTATTTTGCCAACAAAGGTCCATCTAGTCAAGGCTATGGTTTTTCCAGTGGCCATGTATAGATGTGAGAGTTGGACTGTAAAGAAAGCTGAGTGCCAAGGAATTGATGCTTTTAAACTGTGGTTTTGGAGAAAACCCTTGAGAGTCCCTTGGAATGCAAGGAGATGCAACCAGTCCATTCTAAAGGAGATCAGTCCTGGTTGTTGTTTTGAGGAACTGATGCTGAAGCTGAAACTCCTGTACTTTGGACACCTCATGCGAAGACTTGACTCACTGGAAAAGACCCTGATGCTGGGAGGGATGGGGGCAGGGAGAGAAGGGGACAACAGAAGATGAGATGGTGGATGGCATCACTGACTCGATGGACGTGAGTCTGAATGAAGTTCTGGAGTTGGTAATGAATAGGGAGGCCTGGCATGCTGCAATTTATGGAGTTGCAGAGAGTCGGACATGACTGAGTGACTGAACTGAACTGAACCGAGAGCATTTCACCCTTAAACAATGGAGTTTACATTTTTGCCAGTGCAGATGAAATCTTCTTCAAGATAGAACACATCCTGGGCCATAAATCTATCCTTGGTAATTTTTTAAAAAATTGAAATAATTTCAAACATCTTTTCTGATCACTATATGTTAAGATTAGACAGCAATTAAAGGAAAAAAAACTATTATAAATATAAACATATGGAGAGTAAACAACAAAGTTCTGAATACCCCACAAATCACAGAAGAAATAAAAGGGAAATAAGCATATGCATAGAAAAAAATGAAAATTAAAACATGACAACCCAAAACCTATGGAATTTAGTAAAAGCAGTACTAAATGGAAGATTGATAGCAATACAAGGTTACATCCAGAAACAGGAGAAGCATCAAATAAATAATCTAAGTTTACACCTAATCAACTAGAAATAGAAGAAAAGAAGAACCCCAAAGTCAGCAATTGGAAATAAATCATAAAGAGAGGACCAGAAAACAATGAAAAAGAAATGAAGGAGACTATAGAAAAAAATCAACAAGATTTAAGCTGGATCTTTGAGAAGAAAAATAAAATTGACAAAACATTAGCCAGACTCATCAAGAAACAAAGGGAGAAGAATCAAATCAATAAAAATAGAAATGAAAATGGAGAAATCACAACAGACAGCACAGAAATACACAGGATCATAAGAGACTACTATCACCATCTGCTACTGCTGCTTCTAAGTTGCTTCAGTCGTGTCTGACTCTGTGCGACTCCAGAGATGGCAGCCCACCAGGCTCCGCCGTCCCTGATATTCTCCAGGCAAGAACTATCACCATCTATATGCCAATAAAATAGACAAGTTGGAAGAAATGGATGAATTCTTAGAAAAGTATAACCTTCCAAAACTGAACCAGGAAGGAATAAAAACTCTTAACAGACCCATCACAAGCATGGAAATTAAAACTGTAATCAGAAATCTTCCAACAAACAAAAGCCCAGGACCAGATGGCTTCACAGTTGAATTCTACCAAAAATTTAGAGAGGAGCTAAGACCTATTCTACTCAAATCATCCAGAAAATTGCAGAGGAAGGTAAACTCCCAAACTCATTCTATGAGGCCATCATAACTGTAATACCAAAACCAGAAAAATATGCCACCAAAAAAGAAAACTACAGGCCAATAACACTGATGAACATAGAGGCAGAAATCCTCCACAAAATTCTAGCAAATGGAATCCAAAATTGTGTTAAAAAGTTCTTACATTGTGACCAAATGGGCTTTACTGAAGGGATGCAAATATTCTTCAATATTCACAAATAAATCATTGTGATATACCATATTAACATATTGAAAGATAAAAGCCATATAATTATCTCAATAGATGCAGAGAAAGACTTTGAAAAACTTCAACATCCATTTATGATTAAAAAAAAAAAAAAAAAAAGAAAAATCTCCAGAAAGCAGGCATAGAAGGAAAATGCTTCAACATAATAAAAGTCATCTAGAATAAACACACAGCAAAGATTATCCTCAATGGATAAAAATTGAAAGCATTTCACCTAAAATCAAAAAGAAGGAAAGGGTGCCCACTCACCATTACTATTCAACATAGTTTTGGAAGTCTTAGCCATAGCAATCAGAGGTGAAACAGAAATAAAAGAAATGCAGAATGGAAAAGAAGAAATAAAACTTTCACTGTTTGCAGATGAAATGATCCTTTAATAGAAAATCCTAAAGACACCACCAGAAAATTACTAGAGCTAATCAGTGAATATAGCAAATGTTCAGGGTATAAAACTAACACACGGAAATCCCTTGCATTCCTATATACTAACAATGAGAAGAGATCTCTAGTCCTTCCCATTCTGTTGTTTTCCTCTTCGCATTGATCACTGAAAAAGGCTTTCTTATCTCTTCTCGTTTTTTTTTTTTTTTTTTTGGAACTCTGCATTCAGATGCTTATATCTTTCCTTTTCTCCTTTGCTTTTCATCTCTCTTCTTTCCACAGCTATTTGTAAGGCATCCCCAGGCAGCCATTTTGCTTTTTTTTGCATTTCTTTTCCATGGGGATGATCTTGATCCTTGTCTCCTGTACAGTGTCACAAACCTCATTCCATAGTTCATCAGGCAGTCTATCAGATCTAGGCCCTTAAATCTATTTCGCACTTCCACTGTATAATCAGAAGGGATTTGATTTAGGCCATATCTGAATGGTCTAGCAATTTTCCCTACTTTCTTCAATTTAACTCTGAATTTGGTAATAAGGAGTTCATTATCTGAGCCACAGTCAGCTCCTGGTCTTGTTTTTGTTGACTGTATAGAGCTTCTCCACTTTTGGCTGCATAGACTATAACCAATCTGATTTTGGTATTGACCATTTGGTGATGTTCATGTGGAGAGTCTTCTCCTGTGTTGTTGGAAGAGGGTGTTTGTTATGACCAGTGCATTTTCTTGGCAAAAACTCTATTAGTCTTTGCCCTGCTTCATTCCACATTCCAAGGCCAAATTTGCCTGTTACTCCAGGTGTTTCTTGACTTCATACTTTAGCATTTCAGTACCCTATAATGAAAAGGACATCTTTTTTGGGTGTTAGTTCTAAAAAGTCTTGTAGGTCTTCATAAAACTGTTAAACTTCAGCTTTTTCAGTGTTACTGGTTGGGGCATACACTTAGATAACTGTGATTTTGAATGATTTGTCTTAGAGACGAACAGAGATCATTCTGTCATTTTTGAGATTGCATCCAGTACTGCATTTCAGACTCTTGTGTTGACTATGATGACTACTCCATTTCTTCTGAAGGATTCCTGCCCACAGTAGTAGCTATAATGGTCATCTGAGTTAAATAAACCCATTCTGGTCCATTTTAGTTCACTGATTCCTAAAATGTTGACATTCACCCTTGCCATCTCTTGTTTGACCACTTGCAATTTGCCTTGATTCATGGACCTGACATTCCAGGTTCCTATGCAATATTGCTCTTTACAGTATCAGATCTTGCTTCTATCACCAGTCACACCCACAACTGGGTATTGTTTTTTGTTTGGCTCCATCTCTTCATTCTTTCTGGAGTTATTTCTTCACTGATCTCCAGTATCATATTGGGCACCTAATGACCTGGGGAGTTCTTCTTTTGGTATCCTATCATTTTGCCTTTTCATACTGTTCATGGGTTCTCAAGGCAAGAATACTGAAGTGGCTTGTCATTCACTTCTCCAGTGGACCATGTTGTGTCAGACCTCTTGGGTTGTCCCACAGGCATGGCTTGGTTTCACTAAGTTAGACAAGGCTGTGGTCCTAGTGTGATTAGATTGACTATTTTTCTGTGAGTATGGTTTCAGTGTGTCTGCCCTCTGATGCCCTCTTGCAACACCTAAAATCTTACTTGGATTTCTCTTACCTTGGGTGTGGGGTATCTCTTCACGGCTGCTCCAGCAAAGCACAGCCACTGCTCCTTACCTTGGAAGAGGGGTATCTCCTTACCCCTCCAAGAAAAGATAAGAAAGCCTTCATCAATGATCATTACAAAGAATTAGAGGAAAACAACAGAATGGGAAAGACTAGAGATCTCTTCAAGAAAGTTAGTGATACCAAGGGAATATTTCATGCAAAGATGGGCATGATAAAGGACAGAAATGGTCTCGACAAATCAGAAGCAGAGATATTAAGAAGAGGTGGCAACAATACATGGAAGAACTGTACAAAAAGATCTTCATGTACCAGATAATCATGATGATGTGATCACTCATCTAGAGCCAGACATCTTAGAATCTGAAGTCAAGTGGGCCTTAGAAAGCATCACTATGGACAAAGCTAGTGGAGGTGATGAAATTCCAGTTGAGCTGTTTCAAATCCTGAAAGATGATGCTGTGAAAGTGCTGCACTCGATATGCCAGCAAATTTTGAAAACTCAGCAGTGGCCACAGGACTGGAAAAGATCAGTTTTTATTCCAATTCCAAAGAAAGGCAATGCCAAATAATGCTCAAACTACTGCACAATTGTACTCATCTCACATTCTAGTAAAGTAATGCTCAAAATTCTCCAAGACAGGCTTCACCAATACATGAACCATGAACTCCATGATGTTCAAGCTGGTTTTAGAAAAGGCAGAGGAACCAGAGATCAAATTGCCAACATCCACTGGATCATGGAAAAAGCAAGAGAGTTCCAGAAAAACATCTATTTCTGCTTGATTGACTATGCCAAAGCCTTTGACTGTGTGGATCACAGTAATCTGTGGAAAAATTCTGAAAGAGATGGGAATATCAGACCACCTAACCTGCTTCTTGAGAAATCTGTATGCAGGTCAGGAAGCAACAGTTAGAACTGGACATGGAACACCAGACTGGTTTCAAATAGGAAAAGGAGTAAGTCAAGGCTGTGTATTGTCACCCTGCTTATTTAACTTATATGCAGAGTACATCATGAGAAATGCTGGACTGGAAGAAACACAAGCTGGAATCAAGATTGCCAGGAGAAATATCAATAACTTCAGATATGCAGATGACACCACCCTTATGTCAGAAAGTGAGTAAATAAAAGCTTCTTGATGAAAGTGAAAGAGGAGAGCAAAAACTTGGCTTAAAGCTCAACATTCTGAAAACGAAGATCACGGCATCCGGTCCCATCACTTCATGTGGAATAGATGGGGAAACAGTGGAAACAGTGTCAGATTTATTTTGGGGGCTCCAAAATCACTGCAGATAGTTACTGCAGCCGTGAAATTAAAAGACGCTTACTCTTTGGAAGGAACGCTTTGATCAACCTAGATAGTATATTCAAAAGCAGAGACATTACTTTGCCGAATAAAGTCCGTCTAGTCAAGGCTATGATTTTTCCAGTGGTCATCTATAGATGTGAAATTTGGACTGTGAAGAAGGCTGAGTGCCAAATAATTGATGCTTTTGAACTGTGGTGTTGGAGAAGACTCTTGAGAGTCCCTTGGACTGCAAGGAGATCCAACCAGTCCATTCTGAAGGAGATCAACCCTGGGATTTCTTTGGAAAAGAATGATGCTAAAGCTGAAACTCCAGTACTTCGGCCACCTCATGCGAAGAGTTGACTCATTGGAAAAGACTCTGATGCTGGGAGGTATTGGGGGCAGGAGGAGAAGGGGACGACCGTGGATGAATTGGGGGATGACATCACAGACTCAATTAACATCAGTCTGAGTGAACTCTGGGAGTTGGTGATTGATAGGGAGGCCTGGCATGCTGTGATTCATGGGGTACCAGAGTCGGACATGACTGAGCAACTGAACTGAAACTGAAACTGGACAGTGAGAAAACAGAAAGAGGAGTTAGGAAAAAATCCTATTCACCATTGCAATGAAAAGAATAAAATACTTCAGATCAAATTTCAAAAGAAACAAAAAACTTATATTAAGAAAACTATAAAACACTAATGAAAGAAATCAAAGATGACACAATAAAGTGGAGAAATATACAATGTTCATGGATCAGAAGAATCATTATAGTGAAAATGAGTATACTACCCAAAGCAATCTATAGATTCAATGCAATCTCTATTAAGCTATCAAAAGTATTTTCTCACAGAACTAGAACGAATAATTTCACAATTTGTATGGAAACACACATACATACACACACAAAAACATCAAATAGCCAAAGCAATCTTGAGAAAGAAAAATGGAACTGGAGGAATCAAGCTGCCTGACTTCAGACTATACTGCAAAGCAATAGTCATCAACATTGTATGGTACTGGTACAAAGACAAAAATATAGATCAATAGGACAAAGTAGAAACCCCAGAGATAGATCCATGCACCTATGGATTCCTTATCTTTGACAAAGGAGGCAAAAAATATACAATGGAAAAAAAGACAATCTCTTTAACAAGTGGTGCTGGGAAAACTGATCAACCACTTGTAAAATAATGAAACTAAATCACTTTCTCAGAGAAGGCAATGGCACCCCACTCCAATACTCTTGCCTGGAAAATCCCATGGATGGAGGAGCCTGGTGGGCTGCAGTCCATGGGGTTGCTGGAAGCTGGACACTACTGACTGACTTCATTTTCACTTTTCACTTTCATGCATTGGAGAAGGCAATTGCAACCCATTCCAGTATTCTTGCCTGGAGAATCACAGGGATGGGAGAGCCTGTTGGGCTGCCATCTATGGGGTCGCACAGAGTTGGACATGACTGAAGCAACTTAGCAATGATCACTTTCTGACATCATTCACAAAAATAAACTAAAAATGGATTAAAGATTTAAATGTAAGACTAGGAACTATTGAACTCCTAGATGAAAACATAGGCAGAACACTCTGACATAAATCACAGCAAGATCCACTAAAACCCACTCCCAAGAGTGAGATGAGGTGAAAGTCACTCAGTCGTGTCCGACTCTTTACGACTCCATGGACTATACCGTCCATGGAATTATCTAGCCCAGACTACTGGACTGGGTAGCCTTTGCCTTCTCCAGGGGATCATTACTTCCAAGAGTAATGGAATATAAATGGGACCTAATTAAACTGAAAAGCTTTTGCACAATGAAGGAAACTATAAGCAAGGTGAAAAGTCAGCCTTCAGAAAGGGAGAAAATAATAGCAAATGAAACAACTGACAAAAATTAACCTCAAAAATATACAAACAGCTAATGTAGCTCAAATCCAGAAAAATAAACAACCTAATTGAAAAATGGGCCAAAGCCCTAAAAAAAAATTTCTCCAAAGAAGACATACAGTTGGCTAACAAACACATGAAAAGATGCTCAACATCACTCATTATCAGAGAAATGCAAATCAAAACACAGTGAGATATCATTTCATGCAAGTCACAATGGCCACCAACAAAAGTCTACAAACAATAAATGCTGGAGAGGGTGCAGAGTAAAGGGAAGCCTCTTACAGTCTTGGTGGGAATGCAAACTCATACAGCCACTATGGAGAACAGTGTGAAGATTCCTTACAAAACTCGAAATAGAACTGCCTTATGACTCAGCAATCCCACTGCTGGGCATACACATGAAGGAAACCAGAATTGAAAGAAACAAGGGTATCCCAATGTTCATTGCAGCACTGTTTACAATAGACAGAACATGGAAGCAACCTAAATGTCCGTCAGCAGATGAATGGATAAGAAAGTTGTGGTACATATACACAATGGAATATTCAGTACAGTTCACTTCAGTCACTCAGTCTTGTCTGACTCTTTGTGACTCCATGAATCACAGCACACCAAGCCTTCCTGTTCATAACCAATTCCTGGAGTTCACTCAGACTCAGGTCCATCTAGTCAGTGATGCCATCCAGCCATCTCATCCTCTGTTGTCCCCTTCTCCTCCTGCCCTCAATCCCTCCCAGCATCAGAGTATTTTCCAATGAGTCAACTCTTCTCATGTGGTGGCCAAAGTACTCGAGTTTCAGCTTTAGCATCATTCCTTCCAAAGAAATCCCAGGGCTGATCTCCTTCAGAATGGACTGATCGGATCTCCTTGCAGCCCAAGGGACTCTCAAGAGTCTTCTCCAACATCACAGTTCAAAAGCATCAATTCTTCAGCGCTCAGTTTTCTTTATAGTCCAACTCTCACATCGTTACATGACTACTGGAAAAACCATAGCCTTGACTAGATGGTCCTTTGTTGACAAAGTAATGTCTCTGCTTTTCAATATGTTATCTAGGTTGGTCATAACTTTTCTTCCAAGGAGTAAACTTTTAATTTCATGGCTGCAATCACCATCTGCAGTGATTTTGGAGCCCCCCAAAATAAAGTCTGACACTGTTTCTATTGTTTCCTCATCTATTTCCCATGAAGTGATGGGACCAGATGCCATGTTTTTTGTTTTCTGAATATTTAGCTTTAAGCCAAACTTTTCACTCTCCACTTTCACTAAGCTATTAAAAAGAACAAATTTGAGTCAGTTCTAATGAAGTGGATGAACCTGGAGCTTATTATACAGAGTGAGGTAAGTCAGAAAGAAAAACACCAATACAGTATGTTACCACATATATATGGAATTTAGAAAGATGTTAATGATGACCCTATATATGAGACAGCAAAAGAGACACAGATGTAAAGAACAGACTTTTGGACACTGTGGCAGAAGGCAAAGGTGCGATGATTTGAGAGAATAGCATTGAAACATTTATATTACCATATATGAAATAGATTATCAGTCCACGTTTGATGCATTAATCAGGGCACTCAAAGCTGGTGCACTGGGACAACCCAAATGGGAATGGATATGGGAGGGGGTTCAGGATGGGGGGCCACATGTACACCAGTGCCTGATTTGTGTCAACATATGGCAAATATGACACCAGTATTGTAAAGTAATTAGCCTCCAATTAAAATTAATTTTATATTTAAAAATAAATAAAGATGCATTCTGATGAAACATTAAAAATAAAAAAAATATTTACCATATTTATTACAATTTTCTATTTTTTGCCTTTGTCCTCTGATCCATTTTTATCTTCCACAGATTTTCTCCCTTTTCTGGTTTTAATTGACTTTTTAATTTGGTTCCATTTTTCTCTCATTTCTTAATATTTCAAATACTACTTTTCAAAAGTTTTTTTCCCCAGTTTTATTGAGATGTAATTGACATATATCACTGTACCTGTTTAAGGTATAAGATCATGACGGTTTGACTTACACATATTGTGAAACATTACTGCAATATGTTTAGTTTGTATTTATCATCTCATATAGGTACATTAAGAAGAAAAAGCAAGCAAAAAAAGAAACTTTTTCCTTATGATGAGAAGTCAGGATTTACCCTCTTAATTACTCTATATTCCTAGTACTTCTTTATCTTATAACTTGAAGTTTATACCTTTTGACCACCTTTCTCCAATTTCCTTTATTCTTAACACTCACCTCTAGTAATCACAATCCTGATCAGTTTTTCTACGAGTTTGGAGTTTTTCATTTTGTTTTCTTTTATTTTAGAATCCACATGTAAGTGAGCTAAAGAAATATTTGTTTTACTCTGTCTGACTTAGCATAATGCCCTCAAGTTCCCTTCACATAACAGAATTTCCTTGTTTTTAAGGTTAAGTAATACTCCCTTTTGGTATATATATATATATATATATATATATATATATATATAATCTCATACAGTCATCAAAAACAAGACCAGGAGCTAACTGTGGCTCAGATCATTAACTCATTGCAAAATTCAAACTTAAATTAAGGTGCATAGGGAAAATCACTAGGTAATTCAGGTATGACATAAACTAAATCCCTTACAAATATACAGTGAAAGTGACAAATAGATTCAAGGTATTAGATCTGATAGACACAGTGTCTGAAAAACTGTGGACAGAGGTTCACAACATTGTACAGGAGGCAGTGATCAAAAATATCCTGAAGAAAAATAAGTGCAAAAAGGCAAAATGATTGTCTGAGGGCACATTACAAATAGCTGAGAAAAGAAGAGAAGCAAAGGGCAAAGAAGAAAAGGAAAGATATAGCCAATTGAGTGCAGAGTTCCAAAGAATAACAAGGAACAATGAGAGAGTCTCCCTAAGTGAAAAATGCAAAAATTAGAGGAAAACAATAGAATGAGAAAGACTAAAAATCTCTTCAAGAAAATTAGAGATACCAAGGGAACATTTCATGGAAAGATAGGCACAATAAAGGATGAAATGGTGTGGACCAAACAAAAGCAGAATATATTAAGAAGAGGTGCCAGTACCCGTTAGATCATAAAAAATGTAAGAAAATTCCAGAAAAAAAAGAAAACAAGACAACAACAAACTATCTACTTCTGCTTCATTGACTACACTAAAACGGTTGACTATGTGAATCACATAAAACTGTGGAAAATTCTTAAAGAGTTGGGAATACCAGACCACCTTACCTATTTACTGAGAAATCTATGCAGGTCAAGAAGCAACAAGTAGAACCAGTCATGGAATAGCAGACTCATTCCAAATCGGGAAAGGAGTATGTCAGAATTGGTCAAAGAGTATATCAGGGCTATATATTGTCACCCTGTTTATTTAACTTCTATGCAGAGTACATCATGTGAAATGCTAGGCTGGATGAACACAAACTGGAGTTCAAATTGTCTGAAGGAATATTGACAATCACAGACATACAGATGACGCTTCTTTTAGAGCAGAAAACAAAGAGGAAGTCAAGAACCTCTTGACGAAGGTGGAAGAGGAGAGAGAAAAAGCTGGCTTAAGCCTCAACATTCATAAAGCTAAAGGTCATGGCATCCAGTTCCATCATTTCATGGCAAATAGATGGAGAAACAATGAAAACAGTGACAGACATTTTTTTTTCTTGGACTCCAAAATTACTGCAGATGGTGACAGCAGTCATGAAATTAGAAAACACTTGCTCCTTGGAAGAAAAGCTATGACAAAATTAGACAGCATATTAAAAGGCAGAGACATTACTTTGCCGACATAGTCTGTATAGTTCAAGCTATGGTTTTTCCAGTAATCATGTATGGATGTGAGAGTTGGACCATAAAGAAGGCTGAACACTGAAGAACTGGTGTTTTTGAAATGTGGTGTTTGAGAAGACTCTTGAGAGTCCCTGGGACTGCAAGGAGGTCCAGCCAGTCAATCCTGAAGAAAATCATCCTTGAATATTCATTAGAGTGGCTGATTCTAAGGCTGAACTCCAATACCTGGCCACCTGCTGCAAAGAACTGAATCAGTGGAAAAGACTCTGATGTTGGGCAAGATTGAAGGCAGAAGGAGAACAGGACAATATAAGATGAGATATTTGGATGGCATCACCGACTCAATGGCCATGAGTTTGAGCATGCTTATGGAGATAGTGATGAACAGGAAAGCCTGGTTTGCTGAAGTCCATTGGGTCACAAAGTGTCAGACACAACTGAGTGAGTGAACAACAACAAATACCACACAAGTTTATCCATTCATCTGTCAATGGGCACTAAGGTTGTTTCAATGTCTTAACTATTGTAAATAATGCTACTATATGAGGATGAATATCTTTCTTAGTTAGAATATTTGTTCCTTTGAAAAGTTTTCTGAAATGGAATTCCTGAATCATGTGGTAGTTTTATTTTTAAAATTTTAAAATGATACTTCATACTATTTTACAAAGTGACTGTACCAGTTGACAATCCAAGCAGAATTTCACAAGGAGACTAGAGATCTTTTCAAGAAAATTAGAGATACTAAGGGAATATTTCATGCAAAGATGGGCTCGATAAAGGACAGAAATGGTCTGGACCTAACAGAAGCAAAAGATATTAAGAAGAGGTGGCAAGAATACATGGAAGAACTGTACAAAAAGATCTTCAAGACCCAGATAATCATGATGATGTGATCACTCATCTAGAGCCAGACATCTTGGAATGTGAAGTCAAATGGGCCTTAGAAAGCATCACTATGAACAAAGCTAGCAGAGGTGATGGAATTCCAGTGGAGCTGTTTCAAATCCTGAAAGATGATGCTGTGAAAGTGCTGCACTCAACATGCCAGCAAATTTGGACAACTCAGCAGGGGCCATAGGACTGGAAAAGGTCAGTTTGCATTCCAATCCCAAAGAAAGGCAATGCCAAAGAATGCTCAAACTACCACACAATTGTACTCATCTCACATGCTAGTAAAGTAATGCTCAAAATTCTCCAAGCCAGGCTTCAGCAATATGTGAACTGTGAACTTCCAGATGTTCAAGCTGATTTTAGAAAAGGCAGAGGAACCAGAGATCAAATTGCCAACATCCACTGGATCATGGAAAAAGCAAGACAGTTTCAGAAAAATATCTATTTCTGTTTGATTGACTCTGCCAAAGCCTTTGACTGTGTAGATCACAATAAACTGTGGAAAATTCTGAAAGAGATGGGAATTGACCAATTGACCTGCCTCTTGAGAAATCTGTATGCAGGTCAGGAAGCAACAGTTAGAACTGGACATGGAACAACAGACTGGTTCTAAATAGGAAAAGGAGTATGTCAAGGCTGTATATTGTCACCCTACTTATTTAACTTCTATGCAGAGTACATCATGAGAAATGCTGGGTTGGAAGCAGCACAAGCTGGAATCAAGATTGCTGGGAGAAATATCAATAACCTCAGATATGCAGATGACACCACCCTTCTGGCAGAAAGGGAAGAGGTGCTAAAGGGCCTCTTGATGAAGGTGAAAGAGGAGAGTGAAAAAGTTGGCTTAAAGCTCAACATTCAGAAAAGGAAGATCATGGCATCCCGTCCCATCACTTCATAGGAAATAGATGGGGAAACAGTGTCAGACTTTATTTTGGGGGCTCCAAAATCACTGCAGATGGTGACTGCAGCCATGAAATTAGAAGACTCATACTCCTTGGAAGAAAAATTGTGACCAACCTAGAGAGCATATTAAAAAGCAGAGACATTACTTTGCCGACTAAGGTCCGTCTAGTCAAGGCTATGGTTTTTCCTGTGGTCATGTATGGATGTGAAAGTTGGACTGTGAAGAAGGCTGAGGGCCAAAGACTTGATGTTTTTGAACTGTGGTGTTGGAGAAGTCTCTTGAGAGTCCCTTGGACTGCAAGGAGACCCAACCAGTCCATTCCAAAAGAGATCGACCCTGGGATTTCTTTGGAAGGAATGATGCTAAAGCTGAAACTTCAGTACTTTGGCCACCTCATGCGAAGAGTTGAGTCACTGGAAAAGACTCTGATGCTGGGAGGGATTGGGGGCAGGTGGAGAAGGGGACGACAGAGGACGAGATGGCTGGATGGCATCACAGACTCAATGAACATGAGTCTCAGTGAACTCCGAGAGATAGTGATGAACAGGGAGGCCTGGTGTGCTGCGATTCATGGGGTAGCAAAGAGTCAGACACGACTGATCGACTGAACTGACTGACTAACTGACTCCCTTTTCTCCAGATCCATGCATCCTGCCTTTTTGATGATGACCATTCTAAAAGGTGTGAAGTGATATTTCATTGTGGTTTTGATTTGCAGTTTCCTAAATGCTCGTGATTTTAAGCATCTTTTCATGTACTTTCTGGCCATTTGTATATAGCCATTGAAAGAAATGTCCATTCAGATCATTTGCCCATTTTAAATTGAATTATTGGGGCTGTTTTGCTATTGAGATGTATTAGTTAGCTATATGTTTTGGACATTTACAACTTATAAATATATGCTTTGCAATTTTTTAATTCTATTTTTATAGTATAAATTTAAAGATATTTAGTGCATGCATTCAAAATGTTGTACAATAGTCACCTTTCTTCAGTTTCAGAAATGTTTCAGCACCCCAGAAGAACACCATATTCTGCCGGGAGCCAGCGTGAGGAACTCTGCCCATGGCAAAAGTCATGAGGAAGGAGGCTTTGGTGTACGCAAAGGCATGATCAAGCCTCAGGAAACCCCCTGCTCCTGAGCATCTAACCTCAAAATCAGAGTACTTTACAGGGGCTCTCCCCCATATCCATTTCTCTCGGAGAAGGAGTTAACTTGCAGCTGCAGTTAATAAAAATTCTTGGTCGTGACAAGAGTGTTTCAACTTAGGAACTCTGAAGGTTATCTAGCCTGCCTGTATAGGTTTATCCGGCCACAACAGCCCTCCAACCATGAGAAGCATGAGATGTTTTTGACTTACTGAAGGCAAATTCTTTTGGGAAGTTAGAAATTATTAGTATAGTGAATTGGTTAGGAATTATATTGGTGAAGGATTTTTCATTTGCTGTGTCAATAATTGCTGCTAATTCCCTGCCCTAGGTGGGACAAGGATGTCTCAGGTCAAACCTGTCTGCTAACACATGATTGTTTACTACCTCTCAACCATAAATAGCACAGAGAGTTTTGGAGTATTTTGAGAGTCTTAATTAGCATAGGGCTTTTTCTCATTATTGAGTCAATGATTGCCACCAGGCCTCCATATCTTTAGGCACCTGGGAATATATTAATCAATGTATTTGGAATATAGAAAAGAAAATATAGTAGTTTTTGATGTTAGAATATTAGACTTTTTGAGTTAATGAATTTTCTCTTTTGTTATAGATCACTGTACTTTGTTATAAATCACTGTGTCCTTGCTATGTGAAAATGTAACTTTATCACTATCTTAAGACTAAGTAGATCTTAAGGGGAACATTGGTGAAAGGATTTTCATCTGTTGGGCTGATGTTTTGCTGCTAAATCTCCATATTCCCTGCCTTTATAATAAATATAACTAACATATAGGAGAAATAAGCATTAATCTTTAAGCATATAGGAAAAATAAGAATTAACCTTTAAGATTAATCATGTTAACCTTGGGTTAAATAAATTCCTTTCTTGATTGTAACTCACTACACCCTCACCCTATAGTAATGCAACTTTATTTGGAGGGTGCTGCCTGGTTTAAGAAAAAACACCCTTAGGAAAAATAAGTTTTTGGTTATCAGAAAGAAAGGGTTGTAAATGTCAGCAGGCAGAAATGGCTTGAAGATGGTGTAAAACCCCTAAGACCTTTTTTTTATGTAAAGCACCTGATTTTGATAAAGGTCAGGACTGCTGACCCCCGTGTGACTCTGTATTCATCCCTATATGTAACAAAGGGTATATAAGAAAACATGAAAAATAAAGAAATGGGATCAGTTTCCAGAAAGACTGACTCCCCCATGTCATTCTTTCTTGCTCCTTGCTTTTCTGGCTGAATTCCCATCTGGACCATGGATGTTATTCCATGTGATCCAAGTTATTCAGCCTCTTTTTCTCCACTAATTTTCCTACTACACTATCCGTTTCTAATCTCTCTATATATCTGTAACTAAATATGTATTTTTCCAAGGACACTGATGCTGTCTCCACCTTCGAATCACCCTGGATCCACTGGGGCTGGACCCCAGCAATATTCTCTTTAAGTAATAAGACACAGACACACCATTCTCTCCTACCCTCATCCCCTGTTGGTAGGAGATCTGCTTTTTGTGTTTCTGAATTTTCCTCCTCTGGGCATTTCACTTAAAAGAATAATAAAATAGATTTGCTTTTGTATCTGGTTTCTTTTACTTAGCATACTCTTTCAAGGTTCAAGTTATAGCACATTACTTCATTCCTTTTGATAGCTGAATAATATTCCATTGTATATATTTGACTATTTATACATTCAGCTGTTGATAGATAAGTGGATTGCCTCCATCTTTTAATGATGCTATAAACATTCATGTGCAAGTTTTTATGTGGATATACATCTTATTTCTTTGGGGTACGTACTTACAGAGGGATTGGTGGGACATATTATAATTCTATGTTCAATTTGTCAAAAATCTGCCAAACTGTTTTCCACACAGCTGCACCATTTTACACAATCACCAGTAACATACAAAGGTTCCTATTTCTCCACACCCTTGCCAATACTAGCAATCTGAAGGTATTTTTTTTTTTTATAGTTAAAGTCACCCTAATAGCTGTAAAGTACTATTTCATTATTGTTTTGATTTGCATTTCCTTAAAAACCAAATAAGTTTTACATCTATTCACACATTTGTTGAACATTTGGACTTTGGACAAAAGACTATTCAAGTCCATCGCCAATGTTTTAATTGGGTTCTTTGTCTTTTTGCTGTTGAGTTATGAGTTCTTATTATTTACTAGCCCTTTTCAAATTAATGATTTGCAAATATTTTCTCCCATTTCATAGACTGTCTTTTCATTTTCTGATAATGTCCTTTGATTCACAAGTTTTTAATTTTTAAAATTAATCTATTTATTTTAATTGGAGGCTAATTACATTACAATATTGGTGTGGTTTTGTCATATATTGATATGAATCAGCAATGGGTGTACATGTATCCCCCAATCCTGAACCCTCCTCCCACCTCCAACCTGATCCCATCCCTCAGGGTCATCCAATGCACTGGTCCTGAACACCCTGTCTCATGCATCAAACCTGGACTGGAAATCTATTTCACACATATTAATATACACGTTTTAATGCTATTCTTTCATGTCATTCCACCATCATCTTCTTCCACAGAGGCCAAAAGTCTGTTTTTTACATCTGTGTCTCTTTTGCTGTCTCACATATACGGTCATCGTTACCATCTTTCTAAATTCCATATATATGCAGTAATATACTGTATTGGTGTTTTTCTTTCTGACTTACTTCACTCTGTGTAATAGGCTCCAGTTTCATCCACCTCATTAGAAATGATCCAAATGAATTATTTTTAATAGCTGAGTAATATTCCATTGTGGATATGTACCGCAAATTTCTTATCCATTCATCTGCTGATGGATATCTAGGTTGCTCCCATGTTCTGTCTATTTGTAAACAGTGCTGCAGTGGGGATACCTGTGCTCTTTCAATTCTGATTTCCTTGGTGTGTATGCCCAGCAGTGGGATTGCTGGGTTGTAAGACAGTTCTATTTCCAGTTTTGTAAGGAATCTTCACACCGTTCTCCATAGTGGCTGTACTAGTTTGCATCCCCACCAACAGTGTAAGAGGGTTCCCTTTTCTCCACATCCTCTCCAGCATTTTTTGTTTGTAGACTTTTGGATCACACCCATTCTGACTGGTGTGAAATGGTACCTCATTGTGGTTTTGATTTGCATTTCTCTGATAATGAGTGATGTTGAGCATCTTTTCATGTGTTTGATAGCCATCTGTATGTCTTCTTTGGAGAAATGTCTCTTTAGATCTTTGGCCCATTTTTTGATTGGGTCGTTTATTTTTCTGGAATTGAGCTGCAGGAGTTGCTTGTATATTTTTGAGATTAGTTGTTTGTCAGTTGCTTCATTTGCTATTATTTTCTCCCATTTTGAAAGCTGTCTTTTCACCTTGCTTATAGTTTCCTTTGTTGTTCAGAAGCTGCAACTTTACTATATTCATTGATTAGCTCCAGCAATTTTCTGGTCGCGTCTTTAGGGTTTTCTATGTAGAGAATCATGTCATCCACAAACAGTGAGAGTTTTACTTCTTCTTTTCCAATCTGGGCTTCCCTGGTGGTGCAGAGGTTATAACATCAGCCTGCAATGTGGGAGACCTGGGTTCAATCCCTGGGTCGGGAAGATCCCCTGGAGAAGAAAATGGCAACCCACTCCAGTATTCTTGCCTGGAGAATATCATGGATGGAGGAGCTTAGTGGGCTACAGTCCATGGGTCACAAAGAGTTGGATGCAACTGAGTGACTTCACTTTTTCCAATCTGGATTCTTTTTATTTCTTTTTCTGCTCTGATTGCTGTGGCCAAAACTTGCAAAACTATGTTGAATAGTAGTGGTGAGAGTTGGCATCCTTCTCTTGTTCCTGATTTTAGGAGAAATGCTTCCAATTTTTCATCCATTGATGTTTTCTATGGGTATGACTTTTATTATGATGAGATATGTCCCTTCTATGCTTGCTTTCTGGAGGATTTTTAATCATAAATGGATGTTGAATTTTGTCAAAGGCTTTCACTGCTTCTATTGAGATTATCATATAGATTTTATCTTTCAATTTGTTAATGTGATGTGTCACATTGATTGACTTACAAATACTGAAGAATCTTTGCTTTTCTGGGATAAAACAAACTTGGTCATAATGTAAGATCTTTTCAATATAGTCTAGTTGGATTATGTTTGCTAGGATTTTGTTAAGAATTTTTGCATCTATGTTCATCAGTAATACTGGTCTGTAGTTTTCTTTTCTGGTTGCATCTTTGTTTTGTTTTGGTATTAGGGTGATGATGGCCTCATAGAATGAGTTTGGCAGTTTACCTTCCTCTGCAATTTTCTGGAAGTGTGAGTAGGATAGGTGTTATCTCTTTTCTAAATTTTTGGTAGAATTCACATGTGAAGTCATCTGGTCCTGGGCTTTTGTTTGTTGGAAGATTTCTGATGAGAATTTTGATTTATGTGCTTGTGATGGGTCTATTAAGAGTTTCTATTTCTTCCTGGTTCAGTTTTGGAAGGTTATACTTTTGTAAGAATGTGTCCATTTCTCCCAGGTTGTCCATTTTGTTGGTATATAGTTGCTGATAGTAGTCTCTTATAATCCTTTGTATTTCTATGTTGTCTATTGTGATTTCTCCATTTTCATTTCTAATTTTGTTGATCTGATTCTTCTTCCTTTGTTTCTTGATGAGGCTGGCTAATGGTTTGTTGATTTCATCTATCTTCTCAATGAAACAGCTTTTAGTTTTGTTGACTTTTGCTGTAATCAACTTTGTTTCTTTTTCACTTATTTCTGCCCTAATTTTTATGATTTATTTCCTTCTACTAACCCTGAGATTCTTCATCTCTTTTTTTCATATTGCTTTATGTGTAAAGTTGGGTTATTTATTTGGTGTTTCTTCTGATTCTTGAGTTCAGCTTGTATTGCTATGAAGCTTCCCCCTTCAGTTCACTTCAGTTCAGACACTCAGTCATGTCTGACTCTTTGCAACCCCATGAACATCAGCACACCAGGCCTCCCTGTCCATCACCACCTCCCAGAAGCTACCCAAACTCATGTCCATTGAGTCAGTGATGCCATCCAACCATCTCATCCTCTGTCGTCCCCTTCTCCTCCTGCTCTCAATCTTTCCCAGCATCAGGATCTTCTCAAATGAGTCAGCGCTTCACTTCAGGTGGCTGAAATATTGGAGTTTCAGCTTCAACATCAGTCCTTACAATGAACATCCAGGACTGATCTCCTTTAGGATTGACTGATTGGCTCTCCTTGCAGTCCAAGGGACTCTCAAGAGTCTTCTCTAAAACTACAGTTTAAAATCATCAGTTCATTGTGTTCAGCTTTCTTTATAGTCCAACTCTCACATACATATATGACTACTAGAAAACCATAGCCTTGACTAGATGGACCTTGGTTGGCATGACAACACTTTAGCAACACCTTCCCCTTATCACTGCTTTTACTGAATCCCATAGGTTTTGGTTTGTCGTGTTTTCATTTTCATTTGTTTCTATGCATATTTTGATTTTTTCTGTGATTTGTTGGTTATTTAGAATCATGTTGTTTAGCCTCCATATATTTGTATTTTTAATAGCTTTTCTCCTTGTAGTTAACATCTAATCTCACTGCATTTTGATCAGAAAAGATGTATGAAATGATTTTTTTTTTAATTTACCAATGCTACATTTATGGCCCAGGATGTGATCAGTCCTGGAGAATGTTCTGTGTGCACTTGAGAAAATATGAAATTCATTCTTTTGTAGTGAAATATCCTATAGATATCTGTTAGGTTTAACTGGTCCATTGCATCATATAAAGTTTGTGTTTCCTTGCAAAACTTCTGTTTAGTTGATCTATCCATAAATGTGAGTGGGGTATTAAAGTCTCCCACTATTACTGTTACTGTTAATTTGTCCTTTCATTCTTTTTAGCATTTGCATTACATATTGTGGAACTCTTATTTTGGGTGCATATATATTTATAATTGTTGTACATTCTTCTTGGATTGATCCTTTGATCATTATGTAGTGTCCTTCTTTGTCTCTTTTCACAGCCTTTATTTCAAAGTCTATTTTGTCTAATATGAATATTGCTACTCCTGCTTTCTTCTGGTCTCCATTTGCATGAAATATCTTTTTCCAACCCTTCACTTTCAGTCTGTATGTGCCCCTTTGTTTGACGTGGGTGTCTTGTAGACAGCATATATATGGGTCTTTTTTTTGTGTCCCTCAGCCAGTCTTTGTCTTTTGGTTGGGCCATTCAATTATTTACATTGAAGGCAATTATTGATAAGTATGATCCTGTTGCCACTTACTTTGTTGTTTTGCATTTGAGTTCATATACCTTTTCCATATTTATTGTCTATAGAAGATCCTTTAGCATTTGTTGAAGAGCTGGTTTGGTGGTGCTGAATTCTCTCAGGTTTTGCTTGTCTGGAAATCTTTTAATTTCTCCTTCATATTTGAATGAGATCCTTTCTGCGTATAGTAATCTGGTTTGTAGGTTTTTCACCACTGTAAATATGTCCTGCCATTCCCTTCTGGCCTGAAGAGTTTCTGTTGAAAGATCAGCTGGTATCTTTATGGAAATCCCATTGTACGTTATTTGTTATTTTTCCCTTGTTGCTTTTAATCTTTGCTCTTTGCATTTGATCTTTGTTAATTTGATCAATATGTGTTGTGGCGTGTTTCACCTTGGGTTTATCCTGTTTGGGACCCTCTGGGTTTTTTGGACTTGGCTGGCTATTTTCTTCCCTGTTTTAGGGAAGTTTTCAACTATTATCTCCTCAAGTATTTTAAGTATTTTCTCATGGCTTTTCTTTCTTTTGTTTTTCTCTCTGGTACTCCTTTCATTTGAATTTTGAGGTGTTTAACATTGTCCCAGAAGTCTCTCAGTTTGCTCTCATTTCTTTTAATTCTTTTTTTTTCTTTTATCCTCTCTGCTTCATTTATCTCCACCATTCCATCTTCCACCTCACTTATCCTATCTTCTGCCTCAGTTATTCTACTGTTCATTCCTTCCAGAGTACTTTTGATCTCAAGTATTGCATTATTATGGATTGACTCTTTTTTTTTATTTTTTCTAGGTTCTTGTTAAACATTTCTTGAATCTTCTCAATCCGTGTCTCTAGTCTATTTATCTGTAACTTAATTTTGTTTTCAAGATTTTGGATCATCTTTACTATCATTATTCTGAGTTCTTTTTCAGGTAGGCTCACTATCTCCTCTTTTGTATGATTTGGTGGGAATTTATCATGTTCCTTTACCTGTTGAATACTGCTCTGCCTTTTGTTTTGTTCAGATTGCTCTGTTTGGTGTAGCCTTTCTATAGGTTGGAAGTTTGTGGTTCCTTTTACTGTCGAGGTTGCTCCCTGTGGGTAGGGTTGGACTAATGACTTGCCAAGGTTTCCTGGTTTGGGAAGCTTGTATTGGTGTTCTCGTGGGTGAAGATGGATCTCTTTCCTCTGGAGTGCAATTAAGTGTCCAGTAGTGTGTTTTGAGGTGTCTGTGGGTCTGGTGTGACTTTGGGTAGCATGTATTTTAATGCTCAGGACTATGTTCCTGCGTTACTGGAGAATTAGAGTGACAGGTCTTGCTCTGGAACTTGTTGACTCCTGGGTGGTATGGAAGCTTTTGGATGAGCTCTTGTCGATTAATGTTCCCTGGAGTCAGGAGTTCTCTGATGTTCTCAAGTTTTGGGTTTAAGCCTCCTGCCTCTGACTTTCAGTCTTATTCTTACAGTAGCCTCAAGACTTCTCCATCCATATAACACTGATGATAAAACTTATAGGTTAATGGGTGAAAATATTCTCCCACAGTATGGGACACCCAGAGAAGCTCACAGAGTTACATGGAGGAGAGAAGACAGAGATGACCAGGGGAAGAAGAGTGGATATCAAAAGGGGGAAAGAGCAAGCTCATCAGTAATCAGTTCCCTAAGTGGTCTCCACAGCCCAGAACACCCAGAGAGATTCATAGAGTTAAGTAGAGAAGAGAAAGGGGGAAGGAGGAGATCGAGGTGATCTGGGAGAGAAAACAGAGAGTCAAAAGGGAAAGAGCAATCAAGCCATTAATCACACCCCTAAGTAAAAATGAGTACTGAAGATTAGATTCTTAAAGGTAAAAACTGATAACAAATACCAAAAAGCAAAGATTAAAAATCTAGAGTAGAGGCTAGACTCTCAAAAACACACTATTAATAAAACAAAGCAAAATCACAAAAAATATAAAAATATATATACTGTTTGGTTTTAAAATATGTCTTTTTTTTTTTTTTTTTGCAAGGTAATGCTGCTGCTGCTGCTGCTGCTGCTAAGTCACTTCAGTCGTGTCCAACTCTGTGTGACCCCAGAGACGGCAGCCTACCAGGCTCCTCCGTCTATTGGATTTTCCAGGCAAGAGTACTGCAGTGGGGTGCCATTGCCTTCTCCAATGCATGAGAGTGAAAAGTGAAAGTGAAGTTGCTCAGCCTGTCCAACTCTTCGTGATCCCATGGACTGCAGCCCACAAGCCTCCTCCATCCATGAGATTTTCCAGGCAAGAGTACTGGAGTGAGGTGTCATTGCCGTCTCCATGCAAGGTAATAGTAGGTTGTAAAAATGAAAATTAAAGGATTCATAGAGGACTTAATTTTTAAAAAAGTTAAAAAATGATAATAGTAAAAATATATCTAGGAATTTATCTGGAGCTGTTGTGGGCAGTGTGGGGTTAGTTCAGTTTCAGATAGTTCTTTGTTCCGTCTTCTCAAGATCTATAGGCCCTTCCATTGTATTTTGTGCTGACTACAGGGTTTTAATATGTTGCACCTGTCACTTCTAAAATGGTTCCTTCTGTTTATTTTTGCTTCTTCTGTTTGCAGGTCACTTTAGTATCTAACTTCCACCCTGACACAAGGGTAGGAAGGTGGTCATTTATTTAGGCTCACTTGTTCAATTGTGCTGCAGGGAGGGATGAACACTGCAAAAAAAAAAAAAAAAGAAAGAAAGAAAGAAAAATCACTGGCTTGTGTGGGGAGTCCTCGCAGTGTATGGACCACACTGGGTTTGCCCCCACTCATAGCATGTGTGCTCTCCCTGTCTACACTGCTCAGTCTCCAGGTTGCTCTGAAGGGGAACTTTCCAAAGTGGGCCCTGGGTTTTGTGAACTTCCCAGGTCTAAGCTGCTCAGGTTCAGGTTTTTGGGTACTCCACAAAGGCAAAGAATTGGTTGGGCCTGCATTTTGCGCCTTTCCCAGGTCCGAGGAGCTCAGGCTACCAGGTGCTTGAAAGTGCACTGTCCCAGATGGGAAGCGTGTCTTAATCACCTCCCTGAGCCCAGCTGCTCAGTTTCCAAGGTGTGCCACGAGAGTGCCATCTCAGGTGTGCAGTGTATCTCATCTGGGAGATGATCTCAGGCTGCGACCCTCCTGGCAGATGTCAACTGTCCTGGAACCCAGAAAGACTTTGTTAGCAACTAGGAGCCTTCTCACAGTTTGGTGGTGGATGCTATCTCTGGAGCCAAGATTGCCTCTTACCTTCCATCTCTGGCTGTTGCCCACCTGCATCTCTGCCTCCCTTGGGGGATGGGCCAGTCCACAGCAGGCTAGTTCTCCTTTGGTATTCACTCAATCCTTTTATCTGTGAACCAGCCAGGCTTTGCCTTAGGTTAGAGCTTTTCACATGAAAGTTCTCTCTCTCTTCTTTCTCTGTCTCTGTCTGTCCCACTGGTTGAGTTGCTATCTCACGTTAGCTCCTTCAGATTGTCCTCAGGGCATTCAGGCCCTGTCCTTACCCTAAATATGCAACCTGCCCCTCCCCCACTTACTGGTGGCAGACCTGAGCATCTGGGCTATTTCTCCACTGGGAGTTGTGGTTAAGGTTTGTATTCTGTGTTTTGTTTTGTTTTTCCCTCCCAGTTATGTTGCCCTCTGAGATTCCAAAATCACTGCAGATAGTGACTGCAGCCATGAAATTAAAAGACGCTTACTCCTTGGAAGAAAAGTTATGACCAACCTAGATAGCATATTCAAAAGCAGAGACATTACTTTGCCAACAGAGGTTTGTCCATTCAAGGCTATGGTTTTTCCAGTGGTCATGTATGGATGTGAGAGTTGGACTATAAAGAAAGCTGAGCACTGAAGAATTGATGTTTTTGAACTGTGGTGTTGGAGAAGACTCTTTCTTGAGAGTCCCTTGGACTGCAAGGAAATGCAACCAGTCCATTCTGAAGGAGATCAGCCCTGGGATTGCTTTGGAAGGACTGATGCTAAAACTGAAACTCCAGTCCTTTGGCCACCTCATGCGAAGAGTTGACTCATTGGAAAAGACTGTGATGCTGGGAGGGATGAGCAGAAGGGGACAACAGAGGATGAGATGGCTGGATGGCATCACTGACTCGATGGACATGAGTCTAAGTGAACTCTGTGTGTTGATGATGGACAGGGAGGCCTGGCATGCTGCGATTCATGGAGTCGCAGAGTCAGACACGACTGAGTGACTGAACTGAACTGAACTAAGATTCCAAAACTCCTCACAGACCTGCTGGTGAGAGGGTTTCCTGGTGTTTGGAAACTTTTTCTTCACGATTCCCTCCCCGGGACAGGTCTCCAGCCCTAACTCCTTTGTCTCTCTTTTAGTCTTTTATATTTTTTCCTACCTTCTATCGAAGAGAATGGGCTGCCTTTCTGGGTGTCTGATGTCCTCTGCCAGCATTCAGAACTTGTTTTGTGGAAGTTGCTCAGCATTCAAATGATCTTTGATGCATTTGTGGAGGAGTAAGTGGTCTTCCTGTCTTATTCCTCCACCATCTTAGGACTGCCCCTCTATAGTTTTTTTTTTTTTTTTTTTTTTTAACTTTGTCATTTTTTTTCTCTTGCTATGCAGAAGCATTTTACTTTGATGTAGTCCCACTTATTTTTTTTATTATTTTTTTACTTGTGCTTTAGGTGTCATATTTAAAAATCATTGCCAGCATTAAAATTTTTTTTAGTGCTTGCCCTAAAGTTTGTAATATACAGTTATTAGCAATCCAAACCAATCCAAATCCATTTTAAATAATGCTATATGACTTCATATATAGTGAAAGTACCATATAATAACAAAATGTTTGTAATTCCTCCCTCTCTTCCATTATATTATTACTGTTATTTATTCCATGTATACATAAGTAAACATAAATCTATATATAACATATAGAGTATTTTTTAATTTTACCTTCATTTATTCAATTATACATGTAGAAAAAAACATAAAATTAATTCATTTACGTATAGTTACATTTCTCACCTATACCATTTTCCTTCTCTCTGAAGAACTTCCTTTAATATTTTCAAAAGCATGTCTATTGGCAACAAATCCCTCAATGCTTTTTTTTTGTCTGAGAAAGGCTTCATTTCTTCTTCAGTTTTGAAGGATATTTTTGTAGGATACATAATTCTAGGTTCTTGAGTTTTTCTTCTTAACACTTTAAACATTTCACTACACTTTCTTCCTGTTTGCATGTTTTCTAAGGAGCAGTTGCATGCAATTCTTATCTTTTCTCCTCTATAAATAAGGTGTTTTTTCCATCTAGCTTTTTTCAAAGCTTTTCTTTATCTTTGAAGTTTGGAAATTTTAATGTGATATGTCTAGGTACGGTTTGTTTTGTTTTGTTTTTGTCTTGTTTACAAAAACAGACAGCTTGTTTTCTTTATATTTTTATCCTGCTTGGTGGTCTGTAAGGTTCCTGAAGCTTTTGTTTCATGTCTGACATAATTTTGAAGAAATGCTTAAACATTATTACTTGAAATATTTATGTTCCTTTATTTCTTCTCCTTATAATCCAATTACATATGTGTTACTCATTTTGTAGTTGTCTCACAGCTCTTATAGACTATTTTGGTTTTTTTTTTTTTTTTTTCTCTTTGCTTTTCAGCTTTGTAAGTTTCCATTGTAACATTCTCAAGCTCAGGGATTTTTCTCCCAGCCATGTTCAAGTCAACTAATGACCTCATAAAATACATTCTTCATTTTTGTTGCAGTACTTTGGATCACTAGTATTTCTTTATGATTCTTTCTTAGAATTTCCATCTCTCTGTTTATATTATCCATTTATTCTTGCATGTTGTCTACTTTTACATTAAAGCACTCATATTGATCATAGTTTTGGTTTTTAATTCCTGGTCTGGAAGTTTCAACATTCCTACTATATCTGACTCTAGGTCTGAGGCTTGTTTAGTCTCTTCAAACGATGTTTTTGCCTTTTGTATGCCTTTTAATTGTCTTGTTGAAATGAAGGCACTATGTACTTGGTAAAAGATACAAATAGATGTAAATATTCCTTTAGCAATGTAGAGGTAAGCTATGTGGACAGAGGAAGCATTCTATAATCCTGTGATTAGGTCTGTCCTTTGTTGAGCCTGTGTACTTGGACTGTGAACTTCAGCAATGCTTCTAGTTTTATTTTTCCCACTCTTACATGGAACTGGATCACTAGAGGGGACTGAAGTCAGGTGTTTCCCTTTCCCCATATGAAAGGCTAAGAGAAGTTAAACTTGGATATTTATATTCACCTTTTAGGTTAGCTTTTATAAAACCCCAGAAGGTTAGATTCTGGTAAAATAGTTTATTCTGAAGGCAGTCTTTCTTTAGAAGAACAGAGTGCTCTGACATATTTCAAAATGATTGTCCATTCCATCTACCAGAAGCAAATAGGGATTTTCTCAAGTATTCACTGTGAAGAACTGAGTGGTAAAACTAACAAAAGTATAGGGATACCACCTATGACTAGGTCCCCATGGAACTTTTAATTGTCAGAGTTGTTCACAATGAGCCTACAGCAATTTATCAGTTACAGTTCAAGTTTTGCTTTCCTGGTAGTAGTTACTATCACATTTCTGCTTGAGAGATTCTCTTCTTTTAAATTACAGTTCTCTGTATCAGCCTATTTGGCTCTCCAATTTTGGAGGCAGTGTTTTGCCCTGTAACTTTGCTTCTCTGACAGATCTAAGAAGAATTGTTGATTTTTCAGTTTGTTCAGCCTTTTACTTGTTAAAGTGGTGAATTCAAAGATCTTTATGTGCCAAGCTGGAAACTCATCATTGACAACCTTAAAAGAGGAAAGTTTGTCTATCTGATCAAAAATGAAAATTGCATGTTGAATATAAACTTTTCAAATAGCAGCAAAATAGGATATTTTTTCTTGTAAGTGGGAAAAAAATAAAACCCAGCAAAAGTAAATGAGGACTTGTTTATGTGAAAATCTCCATTCAGAATGCCTACAATATATCTTGGTTATAGCCTTTTACAGGGCAAACCATAAAAATAATAAAAATCATTCTTCATAACTGTAAAGCAGCATATTTTCCTTTCTCTTAACATCTTTTTGTTACATATAAAACTATAAATCTGATTTACTTTCCCAAGTCAAAGAAATCATGGCAATGTGAATGTAATGATTTAGTGAGTTTCGGTTTTAAAAATAATAATGCAGGGAATAATACTAAAAGGATTTCTCTAAACTAAACCATTTTGTAAATGAACAATCAAAGATTAAAATAATACAACATATTTATGCAAAACAATTTAACCTTCAATGATTATATATACTTTAAACCAAAACAGAACCAAAATGCACAACTTTTACCAAAAGAATAAAAACAAATAAAAGCCAAATCCTCATATGCTGGAAGAAAATAATATTTTAAATGGAGTGTTGGAATAAGAGATTTCATTTATGCCCTAGGACAGAAAAAAAAATCAATTCCAACTCCTCTTATTGCCTCTCCTGGGTTATCATATCTCAACTGATAAGTGGAAGAAAATCTCAGTCAGGCCAATAAACTATTTGAGTCCCTTCTACTTTCATTTAAGCTGAGGACAAAAAGAACAATAACCAATAGATGACATTTTTCTAAATTGAAATGCACTGCCATATCTTTTTTTTTTCTTTTCATAGTATATGATCTTTTTATTTATTTTTAAAATACAAATTTGGAGAAATGCCTACTTAGTTCTTTGGCCCATTTTTGATTCACTCATTATCATAGAAATGCAAATCAAGACCACAATGAGGTACCATTTCACACCAGTCAGAATGGCTGCGATCCAAAAGTCTACAAGCAATAAATGCTGGAGAGGATGTGGAAAAAGGGAACCCTCTTACACTGTTGGTGGGAATGCAAACTAGTACAGCCACTATGGAGAACAGTGTGAAGATTCCTTTAAAAATTGCAAATAGAACTGCCTTATGACCCAGTAATCCCACTGCTGGGCATACACACTGAGGAAATCAGAATTGAAAGAGACATATGTACCCCTATGTTCATTGCAGCATTGTTTATAATAGCCAGGATATGGAGACAACCTAGATGTCCATCAGCAGATGAATGGATAAGAAAGCAGTGGTACATATACACAATGGAGTATTACTCAACCCTTAAAAGAATAAATTTGACTCAGTTCTAATGAGATGGATGAAACTGGAGCCGATTATACAGAGTGAAGTAAGCCAGAAAGGAAAACACCAATATAGTATACTGACACATATATATGGAATTTAGAAAGATAGTAATGATGACCCTGTATGTGAGACAACAAAAGAGACACAGAGGTATAGAACAGACTTTTGGCCTCTGAGGGAGAGGGAGACGGTGGGATGATTTGGGAGAATGACATTGAAACATGCATACTATCTTGTAAGAAATGAAGTGCCAGTCTATATTCAATGCAGGATACAGGATGCCTGGGGCTGGTGCACAGGATGATCCAGAGAGATGTTATGGGGTGGGAGGTGGGAGGGAGCTTCAGCATTGGGAGATCGTGTACACCTGTGGCTGATTCATGTAAATGTATGGCCAAATCAATACAGTATTGTAACGTAGAATAAAGTATTTTTATAAAAATTAAATAAATAGCCAAACCAAAATATATATATGTAAATTTATTTATTTTAATTGGAGGTTAATTACATTATTGTATTGGTTTTGCATACATCAACAGGAATTCACAATATATAAAGCTTTTAATGGCAAAAAGTGAGTAAAACTACTTTGAAAAAATAGTTCTTAATTAGAAGGAAGAGGATATAAATACATTCTAATGAAGTAGACTGATGCAGAGAAAAGGAAACCTATAATGATGAACAATTGTCTTTTCTTCTCAAAGAATATGTAATAAAAAGAAATTCAGAATAGTGATTACGCTGATGTCAGGTAAGGGCAAATATGGAGAACTGAAGGGGAAAGTAATTGCATAGAGAACAGAGGAGATTTCAACTGTATTTGTGGTAGCTTATTTTCTAAGCTAGTAAGTGGAGATTTATTTAATAATTATTTATACTTTCTGTTTATTTTAAATAGTTCACAATAGTAAGTGAAAGTGAAGTCACTCAGTCGTGTCCGATTCTTGCAACTCATGGACTGTAGCATATCAGGCTTCTCTGTCCATGGGATTTTCCAGGTAAGAATACTGGAATGGGTTGCCATTTCCTTCATTTTTAAAATTATATTTAAAGCAGTAGTATTAGAAATTATTTGAAAAGATCATCTCCTTTTATTCCCTTTACCTCTAGGCAACATTATATCAAAACCACACTGCAAAAGCTAATGAGGTTCTTATACATTTTTGTGAAAATAAGACACACAGCATATTTTGTCATTTTAGTGACTATCATTTCATATGGTCAGTGAAGGTTACAAAAAATAAAGTAAAACTTCTCCAGTCTTAAGGCTATTTCTCTTCTACTTAATTATTTAAAATCCTTATTTTCCTATGACATTTGCTCTGTTGAGATAAAGACATATTAAAATGCAAAGGTTTTCTGAGGGAGCTGTATAAAGATATGAGAAAGCTTCAATTGAAAAAAATGTGAAAATTATGGAAAGGATTATTATTTAATAGTATGTTTCAGGCTATAGTGGACATATGATAAATGCCTGCCAAATCCATGCTGCTTCTTTTGGAAGTAGCCTCCACATCCTCAGCTGATAGATTGCTTATGCCAAATCCACACTCCCTCTGCAACATAGGCAAGCCAATAGGATTCTTTCCTTACAATTTAAACTAATCAAGTTATAGACTTCTCTTTGCAGAATCTTAGAAATGAACCAAAGCATTAATTTTTAGGCCATGTGCATCGATGGGAAGAAGGGAGATCCATATAGGCAAACAGGAAAAAGAAACAGATGTCAAAGATAAATGGAGATAAAAGTCAGGTGGCCCACGACAGGTACAATAGCTATATTTGCTTTTTTAATAAATATTCAGATCATACAGAGGCATATTTTAAAGACTCTAGTAAATGTTATGTGAGACATTACAACCAAGTGAAGTGTTTTTAGCAAGAAATTTGTAATGAGTAGGCACAAATTTAAAAAAAAAATCATCTCAGATGTTCTAGGGAGAGAGGATGGGAATGTAGGGGCTTGAGACTAATGTAGGGAAGCCAGTAAAGGGTCAATTGCAGTTATCCAAACCAGAGTTGATGGTTCCTTGAATTAGAGGGGCTATGTAAAAGTGGCCAAATTGGCTGTATATATAGTATGAAAGTCGAGCTAACAAGAGTGCCTGATTAATTTGTTGTGATGGATAAGTGAAAACGAGTTATCAAAGATGATAAAATTTGAAACGAGCAACCAAAGGAATTAGTTGTAGACTAGTGAAGATATGTTGAATTTAGTGTGAGTAATAGATTCTGTTATATTACTAAAGAGTACTACAGAGAGTATTAACAGACACAACATCTGTGGAAATCAGGTAGACCAGCTACAATTACATTTAATAGTATATCCAGCGATTTACTTCAAGGAATTTATTACACAGATATTGTTAAACATGTGCAAAATGGCTAATGTAAAAAGTCATCCATTGCAGTCATGAAGAAAGTGCTAATTAAATAAATTAACAGTGCAGGATATATTTGCATAATGGAACAATGTGCATTTTTAATATAGAATAAGGGTGTACTTCATGCATGAATCTAGAAAAATCTCCAAAATATATTAAATGAAAAATGTATATATAGAAGAGTGTGGTTTGTATGTTACCATTTGTGTAAAAATAATGAGGAGTGAGATTAAGATACAGAGAGATGAACTTGCTTTTATTTGAAAGAAATATGTCTGGAATGACATGAACCAAGTAATAGTAATATTTATACTATAAGAACAGGGAGGACAGCTGGGAACAGAAGGAGAAAATTATTATTATACTCCTTTGTATTTTTTGAATTTTGAAACATGTTAATGCACTATTCATATATGAAATTAAAATTAGCTCTGTGAATTTACCATAGCTATATAGACAGTAACTTCATAGCACCTTGAGAAAATGTGAAAGAAAAATTGTTGAATCTAGGATAATTTTATTGAATTATAGTAAAAATTATCATACTAAATTGAGGATCAGATGAGAGTGTGTCTCCTTGTCACCACTGCTGCAAGTTAATATGGCTCCATTTTTGTTTATAATAAAAATTTTATTTGAAAGGTCAACATATCCAACACTTTAGAACCTTGCTGTATGAATATTGTAACATTTCATTGTGAAATGTTTTTATTTTTATTTATATAACACAGTAACATATTCTGCAACTAAAGTTTATTAATCTAGGCAAATGTTTAATTTTATTCATTTTAGCTTATTCATACCAAAAAATGTGTTTGAAAAGGAGCAATTTGATACAGAAATATTAAATGTTGGTCCTTTAAATATTATAAAATTTTAGTGGTTAGTACAAATTCTATATTTTAAATATGTTTGTATAAAATAGAATACTGATTTCTTAATAATTCACATAATAGTTTCAGTTATGTTTTTGAAATTAACAGAAAATATATTGAAAATTATTTTTTTCCAAAGAAAAGTTTCAGTTATTAATACAGAGTAAAGAATGTCCAGGTTGTAGCTTCATCTACTGATGATTACTACTCTTAATATAATCCTACTGGTTTCATTGAAATTTGAAGGGAGTCCCATATCCATATATACATGTGTGTTTCAAATAATGCAGCCCTTGTTCTAATAATTGTACATACAAAAAAACTATCTTTAATGGTATTTGCATTGTTAGAACTAACTTTGTTTCAGTGTGTCTGCCCTCTATGCCCTCTTGCAACAACTACCATCTTACTTGGGTTTCTCTTACCTTGGACTTGGGGTATCTCTTCACGGCTGCTCCAGCAAAGTGTAGCCACTGCTCCTTACCTTGGATGAGGTGTATCTCCTCACCACTGCACCTCCTGACCTTGAACATGGAATAGCTCCTCTAGGCCCTCCTGTGCCTGCACAGCCACTGCTCCTTGGATGTGGGGTTGCTCCTCCCAACTGCCGCCCCTGGCCTCAGGCGTGGGGTAGTTCTTCTTGGCTGCTGCCCCTGAACTCAGACGTGGGATAGCTCCAGCAGTACGTGAACTGTGAACTTCCAGATGTTTAAGCTGGTTTTAGAAAAGGCAGAGGTACCAGAGATCCAATTGCCAACATCTGCTAAATCATTGAAAAGCAAGAGAGTTCTAGAAAAACATCTATTTCTGCTTTATTGACTATGCCAAACCTTTGACTGTGTGGATCACAATAAACTGTGAAAAATTCTGAAGGAGACAGGAATACCAGACCACCTGACCTGCCTGTTGAGAAACCTTTATGCAGGTCAGGAAGCAAGAGTTAGAACTGGACATGGAACAACAGACTGGTTCCAAATAGGAAAATGAGTATGTCAAGGCTGTATATTGTCACCTTGTTTATTTAACTTATATGCAGAGTACATCATGAGAAACACTGAGCTAGAAGAAGCACAAGCTGGAATCAAGATTGCTGCAAGAAATATCAATAACCTCAGATATGCAGATGACACCACCCCTATGGAAGAAACTGAAAAGGAACTAAAAAGCCTCTTGATGAAATTGAAAGAAGACAGTGAAAAAGTTGGCTTAAAGCTCAACATTCAGAAAAGGAAGATCATGGCATCTGGTCCTATCACTTCATGGGAATAGATGGGGAAACAGTGGAAACAGTGCCAGACTTTATTTTTGGGGGGCTCCAAAATCACTGCAGATGGTGACTGCAGCCATGAAATTAAAAGACACTTACTCCTTGGAAGGAAAGTTATGACCAACCTAGATAGTATATTCAAAAGCAGAGACATTACTTTGCCAACAAAGGACCATCTAGTCAAGGCTATGGTTTTTCCTGTGGTCATGTATGGATGTGAGAGTTGCACTGTGAGGTAAGCTGATTGCTGAAGAATTGATGCATTTGAATGGTGGTGTTGGAGAAGACTCTTGAGAGTCCCTTGGTCTGCAGGGAGATCCAACTAGTCCATTCTAAAGGAGATCAGTCCTGGATGTTCTTTGGAAGGAATGATGCTAAAGCTGAAACTCCAGTACTTTGGCCACCTGACACCAAGAGATGACTCATTTGCAAAGACCCTGATGCTGGGAAACATTGAGGACAGGAGGAGAAGGGGACGACCGAGGATGAGATGGCTGGATGGCATCTCTGACATGATGGACATGAATCTGAGTGAACTCCGGGAGTTGGTGATGGACAGGGAGGCCTGGCATGCTGTGATTATTGGGATCACAAAGAGTCACACATGACTGAGTGACTGAACTGAACTGAACTTTGTTTAAGCAATACTGAGAAAAAGACTAAAAGATTAAAGGTTTTGTTCTAAAAGATGCAGTAGACAAAATTGGAATTCAAAAGAGAGAAAAAGAAGTAGTCTCTTACAGCACACTTTAACATCTATGCAGACAAAACAGAATTGTGGGGAGTAAAATTAGAATCAATTTTATAATTCTGAAGGTGGTATGTGTTTATGTCCCCACATCTTCCCTCCCACTCCACCAATTACTGCCAGTGAGGTTAAAAATTGATCCAAAGAAAATATGGTACAGAAGCATGAATTTGGGCTTTGGAATCAGAATGATCTGGGATTGGTATATGATTCCCAGTACTTACTGTGTGACCTCGAACAAGATATATTTCTGAGTCTTAACTTCCTTACCCATAAAATAAAAATAATATGAGTGGATGATCAATAATTTCTTTTTTTTTTTTTCAAATTCTGCCGTTCACTGTGAGGTAATGCTGCTAAGTCACTTCAGTTGTGTCCGACTCTGTGCGACCCCATAGATGGCAGCCCACCAGGCTCCCCGTCCCTGGGATTCTCCAGGCAAGAACACTGGAGTGGGTTGCAATTTCCTTCTCCAATGCATGAAAGTGAAGTTGTTCAGTCGTGTTTGACTCCTTGCGACCCCATGGACTGCAGTCCATCAGACTCCTCTGTCCATAGGATTTTCCAGGCAAGAGTACTGAGAGTGGGTTGCCATTGCCTTCTCTGCACTGTGAGGTAATAGAAGAAAAAAAAAATTAAAGTATTATATTTTGGTTGCAACACGGTTACAGTTTGTAGTTCACATTCTCAATATATTTCATAGAAAATGAATTTGGATAATATTAGATACCAGGTGAAAAGATAGGAAGAAAGAAGCTAGAAAATTCAGTTGCTAAGCTGCAAAATGTCTTGGTGCACACTAGGAGAGAAATGCATCCAGAATAGAAAAGAACTTCTTAATTCCTTTAAGTTAAGTGAACTAAGTTCACTTGAGTTCACTTACGTTCCTTCAAGTGGACTAAGTTCCTTAGTTCCTTAGTTCACTAAGTTCAAAATTCCCTTTAAAAGCAAAAAAAAAAAACACCCAAAAAGACTTCCTTTTAATTGACTAGTTGAAAAAGAAAAGTTATTATTGGTTTTAAAATAAATATAGTCTATATACGACATTTTCAAGATCCTGATGGGTACTCTTGGAAATTATTATATGTTTATATTTTAAACTTCACTTCTTTTGACATCAAAGCACATTTGTAGAGATAAGGTTTTCTTTTTATTCAAAATAATCATATGATCTTTCTTAAAAACATCCTTTAAGATGTATATCCTTAAGACTGTAGCGCATCTTATTTTTTTTTTAATACTTTTTTCTACATTAAAATACTGTATTTGTTTTGCCAACATTGACATGAATCAGCCACAGGTGTCCATGATCTCCCAATGCCGAAGCCCCCTCCCACCTTCCACCCCATATCATCTCCCTGAATCATCCTGTGCACCAGCCCCATGCACCCTGTATCCTGTATTGAACATAGACTGGCGCTTTGTTTCTTACAAGATAGTATACATGTCTCAATGCCATTCTCCCAAATCATCCAACCCTTTCCCTCTCCCTCAGAGTCCAAAAGTCCATTCTATACCTTGTGTCTCTTCTGTTGTCTCACAAACAGGGTTATCATTACTATCTTTCTAAATTCCATATATATGTGTCAGTATACTGTATTGGTGTTTTTCTTTCTGGCTTACTTCACTCTGTATAATCGGCTCCAATTTCATCCATCTCATTAGAGCTGAGTCAAATTTATTCTTTCTAAGGGCTGAGTAATACTCCACTGTGTATATGTACCACTGCTTTCTTATCCATTCATCTGTTGATGGACATCTAGGTTGTCTCCATATCCTGGCTATTATAAACAGCGCTGCAATGAACATTGGGGTACATGTGTCTCTTTCAGTTCTGGTTTCCTCGGTGTGTATGCCCAGCAGTGGGATTGCTGGATCATAAGGCACTTCTATTTGCAATTTTTTAAGGAATCTTGACCCTGTTTTCCATAGTGGCTGTACTAGTTTGCATTCCCACCAGCAGTGTAAGAGGGTTCCCTTTTTCTCCACATCCTCTCCAGCATTTATTGCTTGTAGACTTTTGGATCGCAGCCATTCTGACTGGTGTGAAATGGTACCTCATTGTGGTCTTGGTTTGCATTTCTCTGATAATGAGTGATGTTGAGCATCTTTTCATGTGTTTGTTAGCCATCCGTATGTCTTCTTTGGAGAAATGCCTATTTAGTTCTTTGGCCCATTTTTTGATTGGATCGTTTATTTTTCTGGAGTTGAGCTGCATAAGTTGCTTATATATCTTTGAGATTAGTTGTTTGTCAGTTGTTTCATTTGCTATTGTTTTCTCCCATTCAGAAGGCTGTCTTTTCACCTTACTCATAGTTTCCTTTGTTGTGCAGAAACTTTGAATTTTAATTAGATCCCATTTTTTTTATTTTTGCTTTTATTTCCATTATACTGGGATTTGGATCATAGAGGATCCTGCTGTGATTTATGTCAGAGAGTGTTTTGCCTATGTTTTCCTCTAGGAGTTTTATAGTTTCTGCTCTTACATTTAGATCTTTAATCCATTTTGGGTTTATTTTTGTGTATGGTGTTAGAAAGTGATCTAGTTTCATTCTTTTACAAGTGGTTGACCAGTTTTCCCAGCACCACCTGTTAAAGAGACTGTCTTTACTCCATTGTATATTCTTGCCTCCTTTGTCAAAGATAAGGTGTCCATATGTGTGTGGGTTTATCTCAGGGCTTTCTATTTCTATTTTGTTCCATTGATCTGTATTTCTGTCTTTGTGCCAGTACCATACTGTCTTAATGACTGTGGCTTTGTAGTAGAGCCTGAAGTCAGGCAAGTTGATTCCTCCAGTTCCATTCTTCTTGTAGTGCATCTTAAAATATAGTTTTATGTTTTTTTCTTTGTAGCAAATATTTAGTTGAATAGAGATGTTAATAAAAGATTGCCTCATTTATTTAGTTTGAAGTATAACCTTGGCATGTTTCTGAAATATCAAAAAGCTTTCAATAAGTCTCTTTAAGACTATAGAAAAACAGCTGTTATCTATCTTTTAATTCCAACCACTAGAATATTAGAGTTAATTTAATTTCTATCCTATGCCTGATTGAGGTGATTACTCAGAAAGAGAGCTAATGATGATGCAAGTTTAAACCAGGTGCTGCCTGTCTTCAAGTCACTTTTTTCAAGCATGTGAATACTGATTTTGAAAAGTGCACACGTTCTAAGTGTGGCAGATGACTTCTCTGAAATGATGCTTTAGCCATCTGGACTCTAGGGTTTCTACCTTAGGTGAATAACTTCATTATTTTTCTTTGGGGGAAAAAAGCTATTTTTTTTTTTGTGACTATAGACTGTTAGATTGGTATAAAAAATTTCAAATATCCAAATGAATATGAAGTCCTTAAGACTTCTGGGTTATGCTCAAGATGAAGAACAATGATAATGTTAAGATGGATAAGATGATTTCTTGAATATTTGCATGTGTGCTAATTTGATTCAGGTGTATCTGACTCTTTGTGACCCTATGGACTGTAGTCCACCAGCTCCTCTGTTCATGGGATTCTCTGGTATTCAAGAATACTGGAGGGGTTAGCTGTGCCCTCCTCCAGGGGATCTTCCCAACCCAGGGATTGAACCCACATCTGTTACGTTGGCAGGCAGATTCTTTTACCACTAGCCCCACCTGGGAAGCTTTGATATTTTGGATCTGAATAAAATGAGACAGACATCATTTAGCGTATTCTAGACAAGTAGAAGAATTCTTCAGTGTTAGATTCTGCTTCAATATTATTGCTCTTGTATTGGAAAAAGAAAGTTTATAATGTAGATAGTAGCTAATTTTTCAAAATAAGCATTTTTATATCCTTCTACAGACTTTGCATACATTTTGTCCACTTATGATTAGTATCTTCACGAGAAAGTGGATAGGAAGAGGGACAAGGAATTAAAGTTAAATATATCAATTTTAGGTGTAGTTTCTTGAATCTTTTATAATTCAGTGGTTCTCAACCTTAGCTGAAGATTATAATCAACTAGGGAGCTTTTAAAACTTTAATTCACGGGCTGTTCCCCAGTCCAATGAAATCAATTTCTAGGAGTGAGACCCAGACATCGGTAAATTTTAAAGTTCCCCAGATGATTCAAATGTGCATCCAACTGAGAGCCAATGCTCTAAATCCTTTGAAATACTAACAAAAGCTTTGATTGTTGCATTTTTAATAGTAAATTCTTTGATTTTTGCTTGTGTTTTCTGACACAATTTCTGCTTTATATATTTATGACTGTGGCTAGTTTGATGATGTTAATTGAACTTGTACATAATGTTATAATTTCCTCAGATTTAGTCTTTTCAAGAATGCCACCCCTGACCACAGGGTCAAATATAAAATATAAAAGGTAGATAACAGCTGTTTTTTCTATAGTCTTAAACAAGAGACTTATTGAAAGCTTTTTGATATTTCAGAAATATTTGACCACAAATATTCAGCACCACCTTTATCACTCTTTACCCTTTTGCTGTTTTACTTTTATTTACAGCACTCATTACCATTTGACATTTTATTAGAGAGCAATCTCTTTATTGTTTACTGTCAACCTCATTAGATACCAAACTCCATGAAGGTAAGTCCTTTTTTTTGTTTACTGCCACATCCCAAGGATGTAGAAAAGAGCCTGGCATATACTAGATGCTTAATAAATATTTGTAGAATGACTGACAAATGTATAATCAACAAATATTCTATTCTTTCATTCTGTTTAAAAAATTAAAAGATGTTTACTTCTTGAAAGAAAAGCTATGGCAAACTGAGACAACATATTAAAAAGTAGAGACATCACTTACCAGCAAAGGTCAGTATGGTCAAGGCTATGGTTTTTCCAGTAGTCGTGTACGGATGTGAAAGTTGAACCATAAAGAATGCAGAGTGCTGAAGAATTGATGCTTTCGAACTGTGGTACTGAAGAAGACTTGAGAATCCCTTGGACAGCAAGGAGATCATGAAGTTCAAAGATGCTTCCCAATGTCTATCTTTTTCTCTTCTTCCTATTTCTGTGACAAAATCTTAAAACACTATCTTTTCCAGAGGACACAGGTTGTTTGGTCAGTGGCTAGAGATGGCTAACTTCTTATAAGGGACCCAATACAGAACATGAAGAAGCAATACATTTAACTGACATTATTGATATATTTTGGGTCATATCAGTTCAAGAACTACTGCATTTAAAGATCTACTTTTTTTTTTTTTTTTTTGCTCTGAAAAAAATTTAATCTATGTGGTGGTTTGACATTTCTTAACAATGGAGTCAAATTATTAAATCATTGACAATCAGTATTTTGTTTATATGTTGATGAACTTAATTCAAAGATGAATTCGGATAAAACAAATTGCTTTTAAGTGAGAAAATAGTGATGTCCTCTTTTTCTTATTAAACTTGATTAACTTCCAGTTGTGGAAAAATACACAAAATATCTCTATAAGAGATGTTCAGGACAATTTAACTTTTAAAACTATGAGCTAAAACTATAGTCTAAGCTATATATAACAACAACAACAACAATAAAGGTGGGAAGAAGGGGCTTTACAAATGATCTACTTTTTAAAAACTGGTATAAATAAGATTCTAGATGAATTTTTAATAACATATGGCTTAACTAAATAATTATTTGGCTACAAATAATGAAAATGTGGAACACTTAAAACAATCTGACTTTTGGATCCATTTTAATCCTGTTCATCTAGTCACTGCACTTGTCAAATAAAATGTCTTCCTCTTTTACATTCATTTCTTCACTCCCGATTGAAACTTCTGCTTTTCTTTCAAATTCTCATCCCTTTCCTCCTGACTTTCCCCATTTCTGATATCCTCCATCTCTGATTCTGTACTCAAACCACACTTATCTTTAACAATAAGACTGGAGAAAAACAAGGGTACACTTTTGAAGGTAGATTTTAGACTCTCATCAGTCTGAGTTAAAGCCATTCATCAAGGATTTTGTTCAATCTTGAAAAAGAAAATGATACACAGTGGAGAATTTGATCAATACTGGGGATCTAAAACTGCAGCAGCATCTGTGACCTTTAACAACTAGTATGTATATTAGTAGGACATTCAGACAATGAAACCTAGCTCAACCAACTAGACTGAGAGACTTTCAAATAATTTAGCTATTCCCAATATTCATTGAACAGAACAATTACTAGAGAAAAAATAAGATATGTGACGGTCTTACCTGAAGGTTATACTTGTATTTCCACTAAATATTTCCTGAGAGTACACATGTAAAAAATGGTTTCTATACTAATATTTAAAGCCACTATATTCATAATAACTCAAAAGTGCAAACATTTCAAATGTGCATCAATATAAAAATGGATAAATAAATTGTGTTATATCTATGCAATGGAGTATAATCAAGGATAAAAAGGGGTAAATTAATAAGTCAAGTAACAAAATGGATAAATTCCAAAAACATTCTAAGTAAAAATGTCAGACACAAAAGATGTGATTTCATTTAATCTCAAGAATAAGCAAGGCTAATATTGGGCAATAGAGATCAGAAAAGTGTGGGATGAAAACTGAGGAGAATGAGGCATAAGGAACATTTCTGTAGTTTTGGAAGCACATCTAGATTGGGATGCTGGTGACATGAGTGTATACATTTGTTAAAAGTCAGAAAATATTGTGTCCGTTTCTGCCATACATCAACATGAATATTGTAAAGGAATTATCTTTCAACTAAAAATAAAATCATAAAATATAATCTGTGTATTTTCAGTTCAGTTCAGTTTAGTTCAGTTTGGTCAGTTGCTCAGTCATGTCCAACTCTTTGCAAGCCCATGAACCATAGCACGCCAGGCCTCCCTGTCCATCACCAACTGCCGGAGTTTACTCAAACTCATGTCCGTCAAGTCAGTGATGCCATCCAGCCATCTCATCCTCTGTCGTGCCCTTCTCCTCCTGCCCTCAATCTTTCCCATAATCAGGGTCTTTTCAAATGAGTCATCTTTTTGCATCAGGTGGTCAAAATATTGGAGCTTCACCTTCAACATCAGTCTTTCCAATGAGCAGCCAGGACTGATCTCCTTTAGGATGGACTAGTTGGATCTCCTTGCAGTCCAAGAGACTCTCAAGAGACTTCCCCAACACCACAGTTCAAAAGCATCAATTCTTCGGTGCTTAGCCTTCTTCACAGTCCAACTCTCACATCCATACATGACCACAGGAAAAACCATAGCCTTGACTAGATGGAACCTCATTGACAAAGTAATGCCTCTGCTTTTTAATATGCATTCAAGGTTGATTATAACATTCTTTTCAAAGAGTAAGTGTCTTTTAATTTCATGGCTGCAGTCACCATCTGCAGTGATTTTGGAGCCCAAGAAATAAAGTCTGTCACTGTTTCCATTGTTTCCCCATCTATTTGCCATGAAGTGATGGGACTGGAAGCCATAATCTTAGTTTTCTAAATGTTGAGCTTTAAGCCAACTTTTTCACTCTCCTTTTTACTTCCATCAAGAGGCTCTTTAGTTCTTCTTTCACTTTCTGTGGTGTCATCTGCATATCTGGGGTTTTCTTAATATTTCTCTCAGCAATCTTGATACCAGCTTGTGCTTCTTCCAGCCCACTGTTTCTCATGATGTACCCTGTATATCTGTTAAATAAGCAGGGTGACAATATATAGCCTTGTTGTAGTTCTTTCCCAATTTTGAACCCATCTGTAGTTCCATGTCCAGTTGTAACTGTTGCCTATTGACATGCATATAGGTTTCTCAAGTGTCAGGTCAGGTGATCTGGTATTCCCATCTCTTTCAGAATTTTCCACAGTTTATTGTGGTCCACACAGTCAAAGGCTTTGGCATAGTCAATAGAGCCAAAATAGATGTTTTTCTGGAACTTTTACCTTTCAATGATCCAGTGGATGTTGGCAATTTGATCTCTGGTTCCTCTGTTTTTTTCTAAAACCACCTTGTACATCTGGAATTTCACAGTTCACATATTGCTGAAGCCTAGCTTGGAGAATTTTGAGCAGTACTTTACTAGCACGTGAGATGAGTGCAATTGTGCATTAGCTTGAGTATTCTTTAGCATTGCCTTTCTTTGGGATTGGAATGAAAACTGATCTTTTCCGGTCCTGTGGCCACTGCTGAGTTTTTCAAATTTACTGACATATTGAGTGCAGCAGTTTCACAGCATCATCTTTTAGGATTTTAATGTAAGTAAATGTTACCTCAATAAAAAGAAAGACAGAAAAAAGACAGAGTATGTAATATTCTAGGCTTGCAAGCAAATAAAACACAGATTCATTTGAGATTTTAATAAATGCATTTTCAATGTCTTTAAACAACATTCTAGGGTAGATATAGGGGCAGATGTGATGTCACAGTGTTGTTTATATATATATGTGTGTGTGTGTGTGTGTGTGTATATATATATATATATAATTATTATTATTATAGTAAAAATTGTATAGGGAAAAAAATTGCCCTCTACTCTCCTAAGTTCTTGGTTGATACCTCCTATACAAATTAACAGGAAAAAATATTGTTGTTGTTCAGTTGCTAAATTGGGTTCAACTCTTTTGAACCCAATGGGTTGTTGCCAGCCAGGCTTCCCTCTCCTTCACTATCTCTCTGAGTTTGCTCAGACTCATGTCCATTGAGTTGATGATGCCACCCAACCATCTCATCTTTTGTCACCCTCTCCTCCTGCTGTCAATCTTTCCAGCATCAGAGTCTTTGCTAATGAGTTGGCTCTTCACATCAGGTGGCCAAAATATTGGAGCTTTAGCTTCAGCATCAGTCCTTCCAAGGGATATTCAGGATTGATTTCCTATAGGATTGACTGATTCTCTTTTCTGTCCAAAGGACTCTCAAGAGTCTTTTTCAGTAACACAGTCTGAAAGCATAGTTCTTCAGCACTCAGCCTTCTTTATGGTTCAACTCTCATATCTGTACATGACTTCTGGAAAAACCATAGCTTTGACTATGCGAACCTTTATTGGCAAGGTGATGTCTCTGCTTTTAAATATGCTGTCTAGGTCAGTCATGGCTTTTCTTTCAAGGAGCAAGCAAGCGTCTTTGAATTTCAAGGCTGCAGTCACCACCTGTAGTGATTTTGGAGCCCAAGAAAATAAAGCTTGTCACTGTTTCCATTTTCCCCCACCTATTTCCGTGAAGTGATGAGACCAAAAGCTGTGATTTTAGTTTATTGAATGTTGAGTTTTTAAACCAAATTTTTCACTTTCTTCTCAAGTTCAATAAGATATGTACCTCCTATGTCAATGAGAGATACCCAGGAAAACAAGCAACTTCTTGAAATGGCACAAGCCATCACGTTAAATGTCATCTTCATCTAAAGAAAAAAGATGTGGAATGAAGTATTAGGGGAGCCAGTAATGGGATGTGATCAGAAAAAGCACAGTAAACAAAGGTAAATTTGTTATGCAGATTTAAGTTGTCTTTTCCATTGAGTTTCTAGAGATTTAGTCATCCATCTCTTCCTGCAACACCCTTGCAAATGGAGATTTCTCTTATAAATATAAATGTATCTTACAAATGGTAAATCCTATTTGGTTTTCAAAACTTCTCTTGTGTGTGCTGTTTTATAAAAATAATCAGCTCAAGATAAATCTTATGTTAGACATGTATTTTATAGTGGTATATTTTCTTATTTTTAAAGATTTAAACTAAAAATAAAGATTTTAATCATAAACAAGACTAAATAAGAAATAATTCACCTAAACAGACTGATAGCATTTGGAAATTTCTAAAAAATCTTACAACAACAACAAAAGAAAACTTGTTTTGAGAAAAATCCAAAATAAATTAATAGCCTTACAAATTAAAAAATATGATCGTTCCATGTCCTTCTGTTTTCTTCCACAAAAAGTGTCCACTGATAAAGATACTTGTTATTCAGTTCAGTTCAGTTGCTCAGTCATGTCCGACTCTTTGTGACCCCATGAATTGCAGCACACCAGGCCTCCCTGTCCATCACCAACTCCTGGAGTTCACTCAGACTCACGTCCATCGAGTCTGTGATGCCATCCAGCCATCTCATCCTCGGTCGTCCCCTTCTCCTCCTGCCCCCAATCCCTCCCAGCATCAGAGTCTTTTCCAATAAGTCAACTCTTCGCATGAGGTGGCCAAAGTAATGGAGTCTCAGCTTCAGGATCATTCCTGCCAAAGAAATCCCAGGGTTGATCTCCTTCAGAATGGACTGGTTGGATCTCCTTGCAGTCCAAGGGACTCTCAAGAGGCTTCTCCAACCACAGTTCAAAAGCATCAATTCTTTGGTGCTCAGCCTTCTTCACAGTCCAACTCTCACATCCATACATGACCACAGGAAAAACTATAGCCTTGACTAGACGGACCTTAGTCGGCAAAGTAATGTCTCTGCTTTTGAATATGCTATCTAAGTTGGTCATAACTTTTCTTACTTGTTAATACTATTAAATAAAATGAATATAAAATGCACAGCTTCCCAGTGGTTGGCCAAAAATTAATAGGCAAGAACATGTTACAGGGAAGAACAAAATCTGACTCTTTGTTAGATCTGTTTCTTTTATTTAGCCTTTGCTCCATTGCTTTTATTCACTGCAAGGATACAGAGTATACACCTATACATAGTGGACTGTCTTGTGGAACCCTGCCCATTTTCCTGAATGTTAAACCAAATGTTAAACCCTGTCCACCTGTGGATGCCTACAGGAAGGAAGAAATTAACACACTCTCTCCCTAAGGCTGGACATTCCAGGAGATATTTATCAGATTAATGGTGTTTTTTACTTTACTTCCTCACCTCTTCCCTTCTGAGTTCTATAAAAGAAACTGGCATCCAGACACCAATAGAACAGTTATTTTGAAGCATTAGTCTGTCATCTTCTCAGGCTGCCAGCTTTCTGAATAAAGTTGTATTACCTGTCTCAACATGTTGTCTCTGATTTATTGCCTTTCTGTGCAGTGAGCAGAGTGAGCTTGGACTCTGTAACCTACAAATGTGATAAAATGAGAGGCCAGCAAGAGAAAATATAGCACCCAGCTTCCAATTTTTCCTATTAATTGGTAAGATTTATTATTAACTATTGACAGTTAAGTTTGCAGCTCTCTTATAGTTACAGTTCCTACATTTTGCATAATACAGCTACCACTATGTTCTTTCACCTTACTTGGAAGCAATGTTATCAAATGGCACCATCATAAGAAATCTCAGCTCTGCTGACCCAAGGACTAAAGAGCAGATATAATTAAGGAGGGTCTTGCAATGTAGGAACAGAAAAACCAGACTCTTATCCTTCCACCCCCATGTTGTAACTATTAATGGATTTCAGGTCCTCTTGAGCAGTATATAGCCCATTTCCCCTCCTATCCCACACAGGGAGAAGGTATTTGCCTTATTCTTGAGTGAGTGAGTGAAGTCACACAGTCGTGTCCGACTCTTTGTGACCCCATGGACTGTAGTGTACCAGGCTCCTCCGTCAATGGGATTTTCCAGGCAATAGTACTAGAGTGGATTGCCATTTCCTTTCCCAGGGGATCTTCCCGACCCAGGGATCGAACCCGGGTCTCCCACATTGTAGACAGACGCTTTACCATCTGAGCCACCAAGGAAGTGCCTTATTCTTACCCACCCAGTATCCATGCCTCATCCAATCAGCAAAGGACCTACAAGACCCCCTATCCAATTCTTTCTACCCTGGGTATAAAAGTGGACTAAGGACTCCTGTTCAATGTCAGTTCTCCCTTGAGCTGGCCCACTGTTCTAACAGTGTCTCCCACTCTAATAAACTTTATTCTCCTCTCATTTCACCTTATGTCTGGAAACTCTTTTCCAACCCTCACCAAGACCATGACATTTTTCGTGGCCTGTAGGGGGAACTTGTGATCTCTTCCCTCACTTCCTCACTTCTCCTCTTTCAAAGGGGTTCTTTACCAACAGGCAAGTGCTGTGGAAGCAACTGAGGAACTCTGTTCATGGTTATCCTCTGGTGTGTTCCAAAGGCCCCAATGCTCACTGTGCCCCAGTGGCTGCTGCCTGAACAAGTGAGGGTCTCCCTTTTGTCTTCTTGTCAACTGAGAACAAGGTCAACCAATATTGTGTGAGCACAGGTCAGACATTTAAAAGCCATTAGGGTGCTTGCCACATGAAGACTCCTGTGTGAGGATAAGGGGGCATGGAATGGATCAGGTCACAAGGGCATATGCCCCAAGCAAAGCTGGAATCAAGATTGCCGGGAGAAATATCAATAACCTCAGATATGCAGATGACATTGGCCTTATATCAGAAAGCAAAGAGGAACTAAAAGAGCCTTTTGATAAAACTGAAATAGGAGAGTGAAAAAGCTGGCTTAAAACTGAATATTCAATAAATGAAGATTATGGCATCCAGTCCCATCACTTCATGGCAGCTAGTTGGGGAAACAGTGGAAACAGTGACAGACTTCATTTTCTTGGGGTCCAAAATTACTGCAGATGGTGACTGCAGCCATGAAATTACAAAAAAAAAAAAAAGTGCTTGCTCTTTGGAAGAAAAGCTATGAGCAACCTAGACAGCATATTAAAAAACAGAGACATTACTTTGCTGACAAAGGTCCATATAGTCAAAGCTATGATTTTTCCAGTAGTCGGGAATGGATGTCAGAGTTGGACTGTAATGAAGATTGAACATTGAAGAACTGATGCTTTTGAACTGTAGTGTTGAGAAGACTCTTGAGAGTCCTTAGATTGTAAGGAGATCAAAAAGTAAATTCTAAGGGAAATCAGTACTAAATATTCACTAGAAGGACTGATGCTAAAGCTGAAGCTCCAATACTTTCACCACCTGATGTGAAGAAGCAACTCATTGGAAAAGACCCTGATGCTGACAAAGATTGAAGGCAGGAGGAGCAGGGGACGACAGAGGATGAGATGGTTGGATGGCATCACCAACTGATTAGGACACGACTGAGAGACTGAATTGACTGACTGACTGTTCAATTGTTTTAATGTAGAAACATTATTTATTAAAAGAAAAGAAAAAGACTGGAGATGAATAATTATTGTGTCAGAGCTATCCAAGGTACTTTGCATATTCACTCATTTAATCCTCACAGAAACATTTTGATGGAGGTTTTATATACGGACTTGAATATTAGGGTGAAGGGATGAGAATAAGGCTTATAGAAATTAAGTACCTTGTCTTAGAAACCAAAATTTGAATGCAGAATTATCTGATTGAAAATCACATGTTCTTCAGAGTACATTAAGCTCTGTCCTGGTTGTAGTATAATTTCCCACGATAGAAAGGATATGATTTACCACTAAAAAGTAAAGGCTGGAAACGTATATAAAGCAAATATGAACAGTGCTTATATCACTGAGTGCCAGGATAATAACTGTTTCCCTCCATTGTTTATAAAATATTTTTCTGTACTTTTTTTTAATTAAATTTATTTATTTTTAAAATTACAATACTGTATTTGTTTTGCCATACATTGACACGAATCAGCCATAGGTGAACACAATCTCCCAATGCCGAATCCCTCTCCCACCTCCCACCCCCCATCCTCTTGTACTTTTTTTTTAATGAGCAAAGATTATTTTTAAAGTTTCATTTTAAAATAGTGAAGCTTAATTGTAATTTTAAAGGAGATGGATTTTGAGAAAACACCATAAAGCAATAGTTTTCATCTGTGTTCCCATGAGCTCTAAAATTCTATGGAGTGGGTGGTTGTGGGGCAAACCAAGTGAGTAGGACTTGGGACATCCCTCTACACTTCACACAAATATTTTCTGGTTTTATCAGTTATATATATTGAACTATATAAAAATATCATATCTATTAAAAACAATAGTTTCTTTGCCAAAAGGAAAAAGATTGAAAACTTCTGTCATGAAACTAGAGTGATGTTGCTGTTTTTCAGCCAGTAAGTCATGTCCAACTCTTTGCAACCCCATGGACTGCAGCATACCAGGCCTCCCTGTCCCTCATCAACTCCTGGAGTTTGTCCAAGTTCATGTCCCTTGAATCTGTGATGCCATCTAACCATCTTATCCTCTGTTGCCCTCTTCTCCTTTTGCTTTTAATCTTTCCCAGCACCAAAATCTTTTCCAGTGAGTCAGCCGTTAAAATAAGGTGGCCAAATTATTGGAGCTTCAACATCAGCATCAGTCCTTCCAATGAATATTCAGGGTTAATTTCCTTTAGGATGGACTGATTTTATATCCTTGCAGTCCAAGAGATTCTCAAGAGTCTTCTCCAGCACCACAATTCAAAACCATCAACTATTTGATGTTCAGCCTCCTTTATGGTCCAACTCTCACATTCCTACTAGAGCAATAAATCCACCTAAATTAAATGTTGTTTAGTTAATAGTTTCCTAGAGGTGAGAAATATCTCCATGAAACAAGTAAATGCCTGATTGCTAATTTGTCTGTCCATTTCAAATCATGAATTCTACTCCAGAAAACAGCTTCTTCTCTTATTTTCTTCTGTTCAAAACAAGAGAAAAGACCTTCAAGGGTTGTCCAGGTGCTGACTCAGTAAGGTTGTCTAGGCCTCTAGGTCAGGTACCATAAATATTTGAACTTTTAAGTGATTTGTTAAAGCTTTTTCCATTTTAACTATTACCATTGTTATAGTACTTAGCATTAAGGTCCTTGAAATAAAAGAGCTACTGTGTTTTTATTCAAGAATAACAACAACACAACAAAAAAGGAGCTGAAAAAATATAATGCATCTACTGTCAGTTTGAGGGTGAAGAATCCCTAAGGATAGAGTAGTAACTACAGAAAGAAGGAAAAAACAGGCTAAGTCCCTGGGATCTTGTAGCAAGAATGGAAATAATGAACAGGGCATTGCCCTAAATTTGACTGGTACTTCTGGTAACTCAAGATTCCTCATAGTTTTTGCTTCTTACAATTATACTCACTCAGTAGTAAGGTAAGGTGCCTTACTATCTGTATTCTGCCTGCCATAAAGTTGGAATTCAATCAATATGTATAATTTGTCTCAGAGAAATTTCTCATATATATTGTTTGTCTTACTGTAATTGGGATAAAGTATTTTAATACTATATTCATATAGAGAGCCACAAATTACGAAAAAGGGCCCTTTGGAAATAGGGAGCAGCTTCATATAAGGCAGCAGTGAGTGGAAGCCCGTCCTATCATCCTAAATAAAGCACTTTCTCCTGGGCTATTACAATATATAAAGATAAAGAATGAGTTGAGAGTCTGCATCAAATCAGGAGCAGCCAGAATTAACTCTGAATCAGTTTCCATTTTGCTATACATTATTTAAGTAAATAGATAAGTGCACAAAGGAAGCCAAAGCTAAGCCACAACTACCATGAGTCTCATAATCACAGGAACACAATTCATGAAGCTCATGTAAATATATAATCAGAGCACATGAGTATGATCAAGAATAGGAACAAATGTATTCCACCCCAGAAATAATTTGTCTTAATTGAGCAGTTTTGTCTCCAGTTTTACTTAGTTTTGTATTCCTTCCATCTACGATTTTTGTATTGGTATTACTCGCTCTTAAGCAGGAATTTTTCCTTCTTTATTTCTCCCCAGATAAGTCCACCATGTTTAGAATGGGAGAGATTTTAAATTTTCTAATCATAAGTAAATTCCATGACTATTTCACTTTGGAACCCAAGCATTTGAAGTGCTTGTGATCATATATGTTCTACAATTTGAGCAAGCAGCCATGAGTGAAACAGAAGCTCTTTGTTGAAAGATTTCTAAAGTTCCTTATGGCTGACAGCTGAATGATGTCTGCATATTGATAAGAATTCTAGTTAAATCAAAGTCAGAATTCAAAATGAAAATGTCTGGAAGTCATTCTATTTGTTTCTTGTTCCTGTCCTTTGCCCACTTCCCCTTTGGTGTGACTCTTCAGTAGCCTACAGGGCTGCCCACAGTATGCCATGTCTAGGTCCTTGATGTTTAGTACTCCCTTGAAGTCGTGGCCAGGACTTAGCTTTTGAAGCTATTCCAGTGGGGCATCTGTCATTGATAGGCAAGTCATGAGTAGATGAGGCAACTTGTCTATACAGAAGTGGAGATTTATATAGCTTAAATACACAAGTTGATTTCATTCTCAGCAAGGGGTCATACAGTCATAAAAAGTTGTGGTAGTGTAAAACGAAATCCCAATTGAATTTAATAAATGAATGCAATAACCAAAAAAGCTATATACTATAGAAATACCTTCTTAGGCTCACCATGCATTCTAGATGTGAGACTTAAAAAATAAAAATGCATATTGAAACAATGTCAAAATATTATTTAAATCATAATATGTATTCCCATACTAAATTTACTTAAATTAGTGCATTTATTTGAGAAAAATTATCCATTATAAGTTTAATAAAATTGAAAAACTTTGTTGAAAATAGGTTTTGTTTCTTTGTAGTAAATCCTCAGTGGAGGAAAAAACAGTCTGGTTCTAAATGCCAGTTTGATGCGAGCTTGTGTCCCTGTGTCCTTGTGTAGTTTGCTAAGAAAAACTTCAATGAAACACACACTTAGGGATGGAAGAATGTAAGATCTGAACTTAATGAAGGTTGACAGTGACTAATATTGATGTCCTTATCACAGATGACAAGAGGGTTAGGCTGCTGCTCTGCTATAATGACCCTGTACTAGTTCAAAGGCATATTATTTGAAAACTGCAGTATTCATGCCAAGATCTTTCACCTGATATTCATTAGCAAAAAATATCGTAGCCTCCTGTTTCCTAAGCTTACACTGTCAAGAGTGTATCCCACTGCTGTTTTAGTACCGTTTCCTTCCTGTACAGTTTGGTTTTACCTTTTATCATGTCAAAATCCCAAGAAAGGAAAGGTGACTTTTGGACTATTTTCTATGCAATAATGGTAATACTGCTTTCTATAAAAAGTTGTTTGGATCTTTTTTGCTAAATTCATTCTCTTTTAATAAAATGTGTGAATTTGCTAAGTGTCCTCATGTAGTAAAATATGTGTGTGATATAAACTAAAAGATAAAGGGGGTTTCAAAATGCTAAATAATACAATCCAAGCTCCTCACAGACACATTCTTAGGTATTACCTATTCTTTGCTTCTTGAAGTAAAAATAAAATTGAAAAGGAATTCATAGACGGAACACCATGATCACATCAAATTGTGTCATAATCAGCATTACTAAAGGAATACTAATGTGAATATTTTTCCCTATTAGTAGAATAAACACAATTATTTTGGAAGTGTTTCAAGAAAGAAACTGTTTTTGTGTGTTAAGAGAGTGGATTGAACCTAAATAATTATTTCTTTTTGTGGCATATTTATTTCCCAACATCAAATTTCTCTTCTTCTCTGGGAATAGAACCTTTACTTTTGAGCTGGGTACATGCTTTAGTCACTATTGTAACTCAGATGTGGCCAAATGACTAAGATACAGCTAATAGAATGCAATAAAATTGAGTGTAAGCTTCTTTGCTTCTATATTCCTGCTTGATGAAATATAGACATGAAGGCTAGGCTGAATCAGTCTTTTTGAACAACAAAATATAAGGCATATATTGAAAAGTTTAGAGAAAGACAGAAATATCTGGAGTGTCCAAAGATCATGGAGCCACAATTTCAACCTCAGACTATACCTCTGGATTTTTTTCATGTGAAAAAAATTCTCTCTTGCTTGAACCACTCTTATTTTGGATTTCTCTTATCTATAGCCAAACCTATTCTTAATTCATAAGCTATCCCCTCTCTTAAAGAAAAAAATAAGGGAAAAGATCCATGGGACTGAGAAACAAAGGATACTCTCAAAAATCCAGAAAATTTGAAAACATTTTGAGAAAAGTTAAGAAAAACAAAAGCCACTAATTTTTGTATATTATTTTACAAAAAAATAAGTAAATATATCAAAAGGGTAACAAATTAAAAAAATCCAATCACCATTGATAAATCTACAACAAAATGCAAAGCCAGACTCTACCACCTGAGACATAATTAGGCTGGTTTCCTTTAAAAAGAAAAAAGAAAGAAAAGCCCACAGCTCATAGTTACAAGAATAAGTCTTAGAGTGGCCAATAGGATTTCTAGAAATTGATTTGCATCAGTGCTCCAGCCTCATAAAATCTTCCTCCATCACACTTACTGATGGTAAGTATCCAAAGGACTTAGCTCTGTCTGATGCATGCTAATAGAAAATTTTTATTGTAGACTCATAATGTGAACAGGAATTCATTCCAAGACTCAGTTGACTGAACTTCCACATCCAAACATGATCTTTTAAAAAGGATAGGCCAGCAGCAAACTCCATAACAGAAACCAATCATCATAATATTATCCTTCTTCTCTTGCAACTACTGCTCTAAACAAATACATACAAGTTTAGGGTCCCATAAGACAAGGCCCTAGCATAGGTTGAGCACACTAAATGAGCCATTAGTGTCTGCATTTTTCCCAATTAACAGCAATAAGGGAAGTTGGGATTTTTATACACACACACACACACACACACACACACACACACACACATCTGTAGTCATGTAACTGTTCATTGTCCCACTGACATCCTTGTCCCTTTATTTTTAAATAAAAGAATCTCCAAGTCTTATTAGTGAATATTATCAGCCATATAAAGGTCATATATCTAACCTCTCTTGCAGTCAGGTATGGATGATAAAATAATGTGTTCTACTTCTGCATCACATCTTTAGTAAGGAAACTCCTTGCCCTCTTTATCATTTCACTTTCTTGGAATCTATAGTATAGTATAGTGAAGTCACTCAGTCGTGTCCGACTCTTTCAAACCCATGGACTAGCAGCCTACCAGACTCCTCTCTCCATGGGATTCTCCAGGCAAGAGTACTGGAGTGGGTTGCCATTTCCTTCTCCAGGGGATCTTCCTTACCCAGGGATCGAACCCAGGTCTCCCACACTGCAGGCAGATGCTTTAACTTCTGAGCAACCGGGGAAGCCCTCTTGGAACCTAGGTTTACACTAAAAATGCTGCCTGCTATACCAGGTTAAAAAAAAAAGGATGTTGAGGCCATCAACCACTACAGCCATCAATCCTCCACCCACAGTGAACCCTGAGGGAAGTCAGGATGCAAATAGGCTACCTTCCTTGAGGCCATTAGACTGCAGGAAACCTCTGACAGCATACTTTGAGGAGGCTCAGGATGAGAAAGCACAGGATACTGGCTTCCAATAGCTGAGGTGCATACAAAATGATTTATTTTAATGAGCCTTGACTTTTTATCTTCCCATACATAGAAAGGGTTTTCCTGCTGGCTCAGTGGTAAAGAATTATCCTGCCAATGCAGAAGACACATGTTCAATCCCTGGGTCAGGAAGATCCCTAGAAAAGGAAATGATAACTCACTCCAGCATTCTTGTCTGGGAAATCCTATGGACAGAGGAGCCTGGCAGGCTACAGTCCATGGGTTACAGTTCATGAGGTTGCAAAGAGTCGGATACAACTGAGAGACTAAACAACAACAAAACATAGAAAAACTCTAAATTCATTAACTTGAGATGTTTAGTTTTCCTTGAATAATAGTAATCTTTTGATGTTCTGACTACCCAGTCTTTTGTTGCAAAAACTTAGCTCTTCCCTTACTACTTCAGGGTATTCTCTCAGAGTTATCTGAGATGCTGTGTCCTGGGCTTAAGTCCTCAGTTCTGCCCATCAAATAAAACATAATTCTCAACTTTTAGGTTGTGCTTTTTTTTTTTTTTTTCAATCAGTATAGACAATGGCAGCAATTGGAGCAGCTTTTTAGGACCCAGAGATGGAAGTTACATGTTGAAGTGTAGCAGAACCACCCTTCCTAGCTTACCTTTCAATTGCATAAGAGAAACAAATTTGAATTGAATTATTATAGAAAAATAAAATTCTAACATACAAAACTCTAGATTCTGTAGTCTTATTATCATAGCAGCTTAGCCTGTAACATATTTCATGAAATATCAAGGATTATTTGTTGTTGCTGTTTTCTGTCCAGTTGCTCAGTCATGTCTGACATTTTGTGACCCTATGGACTGCAGCACAACATACTTCTCTGTCCTTCACTATCTCTTGGAGGTTGTTCAAACTCATGTCCATTGAGTCCAGTGATATCATCTAACCATCTCATCCTCTGTCATCCCCTTCTGCTGCCTTCAATCTTTCCCAGCATCAGAGTCGTTTCCAAGGAATCAACTCTGTGCACCAGGTGGCCAAAGTGTTGGATCTTCAGCTTAAGCATCAGTCCTTCTAATGAATATTCAGGCTTGATTTAATTTAGGATTGACTGGTTTAATCTCCTTGCTGTCCAAGGTATTCTCAGGAGTCTTCTCCAGCACCACAGTTTGAATGCATCAGTTCTTTGGTGCTCAGCTTTTTTATTGTCCAGCTCTCACATCACATGACTACTAGAAAAACCATAGCTTTGATTATATGAACCTTTGTCGTCAGCAAAGTAATGTCTCTGCTTTTTAACATGTTGTCTATCTTTGTCATAGCTCTTCTTCCAAGGAGTAAGTATCTTTTAATTTCATGGCTGTAGTCATCGTCTGCAGTAATTTTAGAGTCCAGGAAAAGTAAAATCTGTCATTGTTTTCATTGTTCTGGTACAGGTAACAGAGAAAATTGAATGGTGACACAGGCATCACTAATGACACTAAGAGATCACTGCTCTTCTATCTTCCTATGAGAATATCTACTGGGACTTTCTTGGGAGTCCAGTGGTTAAGACTTCATGCTCCTATGGCAGCAGGCATTGGTTGACTCCCTGGTCAGAAAACTAACATCCAGCTTGCCATGAAGTATAGCCAAAAAAAAAAAAAAAGGAAAACCAAGAAAAACTTGAAATTCATTTAAAGTTGGAAGGAAAATTACCATTAAATAAAAGAATATCTATTAATTTGAAGTTTATATGATTTGTCTGTACCATCTGGCACCACTGCCTTCCCATACTCCTCCACCACCCCATGACACTGATGACTGGGGATTTAAATAGCAATACTGACCTTATTTGCATGGAAAATGAAAATGACAAGGTTGCACTTGATGCAAAAATGTCTCAGAAGAAATTCAGATTTCAGATAAACAAAGAAAATGACTAGGATATTGGAAAATCTGCAGATTACAGAAAAGCAGCTTCAGAGACCACAACGGATATACCTACTAGAGGAAGTGTTCAGAGTAGGGATTGGGTCTTTCCAAAAAGGGATAAGATATAAACAATAACTAACAGGTGTGAAGAAAAAAAAGTGTAACTATAGATAGAGAAATACAAAATTATGAGAAAAATGCATTTTTATACTAATAAATTTCAACTTCTTGATGCCAAAGAGAATTCTCCATGAAAATATAAATTATTTAAAAATGAAAATCAGTGTAAATCGGAAACATTGAAAATGTAATTTAAAATATATTGTTCTACAGGCAAGTCCTAACAAAACTTGAACAAACGTAATCCCTGTGTTGCTTGCATTATTCTAGAAAATAGGAAAAAGTCCAGAGACTTCTCAAATCATTGTTCTATAATGATAAAACTACCAGGTGATCTTTAACTGTTCATACTTAAAAGTGATGCATTAGTTCCATGTTAACACAGGATAATTGTGTCCACTTACATGCAAATATAAGTATCATTATCTCCCCTATCCTACCACAGGTGATGTTGCTGTTGTTATTTAGTTACTGTTGTTTTTTATTCACTTGTTGTGTCTGACTCTTTTGTGACTCCATGGGCTGTAGCTCACCAGGCTCCTCTGTCCATGGGATTTACCAGGCAAGAATACAGGAGTGGGTTGCCATTTCCTTCTCCAGGGAATCTTCAATCTTCCTGATCCAGGGATGGAACAGAGGTTGCTTGTATTGGCAGGTGGATTCTTTACCACTGAGCTACCAGGGAATTCCCAACAGATCATAGCATACAGCAAATAAACCCACTCAAATTAACACTCACAGTTTAACTAGGAAACAGAATACCATCAAATTTAAATTATGTGAAAACGGAATCATAAATTGTATATAAAGAGTCCACATTGGAGCACAATCTGGTGGAGTTCAAGCAGGAAACAGAAATGAGTAGAGAACCTAGGACTGGTGAAACAATGATGAAATCACCCCTAAAAGAAAAAAGATTTAACATTAAAAAAAGCATTGTTTAGAACAGGTATGGGACCTGGGAATTGAGGGTTCTTGAAAATGAGTGTGGGTAGAGGATACAGACACTGCTTCATGGGGATGATGTGTCAATGTGAAATGGGGAGATATCTTTCCAAGGTTTCATGGCATGAGAGAAAAAAGTATAACAAAGGGTGGAAATTAAGGGTTCTGAAGAAAAAGGAAATAATCATAAATAAAATTATATTGTCCTAACTCTTACTCTGCAAAAGGCTGACATTTATGACAGAAACTCCATTGCACCAATGGAAGAAAATGTTCTTAAGCCCAGTAGCCCACCAAAATGTCTTCTGTATACCTACATTGAATCATCTGTTATTGCAAGATCAAGAAAACATTGAGCATTTCAAAATGAAGCTAACTAACTAACATCTATAGATGCCATCTATAGACAGCAACTATAAATAGAGAGCAGGAAATGGGAATCAAGATATTTCAGCTGATCAGAATCAGTTCAGTTCAGTTCAGTGACTCAGTCGTGTCTGACTCTTTGCGACCCCATGAATCACAACACGCCAGGCCTCCCTGTTCATTACCATCTCTCACAGTTCACTCAGACTCATGTCCATCAAGTCCGTGATGTCATCCAGTCATCTCATCCTCGGTCATCCCCTTCTCCTCCTGCCCCTAATCCCTCCCAGCATCAGAGTCTTTTCCAGTGGGTCAACTCTTCACATGAGGAGGCCAAAGTACTGGAGTTTGAGCTTCAGCATCATTCTTTTCAAAGAAATCCCAGGGTTGATCTCCTTCAAAATGGACTGTTGAATCTCTTTGCAGTCCAAGGGGCTCTCAAGAGTCTTCTCCAACACCACAGTTCGAAAGCATCCATTCTTCGGTGCTCAGCCTTCTTCACAGTCCAACTCTCACATCCATACATGACCACAGGAAAAACCATAGCCTTAACTAGACAGACTTCAGTCAGCAAAGTAATGTCTCTGCTTTTGAATATACTATCTAGGTTGGTCATAACTTTTCTTCCAAGGAATAAGGCATCTTCTAATTTAATGGCTGTAGTCACCATCTGCAGTGATTTTGGAGCCCCCCAAAAATAAAGTCTGACACTGTTTCCCCATCTATTTCCCATGAAGTGATGGGACCAGATGCCATGATCTTCGTTTTCTGAATGTTGAGCTTTAAGCCAACTTTTTCGCTCTCCTCTTTCAATTTCATCAAGAGGCTTTTTAGCTCCTCTTCACTTTCTGCCATAAGGGTGGTGTCATCTGCATATCTGAGGTTACTGATATTTCTCTCAGCAATCTTGATTCCAGCTTGCGTTTCTTCCAGTCCAGCGTTTCTCATGATGTACTCTGCATATAAGTTAAATAAGCAGGTTGACAATATACAGCCTTGACGTACTACTTTTCCTATTTGGAATCAGTCTGTTGTTCCATGTCCAGTTCTAACTGTTGCTTCCTGACCTGCATACAGATTTCTCAAAAAACAGGTTAGGTGGTCTGGTATTCCCATCTCTTTGAGAATTTTCCACAGTTTATTGTGATCCACACAGTCAAAGGCTTTAGCATAGTCAATAGAACAGAAATAGATATTTTTCTGGAACTCTCTTGCTTTTTCAATGATCCAGCAGATGTTGGCAATTTGATCTCTGGTTCCTCTGCCTTTTCTGAAACCAGCTTGAACATCTGGAAGTTCATGATTCACGTATTGCTGATGCCTGACTTGAAAAATTTTAAGCATTCCTTTAGTAGCATGTGAGATGAGTGCAATTATGCGGTAGTTTGAGCATTTTTGGCATTGCCTTTATTTGGTATTGGAATGAAAGCTGACCTTTTCCAGTCCTCCATCTAATGTAACAATCTTTTCAGTTTAATTTCAGTTTCTAAGCCTGTGGATATATGCTTTGCAATTTTGCAGTAGTTTTCATAAGCAGGGATTATACAATCATTGATGAATTCCAGTAACTCTCTAATATGCTTTGTTGTAATATCCATGCATATACTTTCATTTTGCAATAATTTACTGACAAAATTTACTGTCCAAAAACTGGCAGTTTTTGTTCCTGCACTTATACTGGAGAGTTAATATTTGTGCCGATAACACAGAAGCCAGCTCCTCTGTGGACCAGCAGGACAGCTTCCCAGCACAGGTCAGTGCTGCTCTCTTGCACAATTTCACCTCTCTCCCATAGCTATGGTTGCTGCTGATGCTGTTTTTGCTGATACTTCAGCCATTGCCACCACTAATTTGATTCCAGATCCTAGCCCACCTGCTCCCACAGATTGTTGCAGTTATGCCTGCATCAAAGCAAAGGCAACTTCTTCGTATGCACATTGCCTGTCATGTCTATGATCCTGAGCCCTGACATATGCAAACTGCTGCCCAGCGTATTTCCTATGATCATATGCATGCTTCACTAACTCATCAGATTTATTTTCAATGTGTAAGTTTGAAAACAAGATCATTAACATTTTCAAAACAGCAACTGTAGAACATTGAAGGGTAATCCCTCTTCTAAGTGTGACCTGGCTATAGGCTACAGGCTTCATTCAAATTTGCTCCATTTTTCTTCACTTTGGATTTTAGGCTAAAGTGACAACTACCTGGAGTATATGCTTGCTATAGCAGATCACAGGAATGCAAAAGAGCAGACCAAAACATGAACATATGTCACATGCATAAACATTTCACTGTCCAAAACAAGTCACATAGCCAAGGTGTATTGTTTGTGAGATGGGAAAACATACTCCATTCACAGTGGGAGTCACTATAAGTAAGGCATAGTTACAAAGAAAAATGATGCAGATGCTTATAGTGAGATTTTGTGATCACTAATCCAAGGTGATCATGTCCACATTCTTCACTGAAGAAGGTTTAAGCAAACAGTAAAATAAGAGAATTATAGAAGATCCAAATGACATAATAATGAAAATATTATAGCTATATGTCAAACATTTATGTTCCAGGAATAGAGATGATACCTTCTTCTCAAGCACACATAGGACATTCACAAAAACTGACCACATTAGTTCATAAAGAAAACCCTCAACAGTATAAAACATATTCTGTAATCAAAATACAATAAAACTAGAAAGTAACAAAAATCCAAAAAAGAAACACCAACTTTGTATTGCTTTTGAACTGGAAATTTATAGTTTCTGTTTAAGAATTCTTGGGAAAAGGAAAAAATGCAAGTGTATTTAAAATAGCAACAATAACAACAGCAAAACTATTGACAATAAATACTATAAGATATCAGATCCTATGGGATAAAATTAAAACATAACAAGAGAAAAGCTCTAAATGGTTATGTAAATAAAAATGAAAGCATTAAAATCTATGAATTTTAGTCATTAACTCAAAAAGCTATAGCAAAAGACAAAGGCAAACCAAAAGAAAGAGAAAGTAAGGAAACAAAAATTAAAATAATAATAATAATAAAAGCCAAAGTTAATGAAATAAAATGTAGAAAAACAGTCAAACTAATACATAAATAAAACTGCTATTTTGATAAAAAATAAATTATACAAATTTAAAGCTAAACTTCTTAAGAAAAGATGGAAAAATCACAAATATGCAAAATGAGAAATGATAATGGGGATCATCACTGAAATATGGGAAATTTCAAAATCAAATTAAATAAATAAATTTAAATTTTTAAAAATGAAAAAAGTAAAAAAAAATAAAATATTTATTTATGTAAAAATAAAAATAAAAAGACTCTTTCGCATAACTCTTTAAACACAGCTTTGAAATCCTATATGAAGTTGATAATTTCTTAAGAAAATACAGCTAACCAAAAACTTAAATATTTTTCACAATTCCATTTCCATAGAGGTACTAGTAAAAAGATTTTAAAATCTATCTGCTTGCCCCACAAAACAAAAACAGCAGGTTCAAATAAGTTCTTATAAGAATGCCAGCAAAACGTCAAAGACTAGATAACACTAAGGCTACATTCAATTTTTAAAGCTCAGAGAAAGAACAACCTCCAAGTCCTTTATAGAAAGCAAGTAAAACACTGACACTGATATCAATGTAGTTAGCACCAAAAAGGAAAGCTATAGTTCTTATTTATGGATTTCGGTACAAAAATTCAAAATAAATTTTTGGCAAACAGAATCCCACATGATAGTACTACTAATAGTAATAATACATGACAACTTGAATAGATTACAAAAATGGCCACATATTTCTTTCATCCATCTATACAAACATCTCTGTGGTGTGACTTTGGCACTCCTCCATCAAAATATGCTAATCCCTTTAAATGCGAGTTTGGCCATATGACTTACTATTGTTCAGGGGACAATAGTAAACACTATGCGAGTAGTTTTAAAAGAACTTGTGCAGTGAGATTTGCCCACTTTGAAGGCTTTTGGTACTCTTACAACCACCACCATGTAAAAAAGTCCAGGCTAGCCTACTGCATGATGAGAGACATATGACATATTCACCATCATTGCCCCCAACTGACAGTCAGTTCTACTAGCCAGAATCAATTACCAAATATGTAAATGGATCCTAGACCTACTAGTACCCAGCTAATCTTCCAGCTGACTGTAAAACTACTCACTCACAGACTCATGAGCTATAATAAAATGGTTGTTATTGTAAACCACTAAATTTTGAGGTATTTCTTTTTGGTAGCAAAAGCTGTTAAAACAAGTGAGATTTATTTTTCTGGAATACAAGAATGGCAAAAGCACCAAAAGCAAAGCCACACACAAAGAGAAGATACATGTGGCATGTAGATGAAAGCCTAACATCGCTAATATATAAATCAATCTTAAAATCAAGGAAAAAACATGAAAGGGAAAAATTACATGAATAGACAATTAAAATGTAAGGAAACATAAGCAAACTTGCACATATAAAACATTGCTCAACTTTACTCCTAATAAGGGATGCAAAACTTCAAAAACATGGCACGATACTCAGCTAGTAAGACTGTGGTAAAATTGAGACTCTCATACATTTGTTTGTTGTTGTTTTGCTTTCCAAGAATTCAAGGAATCTGACTCCAGATTAATGTGGAGTCAGTGCTTGGCATTGAAGTTGGAGGACATCTTTTGTTCCATTATAAGATTTTCCAGGGTCTAGATGGAGACAGCTGAAGGAAAGTTCAGTTCAGTTCATTTCAGTTGCTCTGTCGTGTCCGACTCTTTCGACTCCATGAATCGCAGCATGCTAGGCCTCCCTGTCCATCACCAACTCCCAGAGTTGATTCAGACTCACCTCCATTGAGTCTCTGATGCCATCCAGCTATCTCATTCTCTTTTGTCCCCTTCTCCTCCTACCCACAATCCCTCCCAGCATCAGAGTCTTTTCCAATGAGTCAACTCTTCACATGAGGTGGCCAAAGTACTGGAGTTTCAGCTTTAGCTTCGTTTCTTCCAAAGAAATCCCAGGGCTGATCTCCTTCAGAATGGACTGGTTGGATCTCCTTGCAGTCCAAGGGACTCTCAAGAGTCTTCTCCAACACCACAGTTCGAAAGCATCAATTCTTCGACACTCAACCTTCTTCACAGTCCAGCTCTCACATCCATACATGACTACTGGAAAAACCATAGTCTTGACTAGACAGACTTTATTCGGCAAAGTAATGTCTCTGCTTTTGAATATGCTATCTAGGTTGATCATAAATTTTCTTCCAAAGAGTAAGCGTTTTTAATTTCATGGCTGCAGTCACCATCTCCAGTGAAGCCAAAAAAAAAAAAAAAAAGTCTGACACTGTTTCCACTTTTTCCCCATCTATTTCCCATGAAGTGATGGGACCAGATGCCATGATCTTCATTTTCTGAATGTTGAGCTTTAAGCCAATTTTTTCACTCTCCCCTTTCACTTTTATCTAGAGGCTTTTTAGTTCCTCTTCACTTTCTGCCATAAGGGTGGTGTCATCTGCATATCTGAGGTTACTGATATTTCTCTCTGCAATCTTGATTCCAGCTTGTGTTTCTTCCATTCCAACGTTTCTCATGATGTACCCTGCATATAAGTTAAATAAGCAGTGTGACAATATACAGCCTTGATGTACTCCTTTTCCTATTTGGAACCAGTCTGTTGTTCCATATCAAGTTCTAACTGTTGCTTCCTGACCTGCATACAGATTTCTCAAGAGGTAGGTCAGGTGGTCTGGTATTCCCATCTCTCTCAGAATTTTCCACAGTTTATTGTGATCCACACAGTCAAAGGCTTTGGCATAGTCAATAGATCAGAAATAGATGTTTTTCTGGAACTCTCTTGCTTTTTCCATGATCCAGCAGATGTTGGCAATTTGATCTCTGGTTCCTCTGCCTTTTCTAAAACCAGCTTGAACATCAGGAAGTTCGAGGTTCATGTATTGCTGAATCCTGGCTTGGAGAAAATGTATGGAGATCTAATCCATGAGAATAGCAGAGTGGACACCTGTTTACTTAATCTGGCAATGGCCATGTGCAGTCTTACTCTTGACAGTATCCTCGACATGAGTGAAGATCAACTGTCACTCAGATATGGGGATCAGAGATTATCACAAACCTGCAAATGGGCAGAGGGGGCAGAAGGCAAGTCACTGCAACTAAGGTGCCATTAGCCTGTCTTAACAGGTCATGGCCATTCAGCAGCTATTCATCATATACAACAATGAATGTCACTAAAACAACTTTTCTGCTGACAGTGTCCTCTGGGAGCCTGGACCTATTCTGTCTGGTGAGACGAGTAAACTCAATAAAGTTGCCACCCACAGCTGAGCTGTCACAACATTTTATTCTGTTGTAAGAACAGGGAGGTGCTGACTGAGGAAGCAAATTTGGAAAACTCAGCAGGACTGGAAAAGGTCAGTATTCATTCTAGTCTCAAAGAAAGGCAATGCCAAAGAGTGTTCAAAATACTACAGTACTGCACTCATTTCACAAGCTAGCAAAGTAATACTTAAAATTATCCAAGGTAGGGTTCAACAGTACCTGAACTGAGAGCTTTCAGATGTTCAAGCAGAATTTAGAAATGGCAGTAGAACAGAGATCAAATTACCAACATTCATTGGATGATAGAAAAAGCAAGATAATTCTAGAAAAATATCTACTTCTGCTTCATTGACAACACTAAAGCCTTTGAATTTGTGGATCACAACAAACTGTGGAAAATTCTTAAGAGTATGGGAACACCAGACCACCTTACCTGCCTCCTGAGAAATCTGTATGCAGGTCCAGAAGCAACAATTAGAACCAGAAATGAAACAATGGACTGGTTCCAAATTGAGGAAGGAGTACTACAAGACTTGTGGTACTTACTTATGTGATCTTACTTATTTAATTTATATGCAGAGTACATCATGGGAAATGCTGGGCTGGATGAAGAACAAGCTGGAATCAAGATTGCCAGCAGAAATATCAATAACCTCAGATATGCAGACGATGCCACCCTTATGGCACAAAGTGAAGAGGAACTAAAGAGCCTCTTGATAAAAATGAAATAGGAGAGTGAAAAAGCTGGCTTAAAACTCAGCATTCAAAAAACGAAGATCATGGCATCTAGTCCCATCATGTCAAGGTAAATATAGAAACAATGGAAACAGTGAAAAGACTTTATTTTTAGGGGCTCCAATATCACTGCCGATGGTGACTAAAGTTATGAAATTAAAATACACTTGCTCCTTGCAATAAAAGTTATGACAAACCTAGACAGCATATTAAAAAGCAGAGACATTATTTTGCTGACCAATTTCTGTACAGTCAAAGATGTGGCTTTTCCAGTAGTCACGTGTGGATGTGAGAGTTGGACTGTAAAGAAAGTTGAGCACTGGAGAACTGATGATTTTCAACTGTGTTGTTGGAGAAGATTCTTGGGAGTCCGTTGGATGCGAAGGAGGTCAAACCAGCCAATCCTAAAGGAAATCAGTCCTGAATATTCATTGGAAGGACTGATGCTGAAGCTGAAGCTCTAAAACTTTGGCCACCTGATGCTAAGAACTGACTCATTAGAAAAGATCCTGATGCTGGGAAAGATTGAAGGAAGAAAGAGAAGGGGATGACAGAAGATGACATGGTTGGATGTCATCACTGACTTGATGGACATGAGTTTAAGCCACCTCTGAGAGTTGATGATGGACAGGGAAGCCTGGTATGCTGCAATCCATTGGGCTACAAAGAGTTGGACACAACTAAGCGACTGAACTGAACTAAACATTGCTGCTGACAGGGTAAGGTGGTACAAAGCTAAGGAGGGAAATTAGGCAGTGTGTATCAAATTGGCATTTGTATATACCCTTGATTCAGCCATGCCTGTGATAAGAATTTGCCTTGCAAATATATCTCCACAAATACAAAATAAATAAACAAACAAAAAGAAAAATAAAGCTGAAACTAATGACAGTAATGTTCTATGGAGGATGGGTGGGAACAGAATAATGAAAGGAATAGTGAAGGAATAAAATCTTCCTCATTTTTTATGACATTTTTAAAAAATAAAATTATCAAATAAGGCTAATTTTTAAAGAACTATAAAATTAGTTAAAATGTTATTTAAAATGTAACCTAAATGTGTTTCAAATTTATAATGAATTTAAGAAAAGAGTAAAAAAAAAAAAACAATTCAAGACTTTATAAAGAGAAATGAATGTACTTTTTTACACAATGGAGAAATGCGGGGATAGCAAGTGATCAAACTCAGCCTCCCTAGCAACTAGTAAACTATAAATTGATATTTTATACATCCTGATATGATGCCACGGTCTGTAGACAACATCAGTGCTATAGTATTTTTGACACCAATGTTTTACTTGCATCCGTGGAAACAAGCATAAAATTCTAGAATCTAAAGACAATCTTCATACAATGGTCTAGAATCTTCAAAGCAATGAAACAGTCCAACCAACCAGACAAAAAAGAGGCTAACAGTTCTTCATTAAAGGAGATGAAGAAGATTTGATAACTATATATAATTCAAGATTCTTGAATATGTCCTAGATTTAACAAAAGAAAACATGTTAATAAAGAACATTGTAGGGACAAGGGGAATCTGAAGTTGGACTAGTATATTAGGTAGTATTATTTTCTCAATGCGTTTCAATTTGATAATGGTGGTGTGACTATACAGGATAATTTCTTTCTTGTAATCATGGTGTTGCAACACACTTACAAACGATTCAACATTTGGAGCACACACACACATACACAGTACATATATACATATAGAAATTAGAAAGAGACAGAAAGAAAGATGCAAACAGATAAGCAAATAACTAAGGCAATGTAAAACAACACAAGAATATAGTTGTCTATTTTATTATTCTTTCAACTTTTTTAAAAGCTTGACATTTTTCCAAAACAAAAATTTGAGGGAGAGGAAGAGTAATTAGAAGCTTTAAGAGTAGGGTTCATTTTGTTACTGGTTTGCTTCATGTAAGGTGTTCAAGAAGAACCCAGGCCTTTTATTCAGAAGTTCCTTCATTGTTTGGTATTTCCTCTTTAATTGGTCAATTTCCTTGGATTGAAATTCTTCATTTTTCTGCTTGTGGTATAAATCTGACTACTAGCTGTTATGGAGCTGAATGGAAAAAGAAGCCAGGGGGATCTCCGTGTTCAGTATGGAGACTTTCACTTAACCTATTTACTGGTTCTGCTTCCATTTTTGTTGTAACATCTCATTAACACCTCAAACTCTGCCTGGTTCATTGAACCAGCAGCTTGTCTGGCTCCACCTGTGCAAACATAAAAACCTCAAGAACACTGTTAGGAATGAGTAAGCTTGGGAGAATATCTAGCTACGTTGGGTTAAAAAGGAAAGTGCTAATCCAGATAGTATCTTTTAAGACTTTCAGCTAATGTTCATGCTTTAGCCTTTCCTTGAAGCCACACATTCTAAGTAGCCTTGTATTCTTGCCTTCTGAAGTCACACAAAGCTATTCCTAAGCCCTTTATAAACTCTGTGGGGACAGTGGCTCACTTTTTATTGTCTTTCCCTGCAGGTCTAGGTTTCAGCTTTCTTTGGTCGTCAGAGTTAGTTGCCATTATTTCACATTCTTCTTAATTTCCAAATTGTTGATTTCTAATGTTTTTCATCATCTCCTCACCTATTTCTTTTGTTTTGTGTGTTTATATTGTTCCTTTGCTGTCACTTTAATACTTAAAGGGATTAAATTTTCACTTTCATGCATTGGAGAGGGAAATGGCAACCCACTCCAGTGTTCTTGCCTGGAGAATCCCAGGGACGGGGAGCCTGGTGGGCTGCTGTCTATGGGGTCACACAGAGTCAGACACAACTGAAGTGACTTAGCAGTAGCAGCAGCAATATAAATATGTATATTCAATCCACCATGTTTAAAAGAGATCTAATATTAGTAAATACAATGTTGTAATTCATTTTGTGACAGCATTGAATCTCAAAGTATCAATCTGTGTGTTTTCAGTGTATTTTTCTGACCCTCCTCTCTGTCAGCAGTATATTATGGACTATTTTCCATCTCCTGGACAATACTGAAGCAGAAAGAGGACTATAGTAAAGCGGAAACAAAGATTAAGACAAGAGATAATCTACATATCAAGTGATTTTTTTTTTCATGCATGTTTCAGAGTTAGTTTGTTTGCTCCAGTAGACTAGAAACAAGGGACAACATAGGGGTGTGAAATAATTGAAAATACATATAATAGTCTTTGTCTCCTATTCCCGGCACAATTTCTAAAACCCTTGTAACTTCCTAAGTGATAATAGCATTGGGAGCATCTTTTGTTCTAATATTTGATCTATCACCCTGGTTCCTTACCTGAGCTCTTAAATCTCTTGAAATTTCCTGGGGGACAGCATTATCCTTTGTTCTAATGAGGTGACTCACGGGCTCCTGAATGGAGACTGGTCACTAGAAAGACCAAGCCATGATTAGAAGCTTGGGATTTTCAGCCCTACTCCTCATGGTCCAGAGAAGAGAAAGTGGTTGAAAATTGAGTTAATGACTGATCTATACAAGGAAGTCTCCATTAAAACCTCAGTTGACAGGGGTTTGGAGAATTTTCTGGTTGGTGAACATATCCATATACCAGAAGGATCACACATCCCAACTTCATGGGGTAAAAATCTCTTGCATTCGGGACTCTTCCAAACCTTTGTTTCTCTTCATCAGGTTATCCACTCATTTTTGTTGTTGTTGTTCAGCTGTCAGGTTGTGTTTGAATTCTTGTGACCCCATGACTGCAGCATATCAGGCCTCCTTGTCCCTCCCCACATCCAGGAGTTTGCCCAAGTTCATGTCCCTTGAATCAGTGATGCCATCCAACCATCTTATCCTCTGTTGCCTCTTCTCCTTCTACCTTCAATCTTTCCTCAGTTCAGTTCAGTTAAGTTCAGTTTCTCAGTCGTGTCCGACTCTTTGTGACCCCATGAATTGCAGCACGTCAGGCCTCCCTGTCCATCACCAACTCCCGGAGTTCACTCAGACTCACGTCCATCGAGTTCATGATGCCATCCAGCCATCTCATCCTCGGTCGTCCCCTTCTCCTCCTGCCCCCAATCCCTCCCAGCATCAGAATCTTTTCCAATGAGTCAACTCTTCGCATGAGGTGGCCAAAGTACTGGAGTTTCAGCTTTAGCATCATTCCTTCCAAAGAAATCCCAGGGTTGATCTCCTTCAGAATGGACTGGTTGGATCTCCTTGCAGTCCAAGGGACTCTCAAGAGGCTTCTCCAAAACCACGTTCAAAATCATCAATTCTTCAGTGCTCAGCCTTCTTCACAGTCCAACTCTCACACCCATACATGACCACAGGAAAGACCATAGCTTTGACTAGATGGACCTTAGTCGTCAAAATAATGTCTCTGCTTTTGAATATGCTATCTACTTTGGTCATAACTTTTCTTCCAAGGAGTAAGCGTCTTTTAATTTCATGGCTGCAGTCACCATCTGCAGTGATTCTGGAGCACCAAAAAATAAAGTCTGACACTGTTTCCAATGTTGCCCCATCTATTCCCATGAAGTGATGGGACTGGAAGCCATGATCTTTGTTTTCTGAATATTGAACATTAAGCCAACTTTTTCACTCTCCTCTTTCACTTTTATCAACAGGCTTTTAGCTCCTCTTCACTTTCTGCCATAAGGGTGGTGTCATCTGCATATCTGAGGTTATTGTTATTTCTCCCGGCAATCTTGACTCCAGCTTGTGTTTCTTCTAGTCCAGTGTTTCTCATGATGTACTCTGCATAGCACCAGGGTTTTTTGCAATGAGCTGGCTTTTCACTCAGGTGGCCAAAGTATTGGAGCTCCAGCATCAGGCCTTCTGATGAGTATTTAAAGTTGATTTCCTTTAGGATTAACTGGGTTGAGCTCCTTGCTGTGCAAGGGACTCTTAGAGTCTTCTCCAGCACCACATTTTGAAAGCATCAATTCACCGCTCAGCCTTATTTATGGTGCAACTCTCACATCAGTACATGACTATTGGAAAGACTATAGCCTTAACTGTATGGACCTGCATTGGCAAACTAATGTCTTTGCTTTTTAATACATGTCTAGGCTTGTCATAGCTTTTCCTCCAAGAAACAATTGTCTTCTAATTTCATGGCTACAGTCACTATCCACAGTGACTTTAAAGCTCAAAAAAGGAAATCTCACTGCTGCCACTTTCTCTCCTTCTATTGGCCATGAAATGATGTGGCTGGATTCCATGATCTTAATATTTTTAATATTGAACTTTAACTCAACGTTCCACTCTCTTCTTTTATCCTCATCAAGAGGTTCTTTAGTTCCTCTTCGCTTTCTGCCATTAGAGTGGTATCATCTGCATCATTCATATGCTTTGTGATATCTTCTATCAGAATGATGGAGAACTTTCAGAAAATAAAAAATAACAAAATCCAGAGTTGATCAAGGAAATAAGTGACAGTCTTGACTAAATAAATTTTAAAAAGTAATTTTTTTGGTGAATTACACCAAAAATAAAAATTTAATAACAAAACATGAAAGCCAGTGCACTGAAAGAAATAAACTACATCAAAGAATAAAAGTTAATATCCATACTATATCAACATTTTCAACATATAAATGACAAAGCTAAATAATTAAACAGAAAATCATATTAATACTAGTAATAGTGCCTTTGCATTACTTAATGTAAGTTTTTACAAACATTGCATAAATATAAACCCATTTAAGCCTCGTAACACCTCTGTGATGGTGGCACAAATACAGCCTTCATTGTCCATATTTTAGAATTAAAGAATCACAGAGTAACTCAGTTTAAAAAAAAAGAGGAAAACTAACATTAAAAAATGAATCCATGATTTAAACCTACCTAGATAGTTCTAGATTCATGCTCTCAACAAGAAATCTACTGAACTAGAATCACAAATGACTAACTGGAGGTGGAAAAAGATGGCAGAGGAATAGGACGGAGAGACCACTTTTTCCCTCACTACTTCATCAAAAGAACATTTCAACGTTGAGTAAATTCCACAAAACAAGTTCTGAATGCTGGCAGAGAACATCAGGCATCCAGCAAAGCAGATCATTGGCTTCAAAAACAGGTAGGGATAAATATCAAAGATGAAAAAGAGACAAAGGAGGTAGGGAGGGAGCTCTGTCCCAGGAAGGGAATCCCATCTTGGGAAGAGACTCTTAAAAAGAGAGGTTTCCAAACACCAGGAAACATTCTCACAACCAAGTCTGTGGTGAGCTTGGAAGCACAGAGGGCAACATAAAAGGAAGGAAAAATAAATGAATAATCAAAACCAACAGATTACGAGCCCAATAGTAAGTCCCCCAGCGGATAAGCAGTGCAGATGCCTGTATCCGACTCTAGCAAGTGGGGGTTAGGCAGGGGAGGAGCAGGAGGCGCAAGCGGCAGTGCTTTCTAAGAATGAGGCTGCGGGAGACGCTGGCTGCAGTGCTTTTCTCATCATAACACCCCACGTGTGGCCAGAACGAACTAACTTGGGCTAGCAAACCAGACTGTGGGATAGCTACCACGCGAAATGCTCAAACATAAGACACCGCCAGGACTGCACACAGAACAAAAGATGGATCAGAAATAGCTGGCTGCAGACCATCCCCCTCTGGTGACAGGCAGCCAGACCCTTAAGGGCTGGAAGGGGGCAATCACAGCCCAAGATAGACATTACCTACCAAATTGCAAGCAAGTTTGTTTGCTAACCAAGACTTCTGGGGTCTCTGGACAGTCATCATCTGCCTGAGAAGGAGCCCCAGTGGTATTACCAGAAAATTGAGCAGCACGGAAAGGCCAGAAATCACAGCAATTGTGCTCACCAAACTCACTAGCTACTCAGACCTGGGAAGGGCACAAAATGCAGGCCCAACCAAATCTGCTCCCCGGAGGGCTTCCTGAGCACTGAGCCTGAGTGGCTTAGACCAGGGAGTTGCATGAAGCCTAGGACAGGCTTCAGACGGTTATCTGGCAGAGCAACATAGAACCTGAGCGGTGTGCGCCACGAGCAGGGGCAAGCCCAGTGTAGAGTCCATCACTGCCCTCCCTGTGTTAAGATGGAAATCAGACACTGAAGAGACCAGCAAACAGAGGAAGTTAAACAGAGGGAACCGCCTTGGTAGTGACCCCACACAGCCCACAATGCCAGAGAAAGGGCCAGATGTACCTTTACTACTTTTATGATCTTTTTTTTTTTTTGAGTTTATGTGGAAGTGTGACTTTTTTCTTTTTAAAAACTTTTGTAATTTTATTTTTTTCTCTTTTCTGTCTTCTTTTTAAAAACTTTCTTAAGTTTTTAAGTCCTCTATATCTCTATTTATTATTTTTATAATCTATTATTACTTTTCCAAAAAACCCTATTTTTAAAGCAAATGCTGTATATAGTCTTTATGTAGTGGATGTTGTTGTCTTTTAATAATTCTGGTGGCTTTTTCTTTTTTTTTTCTTTTTTTCTCCTCCTTCTTCTTCTTTTCTTTAATATTTCATTTTTGAAAATCCAATCTCTACTCCAGATTTTTAATCTTTGCATTTTGGTATTTGTTGTCAATTCTGTACATTTAAAAACCTAACCTTCAGTACCCAATTTTACATGAGAGCGAGATTACTGGCTTGACCACTCAATCCTCCTTTGGACTCTCTTTTTTTCCACTAGGTGGCCTCTGTCTCCTCCCCCCGTCTTCTTCTCTACCCAACTCTGTGAATCTCTGTGTGTTCCAGAAGGTGGAGAACACTCAGGGAACTGGTTACTGGCCGGATCTGTCTCCCTCCTTTTCATCTCCCTCTTTATCCCCCTGACCACCTCTGTCTAATTCCTCCCTCTCCTCTTCCCTGTATAAATCTGTGAACACCTCTGAGTGGTCCAGACTGTGGAGCGCAGACAAGAAAGTGGTTACAGGCTAGCTTGCTCTCTCCTCTTTTGATTCCACCTCATACCATTCCAGTCACCTCTAACTACCCCCTCGCTCTTCTCTCCTCCGTGTAACTCAGTGATCCTCTAGGGGTGATCCTCAATGTGGAGAAATCTTTCATCTTTAACCTAGATGTTTTATCATGGGTGCTGTATAGAAGGAGAAATCTTGAGGCGACTATACAAATAATACTGAAAACCAGAATCAGGAGGCTTAAGTCCAAATCCTGAGAACATCAGAGAACTCCTAAATCCATGGAACATTAATCACTAGAAGCTCACCAAATGCCTCCAAACCTACACTGAAACCAAGCACCACCCAAGTGCCAACAAGTTCCACAGCAAGACATACCACGCAAATTCTCCAGCAACACAAGAACACACCCCTGAGCTTCAATATACAGGCAGCTCAAAAATACTCCAGAACCATTGACGTCTCACAACCCATTGCTGGACACTTCACAGCACTCCAGAGAGAAGAAATCCAGCTCCACCCAACCAGAACTCCAACACAAACCTCCCTAATCAAGAAACTTTGACAGGCCACTGATACAACCCCACACACAGTGAGGAAGCTCAATAATAAAGAGAACTCCACAAATTCCCAGAATATAGAAAGGCCACTCCAAACACAGCAATATAACCAAGATGGAGAGACAGAGGAATACCCAGCAGGTAAAGGAACAGGAGAAATGCTCACCAAACCAAACAAAAGAGAAAGAGATAGGTAATCTACCTGAGAAAGAATTCCGAATACTGATAGTGAAAATGATCCAAAATCTTAAAATCAAAATGGAATCACAGATAAACAGCCAGGAGTCAAGGATTGAGAAGACGCAATAAAGGTTTAACAAGGACCTAGAAGAAATAAAAAAGAGTCAACATATAATAAATAATGCAATAAATGAGATCAGAAACACTCTGGAGGCAACAAATAGTAGAATAACAGAGGCAGAAGATAGGATTAGTGAAATAGAAGATAGAATGGTGGAAATAAATGAATCAGTGAGGAAAAAAGAAAAACGAATTACAAGAAATCAGGACAACCTCAGAGACCTCCAGGACAATATGAAACACTCCAACATTGAATTATAGGAGTCCCAGAAGAAGACAAAAAGAAAGACCATGAGAAAATACTTGAGGAGATAATAGTGGAAAACTTCCCTAAAATGGGGAAGGAAATAACCACCCAAGTCCAAGAAACCCAGAGAGTGCCAAACAGGGTAAACCTAAGGCAGAAACACCCCCAAGACATATATTAATCAAGTTAACAAAGACCAAACACAAAGAACAAATATTAAAAGCACCAAGGGAGAAACAAAAATAACACAAAAGGGGATCACCATAAGAATAACTGCAGATCTTTCAATAGAAACTCTTCAGGCCAGGAGGGAATGGGCAAGACATACTTAAAGTGATGAAAGATAATAACCTACAGCCCAGACTACTGTACCCAGCAAGGATCTCATTCAAATATGAAGGAGAAACCAAACGCTTTACCGACAAGCAAAAGCTGAGAGAATTCAGCACCACCAAACCAGCTCTCCAACAAATGCTAAAGGATAGACTTTAGAAAGGAAACACACAAAGGGTGTATAAACCCGAACCCAAAACAATAAAGTAATGGCAACAAGAGCATACTTATCAATAATTACCTTAAATGTAAATGGGTTGAATGCCCCAACCAAAAGGCAAAGACTAGCTGAATGGATACAAAAACAAGAGCCCTATGTATGCTGCCTACAAGAGACCCATCTCAAAACAATGGACACATACAGACTGAAAGTGAAGGGCTGGAAAAAGATATTCCATGCAAATAGAGACCAAAATAAAGCAGGATTAGCCATACTCATATCCGATAAAATAGACTTTAAAACAAAGGCTGTGAAAAGGGACAGAGAAGACCACTACATAATGATTAAAGGATCAATCCAAGAAGAAGATATAACAATTATAAATATATATGCACCCAACATAGGAGCACTGCAATATATAAGACAAATGCTAACAAGCATGAAAGGGGAAATTAATAATAACACAATAATACTGGGAGACTTTAATACCCCACTCACACCTATGGACAGATCAACTAAACAGAAAATTAACAAAGAAATGCAAAGTTTAAATGATACAATAGACCAATTAGACCTAATTGATATCTATAGGACATTTCACCCCAAAACAATGAATTTCACCTTTTTCTCAAGTGCACACGGAACTTTTTCCAGGATAGATCACATCCTGGGCCATAAATCTAACCTTGGTAAATTCAAAAAAATCGAAATCATTCCAAGCATCCTCTCTGACCATAATGCACTAAGGTTAGATCTCAATTACAGGAGAAAAACTATTAAAAATTCAAACATTTGGAGGCTGAACAACACCCTTCTGAATAAACGACAAATCACAGAAGAAATCAAAATATGCATAGAAACGAAAGAAAATGAAAACACAACAACCCAACACCTTTGGGGCACTATAAAAGCAGTGCTAAGAGGAAAGTTCATAGCAATACAGGCATACCTCAAAAAACAAGAAAAAAGTCAAATAAATAACCTAACTCTACACCTAAAGCAACTAGAAAAGGAAGAAATAGAGAACCCCAGAGTTAGTAGAAGGAAACAAATCTTAAAAATTAGGGCAAAAATAAATGCAAAAGAATCAAAAGAGACCATAGCAAAAATCAACAAAGCAAAAAGTTGGTTCTTTGAAAGGATAAATAAAATTGACAAACCATTAGCCAGACTCATCAATAAACAAAGAGAAAAAAGTCAAATCAATAAAATTAGATATGAAAATGGAGAGATCATGACATTCATAAGAGACTACTATCAGCAATTATATGCCAATAAAATGGACAACTTGGAAGAAATGGAGAAATTCTTAGAAAAGTACAACTTTCCAAAACTGAACCAGGAAGAAATAGGAAATCTTAACAGACCCATCACAAGCATGGAAATTGAAACGGTAATCAGAAGTCTTCCAGCAAACAAAAGCCCATGTCCAGACGGCTTCACAGCTGAATTCTACCAAAAATTTAAAGAGCTAACCAGTATCTTACTGAAACTCTTCCAGAAAATTGCAGAGGAACGTAAACTTCCAAACTCATTCTATGAGGCCACCATCACCCTAATACCAAAACCTGACAAAGACGATACAAAAAAGAAAACTACTGGCCAATATCACTGATGAACATAGATGCAAAAATCCTTAACAAAATTCTAGCAATCAGAATCCAACAACACATTAAAAAGATCATACACCATGACCAAGTGGACTTTATCCCAGGGATGCAAGGATTCTTCAATATCTGCAAATCAATCAATGTAATTCACCACATTAACAAATTGAAAAATAAAAGTCATATGATTATCTCAATAGATGCAGAAAAAGCCTTTGACAAAATTCAACATCCGTTTATGATTAAAACTCTCCAGAAAGCAGGAATGAAAGGAACATACTTCAACATAATTAAAAGGTATATATGACAAACCCACAGCAAACATTATCCTCAATGGTGAAAAATCGAAAGCATTTCCCCTAAAGTCAGGAACAAGACAAGGGTGCCCACTTTCACCACTACTATTCAATATAGTCCTGGAAGTTTTGGCCACAGCAATCAGAGCAGAAAAAGAAATAAAAGGAATCCAAATTGGAAAAGAAGAAGTAAAACTCTCACTGTTTGCAGATGACATGATCCTCTACATAGAAAATCCTAAAGACTCCACCAGAAAACTACTAGAGCTAATCAATGAATATAGTAATGTTGCAGGATATAAAATCAACACTCAGAAATCCCTTGCATTCCTATACACTAATAAAGAGAAAGTAGAAAAAAATTAAGGAAACAATTCAATTCACCATTGCAATGAAAAGAATAAAATACTTAGGAATATACCTACCTAAAGAAACTAAAGACGTATATATTTAAAACTATAAAACACTGATGAAAGAAATCAAAGAGGCCACTAATAAATGGAGAAATATACCATGTTCATGGATCAGAAGAGTCAATATAGTGAAAATGAGTATAATACTCAAAGCAATCTACAGATTCAATGCAATCCCTATCAAGCTACCAGCAGTATTTTTCACAGAACTAGAACAAATAATTTCAAGATTTGTATGGAAGTACAAAAAACCTCAAATAGCAAAAGCAGTCTTGAGAAAGAAGAATGGAACTGGAGTAATTAACTTGCCTGACTTCAGGCTCTACTACAAATCCACAGTCATTAAGACAGTATGGTACTGGCACAAAGACAGAAATATAGATCAATGGAACAAAATAGAAAGCCCTGAGATAAATCCACACACCTATGGACACCTTATCTTCGACAAAGGAGACAAGAATATACAATGGAGTAAAGACTATCTCTTTAACAAGTGGTGCTGGGAAAACTGGTCAACCATTTGTAAAAGAATGAAACTAGATCACTTTCTAACACCACACACAAAAATGAACTCAAAATGGATTAAAGATCTAAATGTAAGACCAGAAACTATAAAACTCCTAGAGGAGAACATAGGCAAAACACTCTCTGACATAAATCACAGGAGGATCCTCTATGATCCACCTCCCAGTATAATGGAAATAAAAGCAAAAATAAACAAGATCTAATTAAAATTAAAAGCTTCTGCACAACAAAGGAAACTATGAGTAAGGTGAAAAGACAGCCTTCTGAATGGGAGAAAACAATAGCAAATGAAGCAATTAACAAACAACTAATCTCAAAGATATACAAGTAACTTATGCAGCTCAACTCCAGAAAAATAAACGAACCATTCAAAAAATGGGCCAAAGAACTAAATAGGCATTTCTCCAAAGAAGACATACGGATGGCTAACAAACACATGAAAAGATGCTCAACATCACTCATTATCAGAGAAATGCAAATCAAGACTACAATGAAGTACCATTTCACACCAGTCAGAATGGCTGCGATCCAAAAGTCTACAAGCAATAAATGCTGGAGAGGATATGGAGAAAAGGGAACCCTCTTACACTGCTGGTGGGAATGCAAACTAGTACAGCCATTATGGAAAACAGTGTGGAGATTCCTTAAAATACTGCAAATAGAACTGCCTTATGACCCAGCAATCCCACTGCTGGGCATACACACTGAGGAAACCAGAATTAAAAGAGACACATGTACCCCAATGTTCATTGCAGCATCGTTTATAATAGCCAGGATATGGAGACAACCTAGATGTCCATCAGCAGATGAATGGATAAGAAAGCAGTGGTACATATACACAATGGAGGATTACTCAGCCCTTAAAAAGAATAAATTTGAATCAGTTCTAATGAAATGGATGAAACTGGAGCCGATTATACAGAGTGAAGTAAGCCAGAAAGGAAAACACCAATACTGTATGTGAGACAACAAAAGAGACACAGAGGTATAGAACAGACTTTTGGCCTCTGAGGGAGAGGGAGACGGTGGGATGATTTGGGAGAATGACATTGAAACATGTATACTATCATGTAAGTAATGAAGCGCCAGTCTATGTTCGATACAGTATACAGGATGCTTGGGGCTGGTGCACGGGAATGATCCAGAGAGATGATATGGGGTGGGCGGTGGGGGGGGCTTTGGCATTGGGAGATCGTGTACACCTGTGGCTGATTCATGTCAATGTATGGCAAAACCAATACAGTATTGAAACATAGAATAAAGTAAAAATAAAATTAAAAAATAATAATACAATAAAAAATAAAAATGATTAATTACATAACTTTTCTTTATGAAAGAAAAAATATAATTTAAATGAAAATAAAGATTAGGTAGGAATTAATATGATGGGAGAATTAAATCTTGAGCTTAAAAAAGGGGGCATGGATAGGGAAGTAATAGTTATAGTATGTACAGAATATATTTTTTAAAGAGATCATAATTTAAATAATTAGAATTAAAAATATCAGTTAAATCCAGATCATAAAACAGGTGAACTGTGGAATATTCTGTGAAATCACGGGAAAATATATAAAAACAGTATAATAACTTCACTGGAGTGAGGCAGTGATAACTTAAAATGATAGGTTGAAGAAAATAGTAATGATTAGCTGTGAATAGAAATGAGGTAACTGCAGGTGACTAACATGACCGGGCCACCTGACCTGCCTCTTGAGAAACCTATGTGCAGGACAGGAAGCAACAGTTAGAACTGGATATGGAACAACGGATTGGTTCCAAATAGGAAAAGGAGTAGGTCAAAGCTGTATATTATCACCCTGCTTATTTAACTTATATGCAGAGTACATCATGAGAAACACTAGGCTGGAGGAAGCACAAGCTGGAATCAAGATTGCTGGAAGAAATATCAATAACCTGAGATAGGCAGATGACACCACACTTAGGGCAGAAAGCAAAGAAGAACTAAAGAGCCTCTTGATGAAAGTGAAAGAGGAGAGTGGGAAAGTTGGCTTAAAGCTCAACATTCAGAAAAAAGAAGATCATAGCATCTGGTCCCATCACTTCATGGGAAATAGACGGGGAAACAGTGTCAGACGTTATTTTTGAGGCTCCAGAATCACTGGAGATGGTAATTTCAGCCATGAAATTAAAAGACACGTACTCCTTGGAAGAAAAGTTATGATCAACCTAGATAGCATATTCAAAAGCAGAGACATTACTTTGCCAACAAAGGTCCTTCTAGTCAATGCTATGATTTTTCCGGTAGTCATGTATGGATGTGAGAGTTGGACTGTGAGGAAAGCTGAGCACCGAAGGATTGATGCTTTTGAACTGTGGTGTTGGAGAAGACTGTTGAGAGTCCCTTGCACTGCAAAGAGATTCAACCAGTCCATTCTAAAGGAGATCAGCCCTGGATGTTCTTTGGGAAAAAATGATGCTAAAACTGAAACTCCAGTACTCTGGCCACATCATTTGAAGAGCTGACACATTGGAAAAGAGTCTGATGCTGGAAAGGATTGGGGGCAGGAGGAGATGGGGACGACAGAAGATGAGATGGCTGGATGGAATCACCAACTTAATGGACATGAGTTTGAGTGAATTCTGGGAGATGGTGATGGACAAGGTGGACTGGCGTGCTGTTATTCATGGGGTCACAAAGAGTCGGACACGACTGAGCAACTGAACTGAACTGAACTGAATGCTTCCTAAAGCCCACTTGACCTCACATTCCAGGATGCCAGATTCTAGGTAAGTGACAACATTATGGCAATTTTCTTGGTCATTAAGACTTTTTTGTGGAGTTCTTCTGTGAATTCTTGCCACCTATCCTTAACATCTTCTGTGTCTGTTCAGCACTTAGAATTTCTGTCCTTTATCGTGCTCATCCTTGCATGACCTATTTCCTTGATATTTCCAATTTTCTTGAAGAGATCTCTAGTCTTTTCCATTCTATTTTTTCCTCTATTTCTTTTCATTTTTAACTTAAGAATACCTTATCGTTCCTTGCTATTCTCTGGAACTCTGCTTTCAGTTGGGTGTATCTTTCCCTTTCTCCCTGACTTTTGCTTTTCTTCCTTCCTCAGCATTCCTTAGTTATCTTTAAAACTTCCTCAGACAACCACTTTGCCTTCTTGCATTTCTATTTCTTCAAGATTGTTTTGGTCACTGTCTCCTGTACAATGTTATGAAGCTCCATCCATAATTTTCCAGGCATTCTGCCTACCAGATCTAATCCCTTGAATCCATTCATCTCCTCTACTGTAAGGGATTTGATTTAGGGATTTGATACCTGAGTGGCCTAGTGATTTTCTCTGCTTTTACTTAAGCCTAAATTTTGCAATAAGGAGTGCATGATCTGAGCCACAATCAGTTCCAGTTCTTGTTTTTACTGACTGTATAAAGCTTTTCTAACTTTGGATGCAAAGAACATAATCAACCTGATTTGAGTATTGACCATCTGGTGATGTCCATGTGCTGTTGGAAAAAGGTGTTTGCTATGACTAGCATGCATTCATAACAGAATTCCATTAGCCTTTACCCTTCATTTTGTACTCAAACGCCAAATTTGCCTATTATTCTGAGTATCTGTTGACTTGCTACTTTTCCATTCCAATCCTCTGTGATAAAAGGACATCTTCTTTGGTGTTAGTTCTAAAAGGTGTTGTAGGTCTTCATAGAACTGGTCAACATCAGTTTCTTCATCATCAGTTGTTGGGACATAGGCTTGGGTTACTGTGATGTTGAATGGTTTGACTTGGAATTCATGAATCAGGATCATTCTATTGTTTTTGAGATTGTACCCAAATAGTGTATTCTGGACTTTTTAGTTGAATAGGAGGGCTGCTTCATTTCTTCTAAGGGATTTTTGCTCACAGTAGAAGATATAGTGGTCATCCGAATTAAATTCACCCATTCCTATCCATTTTAGTTCACTGGTTCCTAAAATGTTGATGCTCAAATGTAGATGTTCACTCTTGCTATCTCCTGCTTGACCACATCCAGTTTACTTTTATTCATGGACCTAACATTCCAAGTTTGTAAACAATATCATTCTTTACAGCATTGGCCTTTATTTCACCACCAGACACATCTACAACTGAGTGTCATTTCCACTTTGGCCCAGCTGCTTTGTTCTCTCTTGAGCTGTTAGTAATTTCCCTCCACTCTTCCTGATAGCATAGTGGACATGTGATGACCTGAGCAGCTGGTGTCATATCTTTTTACCTCTTCATACTGTCTATGGGGTTATCTAGGTAGGAATACTGGAGTGGATTACCATTTCCTCCTCCAGTGGACATCATTGCTGTCAGAACTACGATGTTGTCTGACAACAAGAGTTGTCCAGAACTCTTCACTCTGACCCACCCTCCTTTGGAGGCTGTGCATGGCGTATCTCATACAGTTATTGAGTTATGCAAGACCCTTCACCACGACAAGGCTGTGTTACATGAAGGGATCAGGGAACATCCTGAGGTCTATGTCTTGGGACATGCCATTGCCCTTTTGGAATATGAAACAAAGCCACCTCTACCTGTTCCTATTCGTAGAGCCAAGTAAGACCCTTGTTCAAGTTAACATTTATTACTTATTTAACTGATCCATTCTTGGTTCATGAAATATTATGTAATTTTTGATTATGAGTAAATTTTATTTTATCTAATAAACATTTTGTCTATATGCGTTAGTAGTGATGGAATGTGAGCCTTCATATAAATTCACAAGTCCAACTTGACTCAATATCTCTTCAATAATATATGGATAAATAAAAGCAGGTATTTACAGATTAATATTTAGATTTTATCATTAGTAAATTATAGGTAATGAAAGAATGATCTCAGAATATCAGCAAATTTGGAAAACTCAACAGTGTCCACAGGACAAGAAAAAGTCAGTTTTCCTTACAATTCCCCCAAAAGACAATGCCAAAGAATGTTCAGACCACCTTAAAATTGCACACATTTCATATGCTGCCCAGGTTATGCTAAAAATCCTTCTAACTCGGTCTCATCAGTATGCAAACTGAGAAAGTCCAGATGTACAAGCTGGATTTTGAAGAGACAGAGGAACCAGATATCAAATTGCCAACATTCACTGCATCACAGAGAAGGCAAGGCAAGTTACAGAAAAACATCTACTTCTGCTTCATTAACTGATCAATTAGTCAAAGCTAAAGCCTTTGACTGTGTGGATCACAACAAACTATAGAAAATTTTTTAAGAGATAAAAATTCCAGACCATATGCAGAATACATCATGCAAAATGCTGGGCTGGATGAAGTAAAGCTGGAATCAAGATTACTGGGAGAAATATCAACAACTCCAGATATGCAAATAACACCATGCTTATGGCAGAAAGTGAAGAACTGAAGAGCCTTTTGATGAAAGTGAAACAGGAAAGTGAAAAAGCTGGTTTAAACTCAACATTCACAAAACTAAGATCATGGCATCTGCTGCCATCACTTCATGCCAAATAGGTGGGGACACAATGAAAACAGTGGTGGATATTGTTTTTGGGCTCCAAAATAACTGCAGATGGTGACTGTAGCCATGAAGTTAAAAGATGCTTGCACCTTGGAAGAAAAACTATGGCCAACCTAGACAGCATATTACAAAGCAGAGACATTACTTTGTCAACAAAGGTCCGTCTAGTCAAGGCTATGGTTTTCTGGTAGTCATGTATGGATGTGAGTGAAAGTGAACATCACTCAGTCATGTCCGACTCTCTGCGACCCCATGGACTACACAGTCCATGGGATTTTCCAGATCAGAATATTGGAGTGGGTAGCATTTCTCTTCTCCAGGGGATCTTCCCAACCCAGGGATTGAACTCAGGTCTCCCACATTGCAGGTGAATTCTTTTACCCACTGAGCTATCAGGGAAGCTCTAATATGGATGGATGTGAAAGTTGGACCACAAAGAAAGCCGAACACTGAAGAACTGATGCTTTTGAACTGCGGTGTTGTATAAGACTCTTCAGAGGCCCTTGGACTGCAAGGGGATCAAACCAGTCAATCCTAAAGAAAATCAATTCTGAATATTCATTGGAAGGATTGATGATAAAGCTGAAACTCCAATACTTTGGCCACCTGTTTTGAAGAACTGACTCATTGAAAAAGATCCTGATGCTGGAAAAGATTAAATGCAAGAGAAGGGAAAGATAGAGGATGAGATGGTTGGATGGCATCACTGACTCAATGGACATGAGTTTGAGCAAGCTCCAGGAGTTGGTGAGGGACAGGGAAGCCAAACATACTGCACTCCATGGGGTTGCAGAGAGTCAGACATGACTGAGTTACTGAACTAAACTGATGTAATCATTGGCATTTTTGTTAGCCTATTCTATCAGTTACTGAGAGGCTGAGGGAATTACGTTAAAAATGTCCTACTATGAATGATATTTTTATTATTATTCAGTTTTGTTCTATTAATATATATATAATGAAGTGATTTTATTAGGTGCATAAAATTGAAAATTGTTTTATTGCAGTTGATTGACAGTAGGACATTGCCCATTAATCTTCAGTGTAACTTGACTGTCTTAGGCTAATTTGTGTCCCCATAGTATATGTTTTTCCTTTACATCTTTAAATATTTATGTGTCCTTATCTTTATGATGAGTTTCTTGATACTGTATAACTGTTAGCTTTTTTAATTTATCCATTTTTTAAATTATTAATGATGGTTTATTATAGTAATATATTCTTAATAAACTTTTGAAATTATCTCATTCAATGTCCTCTGTTTTTATATACACTTTATGATTTTCCATAGAATATGTTTGTATTGTATATATTTTATATACTTTTACAAATATATTATATATTTTCTGATATGAGTGAATGTAAAAAAAAAATGTTTGGAGATCCTCAGCTATGCAAAATAAAAGCTGTGGTCTAGAATATCAAATAAAGCTATGTGGAACCCATGTATTTAAAGACAGCAATATTCAATTACATTTATTGAATATATATGATTATATTATATACATGACTATAGTCAATTCATAAATTAATGTATGTTTATATGTTGCTTATATGTAATGTATACATATATGTGAATATGTAATTAATTTTGACTAGCAAACATAAGTCCAATGCTATCTTCTCAGCTGGGAAAAGTATGGTATAATATTCAATAATTTTTATAGTTCGTGTTGGGTGGTGATTTTCCCCATCTTTTAAGATTTCATAGGGTACAACTCTTTCTCCTTGGATCAGCAGAATGAACATGAGTTGTTTTATTTGCTTTATCAAAACTATCTAGATAAGTCCATGGACATTTAGATAGGAACAAGACATTTTGCTGTGGTAGCTTTGTTGTTCCTTCAAAAATGAAGCGTACTGTGTAGTTTAAAAAGATCAGTGAAATGCTGTGAAGCCTCAGAAAAGATGTTGAAAAGCAAAATGAAAACATGACCCTTAATACTATAAAACCATGATATGGCCACATTTATTTGACCCTTTCAGTCACTGCCCCCTGAGAAAAGACACAATGAGGCTGAGGAAAATCTAGAGGAAATGTAAAAAGATCAAGGGTCAAATGTGTATTATGGAGAGAGTAGGATGCCACAGGAAGAGAGTTTTAAAAGAAAGAATGTGTTCCTGCTAGAAATATAAGAGTAAAAACGTTCTACTAGTCTGAAGAGGGCTAACAATAGCAGAGAGAGTAAGGTATTGTGGACTTGAAAAAGGAAGATATTTGATATTTATTTCATAGTTATATCTTTGCACTTAAAATTAATTTGAGTCTTTGATATGCACCTGAAACTACTTTTAAGATAAACTGTCTTAAATTTCCTTTGGCACATCTACCTAAATATGATGTCTTTACATTTCTGTTATTCATAAAATGTTAATGTAATATGAGAAGAGCGTTTGGGGCTATTAGTTTCTAAGTGTACAACTCAGCAGGAGAACAGTGTGTGGTACAGGTGCTATACTAAACTAAAGTATGTAGTCCTGTCCAATTAGAGCATGAGAATGTAGGGAAACTGCAAGGTTTTATTACAGTGGTTTAAAAGGTAGTTTAAGATTTAACAATCTCAAAATATAATACAGTCATAAACAAGACTTTCTGACTGAAATAGTTTAGAACGTGTAGGGCACAACATTTTTGTCTTCCTTTCTCTGCCTATGACAAACTCTCACATATTTTTAGAGCCCTTTAGTGCTCACAAAGGGGCATCCATGATGGCTCAGTAGTCAAAAACCCCATGATGGCTCAGTAGTTAAAAACCCACCTACCAGTGCAGGAGATGCAGGGACATGGGTTCGACCTCTGAGTTGGGAAGATCCCCTGGAGAAGGAAATGGCAACCCGCTCCAGTATTCTTGCCTGGAAAATTCCATGGACAGAAGAACCTGGCAGGCTACAGTCCATGGGGTTGTGAAGAGTCAGACATGACTGAGCATGCAGGTATAGTCCTCAGAAAGATAAAGTCTGAAAATTCCAAATATAATGAAAGAGTACTGCTTTAAACCAGTAAACTTGGGGTCTAGCTTGGGTTTTAAAACTGGCCCTAATGTTAATCAAATAAGTTCACTTTTCTATTCATATTACATTATCTATTCTGCTGAGTCTGCATATTGCCCATTCACTCATTTTTATTCACTGAGCATATATTAGTCGTACTGCATGTTAGCTTGCTGTATATTTCAGTTTTAAAGGAGGACATCAATGAATTGTCAATCACCGTTGGAAAGTTGGCTAGTTATCCAGAGAAGCTCCTCACAAGGGAACACCTTATTAAATTCAACATAAGCCAGTAGAGAAGACTTTAAGAGTTTTATTGTAACTCCTAGTTGGAAATATATTTTATGCAATGACCTAGTTTATACACACACAATTAGTCACTGATTAGAATCATCCTAAATATGATACACTCTTAATATTGTTGTTTTTTTTTTCTCTTCTGTATTATCTTACCCTATTCTGTTCTAATTCATTAATAGAATGTTGGGCTGTTTGTAGGAATGGAGTAATGAATAGGTGGAACACAGAGAATTTTACGAATAGTGAGGATACTCTGTAAGATACTATAATGATGGATATGTGGCATACATTTGTCCAAATACATAGAATTTATAACACCAAGAATAAACTGCAGTGTAAACCATGGATTTTGGGCAATGAGGATGTGTCAACATAAGTTCATCAATTGTAATAAATGTACCACTCTGGTGAGGAGTATTGATAATAGGGGAACCTATGCTTATGTGGAAAAAGAAAGTGTGAGTAGCTCAGTCATGTCCAGCTCTTTGGGACCCCATGGGCTGTAGCCTGCCAGGCTCCTCTGTTCATGAGATTCTCCAGGCAAGAATACTGGAATGGGTTGTCATTACCTTATCCAGAGGATCTTCCCAACACAGGTTGAATCCAGGTCTCCCACATTGCAGGTAAATTCTTTACCATGTGAACCACCAGCTTGTGTGGAAGCTAGGGGATATATGCATAATCTTTTTATCTTCCTCTTAAGTCTGATGTGAACTACTCTTAAAAATAGACATAAAAGCAACTTTAAAAATCCAAATTTGATAACCCGACATCTGGGTTATCTCATAGTAGGTCTCCATTAATTTTTCTTCTCTTGAGAAAAGCAAAGAATGCTGGACACAACTGATATAATGAGTACAAGTGAGTTGCCACCTGCAGTGTACAAAACATTGGTCTGCAGCCTAGCACATAGTCTTTCAAGACGAAGAATATTTGAATAGATTTATTTTGTTTGCATCTTCATTTTCCTAGACTGACTTTTCTTTTCATGCTGTGTTTTTCTTAATAGAACTCACTTGGCTATGTTTGTTTGCTTATTCAGTCCAGTTCAGTCACTCAGTCATGTCTGACTCTTTGTGACCCCATGAACTGCAGCATTCCAGGCCTCCCTGTCCATCAGCAACTACCAGAGTCTACCCAAATTCATGTCCATTGAATCGGCAATGCCGTCCAACCATCTCATCCTCTGTCATCCCCTTTTCCTCCAGCCCTCATTCTTTCCCAGTATCAGGGACTTTTCAAATGGGTCAGTTCTTCGCATCAGGTGGCCAAAGTATTGGAGTTTCAACTTCAACATCAGTCCTTCCAAGGAATACCCAGGACTGACCTGCCTTAGGATGGACTGGTTGGATCTCCTTGCAGTCAAAGGACTCTCAAGAGTCTTCTCCAACACCACAGTTCAAAACGATCAGTTCTTCTGTGCTCAGCTTTCTTATAGTCCAACAAACACATTCATACATGACTATGGGAAAAACCATAGTCTTGACTAGACAGACCTTTGTTGGCACAGTAATGTCTTTGCTTTTTAATATTCTTTCTAGATTGGTCATAACTTTCCTTCCAAGGAGTTAGCGTCTTTTAATTTCATGGGTGAAATCACCATCTGGAGTGATTTTGGAGCCCCCTCCCCCCAAAAAAAAGTCTGACACTGTTTCCACTGTTTCCCAATCTATTCCCCATGAAGTGATGGGACCAGTTGCCATGATCTTAGTTTTCCGAATGTTGAGCTTTAAGCAAACTTTTTCACTCTCCTCTTTCACTTTCATCAAGAGGCTTTTTAGCTCCTCTTCACTTTCTGCCATAAGGGTGGTGCCATCTGCATATCTGAGGTTAGTGATATTTCTCCTGGCAATCTTGATTCCAGCTTGTGGTTCCTGCAGCACAGTGTTTCTCATGTTGTACTCTGCATATAAGTTAAATAAGCAGGGTGACAATATACAGCCTTGATGTACTCCTTTTCCCATTTGGAACCAGTTTGTTGTTCCACGTCCAGTTCTAACTGTTGCTTCCTGACCTGCATACAGGCTTCTCAAGAGGCCAATCAGATGGCTTGGTATTCCCATCTCCTTCAAAATTTTCCACAATTTATTTTGATCCACACAGTCAAAGGCTTTGGCATAGTCAACAAAGCAGAAATAGATGTTTTTCTGGAATTCTCTCGCTTTTTCCATGATCTAGCGGATGTTGGCAATTTGATCTCTGGTTCCTCTGCCTTTTCTAAAACCAGTTTGAATGTCAGGAAGTTCACGGTTCACTTATTGCTGAAGCCTGGCTTGGAGACTTATAAGCATTACACTACTAGAGTGTGAGATGAGTGCAATTGTGAGATAGTTTCAGCATTCTTTGGCATTGCCTTTCTTTGGGATTGGAATGAAAACTGACCTTTTCCAGTCCTGTGGCCACTGCTGAGTTTTCCAGATTTGCTGACATATTGAATGCAGCATATTAGTGATGATAATATCAATAATAGTAATAATAATGCAAATTTATGTAGCACTGTCTATTTGCCAGGAAATGTACCAATAATTTTGCATTCATTCATTAATTATTACAACACTTTATTGAGTTAGAGACTATTAAAATCTTCTGCTGCAGATGAGGGCACTGTTCCATGTTATATAAAAAAAAAAAATTCTCTTTTTTCATCAAAAGGAAAAGGAAAACTAACAGTTGACCCTTTAAAGTAATTCCTAGCCTCCACTATAGGTTTGTTTTTAATATAATGCCTATATGTGGTCATGATAAATATTTCAAGGATAATATATGTGGGGAAAATACAAGCATCTACTCTGCCATTTTATTCCCTAATGATAACAATCATAAAGTGTTGCTTCTCAATATAAAATGTATTTCAACTTGTTTTCCTTATCAGCATATCTGTACAGTATCAGCATGTACATATCCATCTTACTTTAAATAGCTGAATATGTTTCCATTGTATAGATGTATCACAATTTGTTTAAGCAGTTCCCTATTGATCATTAAAAGACATGTGCAGTTTAAACTTTTATTGATATTGTAAAACTGTGCTCCAAAAAAGTATATTAGATTTGACTCCTAGTGACAAAATATAGAATTGCCCCTTTCCCTACTTACTCAGTGGGCTTCCCTGGTGGCTCAGAGGTTAAAACGTCTGCCTCCAGTGCGGGAGACCTGGGTTCAATCCCTGGGTCCAGAAGATCCCCTGGAGAAGGAAATGGCAACCCACTCCAGTATTCTTGCCTGGAGAATCCCATGGACAGAGGAGCTTGGTAGGCTACAGTCCATGGGGTCACAAAGAGTCGGACACGACTGAGTGACTTCACTTTCACTTTCACACTTTCTACTTACTCATGAAACTCAAGTATTATCATAATTTTCTATTTAGAATATAAAAGTTACTATCTTGTTGCATTTTCATTGTATTTCTTGAATTATAATTGTGGCTGATTACCTTTACATGTGTTTGTAAGACATTTGTTGTTTTCTATTAACTGATATTTCCTTTTTCTATTTGGTTGTTTTCCTTTTTCTGATTCATTCTAAGAGTGGCAACAGACTTCTTCCTTCCACAACATATGCTATGGCAACACCAATACAATATACTAATGCATATATATGGAATTTAGAAAGATAGTAACGATAACCCTATATACGAGACAGCAAAAGACGCAGATGTAAAGAACAGTTTTTGGACTCTGTGGGAGAGGGCAAGGGTGGGATGATTTGGGAGAATGGTATTGAAACATGTATGTTATCATATGTGAATTGGAGTTCAGTCCAGGTTCAATGCATGAGACAGAGTACTTGGGGTTGGTGCACTGGGATGACCCAGAGGGATGGTATGGAGAGGGAGGTGGGAGGAGGGTTCAGGATGGAGAACACATGTACATCCATGGTGGATCCATGTCAACGTATGGCAAAACCACTACAATATTAAAGTAATTAGCTTCCAATTAAAAATAAATTTATATTAAAAAATTTTGACCCATTGAATGGCATCAGAGATATGTCCAAGGAATGAACACAGGAAAATAAGGCTGAGTGACAATTTTATTTGGAATTCCTTCATAGAATACAGGCTACTTTTTTGGAATTATGAAATCAAAAGGAAGTTAATAAAAACTCTGCTTCACTGATTATTTACTGTTTCATTATAGTTTCACTAAAATTCATCAGAAGAATGTCAGAAAAACTATAACCAATGAACATTTTTTCCTCTTCACTGATATGTTTATTTACAAGATTTTAAAGTAGATTTTTGCTATATTTTTTCTCTAATGGAGGCAATATCTTGATGAAATTTGAACTTCAATATCTATACAATTTGCAGTTGACTGTCATGAAAACTAACAAAATAAGTAATTGCACATTATCTTACATTCATACTCTTCCAAAAGTATAAATGTATCTATGTGATTTCAAAAGAAAATACAATTCAGATATGTTTTGGAAAACATTAAGAGCAGCATGTTAAAAAAAAGGCTCATGTGCTATAAGCCCAGAGACTTACACAGATACACAGAATTCTGAGGTATGATTGTCTTCACCAGTCCCACTAATTCCACTGTCTTGTCCCCCAAATTTAGAAAATTTGAGGTCAAGCTCTAAGGGCTTGCTCATATAGACATTTATTTGGAATACAGCTGTTCCTGTGACTTGCAATGAGAAAGTGACTGACCAGAGAATATCACAGTCATAGAGCCTATTATTTTTTTCTGGCTGCTTTTAAGTTTCTCTCTTGATCAATGATTTTACACAGTTTGATTATGATGTACCTTTGTTTACTTTTCTTAATGTTTCCTGTTCATGTTTTTATGAGCTTCTTTTTTTTTGTGGGTTTATAGTTTTGATCAAGCTTTTATTTTATTTTTTTATTTTTCTTCCTCAACTGTTTTCAAGTTTATTTATTTATATTTTAATTTTTGTGCAATACTCAAAATATTTTTTTCTCTTTCAGCCTCTCTCTCCTCTCCTGCAGGGACTTAAACATATATTAGGCCTCTTTACATTATCATATAAGCGCAAATATACAATATCTATTCTCCTATGTCTAGCTTATTTCAACTAGAATAATGGTTTTAAGGTCCACCTATGTTACATTTTTTAAAATCTATTTTTATTAGAGTATAGTTACTTTACATGAACTTGAGCAAACTCCAGGAAATAGTGGAGGACAAGAGATCCTGGGTGGGGGCAAAGAATTGGACATGACTTAGCAACTGAACAACAAGTTGCTTTACAGTGTTGTAGTAGTTTCTGCTGTACAACAATATGAATCACCCATAAGTATACAAACGAATATATCCCCTCCCTCTTGAACCTTCCTCCCAACCCACACAGCACTCCTCTTGGTCGTCACAGAGGACTGAGCTGAGCTCTCTGTGTTATATAGCAACTTTCCACTGTCTCAAAACTTCATTCCTTTTATGCCTAACAAAATTTTAATTATATATATACCACAAAAAATAAAATAAAATATTATCTATCCTAAATTGGTGACATTGTACTCCATTTTGGGATTAATCATCTGAAGTAACATTTATTTTAGTGGTATCATTGTTTGCTTTTATTACAATAGTAGTTGTATATTCATTATAGACAATTTGAATTTTGTAAGAAAATCGCAAAGATGAATTTTTGGAAAAAAATGTCTATAGTACCATTATCCAATGGTATTTCTTATATGCTTTTGTCTAGTGTTTGAACATTGCAAATTAAATAAATAAATATATATATATGTATATATACACACACACATATATATAGTGATATAGTTTCTTACATGTCTTCTTCATTCAACATTATATTTTAATATTCTTTGATAATCTAATTTTAATGACCGCATTCTATCATATAGATATATCATAATTTTTTACACAACTTTATTATGCCTGTATAGTTCATTTTCAAAAATAAAATACTATAACAATTGTTCCTATATATATTGTTTGGTGAACACAACAAGGTTATCCTTTAGAATAAATTATTAGCAGTGGAATTACAGATACTCATTGCCAAACTGTTTTCTGGAAATCTTGCATGAACTTTTACCCCCACTAGTAGAAGTCTGCTTTACTGGATTGCTTTCAAATACTGAGTATTTTTTATGTTTGTCAATTTCATAGACAAATGTATTGTTTCACTTTATTTTAAACCACTTTGATCATTTGTAATGTTTAACATTTTAAAACTAAATGTACTGGTCATTTTTATAACAACTTTTACAGTGCTTCATTTTGGGTACATTGAAAATGTAAGAAAAAAATCTATCAGACAGTTATGAAATTCAAATCTATTAAAGAACTACTTAAAAGACTATTGAGAATATTGAGTAACAGTACAGTAGGAAATGGCGATCCACTCCAGCATTCTTGCCTGGAGAATCCCATGGACAGAGAAGCCTAGTAGGTTACAGTCCACGGGATTGCAAAGAGTTGGACACGACTGAGCGACTTCACCTAACCTAATCACTTAACAATAATAATCTTAGAGAGAGAAAGTAAAGGCTTTAAATACCACTGTAGTCATGGAAATAACATAACAGAAGATTGGAGAGTTATTTTAGAATAGAAGTCATAAGACTTGTTTACTGATAAGCCATAGGAGAAAGAGAGAGAAAGACTAACAGAAACAGTAACACAATTTCTTGGCTAGGTGACAGAGGAATGAAGATATCATTAACTGTAATAAGAATTATGTAAAGAACATGGTTATGGAAAAAAATAATGAGTATAGTGGTCAACATGAGATATTTGAAGTACTGTTATATACAATCTGAGGAAATGGTTTAGTAGCAGGTAAAGTTCCTACATATCAATTATCATGTATTAGTAGAAGAGAAAAAAAACCTCCCCAAACAAACTCCTGAATATGCATTAGAAATCAACATACTATAAAAATGGAATTTTAAATAATAGAAAAATAGAGTGGAATAATAATTAGTGATATTGAGCATCTTTCCATGTGCCTCTTAGCCATTGCTATGTCTTCCTTGGAGAAGTATTTGTTTAGATCTTCTGCTATTCTTTTTCTTATATTATTGAATTGTTCGGTTCTTTTTGATATTTAGCTGTATGAGCTCTTGTATACTCTGGAGATTAATCCCTTATTGGTAGCATCATTAAATATTTTCTCTCATTCTGTAGGTTGTCTTTTTATTTTGTTTACGGTTTCCTTTGATGTAAAAAGGTTTTAAATTTAATTAGATCCTTTTTTTTTCTTTTTCCTTTTATTTCTGTTACTCTAGAAGATGGATCCAAAAATATGTTGCTGCAATTTATGCCGAAGTGTATCCTGGCTATGGTTTCCTCTAAGAGTTTTATAATATTCAGTCTTACCTTTAGGACTCTAAATCACTTTGAGATTTTCTGTGTATGTTCATAGTGTTAGAGATTATTCTAATTTCGTGTTTACATGTAGCTAACCAGTTTTCCCAGCACAACTTATTAAAGATACTCTCTTTTCTGCATTGCATATTCTTGCCTCTTTTGTTATAGAGTAATTAACCTTAGGTGTGTAGCTGTGTAAGCTTATTTCTGGGTTTTCTATCCTGTTCCATTGATCTATATTTCTGCTTTTGTTCCAGTACCATATTGTGCAATTCAAAACTACAGTAAGGTATCACTTCATACCAGTCAGGATGACCATCATCAGAGAATCTACAAATAGTAAATACTAGAGAGAGTGTGAAGATAAAGGAACCGTCTTACCCTGTTGGTGGGAATATAAATTGATATATCCACTACGGAGAACAGTATGAAATAACTAAAAATAGAGCTATAATACTATCCTGCAATTTCACTCCTGGGCATATATCCAGAGAAAACCATAATTTGAAAAGATGCATCATGCCTCACTATTGTAGCCCCATTGCAGCACTACTTACAATAGCCAAGACATAGACACAACCTAAATGTTCATCGACAGATAAATATAAAATGTGTGGTATATATACACAATGAGATATTACTCAGCAATGTAAAAGAATGAAATAATGGCACTTGCAGCAACATGGTTGGACCTAGAGATTATCATACTAAGTAAAATAAGTCAGAGAAATACAAATATGGTGTAATATCATTTATAGGGGCTTCCCAGGTGGCACAGTGGTAAAGAAACTGCCTGCCAATGCATGAGATTCAGGAGACATGAGTTCAATCTCTGGCGTGGGAAGATGCTCTGTAGGAGGAAACAGCAACCCACTCCAATATTCTTACCTGGGAAATCCCATGGACAGAGGAACCTGGGAGGCTAGAGTCCATAGGGTCAAAAAGAGTTGGACACAACTGAGCACACATGTACATAGCACTTATATTTGGAATCTAAAAAAAAAAAGAAAGAAAGAAAAAGTAAAGAAAAACATGCAAATGAACTTATTCACAAAACAGAGACCCAAAGACTAGAAGAAACCTGGCAGTTACTAAAAGAGAAAGGTGGGTGGAGGGAGGGATAAATTGCATGGTTGAGATCAACATATACACACTACTACATGGAGACTGGGCTTTCTCAGTGATTCAGTGGTAAAGAATCTGTCTGCACTGCAGGAGCCACAGGAGATGTAGGTTCTATCTCTCTGGGTCAAGAAGATCCCCTGGGGGGAGGAAATAGTAGCCCACTCCAATATTCTTGCTTGGAGAATCCCATGGACAGAGGAGCCTGGAGGGTTATAGACCATAGGGTCACAAATAGTCAGACGTGATTGAAGTGATTTAGCATGCACACATGCACATTGAGAGTACTGGTGTGTCTGTGAATGTAACTGTATTTGATTAAATGAAGGAAGGACTATTAATTTGTTTAAACTTATCTGTTAAACTCCTGAAAGACATGTGTGGTCTTTCTCTTGATAGACTCAACATTTTATGTTTTGACCATGCTACTGTCACCTCTAAGTACTTTTTTTTTTTTTTTTTTGCCTTTCTGTGAATTTAGGTCTTAAATTTCTATTAACAGGTTTAGTATTTAGTATGCTCTCAAGTGAGTTAAAGATATGAATCCACATGATACCTATTGAAGGATATTCTTGTTAGCTGAACAACGGAAACATATGCAGTAAGAGAAATGATCACAGAGATCAGTGAAGTGTTCCTGTTCCTGAATAATATGAAGAAAGGAGCCTAGGTGTCCATTCCAAGTGGAAAGATGGTCACGTACTTGTCACTTCCATATGGTCCAAGAGAAAGTAGTTCATTCTCACTGTGAATTTAAAATGCATTTGCATGTGAACACACACACACACACACACACACACACACATACACAGACACATAGAGCAATATATCATAACTCAGCCTCTCCTATGACAGCTATTAGATATGATCTCTTCAAAGTCCTTATGTTGGTGAGCTGGAAATCGCTTTTATCATTTAGTGTAGAAAACCTGGTAATAAGCCTAGCCATTGGGAGGCAGAGAGAAATAGACAGGGAAAGAAGGCTTGCTCTTAATCACTGATTGTCTCATAACAGCATCATTGAGAAGCACAGCATAACTTCTACTATGGCTACTTTGACTATGCTATGGACCTAAAAAGCAGAAGATATTAAGAAGAGGTGACAAAAATACCAGAGAAAACTATACAAAAAAGATCTTGATGATCAAGATAACCATAATGGTGTGATAACTCACCTAGAGTCAAACATTCTAGAAACAGAAGTCAAGTGGGCCTTAGGAAGCATCACTATGAACAAAGCTAGTGGGGGTGATGAAATTCCAGTTGAGCTCTTTCAAATTCTAAAAGATGATGCTGTGGAAGTGCTGAACTCAATATGCCAGCAAATTTGGAAAACTCAGCAGTGGCCACAGGACTGGGAAAGGTCAGTTTTCATTCCAATCCCAAAGAAAGGCAGTACCAAAGAATGTTCAAATTACTTCACAATTGCACTCATCTCACACACTAGCAGTGTAATGCTTAAAATTCTCCAAGCTTGGCTTCAACAGTACACGAACTGAGAACGTCCAGATGTTCAAGCTGGATTTAGAAAAGGCAGAGAAACCAGAGATCCATTTGCCAACATCCATTGCATCACAGGTAAAGCAAGAAAATTCCAGAAAAAAAATCTACTTTTGCTTCATTGACTATGCTAAAGCTTTTGACTGTGTGGATCACAATAAATTGTGGAAAATTCTTCAAGAAATGAGAATACCAGACCATGTGACCTGCCTCCTGAGAAATCTATATGCAGATCAAGAAGTAACACTTAGAACCGGCCATGGAACAACAGACTGGTTCCAAATTGGGAAGGGGGTACATCAAGGCTGTTTACTGTCACCCTGCTTGTTTAACTTATATGCAGAGTGCATTATGGGAAATGCCAAGCTGGATGAAGCAGAAGCTGGAATTAAGATTGCTTAGCAAGAGTCCCAAGAGAAATACCAACAACCTCAGATATGCAGATAACACCACACTTATGGCAGAAAGTGAAGAGGAACTAAAGAGCCTCTTGATGAAAGTGAAAGAGGAGAGCAAAAAGCTGGCTTAAAATTCCACATTCAAAAACTGAAGATTATGGCATCCAGTCCCATCACTTCATGGAAAATAGATGGGGATACAATGGAAATAGTGAGAGACTTTTTTGGGGGGCTCCAAAATCACTGCAGATGGTAACTAGAGCCATTAAATTAAAATATTTTAATGATTAAAATAAATCATTTTAAATAAATTATTAAATTATCTAATTCAAATTAAATTATTCCTTGCTTCTTGCAATAAAAGCTATTACAAACCTAGACAGCATATTAAAAAACAGAGACATTACTTACCTGACAAATGGTAGTATAGTCAAAGCTATGCTTTTTCCAGTAGTCATGTACAATTATGAGAGTTGAACTATGAAGGTTGAGCACCAAAGAACTGATGCTTTTGAACTGTGGTATTGGAGAACACTCTTGAGAGTCCATTGGACTGCAAAGAGATCAGACCAGTCAAATCTAAAATAAATTAATCATGAATATTAATTGGAAAGACGGATGCTGAAACTGAAACTCCAATACCTTGATCACTTGATGCGAAGAGCTGACTCATTAGAAAAGCCCCTGATGCTGGGAGCAATCGAAGGTAGGAAAAGAAAGGGACAATAAAGGACGAGATCATTGGATGGCATCACTGACTCAACGGACATGACTTTGACCAAGTTCTGGGAGATAGTAAAGGACAGGGAAGCCTGGCATGCTGCAGTCCATGTGGTCGAAAAAGTTGGGCAAGACTGAGAGACTGAACAGCAACAATAAAATGGCTAGATCAGATGGGACAATAAAGTACCCAGTATTATAAAGTTGCAGGATAGCCTAGAACTCTGATAGTAAATAACCCAAGAGCACCTATAGTGAAATTTAAATCTTCATTTTATACTCAATGAAAACAAAATGGTGGTGATCAAATGTCTCAGTAGAATTTTCATTATTTCCCTGGAATTTCTCCTATGGCAGGATCTATTAAACTATAATACAATGTACTTTAGTCGGATTTTAATTATCAGTTGCTTACTTACTCAATTATTTATTTATAGTTATTTTGTAAATAATTTTATAAAAATTAAGAAGTGCTAGCTATGTTATTGTTCAATTATTTAGCCCCTTGGGGCCTTTGTTGACCAAATGCTATATATTTTAAAAAGAAAGTCTTAATTATGCAAACACTGAAGTAAAAATTCCTTTGTTTAAACTGCAAACCATTTGGTGCATCATTTGCATGTTTATTTTTTTAATTTCAATTTACTTATTTTAATTGAAGGCTAATTGCTTTACAATATTGTATTGGTTTTGCCATACATCAATATGAATCCACCATGGGTGTACATGTGTTCTCCATCCTGAACTCCTCCCTGCTCCCTCCCCATACCATCCCTCTGGGTCATCCCAGTGCACCAGCCCCAAGCATCCTGTATCCTGCATCGAACCTGGACTGGCAATTCGTTTCTTATATGCTATTATACATGCTTCAATGCCATTCTCTCAAATCATCCCACTCTCTCCCTCTCCCACAGAGTCCAAAAGACTGTTCTATACATCTGTGTCTCTTTTGTTGCCTCGCATTACCATCTTTCCAGAGTCCATATATATGTGTTAGTATACTGTATTGGTTTTTCTCTTTCTGGCTCACTTCACTCTGTATAATCGGCTCCAGTTTCATCCACTTCATTAGAACTGATTCAAATGAATTATTTTTAATGGCTGAGTATTAGTCCATTGTGTATATGTACCACTGCTTTCTTATCCATTCATCTGCTGATGGACATCTAGGTTGCTTCCATGTCCTGGCTATTAGAAACAGTGCTGCAATGAACATTGGGGTACACATGTCTCTTTCAATTCTGGTTTTGTTGGTGTGTATGCCCAGCAGTGGGATTGCTGGGTCAAAAAGCAGTTCTATTTCCAGTTTCTTAAGGAATCTCTACACTGTTCTCCACAGTGACTGTACTAGTTTGCATTCCCACCAAAAGTGTAAGAGTGTTCCTTTTTCTCCAAACCCTCTCCAGCATTTATTGCTTGTAGACTTTTGAATCACAGCCATTCTGACGGGTGCGAAATGGTACCTCATTGTGACTTGATTTGCATTTCCCTGATAATGAGTGATGTTGAGCATCTTTTCATGTGTTTGTTAGCCATCTATATGTCTTCTTTGGAGAAATTTTTATTTATATCTTTAGCCTATTTTTGCTTGGGTCGTTTATTTTTTCTGGAATTGAGCTGCAAGTGTTGCTTGTATATTTTTGAGATTAGTTGTTTGTCAGTTGCTTCATTTGCTATTATTTTCTCCCATTTTGAAGGCTGTCTTTTCACTTTATTTTTTTCCTTTGTTGTGCAGAAACTTTTAATTTTAATTATGTCACATTTGAATATTTTTGCTTTTATTTTCAGTATTCTGGGAGATGGGTCATAGAGGATCTTGCTGTGATTTATGTTGGAGAGTGTTTTGCCTATGTTCTCCACTAGGAATTGTATAGTTTATGGTCTTATGTTTAGATATTTAATCCATTTTGAGTTTATTTTTGTGTATGTTGTTAGAAAGTGTTCTAGTTTCATATTTTTACAAGTGGTTGACCAGTTTTCCCAGCACTACTTGTTAAAGAGATTGTCTTTAATGAATTGTATATTCTTACCTCCTTTTTCAAAGATAAGGTGTCCATAGGTGCATGGACTTATCTCTGGGCTTTCTATTTTGTTCCATTGATCTATATTTCTGTCTTTGTGCCAGTACCATACTGTCTCGATTACTGTGGCTTTGTAGTAGAGCCTGAGTCAGGCAGGTTGATTCCTCTAGTTCCATTCTTCTTTCTCAAGATTGCTTTGGCTATTCGAGGTTTTGTGTATTTCTATACAAATTGTGAAATTATTTGTTCTAGCTCTGTGAAAAATACCGTTGGTAGCTTGATAAGGGTTGCATTGAATCTATAGATTGCTTTGGGTAGTGTACTCATTTTCACTATATTGATTCTTCCAATCCATGAATGTGGTATATTTCTCCATCTATTAGTGTTCTCTTTGATTTCTTTCATCAGTGTTTTATAGTTTTCTATATATAGGTGTTTAGTTCTTTTAGGTAGATATATTCCTAAGTATTTTTTTTTCTTTTTGTTGCAATGGTGAATGGAATTGTTCCCTTAATTTCTCTATTTTCTCATTATTAGTGTGTAGGAATGCAAGGGATTTCTGTGTGTTGATGTTATATCCTGCAACTTTATTCATTGATTAGCTCTAGTAATTTTCTGATAGAGTCTTTAGGGTTTTCTATGTAGAGGATCATGTCCTCTGCAAACAGTGAGAATTGTATTTCTTCTTTCCCATCTGGATTCATTTCTTTTCCTTCTCTGATTGCTGTGTCCAAAACTTCCAAAACTATGTTCAGTACTATTGGTAAAAGTGGGCACCTTTGTCTTGTTCCTGACTTTAGGGGAAATGCTTTCAATTTTTCACCATTGAGGATAATGATTGCTACGGATTTGTCATATATAGCTTTTATTATGTTGAGGTATGTTCCTTTTATTCCCGCTTTCTGGAGAGTTTTATCATAAATGCATGTTCAATTTTTGTCATAGGCTTTCTCTGCATCTATTGAGATATTCATATGGCTTTTATTTTTCAAACTGTTAATTGGTATATTACATTGATTGATTTGTGGATATTGAAGAATCCTTGCATCCCTGAGATAAAGCCCATTGGTCATGGTGTATGATTTTTTAAAAAAATGTGTTGTTCGATTCTGATTGCTAGAATTTTGTTAAGGATTTTTGCATCTATGTCCATCAGTGATATTGGCCTGTAGTTTGTGTGCGTGTGTGTGTGTGTGTGTGTGTGGCATCTTTGTCAGGTTTTGGTATTAGGGTAATTGTGGCCTCATAGAATGAGTATCAAAGTTTACCTTCCTCTTCAATTTTCTGGAAGAGTTTGTGTAGCACAGGTGTTAGCTCTTCTCTAAATTTTTGGTGGAATTCAGCTGTGAAGCCGTCTGGACCTGGGCTTTTGTTTGCTGGAAGATTTCTGATTACAGTTTCAATTTCCATGCTTGTGATGGGTCTGTTAAGATTTTCTATTTCTTCCTGGTTCAGTTTAGGAAAGTTGTATTTTTCTAAGAATTTATCCATTTCTTCCACTTTGTCCATTTTATTGGCATATAATTGCTGATAGTAGTCTCTTATGACCCTTTGTATTTCTGTGTTGTCTGTCATGATCTCTCCATTTTCATTTCTAATTTTATTGATTTGATCCTTCTCCCTTTGTTTCTTGATGAGTCTGGCTAATGGTTTGTCAATTTTATTTATCCTCACAAAGAACCAGCTTTTGGTTTGTTGATTTTTGCTATGGTCTCTTTTGATTCTTTTGCATTTATTTCTACCTTAATTTTTAAGATTTCTTTCCTTCTACCAACTCTGGAGTTCTTCATTTCTTCCTTTTCTAGTTGCTTTAGAGTTAGGTTATTTATTTGACTTTTTCTTGTTTCTTGAAGTATGCCTGTATTGCTATGAACTTTCCTCTTAGCACTGCTTTTACAGTGTCCCACAGGTTTTGGGTTGTTTTATTTTCATTTTCATTCATTTCTATGCATATTTTGATTTCTTTTTGATTTCTTCTGTGATTTGTTGGTTATTCAGCAGCGTGTTGTTCAGCCTCCATATGTTGGAATTTTTAATAGTTTTTCTCCTGTAATTGAGATCTAATCTTACTGCATTGTGGTCAAAAAAAGATGCTTTGAATGATATCCTTTTTTTTTAATTTACCAAGGCTAGATTTATTGCCTAGGATGTGATCTATCCTGGGGAAGGTTCTGTATGCACTTGAGAAAAAGGTGAAATTCATTGTTTTGGGGTGAAATGTCCTATAGATATCAATTTGGTCTAACTGGTCTATTATATCATTTAAAGTTTGCATTTCCTTGTTAATTTTCTGTTTAGTTGATCTATCCATAGGTATGAGTGGGGTATTAAAGTCACCCAGTATTATTGTGTTATTGTTAATTTCTCCTTTCATACTTGTTAGCATGTCTTACATATTGCAGTGCTCCTATGTTGGGTGCATATATAATTGTTATATTTTCTTTTGGATTGATCCTTTGATCACTATGTAGTGTCCTTCTTTGTCTCTTTTCACAGCCTTTGTTTTAAAGTCTATTTTATCTGATATGATTATCGCTACTCCTGCTTTCTTTTGGTCTCTACTTGCATGGAATATCTTTTTCCAGCCCTTTCACTTTCAGTCTGCATGTGTTCCCTGTTTTGAAGTGGGTCTCTTGTAGACAACATATATAGGGGTCTTGTTTTTGTATCCATTCAGCTAGTCTTTGTCTTTTTGTTGGGACATTCAACCCATGTATATTTAAGGTAATTGATGATAAGTATGATCCCATTGCCATTTACTTTACTGTTTTGGGTTCGAGTTTATACACACTTTTTGTGTTTCCTGTCTAGAAAAGATACTTTTAAGCATTTGTTGGAGAGCTGGTTTGGTGGTGCTGAATTCTCTCAGCTTGTGTTTGTCTGTAAAGCTTTTGATTTCTCCTTCATATTTGAATGAGATCCTTGCCTGGTACAGTAATCTGGGCTGTAGGTTATTTTCTTTCATTTCTTTAAGTATGTCTTGCCATTCCCTTCTGGACTGAAGAGTTTCTATTGAAAGATCAGCTGTTATCCTTATGGAAATCCCCTTGTGTGTTATTTGTAGTTTTTCCCTTGTTGCTTTTAATATTTGTTCTTTGTGTTTGATCTTTTTAATTTGGTTAATGTGTCTTGGGATGTTTCACCTTGGGTTTATCCTGTTTGAGACTCTCTGGGTTTCTTGGACTTGGGTGATTATTTCCTTCCCCATTTTAGGGAAGTTTTCAACTATTATCTCCTCAAGTATTTTCTCGTCGTCTATCTTTTTGTCTTCTTCTTCTGGGACTCCTATGATTCGAATGTTGGGGCATTTAATATTGTCCTGGAGGTCTATGAGATTGTCCTTATTTCTTTTAATTCGTTTTTCTTTTTTCCTCTCTGATTAATTTATTTCTACCATTCTATCTTCTACTTCACTAATCCTATTTTCTGCCTCCATTATTCTACTATTTGTTGCCTTCAGAGTGTTTTTGATCTCATTTATTGCATTATTCATTATAGACTGACTCTTTTTTATTTCTTCTAGGTCCTTGTTAAACCTTTCTTGCATCTTCTCAGTCCTTGTCTCCAGGCTATTTATCTGTGATTCCATTTTAATTTCAAGGTTTTGGATCATTTTCACTATCATTGTTAAGGATTCTTTACCATGTAGAGTCCCTATGTCTTCCTCTTTTTGGTTTGGTGGGCATTTATCCTGTTCCTTTACCTGCTGGATATTCCTCTGTCTCTTCATCTTGTTTATATTGCTGAGTTTGGGGTGGCCTTTCTGTATTCTGGCAGTTTGTGGAGTTCTCTTTATTGTGGAGTTTCCTCACTGTGAGTGGGGTTGTACAAGTGGCTTGTCAAGGCTTCCTGGCTAAGGAAGCTTGTGTCAGTGTTCTGGTAGGTGGAGCTTGATTTCTTCCCTCTGGAGAGCAATGAAGTGTCAATAGTGAGTTATGAGATGTCAATGGTTTTGGAACAACTTTGGGCAGCCTGTATATTGAAGCTCAGGGCTGTGTTTCTGTGTTGCTGGAAAATTTGCATGTCTTGCTGTGGAACTTGTTGGCCCAAATTTATTTTTCTCTTACAAACAAAATAGTATCTAGGATTATGCCTTAACTAACTTATATATCTAAGCAAAGATATTAGCAGTAAAAACAAAATCTCTCAGCATTGGCACTGTTGATATTTAGGGCTGGATGATTCTTTGTTGTGGGGTGCTCTACATTGTAGATTGTTGAACATTTAATACCATTCTTGACCTCTACCTACTAGCTATTAATGGAAACTTTTCTTCCCAACCCACCCTGTTTCTGTGTTTCCATCCCCTCACTGCCATGTTGTAATAATTTAAAAAAATGTCTACAGATATTGCCAAATATCCCCTGGGGGCAAATTTTCTCTAGGTGTTAACCAGCGAAATAAATAAATCTCTGTATAATTAAGAATTAGAGGTTGTTTGCTGGGAGCCAGCATGAGGAACTCCATCCGTGGCAAAGGTCATGAGGAAGGAGGCTTTGGCATACACAAAGGCAGGATCGAGCCTCAGGAAACCCCTGTTCCCGAGCATCTACCCTCAAAATCTGAGTCTGCCTGCTTTACTGCTTTATGCTCTCACCTACACCTCTGACTTTATGGGAGGCTCTCCCGCACCACCTCTCTCAGAGAAGGAGTTAACCTACAGCTCCAGTTAATAAAAATTCCTGGGCGTGACAAGAGTGTCTCAGGTCAAACCTCTCTGCTGGCAGACTAGCTTGTGTGACAGGATTATCCACACTCTTGGTACTATGTACATGATTGTTTACAACCTCTCAAACATAAACAGCACAGAGAGTTTGGAGTATTTTGGAGGTCTTAGTTAGCATTGGATTTTTCTAAAGATAAAAATCATGTTGGTGAAGGGTTTTTCATTTATTGGGCCAATTTTTGCTGCTAAATCCCCTGCCCTTATACACATTAATGAATATATAACTAGCATATAGGAGAAATAAGTATTAACCTTTAAGATTAATCATAATAAACCTTAGTCTAAATAAATACTTATCTTAATTGTAACCCACTACACCATCACCCTATAGGAATGGAACTTTATCTGGTACCTTCAGAGAATGGCGCCTGGTTTAAGAAAAAATCACCCCTGGAAAATAAGTTTTCTGGTTGACCATTATCAGAAAGAAAGGATCATAAACTGCTAGCAGGCCAACTGACCAGAAGATGATGCAAAATCCCTAAGACCATTTTGTATACATTTATATGAAGCACCTGATTTTGATAAAGGTCAGAACTGCTGACCCCCACGTGACTTTAAAATTTCCGTTTATCTCTATGTGTAACAAAAGGTATATAAGCAAACCTGAAAATAAAGAAATCAGATCAGTTTCTGGAAAAACTGATTCCCCCTTATCGTTCTTTCTTTCCCCTTCTGGCTGAATTCTCATCTGGAGCATGGATGCTCACCATGTTTACTTACTTGCCCTGGCATCTAAGACCCACGTGAGAGGGAGCCCAAGGTGGGGCACCCACTACTATTCAAGTGGGTACCAGTGGCCTATGTAGATGGTGCAAATTCCTTGTCTTGGAGTTTTATTGGCATTCGATATAAACCAAGTTATTCAGCATCTTTTTCTCCACTAGTATTTTCCTATTACACCATTTCTTTCTAATCTCCCTCCATATCTTTAATTAAGCAATTAATTCCTAAGATGCTGACTCCATTTCTCTTCGAATTACCCTGGATCCACTGGAGCTGGACCCCGGCAGTTTTTTTTTTTTTTTTTTTCCCCACTATAGTACAGTCATTATGATTTGGGACTGTTGATCCAATCTTTTGGAATTAACATACTGATTCCATCTTGGGCAACTTAATCTCTGCAACCTTTATATCTTTATATGCAAAATATGGATAAGAATAAATTGTAGCCCCTTAGAGGGCAGATACTGGAGGCAGATTACCCAGGTTTGAATACTGGCTCTGAAACTTCTGTTACTTTGAGAAAATTAATGTAATTCTCTGAGCCTCAGTTTCCTAATTTTTAAGTGAAATAACAATAGCATTTACCTGATAGAATTAGTGCAAATCAAATGCATTAGTTTATATAGAGTGATCCTTGTCTGACACAGTAAATTTTGTATTCATGTTAACTAACATCATGTTATTATTAAAATTTGAAATATCTGAGCAACTATGCCTCATTTCATAATTTCACATCATTGACACCTTCTGTATGTGTACCTGGTTATTTAGAGAACTAAGTAAATAAAACACAGAAAAATTGTTAGTTAACAATGTTTGTCCAAAAGAATTAGACCATTCTTTTTTATTATTGAAACAATCAAGCTGGTATTAATTATATAACAATATATTTTAGGTACTTGTTTTGTGGTTTATCTTACTTGCTTTCAGTATATCTACTTCGTACACTTTGTATTGATATGAATAGGTCACTGGTTTCAAGTCAGAAGACTGGTGTTTAGGATGTGCTCGGTTACAAACTTGATGATCCTAAGAGAAGTCACTTAATGATGTCACACTGTCCTCATCTAGCAAATGGAAATAGTTAACTCAGCCATATTGACTTCACTGAGAAGTTTTGAGAACCATGATAGTGAACTTTGGAAAAGCAAAAGTTACGGTGACGATAGTGTTGATACTGATAATGATGATATATCAGCACATGTGCATATAAGTTAAATAAGCAGAGTGACAATATACAGCCTTGACATACTCCTTTTCCTATTTGGAATCAGTCTGTTGTTCCATGTCCAGTTCTAACTGTTGCTTCCTGACCTGCATACAGATTTCTCAAGAAGTAGGTCAGGAGGTCTGATGTTCCCATCTCTTTCAGAATTTTCCACAGTTTATTGTGATCCACACAGTCAAAGGGTTGGCATAGTCAATAAAGCAGAAATAGATGTTGTTCTGGAACTCTCTTGCTTTTCCATGATCCAGCAGATCTTGGCAATTTGATCTCTGGCTCCTCTGCCTTTTCTAAAACCAGCTTGAACATCAGGGACCTCACGGTTCATGTATTGCTGAAGCCTGGCTTGGAGAATTTTGAGCATTACTTTACTAGCATGTGAGGTGAGTGCAACTGTGTGGTAGTTTGAGCATTCTTTGGCATTGCCTTTCTTTGGAACTGGAATGCAAACTGACCTTTTCAGTCCTGTGGCCACTGCTGAGTTTTCCAAATTTGCTGGCATATTGAGTGCACCACTTTCATAGCATCATCTCTCAGGATTTGAAACAGCTTAACTGGAATTCCATCAGCTCCACTAGCTCTGTTCATAGTGATGCTTTCTAAGTTCCACTTGACTTCACACTCCAAGATGTCTGGCTCTAGATTAGTGATCAGATCATCATGATTATCTGGGTTGTGAAGATCTGTCTTGTACAGTTCTTATACAGTTCAGTTCAGTTCAGTTCAGTCACTCAGTCATGTCCGACTCTTTGCGGCCCCATGAATCATAGCACACCAGGCCTCCCTGTCCATCACCATCTCCCAGAGTTCACTCTCACTCATGTCCATCGAGTTCATGATGCCATCCAGCCATCTCATCCTCGGTCATCCCCTTCTCCTCCTGCCTCCAATTGCTCCCAGCATTGGAATCTTTTCCAGTGAGTCAACTCTTCACATGAGGTGGCCAAAGGACTGAAGTTTCAGCTTTAGCATCATTCCTTCCAAAGAAATCCCAGGGCTGATCTCCTTCAGAATGGACTGATTGGATCTCCTTGCAGTCCAAGGGACTCTCAAGAGTCTTCTCCAACACCACAGTTCAAAAGCATCAATTCTTCAGTGCTCAGCCTTCTTCACAGTCCAACTCTCACATCCATACATGACCACAGGAAAAACCATAGCCTTGACTAGACAGACCTTAGTTGGCAAAGCAATGTCTCTCCTTTTGAACATACTATCTAGGTTGGTCATAACTTTTCTTCCAAGGAGTAAGCGTCTTTTAATTTCACGGCTGCAGTCACCATCTTCAGTGATTTTGGAGCCCCCAAAATAAAGTCTGACACTGTTTCCACTGTTGCCCCATCGATTTCCCATGAAGTGATGGGACTGGATGCCATGATCTTCGTTTTCTGAATGTTGAGCTTTAAGCCAACTTTTTCGCTCTCCTCTTTCACTTTCATCAAGAGGCTTTTTAGCTCCTCTTCACTTTCTGCCATAAGGGTGGCATCATCTGCATATCTGAGGTTATTGATATTTCTCCCAGCAATCTTGATTCCAACTTGTGTTTCTTCCAGTCCAGCGTTTCTCATGATGTACTGTACATATAAGTTAAATAAGCAAAGTGACAGTAAGCCTTGACGTACTCCTTTTCCTATTTGGAACCAGTCCGTTGTTCCATGTCCCGTTTTAACTGTTCCTTCTTGACCTGCATATAGATATCTCAAGAGGCTGGTTAGGTAGTCTTGTATTCCCATCTCTTTCAGAATTTTCCACAGTTTATTGTGATCCACACAGTCAAAGGCTTTGGCATACATAGTCAATAAAGCAGAAACAGATGTTTTTTCTGGAACTTTCTTGCTTTTTCCATGATCCATCAGATGTTGGCAATTTGATCTCTGGTTCCTCTGCCCTTTCTAAAACCAGCTTGAACATCAGGGAGTTCATGGTTCATGTATACAGTCAGGGAGTGAATGATCCTTGAAGAATAGCATTTCTATATGTAGTTAAGACAGAAGTTTAGTGAAAGGGGACAGAAACTAAGTGAAAGGGGACAGTGTACTGAAAACTGAGATGAATTACCATATTTCAGTTTATATTACCACCACTTTACTAATATAGATATAATTTAGATAGCACCATGGCAGTATGAGATAGACCATATATGGTTAAAGGGTGAACTAATGATGTAAATCTTGATGTCTGTCCCCAAATGAAGAAGGTGGTTTTCTCCCCTCTTCACTTTTTATTTGATAAAACATGTAGTCTTTGCTCTTGGGGCTGCACTCTCTTGTCTGCCTTCTTCTATCTCTCCCAAGCACCCTATGCTCATAAACTCACTCTTTGCCTCTCACTTTGCCTCACACTATTCTTTCTGTGCTGAGACAAAAGAACCCAAGCTTCAAGAAGTCCTTACATCAGGTGACTGTTTTCAATTAAAAGACAAGGGATTTGAGTCCCCTCCCAAGACAGGGGTTGTGGGTTTATGTCCCAATATAAGGTGTTGTTCGGTTCAAGCCCCCATCTGAAGAGAAATGCAGTTTCACAGGCACTGAATATAGGTAGACGTTGTATTCCAAAAGTAAACTAAAGGTAGCAACACACATTTCCAGCAGCTAATGATTAAGTACAATAAATGTTTGTCACTCATTCCAGTCCAATATGGGTTGGAGAGAGTTAGAAACTCTTTTCTATGCTCTTAATTAGGAAGCCAAATTTCTTCCATATAGTGGCTTGACAATTCCATAGGGTCCTAGTACCTTCCAGTGGATCATCTGCTTTTCAGGCAGAGAAAACAAGACAAAGAAATGAGAAAGAGAGACCACATGAAAGGTCTTAGGAGAGGTTGGGCTTGGAAGTAGTGTGCATGTCTTTTGCCCATATTTCACTGCCAAGAACTCAGTTACATGTTTTTACCTAATTTTAGGAATGCCCAATAAATGTGGTTTAGCTATCTACTAAAAAGAAAAATAAATGATTTTTTTTTAGCATGTAACAGTTTCTCTGCCACAGATGAGGTATCACTCTTTGAGAGGAAAAGATCCAGATCGAGGGTAAGGCTGTGTGTAAGTATAAACTACCAGATTATAAATTGATGAAGAGAAGCTAATCCTTAATATAATGTTTTATTTATTGTGCTATGGACTCTAAAAGGGCTACAATTATTTGTCAGAAATCTTGGTGTAATTGGCACACTAATAAAGAGGTTTTTTGTTCATTTTTCTTCTGTTTCGATAAGAAATTCTTTTCATTCAAACTAGCCAGAGAGCTTGCAGGATGAAGATTATACTTACCATTAATTTTTAGAAGAGTGCAATGGAGTATCACTCAGCCATTAAAAAGAATAAATTGAATCAGTTTTAATGAGGTGGATGAAACTGGAGCGTATTATACAGAATGAAGCAAGCCAGAAAGAAAAACACCAATACAGTATACTAATGCATATATATGGACTTTAGAAAGATGGTAATGATAACCCTGTATGGGAGTCAGCAAAAGAGACACAGATATATAGAACAGTTTTTGGATTCTGTGGGAGAGGGACAGGGTGGGTTAATTTGGGAGAATGGCATTGAAACATGTATGATATCATATATGAAATGAATCAACAGTCCAGGTTCGATGCATGATACAGGATGCTTGGGGCTGGTGCACTGGGATGACCCAGAGGGATGATATGGGGAGGGAGGAGGGAGGGGGTTTCAAGATGGGGAATCCAGGGTGGATTCATGTTGATGTATGGCAAAACCAATACAATTTTGTAAAGTAACTAACCTCCAATTAAAATAAATGAATTTATATTTAGAAAAAATAAATAAACTGCCAATAAATAAATAAATAAATTTGTATTTTATAAAAAAGAGAGAGAAGAGAGATTTCCTCAGCATTCTAGACAGGGACTTGAGCCAAGAGAAGAAAGTATGACTCTCATAAAGTGAAACTAGTCCCAATTCCACTAATTGTTTCTGTCTCCATCCACCTAATTGACATGTAGTAGATACAGTCATGGGCTTCCCCAGTGGCTCAGCAGTAACAAATTTGTACTGCCAGAGATGGTTGAGACTTGGGTTTGATCCCTGGGTCAGGAAGATCCCCTGGAGGAGGAAATCACAACCTACTCCACCATTCTTGCATGGAGAATCCCAAGGATAGAAGAGCCTAGTGGACTGTGGCCCACAGTGTTGCAAAGAGTGAGACACAACTGAAGCAACTGAGCATACACTTACAGACAGATACACCCATCCCCTTTATGGCACAAAGAAATGTCATGGTGAAGGGACTTATGTAATTCAAGAAAACTATGAGTTATTCTGCGCAGGGCCACCCAAGTTGTACAGGTCATAGTGTACCACAAAATGTGGTCAGCTGGAGGAAGTAATGGCACAGGATTAGATCTAGTAGACAGAGTACCTGAAGACCTATGGGTGGAGGTTAGTAACACTGTACAGAAGGTGGTGACCAACACCATCCCAAAGAAAACAAATGCAAATAAGCAAAGTGGTTGTCGGATAAGGCTTTACACTCAGCTGAGGAAAGAAGAGAAGTGACAGGCAAGGGAGAAAGGGAAAGATATACCCAACTGACTGCAGAATAGCAGAGAATAGCAAGGAGAGATAAGAAAACCTTCTGAAGTGAACAATGAAAAGAAATAGAGGAAATAGAGGAAAACAATAGAATGGGAAAGACTAGAGATCTCATCAAGAAAATTAGTGATATCAAGGGAATATTTCATACAAAGATGAGCACAATAAATGACAGAAATGGCAACAATAAAGGGCCTAACAGAAGCAGAAGAGATTAAGAAAAGTTGCCACAAATATACAGAATAATTATATTTTTAAAAGGTGGGGGGTTAATGACCTGTATAATCATGATGGTGTGGTCACTCACCTAGAGCTGGACATCTTGGAGTGTGAAGTCAAGTGGGCCTTAAGAAGCATTACTATGAACAAAGCTAGTGGAGGTGATGGAATTCCAGCTGAGCTATTTCAAATCCCAAAGATGATGCTGTAAAAGTGCTGCACTCAATATGTCAGCAAATTTGGAAAACTCAGCAGTGGCCACAGGACTGGAAAAGGTCAGTTTGCATTCCAATCTCAAAGAAGGGCAGTGCCAAACAATATTCAAACTACCATACAAATGCACTCATGTCACAAGCTAGCAAGGTTGTGCTCTAAATCCTTCAAGCTAGGCTTCAGCAGCACATGAAATGAGAACTTACAGTTGTACAAACTGGGTTTGGTATAGAAAAGGCAGAGAATCCAAAGATCAAATTGCCAACATCTGCTTGATCATAAAGCAAGGGGATACCACAAAAATGTCTACTTTTGCTTCATTGACTACACTAAAGCCTTTACCTGTGTGGATCACAACAAAGTGGAAAATTTTTAAAGAGATGGGAATATCAGATCACCTTACCTGTCTCCTGAGAAACCTGTATGCAGGTCAAGAAGCAACAGTTAGAACCAGACATGAGACAACAATAGACTTGTTCAAAATTGGGAAAGGAATAAAAGGCTATATATTGTCACCCTGCTCATTTAACTTATATGCAGAGTATATCATGTGAAATGCCAGGCTGGATGAATCACAAGCTGGATTCATGATTTCCAGGAGAAATATCAACAATATCAGATATTCAGAGGATACTATTCTAATTGCAGAAAGTGAAGAGGAACTGAATAGCTTATTAAAAGAGGAGAGTGAAAAAGCTGGCTTAAAACTCAACATTTAAAAAAACAACAACAAACAACAACAACAATAAAAATTAAGGTCATGGTATCCAGTCCCATTGCTTCATGGCAAATCGAAAGGGAAAAATTGTAAGCAGTGACAGATTTTATTTTCCTGGGCTCTAAAATCACTGAAGATGGTGATTGCAGCCATGAAATTAAAAGACTCTTGCTCCTTGGAAGGAAATCTATGACAAACCTAGACAGCATATTACAAAGCAGAGACATCACTTTGCTGACAAAGGTCAAACTTATGGTTTTCCAATAGTTATATGTAGATGTGAGAATTGGACCATAAAAAAAAAGCATGGGGGCCAAAGAATTGATGCTTTAAGGTGATCAAAGAAGCCAAAAGGAAAAGAACCTTGGATATTCACTGGAAGATCTAATGCTAAAGATGCAATACTCTGGCCACTTGATGTGAAAAGCTGATTCATTGGAAAAGACACACGTGCTGGAAAAGATTGAGGTCAAGAAGAGAAGAAAGAGGCAGAGGATGAGATTTTTAGATAGTATAACAAATTCAAAGGACATGAATTTGAGCACACTCTGGGAGATAGTGAAGGAGAGGGAAGCCTGGCATGCTGCAGTCTGTAGGGTCACAGAGAATCAGACAAGACTTAGTGACAGTAAAGCAACAACAAGATACACTCATAAGGTTTCACGTGCCTCAAACTCAGGAGTGCAATGATATTTGTTGATTTTGAAAAATTGAGTATAATAGCTATGCACTAATGGCTTCAATGAAAACTGCTTTCCAATCAACATTAATCAACGTTGCTTGTTTTGTATTATTCAAATTACATAGTTAATTGTTATATTGGTTATGTTCAAATATCAGTTTAAAAGTCACATATTATTTTTATTTTTATTTTTTTTCCAACTTTTTTTTTTAAATTACAATACTGTATTTGTTTTGCCATACATTGACACGAATCAGCCATAGGTGAACACAATCGCCCAAAAAAAGTCACATATTATTTTTAGATGTTATACCTTGTTTGAATGTCATAGTCTAATATATGATTAAGCCTCTTAAATATATTTGAGATTTCTCAGCTTCTAGTTATGTCCTTTAACCATTATTCAATAGTTACTGTCAAAAGTGATCCTCTCTGAAGCTTCATTATTCATTGAACTCTCTCTTGTAGTCAGTGAAATAAATGCCTTTCTGCTGCAGTCAGAGCAGTCTTTGGTAATAGTTCCAGTAGTGCTATTTCCTGCCCCTTCACCCTCACTCTCATTGTCTCCTTGACTGAAGCAGTCCACTTGAATACAAAGCACATCCTAAACACAAACTTCCCTGCTCATGAGGAACAATCTCATTTTTATGTAAGTGAAGTACATTGTAAAGATTTGCTTACACTTTGTAAATGAAAGCCAAAATCCTTTGTTGTCAGTCATGCTAAAATGCTGTTTCTTATCAACAAATTGGAACAAAGCAATTGTCAAAATGTGTTAACACTTCAGGAGGCAGAATGTTAAATGAGTGTCCAACTGAGAGAAAGGTCTACCCTAGGAAAAATGAAAATTTTCATGTTTCTCTTTTGAGTGCTTACATAAGAGAAACTTACTTCTAAAATATTCAGAAATAAAATGCTCAGAGGAGAAAACCAGTAGGAAAATAAAATTACAAATGAAGCACTAATGCTGAATAAAGTAAACTGTGAAAAGAAAATCTCTTTAAGCTTCATCAAATTGTACCAAAGACCAGTCAGCATGAACAAAGAGCAGTGCTGTGTTTTTTTTTTTTTTTTAAATCTCAATGATAAAGAACTTTATGTATCGCAAGAACCTGAGCTAGAGCCCAACACCACTGCTCTCTCTTCTTGAAATTGAGATGTCCCCAAATTAGAATATTGGTCTGTGTTTGGGTTGAGGAGGGTATGGAGAGTTAAGCATATCCTGTGGGTCCCAAAAGGAAATATATGTCATATTAATGCTAGAAAAATTACAAAGGTATGAGGGAGATAAATAGAAATTACCAGGGATTGTACTGGAACCAATGGTAGCAGCAATGAAATTGTCACTGTTCCTTGGACTGAAGGTACAAAAGCAGGGAATGGCTGCCAGAAGCTGAAAGGAGAGAGTCCAGTAAGGTAAAACACCTTGAAAGTACCCAGATCTAGTGTGGAGGAGCACATAAAAATTATGGGACTCCACAGATAAGAAATCCAGAACCCTAAGTCTACATTCCTTCTTTTATCCAATTTCTGGATGTTTTCCCATTGGCTCAACATAAATGAAAGCTAGAGTGAATGTAAGCTTATTTGTTGGCATAATTTATATATGTTACACCCTTAGGACAGAGAGTAAAGTGGGAAAGAATGGAGAACTTGGAGGAGCAAATAGACCATATTCAACACATCAAGTACAGAGGCATAGCTTGGAGAATCACTAGATAATAGATGCCATTAAATTTTATAGGCTTCCATCTCATTGTGATGATGGAAACATTATAGAACTGAAATGCAGTGATAGCTGCACAACTCTAAATTCACTTGCACACTTAAAATGAGTGAGCTTTTTGGTGTGCAGAATATACTTCAACAAAGCTTCTTTAAAAAAAAATACAAAATACAATCCTACATGCAGGGCAGCAAAGGAGACACAGATGTAAAGAGCAGACTTTTGGACTCAATGGGAGAAAGCAAGAATGGGATGATTTGTGAGAATAGCATTGAAATATGTATATTGCCATATGTAAAACAGACAAACCAGTACAGTTCCATGCATGAATCAGGGCACTCAAAGCTGGTGCTCTGGGACAACCCAGAGGGGTGGAGTGTGGGGAGGGAGGTGGAAGGGGAGGGTTCAGGATGGGGGGGGGGACACGTGCATCTATGATTGATTCATGTCTATGTATGGCAAAAACCACCACAATATTGTAAAGTAACTGTTCTCCAATTTAAATAAATTATTTTTTACTTAAAAAATAAAAATAAACAAAATTTTGGGGCAATCAAGATCATTTAAGAAATGCATATTTATTTATTTATGAAGAAGGGAAGTACAGGTTGTAAGGTTGGTTTTAAAGAGGAGGAAAGATACTAAAGATATCTATCTTCTGATATCGGAGAAAGAAAATGATTTAAGGTGTGTGTAGGGATACATTTGTAAGTGTTTTTGGTTGAAAATTGAAAATCTACACAATTCATTCCCTACATTTTATTAATTAAAAATAGAAGTGTGCCAACAGCATCTTGTACATATACCTATAATTTTATTTCATATAGTACACCAAATTTCTTTTTTTCCACTTTTTAAAAATATAAATTTATTTATTTTAATTGGAGGTCAATTACTTTACAATATTGTATTGGTTTTGCCATATATCAATGTGAATCCACCACAGGTATACACATGTTCCCCATCCTGAACTCCCCTCCCTCCTCCCTTCCCGTAACATCCCACTGGGTAGTCCCAGTGCACCATGTAACTTTTTCATCCACTAAACCAGAGATTATTGAAGTATGGTCCAAGAACCCCTAGGAATTACCCAAGATACTTTCTGGGAGTCTAAAGGTCCTCCCTTTTCCATGTACACATCTCTGTGAGGTCAAGTTTCTTCATATACTTCAATAAATAATGCATTGCAACAGATTGAATACAGAAAAAAGAGCCAAATGTTAAAGAAATCTTGAAAAATGTAAAATAATACTATTTTTAAAAATTGTTTTTGTTTTTGAAAATGTTTTTATTTCCATAAAATAGATATTGATAATGTCATTAAGTAATGGATTTATTACTGGTATTTAAAACAAATTAATAAATTGGTGGTGTAAAATTTCTCAGTTTTAATTTCTCCTGTGGTAACAACAGATATAATCCATATAGACAAAATCATTTAATCAACCTTATAATCAACAGTCTCTAAGAATATAGGGGGTTCTTAAGACGAAAAGTTTAAGAACTGCTAAACTAAGCCATGTGTTTGCTGAGAGTGGGATCATAACACTCATCTCCATATCTTCAGTGCTAACACACTAGTACACATTTGATTGAGCAAACATTGAACTGATCTGAACTGAACGTAAATACCAAGAGTGGTAGAGGATTTGCATAGCTTCAAAAAAAAAAAAAAAAAACATATACTAGTTGGCTGAGAGAAATGTGAATGGGAGCTGATCAAGAATGAGTAGAAGGGAGGGTGGTCCTAAGATGGAGGAGGAATAGGACAGGGGAGACCACTTTGTCCCCCACAGATTCATTGAAAGATCATTTGAATGCTGAGAAAATACCACAGAACAACTTTTGAACACTGGCAAAAGACACCAGGCACCCAGAAAGACAGCCCATTGTCTTTGAAAGGAGGTAGGACAAAATATAACAGGGAGAGAGGGGGTTCAGGATGAGGAACACGTGTATACCTGTGGCGGATTCATGTTGATGTATGGCAAAACCAGTACAATATTGTAAAGTAATTAACTTCCAGTTAAAATAATAAATTTTCATTAAAAAAAAAGGAGAGAGAGAGAGAGAGAGAGAGAGTGAGACAAAGGACAGAGACCCACTCCGGGGAGGGAGTCTTAAGAGAAAGTTTCCAAACATCAGAAGATCCTCTCACTGGCGGGTCTGTGGGAAGTTTTGGAATCTCAGCGGGCAATGTAACCAGGAAGGAAAAAATAAATAAATAAATAAAACCCACAGATTAAGGGTCTAACTACAGCTTCCAGCAGAGAAGAAGCCCAGATGCTTGTGTCAGCCACCAGCAAGCAGAGGCTGAACAGGGAGGCACAGGCTGCAATGCTTAGGGTAAGGACTGGGCCCGAATGCCCTGAGGGCAATCTGAGGGAGCTAACATGAGAGAGCAACACAAACCATGGGATGGCCAGAGAGGGAAAAATTAAATAAATAAATAAAGAGGGAGAGAGAGAGAGAATTTTCCCGCATAAAGCTCTAACCTAAGGCACTGCCAAACCACTCACAGAACAAAGGACTGAGCGAATACCAGAGGAGAGCTAACTGGCTACAGACCGGCCCATTCCATGCTGGAGGCAGGGAGGTAGGCAGGCACCAGTCAGATCCAGAAGGAAAGGGGCAAACTTGGACTCAGAGATGGCATCCCTTACTAAACTGTGATCAGGCTCTCAGTCGCTAACCAAGTCTTCCTGGGATCCTGGATGGCTGAGAACCATCAGGAGGGTCACAGCCAGAGATCAGCTCCCCAGAAGAGACACACAGCACCCCTGAGATGCTGCTGTGTACCCAGGAAACCGAGCAGCTGGGACCAGGAAGGTGATAATATGCACTGCACCTGGGGAATGTTCACTCACCAAGCATCTGGTCACCTGAGCTGCTCAGAAGTGAGAAAGGCACAAAACACGGGCACAAAACGCTGACCCAACTGAGTCTGTGCCTTTGTGGAGTACCCGAGAACCTGAACCTGAGTGGCTTAGTCCTGGAAAGTGCACACAACCAAGGGCCCACCATAATCAGTTCCCTGGAAGAGCAATCTGGAGCCTATGCAGTGAAGAACAGGAAAGCACACATGCCATGAGTGGAACAAACCCAGTGTGACCCAGACACTCTGAACACTCCCCCACACATGCCAGTAATATTTGTTTGCAGTGTTCCTCGCTTCCTGCAGCACAATTGAACAAGTGAGCCTAAATAAATGACAACCTTCACCCCCTTGTGTAGGGTGGAAATTAGATACTGAAGAGCATTGCAAACAGAGGAAGCCAAAATAAACAAAGAAGAGGGAAAAGCTTTGGAAGTGATACATGCAACAGATTAAAACCCTTTAGTTAGCACTGGCTACATTGGAAGGGACCTATAGATCTTGAGAAGAAGTATAATGTGGAACAAAGAAATATCTGAAACTGAACTGACCACACAGTGCTCTCAACAGCTCCCCAGAAATTCCTAGATATACCTTACTATTATCATTTTTTATTTTTTTATTTTCAAGTTCTTTATTCATCCTTTAATTTTCATTTTAAAACCTACTATCACTTTGAGAAAAATACCCTATTTTTAGAGAAAATTTCATATTTTTAAATATAATTTTGTAATTTTTTTTAATATTGTATTTTTGAGTCTAACCTCTATGCTAGATTTTTAATCTTTGCTTTTTGGTATTTGTTATCAATTTTGTACATTTAAGAATCAAATCCTCAGTACCCATTTTCACTTAGTGTGATTATTGACTTGATTGCTCTCTCCCCCTTTTGACTCTCCTTTTTCTCTTCCAGGTCACCTCTATCTTCTCCCTCCTCCTTCTCTTCTCTACTTAACTCTGTGAATCTCTTTGGGTGTTCCAGGCTGTGGAGAAAACGTAGGGAAAAGATCACAGGCTAGACAGGTATCTCTCCTTTTGATTTACCCTTGTCTTCTCCTGGTCACCTGTATTTCCTCCCTCCCTTTTCTCTTCTCTATGGAACTCTGTGAACGACTCTGAGTGATCCAGACTGTGGAGAGCAAACAGGGAATTGATTACTGGCTAGACTCATCTCTCCCTATTTGATTTCCCCTGTTCTCCTCCTGGTCACCTCTATCTGCCTCCTCCCTCTTCTCTTCTTCATATAACCTCTTTCAGTGTCCCTCACTGTGGAGAATCTTTTCACCATGAAACTAGATCTTTTGTCATCAGTGCGGTATTGGTGGAGAAGTCTAGAGGATACTAGAAGAATAAGATTGAAAGCCAGAGGCAGGAGGGCTAAATCCAAAACTTGAGATGACCAGAAATCTCCTGACTCTATGGAACATTAATTGACAAAAGCTGATTCAAAAATCTCCACACCTACAATGAGACCAATTTCAACCCAAGAGCCAAAAAGTTTCAGAACAAGACATGCCAAGCTAATTCTGCAACAAATCAGGAACATAACACTGAGCACAAAAATACAGGCAGCCAAAAGTCTCACCAAACCCATAGACACCTCAAAACTCATTACTGGACACTTAATTGCACTCCAGAGAGAAGAGATCCAGCTCCACTCACCAGAACACCAGAAGCAAGCTTCCCAAACCAAGAAACTTTGACAAGCCACTCGTCCAACCCCACCTACTGAGAGGAATCTCCAAAATAAAGAGGAACCACAAACGTCCAGCCTTCAGAAAGGCCACTCCATGCAGAACAACCTAAACAAGATGAAGAGCAGAGAAATATTCAGCACATAAAGGAACATGATAAAAGTACAACAAACCAACCTAAAGAGTAGGAGATAAGGAGTCTAACTGAAAAGAATTCAGAATAATGATAGTAAAAATGATCCAAAATCTTGAAAACAAAATGCAATTTCAGATAAATAGTCTGGAGATAAGAATTGAGAAGATGCGAGAAAAGTTAACAAAGATCTTGAAATAAGAGTCAATAAATAATAAATAAGGCAATACCTGAGATCAAAGCATTCTGGAGGGAACCAACAGTAGAATAACTGAGGCAAAGATAGGATAAATGAGGTGGAAGATACAATGGTGGAAATAAATGAAGCAGAAAGGAAAAAAGAATTAAAAGAAATGAGGACAACCTTAGAGACCTCTGGGACAATGTCAAACACACCAACATTTGAATGATAGGAGTCCCAGAAGAAGAAGACAAAAAGAAATGCTATGGATAAAATATTTGAAGAGAATATAATTGAAAATTTCCCTAAAATAGGAAAGGAAATAGCCACATAGGTGCAATAAACCCAGAGAGTCCCAAATAGGATAAACCAAAGATGAAACACCCCAAAACACATATTAATCAACTTAACAAAGATTAAACACAAAGAACAAATATTAAAAGCAGCAAGGGAAAAGCAACAGTTAACACACATGGGGATCCCCATAAAGATAACAGTTAGAAACTCTCCAAGTCAGAAGAGAATGGCAGAACATACTTAAAATGATGAAAGAGAAAACCTACAACCCAGATTACAGTACCCAGCAAGGATCTCATTCAAATATAAAAGAAAAATCAAAAGCTTTACAGGCAAGCAAAACCTGAGAGAATTCAGCACCATCAAATCAGCTCTTCAACAAATGCTAAAGGATCTTCTCTAGACAGGAAAAAAAGAAATGGTATATAAACTCGAACTCAAAGCAACAAAGTAAATGGCAATGGGGTCATCAGTTCAGCTCAGTTGCTTAGTCGTGTCCGAATCTTTTTGACCCCATGAATCGCAGCACACCAGGCCTCTCTGTCCATCACCAACTCCCAGAGTTCACTCAGACTCACGGCCATCGAGTCAGTGATGCCATCCAGCCATCTCATCCTCGATCGTGCCCTTCTCCTCCTGCCCCCGATCCCTCTCAGCATCAGAGTCTTTTCCAATGAGTCAACTCTTTGCATGAGGTGGCCAAAGTACTGGAGTTTCTGTATTTGCATCATTCCTTCCAAATAAATTCCAGGGCTGATCTCCTTCAGAATAGACTGGTTGGATCTCCTTTCAGTCCAAGGGACTCTCAAGCGTCTTCTCCAACACCACAGTTCAAAAGCATCAATTCTTCAGCGCTCAGCCTTCTTCACAGTCCAACTCTCACATCCGTACATGACCACTGGAAAAACCATAGCTTTGACTAGTTGGACCTTAGTCGGCAAAGTAATGTCTCCGCTTTTGAATATGCTGTCTAGGTTGATCACAATTTTTCTTCCAAGGAGTAAGCGTCTTTTAATTTCATGGCTGCAGTCACCATCTGCAGTGATTTTGGATCCCAAAAAAATAAAGTCTGACACTGTTTCCCCATCTATTTCCCGTGAAGTGATGGGACCGGATGCTGTGATCTTCATTTTCTGAATGTTGAGCTTTAAGCCAACTTTTTCACTCTCCTCTTTCATTTTCATCAAGAGGCTTTTTAGTGCCTCTTCACTTTCTGCTATAAGGGGTGGGGTGTCATCTGCATATCTGAGGTTATTGATATTTCTCTCAGCAATCTTGATTCCAGTTTGTGTTTCTTCCAGTCCAGCGTTTCTCATGATGTACTCTGCATATAAGTTAAATAAGCAGAGTGACAATATACAGCCTTGATGTACTCCTTTTCCTATTAGAAACCAGTCTGTCGTTCTATGTCCAGTTCTAACTGTTGCTTCCTGGCCTGCATACAGATTTCTCAAAGGCAGGGTCATACTTATCAATAATTACCTCATGTAAATGGGTTGAATGCCCCAAGCAAAAGACAAAGACAGAATGAATGGATTAAAAAAAAAAAAAAAAAACCTACATATGCTGTCTACAAGAGACCCATCTCAAACGTAAGGACACATACAGACTGAAAGTTAAAGGCTGGAGAAAGATATTTCACTCAAATGGAGACCAAAAGAAAGCAGGAGTAGCAATGCTCAAAACAGATAAAATAGATTTTGAAACAAAGGCCGTGAAAAGAGACAAAGGACACAACATATTTATCAAAGAATAAATAATAATAATAAAGCTGAAGAATTTTCAGCAATAGGAGATGGAGGGCAAGCTGCAATTTCACTCACGCCTGAGTCTGGTGGAATGCATAGTTGTATCTTTGAAAGTTTGCAAATTGTAGGTTTGTATATAGGGAATTTACTATATTATATCCTACAACTATACAACATAGTAATTCACAATTTTTATAGATTATATATACCAGTGGTTATTATAAATTATTGGCTATAGTCTCTGTGTTGTACAATGTATGTAGGAAGCTTATAGACATAATAGTTTGTACCTCTTAATCTCCTACTTATGCTCCTCCCCCTTCCCTGTCTCCACTAGTAAGTGCTAATTTGTTCTCTATGAGTATGTTTCCTTTTCAATATGTTTACTAGTTTGTTCTAATTTTAGATTCCACATATAAGTGATAAAAATAGCATATCTTTCTCTTTCTGACATATTTCACTTACTAAATATTCTCCAAGTTCATTCAGGTACAGTACCTCCAAGATGTATCTGGAAGCTCACATTCATTGTGAGAATGTGAGATATTTTAGCAATATTCAAAATTACAAAATCTTGAAACAACCTAGACATCCGTCAATATAGGAATGGATAAGTAAAATATATACATTATTTGGCTAAATAATAGTTCATTGTTTATATATTATACACACACACACACAGAGTGAAAAGTTATTTAGCCTAAAAATTCTTCCATTTGAAAAATCATGAATGAATCTGGAGGGCATCATGCTAAGTAAAAATTCACACAGACATATATAAGTACAATATGGTATCACTTAAATCTGATTTTTTTTAAAGAGACCAATTCATAGGAATAGAATACTCCTAGATATTTTATTCTTTTTTGTTGCAATGGTAAACAGGATTGATTGCTTAATTTCTCTTTCTGATTTTTCATTGCTAGTATATAGAAATTCAAGTGATCTCTGTGTATTGATTTTGTATCTGCAACTTTGCTAAATTCACTGATTAGTTCTAGTAATTTTCTGATACTATCTTTATGGTTTTCTATGTACAGTATCATGTCATCTGCAGTGAAAGCTTTACTTTTTCTTTTCTGATCTGGATTCCTTTTATTTATTTTTTCTTCTGATTGCTATAGGTTGGACTTCCAAAACTATGTTGAATACTAATGATGAAAGTGGACACCTTTTTCTTGTTACTGATCTTAGGGAAAATGCTTTCAGTTTTTCACCATCGAGAATAATGTTTCTGTAGGCTTATCATATATGGCCTTTATTTTGTTGAGGTAGATTCCTTTTATGCCTATTTTTTGAAGAGTTTTAATCATAAATGGGTGCTGAATTTTATCAAAGGCTTTTTCTGTATCTATTGAGATGATCATATGGTTTTTACATTTAAATTTGTTAATATGGTGTATCAAAATTATTTATTTGCATATATCAATGCAAATGAATATGCTTGCAAATCAGAATGCTTGCATCCCTGGAATAAACCCAACTTGATCATGGTGTATGAGCTTTTTGCTGTGTTGCTGAATTCTGTTTGGTAAAACTTTGTTGAAGATTTTTACATCTATGTTCATTAGTGATATCGGCCTGTAGTTTTCTTTGTTTGTGTGTTGTCTTTGTCTGGTTTTAGTAACAGGGTGATGGTAGACTCATAGAATGAGTTTGGAATTGTTCCTTACTCTGCAATTGTTTTGAAAGAGTTTTATACAGGATAGTCATTAAAGTGAACTCACTTAGTCATGTCTGACTCTTTGCGACCCCATGGACTGTAGTTTACTGGGCTCCTCCATCCATGTGATTTTCCAGGCAAGAGTATTGGAGTGAATTGCCATTTCCTTCTCCAGGGGATCTTCCCAATCCAGGGATTGAACCCTGGTCTCCCGCACTGCAGGCAAATCCTTTACCGTCTGAGCCACCATTTGATAGAAATATTTGATTGAATTCTCCTGTGAAGCCATATGGTCCTGGGATTTTTATTTTTTAAGAGATTTTTTTATCACAGTCTCAATTTCAGTGCTTGCAGTTGGGTTGTTCATAATTTCTATTTCTTCCTGGTTCATTCTTAAAGATTGAATTTTTCTAAGAATCTGTCCATTTCTTTCAGGTTATCCATTTTGTTGCTATATAGCTGTTCATAATGGTCTCTTATAATCCACCCCTAGGCATATACCCTGAGGAAACCAAAATTGAAAAAGACAATGTATCCCATTGTTTATTGCAGTACTATTTATAATAGCTGGAACATGGAAACAACTTAGATGTCCATCCACAGATGAATGGATACAGAATTTGTGGTACATATACCACAATGGAATAGTACTAAGCCATAAAAATGAACACATTTAAATCAGTTCTAATGAGATGGATGAACCTACAGCCTATTATACAGAGTGAAAGTGAAAATGAACTCACTTTGTCATTTCTGACTCTTTGCAATCCCATGTACTGTAGCCTACCAGGCACCTCCATCCATGGGATTTTCCGGGCAAAAAGTACTGGAGTGGATTGCCATTTCCTTCTCAGGGGATCTTCCATACTCAGAGATTGAACCTGGGTCTCTTGCTTTGCAGGCATATGCTTTACAGAGTGAAGTAAGAAAGAGAAAGATAAATATTGTATTCTAACTCATATATATAATCTAGAAAAATGATATTGAATAATTTATTTATAGGGCAGCAATGGAGAAACAGACATAGAATCTAGACTTATGGACATGGGGAGGGGGAGGAGAGGGTGACATTTATGGAAAGAGTAACATGCAAACTTACATTACCATATGTAAAATAGATAGTCAACAGGAATTTGCTGCATGGCTCAGGAAACTCAAACAGGGGTTGTGTATCAGCCTAGAGGAGTGGAACGGGAAGGGAGATGGGAGGGAGGTTCAAAAGAGAGGTGATATACGTATATCTATGGCTGATTCGTGTTGAGGTTTGACAGAAAACAACAAAATTCTGTAAAGCAATTATCCTTCAATTAAAAATAAATAAATTATTTTAAAATAATTTATTAAGAATGAAGACTGTAAAAAAAAATAGAATAGTGGTTGCTAGGGACTGGGGAGAGGGGGAAATGGCTCTATATATGCCTAAGGGTACAGTTACAGTTAAGTAAGTTCTGAACATCTACTGTGCAAGATGGTGCTGTTCTTAGTCACTCAGTCATGTCTGACTCTCTGTGACTCCATGGACTGTAGCCTGCCAGGCTCTTCTGTCCATGGGAATTCTCCAGGCAAGAATACTGGAGTGGGTCACCATGCCCTCCTCCAAGGGATCTGCCCAACCCAGGGATTGAACCCAGGTTTCCCACATTGCAGGTGGTTTCTTTACCATCTGTGCCACAAGGAAGCTGGTAAAACATGATGAATGTAGTTAAATAATATAATATTGTATACTTGAAATTTTTGACAGTTCCTCTTAAGCATCCTTATTTCCCTAAAAACTGAACTACATAAAGTGATTAATATCTTATTTATCTTGATCATGGCAGCCATTCCACAATGCATATGTATATTAACTTATTGTGCTGTATACTTTAAATATATATAACTATATTTTTACATTTTATTACAATTAAAATGTTGAAAATACTTTAAAAACCCATACATGTAGTTTCAAATGGCAAAATTTCCTTTCTTTATAGAGCTGAGTAATAGTCCAATTTGTGTGTGTATGTGTGTGTGTACACACCACATCTTTATCCATTCATGTGTTGATGGATACTTAATGCTGCTTCCATTTCTTGGCAATTGTAAATAATGCTGCTATGAACATGGGGGTGCATATATCTTTTCAAATTAATATATATATATTTGATATTGGAATTGCTGGGTCGTATGATAGTTTTATTTTTAGGTTTTTGAGAAACCTAAATGCATGCTTATTTGCACAGTGGCTTCACTGATTTACATTCCCACCAAAAGTGTACGAGGTTTCCCTTTTTATTTTAATTTTAATTTAAGAATCAAAAGAATTTGACAATACACTTAATTATGTCTGTTTATAACCAATATAGTTAGTTATTCTGCCTCTTATTTTTAAGTCTTACATGATAATATTTTTGAAGATTCTAAGCCAATTGTTTTACAGGATGTTTCTCATTTTAAAATGGTCTGTGTATTTTTGTTGCTTTGTGACAAGATTTGGGGATGCATATTTTGTTCTTAATATTTATATTTTATTGCAGTATAGCTGACTTACAATGTTTCAGGTGCACAGCAAGGTGATTTAGTTATACACATACACACACATTATTTTTGAAATATTTTTTTGCCATTTTATGTTATTACAAAATGTTGGCTATAGTTCCCTACTCTGTACAGGAAAACTCTGTTGCTTGTTGCATATCTATTTTTTAAATTAAAAATCAAGCATTTTTTTCCATACTAAGTCAAATTAGTGGGATCAAAATGCCATACATTTTTATTATGGCAAAAATTCATAAGTTTTCTTATATATGTATATATACAAAAGCTTTTCTACTATGTTTGATAAAAGCTTGAGAAAGAACATCAAAAAGATAAAGAAGAGATGGAGAAATTGGAACACATAATCTGAATCAAATGAGAGCACTGAATATGAAGTAAAAAAAAGTGAAAAAACTAGATAAAAGTAAAAGATCATCATATTTGTAAATATGACTGCTCATTAGAAACATATCTGAAGCTCTGGAGGAAAAAGCAATACCTAGGCATTTGTATTTTTCAAAAAATTCAAGATAATTCTGATATGTATCTGGATTTTGAAAAGTGATTATAGGTTTTCTATTCAGCCATAGTTTTGGTGATATAGAATTCTATCATTTTTCTGTTGACCAAACATGATATAACAGTATTAAGTGAATAATAGTTACATAATCACAATAGCTTCTTTCATAGCTCAGATGGTAAAGAATCTGCCTGCAATTCTTTGGAGACCTGAGTTCAATTCCTGGAAGATCCTTTGGAGAGGGTAATGGCAACCAATTCCAGTATTCTTGCCTGGTGAATCCCATGGACAGAGGAGCCTGGCAGGCTACAGTCCATGGGATCACAGGAATCCAGACACCACTCAGAAACTAAATCACTACCACTAATCACAACAATAAAAGATGTTAATCAGTTTTGACAATCAATAGCCACACAAAAATATAATTATAGTTACAAGCCATAACGGGAACATGATTAACCTGATGATATAAAATAAATACTTATATATTGGGGGAGGTCAAGCAGAGTGATGTGGTAAGTGGAAGTGCATGCATGCACATCTTTTCATCTACCCATACAGTCTGTCTTTTGGTTGGTGCACTTAATCCATTTACATTTAAGCTAATTATCAATATGTATGATCCTATTGCTGTTTTCCTCATTGTTTGGGATTTATTTTCTGTAAGTCTTTTCTTCTCTTATATTTCCTGTCTAGAGAAGTTCCTTTAGCATTTCTTGTAAAGATGACTTGGTGGTGCTAAGTTCTCTTAACTTTTGCTTGTCTAGAAAGCTTTAGATTCCTTCATCAAATCTGAAGGAGAGTCTTTCTGGGTTAAGTATTCTTAGTTGTAAGTTCTTCCCTTTCATCACTTTAAATATATCATGCCATTCCCTTCTGACTTGTATAGTTTCTGTTGAGAAAACAGCTGATAGCCTGGAGAGTTCCCTTGTATGTTATTTTTTATTTTTCCTTTGTTGCTTTTAATATTTTATTTCTATCTTTAATTTTTGCCAGTTTGATTACCATGTGTTGCTCCTTGAGTTTATCCTGCCTGGTACTTTTTGTGCTTCCTGTACTTGATTGACTCTTTCCTTTCCCATGTTACAGAAGTTTTCAGCTATTATCTTTTCAAATATTTTCTCATGTCCTTTCTCTCTCTCTTCTTCTTCTGGGACGCTTATAATGCAAATGTTAATGCATTTAATATTGTCCCAGAGGTCTCTTAGGCTGTCTTCATTTTTTTCCTTGTTTGTTTGTTTTTCTATATTCTGTTCTGTGGCAATGATCTCCATAATTGTGTCCTCCAGGTCATTTGTCCATTCTTCTGCCTCAGTTATCCTGCTATTGATTACTTCTAATGTATTATCTCTGTTTGTTTATTCTTTAGCTCTGCTAGGTGTTTGGGAAACATTTCTTGCATCTTATCCATTGTTTTCCCAAGATTCAGGATCATCTTTACTATCATTATTCAAAGTTCTTTTTCTGGAAGGTTGCCTATCTCCACTTCATTTAGTTGTTTTTCTGGGGTTTTGTCTTGTCCCTTCATCTGCAACATAACTTCCTGCTTTTTCATACTGATTAACTTTCTGTAATTTTTTTTTTTTTCCTTTTAGCTGCTGTGGGACTGTGGTTCTTGCTTCTTCTGTCTGTCCTCTAATGGAGGAGGCTAAGAAGTTTGTGCAAGCTTCCTGATGGCAATGACTGGCAGTGGGAAAACTTGGGTCTTGCTCTGTTTGGCAGGGCCTTGCTCAGTAAAGCTTTTCTCTGATTATATGCTGATGGGTGGGGTTGTGAATCCTCCTTGGTTAAATTTTTTTTCATCAGGTGACCTAGCTCTTGGGTCTACAGGCTCTATAGTTGGATTAACAGCCAGCTCCAAGAAGATTTATACCAAAGGGGACATTCCCAGAATGCTGCTGCCAGTGCCCACATCCCTCTGTGAGCCCCTGCTGACCCATGCCTCCACAGGAGGCTCTCCAACACTAGCAGGTAGTTTTGATCCAGTCTTCTATTGGTCTTGGTGTACCCAAGATTTTGTTTGTGCCCTCTAAGACTGGAGTCTCTGTTTCTCCCAGCCCTGTGGAAGTCTTGTAATAAAATCCTGCCGGCTTTCAAGGCAATATTCCCTGGGGATTCCCAGTCCCTTTGTTGGATCCCCAGGCTGGGAAGACTGACGTGGGGTTCAGAACCTTCATAACAGTAAGAGAACATTTTTGGTATTATTGTTCTCCAGTTTGTGGGTCACCCACCCAGTGGGTATGGAATTTGATTTTTCGCGATTTTGTCCTTCCTATTGTCTCGCTGCAGCTTCTTCTTTGCCTTTGGATATGGAATTTTTTTTTTTTTGGTGGATTGCAGCGTCCTCCTGCTGATTGTTGTTCAACATCTAGTTGCAATTTTGGTGCTCTTGCAGGAGGAGATGAGCACACATCCCTCTACTTCATCATCTTGAACTAGAAGCTGAGGATGTATAATTTTAAAAGACAGCAGTTGTTAAAGTAATATTTACAATGGACATTCATCCTGAAACACTTCTTATTTTCTAGTCATAAAACATCCATATGAAATAGGCTTTCTTTCATTAATAAATATTTAACTTAGTTACACTGAAATCAGAAAGACGTCAATAAAGTAAAGCAAATTCTAAACTATATGGTTACTAATAATCCCCCTTCATAGATAAATCAGTTAAATATCATTATTAACTCACTTTAAGATAGTAATTTTCTAGCTCTAAAAACTTGCATTTTGAAAATTCTGTGGAAGGATGTCTATGATAAAATTGTATTTCTTATATTTTAGCCTTCAGTGCACAGTTTTCATAAAATTATCACAAATATCTGCAAAGGGAGATTTATATTACTACTAGATCCAGACTTCCAAGTGTTGCAACAACTAAAGTATAATATAGTGTGATTGATTTAAATCAATATTTTAGGTCCCAGGGAGACATTTTTATTAATATTCAGAGTTTCCAAGCTATGTGGAATTAAACTGGCACAATTATGCTTATATTCCAACCCAACCATGAATTTTCCTTACCATGAAACCTTCAGTTGCTCAATAAAATAGGAACAGAAAAGGAGTATGGATTCCATATACATTTAAAACATATAAGAACTGACTTTTGGTGTGTTCACTGTATCTAATGATACTCAGCTTTAAATAGCCCCTTTAAACATTTTATTTTTAATTTGTAAAACAAATCTAAATGGTAATATATACATATATCACCTATTTATTTATGATATTTCTTATAATCCTTTTCACTGACAGAGGAAATTAATACAAGCAAAGATTTTCAGATATGAAAACTATTGAATTTCACTGTAATTTTATGTTGGAAAAAGCCAAAATGCACACACATACACTTTCACAGTAATACTAAAGTTAGGCTCTGAAATTGATAAATAAAGAAGAAAATAAGATGAGATATTCTTGTCTTTTTCCATGAGTATGATGAGTCTAAAATTTGAACTAAGCTACTTCGTCTATTTGTACACTGTTCTTTAAAGTGGTGGTGGTCGTTTAGTCATTAAGTCATGTCTGACTCTTGTGACCCCATGGAGTGTAGCCTGCCAAGCTCCTCTGTCCATGGGATTCTTCAGGCAAGAATACTGGAGTTGGTTTCCATTTCCTCCTCCAGAGTAATCTTCCTAACCCAGGAATCAACCCTGGGTCTCCTGCATCACAGGCAGATTCTTTACCAGCTGAGCCATGAGGGAAGGAAATGGAATAAAGTGAACACTTTACTTATTCCAATTTATAAGTATCCATTTTCACAGCCTTTTTCTAATTGATATGATGATTAACATATTCTTTTTTATAACCTAAAGCAGATATGTTGCTGCATGATTTATTTTTCCATTGCCCTATTCTTGCCTAGAGAATCCCAGGGGGGGGATGCTGACATCTATGGGGTGGCACAGAGTCGGACACAACTGAAGCAACTTAGCAGCAGCAGCAAACTTTTTTTTTCTTTTTAAAAGATGTATTGGATTGTATGACATTTCTCTGTAAATTAATTCAAAAAAACTTGAAAGAATTATATCTTTTCAACAAATAAATGAAAAAAAAATTGCAACTGCCTTGTTCCTGATGAGAGAATGAAATAACAGAAGCTAATAACTCACTCCATTGAACGCAAATTCATGTTGATGTGACAAAAATGAGAGATAATTTGATGCATCCCAGGATCAAATATAAAAATAAGAAACACCCAGAGATTCAAAATCTGGTCAGGACCCAAAGTGAGAAGAGAAAGAAACTATTTCCAAAGAAGGCCAAACCCTATGGTCAGGGGATAAGTCAGAAAAAGCTTCTTGTTGTCTCAGTCCATTCAGAGCTTCCCTGGTGATTCAGATGGTAAAGAATCTTCCTGCAATGCAGGAGACTTGGGTTTGATCCCTGGGTCAGGAAGATCCTCTGGAGAAGGGATTGGCAACCCACTCCAGTATCCTTGGCAGGAGAATGCCATGGACAGAGGAGCCTAGCAGGCTACAGTCCATGGTGTCACAAAGAGTTGAATATGACTGAGTGACTGACATGCACTATTTTTTTTTTTCCATTCAGGCTGCTATAAGAGAATGACATACCCTGGGTGGCTTAAAAACAACAGAAATTAATTTTTCATACTTCTGGAACCTGGAAAGCCTAAGATCAACGTGATGGCAGATTTAATTTGAGATCCCACTTACTGGTTAATAGGTGGTGGTCTTCTCACTGTATCCTCACTGGGCAGAAGGGTGAGGGAGCTCCTTAGAGTCTCTTCTATAAGAACACAAATCCCATTAGAAACACTAGTGCCATTCATGAAGACTCATTCCTCATGACCAAATCATGTCCCACAGCCCTTACATCCTAATACCATTATGTTGGGTATTAGAATTTAACATAAATTTGGATGGACAACTCTCCCAAAACATTTAATCTAGAGCATCATTTTTACACTTTTTCTTCTTTACATTTACCTGGATGGATCACTGCCTTTCTTGTCACCAACATGAGGAAGAAAAACAGCAGTGTCATCATAGCAGCAACCAAAAGTGGCTGCATATTATCAGGCCAGTGCTAGATCCCAGCTGGATTGAGGGCAACAACTACTAATTTCAGGCCAACTAGGCCTCTGAGAATTCTCTTCACTGAGCTTTAAGTTAGATGGCAACAAACAAGGAAAGTAGCCCTTAGAAAAAGCGGTGGTTGATGTCAAGGCATGGTGCTGCTTCCTGAGGGACAATACTCCTGAGGAAAATATATTGAGTTCAATTCAGTTCAGTTCAGTCACTCAGTCATGTCTGACAATTTAAGACCAAATGAATCACAGCACTCTAGGCCTCCCTGTTCATTACCATCTCACTGAGTGCACTCAGACTCACGTCTATCGAGTCTGTGATGCCATCCAGCCATCTCATACTTGGTCGTCCAATTCTCCTCCTGCCTCCAATCCCTCCCAGCATCAGAGTTTTTTTCCAATGAGTTAACACTTTGAATGAGGTGGCCAAAGTACTGGAGTTTCAGCTTTAGCATCATTCCTCCCAAAGAAACCCCAGGGTTGATCTCCTTCAGAATGGACTGGTTGGATCTCCTTTCAGTGCAAGGAACTCTCAAGAGTCTTCTCCAACACCACAGTTCAAAAGCATCAATTCTTCGGCGCTCAGCCTTCTTCACAGTCCAACTCTCACATCCATACGTGATCACAGGAAAAACCATAGCCTTGACTACTTGACTAGACGGACCTTTGTCGGCAAAGTAATGTCTCTGCTGCTTATGATTGCCCCATGGCTTCTCTTGTAGCTCACTTGGTAAAGAATCTGTCTGCAATGCAGGAGACCCAGATTTGATTCAAAGGTCAGGAAAATCGTCTGGAGAAGGAAGTGGTAGCCCACTCCAGTATTTTTGCCTGGAGAATCCCATGGACAGAGGGACCTGTAGGGCTACAGTCCATGGAGTCGTAAGAATCGGACATGACTTAATGGCTAAACCACTACCACCATGATTGCCCCATGAATTATCAATTGTCTAACTTGTTTGTCTCTGCCCAGGTCAAGAAACTAAAACATGGAGTCCTAGTTCAACAAGGATATATAAAACTACATCCAATCACAGAAAGTATTGCTTACCCTTAGATGGACACCACTATAAGGACTCTGAGGCTTGAGACTAGTGAGAGGGGAGGCCCAATGCCCCTCACCATCCCAGCTCAGCATGAAGTAGCCAGAGAGACCTTGATGCCCCTACTCCCAAAAATTGGGCCTCCCATCTCTTGAGGGAGTGGGGGAGATGTTAATAGTTAGAATAGGAAAAAAGGAGTCCAAAACAGTTGTGGCTAAAAGGCAAAGAAAGAAAAAACCTGCAAAAATAGACAAAGGAAGGTGGGAAGACTGGAGTGAGAACCTCAGGTGAAACAAATGGCCCTTCTGCCTAGCTTAATTTACATAGGGCAGGTGAGGGGAAGGAGAAAAAACATAAAAGAGCCAAAATTGAGCCCCACACTTCGGGCCCACCCACTCTCACGCCTTGAGGATATATTTTACTTTGCTTGTCAGATAAAACTGATCTGTAACCAAGTTGTAACACTGATCTGCCATTTAAACTGAGCTGTAACCGAGCTGTAACACTGGTTCACCGCTTCAAATTTTTGCTGCATCGAGACAGAACAGAGGAAATTTCACACTCCTCAGACATATATATTTATGCATATAATATATAAAACTTCCTTAAAGCTTAGTTAATAACTCTAAAAATACTTCAACTAATTTGATACATTATCTGGCTCCTCAATTTCACAGTTCAATATTGTTTCTAATAAGCAAGGGACTGTGCTGAAAATGGAAAAATAATCATAGTGACATGTGTTAACTAGCATGCAATTTAAAGAGTTGGTAATAAAGGATATGAATTACTAAAAATAGAATATATCCTAAACACCCATACTTGAAGTAATGTTGAAAAGTTCCTTCTCTTGTTAGGATTATTAACAGTCTCAGCAGTAAGGACTACCTGGTAATGAAATAACTATTAACAAATTAAGTAGAACAATTATTCTCAAATTTGAGTTAGGCTATCAGTTTGTAAAAATAGCCATGCTAAAAGGAAAATTATATTTAATAATCTTTGATTTGACCACTAACATTTTTCAAATAACTCTAGTAAAAAGTCTTGATCCAGGTTTTGAGGAAAGATACTCTTTTTATGATATGCATAGTAGTGCTTTGTCTTCATTTTTTCTTTCAGTACAAGACAGAGCAAACTCATGTTACGAAAGAAATATGCAAAATTTAAGATCTTATATGTGGGAAAAAAAAGTAATATAACAATCTTCAAAAATTCAAGGCAAAAATATTTTAGGTCAACTGCTTTTAGAAATGGAAGAATGTATCAAGATTTTTATACTATGGTTTTAATGAATGTGGTTATTTACAATTTGGGCTACAAAATGAGTATGTTACAGGATGCACTGAAACATAAAGCAAGACCCTTCTATGCACTATGTGTCATCCTGGAGAGGGTGTGGAAACAACGGAAGCCTCTTATACTATCGGTGTGAATGTAATTTGGTACAGTCAGTATGGAGAACAGTATGGAGAATCCTTAAAAACTAAAAATTGAGCTACCATATAATTGACCAATCCCACTTCTGGGTATATATCTGGAGAAAACCATAATTTGAAAAGATATGTGCACCCCAATGTTCACTGCAACACTATTTACAATAGCCAGGACATGGAAGCAATATAAATCCATTGACAGAGGAATGGATAAAGAAGATTTGGCACATATATACAATGGGATATTACTCAGCCATAAAAAAAAAAGAATAAAATTGTGCCCTTTGCAACATAGATGCACATAGAGATTATCACACTAAGTAAAACAGAGAAAGACAAATGCCATATGATATCACTTATATATGAAATCTAAAACATGATACAAATGAACTTATTTACAAAACAGACTCATAGACTTAGAAAGCAAACTTATTGTTACCAAAGGGGAAAGTTGGGAGGCTAGAGATTAAGTTGGAGTTTTAGATTAACATATATATATATATGACTACAATGACTAATAGTCATATTAGTATACACACTACTATAACATCTATGTACATACAGCATATACACATTACTATAATGACTAATAGTCAACAAGGACCTTCTGTATAGCACAAGGAATTCTAATCAGTATTCTGTAATAGCCTAAATGATAAAAGAATCTGAAAATGAACAAATGTGTATGTATATAACCGAATCACTTTGCTATGTACCTGAAATTAACAAAACATTGTAAATTAACTGTGTGTGTTAGTTAGTCACTCAGACATGTCCGACTATTTGTGACCTCATGGAATGTAGCCTGCTAGGCCCTTTTGTACATGGAATTTTCCAGGCAAGAATACTGGAATGATATTACCATGCCATTACCTTCTCCAGGGAATTTTCCCTACTCAGGGATTGAACCTGTGTCTCTTGCATTGCAGGCGGATTTTTTTACCAACTGAGCTATACTCTGATATAAAAATAAAATAACCCATCACAAAACCTCCAAAACAATTTAAAAATAAAGAATGGATATGATTTCTGTAAAAAAAAAAGTATAAGAAAAATAGACTGTAAAAGTAATTTTTTATTATCTCTTTCATATCAAAGTACATTTTTAGGGATATTGAAGGAAAAAGACACTAAGTTGTCCACTGGGTTCACATAATAGTCATCTGGGCATTGCATGAAAATATTGGTAAAGAAGCTATTGCTTTAGAAGGTTGGTAATGAAGAAGAAAATATTGCAGAATCACTAAGTATTGCTGAGTTTGAATAGCTTAAGGGCTTTTTATGTTTGATTCCTATTTATCTGCCTAACACTCCCAGAGATCATCACAAAGGTGGATCGAAGTGTATTTTGGAACAAAATTTTCTTTTGTAAAGAAAAAAAAAAAAAGCACTAAAACAGAAACAGAGGCCCTTTTACTCACTACGATTCATCCTGCCACAGAGCCTTTGCACTTGCCATTCCTTTTGCATGAAATGTTATTTCCTCCCTTCTTTCCTAAATTAAATTCTATTCCTATATTACTCATCTCTTAGTTCAAGTGATTAAATCAGAACTAAATCAGATTTCTCAGCTAAGGTGATGTGAAATATATCATTTATTATTTTTTTCCTTCCCCATTTTTTATTCTGCTGCCTTGAGACTGGACTTAGGGCATAAGAATGCGAGCATTACCTTACCTAGGGAAAACAGAGTAATTAATGAGCTGATAGAAGTCTGAGTTTCTAAGTACACTGTAGAGCAAAGATTCATATCAGTCCTGATGGCCTTCTTCTGGACTTTCATGTTTGAGATAACATTTATTTTGTTCAATTCACTATTCTCTTATTCTCAGTTCAGTGTAACCCTAATTGATAAACCACTATTAAAGACTCTGATAGCATCATTCTTTTGATAAACATATTCAGTTTTTAATTGTGCATAATAGTATTATTAACTTTTGAATTAATAATCTGTATCCTCCTCACTGAACAGTAAGTTTCATGAGAGTAAGGACTGTATTCACCATTGTACTCATATCACTGTAGCACAGTAAAAATGAAAGGAGTGAGAGAAAGAAGGAGAATGGAGGAAGGAAGGAAGGAAGGAAAGAGCAAAGGAATAGAGTAGATACTAAGTTTATATTCTATACTTTTAAGTTTTCTTTCTCTCCTTGCCTCAGTGGTGCAGTATCCTTTTTAAAAGTACTCTGTGCTTTCAAGTTATCTTTGCTTATGAAAACTTTTCAGTAGGTGATCTAGAAAAACATATTATTACTATGAGTCTTCTTAAAGGACTTTACATTTTACAAACAAAGAAGTAATAAGTGAAAGAAATATTGCAAGTGGAAGGATTTGATCATTGATTATTAAAATCCTTACATAAGCTGAACCAGAAAAAAAAATCATTAAATCATTACATGTTTCAACTTCAGAATGTTTTGTTTCACAAAGCTCATATAGACATCTTCAAAATGACATCTTCCATTCAAAAGATATTGTGGTCAGTTTTTAGATTTATCAGCTTTATTTAGAAAAATTGCCATATCCTATGACTTTAATAGGGCTTCAGTGGTGGCTTAGACAGTAAAAGAATCTGCCTACAGTGCAGGAGACTTGGGTTTGATCCCTGGGTGTGGAAGATCCCTTGGAGAAGGGAATGGCAACCCACTTCAGTATTCTTGCCTGGAAAATTCCATGGACAGAGGAGCCTAGTGGAGCCTAGTGGAGTCCATGGAGTCACAAAGAGATGGATATGACTGAGTGAAAACACTTTATAACTATAGCCTTTAATAGCTTCAGGAAAACAAAAAGAAACTAGCACAAAGGAATCCATTCTAGAAAGAATTTTTAAAATGTGTAAATTGGAGCTACACTGTTTTACAGACACAGATAGTGGGCTGAAGATTGTTTTGCATCAGGAAAGAAAACAAGAAGAAAGTTAGATTAGCCTTAATCTAGGTTTATTCTTTAAATATGTAAATCTTTCTATGGTTCTTTTTATATTGATCTTTTAATGAAAGGGCCTATTTGGAAGGGTGAGAAGTGGAGGAGTTGGATGAAGGGGGCCAAAATGTACAAATTTCCAGTTATAAGATAAATACTAGAGATGTAATGTACAACATGATTAACTAATACTGCTATATATATACATAAAAATTGTTGAGAATAAATCCTAAAATTTAATATCACAAAGAAAAAAATTGATTTTTATTTTTATATCTGTATGAGATGATGGGTGTCAATAAACATAAACATTTCATTATGTATATAAGTCAAATCATTATCTTGTACACCTAAAATCTATACAGTACCCCATATCAGTTACACATGATAAAACTGGAAGAAAAATAATACTAAAACAAGTTTTTAAAAGTTTATTAAGTAGAAAAGAAATAATCATATGCTAAACTCTTTGAAGCATTTATTTTGAGCTGTTTTTTACCTTCAAGGGTGAATTAGGACTCTTTTATCAGATGATTAATATTTTTAAAATAAACATTTCTCATTAACTCAAATTCAGTGGTAGTTTCAGTATTTGATTCCTCCAAATTATGATACATTTTTAGCAAAAATTTGAGTTTTCATTCCAATCCCAAAGAAAGGCAATGCCAATGGATGCTCAAACTACTGCACAATTGCACTCATCTCAGAAGCTAGTAAAGTAATGCTCAAAATTCTCCAAGCCAGGCTTCATCAATACTTGAACCATGAACTTCCAGATGTTCAAGGTGGTTTTAGAAAAGGCAGAGGAACCAGAGATCGAATTGACAACATTCACTGGATCATTGAAAAACCAAGAGAGTTCCAGAAAAAAAAAAAAAAAAAAAAACATTTATTTCTGCTTTATTGACTATGCCAGAGCATTTGACTGTGTGGATCAAAATCAACTGTGGAAAATTCTTCAAGAGATGAGAATACCTGACCACCAGTCCTGCCTCTTGAGAAACCTGTATGCAAGTCAGAAAGCAACAGTTAGAACTGGACATGGAACAACGGATTGGTTCCAAATAGGAAGAGGAGTACATCAAGGCTGTATATTATTACCCTGCTTATTTAAACTATATGCAGAGTATATCATGAGAAACATTGGGCTGGATGAAGCACAAGCTGGAAGCAAGATTTCCAGGAGAAATATCAATACCCTCAGCTATGCAGATGACACCAACTTTATGGCAGAAACTGAAGAACTAAAGAGCCTCTTGATGAAAGTGAAAGAGGAGAGTGAAAAAGTTGGCTTAAAGCTCAACGTCAGAAAATGAAGATCATGGCATCTGTTCCCATCACTTCATGGAAAATAGATGGGGAACAGTGGAAACAGTGCCAGACTTTATTTTTCTGGAGTCCAAAATGACTGCAGATTATGATTGTAGCCATGAAATTAAAAGACACTTACTCCTTGGAAGGAAAGTTATGACCAACCTAGACAGCATATTCAAAAGTAGAGACATTACTTTGCAAACAAAAGTCCATCTAGTCAAGGCTACGGTTTTCCAGTAGTCATGTATGGATGTGAGAGTTGGACATGAGAGTTGGATGTGAATAAAGCTGAGCACCGAAGAATTGATGCCTTTGAACTGTGGTGTTGGAGAAGACTCTTGAGAGTCCCTTGGACTGCAAGGATTTCCAACCAGTCCATTCCAAAGGAGATCAGTCCTGGGTCTTCTTTGGAAGGAATGATGCTAAAGCTGAAACTCCAGCACTTTGGCCACCTCATGCGAAGAGTTGACTTATTGGAAAATTCTCTGATGTTGGGAGGGATTGGAGGCAGGAGGAGAAGGGGACGACAGAGGATGAGATGGCTGAATGGTATAACCTACTCGATGAACGTAAATTTGAGTGAATTTTGGGAGTTGATGATGGACGGGGGTATCCTGGCCTGCTGCAATTCATGGGGTCACAAAGAGTCAGACAGGACTGAGCAACTGAACTGAACTGAAAAAAATCAAAATCAGTTGACTAACAAGAAGCTTACATTTTGATGTTGATAAATATATTTTACTGCTTATAATAAGATACTAAGATAAGATAAAGAGACAAAGTTAAAAGAGAAAAATAGTGTAATATAACAAAGCACAGTGTAACATAATATTAGGTACTGATAAGTGCTATGAGGGAAAATAAAGCAGGATAAAGTGATAGTGAGTTTGGAGTTATTTTAGATAGGGTGTTGAAGGAAGACTTTCCCAAAAAGTGACATTTAAGTAGAGACTTGATCTAAAATGTGGGAGTTTTGATGGCGATGAATGTTTCAGGAAAAGCCAATAGTAATATGAAATACCTAAGGTTGGAAAAGAACTTGATGCTTTCAAGTGACAATAAGAAGACCAGAATGCACAGAATGAAGAGACAGTGTTAGTAGATGAGGTGAAATTTATAGAACAGAGCTAGACTAGATCATGTACAGTTTTGTTTCTCACAGTATGGAGTTTGGATTTCACTCTGAGAGTGATTAGTGAATTTGAGTGGCATGATTTTAATTTTTAAGGATGATTCTGATTTTTATATAGAAAACAGTGTTAAAAAGTGCAAGGAAGGGAGCAGGGGATACTAGTTAGGTAACTATTGCAGTAGTTTAGATGAGAAATACTGGTGGCTTGGACTAGGATAATAATGGTGGAGATGATGAGAGTTAGTCAAATGGGATGCATTTCTAAAATGAAACTGAAAGCATTTGTTGATCGTTTAAGTGCAGGGTGTGAGAGAAAGCAAGGGATACGAGTGATTCCTGAGTTTTAAACTTAAATAATTAGATGGTTGCCATTGACTGAGAAGTAAAGAATACAAGGAACATGTTGGGGCTTGGGAATCAAGAGTGTGGTTTTGGACATTTTATGCTTGAGCTGCTCACTAGATAATAGCAGAAAGGTCATGTAGATATATGAATAGATAGTGTCTATAATTCAAAGGAGAATTTGGCCTGGAGATATAAATTCAAAAGTTGAGCATATAAAATATATTAAAAGCCATGGGAGTGTGTATGACAGAGGCTTGAGAATTGAGCCTTAGGATCTTCTAATATTTAGAGGTGTGCAGAGAGGAAGAAGCCATTAAAAGAGGCTGAAAAACAGCAGGTAGTAAAGTAGAATGGAGACAAAGTGAAAAAGGATTACAAAAGGAGGGAATAATCAACTGTTAAATATTAAGTCAAGATGAGGACTGAGAACTGACTACTGGATTTGACAAGTAAGAGATCATCTGCAACCTTGACATGGATGGTTGTAACTAAATAGTGGGGACAAAATCTTTTCCAGTTAATCTTCAAAGCTATTGCATCTTAAGAATATTATTATTAATATGCAACTTTTGAACTCATGTGCTGTTTAAAGCATTGTGGTGATTACACACATTATTTCACTTAATCAATGCAACAAACCTCTATTATATTAGGGCCTTTATTTTATAGGTCAGAGACTCTGAGACGTTAAATAACTTTCCTTTTCATATAGTTGTTAAGAAGCACAACCAGCATTTAGACAAGGGCTCCTTGATTTAAGACCCTCAGTAGATAACCAGTTTTAATACTTCCTTCTATCTCAAATAGGAAAACTGGATATTCTAACAAAGTCTTAACCTTGACTCTGGATTTTCCCCATGATTTCTCTTAGTGAGTCTCCCTATTCTGTTATGTCTAGGAGAATCCTCCCTCAACAATTATTTTCATCCATCTTTACCCTCTTTTTTTGAGCTCCATTTCTATGTTTCATATACTCATTGGACATTTCTGGAGTGTCACCTCAAACTTTTAGTTCAGTTTTGTCACTCAGTTGTGTCTGACTCTTTTTGACCCCATGGACTGCAGCACACTGGGCCTCCCTGTCCATCATTAACTCCCGGAGTTTACTCAAACTCATGCCCATTGAGTCATTTATGCCACCCAACCATCTCACCCTCTGTCGTCCCCTTCTCCTGCTTTCAATTTTCCCAGGATCAGGGTATTTTCCAATGAGTCAGTTATTCGCATCAGGTGGCCCAAGTATTGGAGATTCATCTTCAACATCAGTCCTTCCAATGAACAATCAGAACTGATCTCCTTGAGGATGGACTGATTGGACCTCCTTGCAGTTCAAGGGACTCTCAAGAGTCTTCTTCAACACCATATTTCAAAAGCATCAATTCTTCACCTTAAATTTAGCAGGTGTAAAAGAAAACTTTTCTTTCTCCCACATTTAATTACTCTATTGGGTTGGCCAAAAGTTCCTTCAGGTTTATCTGTAAGATGTTACAACTCAATAATTTAATTTATTTTTGGTTAAACATTTCATTCAGCCATTAAAAACCAAATGCTGGTACCACTTTGGATTTGTTCTCTACTTCTCTTCAGCTAAGAAGCTTTTCCTACTTTCTTACCATAATATTTGTCTCTATTTTTTTTTATCCATTTTCATGTTCACCTCCTTAGTTTAGACCTTCATTTCTTGAAAATTAACTATGGCAGTAGTCAAATAATGTGGATCTTTGAATCAATTCACCTGTTTATTCTGTTTATTTTTGTGAAACTATATTTCCTCAAACTTCATTTTCATTATGCTACCCCCTTCTTTAAATAATATATATATATATATATATACACTATATATAATGTATATATATGTAAATATATAATGTATATTTATAATGTATATATATAATGTGTGTGTGTATATATATACATATCCTGTAGGCTAAAGCTAAACTCTTTTGTCTAGTATCTAGTCTTATATGTTCAAGTCCAACAAAAGTTCCCATTACTCCAAAATACAAACACTACAATATCAGTCAAACTGGTTTGTTGAAGACACTTCTCTACCTAAAAGCCTGTCCTTACTTTCTTTATCTAGTTAAGTCAAATCTGTCCTTCAAGGCTCAGATCACATTACTGTCCCACAACATAAAGCTTATGAATCCTACTCTCCAGAAAGGTGAATGCCATCATTATCCATCCTGTCACCTAAACCAGAAACTAGAGAATGATCCTATATTATTATTTCTCAAATATTCCCTGGCATACAATCAATCATCAAATTCTGAATTTCCATTGTACCTACCCTATTATCTTCATCTCCACTACCACTGCCTTTAAGGCAAGCCCTCATCATCTTTCACTTAAATTAATTCAATAATTCTTTTCTTGTTACAATTTTCACACTTTTCAGTATATTCTCCCAACCATCTGTAGGAGCCTGCTTTTAACACACAATCTTAATCATGTCACTCTCTTCTCAAAATTTATTTGGTATTCCACATTACCCACTGAAATATAAGGCTTTTTGTGATCTAGATTCTGTATGTTCATCTATCCACATTTCCAACCACCTTCCGCTTCCTGCTTTATACTTCATTCTGAACTGTTAAGACTTCCCCACACATACCATCATGCATCACGCCTACATGACTCTATATATAATTTCCTCTACTTCCCATTTCCTCCATTTATTTATACTTGTGAAGTCCTATTCATCCCTGCAGTCTCAGCACAAATGCTACCTCCTCCGAAAAATCTTGCCTGACACACCAGGCAATTAAATACTCCATCTTCTATGTCACCAATGTCCTCTTTTGGCAACAACATATATCTCTATACATGCGTGTTGCATGCTAAGTCACTTCAGTTGTGTTCGACTATGGACTTTGTAGCCCTATGGACTGTAGCCCACCAGGGTCCTCTGTCAGAATTCTTTACACAGAAATGCCAGAGTGGGTTGCCATGCCCTCCTCCAGAGAATCTTCCCAACCCAGGGATCCAATCTATGTCTCTTAGTCTCCTGCATTGGTTTTATCAGGTTCTTTAGCACTAGCGATACTCTATGGTAACTTGCTGAAATAAGTAAATGAATAAAACTAATAAGTCAATATTTGTAAAGAAAAAGATTAAAACAAAAATTAAACATTATTTTGAAAGTAATGGCTAATGAGGTAGAGAGGAGAAATTGGAAAACACACAGAAAGATATATTGCAACAAAATGAAAGAGTATTCAACAGAACAGAAATGTGTATACAAAACAGCACATGAACTCATAAAGTGACTCAAGAGCTATCTAGGGACATTAAATTTAAGGAAATGAATGCATACATTTAGAAAGAAATCAGTAGAAAAGGAAAATTGTATTATCCATATTGTGAATTTAGAATAAAAAAGGTGGTGACACTCTCTTCCACTTCCACAGCCAACAATGTCTGAAATGAACAGAGGAAAGTACCTGAAGAGAAAGTCAAAGACAGAGAAAAGGAAGACACTTTGAAAAAGTGGCTTGGAAAAACAATCATTCTCTTGCTAGCTTTAACTAGATGGGCTATATATTATCCAAGGTATCTACCGACCAACACAAATCCACACATATTGTTTAGTACTGCTAGAAGCATTGATATTGAACGACAACTTCTGCTGCCAGAAGACATTGAAAATCTAATGTTTATTTAAATTATCCATGACATCTTTACAGAATACATTAGATTATTGCCAAAAATTGTTCTGTTACCCCAAAAGAGGTTATTAACAAGAATGATGACAGAAGATAAACACTAAAAAGCACATGAACCCTTTTTAGCAACATGAGTTTTTATTAAATCTCTTCCAATTGCTTGTGCTTTCTGTGTTATCAGAGGAAACAGACAGTGAAAATAAACGGGCTTACTGATGTAGAATTATATTCATTATATATTCTTTTGGGAACTGTTTCAAGTGTGTAGCTAGTTGTACTTAATTCTTTTGGTAGAATAGGTTAAACACCAAAAGCAATACTAGTTGAATTAGGGGAGGGATCATATCCTAAAGGATTCAGAAGTCCCTTATAAATTGTAATAGCACCTTCAGTTCAGTTGCTCAGTCGTGTCCGACTCTTCGTGACCCAATGAATTGCAGCACGCCAGGCCTCCCTGTCCATCACCATCCCCCGGAGTTCACTAAGACTCATGTCCATCGAGCAGTGATGCCATACAGCCATCTCATCCTCGGTCATCCCCTTCTCCTCCTGCCCCCAATCCCTCCCAGCATCAGAGTATTTTCCAGTGAGTCAACTCTTCGCATGAGGTGGCCAAAGTACTGGAGTTTCAGCTTTAGCATCATTCCTTCCAAAGAAATCCCAGGGTTGATCTCCTTCAGAATGGACGGGTTGGATCTCCTTGCAGTCCAAGGGACTCTCAAGAGGCTTCTCCAACACCACAGTTTAAAAGCATCAATTCTTCAACGCTCAGCCTTCTTCACAGTCCAACTTTCACATCCATACATGACCACAGGAAAAACCATAGCCTTGACTAGACGGACCTTCGTCGGCAAAGTAATGTCCCTGCTTTTGAATATACTATCTAGGTTGGTCATGAATTTTCTTCCAAGGAGTGAGCGTCTTTTAATTTCATGACTGCAGTCACCATCTGTAGTGATATAGGAGGCCCCAAAAACAAAGTCTGGCACTGTTTCCACTGTTTCCCCATCTATTTACCATGAAGTGATGGGACCAGATGCCATGATCTTTGTTTTCCGAATTTTCAGCTTTAAACCAACTTTTTCGCTTTCCTCTTTCACTTTCATCAAGAGGCTCTTTAGTTCTTCTTCACTTTCTGCCATAAGGGTGGTGTCATCTGCATATCTGAGGTTATTGATATTTCTCCTGGCAATCTTGATTCCAGCTTGTGTTTCTTCTAGTCCAGCATTTCTCATGATGTTCACAGTCAAAGGCTTTGGCATAGTCAATCAAGCAGAAATAGATGTTTTTCTGGAACTCTCTTGCTTTTTCATGATCCAGCAGATGTTGGCAATTTTATCTCTGGTTCCTCTGCCTTTTCGAAAATCAACTTGAACATCAGGAAGTTCACGGTTCACGTATTGCTGAAGCCTGGCTTGGAGAATTTTGAGCATTACTTTACTAGCATGTGAGATGTGTGCAATTGTGCGGTAGTTTGAGCATTATTTGGCATTGCCTTTCTTTGGAACTGGAATGCAAACTGACCTTTTCCAGTCCTGTGGCCACTGCTGAGTTTTCCAAATTTGCTGGCATATTGAGTGTAGCATATTCACAGCATCATGGTTCAACGATGGTTCAGGATTTGAAATAGCTCCACTGGAATTCCATCACCTCCACTAGCTTTGTTTGTAGTGATGCTTTCTAAGGCCCACTTAATTTCACATTCCAAGATGACTGGCTCTAGATTAGTGATCACATCATCATGATTATCTGGGTCTTGAAAATCTTCTTTGTACAGTTCTTCCGTGTATTCTTGCCACCTCTTCTTAATATCTTCAGCTTCTGTTAGGTCCAGACCATTTCTGTCCTTTATCGAGCCCATCTTTGCATGAAATGTTCCCTTTGTATCTCTAATTTTCTTAAAGAGATCTCTAGTCTTTCCCATTCTGTTCTTTTCCTCTATTTCTTTGCACTGGTCACTGAAGAAGGCTTTCTTATCTCTTCTTGCTATTCTTTGGAACTCTGCATTCAGATGCTTATATCTTTCCTTTTCTCCTTTGCTTTTAACCTCTATTCTTTTCACAGCTATTTGTAAGGACTCCCCCACAGCCATTTTGCTGTTTTGCATTTCTTTTCCATGGGGATGGTCTTGATCGCTGTCTCCCTTACAATGTCATGAACCTCATTCCATAGTTCATCAGGCACTCTATCTATCAGATCTAGGCCCTTAAATCTATTTCTCACTTCCACTGTATAATCATAAGGGATTTGATTTAGGTCATACCTGAATGGTCTAGCGGTTTTCCCTACTTTCTTCAATTTGAGTCTGAATTTGGTAATAAGAAATTCATGATCTGAGCCACAGTCAGCTCCTGGTCTCCTTTTCATGGACTGTGTAAAGCTTCTCCATCTTTGCCTGCAAAGAATATAATCAATCTGATTTTGGTGTTGACCATCTGGTGATGTCCATGTGTAGAGTCTTCTCTTGTGTTGTTGGAAGAGGGAGTTTGCTATGATCAGTGCATTTTCTTGGCAAAATGCTATTAGTCTTTGCCCTGCTTCATTCTGCATTTCAAGGCCAAATTTGCCTGTTACTCCAGGTGTTTCTTGACTTCCTACTTTAGCATTCCAGTCCCCTATAATGAAAAGGACATCTTTTTGGGGTGTTAGTTCTAAAAGGTTTTGTAGGTCTTCATAAAACCGTTCAACTTCAGCTTCTTCAGCGTTACTGGTTGGGACATAGACTTGGATAACTGTGATATCCAACATTGGAGGTCAGGAACGGCAGTGGTAAGGAGATACCCTTCGTCCAAGGTAAGAAGCAACAGCTGTGCTTTGCTGGAGCAACCGTGTAGAGATACCCCACGCCCAAGTTAGGAGAAACCCAAGTAAGATGGTAGGTGTTACAGGAGGGCATCTGAGGGCAGACACACTGAAACCATACTCACAGAAAACTAGTCAGTCTGATCACACTAGGACCACAGCCTTGTCTAACTCAGTGAAACCAAGGCATGCCTGTGGAGCAACCCAAGATGGGCGGGTCATGGTGGAGAGGTCACACAGAATGTGGTCCAGTGGAGAAGGGAATGGCAAGACACTTCAGTATTCTTGCCTTGTGAGCCCCATGAAGAGTATAAAAGGCAAATTGATAGGATACCAAAAGAGGAACTCCCCAGGTCAGTAGGTGCCCAATATGCTACTGGAGATCAGTGGAGAAATAACTCCAGAAAAAAACAAAGGGATGGAGCCAAAGCAAAAACAATGCCCAGCTGTGGCTGTGACTGGTGATAGAAACAAGATCTGATGCTGTAAAGAGCAATATTGCATAGGAACCTGGAATGTCAGGTCCATGAATCAAAGCAAATTGGAAGTGGTCAAACAAGCGATGACAAGAGTGAACGTCAACATTCTAGGAATCAGCGAACTAAAATGGACTGGAATGGGTGAATTTAACTCAGATGACCATTTTATCTACTACTTCAGGCAGGAATCCCTCAGAAGAAATGGAGTAGCCTAAGAAAGGCTTTGCCTGCTAACAGATTATGATCATATCTATCCAATTTTAAAAAAAAAAAAAAACTTGCTTTCTTTGATTTCACTTACAACTGCCCTTCTTGAAACTTATCTAATGACCCAGGATAATTCAAATGACTTCATCATTTAAATATTCCTAACTTTATTTTCAATTTTTATAGGGGCACTAGACTTGCAGATAAAGGAAATTCTGTAGACAGTGCATCTGAGTTTCAGGAAGACCTTTGGCAAGATCTCTCAAATATCACTGAGAATAGGATGAAAATATATGTGCAAGTTGCTGATAAAAGTAGGTAGATTTGTAACTGGTTGAATTATTTTATTTAAAAGATAATGAATAGTAAAAGTTAAAAGAAGAGATGTGTCATATGGCATGTCAATGTACAACTATATATCACCAATTTCTTGAACAAAGACTGAAGAGACATGATTATCAAGTTGTAAGTTGACAAAAAGAAAAAGGGTAGCAAATACTCTGGCTTATAAAATATGATCAAGAAAGTTTTTTTGCTGGTTTAAGATAATTCATTGAATTTCAGACAAATTCCAGTACCTGCACCATAAACCCTAAATCTACTAGTGTAACACAGAAGAAAATCACACTGTACAGACATGTGTAAATGGAGGAAGATAATAGAATAAAAAAGACTAGCAATCTGTACAAGAAAATTCAAGATACCAAGGGAATATTTCATGCAAAAATGGGCTCAGTAAAGGACAGAAATTGTATGGACCTAACAGAAGCAGAAGATATTAAGAAGAGGTGGCAGGTATACACAGAAGAACTGTTCAAAAAGATCTTCAAGACCCAGATAACCATGATGGTGTAATCACTTACTTAGAGCCAGACATCCTGGAATGTGAAGTCAAGTGGGCCCTAGGAAGTATCACTATGAACAAAGCTAGTGGAAGTGATGGAATTCCAGTTGAGCTACTTCAAATTCTAAAAGATGATGCTGTGAAACTGCTGCACTCAATATGCCAACAAATTTGGAAAACTCAGCAGTGGTCACAGGACTGGAAAAGGTAGGTTTTCATTCCAAACCCAAAGAAAGGCAATGCCAAAGAATGCTCAAACTACCACACAATTGCAGTCATCTCACATGGTAGTAAAGTAATGCTCAAAATTCTCCAAGCCAGGCTTCATCAATATGTGAACTGTGAACTTCCAGATGTTTCAGTTGGTTTTAGAAAAGACAGAGGAACCAAACATCAAATTGCCACATCTTCTGGATCATCGAAAAAAGCAAAAGAGTTCCAGAAAAAGAACATTTACTTCTGCTTTATTGATTATGCCAAAGCCTTTGACTGTGGATCACAGTCAACTGTGGAAAATTCTTCAGGAGATGGGAATACCTGACCACCAGTCCTGCCTCTTGAGAAACCTGTATGCAAGTCAGAAAGCAGCAGTTAGAACTGGACATGGAACAACAGACGTGTTCCAAATAAGAAAAGGAGAATGTCAAGACTGTATGTTATCACCCTATTTATTTAACCTATGTGCAGAGTACATCATGAGAAACATTGGGCTGGATGAAGCACAAGTTGGAAGCAAGATTTCCAGGAGAAATATCAATACCCTCAGCCATGCAGATGACACCACCCTTATGGCAGAAAGTGAAGAAATAAAGAGCTTCTTGATGGAAATGAAAGAGGAGAATGAAAAAGTTGGCTTAAAGCTCAACATTCAGAAAACGAAGATCATGGCATCCAGTCCCATCACTTCATGGGAAATAGATGGGGAAACAGTGGAGACTGTCAAACTTTATTTTTGGTTCCAAAATCACTGCAAATGTTGATTGCAGCCATGAAATTAAAAGACACTTAGTCCTTGGAAGGAAATTTATGACAAACCTAGATAGTATATTCAAAAGCAGAGACATTACTTTGTCAACGAAGGTCCATCTGGTCAAGGCTATGGTTTTTCCGGTAGTCATGTATGAATGTTAGAGTTGGACTATAAAGAAAGCTGAGCACAGAAGAATTGATGTCTTTAAACTGTGGTGTTGGAGAAGACTCTTGAGAGTCCCTTGGACTGCAAGGACATTCAATTATTCCATCCTGAAGGAAATCAGTCCTGGGTGTTCATTGGAAGGACTGATGTTGAAGCTGAAACTCCAGTTATTTGGCAACCTGATGTGAAGAGTTGACTCATTGAAAAGACCCTGATGTTGGGAAAGATTGAAGGAAAGAGATGGGGACGACAGAGGATGAGATAGTTATATGGCATCACCACCTCAATGGACATGAGTTTGGGTAATCTCCGGGAGTTTGTGATGGACAGGGAGGCTTGGTGTTCTGAGGTTCATGGGGTCCCAAAGTGTAGGGCATGACTGAGTGAACTGAACTGAACTGAAATAAGCTTTTAGACTTTTATATAGGAAGAACCTCCATCAGGGGAAAATAGTATGCTGTGTTTGTCAGATAACGAATTTATTCTTGGTTCCTAGAGTGAAATATATACTCAAAATTATTTGTCAGACTATCTAAAAGTTGTTTAAGATTCCTTTGGGTCTTATATGATAGTAGAGTATAGGCAAGCTGGAAAAAATTTAAAAAATGGTGATTAAGATAGTGAATTGACAAAATTGAAGGATAACAGTCTCATGATCATCTCTATAGATGCAGAAAAAGCATTTGAAAAAAAAATCAACATCAGTTCATGATAAAAGCTCTCAACATGAAGAAACACACTTTAATATAAAGGCAATCTATGACAATTCTTCAGGTAACAAGATACTCATTGATGAAAAATGGAAAACTTTTCCTCTAAATCAAAAACAGTACATGGGTGATCGCCCTCACCATTTCTATTAAAAATAGTATTAAAAGTCCTATCCAAGACAATCAGACAAAATAAAGAAAATGCAAAGGAAATCAAACTCTCAGTATTTGCAGATGTTATTATATGATATATTGAAAACCCTAAACTCTCAACAAGATACTATTAGAACTAATAAATGAATTCTATAAAGTTGCAGGATACAAGATTAGTATACAGAAATCTGTTACTTTTATACACACTAACAATGAAGTATCATAAAGAGAATGCAAGCAAACCATCTCATTTACAGTTGCATGAAAAACCATCAACTACCTATCAATAAACTTAAGATGGTAAAAGACTTATGCTCTGAAAACTATAAAATATTGATGTAGGAAACTAAAGATGATACAAAGAAGTGGAAGCAGAAACCTTGTTCATGGTTTAGAAAAATTAATACTGTTAAAATGTCCATGCTACCCAAAGCAATCTAAAAACTTAATAAGATCCCTGTCAAAATACCTATGTCTTTTATTACCGAACAAATTATCCTGAAATTTCTATGAAACCACAAAATTAAAGCAATAATGAGTAACAACAAGAACAAAGGTTAGGGAATCATGCTCCCTGATTTCAGGTAATTCTGCAAAGCTACATTAATCAGCACAGTATTGTACTGGCACAAAAACAGACACATAGATCAATGAAATAAAATAGAGAACACAGAAATATATCCATGTGCAATTAAGGTATAGCAAAGAAGGCAAAATATACCTCCTTTATATAAAGGAGGAATATATAAGACCAGAAACCATAAAAATCCCAGAAGAAAACATAAGCAGGACACTCTCTGACAAAGTCTTAGCAATATTGTTTTGGATCTTTTTGTTTGTTTGTTTGTTTTTTTAAGACAAGGGAAACAAAAGCAAAAAATAAACAAATGGGACCTAATTAAACTTTGAAAAAAATTTTATACAGTGAAGTAAGCCACTGACAAAATGCAAAGACAGCCTACAAAATGTGAAAAGATATTTGCAAATGATATTTCTGATAGGGATTTAATATCCAAAATATATAAAGAGCTCATTAATGCAAGAAACAAATCAAACAATATGATAAAAAAATCTAGGCAGGAAACCTCAATAGATATTTCACCAAAGAAGACATGCAGATGGTCAACAGGAACACAAAAATGTGCTCAACACCCCTAATCATCAGAAAAATGCAAATCAGAACCATAATTAGAATTACTTCACACTTGTCAGAATGGCTATAATCAAAACGACAGCAAATAATAAATACTTCCAAAGATATTAAGTAAAGTGAACACTAGTAAGCTGTTGTCCATAATATAAATTGATACAGCTACTGTGAAAAACAGTAAGGAAGATCCTCAAAAAGTTAAAAATGGAACTACCATATATTCCAACAATTCTACTTCTGAGTATATATCTGAAAAAAAAAATAAAAGTATTGATTCAACATACACATGCACCCAAATATTCATAGCAGCATAATTTACAACACCCAAGATATGCAAGCAAACTATGAAAGGATAATATGTGTGTATATATATATATAAACATATGTATGTATATATATACACATACATGTCACAACAGACTATTACTCAGCCAAAGGAATGACATTTTAACATTTTCTGCAAGTTAGATGAACCTAGAGGATATTACACCTAGTGAACTAACTCAGAGAAAGACAATACTGTAATTTTTACTTATATGTGAAAACTAAAAAAAAGAAAACAAATAAATGAAGATAACAAAAGAGAAACAAATTTACTGACACAGAGAAGAAACTAGTGGGAAGAGGCAAAATAGGGAAAGGGGATGAAGGGTATCAAATAAGATACAAAGATGTGATGTATGGCATAGATAATATAACCAATATTTTTAACTGAAGCATAGTTGACAAATCTTAGGGGCTTCCCTGGTGGTGCAGAGGTTAAAGCGTCTGCCTGTAATGTGGGAGACCCGGGTTCGTTCCCTGGGTCAGGAAGATCCCCTGGAGAAGGAAATGGCAACTCACTCCAGTATTCTTGCTTGGAGAATCCCATGGACAGAGGAGCCTGGCGGGCTACTGTCCATGGGTCGCAAAGAGTTGGACACGACTGAGTGACTTCACTTCACTTCACTGACAAATCTTACATTAGTTTCAGGTGTATAATACAGTGATCCAACATTTTTATAGATTATATTCAATTTAAATTTTGTTTAAACTAATGACTATAGTTTGGTAGTATGGAAATTTTGATAATATTAATTCTTCTCATTCATGAACATGGCATATATATACAGTTCTCTGTATCATCTGCAGTTTCATTCATCAATATTTTATAGTTTTCAGAGTATAGATCATTAACTTCCTTGCTTAAGTTTATTGCTAGGTAGTTTATTCTTTCTGATGCAATTGTAAATGGGATGGTTTATTTCCTTTCTCTTTTGATAGCTCATTATTAGTATGTAGAAAAGTAACAGTTTTCTGTATGTTAATCTTGTATCTTGCTACTTTAAAGAATTCAAGTGCACTGGGACTACCCAGAGAGATGGTACAGGGAGGGAGGAGGGAGGGGGGTTCAGGATGGGGAACACGTGTATGCCTGTGCCAGATTCATGTTGATTGTATGGAAAAACCAATACAATATTGTAAAGTAATTAACCTCTAATTAAAACAAATATATTTATATTTAAAAATTTAAAAAAAAGAATTCATTTATTCTAATAATACTGGACAGTTTAGGGTTTCCTACATATTATTTTAGGTTACCTATAAATAATAAGTTTTACTTATTCCCTTTCTTATTGGATAACTTTTACTGCTTTTCTTACCTGACTGCTGTAGTTAGGAATTCCAATGCTAAGTAAAAGTGGTGAGAGTGGGCACCATCACCCTGTTCCTGATTTTAGAGGAAGGAATTTCAGCTTTTTACTGTTGAGTATGATGTTAGCTTTTTCCATGATCCAGCAGATGCTGGCAATTTGATCTCTGGTTCCTCTGCCTTTTCTAAAACCAGCTTGAACAACTGGAAGTTCACGGTTCACGTATTGCTGAAGCCTGGCTTGGAGAATTTTGAGCATTACTTTACTAGCATGTGAGATGAATGCAATTGTGCAGTAGTTTGAGCATTCTTTGGCATTGCTTTTCTTTGGGATTGGACTGAAAACTGAACTTTTCCAGTCCTGTGGCCACTGCTGAGTTTTCCAAATTTGTTGACATATTGAGTCCAGCATTTTCACAGCATCATCTTTCAGGATTTGAAATAACTCAATTGGAATGCCATCACCTCCACTATCTTTGTTTGTAGTGATGCTTTCTAAGGCCCACTTGACTTCACATTCCAGGATGTCTGGCTCTAGATGAGTGATCACACCATCATGATTATCTGGGTCGTGAAGATCTTTTTTGTAGAGCCCTTCTGTGTATTCTTGCCACATTTCCTTAATATCTTCTGCTTCTGTTAGGTCCATACCATTTCTGTCCTTTATCGAGTCCATCTTTGCGTGAAACATTCTCTTGGTATCTCTAATTTTCTTGAAGAGATCTCTAGTCTTTCCCATTCTGTTGTTTTCCTCTATTTCTTTGCATTGATTGCTGAATAAGGCTTTCTTATCTCTTTTTGCTATTCTTTGGAACTCTGCATTCAGATGTTTATATCTTTCCTTCTCTCCTTTGCTTTTCACCTCTCTTCTTTTCACGGCTATTTGTAAGGCCTCCCCAGACAGCCATTTTGCTTTTTTTGCATTTCTTTTCCATGGGGATGGTCTTGATCCCTGTCTCCTGTACAATGTCATGAACCTCATTCCATAGTTCATCAGGCACTCTATCTATCAGATCTAGGCCCTTAAATCTATTTCTCACATCCACTGTATAATCATAAGGGATTTGTTGGAGAAGACTCTTGAGAGTCCCTTGGACTGCAAGGAGATCCAACCAGTCCATTCTGAAGGAGATCAGCCCTGGGATTTCTTTGGAAGGAATGATGCTAAAGCTGAAACTCCAGTACTTTGGCCACCTCATGCGAAGAGCTGACTCATTGGAAAAGACTTTGATGCTGGGAGGGACTGGCGGCAGGAGGAGAAGGGGATGACCGAAGATGAGATGGCTGGATGGCATCACTTACTCGATGGACGTGAGTCTGAGTGCACTCTGGGAGATGGTGATGGACAGGGAGGCCTGTCGTGCTGCGATACATGGGGTCGCAAAGAGTTGGACACAACTGAGTAACTGAACTGAACTGATGACGTTAGCTGTGGGTTTATTATAAATGGTCTTCATTAAGTTGAGATATGTTCCCTATATGTCAACTTCTATGAGTTATTTTAATCTAGTATTGATGTTGGATTTTAATAATATTTTCTGCAAATTGAACAGATCATACGATTTTTATCTTTATTTTTGTTAGTATGGCATATTACATTGACTGATTTGCAGATGATGAAACATCATGTCATCACTATAACAGAGAACATTTGATCATGGTATATGGTACTTTTTATTTATTGTTGAATTTGGTTTTCTGATACTTTGTTGAGAATTTCTACATCTATATTTATCAGAGGCATTGGCCTGTAACTTTCTTGTAGTGTCTTTGTTTGGTTTTGTTATTAGGATAATTGTGGCCAATAGAATGAAGTTGGCAGTGTTCTATCCTCTTCAATATATTGAATAGTTTGAGCATATATTTATTAGCTTTTACTTATGTTTGATAGACTTTCCCTGTGAAGCTATCCAGTCCTGGACTTTTGTTTGTTGGGAGGTTTTGTTTAGTTGTTTGTTTTTTAAAAACAAATTCAATTTCACTGTTAGTGATCAGTATATTCAGACTGTCTGTTTCTTCTTGATTCAGTATTAAAAGGTTTGACGTTTCTAGAGATTTGCTCATTTTTTCTAGGTTGTCCAATTTGGAGGCGTATAGCTGCTTATTATATTCTCTTGCTGATATTGTGTATGTCTGTGGTATCAGTTGTTATTTCTCCTCTTTCATTTTATTTATTCAGTCCTTCTTTTACTTCTTGTTGAGCCTGGTTAAAGGTTATACCTTTTATTTTTAAAAACACCAGCTCTTGGTTTCACTGGTCTTTTGTATTGTTTCTTTCCTCCCTTTTTTTTTTTTTTGTCTCTATTTTGTTTCTTTCTTTATTTTATTTACCGTGATCTTTATTATTTTTTTTTCTCCATATGACTTTTAAGTTTTTGATTCATTTTCAAATTCCCTTAGACATTAGGTTAGGTTGTTTGAGAGTTTTATTTCTTGAAGTAGGCCTGCATCACTATAAACTTCCCTCTGTGCTTGCTGATCCCATAAATTTTGTAAAGTTTTATTTATATTTTCATTTTTCTCTAGGCATTTTCTTTGATATCTCTTTGATCTCTTCATTGACTCATTAGTATTTCTTTTTAATTAGCTTGGTGTTTAGTCTCTATATGTTTATGCTTTTCTCATTTTTCTTTCTATAATTGATTTCTAGTTTTATACCACTGTGGTTGGGAAAAATGCTTGGTTATAATTTCTAGCCTCTTGAGTTTGTTGATTTTTTTTTTCTTTTTTGGCCTAACATGTGATTTACCCTGGAGAATGTTCCATATGCACTTTCAAAGAATGTGCTTGGATGAAACACTGTTTTTGGATGAAACATCTCCATCTCCCAACACCAGCACGCTAGCCCCAGAGGGGAGCAGTGCTGGCACAAGAGAGTCTGGTGTGGGTGCTTGACATGGGTCCAGGCATAGGTTGGGGTGACTGGCTACATTCAGAGACCCAGACTACTTCTACTGCACTGCCTGCACAAGTACCAGTAATGGCTGTCCCTACCTTGCTCAGATGATGCTTCAGGTCTGAGCTGCCTTTGCCCCTCACAGCTCATCTCTCCCCTCAGCTATAACAATCCTTGCCCCAGTGTGGAGCTGTGTCATGAAGCAACTGGGACCAGAACAGAGACTCAACTCAGTCTAGGGCATACGCCAGGATGGTCGTGGGAAACTAACCAGCATCCTATGGAATTTCAATCTGCCCTTTCTACTGTTTTGGGAGTAAGAACATTTGTGCACGCTCCTCACAAATGGATTCCAGGCTTCCCACAGCCCTCTTGTTAGTCCCACTGGCCTTCCAACCAATCAAACAAGGGAACACATCTTCCTGGTGTCAGGTCCCAGGGCTGGAGCAGCCAATATGTGATTCAAACAATCCCCTCTCCAGGGAGGATTTCAACTCATGTAATTGATCCCTTCTTCTGTGTCCTCTTCCAGGGGCACAAGTCCTGACTTGATTGGTTCTTTTCTCTTCCTACTCAATTCTATGTGAATCTTTATTACAGCCTTGATTGTACAGGAGGTGGGTTTTTTGGTTTCGTTTTGTCTCCAATTAAAATTTTCACTGAGAATTATTCCACTTGTAGATGCACTTTTGATATGTTTTTGGGGTAGGTGATTTCCATGTCCTCCTACTCCACCATCTGGATCCTCTCTCAGTGGAGATCCAAGAGGGAAACTGCCACAGGAACCAGCACTGGAGTAGGAAAACTGGAACTGTAATAGATGAATCGCTGAAGTCTCAGTGTAGACAACTCTAGGAGTTAAAAATAGAGGAAGAACCATTTCCTGTTTCAGTATTAGGCTGAATTCCTTACAATATTGTGAGATTTACCTCTAGGAATTTGACCAAAATTCTACAGTAAATATTAGAGAAAATCCCCTCCTGCTTCCCACAAAGAGAAGGGAAAATGAAACATTTTGAAAAATCATATCCAATATTTTATAGTAAATTAAACTGATGGTGAGAGGAGGCAAATTATTTAATTTGAGGAATTTGGGGGAAACAAAAATATTAATTTGAATAGAAACGAGAAGGAAGAAACAAAGGATGAAAGGAAAGAAAGGGAAAGAAAGAATATTTGCAGCAGGTATCACAGCTGTTCTGAAATGTTTAGAAGGCCATTTTGTTAAAAAAAAAAAAAGTTTGTCTGTAAGACACAAAGGACAAAATGAAGACAACAAACTGATGTTACCATAGAAATATATTTCAGGTCAATTAAAAAAAAAAAAGAGTTTTCAAATAATATGAGATCTGAAAAGAGATGATGACTTTACCTTAGACATATGTTAAGGTTCCACTCAGTAAGAGATTGAAAAAGAAAATTGAATATTAAATGAAATAACAGAGAGATCATCTTTAACGATGATTTCATCCCTGAGATTATCCAATTGTTACGCTGTCTTTTAATGTAGCTAGTATGCATCATTCATCCATTTTTGAATCCTGATGTGCTTATTTACTAAACTAAAACTGGCTTGAGAACACATTTGCAAATTAACAGAAAGTCCAACATTTTTTGTTTGGAGCTCCTATTTTCCCTGGATGGGCCAAGAAACCAAAGTTTACAGTCTGCGTGAAGAGATTTATTTAATTTCCACATTTAAAATCAGAGAGAGCTCTGATGTCTAATGTATCTATAACTATCACTGCCTTTGTTTCTTGCCACCACATAGAATCACTGTTCACAATAATCTTCCATAACTGACCTCTGCTGCAGGTCTACATTCAGGGAATGTCTAACTGCCCCCAGCTCTCCAATACAAGCCAATACTGTCCTGCAAGATAAGATGATTTTAAGCATACAATTTTCACTCTCTTAAACATGTTCCAAGATGTCTCTCAATTGTTCTCCATGGTTATAGTTCTTAGGCTCCTAATACTTCATCTTCCCCAATTCATTCCCTTGTAAAACTACCACTATCCATAGAATCATTATATCTAAATATGTTAGGGTTTTTAATCTTTGAGAACTTGCAACTTCCAGGCTAGTAGATGTACACCAGAAATCTGGCAGGTTTTCCTTTATAACACTTGAAATACAAAGAATCATTTTCTTATTATATTTTCCCAATAATAGGGCTATTATCTTTTCTTTTTAAAACCTGGCTTCCCTAAATTTTAACACTTGCTTCTCAGAAGAGTATTAATATATTCAGTAGCTAGAAGATAATTTATACTTTTAAGGAAAACAACCAGTGAATTTCTGGCTTGCTAGACTGGCAGGGGGTGGAGGTAGTATTCTAAGCTTGTCCCTTAAAATAAATATTCTGCTATGTTTAGAAACTTATCTGGCTAAAAAAATCTCCTCTTTATAATAAAAGGCATTTTATTAGAAATTATATCCCTGTATTTACAATTAAACAAAATTAATTTTCTCTAACTAAACTTTCCAAATATTTACACCTATCACTAATTAAAGTGTTTGTTTATGCCATAGTTGCTTTTAAGGAGACAAACATCATTGAAAGATAAAGATATATTGTATTTTGGAGTTAGAATAATGAAAGGTTAAAAAGATATTAACAAATTTAGAAAGAGAGCAAGGACAGATATTGTAGATTTTGTGATCATTTCCCCATCAATTATTTAATATTGACCTTGTCAAGTATACTGACTTTTATTCAGTTATTTCTACCTCTTTGATAAAGATCTTCATGACCCAGATAATCAAGATGATGTGATCACTAATCTAGAGCCAGACATCTTGGAATCTGAAGTCAAGTGGGCCTTAGAGCATCACTACGAACAAAGCTAGTGGAGGTAATGGAATTCCAGTGGAGCTGTTTCAAATCCTGAAAGATGATGCTGTGAAAGTGCTGCACTCAATATGCCAGCAAATTTGGAAAACTCAGCAGTGGCCACAGGACTAAAAAGGTCAGTTTTCATTCCAATTCCAAAGAAAGGCAATGCCAAAGAATGCTCAAACTACCACACAATTGCACTCATCTCACATGCTAGTAAAGTAATGCTCAAAATTCTCCAAGCCAGGCTTCAGCAATACATGATCTGTGAACTCCCTGATGTTCAAACTGGTTTTAGAAAAGGCAGAGGAACCAGAGATAAAATTGCCAACATCTGCTGGACCATGAAAAAAGCAAGAGAGTTCCAGAAAAACATCTATTTCTGCTTGATTGACTATGCCAAAGCCTTTGACTGTGTGGATCACAATAAACTGGAAAATTCTGAAAGAGATCGGAATACCAGACCACCTAATTTGCCTCTTGAGAAATCTGTATGCAGGTCAGGAAGGAACAGTTAAAACGGGACATGGAACAACGGACTGGTTCCAAATAGGAAAAGGAGTCCATCAAGGCTGTTTATTGTCACCCTGGTTATTAAACTTCTATGCAGAGTACATCATGAGAAATGCTGGACTAGAAGAAACACAAGCTGGTATCAAGATTGCCAGGAGAAATATCAATAACCTCAGATATGCAGATGACGCCACCCTTATGTCAGAAAGTGAAGAGCTAAGAAGCCTCTTGATGAAAGTGAAAGAGGAGAGTGAAAAAGTTGGCTTAAAGCTCAACATTCAGAAAACGAAGATCATGGCATCCGGTCCCATCACTTCATGGGAAATAGATGGGGAAACAATGTCAGACCTTATTTTTGGGGGCTCCAAAATCACTGCACATGGTGACTGCAGCCATGAAATTAGAAGACGCTTACTCCTTGGAAGAAAATTTATGGCCAACCTAGATAGTATATTCAAAAGCAGAGACATTATTTTGTCAATGAAGGCCCATCTAGTCAAGGCTATGGTTTTTCCAGTGGTCATGTATGGATGTGAGAGTTGGACTGTGAAGAAGGTTGAGTGCTGAAGAGTTGATTCTTTTGAACTGTGGTGTTGGAGAAGACTCTTGAGAGTCCCTTGGACTGCAAGGAGATCCAACCAGTCCATTTTGAAGGAGATCAGCCCTGGGATTTCTTTGGAAGGAATGATGCTGAAGCTGAAACTCCAGTACTTTGGCCACCTCAGGCAAAGAGTTGACTCATTGGAAAAGTCTCTGATGCTGGGAGGTATTGAGAGCAGGAGGAGAAGGGCACGATCGAGGATGAGATGGCTGGATGGCATCACTGACTCGATGGACGTGATTCTGAGTAAACTCCGAGAGATGGTGATGAACAGGGAGGCTTGATGTGCTTTGATTCATGGGGTCACAAAGAGTCTGACAAGACTGAGCTACTGGATTGAACTGATGAAGCCCTTGTGCTTTGGGAGAAGATAACTCTATCTCTAAACTCTAGAATAGCTCATGTTCATTAAGCCTAAGATAATTTACATAACATCATTTATTTCCAGGTGGTTCAGTGGTAAAGTGCCCATCTACCAATGCAGGAGATGTAGGTTCAATCCCTGGGTCAGGAAGATCCTCTGGAGAAGGAAATAGCAACCTACTCCAATATTGTTGCCTGAAAAATCCCATGGACAGAGGAACCTGGCAGGCTACAGTCCATGGGGTCACAAAGAGTAGGACATGACGTAGAAACTAAAAAACAACAAATTTATTCCCAGCAGTTATTTTTAGGCGTAAGCTAATTTTACAAGTAAGAATATGCCCAATTCAGTGCAATAAGTAGGTAAGCATACTATATGTATTATAATCTAAGCAATTAGGACATATTTAAGAGAGAAAAGGGGATGCTGGTAATAATTATACCAAAATATGAGACATAAACTGAAACTGCTCCAAACTAGAACATATGAGAACACAACTAGTTATATCAAAGAAGTTTGCTTGGAATTTCTTAGAAAAGAGTCCCTTGGATCTGCAGAAAAAATTGTAAGGAACAATATGTCTGTGTGTTACTTCCTGCTTGAACATTTTGTGATTTCTATGTGGTTGTCTTAGCTATTATAAAGTAAAGGAAAAAAAAATTCCATCCAAAATCACCTTGTTTAAATTAACCAGTTAGATGATTCAAAATTTCTTAACAACTAAATAACAGTCCATTAACTTTAGTTAGTCCAAAATTTTAGTAGATAAGCACCCTAGTATTTTGAAAACTTTCCTTTATGATAGAAAATAAAAGATGTAAAGATGGTATGTTTGCCTTTTTCCAGTTCAAAACAAACAAAACAAAAACAAAACTGTTTTATCCATATGATATTAGTCATGGGTGTGACCATGCTTCTAAATAATTTTCTGTTAGAGATAATCATATAGCCATGTCACTAACCTGAGTAATTACAAGAATCCCTGAGGAACCTGGGTTAAATTTTAAGTTTCATCTGACTTACAACCAACAAATATGGAAAACAGGTAGAAAGAGCACAATGTCATTAAGAAAAAGAGTGACACTGTCCTTTTTCCCCATTATTAACTATCTTCCTCTTCAGTCATGAATTGAGCTGAGTAATTCTGGAAAGAAACAAACAAACAATTTCTACAGGGGTTACAATATCCAATAACTTCCTCCTTCATGTTTAATGATCTTGTATGTGAGGAACCAGTCTAATTTGTTAAAACAAATTGCTTTTTGGTAATATGTTATTTCAACCCAAACTGAATATATTACTCTTTTTTTTTATGAGCACTTACTCTTTTTTATTGTTTTGAAGTATAGTTGGTTTACAATATTAGTCTCTGTTGTACAAATGGTAATTCAAAATTTCTATAGATTATATTACATTTAAAGTTATACAATATTTTAAAATAGCAATAAAGACTATATAAGATGCAATTCATTATTTTTGTAACTGTTTCATGGTTCCGTTGGGAGGTGAGGCTTAAATCTCATACAAGATGTTACCTTGATTAAGTTGCTTTTGAAATCAAATACAACATAATTTTAACATAAAACATCACTCATGGGAAACATTTCATTTGCAGAGACAATTAATGAAATTCAATGCAAAATATCTTAGTAAGAGTAATACAGAACACGTAAATTCTGATCAGTTTTAAAATTGCCACCAGAGAGTTCAATAGTGGAGTTTTTCTTTTTTTTTTTTTTTTCCTAATACACTAGGAAATCATACTAGTTTTCAAGACTTGGAAGATACTTCAGAAAAACATTAAAATTATGCCAGGGCATAAAAATATACATGATAATATCTAAAACTTAAAAAACAAAGCATATCAGGAAATACACTAGATTATAACCTTGACTTGGTTCTAGTAATACTAGGAGATTACTATGCAAACTGACAGTTGCCTTAGAATATTTCCCCATTCAACCATAAAAGGCACTTTAATCAGCTTGAATTTGCTCAACTAATCAAGTACAGTATTCACAGTCTGACTCCAAATCAGCCATATCTCTTACTGTTTCTCTTACCATGCTTAACTAAGCTAAATGGAAGAAACTTGCTATTCCTAGCATACTTCCCAATGTTTTCTAATGTCTTTTTATTCACATTAATCCTTCTACTTCATATGTTGTCTCACCCTTTCTTTCTGTCTCTCTCACTCTGTCAATCACGTGTATTTAAGCCCTACCTATTCAAAAATCATTTCTTCCAGGATGAACTTGAGAGAGTAACAGGCAGGAAGGTCAGTGGCCTCCAAATGGAGAAAATAGCCTGCAAGTGTCAGACATTTTGTCTCTGTTAAGCGGCAGGAGGAAACAAACTAGAGATATTTTTTCCTTCTCTATACAAATTTAAAAGGTTTCTCTTAAAATTCTGTGTTGCCATAATGATACCTGGTTTCACCTGAAGTTAACCAATGCCTTTTTTCTTACGGAAATGTTTATCTTAAGCTATGCTAATGTACTATGCATTTACCCCAAACTCTGTCTTCAAGTCGGTTCTGCCTTTTGGGCTCAGAACCTATTTGATAAACCATTATGTTATACTCCAATATTGTTCCTCTAATCTATGTGAATGAAACTATTTGTGTGGTGATCTGCTCTTCTTCAAGATTCAAGTTAATCATTTTATGGCCCAAGATAAACCATTTGGAGCCAAGGTTATCCCAAAATGCATCTTATGGGTGAGGGGCCTCTTGCCATTCTAAGTTTTGAGACATTACAGAATGCTGGTGACTATATAACATCCAGCTAAAATCACTGCAGATGCTAACTGCAGCCATGAAATTAGAAGATGCTTACTCCTTGGAAGAAAAGTCATGACCAACCTAGATAGTATATTCAAAAGCAGAGACATTACTTTGCCGACGAAGGTCCGTCTAGTGAAGGCTATGGTTTTTCCTGTGGTCATGTATGGGTGTGAGAGTTGGACTGTGAAGAAGGCTGAGTGCTGAAGAATTGATGCTTTTGAACTGTGGTGTTGGAGAAGACTCTTGAGAGTCCCTTGGACTGCAAGGAGATCCAACCAGTCCATTCTGAAGGAGATCAGCCCTGGGATTTCTTTGGAAGGAATGATGCTGAAGCTGAAACTCCAGTACTTTGGCCACCTCATGTGAAGAGCTGACTCATTGGAAAGACTCTGATTCCAGGAGGGATTGGGGGCGGGAGGAGAAGGGGACGACCAAGGATGAGATGGCTGGATGGCATCATGGACTCGATGAATGTGAGTCTGAGTGAACTCCGAGAGATGGTTATGGACAGGGAGGCCTGGTGTGCTGTGATTCATGGGGTCCCAAAGAGTCTGACACAACTGAGCGACTGAATTGAACTGAACTGAACTGAAAGACTAGCTGGGGGGTAATCTTTCTGCCCCCTTCTGATGCCTATGTCGGAAGATTTCTCATCTCCTTTATACTTTAATAAAACCTTTTTACACAAAACCTCTGAGTGATCAAGCCTCGTCTCTGGCCCCAGATTGAATTCTCCAGCGGGCCAAGAATCCCGGCATCATAATTCAACAACAACCTTTCAAACTCATCTCTTTATCCTCTTATACAAGAACAGTTATTTCATAAATTGAACCTTTCATATGATCTTTTATAAATCATCAATGTATATCTATCCTATTTCACTGGAAGCTTGATAAAATCAAAAGAACACTCTTCTCATTTGTTCCAAATTGGCAGTAACCAGCTATGTGACCATAGGGAAGTAACTTAACTTCTCTGAGTCTATAAAATGAGAATAGTAAAACAGGTGGTCTCTGGGGCCCCTCCTATATCTTTAGTGGTATGAATCTATTAAACCTTTAGCAGCTTAAGAATTATATCTGTGACTTCAGAACAAACCCAGTGTTTTGTATATATTAAGCATAGTAAGAATTTAATAACTAAATAGATTAATCCATAAAATAGAGCTATTAATATTTATTTCAGTCAGTATTATGATGACACAAGGATGAATTAGCTAATTTAGCTGAAAGTTTTCTCAGTTAAAAGATTCATGCAACTGTTGAGCAAATTCAATATCTTAATTTAATTCCTAAATGAGATCAACATTTACAAATAGCATCAAACCATAGGATCTTGAAAGTTTTTAAACAAATGTACAAAAACTTGTTTCTCTATGAACTAGAAACCAGAATTATAAAGATTAATGGGAAATTATTCCCTTCTTGTGTTATTTTTATTGGAGATACATACATACATACATATATATATATATATATATATATATATATATCTGAGAGTATAGTTCAATGTTATTAAATCCACTTATACCACTGTGCAAACATTAAAATTAGCTATTTCGAGAACTTTTCCATCATTTCAAACTAAAATTTCTAATTCATTAAACAATAACTTTCCATTTTCCCTTCCCCTCAGTTACTGGTAACCAACATAATACCTTCTATCGCTGTGAAGTTTGCTTTTCTTGGAAGTCACATAAAACAAGTAATGTAGTTATCCTTTTGGATCTAGTTTATTTTACTCACGTATTGACTGCAAGTGAAAGAGGCGAGTGAAAAATTTGGGTTAAAATTGAACATTCAGAAAACTAAGATCATGGCATTTGGTCCCATCAGCTCAGTTCAGTTCCTAAGTCCTGTGAGACTCTGTGACACCATGAATCGCAGCACGCCAGGCCTCCCTGTCCATCACCAACTCCGGGAGTTCACTCAAACTCACTTCCATCAAGTCGGTGATGCCATCCAGCCATCTCATCCTCTGTCGTCCCCTTTTCCTCCTGCCTTCAATCCCTCCCAGCATCAGAGTCTTTTCCAATGAGTCAAATCTTCGTATGAGGTGGCCAAAGTACTGGAGTTTCAGCTTCTGCATCAGTTCTTCCAATGAACACTCAGGACTAATCTCCTTTAGAATGGACTGGTTGGATCTCCTTGCAGTTCAAGAGACTCTCAAGAGTCTTCTCCAACACCAGAGTTCAAAAGCATCAGTTCTTCAGTGCTCAGCCTTCTTCACAGTCCAACTCACATCCATTCATGACCACTGAAAAAACAATAGCCTTGACTAGACCAACCTTTGTTGGAAATGTCTCTGCTTCTTAATATACTAAGTTGGTTGTAACTTTCCTTCCAAATAGTAAATTCATAGTGGCAGTCACCATCTGCTGTGATTTTGGATCCACCCTCCCCAAAATAAAGTCTGACACTGTTTCCACTGTTCCTCCATCTGTTTCCCATGAAGTGATGGGGCCAGATGCCATGATCTTCATTTTCTGAATGTTGAGCTTTAAGCCAGCTTTTTCACTCTCTGTTTTCACTTCCATCAAGAGGCTTTTAGTTCCTCTTCACTTTCTGCCATAAAGGTGGTGTCATGTGCATATCTGAGGTTATTGATATTTCTCCTGGCAGTCTTGATTCCAGTTTGTGCTTCTTCTAGCCTAGGTTTCTCATGATGTACTCTGCATATAAGTTCAATAAGCAGGGTGACAATATACAGCCTTGATGGACTCCTTTTCTTATTTGGAACCAGTCTGCTGTTCCATGTCCAGTTCTAACTGTTGCTTCCTGACTGGCATACAGATTTCCCAAGAGACAGGTCACGTGGTCTGGTATTCCCATCTCTTTCAGTAATATCCACAGTTTATTGTGATCCAAATAGTCAAATGCTTTGGCATAGCCAATAAAGCAGAAATAGATATTTTTCTGGAACTCTCTTGCTTTTTTGATGATCCAGCAGATGTTGGCAATTTGATTTATCGTTCCTTTTTCTTTTCTAAAACCAGCTTGAACATCAGGAATTTCATGGTTCACGTATTGCTAAAGCCTGGCTTGGAGAATTTTGAGCATTACTTTACTAGCATGTGAAATGAGTGCAATTGTGCAGTAGTTTGAGCATTCTTTGGCATTGCTTTTCTTTGGGATTGGACTGAAAACTGAACTTTTCCAGTCCTGTGGTCACTGCTGAGTTTTCCAAATTTGTTGACATATTGAGTCCAGCATTTTCACAGCATCATCTTTCAGGATTTGAAATAACTCAATTGGAATGCCATCACCTCCACTACCTTTATTCATAGTGATGCTTTCTAAAGCCCACTTGACTTCACTTTCCAGAATGTCTAGCTCTAGATGAGTGATCACACCATCATAATTATCTGGGTTGTGAAGATCTTTTTTGTAGAGTTCTTCTGTGTATTCTTGCCACATTTCCTTATATCTTCTGCTTCTGTTAGGTCCATACCACTTCTGTCCTTTATCAAGCCCATCTTTGCATGAAACGTTCTCTTGGTATCTCTAATTTTCTTGAAGAGATCTCTAGTCTTTCCCATTCTGTTGTTTTCCTCTATTTCTTTGCACTGATTGCTGAATAAGGCTTTCTTATCTCTTCTTGCTATTCTTTGGAACTCTGCATTCAGATCTTTTCCAGTCCTGTGGCCACTGCTGAGATTTCCAACTTTGCTGGCATATTGAGTGCAGCACTTTATAGCATCATCTTTCAGGATTTGAAATAGCTCAACTGGAATTCCATCACCTCCACTAGCTTTGTCTGTAGTGATGACCAACTTAGACAGTGTATTAAAAGCAGAAACATTACTTTGTCAACAAATGTCCATCTAGTCAAGGCTATGGTTTTTCCACTTGTCATGTATGGATGTGAGAGTTGGACACTGAAGAACACTGAGCACTGAAGAATTTATGCTTTTGAGCTGTGGTGTTGGAGAAGACTCTTTAGAGTCCCTTGGACTGTAAGGAGATCCAACCAGTCTATCTCAAAGGAAATCAATCCTGGGTGTTCATTGGAAGGACTGATGTTGAAGCTGAAATTCCAATACTTTGTCCACTGATGCAAAGGGCTGACTCATTGGAAAAGATCCTGATACTGGGAAAGACTGAGGGCAAGAGGAGAAGGGGACGACAGAGGATGAGATGGTTGGATGGCGTCACTGACTCAATGGACATGGGTTTGGGTGGACTCCGGGAGTTGGTAATGGACAGGGAAGCCTGGCATGCTGCAGCTTATGGGGTTGCAAAGAGTCAGACACGACTGAGAGACTGAACTGAACTTAATGTCTGCAAGATTTATCCATTTTGTACCTATTTGTGAATTTTATTCCTTTTTATAAATGCTTTTTAAAATACTAACCCATTATGAAGAAAAACTGAAAGCTTTATTATAAGATTAGTAATAAAATAAGGATGCCCAATCTCGTCACTTTTATTTAACACAGTATTGGAAGTCCTAGCGACAGCAGTTAGGTGAGAAACGAAGCCATTTAAATTGCAAAGGAAGAAATAACACTGTCATCATTTCAGATGACATGCGATTACATATAGAAAATATTAAAGATGCCACCAAAATCTGTTAAAACTAATCAACCATTTTGGAATTCAGGATAAAAAAATCAATATACATAAATCTGTTTTTATATAATAATATTATATTATCAAATTTGTATACAATATATGATAATATATTTCTACAATAATATATTAATAATAATAACACAATAGTAATCTATATATACAATAATACTACAATATCAGAAAGAGAAATTCAGAAAACAATCCACTTTAGAATTTGATCTAAAGAAAAATGTACATAGGAATACATTTAACAAAAAAGATGAATGCCCTATATAGTGAACCATTGAAGATATTAATCCAAGGAACTGAAGAAGGTACAAATGCAAAGATATTCCATATTCATGGATTAGAAGAATGAATATTGCTAAAATATTCTTACTATACAAAGCAGTCTACAAGTTTGATGCAATTCCTTTCAAATTCAAAAACTTTTTCCACAGAAATAGAACAAACAATCCTAAAATATGTATGGGACCATGAAAAACCTCAAATAGTCAAAGTAATCTTAGAAAGAATAAAGTTGGAGGCATCATGCTTTGACTTCAACTAAATAACAAAACTATAGAAATGTGGAAAGCATCTGTTCTACAGTCGCTCAGTTGTGTCCAACATGTTGCAAACCCAAAGACTGCAGCATGCCAAGCTTCCTTGTCCTTATCCATCTCCAGGAGCTTGTTCGAACATATGCTCATTGATTTGGTGATGCCATTCAACCATCTAGTTCTCTGTTGTCCCTTCACCTCCTACTTTCAATCATTTCCAAGATCAGGGTCTTTTCAATGAGTCAGCTCTTCACATTAGGTGGCCAAACTGTTGGAGCTTCAGCTTCAGCAACAGTCCTTCTAATGAATATTCAGGATTGATTTCCTTTAGGATGGACTGGTGTGATCTTCTCCTTACAGTCCAAGGGACTCTCAAGAATCTTCTCCAACACCACAGTTCAAAAGCATCAATTCTTTACCTCTTAGTCTTCTTTATTGTCCAACTCTCACATCAATATACGACTAGTGGTAAAACCATAGCTTTGACAATATGGACCTTTATTGGTAAAGTAATGTCTTTGCTTTTTAATATGCTGTGATGTTGGTGATAGCTTTTATTGCAAGGAGTAAGTTTTAATTTCATGGCTGCAGTCACAATCTGATTGTATTCTTTGCAGCCAAATATGGAGAAACTCTATACAGTCAGCCAAAATAAGACCGGGAGCTGAACTGTGGCTCAGATCATGAAATCCTTATTGTCAAATTCAGACTAAAATTGAAGAAAGTAGGGAAAACCACTAGACAATTCAGGTATGACCTAAATTAAATCAAAATGTGAACCCTGAAATTCCAGAAGTTCAAGCTGGAATTAGAAAAGGCAGAGGAAACAAAGATTGAATTGCCAACATCCTTTGGATCATTAAAAAAGCAAGAGAGTTCCAGAAAAAAAATCTACGTCTGCTTTATTGATTATGCCAAAGCCTTTGAATGTGTGGGTCACAACAAACTGTGGAAAATTCTGAGAGAGATAGGAATACCAGACCACCTGACCTGCCTCTTGAGATATCTGATTGCAGATCAGGAAGTAACAGTTAGAACTGAACATGGAACAACAGACTGGTTCCAAATCGAGAAAAAAGTACTTCTGCATATTGTCACCCTGATTATTTAACTTATATGAAGAGAACATCATGATAAATGCTGAGTTGGATAAAGCACAAGCTGGAATCAAGATTGCCAGGAGAAATATCAATACCCTCAGCTATGGAGCTGACACCACCGTTTTGGCAGAAAGTGAAGAAGTACTAAAAATCCACTTGATGAAAGTGAAAAGGAGAGTGGAAAAGTTGGCTTAAAACTCAACATTCAGAAAACTAAGATCATGGCACCTGGTCCCATCACTTCGTGGCAAATAGATGGGGAAACAGCAGAAACAGTGAAACACTTTTTATTTTGGGGCTCTGAAATCACTGCAAATGGGGACTGTAGCCATGAAATTAAAAAAATGCTTACTCCTTGGGAAAAAAATTATGACCAACCTAGACAACATATTAAAAAGCAGAGATATTACCTTGCCAACTAAGATCTGCTTAGTCATAGCGATGGTTTTTCCAGTAGTCATGTATGGGTGTGAGAGTAGGACTATAAAGAAAGCTGAGTGCCAAAGAATTGATGCTTTTGAACTGTGGTGATGGAGAAGACACTTGAGAGTCCCTTGGACTGCAAGGAAATTAAGCTAATTAATCCTAAAGGAAATATGTCTTGAATTTTCATTGGAAGGACTGATGCTAAGGCTGAAACTCCAATAGGCTGGCCACCTGATGAGAAGAACTGACCCATTTGAAAAGACCCTGATGCTGGGAAAGGTTGAAGACAGGAGAAGGGTACAACAGAGGATGAGATGGTTAGATGGTATCACTGACTCAATGGACATGAATGTGAGTAAATTCCAGAGTTGGTGATGAGCAAGGAGGCTGCTGTACTGCAGTCCATGGGGTCGCATCAAGTTGGATGTGACTGAGTGACTGAACTGGACTGTACGGAACTGAATCACCATCTGGAGTTATTTTGGAGCCCAAGAAATTGAAGTCTGTCACTGTTTCCATTGTTTCTCCATCTGTATGCCATGAAGTTATGGGACTGGATGCCAATATCTTAGCTTCTTGAATGTTGAGTGTTAAGCCAGTTTTTTTCACTCTCCTCTTTCATCTCCATCAAGAGGCTCTTTATTTCCTCTTAGCTTTCTGCCATAAGGCCTGTGTCATCTGCATATCTGAGGTTATTGATATTTCTCCCAGCATTCATGATTCTTGGTTATGCTTCATCCAGCCCAGCATTTCACTTGATGTACTCTGCATAGAAGTCAAATAAGCAAAGTGACAATATACAACCTTGCCTTACTCCAATTTGGAACCAGTCCATTGTTTCATGGCTGGCTCTAATGATTGCTTCTTGACCTGCATACAGGTTTCTCAAGAGACAGGTAATGTGATCTGGTATTCCCATCACTTTAAGAATTTTCCACAGGCTGCTGTGGTCCACACAGTCAGAGGCTTTAGCATAGTCAATGAAGCAGAAGTAGATATTTTTCTGGAACTCTTTTGCTTATTCAATGATCCAACAGATGTTGGCCGTTTGATCTCTGATTCTTCTGCCTTTTCTAAAACCAGCTTGAACATCTGAAAGTTCTTGGTTCAATTACTGTTGAAGCCTAGCTTGGAGAATTTTGAGAGTTACTTTGCTATCATGTGAGTTGAGGGCAATTGTGCAGTAGTTTGAGCATTCTTTGGCATTGTCTTTCTTTGAGATTGGAATGAAAACTGACCCTTAACAATCCTGTGGCCACTGCTGAGTTTTCCAAATTTGCTGGCATATTGTTTTCAGCACATTAACAACATCATTTTTTTGGTTTTGAAGTAGCTCAGCTGGATTCCATCACCTCCACTAGCTTTGTTCATACTGATGCTTCCTAAGACCCACTTGACTTCACAGTTCATGATGTCTGGCTCTAGGTGAGTGATCACACTATCATGGATTTCTGGGTCATTAACATCTTTTTGCATACTACTTATACGTATTCTTGCCAGCTCTTCTTAATATCTTCTGCTTCTGTTAGGTCCATACCGTTTATGTCCTTTATTGAGCCCATCTTTGCATCAAATGTTCCCTTGGTATCTCTAATTGTCTTGACAAAATCTCTAATGTTTCCCATTCTATTCTTTTCCTCCATTTCTTTGCACTGGTTGCTGAAGATGGCTTTCGTATCTCTCCTTGCTATTCTTTGGAACTGTGCATTCACATGGGTATATCTTTCCTTTTCTCCTTTGCCTTTCACTTGTCTTCTCTTCTCAGCAATTTGTAAGGTCTCCTCAGACTATCATTTTTCCTCTTTTGCATTTCTTTTTCTTGGGGGTGGTTTTGATCACCACCTCCTATACAATGCTATGAACCTCTATCTGTATTTATGAGCTCTATGAAATCTAATGCCTTTAATCTATTTGTCACTTTCACCCTATAATCATAGGGGGGTTTATTTAGGTCATACTGAATGGACTTAGTGGTGTTCCCTACTTTCCTCAATTTAAGTCTGAATTTGAAAATAAGGAGTTCATGATCTGAGAAACAGTCAGCTACTGGTCTTGTTTTTGCTGAGTGTATAAAGCTTCTCCATCTTCATCAGCAAAGAAAATAATCAATCTGATTTTGGTATTGATCATATGGTGATGTCCATGTGCAGAGTCTTCTCTTGTGTTGTTGGAAGAGAGTGTTTGCTATGACCAGTGCATACTCTTGGCAAAACTCTTCAAGCCTTTGTCCTGCTTCATTTTATACTCCAAAGCCAAACTTGCCTGTTACTCCAGGTATCTCTTGACTTTCTATTTTTGCATTCCAGTCCCCTATGATGAAAAGGACATATTTTTTCTTTCTTTCTTTCTTTTTTTTTTTTTTTTTTTTAGTTTTTGAAGGTCTTATAGGTCTTTATAGAACCATACAACTTCAGCTTATTCAACATTAATGGTTGGGGCATAGACTTGGATTTCTGTCTTATTGAATGATTTGCCTTGGAAACAAACTGAGAAATTTGTCATTTTTGAAATTACACCCAGGTACTGCATTTCAGGCTCTTTTGTTTACTAATGAGGGCTACTCCATTTCTTCTAAGGGATTCTTGCCCACAGTGGTAAACATAATGGTCATCTGAATTAGATTTATCCATTTCAATCCATTTTAGTTCACTGATACCTAAAATGTTGATGTTCAGTCTTGCCATCTCCTATTTGATCACTTCCAATTTACCTCGATTCATGGACCTAATATTCCAGGTTCCTATGCAGTACTGTTCTTTACATTATCAAACTTTAATTTCACCACCAGACACATCCAGAACTGGGTTTTGTTTCTGCTTTAGCTAGCCTCCTCATTCCTTCTGGAGTTATTTCTCTGCTCTTCTATATTAGCATATTAGGCACCTACCAATCTGGTCAATTAATTATAGCCAACTAATTTATAACACATGAGACAAACATGCATGCCTGGAGCCAGTGTGAGGAATCCCGCCCATGACAGGGTCACGTGGAAGGAAGTTTGGTATATGCAGGGCGTGATCAAACTTCAGGGGTTCCCCACGGCATTTCCTGAGCGTCCACCCCCCAAAAAAAAAAAAAATAAGAATCTGCCGTCCTCTGCACTCTGCTTTTCCATTCTTCTGATACTCTCTGGGAAAAAGTCAACCCAGGGCTTTAGTCTTCTGCATTTGAAAGGGATGTTTCAGTTAAACACTCTGTGATAGCTCTCTAGTTTGCCTAACAGGTTCCCCAGACTTCTTACAGCCTGTGAGTTGCTTATAGCCCCCAACTGCAAGAGGCACAAAGCTTAAAAGCATTTTAAAGATACAGAGCCTCTTCTAAAGATTTACAAATCATATTGCTGACAGGTTTTCACTGTTGACTCAAGGATTGCTGCCAGACTTCCATATTCTTTATCTTTTAGGCACCTGAAAGGACGTTACTTAACGTAATCAGGACGTAGAAAAAGATATGTAGTGACTTTGATGTTAGCAACACTAGACTTTTGAGTTGATTGCTTCTCTTTTGCTGTAAATCACTGTACTCCTTTTACTTGTTATAAGTTGCAGTATCTTTGCTGTGTAAGAATGTAACTTTGTTTACTGCTTTTCTGAGAGTAGTGCCAGACCTTGGGAAGATCAACACCAACAAGTCTTCTGGTGGACAAACCCTTATTTAAAAAAAAAAAAAAAAAGGCTGTTAACGCTGCATAAATGTATACCCACTGACCTTCATGTTTTATCAAAAGCATAAAAGGCCTTCTGAACAACAGAGGCCAAAACTAGTCACTGGACTGGTTTCCTCCGTGTCTCTCTCTCTTTCCTCTCCTCTTCACTCCAATTTCAGGCTGAATTCCCATCTGGCCGGGGTGGGGGGGGGGGGGGTGGGGGGCTCCCAAGTCTACTGATTTGTCCTGTTGTCCCGGCTTTCAAGCCCCGCACGAAAGAGAGCCCAAGATGGGGCACCCTTAGAGATTCAAGCAGGTGCCAGTGGCCCCACGTAGATGGTGCAAATCTCTTATCCAGAGATTTTATTGGCCTTCCCCCAAGCCAAGTTATTCAGCCTTCTTTCTCCACTTAATTTTCCTACTACACTATTTCTTCCTAATCTAATCTTATATTAACAAATAAATAAGTTTTCCTCGCCAACGCTGTCTCCACTTCCAATTCCCTGGACCCACCGGGGCTGGACCCTGGCACATGCACAATGTGGAAAGGCCAGGCTCTTCAATAAATGATGCTGGGAAAATAGAACAGCCACATGCAAAATATGACTATGGAACACTATCTTACTCCATACACAAAAATTACCCCCTAAAAATGAATTAAATCATTGAATGTCATACCTGAAACTATAAAACTCCTAAAAGAAAACATAGGTATTAATCTTCTAGACATCAGTCTCAGCAATGATTTTTGGAATTTGACATCAAAAGAAAGGCAAAAAAGTAAAAATAAACAAGTGGGAATACATGAAACCAAAATGATTTGCACTTAGAAGGAAACCATCAACAAAATAAAATGGTAACTTACAAAATGGTAGAAAAAAATTGTAAATCATATATATGATAAGGGATTAATATTAAAAATATATAAATAACTTATACAAATGAATAGCAAAACAAAAACAAGCCAATTTAAAAATAGGCAGATAATCTGAACAGATATTTTTCAGATATTACATACAGATGGCCAACAGTTATTTTTAAAAATGCTCACTATCACTAATCATCAAGGAAGTTCAAATCAAAACCAGAATGGCATGTTAACTCATACCTGTCAGAATGGCTATTAACAACAACAACAGCAACAAAACATCAAATAACAAGTGTTGACAATGATGTGGAGAAAATATAACACATGTGTACTGTTGGTGGAAATGTAAATTATGTGTCTACTAAAAAAAAAAAAAAAACCTGAAACTTCCTCAAAATAATAATAATAATAATAACTTCCAGGCATTCTACTTCTGGGTATTTATTCAAATAAAATGAAAACACTAATTCAAAAAAGAATGAAACCCATGTTTATTGAAGCATTATTTACCATAAGCAAGACATAGAAATAACCTATGTGTCCACCAACAGAAGAATGGAGAAAGAAGATGTGGCCTTTATATACAGTGGAGTATTATTTTACCATAAAAGTATGAACGTATGACATAAAGTATGAAATCAAGAGAGTGACCATGATGACAGAGTAGAAAAATTGTGGGCTCACCTCCTTCCGTAGCACACCAAAATTATAGCTATTTACAAAGTAACTCTCCATGAGAAAAGACTAGCAGAAAATGTTTTCGACAACTAAAGATATAAAGGAGAAAGCACAATAAGATGGGTAGTAAGGGCAGAAACACAATAGACCCACATACTTAGGTAGTAGACCCACAAATGGGATAACCATCATAATTGTAAAATTTCTCCCAAAAGGATGAGGAATATAAGCCCCATATTGTGGACTTCAGCCTGAAGATCCTCCATCAGGAAAAAGAGGCCCCAGAAAGTCTGGCTTTGAAGGCCAGGAGGACTTACATAGGGGAGAATTGTAAGGCTGTAAGAAAAGGCAACTCTGTACTTTAAGTGTTAGTCACACAGTCACGCCTGATTCTTTGCAATCCCATGGACTGTAGCCTGCCAAGCTCCTCTGTCCATGGGATTCTCGAGGCAGGAATACTGGAGTGGGTTGCCATTCCCTTCTGCAGGTAATCTTCCCAACTCAGGGACTGAAGCTGGGTCTCTTGCATTGCAGGCAGATTCTTTACCATCTGAGTCACCAGGGAAGCCATACATTTAAAGGGAACATGCAAAAATCTTGCATGCTCCAAGACTCAGTGCAAAGACAGTAATTTGAAACAAGGGTTTGATACAGCAGACCCACTTGCTGAATCTGGAAAAGACACCAAGGGAGGCAGGGTCTCACTGAGACCCACTCTGGGATCATGCACGCTAGTGGTAGCCATTTTGGGGAATGTATTCAAACACAAAGACATTTGTGCTGACAAGTACCATTTAGAAGTCCTACCTCTATACTGTGAGCACTGTGACCCAACTCTGCCAATCATCTATTCCCAGAATACCCTAGGTCATGCAGTTGTGTGAGAACCCAGTTCCACACTCCAGTGAACTGAAACTAGCTCCAGGCTCCCAAAAGCATTCTAGGAGACTGTCCAGAAACCCAACACTGCCCATCATCAGGCCAGGCAGCCTAGGTACTCCTGGGCCATATAGCCAGAAGAACTGGGACCCAGCCTTATCCATCAGCTGGGCATCCCAGCCCCCATATTTCAAGGCCCTAGCCTTGCCAAATATTTGGCCAGTACCAGCTAAAATATCCCCCAGCACCTGAAGCCAAGCACTGTGACCAAGCCATTCCCACCAGAGGGATGGTGATATTTCCTAGCACCCCCAGGCATCAAAGCCACCTACTCTAGATACCCCATGCCCCACGGCCAGACATATGAGGACCTGGCCTCACCCATAAACAGCAGCAGCATCTCCAGGACCCACAGCCAGCTGCCCTGGGACCTGCCCTAACCATCAGCCCACTGGCACTCACTCAAGGACTCCCCAAGTCATGCAGACAGCTTTGCCAAGACAGAGTTCCACCCACCAGATGCCAGCAGTCTCTACACAAGGCAAACTTTCATAGCCAACCAGACTGGGATCAGTCCTGTCAACTAGTGTGCCCACAATACTCAACCCCACCACAAAAGAAAGCTCCCCACAGAATGAGCACTCCAAGGTCATATAGCTTTGGTGATCAGAGGAGGGCTCCTGGGCCCCATAGGATATCTCCTAAATAAAGTCACTTATCCAAGATTGGGAGATAAAACTGACCTACCTAATGAATATAAATAAACAGAGGATTAGGCAAACTAAGGCAACAAAGGAATATGTTGCAAATGAAACAATAAGATAAAACTCTGGCCAAAAATAAATAAATAAATAAATAAGTGAAGAGGAAATATAAATTCTACTCAATCAACAACTCAACATAATAATTTTAAAGGTATTCAATGAACTCAGAAGAATGGATGAGCAAAACAAGAAGGTTAACCAACAGCTATAAAATATAAATAATAACCAAAAAGAGGTGAAAATATAATAACTGAAATAGTAGGAATTAACAGTAGATTAGATCATGCAGCTTAACAGATCAGTGAACCGGAAGATGGAGTAGTAGAAATCATGCAAGTTCAACAGAAAAAAATTAAAAAATAATAATTTAAAAATATGAGTCCAGTTTAAGAGACCTCTGGAAAATATCAAGCGTACTAGCATTCACTTTATAGAGGTCTCAGAAGGAGAAGTGAGAAAGGTCTCAGAAAACTTATTTGAAGCTATAAGATCTAAAAATTTTCTATAATATGGAGAAGGAAATGAAAATCCAGGTCCAGGAAGAACAGAGAATCCTAAATAACAACACAAAGAAATCCATGACAAGACAGAATGTAATTAAAAAGACAAAAATTAAAAAAAAATTAAAAGTAAAAAGGGAAAATCAACTAGTTAAATACTACAAATGAACCCCTATAAGGCTGTCAACTAACAGAAATGTCATAGGCCAGAATGAAGTGACACAATATATTCAAAGTGATTAAAGGAAAACAACAACAACAAAAAACAACTTGCAACCAAGAGTGCTCTACTCAGTAAGGAGACTTGAAGGAGAGATAGAGTATAAAGCAAAAGTTTAAAGAGTTCAGTACCACTAAACATGCTTTACAAGAAATGTTAAATGGACTTCTCAAAGTGGAAAATAAAAGACCACAATGAGAAATATGAAGAATATTTTCAAGAATAAAAGAAACATTCTTGTTGGTAGAGGGAAATATACAAAAAAATATAAAGTAGTAAATCGAATATTTATAAATATAGTAGGGGGCTTAAAATACAAAAGTGGTAAAACCATCTATATCCACAATAAGCAATTAGTCAGTCAGTTAATTCAATCACTCAGTCGTGTCTGACTCTTTGCAACCCCATGAATCGCAGCATGCTAGGCTTCCCTGTCCATCACCAACTCCCCAGACTTGTGGCCATCGAGTCAGTGATGCCATCCAGCCATCTCATCCTCGGTCATCCCCTTCTCCTCCTGCCCCCAATCCCTCCCAGCATCAGAGTATTTTCCAATGAGTCAACTCTTCACATGAGGTGGCCAAAGTACTGGAGTTTCAGCTTTAGCATCATTCCTTCCAAAGAAATCCCAGGGCTGACCTCCTTCAAAATAGACTGGTTGGATCTCTTCGCAGTCCATGGGACTCTCAAGAATCTTCTCCAACACCACAGTTCAAAAGCATCAATTCTTCAGCACTCAGCTTTCTTCACAGTCCAACTCTCACATCCATACATGGCTACTGGAAAACCTGTACCCTTGACTAGACGGACCTTAGTCTGTAAAGTAATGTCTCTGCTTTTGAATATGCTATCTAGGTTGGTCATAACTTTTCTTCCAAGCAGAACGTGTCTTAATTTCATGGCTGCAGTCACCATCTGCTGTGCTTTTGGAGCCCCCCAAAAATAAATAAGCAATTAAGAGATATAAAAAACAGAAAGTTGTACAATATAGTGTTAAATACATTAAATATGTGGGAGAGGGTATAAATAATGCATTTAGGATGCATTTGAACTTAAGACACCATCAACTTAAAATATTCACATAAAAATATTGGTAACCATATGTAACCTCATGGTAACCACAAACTAAAAGTCTGTAATAGATATGTGCTATTCTTAGTCACTCAGTCATGTCTGACTCTTTGTGACTCCATGGGCTGTAGCCCACCAGGCTCCTCTGTCCATGGGGATTCATCAGCAAAAATACTGGAGTGGGTTGCCATGCCCTCCTCCAGGGGATTTTCCCAACCCAGGGATTGAACCCAGGTCTCCTGTATTGCAGGGGGATTCTTTACTGTCTGACCCACCAGAGAACCCCTCAAAGAAAAAAAAGAAACACAATAGCCAACAAGGCATAAGGGAGGAGAGCACAGAGAGTATAAGAAGAAGAAAGGAACCACCACAACAAAAATCCTACAGAAACAACCACAAAAGAAAAACAAAATGGAAATAAGTACATACCTATCAAGAATTACTTTAAAATATAAATGGTCTAAATGCTGCAGTCAAAAGACAAAGCATGGCTGAATGGATACATAAATTAAGATCCATATATATGTTTTTCATAAGATATACACTTCAGTTCTAAAGACAGAGCCAAACTAAAAGGGAGTGGAAAATGGTATTGCAAGTAAATGAAAATGAAAAGAAACCTGAAATAGCAATAATAATCCATATATTAGAAAAAATAGACTTTAAAACAAAGATTGGAACAAGAGAAAAGACATTACATAATGATAAAGGGGTTATTCCAACAAGAACACATAAAAATTATAAATATATATGCAGCCAATATAGGAACCTAAATGTGTAAAACAAATATTAACAAACATAAAAAGGAAATTGACAGCAACACAATAATAGTAGAGGGTGTTAACACCCACCTACATCAATGGCCAGGTTATCCAGACAGAAAATCAATAAGGAAACACTGCCAATATTGATATATTAGATTATATAGAATATATATATATATATATATAATATATACAAATTTAAAATATATAGTAAATGATATATAAAATACTTTGGAGAAGACACTCTAGTAATCTGGTCTGGAAAATTCCATTGATGGAGGAGGCTGGTAGGCTGCAGTCCCTGGGGTCATGAAGAGTCGGAGAGGACTGAGCAACTTCACTTTCATGCATTGGAGAAGGAAATGGCAATCCACTCCAGTGTTCTTGCCTGGAGAATCCCAGGGATGGGGGAGCCTGGTGGGCTGCTGTGTATGGGGTCACACAGAGCCAGACAGGACTGAGGTGGCTTCACAGCAGCAGCAGCAGCATAAAAACTTCATAAATACATTATATAAAGTATACATTAGATAATATGTATACATATGTGTATATATGTGTGTGTGTGTATACATACACACACACACACACACACACACACACACACACACACATATATATATATATATATATATAAAACAGTTCATAGAAAAACAGGAAAACAAACATTCTTTTGAAGTGTTCATGGAATATTCTCCAGGCTAGATCACATGTTAGACCAAGTAAACAAGTATCAGTAACTGAAGACTGAAATCATACCAGGTATCTTTTCTGATAACACTTTTCTCATAACTCTATGAGACAGAGTGAAGTAAGCCAGAAAGAAAAACACCAATATAGTATACCGACACATATATATGCAATTTAGAAGATAGTAATGATGACCCTATATGTGAGACAACAAAAGAGACACAGAGGTATAGAACGGACTTTTGGACTCTGAGGGAGAGGGAAAGGGTGGGATGGTTTGGGAGAATGGCATTGAAACATGTATACTATCTTGTAAGAAACGAAGCGCCAGTCTATGTTCAATGCAGGATGAAGGATGCATGGGGCTGGTGCACAGGATGATTCAGGTAGATGATGTGGGGTGGGAGGTGGGAGGGGGCTTCAGCATTGTGAGATTGTGTTCACCTGTGGCTGATTCATGTCAATGTATGGCAAAACAAATACAGTATTGTAATTTAAATAAATAAAAATTAAAAAAAATTAACTATAAGAAAATCTTCAAAAAAAAAAAAAAGAATCATGTGGAGATTAAACAATATGCTACTGAACAACCAATGGGTCACTGAAGAAATCAATGAGGAGATAAAAAATATATATGTAAACACAAATGAAAACAGAAATATAATGATCAAAAATCTATGGGATACCTCAGAAGTGGGGCACACATGTATGTACATAAAAACAAATCTATCAGATACAGCAAAAGGTGTCCTAGTAAGGAAGTATATAGTGATATATGCCTATCTCAGAAAACAAGAAAAATCTCAAACAACCTAGTCTTACATCAATAGGAAGTAGAAAAACAGGACAAATAAAACCCAAAGTTAGTAGAAGGAAAGAAATAACAAAGATAAGAGAATAGATAAATGAAATAAAGACTAGAAAAATGTTTTTAAAAAATCAATGAAACTAAGAGCTGGGTGCTTGAATAAACAAAATTGATAGATGTCTAGCTAGTCTCACCAAGAAAAAAGAAAGAGGAGATTCAAATAAAGTCAAAAGAAAAAAGGACAATAAGAAGCTACTTCCAACAATTAATTTCCTAGAAATATAAAGTTTCTTAAGACTGAATCAGAAAGAAATATAAAATAAGAAAGTTACCAGTAATGAAATTAAATCACGAATTAAAAAAAAAAAAAAAAAGAATCTCCTCACAAACAAAAATCCAGGACCAGACAACTTTACAGCTGAATTCTACCAAATTTTTAAAAAGAGTTAACACTTACCTTTCTCAAATTATTTCAAAAATTAACAAAGAAAATTTCTAAATTCATCCTATGACACCAACATCACACCAATAACAAAGCCAGAAAGGAAAAAAAAAAAAGAGAGAAGAGAGAGAGCGAGAGATGGAGAAAACTAACTACAGGTCAGTATTACTGATAAATATAGATGCAAACATGCTCTATAAAATATTAGCAAACTGAATTCAACAATACATTAAAATAAGCATACACCGTGATCAAGGTGTACATCCAGGGATGTAAGGATGTTTCAAACTTGAAAAATCAGTCAATGTGATATACTCAATTAAAAAATTGAAGAGGATGGTTCAGACGGTGGGGAGCCTGCCAGCAGTTCGGGAGACCAGGGTTCCATCCCTGGGTTGGGAAGATCCCTTGGAAGAAAGCATGGTGGCCCGCTCCAGTGTTCTTGCCTGGAGAAACCCCATGGACTAATAAGCCTGGTGGGCTACAGTCCATGGGGTCTCAAGGAATTGAACACAACTGAGTGTATATATGTCAATGTTCCTCTCTCAATTGAGAGCAATAAAGATCTTTAAAATGTATTACTTAAAACAATAAAAATAATAAAAATCAGTATCATTTTAAAAGATTACAAAAATATTTTTATAAAATTCAGCATCCTTTTATGGTAATAATTTTACAAAATAGAGGGAAAATACGTCAACATAATAATAAGGGCCATAAATGACAAACCTACAGCGAACATCATTCTCAACTTTGAAAAGCTGAAAGCATTTTATCTAAGATCTGGGACAATACTAGGATACCCACTCTTACCACTTTTGTTTAATATAATATTGGAAGCGGTAGCCACAGCAACCAGATAAGAAAAATAAAATGAATCCATTTGGAAAATCAGTGAAATGGTCACTGTTTGCAGATGACATATTATATATGGAAAATCCAAAAGATGACACCAACAACAATTAGAACTAATAAATAAAGTCAGCAAATTTTGAAGTTACAAGACTAATATACAGAAATGAGGGTTTTTTATACATTAACAACAAACTATCCAAAAGAGAAATTAAGAAAATAGTTCCTTTTTTGTGGTGTCTTTGTCAGGTTTTGGTATTAGGGTGATGGTGGCCTCATAGAATGAGTTTGGAAGTTTACCTTCCTCTGCAATTTTCTGGAATGGCCAATATCACTGATGAACATAAACGCAAAAATCCTCAACAAAATCCTAGCAATCAGAATCCAGCAACACATTAAAAGATCATACACCATGACCAAGTGGGCTTTATCCCAGGGATGCAAGGATTCTTCAATATCCACAAGTCAATCAATGTAATTCATCACATTAACAAACTCAGAAATAAAAATCATATGATTATCTCAATAGATGCAGAAAAAGCCTTTGACAAAATTCAGCATCCATTTATGATAAAAACTCTCCAGAAAGCAGGAATAGAAGGAACATACCTCAACATAATAAAAGCTATATATGACAAACCCACAGCTGACATTATCCTCAATGGTGAAAAATTGAAACCATTTCCCTAAAGTCAGGAACAAGACAAGGGTGTCCACCTTCACCACTACTCTTCAACATCGTACTGGAAGTTTTGGCCACAGCAATCAGAGCAGAAAAAGAAATACAAGGAATCCAAATTGGAAAAGAAGAAGTAAAACTCTCACTGTTTGCAGATGACATGATCCTCTACATAGAAAATCCTAAAGACTCGACCAGAAAACAACTAGAGCTAATCAATGAATATAGTAAAGCTGCAGGGTATAAAATCAACACTCAGAAATCCCTTGCATTCCTATTCACTAACAATGAGAAAGTAGAAAAAGAAGTTAAGGAAACAATTCCATTCACCATTGCAAGGAAAAGAATAAAATACTTAGGAATATTCCTACCTAAAAAAACTAAAGACCTATATATCAAAAACTATAAAACACTGATGAAAGAAATCAAAGAGGACACTAATAGATGGAGAGATATACCATGCTCATGGGTCGGAAGAGTCAATATAGTGAAAATGAGTATTCTACCTAAAGCAATCTACAGATTCAATGCAATTCCTATCAAACTACCAGCAGTATTTTTCACAGAACTAGATCAAATAATCTCAAGATTTGTATGGAAATACAAAAAGCCTCGAATAGCCAAAGCAATCTTGAGAAAGAAGAATGGAACTGGAGGAATCAACTTGCCTGACTTCAGGCTCTACTACAAAGCCACAGTCATTAAGACAGTATGGTACTGGCACAAAGACAGAAATATAGATCAATGGAACAAAATAGAAAGCCCTGAGATTAACCCACACACCTATGGACACCTTATCTTCGACAAAGGAGGCAAGAATATACAATGGAGTAAAGACAGTCTCTTTAACAGGTGGTGCTGGGAAAACTGGTCAACCACTTGTAAAAGAATGAAACTAGACCCCTTTCTAACACCATACACAAAAATAAACTCAAAATGGATTAAAGATCTAAATGTAAGACCAGAAACTATAAAACTCCTAGAGGAGAACATAGGCAAAACACTCTCTGACATAAATCACAGCAGGATCCTCTATGATACAACTCCCAGTATACTGGAAATAAAAGCAAAGATAAACAAATGGGATCTAATTAAAATTAAAAGCTTCTGCACAACAAAGGAAACTACAAGCAAGGTGAAAAGACAGCCTTCTGAATGGGAGAAAACAATAGCAAATGAAACAACTGACAAACAACTAATCTCAAAGTTATATAAGCAACTTATACAGCTCAACTCCAGGAAAATAAATGATCCAATAAAAAAATGGGCCAAAGAACTAAATAGGCATTTCTCCAAAGAAGACATACGGATGGCTAACAAACACATGAAAAGATGCTCAACATCACTCATTATCAGAGAAATGCAAATCAAGACCACAATGAGGTACCATTTCACACCAGTCAGAATGGCTGCGATCCAAAAGTCTACAAGCAATAAATGCTGGAGAGGATGTGGAGAAAAGGGAACCCTCTTACACTGCTGGTGGGAATGCAAACTAGTACAGCCATTATGGAAAACAGTGTGGAGATTCCTTAAAAATTGCAAATAGAACTGCCTTATGACCCAGCGATCCCACTGCTGGGCATACACACCGAGGAAACCAGAATTGAAAGAGACACATGTACCCCAATGTTCATTGCAGCGCTGTTTATAATAGCCAGGACATGGAAGCAACCTAGATGTCCATCAGCAGATGAATGGATAAGAAAGCTGTGGTTCATATACACTATGGAATACTATTCAGCCCTTAAAAGAATAAATTTGACTCAGTTCTAATGAGATGGATGAAATTGGAACCGATTATACAGAGTGAAGTAAGCCAGAAAGAAAAACACCAATACAGTATACTGACACATATATATGGAATTTAGAAGACAGTAATGATGACCCTATATGTGAGACAACCAAGAGACACAGAGGTATAGAGTGGACTTTTGGACTCTGAGGGAGAGGGAAAGGGTGGGATGGTTTGGGAGAATGGCAATGAAACGTATATTTTCGTGTAAGAAACGAAGCACCAATCTATGTTCAATGTAGGATGCAGGATGCATGGGGCTGATGCACAGGATGATTCAAGTAGAGGATGTGAGGTGGGAGGTGGGAGGGGGCTTCGGCATTGGGAGATTGTGTTCACCTATGGCTGATTCGTGTCAATGTATGGCAAAACAAATACAGTATTGTAATTTAAAATAAATAAATTAATTAATTAACAAAAAAAAGAAAATAGTTCCATTTCAATCTCATGAAAAAGAAATAAAAATAACTAGAAATAAATCTAACTAAAATATATTATTTTTTCAGAAAAAAATATAAGATGTTGATAAAATAAATGGAAGATGACCAAAAAATGAAAAGCTATACTATACTGATGGACTGGAAGAATTAATATTAAAATGACCAAAGAACTCAAGACAATTTGCAGATTTTAGTGAAATCACTATGAAAATGCCAATGGCTTTTTTTTTTTTTTTAATACAGAGCTGGAAAAAAAACCCAAATTTGTGTGGAAACACAAAGACATTGAACAGATAGTAATCCTGAGAAAAAGAATAAAGTTGGAGTTATCATACTCCCTGATTTGAAACTATTTTACAAGCCTACAGTTATCAAAACAGAATGGTATTAGCACAAAAACAGTCATAAAAATCAATAGAATAGAGATTTGAGAAACAAAGCAACACATGTAGGGTCAATTAACCTATGACAAAAACACAAAAATAAAGAATGGTGATAACACAGACTCTTTAACAAATGGTGTTTGGAAAGCTGGGCAACTATATGCAAAATAATAAAATGACTACTTTCATAGAATATTTAAAAATTAAAAAATAGATTAAAGAATTAAGTAAATCTGAAATCATAAATGTCCTTGAAGAAAACACAGACAGTAGAATATTTGACATCTGTTGTAGGATTTATATATATATATATATATATATATATATATATATATATATATCTTCTTAGGAAAGGGAAACAAAAATAAAATCAAAGAATTGGAACTCTATCAAATTAAATGATTTGCATAGCAAATGAAACTACCAACAAAATGAAAAGGCCATTTCCTTAATGGTAGAAGTTTTCTTTTTTTTTTCCAAATAATTTATCTGAAAAGAGGTTAATATCCAAAACATAAAAATAACTGATACAACTTAACATTTAAAAAGACCCAAATAAAAAGGACCAGAGACCTATAGAAGTGGGATGAGAGGGTGAGGGGGGAACAAAAGGGAATGGATATATGTGAACTTACAGCTGATTCATGTTTTCATACAGCAGAAACCGACACAACATTGTAAAGCAATTATCCTCCAATTAAAAATAAATTTAAAAATCAGCAGAGAAGCCCATAGATATTTTTCTAAAGACACATACAGATGGCCAAAAGTGCTTGAAATATGTTCAACATCATTAATTATTCAGTTCAGTTCAGTTCAGTTACTCAGTCATATCCGACTCTTTGTGACCCCATGAATCACAGCACACCAGACCTCCCTGTCTGTCACCAACTCATGCAGTTCACTCAGAAACATGTCTATCGAGTTGATGATGCCATCTAGACATCTCATCCTCTGTTGTCCCCTTCTCCTGCTCCCAATCCCTCCCAGCATGAGAGTCTTTTCCAATGAGTCAACCCTTCACATAAGGTGGCCAAAGTATTGGAGTTTCAGCTTTAGCGTCAGTCCTTCCAAAGATATCCCAGGGCTGATATATTTCAGAATGGACTGGCTGGATCTCCTTGCAATCCAAGGGACTCTCAAGAGTCTTCGTCAACACCACAGTTAAAAAGCATTAATTCTTCGACATTCAGCTTCTTCACAGTCCAACTCTCACATCCATACATGATCAGTGGGAAAACCATAGCCTTGACTATACGGTTCTTTGTTAGCAAAGTAATGTCTCTGCTTTCGAATATGCTATCTAGGTTGTTCATAACTTTACTTCCAAGTAGTAACCATCTTTAATTTCATGGCTGCAGTCATCACCTGCAGTGATTTTGGAGCCCAAAAGAATAAATTCTGACACTATTTCCACTGTTTCCCCATCTATTTCCCATGAGGTGATGGGACGAGATGCCATGATCTTAGTTTTCTGAATGTTGAGCTTTAAGCCAATTTTTTCATTCTCTTCTTTCATTTTCATTAAGAGGCTCTTTAGTTCTTCTTTGCTTTCTGCCATAAGGGTGGTTTTATCTGCATATTTGAGGTTATTGATATTTCTCCTGCTAATCTTGATTCCAGCTCGTGTTTCTCCAAGCTCCTCATTTCTCATGATGTACTTTGCATATAAGTTAAATAAGCAGAGTGACAATATACAGTCTTGACGTACTCCTTTTCCTATTTGGAACCAGTCTGTTCCATGTCCAGGTCAAACTGTTGCTTCCTGACCTGCACATAGGTTTCTCAATAGGCAGGTCAGGTGGTCTGGTATTCCCATCTCTGTCAGAGTTTTCCAGTTTTTGTGATCCACACAGTCAAAGGCTTTGGCATAGTCACTAAAGCAGAAATACATATTTTTCTGGAAATCTCTTGGTTTTTAGATGATCCAGCATATGTTGGCAATTTGATCTCTGGTTCCTCTGCCTTTTCTAAAACCAACTTGAACATCTGGAAGTTCACGGTACACGTATTGCTGAAGTCTGGTTTGGAGGATTTTGAGCATTACTTTACTAGCATGTGAGATGAGTGCAAATGTGTGGTAGATAAGCATCTGAATGCAGAATTCGTAAGAATACCAAGGAGAGATAAGAAAGCCTTCCTCAGTGATCAGTGCAAAGAAATAGAGGAAAATAACAGAATGGGAAAGACTAGAGATCTCTTCAAGAAAATTAGAGATGGCAAGGGAATATTTCATGCAAACATGGGCTCAATAAAGGACAGAAATGGTATGGACCTAACAGAAGCAGAAGATATTAAGAAGAGGTGGCAAGAATGCACAGAAGAACTGTACAAAAAGATCTTCACAATCCAGATAATCATGATGGTGTGATCACTCACCTAGAGCCAGATATCTTGGAATGGGAAGTCAAATGAACCTTACAAAGCATCACTATGAGCAAACTTACTGGAGGTGATGGAATTGCAGTTGAGCTATTTTAAATCCTAAAAGATGATGTCATGAAAATGCTACACTCAATATGCCAGGAAATTTGGAAAACTCAACAGTGGCCACAGGATTGGAAAATATCAGTTTTCATTCCAATCCCAAAGAAAGGCAATGCCAAAGAATGCTCAAACTACCACACAATTGCACTCATCTCACATGCTAGTAAAGTGATGCTTAAAATTCTCCAAGCCAGGTTTCAGCAGTATATGAACCATTAACTTCCTGATGTTCAAGCTGGTTTTAGAAAAGGCAGAGGAACCAGAGATCAAATTGCCAACATCTGCTGGATCATCATAAAAGCAAGAGAGTTCAGAGAAACATCTACGTCTGCTATGCCAAAACCTTTGACTGTGTGGAGCACAATAAACTGTGGAAAATTCTGAAAGAGATGGGAATACCAGACCACCTGACCTGCCTTTTGAGAAATCTGTATGCAGGTCAGGAAGCAACAATTAGAGTTGGACATGGAACAACAAACTGGTTACAAATAGGAAAAATAGTATGTCAAGGCTGTATGTTGTCACTCTGCTTATTTAACTTGTATGCAGAGTACATCATGAGAAACACTGGGCTGGAGGAATCACAAGCTGGAATCAAGATTGCTTGGAGAAATATCAATAACCTCAGATATGCAGATGACACCACCCTTATGGCAGAAAGTGAAGAAGAACTAAAGAGCTTCTTGATGAAAGTGAAAAAGGAGAGTGAAAAAGTTGGCTTAAAGCTCAACATTCAGAAAAATAAGATCATGGCACCTGGCCCTATCACTTCATGGAAAACAGGTAGAGAAACAGTGGAAACAGTGGCTGAGTTTATTTTGGGGGTCTCCAAAATCACTGCAGATGGTGATTGCAGCCATTAAATTAAAAGATGCTTACTCTTTGGAAAGAAAGTTATTACCAACCTAGACAGCATATTCAAAAGCAGAGACAGTACTTTGTCGACAAAGATCCATCTACTCAATGCTATGTTTTTTCCAGTGTTCATGTATGGATGTGAGAGTTGAACTATAAAGAAAGCTGAGTGCAGAAGAATTGATACTTTGGAACTCTGGTGTTGGAGAAGACTCTTGGGAGTTCCTTGGACTGCAAGGAGATCCAACCAGTCCATCCTAAAGCAGATCAGTCCTGGATATTCATTGGAAGGACTGATGTTGAAGCTGAAACTCCAATACTTTGGCCAACTGATGCAAAGAGCTGACTCATTGAAAAGACCCTGATGCTGGGAAATATTGAGGGCAGGAGGAGAAGGGGATGACAGAGTATGAAATCATTCGGTGGCATCACTGACTCAATGGACATTGGTTTGGGTGGACTCCAAGAGTTGGTTATGGACAGGGAAGCCTGGCATGCTGTGGTTCACGGGGTTACAAAGAGTTGGACACGACTGAGAGACTGAACTGAACTGAACTGCATACCAAGAAGTTTGCAAACCTAAAAAAAAAAAAAAAAAAAGGATAAATTCCTAGAAACATAAAGCCCACCAAGTTTGAATTTTGAAAAATAAAATTCTGAACAGAATTATAAGTAGTAAGGAAATTGTAGTAGTCAAAAACCTCCAAACAAAGAGAAACCTAGAACCAGATTGTTTCAATTGATTATTATATAAAAACATGTAAAGAAGAAGCAACACCAAGTCTCCTCAAAATTTCAAAGAATCAAGAGGAGAGCAACATTATGATACTAAAATCAAACAAAGACATAACAAGAAATGAAAACTAGAGAACAATATCCTTGATTAATATTGGTCCAAATAAACTTCAACAAAATACTAGCAAGCCGAATTCAAGAGTATAGAAAAACATTGTACTATGACCAACTAGGATTTATACAGGGATGCAAGGAGGTTGGTTCAACATATGAAAAATGATCAATAATGTTAATACTACATTAACAGAATAAAGAATGAAACCACATACTCAAGTGATTAAAAAATGACACAATTCAACATCCTTTGAAAATTAACCAACTCAATAATCTAGGAACAGAAGGATTTTACTTCATGATGATAAAAATCATATATAGAGAGAGGTCCTAAGATGGTGAAAGAATAGGATGGGGAGACCACTTTTTTCCCCCACAAATTCATCAAAAGATTATTTGAATGTTGAGCAACTTCAACAAAACAACTTCTGAAGGCTGGCGGAGGACACCAGGCACCCAGAAAAGCAGTCCATTCTGTTTGAAAGGAGGTAGGACAAAATATAAAAGACAAAAAGTTAGACAAAAGAGTTAATTGAGATCTGTCCTGGGGAGGGAGTCATGAAGAAGTTTCCAAGCCCCCTCACAAGTGGGTCTGTTGGGAGTTTTGTAATCTCAGAGGGCAACATAACCAGGAAGTGGGGGCGGACACCGAATACGCACCTAACTGCAACTCCCAGCAGAAAAGTACCCAAGACACTCACGTTGGCCACTGGCGAGTTGGGGCTGAACAGGGAGGCACAGATTGCATGCTTGGGATAAGGACAGGGCCTGAACACCCTGAAGACAATCTGAGGGAGCTAACTTGAGACAACAACCCAAACTGTGGGATCACCAGAAAGAGAGAGAGAGAGAGAGAGAGAGAGAACTTTGTCATGAAAAGCTCTAATATGAGGCCCGCCCTGGTCTGGTCACAGAATAAAGGATGAGCGAATACTAGAGGAGAGCTAGCTTGCTGCGGACTGAACCATCCCCCCTGCTGCAAGCAGAGAGGCAGGCAGGAGACAGCCAGAGCCAGAAGGCAAAGGGCAATCCTGGCCCCAGAGATGGCATCCTCCACCAAACTTTGGGAAGGCTCTCAGTTGCTAACCATGTCTTTCTGGGATTCTGGATGGGTTGACATATGCCAGCAGAGTCACATCCAGAGATCAGGTCCCCAGAGGAGATACAAGGCACACCAGAGAAGGTGCTTTCACTGTGCACCAGCAAACGGAGTGGCTGGGACCGGAGAGGTGATTAAGACACATTGCCCACCTGGGACAGTGCACATGCCAAGCTCCTGGTCGCCTGAGCTGCTCAGACCTGTGAGGGGCACAAAACGCATATCCAACAGAGTCTGTGCACTGGGGCAAACCCAGTGTGGTCCATATACGGTGAGCACTCCCCACACATGCCAGTGATATTTGCTTGCAGTGTTTCTCCCTCCCCAAAATACAACTGAACAAGTGAACCTAAATAAGTGACCACCTTTGCCCCCTTGTGTCAGGGTGGAAATTAGACACTGAAGAAATTTGCAAACAGAGGAAACCAAAAAAGAAAAAAAAAAAAAAGCAAAGAAGAGGGTACCACTCTGGAAGTGACAGGTGCAACAGATTAAAACACTGTAGTTAGCATTGACTAAGCATTGGAAGCGGAGAAGGCAAAGGCACCCCACTCCAGTACTCTTGCCTGGCAAATCTCATGGAAGGAGGAGCCTGGTGGGCTGCAGTCTATGGGGTCGCACAGAGTCAGAAATGACTGAAATGAATTAGCAGCAGCAGCAAGCACTGGAAGAGGGCTATAGACCTTGAGAAGAAATAAAGCTGAAACAAAGAATTACCTGAAACTGAACTGACCCCACACTGCCCTCAACAGCCTCAGAGAAATTCCTAGATATATTTTTACTACTGTCATTTTTTAATTTTTTATTTTTAAGTTCTTTATTACTCCTTTAATTTTCATTTTTATAACTTACTATTACCTTGCAAAAAATTTTAAAGCAAATTTCATATATATGCATTTTATAAATTTTGTGATTAATTTTGTTTTGTATTTTTAATATTGTGTTTTTCAAAGGCTAGATTTTTGATCTTTGCTTTCTGGTATTTGTAATCAATTTTGTACCTTTAAGAATCTAATCTTCATTACCCATTTTAGCTTAGGGGTGTGCTTACTGGCTTGACTGCTCTCTCCTCTTTTGACTCTCTCTTTTCTCCGTCAGGTAACTTACATCTCCTTCCTCCCCTTTCTCTTCTCTACTTAACTCTATGAATCTATCTGGGTATTCTGGGCTGTGGAGAACTCTTAGGGACCTGATTACTGGCTATATTGGTCTCTCCCATTTTGAATCCCTCTCTTCTCCTCCTGGACACCTCTATCTCCCTCCTCCCTCTTCTCTTCTCCATGTAATTCTGTGAACCTCTCTGGGTGTCACTCATTGTGGAGAATCTTTTCATGATTAACTTAGATGCTTTATCATCTGTGCTGTATGGATGGAGATGTCTTGAAGCTTTTGTAAGGATAAGACTGAAAGCCTTAGGAAGGAAGCTTAAATCCACAACCTGAGAACACCAGAAAACTCTTGACTCCAGGGAAAATTAATTGACAAGAGCTCAACCAAAAGCCTCCATACCTATACTGAAAACAAGCTCCAACCAAGAGCCAACAATTTCCAGAGCAAGACATACCATGCTAATTATCCAACAATGCAGGAACATAGCCATGAGCATTAAAATACAGGCTGCTCAAAGTCAACCAAACCCATAGACACCTTATAACTTGCTATTGGACACTTCATTGTGCTCCAGAAACAAGAGATCCAGCTCCACCCACCAGAACACCAACACAAGTGTTTCCACCAGCAAACCCTGACAAGCCACTAGCCCAACCCCACCCACAGGGAGAATTCTACACAATAAAAGGAACCACAAACTTTCAGCACACAGAAATGCCACCCCAAACATTGCAATTAAAACAAAATGAAAAGTCAGGGAAACATCCAGTGGGTAAAGGAACATGATAAATGCCCACCAAAACAAACAAAAGAGGAAGAGATATGGAGTCTACTTGAAAAGGATTCAGAATAATGATAGTAAGTATGATCCGAAAATCTTTAAAACAGAATGAAGTCACAGATAAATATAATAGAGACAAGGATTGAGAAGATGGAGGAAATGTTTAGCGAGGACCTAGAAGAAATAAAAAAGAGTTAATCAATGAATAATGCAATAACTGAGATGAAAAGCACTCTGCAAGGAACCAACAGTAGAATAACAGAGGCAGAAGACAGGATAAGTGAGGTGGAAGATAGAATGGTGGAAATAAAGGAAGCAAAGAGGAAAAAGAAAAAAAAAAAAAAAAGAAATGAGGAAAACCTCAGAGATCTCTGGGACAATGTTAAATGCTCAAAATTCAAATCATAGGAGTCCCCAAAAAAGAAAACCAACAGAAAGGCCATGAGAAAATAGTTGAGGAGATAATACTTGAAAACTTCCCTAAATGGGGAAGGAAATAATTACCTAAGTGCAAGAAACCCATAGAGTGCCAAACAGGATAAACCCAAGGTGAAACACCCCAAGACACGTATTAATTAAATTGAAAAAAAAAATCAAACACAAATAGTAAATATTAAAAGTGGCAAGGGAAAAACAATAAATAACACACAAGGGGAATCCTATAAGGATAACAGCTGATCTTTCAATAGTGACTCTTCAGGCTGGAAGGGAATGGCAGGACATATATAAAGTGATGAAAGAGAAAAGCTACAATTCAGATTACTATACCCAGCAAGGATCTCATTCAAATATGAAGGAGAATTCAAAAGCTTTACAGACAAGCAAAAGCTGAGAGAATTCAGCAACACCAAACCAGCTCTTCAACAAATGCTGAAGGATCTTTTCTAGACAGGAAATCTAGAAAAAGTTTATAAACTCGAACCCAAAACAACAAAGTAAATGGCAATGAGATCATACTTATCAACAATTACCTTAAATGTAAATGGGTTGAATGCCCCAACCAAAAGACAAAGACTGGCTGAATAGACACAAAACCAAGGCCACTATATATGCTGCCTACAAGAGACCCACCTGAAACCAAGGGACACATACAGACTGAAAGTGAAGGGCTGGAAAAAGATATTTCACATAAATGGAGACCAAAAGAAACCAGGAGTAGCAATACTCATTTCAGAAAAAAAAAAATAGACTTTGAAATAAAGGCTGTGAAAAGAGACAAAGAAAGACACTACATAATGATCGAATGACTAATCCAAAAGAAGATACAATCACTATAAATATATATGCAGCCAACATAGGAGCATCACAATATGTAAGGCAAATGCTATCAAGGATGAAAGAGGAAATTAACAGTAACACAATAATAGTGGGAGACTTTAATACTCCACTCACACCTATGGATAGATCAGCTGAACAGAAAATTAGCAAGGAACACAAACTTTAAATGATGCAATGGGCCAGTTAGACCTAATTGATATCTAAAGGACATTTCACCCCCAAAAACGAATTTCACCTTTCTCACAAATACACGTGAAACATTCTCCAGGATAGATTACATCCTGGGCCATAAATCTAGTCTTGGTAGATCCAAAAAAAAAAAAAAAAAAGAAATCCTTTCAAACATCTTTTCTGATCATAATGCAGTGAAATTAGATTTCAACCACGGGGTGGAGGGGGGGAGAAACAGTTAAAAATAAACACATATGGAGGCTAACCAACAAGCTTCTGAATAACCAACAAATCATACAAGAAATAAAAAAGAAATCAAAATATGCATAGAAACAAAGGAAAATAAAAACACAACAATCCAAAACATATGGGATTCAGTAAAAGCAGTGCTAAGGGAAAGGTTCATAGCAATACAAGCTTATCTCAAGAAACAAGAGAAAAATCAAACAAATAACCTAACTTTACATCTAAACCAACTGGAAAAATAGTAAATGAAGAACCCCAGGGTTAGTAGAAAGATAGAAATCATAAAAATAAAACAGTGTGGAGATTCCTTAAAAAATTGCAAATAGAACTGCCTTATGACCCAGCAATCCCACTGCTGGGCATATACACCGAGGAAACCATAATTGAAAGAGACACATGTACCCCAGTGTTCATTGCAGCGCTGTTTATAATAGCCAGGACATGGAAGCAACCTAGATGTCCATCAGTAGATGATTGGATAAGAAAGCTGTGGTACATATACACAATGGAATACTACTCAGCCCTTAAAAAGAATAAATTTGACTCAGTTCTAATGAGATGGATGAAATTGGAACCGATTATACAGAGTGAAGTAAGCCAGAAAGAAAAACACCAATACAGTATACTGACACATATATATGGAATTTAGAAGACAGTAATGATGACAACAAAGAGACACAGAGGTATAGAGTGGACTTTTGGACTCTGTGGGAGAGGGAAAGGGTGGGATGGTTTGGGAGAATGGCAATGAAACATGTATATTTTCTTGTAAGAAACGAAGCGCCAATCTATGTTCAATGTAGGATGCAGGATGCATGGGGCTGATGCACAGGGTGATTCAAGTAGAGGATGTGGGGTGGGAGGTGGGAGGGGGCTTCGGCATTGGGAGATTGTGTTCACCTATGGCTGATTTGTGTCAATGTAGGGCAAAACAAATACAGTATTGTAATTAAAAAAATAAATAAATTTAATAAGAAAAAAAAAAAAAAAAAATTAGGGCAGAAATAAACGAAAGAGAAACAAAGGAGACCATAGCAAAAATCAACAGAACTAAAAGCTGGTTCTTTGAGAAGATAAATAAAATAGACCACCCATTAGCCAGACTCATGAAGAAACAAAGGGAGAGGAATCAAATCAACAAAATTAGAAATGAAAATGTAGAAATCACAGCATAAAAAAACACAGAAATACAAAGGATTATGAGACTAAAATCAGCACCTATATGCCAATAAAATGGCCTACTTGGAATAAATGGACAAATTCTTAGATATGTATAACTTTCCAAAACTGAACAAGCAAGAAATAAAAAATCTTAACAGACCCATCACAAGCACAGAAATCAAAACTAATCAAAAATCTTCCAATAAACAAAAGCCCAGGACTAGTTGGCTTCACAGCTGATCTACCAAAAATTTAGAGAAGAGCTCACACCTAAACACATATCCTACTCAAACTCTTCCAGAAAATTGCAGAGGAAGGTAAACTGCCAAACTAATTCTGTGAGACCACCATCACCCTAATACCAAAAACTGACAAAGATGTCACAAAAAAAAAGAAAAAGACAGGCCAATATCACTGATGAACATAGATTCAAAAATACTCAACTAAATTCTAGCAAACAGAAACCAACAACATATTAAAAAGATCATAAATCATGATGAAGTGGGTTTTATCATAGAGATGCAAGGTTTCTTCAATATTTACAAATCAATCAATGTGATAACAGCACATTAACAAATTAAAAGATAAAATCCATATGACTATCTCAATAGATGTAGAGAAAGCCTTTGACAAAATTCAACATCCGTTTATGATAAAAAATCCTCCAGAAAGCAGATATAGAGGGAACATAACATAACAAAATAAAAGTCATATATGATAGGCCCACAGCAAACATTATCTTCCAAAGTGAAAATCTGAAAGGATTTCCTGTAAAGTCAGGAACAAGACAAGGGTGCGCACTCTCACCACTAATATTCAAACTGTAGGCAATGTGAAAAGACAGCCTTCAGAATCAGAGAAAATAATAGCAAATAGCTATTAGAGGTGAAAAAAATAAATAAAAGGAATACATATCTATTAGAAAAGAAGCAGTAAAACTTTTGAAGAAGACATGAGTCTCTACATAGAAAACCGTAAAGACACCACCAGAAAAGTACTAGAGCTAAGCAAGGAACATAGTAAATTTGCAGGATATGAAATTAACACACAGAAATCCCTTGCACTCCTATACACTAACAATGAGAAAACGGAAAGATACATTAAGGAAACAATTGTATTCACCATTGTCATAAAAAGAATGAATCTACCTAAATAAACAAATGACCTATATATAGAAAACTATAAAACACTGATGAAAGAAATCAAAGGTGATACAAATAGATGGAGAAATATACCATATTCATAGATCAGAAGGATAAATATAGTTAAAATGAGTATACTACCCAAAGCCATCTATAGATCAATGCAATCCCTATCAAGCTACCAAAGGTATTTTTCAGAGAACTAGAACAAATAATCTCATAATTTGTTCAGAAACAAAAAAACCTGGAATAGCCAAAGCAATCTTGAGAAAGAAGGATGGAACTGGAGGAATCAACCTGCCTGACTTCAGGCTATACTACAAAGCCACAGTCATCAAGACAGTATGGTACTGGCACAAAGACAGAAACATCGATCAATAGAACAAAATAGAAAGCCCAGAGATAAATCCATGCATTTATGAATACCTTATCGTTGACAAAGGTGACAAAATGTACAATGGAGAAAAGACAATATCTTCAACAAGTGGTGCTGGGAAAACTGGTCAACCACTTGTAAAATAATAAAATTTGAACACTTTCTACCACCATACACAAAAATAAACTCAACATGGATTGAAGATCTAATTGTAAAACCAGAAACCATAAAATTCCTAGAGGAAAATAAGGAAAAATACTCTCTGACATAAATCACAGTGTGATCCTCTATGACCCACCTCCCAGAGTAATGGTAATAAAAGCAAAAATAAACAAACAGGACCTAATTAAACTTAAAAGCTTTTGCACAATGAAGGAAACTGTTGGCAAGGTGAAAAGACAGCCTTCAGAATCAGAGAAAATAATAGCAAACAAAGCAACTGACAAAGAATTAATCTCAAAATATATACATGCAGCTCATGCAACTCAATTTGAGAAAATGAAAGGCCCAATCAAAAAGTGGGCCAAAGGACTAAACAGACATTTCTCCAAAGAAGACATACAGATCAATAAGAAACACATGAAAAAAATGCTCAACATTACTCATTATCAGAGAAATGCAAATCAAAACCACAATGAGGCACCATCTCATGCCAGTCAGAATGGCTGCTATCAAAAAGTCTACAAGCAACAAATGCTGGAGAGGGTGTGGAGAAAAAGGAACCCTCTTACACTGTTGGTGGGAATGCAAATTAATACAGTCACTATGGAGAACAGTGTGGAGATTCCTTAAAAAATGTGGAAATAGAACTGCCATATGACCCAGCAATCCTACTGGTTGGCATACACACCAAGGAAACCAGAATTGAAACTGATACATGTACCCCAAAGTTCACCACAGCACTGTTTACAATAGCTAGGACATGGAAGCATCCTAGATGTCTATTAGTAGATGAATGGATAAGAAAGCTGTGGTATATATCCACAATGGACTATTACTCAGCTATTAGAAAGAATGCATTTGAACCAGTTCTAATGAGGTGGATGAAACTGCAGCCTATTATACAGAGTGAAGTAAGTCAGAAAGAAAAACACCAATATAGGATAATAACACATATGTATAGAATTTAGAAAGATGGTAACAATTACCTTATATGTGAGACAACAAAAGAGACACAGATATAAAGAACAGATTGTCAACTCTGTGGGAGAAGGCGAGGGTGGGATTATTTGAGAAAATAGCATTGAAACACGTTAATTACCATATGTGAAATAAATCTCCAGTCCATGTTCAATGCATGAGACTGCGTGCTCAGGGCTGGTACACTGGGACAACTTTGAGGGATGGGATGGGGGACACATGTACACCCAAGACTGATTCATATGAATGTATGACAAAAACTATTATAATATTTAAAGCAATTAGCCTCCAATTAAATATATTTTAAAAATATATCATATACGTAAAGTCCACAGCTAATATCATCTTTAACAGTGAAAGACAACATTTTTCCGTTAGATTAGGAACACAGGAAGGATAACCACTATCCACTACTATTCAACATAGTAATTGAAGTTTTAACCAGAGCACTTAGACAAGAAAAATAAAAGTCATCCAAATTGGAAAAAACTAAGCAAAACCAGTGATAGTGTACACAGGTGACATGACCTTAAAAGTACAAAATCCTAAAGATTTCACAAACACACACACACACAAATTAACTTTTAAAAATTAATTTCAGCAAAGTTGCTACATACAAAATTAACACTCTAAGTTCAGTTGCATTTCTATACACTGATAATAAACAATCCAAAAGGAAAATGTTTAAAAAGCTATCTTATTTATATTAGCATCTAAAACAAGCACTTAAGAAAAAACTTATCCAAGGAGGCAAAAGATCTGTACACTGAAAACTACAAAATATTGTTAAACAAAAGACATTCTATATTCATGGATTAGAAGTTTTATATGTTATACTGTCCATACTACTCAAAGCAATGTACATATTCAATGCATTCCCTATCAAAATTCAACAGCATCCTACACAAATGTAGAAAAAAACATAAAAATTCATATGGACACAAGTGATTCTGAATAGCCAAGACAAAACAAAACAAAAAAAAAAATCTTTAAAAAGGAAAACAAAGTTGGAAGCTTCAAAGATCATAATTCAAAGTATGCAACAATTCAACAATATTCAAAATAGTTTGGTAGCTAACATTAAAGACATATGTAGACCAATAGAACAGAAAGCAGAGTCCAGAAAATTTCTTGTATATGTGGCCCAGTGATCAACAAAGGCACAAAAACTATATAACAGAAGAAAAATATTCTCTTCTACATATGGTGCTAGGAAAACTGGATATTCACATGCAAAATGATAAAGCTGTGCCATTACTTTACACAGTATACAAGAAGTAACTTAAAATGGATTAAAGACTTAATACAATAGAACGTCTAGAATAAAACATGAAAAAATTTCAGGATAAAGGGTTCTACATCAAACTTGAATATTTCTGAAAGCAATGGAAACTATGAACAGACTGAAAAATCAGTCTACGGAATGGAAGATATTTGCAAGCCACATATTATATAAATGGATAATATCCAAAATATATTAAAAGTTTCACAACTTAATAACAATTACAACAAAAAAAAATGGCCCAATTAAAAAATGGGCAAAGAACTTGAAAAGGCATTTCTCCAAAGAAGATAAAAAATGGCAAACAAATATGAAAAGATTCTCAACATCACTAATCATCAGGGAAATGCAAATAAAAACCTTCATGAGAGATCACCTTACACCATTAGTATGGCCATTATTACTAAAACAGAAATAAATACTGAAGGAGATGTGGAAAAATTGGAACCCTTAGGCACGGTTGGTAGGAATTTTAATAATATAGTCACTGTGGGATATAGTATGGAGGTTCCTCAAGAAATTAAATTTACCACTGATTCAGCAATCTCACTTCCTGATATGTATCCAAAATAATTAAAACCTTAAAGAGGTATTTGCACATCCATGTTCACTGCAATATTATTAACAGCAGCCAAGATTTAGAAGCAATCTAAATATCCATGATCAGTCAGTTCAGTTCAGTTCAGTAGCTCAGTTGTGTCTGAATCTTTGCAACCCCATGAACCACAGCACGCCAGGCCTCCCTGTCCATCACCAACTCCTGGAGTTCACTCAGACTCCCATCCATCGAGTCCATGATGCCATCCCGCCATCTCACCCTCTGTCGTCCCCTTCTCCTTCTGTCCCCAATCCCTCCCAGCAACAGAGTCTTTTCTAATGAGTCAACTCTTCGCATGAGGTGGCCAAAGTACTGGAGTGTCAGCTTTAGCATCATTCCTTCCAAAGAAATCCCAGGGTTGATTTCCTTCAGAATGGACTGGTTGGATCTCCTTGCAGTCCAAGGGACTCTCAAGAGTCATCTCCAACACCACAGTTAAAAAGCATCAATTCTTTGGTGCTCAGCTTTTTCACAGTCCAACTCTCACATCCATACATGACCACAGGAAAAATCATAGCCTTGACTGCAGTGAAGTCACTCAGTCGTGTCTGACTCTTTGTGACCCCGTGGACTATAGCCTACCAGGCTTCTCTGTCCATGGGATTCTCTAGGCAAGAATACTGGAGTGGGTTACCATTTCCTTCTCCAGGGGATCTTCCCAACCCAGGGATTGAACCTGGGTCTCCTGCATTGGAGGCAGATGCTTTAACCTCTGAGCCACCAGGGAAGACTTGACAAGACAGACCTTAGTCGGTAAAGTAATGTCTCTGCTTTTGAATATGCTATCTAGGTTGGTCATAACTTTTCTTCCAAGGAGTAAGCATCTTTTAATTTCATGGCTGCAATCACCATCTGCAGTGATTTTGGAGCCCCAAAAATAAAGTCTGCCACTGTTTCCATTATTTCCCCATCTATTTCCCATGAAGTGATGGGACCGGATGCCATGATCTTCACTTTCTGAATGTTGAGCTTTAAGCCAACTTTTTCACTCTCCACTTTCACTTTCATCAAGAGGATTTTTAGTTCCTCTTTACTTTCTGCCATAAGGATGGTGTTATCTGCATATCTGAGGTTATTGATATTTCTCCTGACAATCTTGATTCCAGCTTGTGCTTCTTCCAGCCCACTGTTTCTCATGATGTACTCTGCATATAAGTTAAATAAGCAGTATACATATATAAAAAAGAGAAAATATGGTATAATACAAACTGGAATATCATTCAGCATCAAAAAGAAGGACATCTTGTCATACCCTACAACATGGATGAACCTTGAGAATATTATGCTAAGTGTAACAAGTATATTCCGAAAAGACAAGTAATGCATGATTACGCTTATATGAGGTATATAAAATAATCAAACTCATAGCATCAGAAAGTAGATTTTGATTACCAGGGGGTGGAGGTGAGGAGGAAATGGGGAGTTTTTGTTTAATAGGTATACACTTTCAGTTTTTCAAGATAAAGAAATAGTCTAGAGATGGGTTGTAAAACAATATGCATATAGTTATCACTGCTGTACTGAACATTTAAAAATGGTAGAGATGGTAGATTTTAATTTATATGGTCTCTACCATAATTTTTTTAAATGTAAAATTTATTCTTAGCTTATTGGCTGTTTAAAAACAGGTAGTGAGTGACATTTGACCCATGGCTGTACTTAACCAACCCCTGGTCTAGGATAAGATGGAAACTGGAATGGAATAAAAGGGTAGATTTTGCACTCTGTCAAGGAGAGTTTAAATAAGAGATGAATTTAAAAGCCTTACGTTTTCCAAAACACGATGTTATAGGTTGCTTTGTAACCCTCAAAACAGATATATTGAAGTCCTAAAACTCCAGTACTTTGGTCACCTCATGTGAAGAGTTGACTCATTGGAAAAGACTCTGATGCTGGGAGGGATTGGGGGCAGGAGGAGAAGGGGACGACAGAGGATGAGATGGTTGGATGGCATCACAGAGTCGATAGATGTGAGTCTGAGTGAACTCCAGGAGTTGGTGATGGACAGGGAGGACTGGCATGCTGAAATTCATGGGCTCGCAAAGAGTTGGACACAACTGAGTGACTGAACTGAATCTCTTGTTCCCTTGAATGTGAACTTGTTTGAAAATAGAATCTTTTGGGAAATAGAGTCTTTTCAGATGTATTCAGGTTAGCTAAGTTTAGCTCAGGTCAGTTGCTCAGTCGTGTCCGACTCTTTGCAACCCCATGAATCGCAGCACACCAGGCTTCCCTGTTCATCACCATCTCCCGGAGTTCACTCAGACTCACATCCATCGAGTCTGTGATGCCATCCAGCCATTTCTGTCCTCTGTCGTCCCCTTCTCTTCCTGCCCGCAATCACTTCCAGCATCAGAGCCTTTTCCAATGAGTCAACTCTTCGCATGAGGTGGCCAAAGTACTGGAGTTTCAGCTTTAGCATCATTCCTTCCAAAGAAATCTCAGGGCTGATCTCCTTCAGAATGGACTGGTTGGATCTCCTTGCAGTCCAAGGGACTCTCAAGAGTCTTCTCCAACACCACAGTTCAAAAGCATCAATTCTTCAGAGCTCAGCCTTCTTCACAGTCCAACTCTCACATCCATACATGACCACAGGAAAAACCATAGCCTTGACTAGATGGACTTTAGTCTGTAAAGTAATGTCTTTGCTTTTGAATATACTATCTAGGTTGGCCATAACTTTTCTTCCAAGGAGTAAGCGTCTTTTAATTTCATGGCTGCAGTCACCATCAGCAGTGATTTTGGAGCCCCCAAAATAAAGTCTGACACTGTTTCCACTGTTTCCCCACCTATTTGCCATGAAGTGATAGGACCAGATGCCATGATCTTTGTTTTCTGAATGTTGAGCTTTAAGCTAACTTTTTCACTCTCCTCTTTCACTTTCATCAAGTGGCATTCAAGTTAAGATGAGATGATTAAGGTGGTTTCTATTCCAATGTGTATAATAATGATGGGGAAGAGACACAGGTACACACACAGGAAGAAAGTGAAATAAAATCAATGTCACTCAAATGTGTCTGACTTTTTGTGACCCTCTGGACTATACTATAGAGTCCATGTAATTCTCTAGGCCAGAATACTGAAGTGGGTAGCCTTTCCCTTCTCTAGAAAATTTTCCCAACCCAGGGATTGAACCAAAATCTCCCACATTGCAGGAGGATTCTTTACCAGCTGAGCAAAAAAGGAAGCTCAAGAATACTGGAACAGGTAGCCTATCTGCTCCAGAGGATCTTTTGACCCAGGAATAGAAACGGGGTCTCATGGCAACCCACTCCAGTATTCTTGTCTGGAGAATCCCAAAGACAGAGGAGCCTAGTGGGCTGCCATCTATGGGGTCGCACAGTCGGACACGACTGAAACGACTTAGCAGCAGCAGCAGCAGCAGCAGCAGCAGCTCCTACTCTGCCAGTAGTTCTTTACCGACTGAGCTACCAGGGAAGCCCAAGCTATCAGGAAGCTATCATGTACAGAGAAAGGCAAAGATTGGAGTTTTGTCACCACAAGCCAAGGAACACCTTCTTGAGAGGTTATGAAGGAAGTCGGGTATGGCTGACAGTTTGGTTTTGTTAGCTAAACTTCAGAACTGTGAGAGAGTAAGTTTGTTGTTCTTCCATTCAGTTCAATTCAGTCACTCAGTCATGTCTGACTCTTTGGGACCCCATGGACTGCAGCACAACAGGCTTCCCTGTCCATCAGCAACTTCCAGAGTTTACTCAGACTCATGTCCATTGAGTCAGTGATGCCATCCAACTGTCTTATCCTCTGCCGTCCCCTACCCCTTCCTCCTTCAATCGTTCCCAACATCAGGGTCTTTTCAAATGAATCAGTTATTTGCATCAGGTGGCCAAAGTATTGGAGTTTCAGCTTCAGCATCAGTCCTTCCAATGAATATTCACAACTGATAACTGATTTCCTTCAGGAGAGACTGGTTGGATCTTTTGTAGTCTAACAGACTCTCAAGAGTCTCTCCAACACCACAGTTCAAAAGCAACAATTCTTCGGTGCTCAGGTTTCTTTATAGTCCAACTCTCACATCCATACATGACCACTAGAAAAAACATAGCTTTGATTAGACAGACCTTTGTTGGAAAAGTAATGTCTCTTCTTTTTAATATGATGTTTACGTTGGATATAGCTTTCCTTGCAAGGAGCAAAGTAAGTAAGTCTTAGTCACTCAGTCATGCCTGACTCTTTGTGACCCCATGCACTGAAGCCCACTAGGCTCCTCTGTCCATAGATTTTACAGGCAGGGATACTGGAGTGGGTTGCAATTTCCTTCTCCAGGAGATCTTCCCAACCCAGGGACTGAACATGGGTTTCCTGCATTGCAGGCAGATTCTTTACCGACTAAGCTACAACGGAAGCCCCTCCAAGGAACAAGTGTTGTTTAATTTCTTAGCTGCAGTCACCACCTGCAGTGATTTTGGAGCCTCCCAAAATAAAGTCACTCATTGTTTCCACTATTTTCCCATCTATTTGCCATGAAGTGATGGGACCAGATGCCATGGCATGATCTTAGTTTTCTGAATGTTGAGTTTTAAGCGAACTTTTTCACTCTCTTCTTTCACTCTCATCAAGAGGCTCTTTAGTTCACTTTCTGCAATAGGGGTGGTGTCATCTGCATATGTGAGGATTTGCTATTTCTCCCAGAAATCTTGATTCCAGCTTGTGCTTCATCCAGCCTGGAATTTTTCCATCATGTACTCTGTATGTAAGTTACATGAGCAGGGTGACAATATACAGTCTTGACTTAATCTTTTCCCAATTTGGAAGCAGACTGTTGTTCTATGTCCAGTTCTAACTGTTTCTTCTTGACCACCATACAAATTTCTCAGGAGGCAGGTCAGGTAGTCTGGTATTCACATCTCTTGGAGAATTTTCCCAGTTTATTGTGATCCACACAGTTAAATATTTTGGCATAGTCAACAAAGCTGAAGTAGATGATTTTCTGGAACTGTCTTGCTTTTTTGATGATCCAAGAGATGTTGGTAATTTTATGATTATGTGGGTTGTGAAGATATTTTTAGTACAGTTCTTCTGTGTATTCTTGCCACCTCTTCTTAATATCTTCTGATTCTGTTAGGTTGCTACCATTTCTGTCCTTTATCAAGCCCATCTTTGCATGATATGTTCCCTTGGTATCTCTAATTTTCTTGAAGAGATCTCTAGTCTTTCCCATTCTGTTCTTTTCCTCTATTTCTTTGCATTGACCACTGAAGAAGGCTTTCTTATCTCTTCTTGCTATTCTTTGGAACTCTGCATTCAGATGCTTATATCTTTCCTTTTCTCCTTTGCTTTTCACCTCTCTTCTTTTCACAGCTATTTGTAAGGCTTCCCCAGACAGCCATTTTGCTGCTTTGCATTTCTTTTCCATGGGGATGGTCTTGATCCCTGCCTCCCGTACAATGTCATGAAACTCATTCCATAGTTCATCAGGCACTCTATCTATCAGATCTAGGCCCTTAAATCTATTTCTCACTTCCACTGTGTAATCACAAGGGATTTGATTTAGTTCATACCTGAAGGCTCAAGCACTTTTCCCTACTTTCTTCAATTTCAGTCTGAATTTGGTAATAAGGAGTTCATGATCTGACCCATAGTCAGCTCCTGGTCTTGTTTTTGTTGACTGTATAGAGTTTCTCCATCTTTGGCTGCATAAATTATAATCAATCTGATTTCAGTATTGACCATCTGGTGTTGTCCATGGGTAGAGTCTTCTCTTGTGTTGTTGGAACAGGGTGTTTGCTATGACCAGTGCATTTTCTTGGCAAAACGCTATTAGTGTTTTCCCTGCTTCATTCCACATTCCAATGCCAAATTTGCCTGTTACTCAGGGGTTTCTTGACTTCCTACTTTAGCATTCCAGTCCCCTATAATGAAAAGAACATCTGTTTTGTGTGTTAGTTTTAAAAGGTATGGAAGTCTTCATAAAACCATTCAAATTCAGCTTCTTCAGCATTACCAGCTTGGGCATAGACTTGAATAACTGCGATATTGAATGGTTAGCCTTGGAGACGAACAGAGATCATTCTGTCATTTTTGAGATTGCATCCAAGTACAGCATTTCGGACTCTTTTGTTGACCATGATGGCTACTTTATTTCTTCTGAGGGATTCCTGCCCTCAGCAGTAGATATAATGGTCATCTGAGTTATTTTCTCCCATTCCAGTCCATTTTAGGTCACTGATTCCTAGAATGTCGACGTTCACCCTTGCAATCTCTTGTTTGACTACTTCCAATTTGCCTTGATTCATGGACCTGACATTCCAGGTTCCTATGTAATATTGCTCTTTACAGCATCAAATCTTGCTTCTATCACCAGTCACATGCACACTTGGGTATTGTTTTTGCTTTGGTTCCATCCCTTCATTCTATCTGGAGTTATTTCTCCACTGACCTCCATTAACATATTAGGCACCTAATGACCTAGGGAATTATTCCTTTGGTATCCTATCATTTTGCCTTTTCATATTCTTCATGGGGTTTTCAAGGCAAGAATACGGAAGTGGCTTGCAAAGATGGGCTCAATAAAGGACAGAAATGGTATGAACCTAACAGAAGGAGAAGATATTAAGAAGAGGTAGCAAGAATACACAGAAGAACTGAAAAAATAGATCTTCACAACCCACATAATCACAATGGTGTGATTAGTCATCTATAGTCAGACATCCTGGAATGTGAAGTCAAGTGGGCCTTAGAAAGCATCACTACGAACAAAGCTAGTGGAGGTGACAACATTCCAATTGAGTTATTTCAAATCTTAAAAGATGATGCTGTGCAAGGGCTGCACTCAATATGCCAGCAAACTTGGAAATCTCAGCAGTGGCCACAGGACTGGAAAAGGTCAGCTTTCATTCCAGTTCCAAAGAAAGGCAATGCCAAAGAATGATCAAACTACTGCACAATTGCACTCATCTCAAATGCTAGTAAAGTGATGCTCAAAATTCTCCAAACCAAGCTTGAGCAATATGTGAACCGAGAACTTCCTAATGTCCAAGCTGGTTTTAGAAAAGGCATAGGCAGTTCTATTTGCAATTTTTTAAGGAATCTCCACACTGTTTTCCATAATGGCTGTACTAGTTTGCATTCCCACCAGCAGTGTAAGAGGGTTCCCTTTTCTCCACATCCTCTCCAGCATTTATTGCTTGTAGACTTTTGGATCACAGCCATTCTGACTGGTGTGAAATGATACCTCATTGTGGTCTTGGTTTGCATTTCTCTGATAATGAGTGATGTTGAACATCTTTTCATGTGTTTGTTAGCCATCCGTATGTCTTCTTTGGAGAAATGCCTATTTAGTTCTTTGGCCCATTTTTTTATTGGATCATTTATTTTTCTGGAGTTGAGCTGCATAAGTTGCTTATATATCTTTGAGATTAGTTGTTTGTCAGTTGTTTCATTTGCTATTGTTTTCTCCCATTCAGAAGGCTATCTTTTCACCTTGCTTGTAGTTTCCTTTGTTGTGCAGAAGCTTTTAATTTTAATTAGATCCCATTTGTTTATCTTTGCTTTATTTCCAGTATACTGGGAGTTGGATCATAGAGGATCCTGCTGTGATTTATGTCGGAGAGTGTTTTGCCTATGTTCTTCTCTAGTTTTATAGTTTCTGGTCTTACATTTAGATCTTTAATCCATTTTGAGTTTATTTTTGTGTATGGTGTTAGAAAGGGGTCTAGTTTCATTCTTTTACAAGTGGTTGACCAGTTTTCCCAGCACCACCTGTTAAAGAGACTGTCTTTACTCCATTGTATATTCTTGCCTCCTTTGTCGAAGATAAGGTGTCCATAGGTGTGTGGGTTATCTCAGGGCTTTCTATTTTGTTCCATTGATCTATATTTCTGTCTTTGTGCCAGTATACACACCGAGGAAACCAGAATTGAAAAAGACACATGTACCCCAATGTTCATTGCAGCGCTGTTTATAATAGCCAGGACATGGAAGCAACCTAGATGTCCATCAGCAGATGAATGGATAAGAAAGCTGTGGTACATATACACTATGGAATACTACTCTGCCCCTAAAAAGAATAAATTTGACTCAGTTCTAATGAGATGGATGAAATTGGAACCAATTATACAGAGTGAAGTAAGCCAGAAAGAAAAACACCAATACAGTATACTGACACATATATATGGAATTTAGAAGACAGTAATGATGACCCTATATGTGAGACAACCAAGAGACACAGAGGTATAGAGTGGACTTTTGGACTCTGAGGGAGAGGGAATGGTGGGATGGTTTGGGAGAATGGCAATGAAACATGTACATTTTCCTGTAAGAAACGAAGCGCCAATCTATGTTCAATGTAGGATGCAGGATGCATGGGGCTGATGCACAGGATGATTCAAGTAGAGGATATGGGGTGGGAGGTGGGAGGGGGCTTCGGCATTGGGAGATTGTGTTCACCTATGGCTGATTCGTGTCAATGTATGGCAAAACAAATACAGTGTTGTAATTTAAAAATAAATTAATTAATTAACAAAAAAAAGAAAAGGCATAGGAACCAGAGATCAAATTGCTAACATCCGTTGGATCATGGAAAAAGCAAGAGAGTTCCAGAAGAACATCTATTTCTGCTTTATTGACTATGGCAAAGCATTTGACTGTATGGATCACAATAAAGTGGAGCGAATTCTGAAAGTGATGGGAATTCCAGACCACCTGACCTGCCTCTTGAGAAACCTATATGCAGGTCAGGAAGTAGCAGTTAGACCTGGGCATGGAACAACAGACCAGTTCCAAATAGGAAAAGGAGTATGTCAAGGCTGTGTATTGTTACCCTGCTTATTTAACTTATATGCAGAGTACATCATGAGAAACGCCGGACTGTAAGAAACACAAGCTGGAATCAAGATTGCCAGGAGAAATATCAATAACCTCAGATATGCTGATGACACCACCCGTATGGCAGAAAGTGAAGAAGAACTAAAAAAGCTCTTGATGAAAGTGAAAGTGGAGAGTGAAAAAGTTGGCTTAAAGCTCAACATTCAGAAAACAAAGATCATGGCATCCGGTACCATCACTTCATGGCAAATAAATGGGGAAACAGTGGAAATAGTGTCAGATTTTATTTTAGGGCGCTCCAAAACCACTGCAGATAGTGACTGCAGCCATGAAATTAAAAGACGCTTACTCCTTGGAAGAAAATTTATGACCAACCTAGATAGCATATTCAAAAGCAGAAACATTACTTTGCAGACTAATGTCCATCTAGTCAAGGATATGGTTTTTCTAGTGGTCATGTATGAATTTGAGAGTTGGAATGTGAAGAAGGCTGAACGCCGAAGAATTGATTCTTTTTAACTGTGTTGTTGGAGACGACTTTCGAGAGTCCCTTGGACTGCAAGGAGATTCATCCCATCCATTCTGAAAGAGATCAACCATGGGATTTCTTTGGAAGGAATAATGCTAAAGCTGACACTCCAGTACTTTGGCCACCTCATGTGAAGAGTTGACTCATTGGAAAAGACTCTGTTGCTGGGAGAAATTGGGGGCAGGAGGAGAAGGGGACGACTGCCAGGAGCCAGTGTGAGGAACTCCGCCCATGTCAAAGGTCATGAAGAACGAGGCTTGGCATAAGCAAAGGCATGATCAAGCCTCAGGAAACCCCTGTTCCCAAGCATCTAATCCCCAAACCAGAGTCTATATACTTTACTGTTTCATGCTCTCACCTACACCTCTGGCTTTATGGGGGCTCTCCACCATAACCATTTCTCTCAGAGAAGGAGTTAACTTGAAGCTCCCAGTCAATAAAAATTCCTGGGCATGACAAGAGTGTTTTGACTTACAAACTCCTCTGAAGGTTATCTAGCCCACCTGTATAGATTTATCTGGCTGTATTTCATTGTTTACAGCCTCCCAACCATGAGAGGCATGGGATGTTTTAGACTTACTAAAGGCAAATTTATTTGGGAAGTTAAAAATTATTAAACTTCTGAAAGAGATAGGAATATCAGACCACCTAACTTGCCTCTTGAGAAATCTGTATGAAGATCAGGAAGCAATAGTTAGAACAGGACATGAAACAACAGACTGGTTCCAAAGAGGAAAAAGGAGTCCATCAAGGCTGTATATTGTTACCCTGCTTATTTAACTTATATGCAGAGTACATCATGAGAAACGCTGGACTGGAAGAAACACAAGCTGGAATCAAGATTGATGGGAGAAATATCAATAACCTCAGATATGCAGATGACACCACATTCATGGCAGAAAGTGAAGAGGAGCTAAAAAGCCTCTAGATGAAAGTGAAAGAGTAGAGTGAAAAAGTTGGCTTAAAGCTCAAAATTCAGAAAACGAATATCATGGCATCCGGTCCCATCACTTAATGGCAAATAGATGGGGAAAAAGTGGAACCAGTCTCAGACTTTATTTTTTTGGGCTCCAAAATCACTACAGATGGTGACTACAGCCATGAAATTAGAAGACACTTACTCCTTGGAAGAAAAGTTATGACCAACCTAGATAGTATATTCAAAAGCAGAGACATTACTTTGCTGACTAAGGTCCGTCTAGTCAAGGCTATGGTTTTTCCAGTGGTCATGTACGGATGTGAGGGTTAAACTGTGAGGAAAGCTGAGCACTGAAGAACTGATGTTTTTGAACTGTGGTGTTGGAGAAGACTCTTGAGAGTCCCTTGGACTGCAAGGAGATCCAACCAGTCCATTCTGAAGGAGATCAACCCTGGGATTTCTTTGGAAGGAATGATGCTAAAGCTGAAACTCCTGTACTTTGGCCACCTCATGTGAAGAGTTGACTCATTGGAAAAGACTCTGATTCTAGGAGGGATTGGGGGCAGGAGGAGAAGGGGATGACCAAGGATGAGATGGCTGGATGGCATCACGGACTCGATGGACGTGAGTCTGAGTGAACTCCGGGAGATGGTGATGAACAGGGAGGCCTGGTGTGCTGTGATTCATGGGGTCACAAGGAGTTCATCACGATTGAGCTACTGAACTGAACTGAAAGGTAAATTCTTTGGGAAAGTTAGAAATTATTAGTATAGTGTGTTGTTAGGAATTATATTGGTAAAGGTTTTTTTCATTTGTTGTGCCAATAATTGCTGCTAATTCCCTGCCCTGGGTTTGACAAGGGTGTCTCAGGTCAAACCTCTCTGCTAACAAACTTGCTTGTGTGACAGGATTATCCATACTCCTGCCACTATGCACATGATTGTTTACTACCTCTCAACCATAAATAGCACAGAGAGTTTGGGGTATTTTGAGAGTCTCAATTAACATAGAAAAAGCTGTGGTCCTAGTGTGATTAGACTGACTAGTTTTCTTTGAGTATGGTTTCAGTGTGTCTGCCCTATGATGCCCTCTTGCAATACCTACCATGTTACTTGGGTTTCTCTTAACTTGGGTGTGGGGTATCTCTTCAAGGCTGCTCCAGCAAAGCACAGCTGCTGCTCCTTACCTTGGACCAGGGATATCTCCTTTCCGCCGCTGTTCCTGACCTTCAACGTGGGATAGCTCCTCTAGCCCCTCCTGCGCCTGCTCAGCCAGGCTCCTCGGGTGGCTCCTCCCAGCCGCCGGCCCTGGCCTTGGGCTTAGGGTGTCTCCTCCCAGCCACCCTTGACCTCAGACGTAGGATGTCTCCTCCCGGCCGCTGCCCTGACCTCGGACACGGGGTAGCTTCTCCCGGCCGCATTTAGTGCTCCGGCTGGGTCTCGCAGCCACCTGGGCTTAGTGCGCTGGCTGGTCTTTTTCATTATAGCAGACAGGAATGCTAAAGTAGGAAGTCAAGAAACACTTGGAGTAACAGGCAAATTTGGCCTTGCAACATGGAATGAAGCAGGGGAAAAGCTAATAGAGTTTTGCCAAGAAAATGCACTGGTCATAGCAAACACCCTGTTCCAACAGCACAAGAAAGGACTCTACCTATGGACATCACCAGATGGTCAATACCAAAATCAGACTGACTATATTCTATGCAGCCAAAGATGGAGAAGCTCTATACAGTCAACAAAAACAAGACCAGGAGCTGACTGTGGCTCAGATTATGAACTCCTTATTACCAAATTCAGACTGAAATTGAAGAAAGTAGGGAAAACCGCTAGACCATTCAGGTATGACCTAAATCAAATCCCTTCTGATTATACAGTGGAAGTGAGAAATAGATTTAAGGGCCTAGATCTGATAGATAGAGTGCCTGATGAACTATGGTATGAGGTTCATGACATTGTACAGGAGACAGCGATCAAGACCATCCCCATAGAAAAGAAATGCAAAAAAGCAAAATGGTTGTCTGAGGAGGCCTTACAAATAGCCGTGAAAAGAAGAGAGGTAAAAAGCAAAGGAGAAAAGGAGAGATATAAGCATCTGAATGCAGAGTTCCAAAGAAGAGCAAGAAGAGATAAGAAAGCCTTCTTCAGTGATAAATGCAAACAAATAGAGGAAAAGAACAGAATGGGAAAGTCTAGAGATCTCTTCAAGAAAATTAGAGATACCAAGGGAACATTTCATGTAAGGTTGGGCTCAATAAAGGACAGAAATGGTATGGACCAAACAGAATCAGAAGATATTAAGAAGAGGTGGCAAGAACACACAGAAGAACTGTACAAAAAGATCTTCATGACCCAGATAATCATGATGATGTGATCACTAATCTAGAACCAGACATCTTGGAATGTGAAGTCAACTGGTCCTTAGAAAGCATCACTATGAACAAGTCTAGTGGAGGCGATGGAATTCCAGTGGAGCTGTTTCAAATCGTGAAAGATGATGCTGTGAAAGTGGTGCACTCAATATGCCAGCAAATTTGGAAAGCTCAGCAGTGGCCACAGGATTAGAAAAGATCAGTTTTCATTCTAATTCCAAAGAAAGTCAATGCCAAAGAGTTCTCAAACTACCACACAATTGCACTCATCTCTCATGCTAGTAAAGTAATGCTCAAAATTCTCCAAGCCAGGCTTCAGCAATACGTGAACTGTGAACTCCCTGATGCTCAAGTTGGTTTTAGAAAAGGCAGAGGAACCAGAGATCAAATTGCCAACATCCGCTGGATCATGGAAAAAGCAGGAGAGTTTCAGAAAAACACCTCTTTCTGCTTTATTGACTATGCCAAAGCCCTTGACTGTGTGGATCACAATAAAGTGTGGAAAATTCTGAAAGAGATGGGAATACCAGACCACCTAACCTGCCTCTTGAGAAATCTGTATGCAGATCAGGAAGCAACAGTTAGAAATGGACATGGAAAAACAGACTGGTTCCAAATAGGAAAAAGAGTACGTCAAGGCTCACTGTAATCTCTTATAAGTCACTGTGTCCTTGCTATGTAAAAATGTAACTTTATCACTATCTTAAGGCTAAATAGATCTTAAGGGGAACATTGGCAAAGGGTTTTCATTTGTTAGGCTGATTCTTGCTGCTAAATTTCCATATTCCCTGCCCTTATAATGAATATAAGTAGCATATAGGATAAATAAATATTAGCCTTTAAGATTAATCATGTTAACCTTGGGTTAAATAAATTCCTTTCTTGATTGTATACTCACTACACCCTCACCCTATAGGAATGCAACTTCATTTGGAGGGTGGTGCCTAGTTTAAGAAAAAACACCCTTGGAAAAAATAAGTTTTTGGTCATCAGTAGTAAAGGGTCATAAAATGTCAGAAGGCCTCATGGCCAGAAGATGATGTAAAACCCTTAAAACCTTTTTTTTTTTTTTAATGTAAAGTACCTGATTTTGATAAAGGTCAGGTCTGCTGACCCCCACGTGACTCTGTATTCATCCCTATGTGTAACAAAAGGTAATAAGCAAACCTAAGAAATAAAGAAAGGGGATCAGTTCCTGGAAAGACTGATTCCCCCATGTCATTTCTTTCTTGCTCCCCTTTCTTCTGGCTGAATTAACCAAGTTATTCAGCCTCTTTTTCTCCACTGATATTCCCTACTACACTATCCTTTTCTAATCTCCAAATGTGTATTTTTCCAAGGATGCTGACTCCATCTCACCTTCGAATCACCCTGGATCAACCAGGGCTGGACCCTGGCAGATGACAGAGGATGAGATGGCTGGATGGCATCACTGACTTGAATGATGTGAATCTGCGTGAACTCCAGGAGTTGGTGATGGACAGGGGAGGCCTGGGGTGCTGCGATTCATGGGGTTGCAAAGAACTGTACACGACTGAGTGACGGAACTGAACTGAAGGGACTCCATGCAGGTAACCAGCAATAAAGACAGATGAAACACAGAAAATTAGTAAAAATCCTATCAAAGGCTAAAATGAGAAGCTGAACCTTACTGTGAAGAGAACAGTTCAACAAAACTGAAGGATGAGGATGACTTACAACTGAGAGGGTAAAGACAGAAAGGTAGACACAGAATGAATACAATCAGGCGGCAAAATGTCAACTTCTTTGATAAAGTATCCAATCTATGACAGACAGATCGGGGATAAAAGTAATAGAACAGCAAAACGACTTCCAAATAGAGGCCTTCTGGCAGACTAGTTTGGAATATGTTGTTCAAATCTGCAGTGAAAGATGTATTAAACTTTCTCAGGTATTCTGTGTATGACTTAGCCCAGCTGAATGTGAAATCATTTTATCATGAAATGCATTTACCACCAGTTTTTACTTCCTTAATAAGCATGTAAAGTCAAAGAGAAAAACTAGAATCAAAGATGTAACACTTCTATAAGTGTTATTGAGCATAAAGTCCATCAACTGTGATTCATCTGAGCAAATTCTAAGTGACTACTGCTCATGGTGTCAAGGGATTAAGAGGAAACAGTGGTCAGTAGAAGGAGAGGTCTTTAATTGATAAGTTAAAGAAATAAATGTCTTGGAGTCTGTTTTTCCACAAAGAAAAACATTTATTTAAAGTCAAAACTCTAATCAAAAGATTGTTATTCACAGTGAAAAGATTTCAAACTTGGCAACAATAACAGAGATCTTTCACCACAGCAGTAGTACACAGATGCTGTGGAGAACATAGGTTCTCAGAATGGAAAGGCAAAAAATCACTCTTATGGCATTCAATTGAGCAGACTAAAGGGAAGCAAAACTCTCTATAAACATCTGTGATTTCAGATTTGGCACTTAATTAAGCTGTTCTTTGAGCATGTGCATAAATGGCTAAGAATCAGTAAACACAAAGCCAGTATCTCAGTAAAATCAGACCATGTAAAATAAAACTTATGTGAGACATGACACATGGGAACAGATTAAAATACCTAGGAACTATTCCTTTGGCTACACTGGTTGAATATTATTACAAGCTCCTTAATAAGCTAAGCTAGAAATTGATATCAGGGTCCATCAAAAAAATTTATATTTCACATATTTGTATAGTGAACCTATATCTACTACCTAATTTAGACGTCTTATTACATTATTAAAGTCTAGAGTTAAACAAACACTTGACGTACTCATATTTGATAACTGGACCAGTGTATTATATTTGACTATTAAACTTGACACTCAGGTATCCACAACAGGCAGACACAAGTAATCATTTTCATAAGACTTTTTTTCTTAATAGGACATGCTTCTCTCTGGTGATTCTACATAGTATAATCCATTTTAGCTGTCCTTAATACTTCACATAAAAGATGACTTATTAAACATGAATACTGTTATATTTATAAGAGAAAACAGTGAATATATGACATGCATGTTTTTATTTTACATTTTCCTTATTAGCTTTAGCTTTTGGATATAAAAGAAAAAGATGAATCTAGACACCTTAGTTCTAGCATTCAATTCCTGCTTATTTCTCATCTAGAAAAAAAGGGAAATCATATTGGAGGGCTAACAGAGATGTTTCATTTTAGTATGTAAGGCAAACTGAAGATATAGAGAAGAGAAAGAATGACAGCTGGGATTGCAGGCAGACTATGAGAGGGAAGTAAATCAGACAGTAGCAATGAGTGCCGTTTTCCAGCTCTCTCTTAGCTTCTAGTTCTCCATAGTCCATCCCAAATAAATTTTACTATCTGAATTAAACAAATTTAAATAGGTGGGAGATAGAGCTAATATGCATAAACAAATGCCAAACTCCACACTTCTCTCTATAATTGCAATAGTAGCTCAGAGAAGGGAGCCACCGAACCAGTTCCTATGTTAATTCTGTTATGCTCGTTGTTATCCCTGGCAGTAGTAATTATTGCTTTATACTAATTTAATGTGAACTCTAGGAGTTGGTGATGGAAAGGGAGGCTTGGTGTGCTGCAATTCATGAGGTCACAAAGAGTCGGACACTGCTGAGCGACTGAACTGAACTGAATTCAATGTGAAAAATGGAGTTGAGCTGATTAGGATTATATGAGAAAACACATTCTTTCTTTCTTTTTTTTTTATGTGTAGAGAAGATTGAGCTGAAATGTAGGAAACACATGCAGAAGTAAGCTAAGAATAATAAACTATCACAAAAATGAAAATGCAATACTCAATGTATATAAGGATCCCATAGCATTAAGATTCCCTTTCAAAGCAGGTAAATAAAATTTTGCTTCTTGAAATACTGAGAAAAAATATAGCAATAATTTTTAAAAAGCCCTCACTTTACAAATGGTTATTGAATGAGTCAGTGTTCTAAAAGGAATAAATCTGTAATACATCACCATACTATATAAAAATGGTTTAAATATATACAATATCCATGATAGTGTAGAAGAAAAAGATTGACAAATAATAGAGGAAAACACTTGACAGAGATAAGTGGAATTTTAGACTGAATATATTTCTGCTCTCTGATTTTATAGCAGTTTGTCTGATTCTCTGCACATGAAATAGTCTTCTCTAATGTTATCTGTAGAGAAAAGATAAGAATAGAACAAAATATTTTATCTTCAAATCTGTCTCATGAGCCTCAGTATCCCAACCACATATTGATAGAAATATCTGTCTCAGAGGCATACACAATTTTTTTAGATGAGGAGGGAAACTCTATGGCAAGTCTCCATAAAAGATATGTTTCTACCATACCCCAATATGTCTATTAAGGATACCCATCATAGCTGAAGCAAAACCAATAATTTTAAGAACTGTCAGTCTAAACTGATATACAATGGGACCCAATCTAACACTAAAATAATACAGGCTATACATCTTTCATTAAGGTTTATCATCTTCAGGTGAACTCCAATATACACCAAGTTTTCCTTTCACTTTGTAATAAGCAGTAAAGTGTCATTATAAAGGCAATTACATATTAACTCAGTAATACCAGAAGAAAGGTTTTGTAAAACTAGTTGTAGTAGATCAACTAAAGTTAAAGAAAAACTGACAGCAAGCCCACTTGTATTTTCTGTCCCCCAAAATATAAAGGTGATGGTTTCATATGACACTGGCAGTCTCTGTCCATCTGTTTGATATTGCATCTCTAGTGACAATTTACCTGTGAGTAACTTGATTATTTAATAGGGGAATTGCAACAGCTGATGCAATCAACAAAAAAGAAACCCAAGATATTCACTAACTTTCAGGGATTTTAAAGAGGTTTAGTTAAAGGTCATTGTGACAAGTGTTCTTTAACCAGCTAGCACTTTAAGGCAGATGACATACTAAGTCTAGGCAATGATTGACTTAAATACAATTTGCACCTAGTTGAGTCCAGGGAGAGTAAAGCTATGCTATCACACCAGATGGAGACTTGTTAATATGCCATACTTTTGATCACACCCTAGCAACTGTCTTCTGAGTTGTAAAATAAAATGGAAGCTTTTAGTCCTTGTCATAAAATAGAGGGTTTTATTATTGGTCACTGGAGAAACTTGATAATAAAGGGTGCTTAAATCCTGCAATTGTATAAAATCTGGAGAATTTTCTAGACTAGAGATGAAATCAGCTAAAAACGTAGCAAAATTAATATCTGTGTCCCTTATAGTTTGAAAGTTTCCTTTAAAGTGCTTAGTTTTCAAACCATCATATTATCTTAACTACTTGTTACTAAATATAACAAACGATCAAACAATTACTAAGGAAGTGATATAATTACTATGGCAACAATTCTGTTGCTGAGTTTTCTAAGCTAGAGAACTATCTCATATACAAATCTGTTAACCAATGCCCCATAAATGCACAAATTTAATTTATTGATTCATTTATTCTTGGAAAGATGTTATAAAATGAAGTATATTTTGTTAAAAAAATAGCTAAATAAAAACCTTTGTTAAATGATTTCTATGAAGATAATTACTTAAAAATCTTCCACTAACATATTTTTGAAGTGAATGTTCCTAAGGAATGATGATTATCTGAGGTGACTTTCAATTTAAGCAACAGCTTTAAAAAACTCATTTTTTAATTGAAGGATAAATTCTTCACAGAATTTTGTTGCTTTCTGTCAAACATCAACAAGAATCAGCCATAGGTACACCCATGTCCCCTCCCTCCTGAGCGTCCTTCCCTTCTCCCTTCTCATCCCACCCTTATAAATTGTTAGAGATCCTTGCTTGAATTCACTGAGTCATACAGAAAATTCCCATTGGCTACCTATTTTACATATGGTATTTTAAGTTTCCACGTTACTCTTTCCATACATCTCACATTTTTCTCCCCTACCCCCATGTCCATAAATCTGTTCTGTGTTTGTTTCTCCATTGCTGCCCTGAAATGAATGGACAAAGGAGCTGTAGTACATATATACAATGGAATAATTCAGTTCAGTCGCTCGGTCGTGTCTGACTCTTTGTGACCCATGAACCACAGCACGCCAGGCTTCCCTGTTCATCACCAACTCCCGGACTCCACCCAAACCCATGTCCATTGAGTTGGTGATGCCATCCAACCATCTCATCTTCTGTCGGTCTCCTTCTCCTCTTGCTTTCAATCTTTCACAACATCAGGGTCTTTTCCAGTGAGTCAGCTCTTCTCATCAGGTGGCCAAAGTACTGGAATTTCAACTTCAGCATCAGTCCTTTCAATGAACACCCAGGTCTAATCTCCTTTAGAAGGGACCGGTTGGATCTCCTTGCATACCAAAGGACTCTCAAGAGTCTTCTCCAACATCACACTTCAAAAGCTTCAATTCTTCTGTGCTCAGCTTTCTTTAAAGCCCAACTCTCACATCCATACATGACTGCTTGAAAATCCATAGCCTTGACTAGATGCACATTTGTTGACAAAGTAATGTCTCTGCTTCTTAATATCCTGTCTACGATGGTCACAACTTTCCTTCCAAGGAGTAAATATTTCAATTTCATGGCTGAAATCACCATCTTCAGTAATTTTGAAGCCCAAATAAATAAAGTCAGCCACTGTTTCCACTGTCTCCCCATCTAGTTGCCATGAAGTGATGGGACTGGATGCCATAATCTTAGTTTTCTAAATGTTAAGCTTTAAGCCAACTTTTACACTCTTCTGTTTCACTTCCATCAAGAGGCTCTTTAGTTCTTCTTCAATTTCTGCCATAAGGGTGGTATCATCTGCATATCTAAGGTTACTGATATTTCTCCCAGCAATCTTGATTCCAGCTTGTGATTCCTCCAGCCCAGCGTTTCTCATGATGTACACTGCATATAAGTTAAATAAGCTGGGTGACAATACACAGATTTGACGTACTCCTTTTCCTACTTGGAACCAGTTTGTTTTTCTATGTCCAGTTCTAACTGTTGTTTCCTGACCTGCATACAGATTTCTCAAGAGGCAGATCAGGTGGTCTGGTATTCCCATCTCTTTCAGAATTTTCCACAGTTAATTGTGGTCCACACAGTCAAAGGCTTTGATAGTCAATAAAGCAGAAGTAGATGGTGTTTGTTTGTTTGTTTGTTTTCTGAACTCTCTTAGTTTTTAGAACATCCAGCAGATGTTGGCAATTTCATCTCAAGTTCCTCTGCCTTTTATGAAGCCAGCTTGAACATCTGGAAGTTCACAGCTCACATATTGCTGAAGCCTGACTTGGTGAATTTTAAGCATCACTTTGCTAGTGTGTGAGATGAGGGCAATTGTGTGGTACTTTGAGCATTCTTTGGCATTGCCTTTCTTTGAGATTGGAATGAAAACTGACCTTTTCCAGTCCTGTGGCCACTGCTGAGTTTTCAAAATTAGCTGGCATATTGAGTGGAGCACTTTCACAGCATCATCTTTTAGGGTTTGAAATAGCTCAACTGGAATTCCATCACCTCCACTAGCTCTGTTGGCAGTGATGCTTCCTAAGGCCCACCTGATTTCACATTCCAGGATGTCTGGCTCTAGGTGAGTGATCATACTATCATGATTATTTGGGTCTTGAAGATCTTTTTCATATAGTTCTGTGTATTCTTTCCATCTCATCTTAATATCTTCTGCTTCTGTTAAGTCCCTACCATTTGTGTCCCTTATTGAGCCCATCTTTGCATGAAATGTTCCCTCGGTATCTCTAATTTTCCTGAAGAGGCCTCTGATCTTTCCCATTCTATTGTTTTCCTCCATTTCTTTGAATTGATGGCTGAGGAAGACTTTCTTGTCTCTCCTTGCTATTCTTTGGAGCTCTGCATTCAAGTGGGTATATCTTTCCTTTTCTCCTTTGCTTTTTTTTTTTCCATGTCCCTTCTTTTCACAATGGAATATTAGTCAGCCATATAAAGGAACACATCTGATTCAGTTCTAATGAGGTGGACAAACATAGAGCCTATTATACAAGGTGAAATAAGTCAGAAAGAGAAATATAAATATTGTATACTAACTCATATATTTGGAATGTAGAAAGATGGTACTGATGAATTTACTTGCAGAGCAACAGCTTTTAAGTTAGATATTTTGAATGAGAGCTTATAAAATTAAATTTTAGCAAGATAATAAAATGGATTAAATTTCTCAAAGTGTGGAAAGCTCGTATCAAAGAATAAGCAGACTATTGATATTTTGTGTTATCCATACCAGAGATCTCCACAAGGACAGAGTTTCATCATGAGTATCATGATTATCTACTTCTATGATGTTCATTGTCTTGCAAAGCTTCTGTTTATACCTGATGAAATGCAACAGTGATGTACGATTTAGATGGTATCTCTATAAGCTTGTAAGCATATGGGGTAGGAGTAGGAGAGTAAATCAATTCATTTCATTAATGAGCTGCACTTTAAGTTCAGCCAAAGAAAACTATATATGGAATTCATAAAAACAACCAAAATAGCAAAGTCTGCCACAACTTCAGAATTTTCTTTAGGTAACTATTATTTAGACTATGATTAAAAGGACATTTCACTTAATAATTGTAAAGATACTGTTCAGTTGGTCATATTACTTCCCTGATCAGTAAGTTTTGGTGGCTCCCTACTGAAGCCAGAATAGCTTCCAAACTCTTAAACAACACATTTCTCAACTAAAACATTAAAACAACCACTAATGGGGTTGACAGCTTCTATTTTCACCACCCACACTTAACCGCTGTTCTGAAATCCATTTCTGTACACACATAGCAGCCAGAGTGATATCTTTAAACTATAAATCAGTCAGTGCCCTGATATAGATTCTCCAAGCAGCTTCCCATCACATACACCATCCTCAAAACCAACACTGTGCAATTTCCCTGTGCCAGGTGTACTTGATATTCTCTACTCATTTAATAAAGCAAAATTACCTTAACATTCTCTTAACATGGCTTGCTGTGCCCATCATGATATTGGCTTTGCCTACCTCAGGATATAACCCTACCTCCTCAATTCTCTCTAGCTATACTGACTCTTTTATTCTCGGAGCACATCAAGTTCATTTATATCCCAAGGGCTTTGAATTAACTCCCTCTGCTTCAAGGATTCTTGTCTTAGCTCTATGCAAAATGGTCTCCTTTCATCATTCAGCAGTTCAAATTGAGTAGTTAAACTTGTCAGTTCGAATGTCATTTCCTCAAAGAGAATATTTCTTATCTTTTCCAAATCCTTATTTAACTTCACTATCTGAAATCACCGTATTTACTGATTTTTTAAAATCTTGTTTCCCTATAAGAAAGTTTTTATCCAAGAGGGATTTTGTGTTGGTCTTCACTATATCCCCAGTGCAGGAACAGTATTTGGTATACAGTAGTAACATAATAAATCTTTGTTAAATCATTGAAATGAGATACCTTGTCAAGGTTTTCCTCAATGTACTTCTCCAAACTTACCAATAATTTATTTTCTGTAATTTGTCCTGTGGTCTAGGAATATTATATTCTTCATTACTCCCAAATGAAGCCCTTGCATCTCTCATTATATGTCCTTATCCATACTGTCCCTTCTGCAAATTTCATCCACATGATCATTTCCAACTCAAAGTGTATCCATCCTTCAAAGCCTAGTTCTAAAGCCATTTCCTGAGTGATATTTTGGTTTCCTTGACACGAAGAGCATCTCTCCCTTTTATGCACCATCATAGCACTTGGCATTTCCCATACAACTTACATTATCTTCTGCTACTCTTTCTGTAACATATTTATGCATCCATGCCATGTTTTCAGGGCCTATCCTTTGTATCTATTTATACAACATGGGATCTACCAGAAGGACAGCCAAATGGTACACAATGTGTCTTTTTAATTTTTTTTTTTTCAGTGAGAAAACTTGAGAGATACTTCAAGGACAATAAACCATCTTGAAGAAGATCTTGTTTGTTTTGTGAAGAGTCATTTGTATTGTCTTACTTATGCAAGTATGGGATAAGTAGACCCCATTGTCCGAAAAGAAGCATATAAGGGAACTTTCAAAGATTTTGAATTGTCTAGGAAAAGGCTAGGTGGAAAAACAATGTAAACAGTGACAGACTTTATGTCTTGGGCTTCAAAATCACTGAGGACAGTGACTACAGCCATGAAATTAAAAGACACTTCCTCCTTGGAAGGAAAATTGTGAAAAACAGAGATCATGCATTAAGAAGCAGAGATATAACTTTGCTGACAAAAGTCCATGTACTCAAAACTGTGATTTTTCTGGTAATCATGTATGGATGTGAGAGTTGGACCATAAGGAAGGCTGAGAACCAGATAATTGATACCTTTGAATTGTAGTGCTGGAAAAAACTTTTGAGAGTCCCTTGGACTGCAAGGAGATCAAATCAGTCAATCCTAAAGGAAATCAATTTTGAATATTCATTGAAAATAATGATGCTGAAGGTCCCATAGTTTGACTACCTGTTGTGAAGAGCTGTCTCATTGGAAAAGACCCTGATGCTGACAAAGACTGAGGGCAGGAGAAGGGGGCAACAGAGAATAAGATGGTTGTATAATATCACTGACTCAATGGCCATGAGTTTGAGAAAACTCTAGGAGATAGTGAAGGACAGGGAAACCTGGCCTGCTGCAGTCTATGTCATCTCAAAGAGACATGACTTAGCAAGTGAACAACAACAACACTGAATACACTGGTTACTGGAGCAGTGAATAACCTTCCTAGTGGTTGAATGTATTTTGTTCATAATATGTTGTTCTTTTTCTGTCACTCCTTACCTGTCACTTTTCAATGATATGTGCTGTATTTCAGGTACTGAGTCTAGTTTTCTTGCCATTGTTATTGATTTCTGCCCCATTCAATTAAGTTCATATAAAAATACTTGTGGCATCTTGACATATGTCTGTGGCTAATAATTGCATTGATCTATCATGTCCTGGTCTAAGTAAAGGACAGTATGCTGCTGATTAAAAAATCTAAAGCTTATTAAAATTTACAGGAAGAATAATTTGACTGATGATCAAATTAAGTAGCATGTAAAGTTCCAAAGATGGTGACTAGATGTTTTTATTAATCTAATTTTTGAGTATCAAATTTCATTGAATATCAAACAAAAATTAATACATATGATGTATTCAGTGTTGCAGATTCATGTTGATGTATGGCAAAACCAATACAATATTGCAAAGTAATTAGCCTCTAATTAAAATAAATAAAGTTAAATTAAAAAGAAATGATAAACGTTGCATGAGCACACAATTTAGATGTTATTTTTACATATATTATATACATATATAGTATATGCATATATACACACACATATATATGTTATATACATATATGTATACATATGATTTATTTTAAGAAATTAACCCATATGATTGTGGAGAATGGGAAATCCTAAACTTGCAAGATAAGCTGGCTAGCAAGAAATTCAGTTAAGAGTTAATGCTACAATCTTGAATCAAAAATCTACAGGGCAGGATAGCAAGCTGGTAATATAGGCAGGATTAAATTGTTTAATTTTTAAGAAATGTCAATCTTTGCTATCAAGGTTTTCAACTGATTGGATTAGACCCTACCATATTAAGGAGGATAATATTATTTACTCAAATACTACTGATTTAATGTTAATCATTCACATATATATATATATATTCATATATATATATATATATATATTTACAACAGTACATAAATTGGTGCTTAACCAAACAAGCTGCCACATAGACTAGCCAAGTTGACAAGTGAAACACTAACCACCACAATCTGCGATGTTATCTCTCAAAATCTTTTAGGATAACAGATTTAATTTTATTAGTTCAGCATAGTTTAGTCACTCATTCATGTCCAACTCCTTGTGACCCTATGGACTGCAGCACATAAGGCTTCTCTATCCATCACCAATGCCTGGATCTTGTTCAAACTCATGTCCATCAAGTCAGTGATGTCATCCAGCTATCTCATCCTCTGTCATCCCCTTCTCCTCCTGCCGTCGGTGTTAACCAGCATCAGGGTCATTTCCAATGAGTCAACTCTTCAAACCATATGGTCAACGTAATGGAGCTTCAACTTCACTCCTTCTAATGAATATTCAGGACTGATTCCCTTTAGGATTGACTGGTTTGATCTCCTCGCTGTCCAAGGGACTCAGAGTCTTCTCCAATACTACAGTTCACAACATCAATTCTTTGGTGCTCAGCTTTCTCTGTTGTCCAAATCTCACATTCACACATGACTAATGGAAACATCATAGCTTTTACTAGATGGAACTTTGTTGGTAAAGTAATGTCTGTACTTTTAATAAGCTGTCTAGGTTGGTCATAGCTTTTCACCCAAGGAGCCAGCTTCTTTTAATTTCATGGCTACAGTCACCATTTGCAGTGACTTTGGAGCCCAAGAAATAAAGTCTCTCACCTTCTTCATTGTTTCCTTATCTTTTTACCATGAAGTGATGAGAATAAATGCCATGCTCTAAGTTTTCTGAATGTTGAGTTTTAAGTCATCTTTTTCATTCTTCTCTTTCACTTCCATAAAAATGCTCTCCAGTTCCTCTTTGGTTTCTGCAATAAAAGTGGTGTCATCTGCATATCTGAGGTTATTGATATTCCTCCTTGCAATCTTGATTCCAGTTTGTGCTTCATCCAGCCCGGCATTTCACATGATGTACTCTGCATAAAATTTAAATAAGCAGGGTGAAAAAATACAGCCTTGACATACTCCTTTACCAATTGGGAACCAGTCCATTGTTCCACATCCAGTTCTGACTGTGCTTCGATACCTGCATACAGATTTCTCAGGAGAAAGTTATGGTGGTCTGGTATTCCCATCTCTTGAAGAATTTTTCACAGTTTGTTGTGATCCACACAGTCAAAGGCTTCAGTGTAGTCAATGAAGCCGAAATAGATTTTTTTTTCTGGAATTCTCTTGCTTTTTCTATGATCCAATGGATGTTAGGAATTTGATCTCTGGTTCCTCTGCTCTTTCTAAATCAAGCTTGAACATATGGAAGTTCTTGATCACTTACTGTTGAAGTCTAGCTTGGAGAATGTTAACCATTACCTTGCTAGCATATGAAGGAGAGCAATTGTGCTGTAGTTTGAACATTTTTGGCATTGCCTTTCTTTGGGATTGGAATAAAAACTGAAATTTTTCAGTCCTGTGGCCACTGCTGAGTTTTCCAAATTTGTTGACATATTCAATGCAGCACTTTCACAACATTTGGGATTTGAAGTAGCTCACCTGAAATTAATTTTATCAATAATTGAGCATATTTAAAAGCCTGAGTTTGAGAATTCAGTATTGAAATTTTTAAGACAATTAAAGCCATAGTATCAAAATTTTTGACAAATCATGTTCATATTTGGGCATTTAAAGTGTTAACAACTTGTTTAAAATGTCAATTTGTAATTCTAAACTAAAATACGTTATTAAATAATTGCTTATATTTGCGAGTTTAAACTGAAATATTTGAAAGCTTATATATAAAATGAGAACATTTAGAATGAAAATTCCTGAAGGCAGGGATTTTCTTCCTCATCACTTCAGTTCAGTTCAGTCACTCAGTCTTGTACGACTCTTTGTGACCCCATGAAACGCAGCACGCCAGGCCTCCCTGTTCATCACCAACTCCCGGAGTTCACTCAGATTCACATCCATCGAGTCAGTGATGCCATCCAGCCATCTCAGCCTCTGTCGTCCCCTTCTCTTCCTGTCACCAATCCCTCCCAGCATCAGAGTCTTTTCCAATGAGTCAACTCTTCGCATGAGGTGGCCAAAGTACTAGAGTTTCAGCTTTAGCATCATTCTTTCCAAAGAAATCCCAGGGCTGATCTCCTTCAGAATGGACTGGTTGGATCTCCTTGCAGTCCAAGGGACTCTCAAAAGTCTTCTCCAACACCACAGTTCAAAAGCATCAATTCTTTGGCGCTCAGCCTTCTTCACAGTCTAACTCTCACATCCATACATGACTACTGGAAAAATCATAGCCTCGACTAGACGGACTTTAGTCAGCAAAGTGATGTCTCTGCTTTTGAAAATGCTATCTAGATTGGTCATAACTTTTCTTCCAAGGAGTAAGCATCTTTTAATTTCATGGCTGCAATCACCATCTGCAGTAATTTTGGAGCCCCCCAAAATAAAGTCTGACAATGTTTCCACTGTTTCCCCATCGATTTCCCAGAAAGTGATGGGACCGGATGCCAAGATCTTTGTTTTCTGAATGTTGAACATTAAGCCAACTTTTTCACTCTACTCTTTCACTTTCATCAAGAGGCTTCTTAGCTCCTCTTCACTTTCTGCCATAAAGGTGGTGTCATCTGCATATCTGAGGTTATTGATATTTCTCCCAGCAATCTTGATTGCAGCTTGTGTTTCTTTCAGTCCAGCATTTCTCATGATGTACTATGCATATAAGTTAAATATTCAGGGTGACAATATACTGCCTTGACGTACTCCTTTTCCTATTTGGAACCAGTCTGTTGTTCCATGTCCAGTACTAACTGTTGCTTCCTGACTTGCACACAAGTTTCTAAAGAGCCAGGTCAGGTGGTCTGGTATTCCCATCTCTCTCAGAATTTTCCAGTTTACTGTGATACACACAGTCAAAGGCTTTGGCATAGTCAATAAAGCAGAAATAGATGTTTTTCTGGAACACTCCTGCTTTTTCCATTATTGAGCAGATGTTGGCAATTCAATCTCTGGTTCCTCTGCCTTTTCTAAAACCAGCTTGAACATCAGGAAGTTCACGATTCACGTATGGCTGAAGCCTGGCTTGGAGAATTTTGAGCATTACTTTACTAGCATGTGAGACAAGTGCAATTGTGCAGTAGTTTGAGCATTCTTTGGCATTGCCTTTCTTTGGAATTGGAATGAAAATTGTCCTTTTCCAGTCCTGTGGCCACTGCTGAGTTTTCCAAATTTGCTGGCATACTGAGTGTAGAACTTTCACAGCATCATCTTTCAGGATTTGAAATAGCTCAACTGGAATGCCATCACCTCCACTAGTTTTGTCTCCTGTGTCCTCAGTTCACTTCAGTCCCTCAGTCGTGTCCAGCTCTTTCTGACTCCATGTACTGCAGCACGCCAGGCTTCCCTGTCCATTACCAACTTCCATAGCTTGCTCAAACTCATGTCTATTGAGTCGGTGATGCCATCCCAATTCTCCCTCCCAATATATATCAAATATGTCTACTCCTTTCTGTCCAAAGTAGCTTTTCCTTAGTTTGGCTTCCATCCTTCAATGGTTCTCTATTACTAACAGTATAAAATTCAAATTCTAATGATAATGGTCTGAAATAAGTTAATGGCAGTTTTAAAATAACTACACTTTATGAATTTGTTTATACTTTGAAAGAATCTGCCCTGTTATAGCAGCAAGTTATGAAATGCATGAATAAAATGATATTGGTTGTATTAAAATGTTTATGGAAGCAGCAGGTTGGATGTGATATTTTGTAAATTTAAAGACAAGTAATAACACAGACATAAGATCTTGTCCAATTGATGTAATGTTCTGCAAAACAAAAAAAATAAAGAAAGAATACCATTAAAATGCTGAATTTGAACATATACTTGTGCTTTCTCTAAACTGTTAGTAGCAAAACTCCTTTTTTTTTTAATGAGGTGCCATACAACTTCAGCGGTGATTATGTAATTAATCTGAATGGTCTTGAATAGGCTTTTGGAATTAATTTGTCCATCTTTTCTGCAGAAGAGTTAATCTTTGAATAAAAAAATTTTAAAAATAACAATCAGAGGAATTTCTGTAATTCCATACAAATTTTGTGACTTTTTCTTTCTGTTTTAGATCCATAGGGCCTGATTTTCAGTTTTAAACTTATTAAATGACTTTATGTGTGCCTTTGGGCAAGTCCACAATATTGTATGTGCCTCACTGTTTTAATCTGTAAAGTGATGATGATGATGGTGGTGATAATTTCTTATAAGGTTGTTGTGAGCAATAACATGATGTATGTGAATTATTTAGCACAGCTCCCATCACATGGTAAGTTTCTTTTTAAGATAAATTTATTTATTTTAATTGAAGGCTAATATGTCCATCTAGTCAAGGCTATGTTTTTTCCAGTAGTCGTGTATGGATGTGAGAATTGGACTGTGAAGAAACCTGAATGCTGAAGATTTGATGCTTTTGAACTGTGGTGTTAGAGAAGACTCTTGAGAGTCCCTTGGAATGCAAGGAAATCCAACCAGTCTATTCTAAAGGAGATCAGTCCTGGGTGTTCATTGGAAGTACTGATGTTAAAGCTGAAACTCCAATACTTTGACCACCTCATGTGAAGAGTTGACTCATTGGAAAAGACTCTGATGCTGGAAGGGATTGGGGACAGGAGGAGAAGGGGACGACAGAGGATGAGATGGCTGGATGGCATCACAGACTCGATGGACGTGAGTCTGAGTGAACTCCGGGAGATGGTGATGAATAGGGAGGCCTGACATGCTGTGATTCATGGGGTCACAAAGAGTCGGACACGATTGAGCGACTGAACTGAACTGAATTATTTTACAATATTGTATTTGTTTTGTCATATATCAACATGAATCTGCCATAGGTGTACACGTGTTCCCATCCTGAACCCTCCCTCCCCCCCTCCCTCCCCGTACCATCCCTCTGGGTCATCTCAGTGCACACATGGTAAGTTTCATTCAGTATTATCTGTCATTATTATCACTATTATGATTGTCATATGCCTTGTATGATATCTTTCCAACACACTTTAAAATTTTATTAACTACTTTCCATTTTTCCAACCACTCTGTCATCAATGTTTTTAAAATAATAACATTTTGGGTTCTCACTAAAACTAATATGACTCAACCACAGAGAATACAAGTAAGTATGGAGAAGAGAAATGGTATCAATCAGAATAGGTTATATTATCATGCAACAACAATCAATACACAAACCTAATTTAAAATGATGAAAGTTTATTTCTCACTCATTCTACAGGTTCAGTACAAATCATCAGGGCATCTGTGATCATCATAGTCACTAAAGATCTCAGGCTGATGGCACAACCATCAGAACATTGTTAGTCACCATTGTTGTTCAGTTGCTAAGTTGTGTTTGGCTCTGTGACACCATAGACTGCAGCAGGCCAGGCTTTCTTGTCTTTCACTATCTCTCAGAATTTGCTCAAACTCATGTGCATTGAATCAATGATGACATCCAACCATCCCACCCTCTACTGCCCTCTTCTGCTTTTGCCTTCAATGTTTCCCAACACCAGTGTCTTTTCTAATGTGTTGACTCTTTGTAACAGGTGGCCAAAGTATTGGAGCTTCAGCATCCATCTTTCCAATGAATAGTCAGGGTTGATTTCCTTTAAAATTGACTGATTTGATCTCCCTCCAGTCCAAGGGACTCTCAAGAGTCTTCTCCAGCACCACAATACAAAAGCATCAATTTTTCAGTGTTCAGCCTTCTTTATGGTCCAACTGTCACATGCATACATGACTACTGGAAATACCGTAGCTCTGACTATGTGGAACTTTTCTGGTAAAGTGATGTCTCTGCTGGTTAATACATTGTCTAGGTTTGTCATAGCTTTTATTCCAAGGAGCGAACAACTTTTAATTTTGTGGTTGCTATCACTGTCCACAGTCATTTTGGAACCTAAGAATATAAAATCTGCCACTCTTTTCACATTTTCCCTATCTATTTACCATGAAGTGATGGGGCTGGATGCCAAGATCTTAGTTTTTTTTTTTTTTTTTTAATGTTGAGTTTTAAGCCAGCTTTTTCATTCTCCCTATATCAAAAGGGAAAAAGAAAACACTCAAAATCATTGTCCAAAACTAATCCCATGGCTCTACCCAAATGCAGGAAGCCCAGGAAGTGCAATCTTATCATGTGTGCAAGATGGAGAAGCAGATATATATGGCAAACAACATGAATCTGACTATAGTCAGATTCAAACATATCCTAAACTTTGGTAGATATTATTAGATAAATGTCCCGTTGAAGGACTGTTGACATCTTTCTGTTGATTCCTAGGGATTTTATATTCTCACATTTACTATTAATGGGTGAAGTAATAACACTGTCTTTTACCCCATTAAATTGAACAGGATGTAACACAATCGAATCATTTACTCACATTCCTTATGATCACTTCTTTAGAAGTATTCCCTTCCACTTGAATATGTTAAAAAATTAGAGTGGCTCAACCTTTAAACTGTATCAAATCTAAAAGAGAAATACAACTAAGAATTTCATCACTAGTTGACATGAGGAACCTTTGCTAATTCTCAAGTTCCTGCTTGAGTAACTGGATAAGTAATAGGTTGAGATAAGGGTGAGAGTAGCATACTTTGATGACTGTAAAAAAATAGATGATGAATTCAATTTTATCCTTATGATATTTTTAGCTAGGGAAATAAGTCTGGATTGGTTATGGAATTTGTGGAATCAGCATTGTACCGGTTAAAATATTTAACACCATTAGTACTAATAAAATAATCAAGAATGAATGTATAACACTGAAAAGAGTATAGGTACAAGGATAAAACTCCGTGGAATAACAAACAACCCAGACGTATGTCACCTGGTAAACGAACAAATTAATTTGTGATATTAATACATCCACATAAAATAGGGCTCCCCAGGTGACACAGTGGTAAGGAATCCATCTGCTAATGCAGGAGACACAGGATACCCAAGTTCCATCTTTGGCTGTATAAAAGTTCTTAAGCACATCTGAGATTAGCAGAAATGGATATGCAGTGTTGCCTACATGCACTGCTCTGTTCTTCTCCAGTAGTTCTCATAAACCTGGACATGGGTGGGAAAGTAGATAAGAGACCTGACTGAGAAACCTAAGGTATGATTGGTGAGGACAACAGAAGGACAATAAGAACATAACAAGAGGAAAAATAATGGGAAATGTAATATTGACTATATAGCAAAAGAACTGAAGACTGAAAATAGCTGATAGCTTGATAAAGATGGACAGGTTAAACAGCTAAAATTCTTGATGAAATAAGAAAGCAAGTGAGTTGGAAAAATTGCAGATTTGTATTAGGATGTAGGGATTACCCTGTAGCTCAGCTGGTAATGTGACCCTGGCTTCATTCCTGGGGCAGGAAGATATCCTGGAGAAGGGATAAGCTATCCACTCCAGTATTCTTGAGCTACCATGGTGGCTCAGCTGGTAAAGAATCTGCCTGCCATGTGGGAGATCCACATATTGCAGTTTAGGATTTAAAATCTGAAGCAGTCCTGGACATGGGTGAATGACTGCGATATGAAAGCTCTCCAAGTTGAGGTAAAGATATTGTGATGTTAGAATGGTAGGTGAATTATCTACATGGACTTTATCAATGCTGATATCAGTATTTGGGATGGAGGGACTGTGCTCTAGGTACCAGAATCTTCAAAAGAACTAAAAATTCAGTGGATGAAAAGGCAAGGAAGGGCAAAAGATGGTGGACATCACCAGATGGCCAACAACAAAATCAGATTGATTATATTCTTTGCAGCCAAAGATGGAGAAGCTCTATACAGTCAGCAAAAACAAGACAGGAGCTGACTGTGTTTCAGATCATGAACTCCTTATTACCAAATTCAGACTCAAATTGGAGAAAGTAGGGAAAACCGCAACACCATTCATGTAAGACCTAAATCAAATTCCTTATGATTATGCAGTGGAAGTGAGAAATAGATTTAAACGCCTAGATCTGATAGATAGAGCGCCTGATGAACTATGGAATGAGGTTCATGACATTGTAGAGGAGACAGGGATCAAGACCATCTCCATGGAAAAGAAATGCAAAAATAAAAAAATAAAATCACAGTAGCCGTCTGAGAAGGCCTTACAAATAGCTGTGAAAAGAAGAGAGGCAAAAAGCAGAGGAGAAAAGGAAAGATATAAGCATCTGAATACAGAGTTCCAAAGAATAGCAAGAAGAGATAAGAAAGCCTTTTTCAGTGATAAATGCAAACAAATAGAGGAAAAGAACAGAATGGGAAAGACTAGAGATCTCTTCAAGAAAATTAGAGATACCAAGGGAACATTTCATGCAAAGATGGGATCGATAAAGAACAGAAATGGTATGTACCTAACAGAAGCAGAAGATATTAAGAAGAGGTGGCAAGAATGCACAGAACTGTACAAAAGTGATCTTCATGACCTGGATAATCACGATGGTGTGATCAGTCATCTCGAGCCAGACATCCTGGAATGTGAAGTCAAGTGGGCCTTAGAAAGCATCACTATGAACAAAGCTAACGGAGGTGATGGCATTCCAGTTGAGCTATTTTACATCCTGAAAGATGATGCTGTGAAAGTGGTGCACTCAATATGCCAGCAAATTTGGAAAACTCAGCAGCAGCCACAGGACTGGAAAAAGTCAATTTGCTCCAATCCCAAAGAAAGGCAGTGCCAAAGAATGCTCAAACTACCACACAATTGCACTCGTCTCACATGCTAGCAAATTAATGCTCAAAATTCTCCAAGCCAGGCTTCAGCCATACGTGAATCATGAACTTCCTGATGTTCAAGCTGGTTTTACAAAAGGCAGAGGAACCAGAGATCAAATTGCCAACATCCACTGGATCATGGAAAAAGCAAGAGAGTTCCAGAAAAACATCTATTTCTGCTTTATTGACTATGCCAAAGCCTTTGATTATGTGGATCACAATAAACTGTGGAAAATTCTGAGAGAGATGGGAATACCAGACCACCTGACCTGCCTCTTGAGAAATCTATATTCAGGGCAGGAAGCAACAGTTAGTACTGGACATGGAACAACACACTGGTTCCAAATAAGAAAAGGAGTACGTCAAGGCTGTATATTGTCACCCTGCTTATTTAACTTATATGCAGAGTATATCATGAGAAGAAACATAAGCTGGAATCAAGATTGCTGGGTTAAATATCAACAACCTCAGATATGCAGATGACACCACCCTCATGGCAGAAAGTGAAGAGGAACTAAAAGCCTCTTGATGAAAGTGAAAGAGGAGAGTGAAAATGTTGGCTTAAAGGTCAACACTCAGAAAACAAAGAGCATGGCATCCGGTCCCATCACTTCATGAGAAATAGATGGGGAAACAGTGGAAACAGTGTCAGACTTTATATTTGGGGGCTCCAAAATCACTGCAGATGATCACTGCAACCATGAAATTAAAAGACGCTTACTCCTTGGAAGAAAAGTTATGACCAACCTAGATAGTATATTCAAAAGCAGAGACAGTACTTTGCCAACTAAGGTCCGTCTAGTCAAGGCTATGGTTTTTTCAGTTGTCATGTATGGATGTGAGAGGTGGACTGTGAAGAAGGCTGAGAGTTGAAGAATTGATGCTTTTGAACTGTGGTGTTGGAGAAGGCTCTTGAGAGTCCCTTGGACTGCAAGGAAATACAACCAGTCCATTCTGAAGCAGATTAGCCCTGGAATTTCTTTGGGAGGAATGATGCTAAAGCTGAAACTCCAGTACTTTTGCCATCTCATGCGATGAGTTGACTCATTGGAAAAGACTGATGCTGGGAGGGATTGGTGGCAGGAGGAAAAGGGGATGACAGAGGATGAGATGGCTGGATGGCATCACTGACTCAATGGACGTGAGTCTGAGTGAACTCTGGGAGTTGGTGATTGACAGGGAGGCCTGCCATGCTGCGATTCATGAGGTCTCAAAGAGTCCGCGACAACTGAGCGACTGAACTGAACTGAATACAGGTAGGTAATATAGCTGGACACTATAGGCCTCAAGGAAGAATGGTTTTCAACTATAGATAGAGGAATAATCATATTATCTATTATATTTATAATGTAAATAAAGGCTTATCATCTCATATATAGATAGCAATGTTAACTATGTTTATACTTCCAAGAAATAAAATTGAATGATCTAGTAAACAACATGAAAATAAATGTCAAATACAAATATGTATGTGGTGCTCTCAGATATCACCTAGTTTTAAGTCAACTCTGGATAAAATGTGACTCCAGTATACTTGCTGTAAATTCATTTCAACAGCTAATATCTCATTAATAAAAATCATTGAGAAGCTCTTGCTTCATAATAGTTATACAACACACAGTATATTCTGCAATAGATTAAAACTATTAGTTTTTAAAGATTGGTCTCTGCGAGCCCTTGAAATTGACATACCCAGAATATTAATCAATATATTCTAAACATGAAGGTGATGCTATGGATTTACCATAAATTTCATATGTTAAGTTCATACTAAGCGGTTAATCTGAAATGCTTATACATGTTAAGCATTAGAGTGATATTTCTGGGTTACTGGTCTCTTAGGAATATAGATTTTACATGGCAACCTAGATGAAGGATGTGATCATGACCAGAGGAGAGTATAATTATGACTAGTACATTAAATATCTTATTTTAATCCAGGTACCTTACTTTAATTAAATATCTAACTTTAATCTTACTTTTAATCTTACTTTTACAACAGGTCCCTACCCTAAGTCTGCTGTTCTCAGGATGTATTCCTAAGTGCTGATCCTTCCCTAGAGCTTTTCTCCAGTTATGTGTATATTCTATATCTTCACTGTCCAGTATGGTGTGACTGGCCACATTTGCCAACTGAGCACTTAAAAGGGGCTAGTATGACTGAGGGGTTAAACTTTTATATTTCTTAATTTTAAATATTTAAATTTGAATTTAAGAAATCATATGTGGCTAGAAGTTCTCATGTTGGATAACATATCTTTAGACTATGTTAGATTAGATTATCTAAAAACAGATTCATGCTAACAAGTAAATGTTTGATCTATGATCTACCCTTGCAACTGCATTTGAAGGTACAGTTTTAGGGTAACATTATAAGTACAATTCTTTAAAACAAAGGATTGATACTATAGTGATGAAATGGGAAGTACTTTTACAAACTGACACAGCAGGAAATTTAGGGATATAGCTTTTACACGATGGCCAGAAAATTCCATTGGTGTGGTAGTAGTTCAGTCATTAAGTTGTGTCTGACTCTTGCAACCCCATGGACTGTAGCTCTCCAGGCTTCTTTGTCAATGTGATTTCCCAGGCAAGAATACAGGAGTGGGTTGCCATTTCCTTCTCTGGGGGATCCTCTGGATCCAGGGGTCAAACCCATGTTTTCTGTGTCTCCTGCATTGCAAGCAGATTCTTTACTGCTGACCCAACAGGGAATCTGAAAATTCCATTATGAACAGAAGAGTCTGGTGGGCTACAGTCCAGAGGGTCACAAAGAGTCGGACACAACTGAAGTAAGTTAGCATGCAGCATGCAGGCAATAATCACTTATGCTAGCATGTAAGATTGACCTTGATAGCATAGATTGACTTTTAAGAGCCTCAGTTTGCTGAGAAGTCAGAGCTCTTACCTCACTAATGTATGAGATCAATATATTTGTATTACCACCTATTTCTCAAGCCAAAATTGTACTACTCACCATTATATATATAGAAGTACATGTACTTTGATATACAGTTTGGGGATGTTAGTAATAATCTTGAAAGACAGGTGAATATAAGGGAGAAAGAGTCCCCATATTCCAGTTGGTCATGTAAAGCAAGTCTCTTGACATTTCAACATTCTTCCTTTCCTCCATTCCATACACCACCAAACTAAAAATTGTAGCAAGCAGGGGTGCAAGGCTCTTCTCTTTATTAGACTCAGAAGTACTGAAGTATTAGAGCATATGACATTAAAACTGTTTCCAATGCTTCTGGAATAACACCTTTGAAATTCAAATCTTTTACTTACTATGGATTGCAGTTTTATCTCTTGCTATTCCCCAATATGAACTCCCTCCAATTACACTGTTTAATTCTTTACCTAACAAATATATCACATCTTTTATATCTCTTGCTTTTCTTCTTCAAATCTCCCTTTGAGTCTCAGAATCAATTTTCTTACTTTAAAATGGGGCAGGTAGTGTTTGCATCATTGTACTTTTTAAGGATTTATATTTTGTATGAAAAATAGACAACACAACACCTGGCACATGATGAATATACAATAAATATTTAAATGCTAGAGGATTTTTTTTTCTTCCTGTTTTCTTCCTTCCTCTAAACACCATCATAATTCTTGCCATTTTTATTATATCACATTGTAACAGGTCTTTACATAACTTCAACTAGAATGTAATTTCCTTGAAAGCAGTGAGGAGAGGAAGTTTATAGATATAGTTGTATTTATTACATAGCAGGTGCTTAATAAATAAATGTTTGTCAATTTGTTTTTAGGGATCTTTGGAAGAAAAGTTATGACCAACCTAGATAGCATATTCAAAAGCAGAGACATTATTTTACCGACTAAGGTCCGTCTAATTAGGCTATGGTTTTTCCTATGATCATGTATGGATGTGAAAGTTGGACTGTGAAGAAGGCTGAGCACCGAAGAACTGATGCTTTTGAACTACGGTGTTGGAGAAGACTCTTGAGAGTCCCTTGGACTGCAAGGAGATCCATTTTGAAGGAGATCAGCCCTGGGATTACTTCGGAAGAAATGATGCTAAAGCTGAAACTCCAGTACTTTGGCCACCTCATGCGAAGAGTTGACTCATTGGAAAAGACTCTGATGCTGGGAGGTATTGGTGGCAGAAGGAAAAGGGGACGACAGAGTATGAGATGGATGGATGGCATCACTGACTTGATGGGCTTGAGTCTGAATGAACTCTGGGAGTTGGTGATGGACAGGAGTCTTGGCGTCCTGCTATTCATGGGGTCACAAAGAGTTGGACAGGACTGAGCGACTGAACTGAACTAAACTGAGGAATATACTAGAACAGTATACAATGACCATGACTATGGACAAGTTCCTTAACATCCCCAAATCTCTATCTTTTCATGTGTAAAATGGAGATAATAATAATATTTAATTTGAAATGTTATTGTAGAATGAAGAAAAATCTAAGCATGGGAAGAAATTAAGGTTAGGTTGATACCACCCATAAGTTTAAGGGTATTTAGTTCAGGAGAGATTTTGACAGATTAGAGACTGTCCAGAAGAGAATAACCAAGGATATAAGTTATTTTGTTGTCCATGTGGTGCAGTGACAAAGAATTCACCTGCCAATGCAGGAGATACAAAAGATGTGGGTTTGAGCCCCGAGTCAGGAAAATTCTCTGGAATAGGAAACAGCAACACACTGCAATGGCAACACATTTGCCTGGAAAAATTCCATGGAAAAGGGAGCCTGGCGGACTACATTTCATGGAGTTGCAAAGAGTCCGTCTAGACTGAGCAGGTCACATGCATGAAGTAAGAAGATTATACATGGGTTGGGGGCGCGGTGTGGGGGGTTGTTGAATCACACCATCAGTTTTTAGCTGTTTGAGGAATTGTATTTGGCAGAAGAAACAATTAACTCTATCTTGCTCCAAAGAGCAAAATAGGACTATTGGGAAAGTTATAGTGATAAAGGCTTAAATCACTTCAATTCGATTTGCCTATATAATGCAGTAGAAGGAGCCTGAGGAAAGGAACTAAAACATTTAGATTCTAGTTTCAGCTTTGAATTTATGCATCTGTGCAATCTTGGACAAGTTATTTATCATTTGAAGTCTCAGTTTCCAATATAAAAAATGAAGCTGCTTAACCAAAAATTCTCAAAGGTTTGAACCTGAACATTCTAAGATTTTAACTTACAAAAGAGAGAAAATTTGTTCCCTTTAAAAGACATACTTGATAGAATGTTTTCTATGATATGAATCAGGCAATTGAATTTCAATAATTATTATGATTGTGGACTAAGCTGGATTTGTATTGTCATAAGTCTAAAAAATTATAGTAGTTTCTTATTATTCCTCTAACAAATATTTAATTTATTTCTTAGTGGTTCATATAAAGTAACCTATCCAGTGCTTTGATTTTTGAATAAGGTATTAAATAATTGCTAAGGCAAAGACCTGGAACAATACTGAAAGTACATGTAGCTCTGAACTGTGCAAGTTTTATTATTAAATAGAGTGGAAGTTTTTGTACAATCCTTAGAACAAATGAATGGTAATTTTTTATAAGAAACAAAGATGTCAGAAATTTAAAAAAAAAAACCTGCTGCTAAGTTTAGTTATAAAGAGAAAAAATGATTAAAATGACTGTTGTTTATTACAAGTCTGGTATTCCAGATTTAAATTGCTACATGTTGTGAAAAGGAAAAAGCAGTTTCAAATTTCATCACTTCCTTAATGGACGTGAATGTAGTTCCTAGAATGTCAATAGCCCAAAGCTACCAAACTATTGAACAAGATATTAAAATTTCATGATATAGTTTCTTTAGCAGCAGTTTTACTCTGGTAAACTATCATTCAAGAAAATACAAGACCAAGCTTCTAAGAAGTGCTTACAAGGCCTTATATCATTGAGCCTAATTTTCAGATTGTATCGAAGGTCAAATTCATGGTATACTTATCATTCAGGAAAACTACCTTTCAGGCAAAACACAAACAGAAGAACATCATTAAAACAAATGTGGAAATATAGAATTTTCTATTTCCAAATTAGCTTCTTTCATGGTGGTGTTATCTTTATATAGGCATATAGGTATTTTTTTCTACCTTGTGAGAGCTCTATGCAACACTATAAAGAGAACATTAGCATTAAGGTAAGAGACTGTCCAAGGTCACACAGTTTAATCAACAAATATTGAAAATCCACTATGGGCTAGGACGTGTGGAAGGTACAAAGCAATTAGAAAATATGATCCTTGAACTCATAATTTGATTAGTGAGGCAGATCTAAAATAATTAAAGCAAAATGAATGAAAAAGGTAGCATATGATCAAGAACCTAAAGGAGAAGAACTGAAGGAGCATTTTACTCAAAGAAACTTCCATGGAGGAGAAGAGTGGTAAGATATACTTTTAAAGATGAATGGAGTACAGAGAAGGGTTTTTTATTAGAGGTCCTGAAAGTGACATAAATTGTCTCTGCTCACATTCTTTGGCCAAATTTGGTCCCTGGGCCACGTGGAACTGCAAAGGAGCCTGGGAAATGTAGCCTACTTATGCGACCGGGGTGGGGGGGGATTGTCACAGATGTAAGTCACAGAGAATGACCCATCTCTTATTACTGTATTTATTGTATTTCAATCAGATAGGATACTCTAAATAACTTCTTTAGTTTTTCCTGTCTACATAGTATATTAGCCTACAGATACTTTCTAAGCCTATTTTTGACCTAAAACATTTTTAGATTATTCATAATGCTGTACTGTGTTTAATTTACTCAGTCTTATCTGACTCTTTGTGACCCAATGGACTGTAGCTGCCAGGCTCATCTGTCTATGGGGATTCTCCAGGCAAGAATATTGCAGTGGGTTGCCATGCCCTCCTCAAGGAGATTGTCCCAATGCAGGGATCAAACCCAGGTCTCCCACATTGCAGGCAGATTCTTTAACATCTGAGGCACGAGAAAAGCCTATGTAATTTTATTTATTTATTTATTTATTTTAATATGTGTAGGAAATAATTTTCACCACAAAACACCATATCTAGATACCTTTTTTCCTTCTCTTCATATTTTGTAAAAATTAAAGTTCTCATTATACCTAAAAGTATTGTTATTGTTAAATGGAAAAAAAGGAAGCTACATACACACACACACACACACACACACACACACACACACACACACACATATAGCTCTTTTTGACTTTTAAATTGGAGTATAATTGCTTTACAATGTTGTGTTAATTTCTGCTATACAACAATGTAAATCACCCTTCCCTCCCAATCCCCTCTTATCCCCGTAGGTTATCGCAGAGCACCAAGCTGAGCTCTCTGTGCTATATAGCAACTTCTTATTAATTAGTTTTTCTAAAATATATTTATTTTATTGAAAAATAATTGTTTTACAAAGTTTGTTGTTTTCTGTCGAACCTCAACATAAATCAGCCATAGATATACATATATCCCCTCCCTTTTGAACTGCCCTCCCATCTCTCTCCCTATTCCACTCCTCTAGGTTGATACAGAGCCCTTGTTTGAGTTTCCTGAGCCACACAGTAAATTCCTATTAGCTATGTATTTAACATATGGTAATGTAAGTTTCCATGTTACTCTTTCCATACATCTAATTGTCTCCTTCCCTCTGCCCATGTCCATAAGTCTAATCTCTATGTCTGTTTCTCCACCGCTGCTCTGTAAACAACATTTTCAGTACCATTGTTTTAGATTCCATATATATGCATTAGAATATGATATTAATCATTCTCTTCCTGACTTACTTCATTCTGTATAATAGGTTTTACGTTCATCTACCTCATTAGAACTGACTCAAATGTGTTCCTATTTAAGGCTGAGTAATATTCCATTATGTATATGTACAAAAACGTCTTTATCCACTCATCTGTTGATGGACTTCTAGGTTGCTTCCATGTTCCAGTGACTGTAAATAGTGCTGCAATGAACAATTGGATACATGTGTCTTTTTCAATTTTGGTTTCTTCAGGGTATATGCCTTGGGATTTCTGGGTCATATGGTGGTTTTATCCCTAGGTTTTAAGGAATCTCCATACCATCTTCCATAGTGGCTCTATCAATTTACATTCCCAACAACAGTGAAAGAGGGTTCCCTTTTCTTCACACCATCTCCTGCATTTATTGTTTGTAGACTTTGAGGATGGCCATTCTGATCAGTGTGATGTAATGTCTCATTGTAGTTTTGATTTGCATTTCTCTTGATGAAAGTAAAAGAGGGGAGTGAAAAAGTGGCTTAAAGCTCAATATTCTGAAAATGAAGATCATGGCATCCGGTCCCATCACTCCATGGGAAATAGATGGAGAAACAGTGGAAACAGTATCAGACATTATTTTGGGGGCTCCAAAATCACTGCAGATGGTGACTGAAACCATGAAATTAAAAGATGCTTACTCTTTGGAAGAAAAGTTATGACCAACCTAGATAGTATATTCAAAAGCAGAGACATTACTTTGCTGACTAAGGTCCGTCTAGTCAAAGACTATGGTTTTTCCAGTGGTCATGTACGGATGTGAGGGTTAAACTGTGAGGAAAGCTGAGCACTGAAGAACTGATGTTTTTGAACTGTGGTGTTGGAGAAGACTCTTGAGAGTCCCTTGGACTGCAAGGAGATCCAACTAGTCCATTCTGAAAGAGATCAACCCTGGGATTTCTTTGGAAGGAATGATGCTAAAGCTGAAACTCCAATACTTTGGCTACCTCATGAGAAGTGTTGACTCATTGGAAAAGACTTTGATGCTGGGAGGGATTGGGGCCAGGAGAAGAAGGGGATGACAGAGGATGAGATGGCTGGATGGCATCACTGACTCGATGGACGTGAGTCTGAATGAACTCTGGGAGTTGGTAATGGACAGGGAGGCCTGGTGTGCTGTAATTCATGAGGTCACAAAAAGTCAAACATGACTGAGTGACTGAATTGAACTGAACAGCTTAACTAAACTCTATACAGGCTTCTTCTTGATTCTAAGCCCTTAACCTTCCTTTTTAAGGTCATTTACTTTAGAGAACTTGCAAATTATTTCTCAGCTCCTCTGAGATATAAATCTTTCTAAAAGTCTTTTGCCAGTTTTACAACCCAGTTATGTCTTTCTCAAGAATCCATCCCTTTAAAATGTAATCATAAAATTAATTTATTTTCAAAACAGAAATAGAGACACAGATGTAGAAAACAAACATATGGATACCAAAGGGAAAAGAAGGAGGTGTGGAATGAATTGGGAAATTGGGATTAACCTACATACACTATTGATACTATGTACAAAATAGATAGCTAATGAGAACTTAATTTAGCACAGGGAATTCTACTCAATGATCTGTGGTGAGCAAAACGGGAAGGAAATCCCCAAAATAGGTGATATATGAATACACATAGCTGATTCACTTTGCTGTACAAAAGAAATTGACATGGCAGTGTAAACTAACTATACTCCAGTAAAAAATGTAGTCATCAAGAAACATGGCACCGTTTCCTCCCAATCTCTGTGGGAGAGGGGGAGCTTAACTTTGGTGTATGTTTTGCTCAATCTCCTGTCATAAACATATGAATTTAGTTTTCCTCCATATAAAGCCAATTAGTAAACACAGATGGCCTATGAGTCCCCACTAATGCCTTCTAGTACTTTTCCAGTAGTTCATTCCAGAGTTTATACTACACCGCCCCCCCAATCCTTTGAGCAGTATTCAGTTCAGTCTGAGTTCTGACTTCTTGTTGCAATAACCTTAAATAAAGTCTTCCCTGCTTATTTAACTTTGCCTGTTGCAATTTTTGCATTGACACTAATTTGTACAGTTGTTGAGAGGGACAAATGCGATAACAGACACAAAGTATCCAGTGCTTGGTCAAAATTAAGTCCTCAGTAACCATCAGTTATCTTAATTATCATAAATGATTTGACCTACATTAACTGACATTTTCATTATCTGTAAAAATGTTTTCGTTTTCACAGTGGTGAATTAATACTTTCGTATATTTATTCTTCCACAATTTTTCAAGCATTTTTATAGGTTATTTTTCTAGAATTATATTTTAAAATTGTGTAAGGATTCATGAAGTCTACTTCAATGGGAAGGAGAAGCCTCAAGGACTTCTCTAAGAGGATGGGTTGGGTGAAGAAAAAAATTACATAGTGGTTTAAGCTGAACTATCAAACTTCTGCTGAAGAAACTCAACTCTGCTTTTACTTGTTTTATATATCAAATTTCAAGGTAAGTTTGGCTGGAAAACAAAGGTGAAATGCTTCTGTTGCTAAAAACAACAGCTACCATCTGAACAAATATTTGTTAGGGAATTAGGGTCTAAGGAACTGTGTTTTAAAAAATATTTCCAGGGACTCTAATGAATATTAAATTTGATAACTGGTGGAAAACATAAGAATATGTGCTGGGAATCACATGCATTTGTTATTTCTGAGTTTAAATCTTAGCTTCAAATCTACCACTCACAAGCTATAACAGTACCTCCTAACCCAGCATGTGCATTATGATCTACCTTTATATTACTCACCTTCAGGCAGTCAGTGAAAGTCAAAGTTGCTCAGTCGTGTCTGACTCTTTGTGATCCCATGGACTATACAGTCCATGGAATTCTCAGGCCAGAATACTGGAGTGGTTAGCCTTTCCATTTTCCGGGGATCTTTCCAACCCAGGGATCGAACCCAGGTCTCCCCCATTGCAGGCGGATTCTTTACCAGCTGAACCACAGGGGAAGCCCAAGAATACTGGAGTGGGTAGCCTATACCTTCTCCAGGGGAATCATCTGGCCCAGGAATTGAACTGAGGTCTCTTGTGTTGCAGGTGGACTCTTTACCAACTGAGCTATCAGGGAAGCCCTAACTCACCTTCAACTACATAGCAATTAGATTTCTTGCTTCAGTGCTGCCAATCCCTCTTCCCTACAACTGTCTTCACAGAGGAGACTATTGGGAACCAATTAATTTCCTCTTCTCATCTCAAGCCTACTGCCCTGATATGACTGACAGTCTCCCCAAACTGTGTTAAATCTATTTCTCTTACTCTAATTTAAAAAGTTCTCAAACACCAATGCACGTTAAAATTCCTTAAGGAAGTTTTGAAAATACACATTCCAAGGTTACACTTCATACAAATTAAGTCAGAATATCTGGGGGGTGAAGTCCAGGTATCAGTTTTTAAATATCCCCAATTTGCACAGTTTGGAAACCACTGCTCATGGAGGGCCTCAAATGTGGACTACTTCTCCAAACATGTTGCCAGCTGCTAGTTCCTGGGTTAATTTTAACTCAAGTCAACAAACAACTGCAAAACATCAATGCAAAAATTAGAACCCATCTCAGCAGTCCAATCACAGTGTCTATACTATGTCCCTACCCTAGGACTGAGATATCTCCATATCCATCCTATCCATTGCAGCAGGAGCAATAATTTTTGTGGTGGGAGTGTGGCTCTGGAGAAACATCAGTGACACAGTTACATTTGCAATAGCTTTTAAAGAGGGGAAGTAGTTTCAAAGGTAAAGAGATGGGAAAAAATGATATTAAAAAGTGGCAACAGAGGCAGTCCTAAGATGGTAGAGGAATATGACAGGGAGACCACTTTATCACCCAAAAATTAATCAAAAGAACATTTGAACGCTGAGTAAATTCTGAATGCTGGCAGAGGACATCAGGCACCCAGAAAAGTAGCCCATTGTCTTCAAAAGGAGGTAGGAAAAAATATAAAAGACAAAAAGAGAGAAAAAGAGGTAGGGCTGGAGCTCCATCCTGGGAAGGGAGTCTTAAAAAGAGAGAAGTTTCCAAACATCAGGAAACACTCTCACTGCCGAGTCTGTGGCAAGCCTTGGAACTACAGAGGGCAACGTAACTGGGAGGAAAAATAAATAAATAATTAAAGCCCGCAGATTACGAGCCCAATGGTAACTCCCCAATGGAGAAGCAGTACAGAAGCTTGCATCTGCCACTAGCAAGTGGGGGCTGGGCAGGGAGGCATGGGCTGCACTGTTTGGAGTAAGGACCGGGCCTGAATGCCATGAGGGCAATCTGAAAAAAACTAACTTGGGCTAGCAAACCAAACTGTGGGATAGCTACCATGCAAAAATCCCTAACCTAAGACACTGCCTAGTGGCTCAGAGGTTAAAGCATCTGCCTGAAGTGCAGGAGACCTGGGTTTGATCCCTGGGTCAGGAAGATCCCCTGGAGAAGGAAATGGCAACCCACTCCAATATTCTTGCCTGGAGAATTCCATGGACAGAGAAGCCTGGTGGGCTACAGTCCACGGGGTCGCAAAGAGTCAGACATGACTGAGCGACCTCACCTTACCTCAAGACACTGCCAGACCTGATCACAGAACAAAGGACTGACTAGAGCTATGGGAAAAGACCTAAGACACCTTCAGACCCACTCACAGAACGAAGGACTGAGCAGAGCTAGCCGGCTGCAGACCAACTCCCTCCGGTGACAGGCAGCCAGAGCTGGAAGAGGGCAATCACGGCCCCAGAGAGGCATTATCTACCAAACTGAAAGCAGGTTTCATTGCTATCTAAGACTTCTTGGGATTCTGGATGGTCAGCATCCACCTGAGAAGGTGCACCAGTTGTACACCCAGAAAACTGAGTGGCAGGGATGGGGGAGGAAATAAGTCACAGCGACCACTCTCACCAAACATCTAGTCTCTTGACCTGCTCGGACCCGGGAAGGGCACAAAACACAGGCCCAAATGAGTCTGTGCCTCTGAGGACTACCTGAGTACCTGAACCTGAATGACTTAGACCTAGGAAGTGCACACAACCAAAGGCTGGCCTCAGACAGTTCCTAGCAGAGCAACCTAGAGCCTAAGTAGTGTAGACAGGGGAAAGCACACACGCCATGAGCATGGCAAACCCAGTGTGGCCGAGGCACAGAGAGCACACACCAGTGTTATTTATTTGTTTGCAGCGTCCCTCCCTCCCCACAGCACTACTGAACAAGCGAGCCTAAAAAGTGTCCACCACCGCCCCCTTGTGTCAGGACGGAAATTAGACACTGAAGAGACCAGCAAAGAGGAGCTAAAACAGAGGGAACTGCCTGGGACATGACAGGTGCAATAGATTAAAACCCTGTAGTTAGTACCAAATACATGGGAAGGGGACTATAGATCTTGAGAAATATAAGCCAGATCAAGGAACTATCCAAAACTGAACTGACCCCACACTGCCCACAACAACACTAGAGAAAGTTCTAGATATATTTTTACTATTTTACTACCATTCTTATTTTTTTTTATTTTAACTCCTCTATTACTCCTTTAATTTTCATTTTTATAACCTACTATTATCTTGTCAAAAAAGAGAGACCCTATTTTTTAAAAGCAAACTTCATATATACATATATATATATATATTATAATTTTTGTGACTTTGTTTCTTTGTTTTTCTTTAATATTGTATTTTTGAAAATCCAACCTCTACTCTAGATTTTTAATATTTGCTTTTTGGCATTTGTATCAATTTTGTACCTTTAAGAACCCAATTTTCAGTATCCATTTTTACTTGGGAGTAAGATTACTGGCTTGACTGCTGTCTCCCCCTTTGGACTTTCCTTTTTCTCCACCAGGTCGCCTCTCTCTCCTCCCTCCACCTTCTCTTCTCTACCCAACTCTGTGAATCTCTTTGTGTGTTCTAGATTGTAGAGAACACTTAGAGAACTGATTACTGCCTGGATCTGTCTCTCTACTTTTGATTTCCCCCTTTATCTTCCTGGCCACCTCTGTCTCTTTCCTCCATCTTCCCTTCTCTGTATAACTCTGTGAACATCTCTGAGTGAGTGGTCCAGACTGTGGAGCACACATAAGGAAGTGATTAATGGCTAGCTTGCTCCCTCCTCTTGTGATTCCACCTCATCTCATCCAGGTCACCTCTATCTTCCTCTTCTCTCTTCTCTTATCCATGTAACTCTGTGAACCTCTCTGGGTGTCCCTCACTGTGGAGAAACTTTTCATCTTTAACCTATATGTTTTATCAATGGTGCTGTATAGATGGAGAAGTCTTGAGGCTACTGTAAAAACAAGACTGAAACCAGAGGCAGGAGGCTAAAGTCCAAATCCTGAGAACACCAGAAAACTCCTGACCCCAGGGAACATTAATCAACAGGAGCTTATCAAACGCCTCCATACCTACACTGAAACCAAGCACCACCCAAGGGCCAACAAGTTCCAAAGCAAGACATACCATGCAAATTCTCCAGCAACACAGGAACACAGCCCTGAGCTTCAATATACAGGCTGCCCAAAGTCACTCCAAACCCATTGATATCACATAACATTACTGGACACTTCATTGCTCTCCAGAGAGAAGAAATTCTGCTCCACCAACCAGAACACCAACACAAGTTTCTCTAACCACGAAACCTTGACAAACCAATCATATAAACCCATGCAGAGTGAGGAAACTCCACAATAAAGTGAACTCCATAAACTGCCAGAATACAGAAAGGCCACCATAAATGCAGCAATATAAACAAGATGAAGAGACAGAGGAATATCCAGCAGGTAAAGGAACAAGATAAATGCCCATCAAACCAAACAAAAGAGGCAGAAATAGGGAATCTACTTGATCAAGAATTCCAAATAAAGATAGTGAAAATGATCCAAAATCTTGAAAACAAAATGGAATCACAGATAAATAGCCTGGAGACAAGGATTGAGAAGATGAAAGAAAGGTTTAACAATGACCTAGAAGAAATAAAAGGAATCAATATATAATGAACAATGCAATAAATGATACAAAAAACACTCTGGAGGGAACAAATAGTAGAATAACAGTGGCAGAAGATAGGATTAGTGAGGGAGAAGATAGAATGTTAGAAATAAATGCACCAGAGAGGAAAAAAGAAAAGTGAATTAAAAGAAATGAGGACAATCTCAGAGACCACTGGGACAATGTTAAACGCCCCAACATTTAGATCACACGAGTCACAGAATAAGAAGACAAAAAGAAAGACCATGAGAAAATACTAGAGGAGATAATAGTTGAAAAATTCCCTAAAATGGGAAAAAATAACAGCCACCCAAGTCGAAGAAACCCAGAGAGCCCCAAACAGGATAAACCCAAGGTGAAACACTACAAAACACATATTAATCAAATTAACAAAGATCAAACACAAAGAATAAATAATAAAAGCAGCAAGGGAAAAACAACAAATAACACACAAGGGGATTCCCATAAGGATACTGATCTTTCAATAGAAACTCTTCAGGCCAGGAGGGAATGGCAGGAAATACTTAAAGTGATGAAAGAAAGTAACCTACAGCCCAGATTACTGTATCCAGCAAGGATATCATTCAAATATGAAGGAGAATTCAAAAGCTTTACAGACAACCAAAAGCTGAGAGGATTCAGCACCACCAAACCAGCTCTTCAACAAATGCTAAAGGATCTTCTCTAGACAGGAAACATAAAAGGTTGTATAAACTCAAACTCAAAGCAATAAAGTAAATGGAAAATGGATCATACCTTAAATATAAATGGGTTGAATTCCCCAACCAAAAGACAAAGACTGGCTGAATGGATACAAAAACAAGACTCCTATATATGCTGCCTACAAGAGACCCACCTGAAAACAAGGGACACATACAGACTGAAAGTGAAGGGCTGGAAAAAGATATTCCATGCAAATAGAGACCAAAACAAAGCAGGAGTAGCAATACTCATATCAGATAAAAGAATTTAAAACAAAGGCTGTGCAAAGAGACAAAGAAGGACACTACATAATGATCAAAAGATCACTCCTAGAAGAAGATATAACAATTATAAATATATATGCATCCAACATAGGAGCACCTCAATATGTAAGACAAATGCTAACAAGTATGAAAGGGAAATTAACAATAAACAATAATACTGGCAGACTTTAATACCCACTCACACCTATGGATAGATCAACTAAACAGAAAATTAACAAGGAAACACAAAATTTAAATGTAACTGATATCTATAGGACATTTCACCCCAAAACAATGAATTTCTACTTTTTCTCAAGTGGACATGGAAGCTTCTCCAGGATAGATCACATTCTGAGCCATAAATCTAGCCTTAGTAAACTCAAAAAAAAAAAAAGTTGAAATAATTCCAAGCATCTTTTTGACCACAATGCAGTAAGACTAGATCTCAATTACAGGAGAAAACTATTAAAAATTACAACATTTGGAGGCTGAACAATATGCTGCTGAATAACCAACAAATCACAGAAGAAATCAAAAATAAATCAAAATATGTATAGAAACGAATGAAAATGAAAACACAACAATCCAAACCTGTAGGACACTGTAAAAGCAGTGCTAAGGGGAAGGTTCATAGCATTACAGGCATACCTAAAGAAACAAGAAAAAAGTCAAATAAATACTTAACTCTATACCTAAAGCAACTAGAAAAAGAAGAAATGAAGAACCCAGAATTATTAGAAGGAAAGAAATAATCTTAAAAATTAGGGCATAAATAAATGCAAAAGAAACAAAAGAGACCATAGCAAAAATCAACAAAGCCAAAAGCTGATTATTTGCAATGATCAACAAAATTGACAAACCATTAGCTGGACTCATCAAGAAACAAAGGGAGAAAAATCAAATCAATAAAATTTGAAGTGAAAATTGAGAGATCACAACAGACAACACAGAAATATAAAGGATCATAAGAGGCTACTATCAGCAATTATATGCCAATAAAATGGACAACTTGGAAAATATGGAGAAATTCTTAGAAAATACAACTTTCCAAAACTGAACCAGGAAGAAACAGAAAATCTTAACAGACCCATCACAAGCATGGAAATTGAAACAATAATCAGAAATCTTCAAGGAAACAAAAGCCAAGGTCCAGAGGCCTTCAGGGCTGAATTCTACCAAAAATTTAGAGAAGAGCTAACACCTATCCTATTCAAACTCCTCCAGAAAATTGCAGGGGAAGTTAAACTTCCAAACTTATTCTATGAGGCCACCATCACCCTAATACCAAAACCTGAGAAGTTCAATTCAGTTCAGTCTCAGAGTCGTGTCCGAATCTTTGCGACCCCATGAATCACAGAATGCCAGGCCTCCCTGTCCATTGCCATCTCCCAGAGTTCACTCAGATTCACATCCATCGAGTCCGTGATGTCATCCAGCCATCTCATCCTCAGTCGTCCCCTTTTCCTCCTGCCCCCAATCCCTCCCAGCATCAGAGTCTTTCGCAATGAGTCAACTCTGCATGAGGTGGCCAAAGTAGTGGCGTTTCAGCTTTACCATCATTCATTCCAAATAGCACCCAGGGCTGATCTCATTTAGAATGGACTGGTTGGATATTCCTGCAGTACAAGGGACTCTCAAGAGTCTTCTCCAACACCACAGTTCAAAAGCATCAATTATTTGGCGCTCAGATTTCTTCACAGTCCAACTCTCCCATCCATACATGACCACTAGAAAAACCATAGCCTTGATTAGATGGATATTTTTTTGCAAAGTAGTGTCTCTGCTTTTCAATATGCTATCTAGTTTGGTCATAACTTTCCTTCCAAGGAGTAAGTGTCTTTTAATTTCATGGCTGCAATCACCATCTGCAGTGATTTTGAAGCCCCCAAAAATAAGGTCTGGCACTGTTTTCACTGTTTCCCCATCTATTTCCCATAAATTGATGGGACCGGATGCCATGATCTTCGTTTTCTGAATATTGAACTTTAAGCCAATGTTTTCACTCTCCTCTTTCAGTTTCATTGAGAAACTTTTTAGTTCCTTTTCACTTTCTGCCATAAGGGTGGTGGCATCTGCATATCTGAGGTTATTGATATTTATCTGTTGGGGGCCAGTGTGAGGAACTCCGCCCATGGCAAAGGTCATGAGGAAAAAGAAGCTTGGCATACACAAAGGCGTGATCAAGCCTCAGGAGATCCCCTGTTCCCAAGCATCTACCCCAAAACCAGAGTACTTTACGGGGAGCTCTCCCCCATAACCATTTCTCTCGGAGAAGGAGTTAACTTGCAGCCCCAGTTTATAAAAATTCCTGGGCATGACAAGAGTGTTTCAACTTACAAACTCTGAAGGTTCTCTAGCCTGCCTGATCAGGTTGTCCAGCCGCATGTGATTGTTTACAGCCTCCCAGCTGTGAGAGGCATGGGATGCTTTAAAACTTTCTAAATACAGATTCTTTTGAGAAGTTAGAAGATTATTAGTATAGTATTAGTGGGTTGATTAGGAATTATATTGGTGAAAAGGTTTTTTCATTTGTCATGCCAATAATTACTGCTAATTCCCTGCCTTGGGTGTGACAAGTGTGGCTCAGGTCAAACTTCTCTGCTGACAGACTAGCTTGTGTGACAACCTCTCAACCATAAACAGCACAGAGAGTTTGGAGTATTAGCATAGGGCTTTTCTCATTTGATTGCCCACAGGCCTTCATATCCTTAGGCACCTGAGAATATATTAATCAATGTATTTGGAATATAGAAAAGGAAATATAGTAGTTTTTATGTTAGCAATATTAGACTTTTGAGTTAATGAATTTTCTCTTTTGTTATAGACTACTGTACTTTGTTATAAATCACTGTGTCCTTGCTATGCAAAAATGTAACCTTATCACTATCTTAACGCCAAATAGATTGTAAAGGGAACATTGGTGAAGGGTTTTCATTTGTTGGACTGATGTTTGCTGCTAAATCTCCATATTCCCTGCCCTTATAATAAATATAACTAGCATATAGGAGAAATAAGTATTAACCTTTAAGACTAATCATGTTAAACCTTAGGTTAAGTAAATTGCTTTCTTGATTGTAACTCACTACACCCTCACCCTATAGGAATGCAACTTTATTTGGAGGGTGGCGCCTGAAAAAAATCACTCCTGGAAAAATAAGCTTTCTGGTTAACTGACTGGTATCAGAAAGGGCCATAAAATGTCAGCGGACCTCATGGTCAGAAGATGATGTAAAAACTCATAAGACCTTTGTATAATTTTATATGAAACACCTGATTGTGACAAGGGTCAGGTCTGCTGACCCCGTGTGACTCTGTATTCATCCCTATGTGTAACAAAAGGTATATAAACAAACCTGAAAAAATAAAGAAATCGGATCAGTTCTGGAAAGACTGATTCCCTCACGTCGTTCCTTTCTACTCCCCAATTTTCTGGCTGAATTCCCATCTGGAGTGTGGGTGCCCTCCATGCAGATGGTGCAAATTCCTTGTCCAGAATTTTATTGGTACCCCACGTAAACCAAGTTATTCAGCCCCTTTCTCTCTCTCTTACTATTTTCCGGTGGAATTCCCATCTGGTGCATAGAACCCACCAAGCCTACTAATTTTGCCTGGGCTTCTAAGATCAGACCAGGGGGCCTCAGTGCCTTCTCTCCTACAGAAGAATGGGAAGACGCCTGCGGCCTACATAGGTGGTGATTGGTACCCTGTGTTAAACAAGTTATTCAGCCTCTTTTTCTCTGCTAAATTCCTAGTCCCTCTCTATCTGTAATTAAATAAGTTTTTCCTAGGATGCCTACTCTGCCCCCACCTTCTAATTACCCTGGACCCACCAGGGCTGGACCCCAGCATTTATCCCAGAAATCTTGATGCCAGCTTGTATTTCTTCTAGTCCAGCATTTCTCATGATGTACTCTGCATATAAGTTAAATATGCAGGGTGAAAATATACAGCCTTGACGTACTCCTTGTCCTATTTGGAACCAGTCTGTTGTTCTATGTCCAGTTCTGTTGCTTCCTGACCTGCATACAGATTTCTCAAGAGGCAGGTCAGGTGGTCTGGCATTCCCATCTCTTTCAGAATTTCCCACAGTTTATTGTGATCCACATAGTCAAAGGCTTTGGCATAATCAATAAAGCAGAAATAGATGTTTTTCTGGAACTCTCTTGCTTTCTCCATGATCCAATGGATGTTGGAAATTTGATCTCTGGTTCCTCTGCCTTTTCTAAAACCAGCATGAACATCAGGGAGTTCACGGACATAGAGAACCCTAAAGACTCCACCAGAAAATTACTAGAGCTAATCAATGAATATAATAAAGTTGCAGGATATAAAATCAACATACACAAATCCCTTGAATTCTTATACACTAATAATGAGAAAATAGAAAAAAAGAAATTAAGGAAACAATTGTATTCACCATGACAACGAAAAGAATATAATACTTAGGAATATATCTGCCTAAAGAAACTAAAGAGCTATATATCAAAAATTATAAAACACTGGTGAAAGAAATCAAAGAGGACACTAATAGGTTGAGAAATATACCGTGTTCATGAATCAGAAAAATCAGTATAGTGAAAATGAGTATACTACCCAAAGCAATCTACAGATTCAATGGTATTCATATCAAGCTACCAACAGCATTTTTCACTGAGCTAGAACAAATAATTTCACAATTTGTATGGAAATACAATAGACCTCGAATAGCTAAAGCAATTTTGAGAAAGAAGAAAGGAACTGGAGGAATCAACCTGCCTGACTTCAGTCTCTACTACAAAGCCACAGTCATCAAGACAGTATGGTACTGGCATGAAGACAGAAATATAGATGAATGGAACAAAATAGAAAGCCCAGAGATAAATCCATGCAGCTATGGACACCTTATATTTGACAAAGGGGGCAAGAATATACAATGGAGAATAAGATAATCTCTTTAACAAGCGCTGCTGGGAAAACTGGTCAACCACTTGTAAAAGAATAAAACTAGAACACTTTCTAACACTATACACAAAAATAAACTCAAAATGGATTAAAGATCTCAACATAAGACCAGAAACTTCAAAACTCCTAGAGGAGAACATAGGCAAAACACTTTCTGACATAAATCACAGCAGGATCCTCTATAACCCACCTCCCAGAATGTTGGAAGTAAAAGCAAAACTAAACAAATGAGACCTAATTAAAATTAAAAGTTTCTGCACAACAAAGGAAACTATAAGCAAGGTGAAATGACAGCCTTCAGAATAGGAGAAAATAATAGCAAATGAAGCAACTGACAAAGAATTAATCTCAAAAATATACAAGCTACTCCTGCAGCTCAATTCCAGAAAAATAAATGACCCAATCAAAAAAATGAGCCAAAGAACTAAACAGACATTTCTCCAAAGAAGACAAACAGATGGCTAACAAACACATGAAAAGATGCTCAACATCACTCATTATCAGAGAAATGCAAATCAAAACCACAGTGAGGTACCGTTTCACACCAGTCAGAATGGCTGCGATCCAAAAGTCTACAAGCAATAAATGTTGGAGAGGGTGTGGAGAAAAGGGAACACTCTTACATGGTTGGTGGGAATGCAACCTAGTACAGCCACTATGGAGAACAATGTTGAAATTCCTTAAAAACTGGAACTAGAACTGCCATATGTTCCAGCAATCCCACTGTTGGACATACACACCGAGGAAACCAGAATTGAAAGAGATACATGTACCCCAATGTTCATCTCAACACTGTTTATAATAGCCAGGACAGGGAAGCAACCTAGATGTCTATCAGCAGCTGAATGTATAAGAAAGCTGTGGTACATATACACAATGGAGTATTAGCCATTTAAAAGAATACATTTGAATCAGTTCTAATGAGGTGGATGAAACTGGATCCTATTATACAAAGTGAAATAAGCCAGAAAGAAAAACACCAATAAAGTATACTAACACATATATATGGAATTTAGAAAGATGATAATGATAACCCTGTATGTGAGACAGCAAAAGAGACACAGATGTATAGAACAGTCTTTCGGACTCTGGGAGAGAGTGCGAGGGTGGGATGATTTGGGAGAATGGCATTAAAACATGTATATTATCATATATGAAACGAATTACCATTCCAGGTTTGATGCATGATATAGGATGCTCTGGGTTGGTGCACTGGGATGACCTAGAGGGATGGTATGGGGAGGGAGGTGGGAGGGAGGTTCAGGATGGGAAACATGTGTACACCCATGACGGATTCATGTATGAATGATTCATGGCAAAACCAATACAATATTGTAATTAGCCTCCAATTAAAATAAATAAATTTATATTTTAAAAAAGTGGCAACAGCCTAAGGAAAGCTATGAATAGTGCTGAAGTAGAGAGTGTAGTATTAGGTGTCTGTGTTTTATGAACACTTCTCAGAAGATATCTGAAGAACTGCACAAAAATCCAAAATCATCTGGTTGAGAACCAGACTTCTGCATTTCTGCCAAGCTCCTAGGGTGATTCTGGAGTTTGACATTCACATAAGGGACAATTGGATACTGTCTCAATGAAAAAAAATTATTAGTGTTTATCTTACCTTGAACTCCTTTTTGCCTCCTGCAGACTTGCTAGCATCTAGGGCTTCCCTGGTGGCTCAGAGGTTAAAGCGTCTGCCTGCAACACGGGAGACCCGGGTTCAGTCCCTGAGTCGGGAAGACCCCCTGGACAAGAAAATGGCAACCTCCTCCAGTATTCTTGCCTGGAGAATCCCATGAACAGAGGAGCCTGCTGGGCTACAATCCACAGGTCGTCAGACACGAGTAAGCGACTTCATTTTCTTTCACTTTCACACAACCCCACAGTTGGTGTTTGCTGCCCCCTTGTGGAAAGAGATAGGAATTATCCCTTCATTTCCCACTCATTTGCTGTGCATGGCTTTGGAAAAGCACATTATTCAGGAATCTTGTACCCATCAAGTAAAGTTGGTAATATTAGAGAGATTCTTTGGACATCTCACTTCCATTATTTCCATTATTTTGTGTTACTGTAAGAATTTATAACTTCTTAGCTACCTCTAGGAAATCCAATTCTACAGCCTCCCTAAATCACTAATTCCTATGGGAGAGAGGAGAGGGTTCTGAACGGCCAAGTAAAAGGCTCTTCAGGAGTAGAGATTTTGCGCTGGATAATAACTTTCTAGAAATAGATCTTTGAAAAGATAAATGTGACAGAGGCGCAGAGAATGGACTAGATAAGAGAAAAACTAGAGAGAGGGGATTATTTAGACCACTGTGTTAATTAAGAATCAGAATGGTTAGGAAAGGGACAGATGTGGCAGACATCATAAACAAAAATTAGACAGAATCAAGTAGTTTACTAATATCTGGAGTGTGGAATGAAAGAATATGATTCATTTCATGGTAAACCATTACTATTTTCTTGATCCTATTACTAATTTCACCTGGTAACAGTTTACTGCACCTGAAAACTCAATTATTTCAAGATGAAAGAACTTTCATTTTCTAATTTTAATCTCTTATGGTATAAAGTAAAGACAGTAAGTCCTCAGACTGTAGAGCAGATGTTATTCTCACATAGAGATACCTATGGAACCCTATGCTAGCTATTCATTTATCATAAGGCATTGTCTCCAGAAGACAACTCTAAAACAAATGTTCCCTGTGAGAAATAACATCAAGTCATCAATAACAAGTATCTCTAGTTACAAATACCAATTAATTGATCTGATAAATTAGCTCTTACCAAGTAGTAGTAAGGCCGGTGGGAATGACGCAAAAGCCATTAGATGAGAGTTGGGTGGGCAATTCAGGGTATTGTGCAAGATGTTACTTTGGGGGACCTGTAGTCACCTTCATGCACCATGAGAGCACTGAGTTCCTCAACTAGTAGTGATAACAACTGTTCATGTTTATTGAGTGGCTGCTTCTCATGTGTCAGGCACTAATAAAAGCTTCTTACATGTATTAACTCGATCCTCACACCAATCCAATGAGCTGGCAGGTGCTATTAACCCTATTTTACTAGCAGAGGAATGTCAGGTATACTGAGCGTGAGTAATTAGCCAAAGCGACAGTTAAGAAGTGAAGGAGGTAGAATTTAATCTCCAACAGTCTAGCTCATTGCCTACATTATTAACCCCAGTGTTATAATACCTTGAGAATATTATAAGAAAAAGGTGTGTTTCTATGGGATAATATGGAGCCCTAAAGCCTCTAAGATGCTCAAGATCTTAGGAGGTTAATGCCACTCCTCCACAGGATCCAGGAGGAAACTCAATACTGAAAACATCTGGCAGCAACCTCCAGGACAGAATAGTGATGAGTAGGAGGCAGGAAGAGCAGAGGAACAAATAAAGATTAAGTTATGAGGACATGATAGAGTAAGAGAGCTACTAAATGGCAGAAGTAGGATTTAAAGCCAGGCAATCAGGTTCCAGAATTCAGGTACTTACTCACTATACAATGCCAAGCTTATAAGAGAGAACTTGGAGAAGAAATATCTTAAGAAAGTGGTGGTATGCTAGTTAAGATTTTGGGGGTTTTCCCTTTATAAATAATACAGTGCATTTTTTTTTTCCTTCAGAGAATATGCTTTCTCACAATGCAGTATAACTACATTCCTGCTAGAGCTGACCTCTGTTATTATCTATACATAATTCTGAGCCTTCTGAACATTATGATGTGGCCTGGTGCTGAGCATCTACAAAGGCAACTTTTAAATTCTGATTTTCATAATGAAAACCTATACTTTTTCTTTCCCTTCCAAAGCTGTTGTGAGTCATACAGCTCCATAGGGCTTCAAGTAAAATTTCTATATTACATATTCATTAGAATGCAATAAATTGTTTAAGTACTAAAATTTAAATACTGGGGAGTCAGGATCACCTTCTTAGATATTTTCCCAAAACTGTTGCTATATTAAATGTGTAGCAGTCATGAATGTCTGTATACTGTTATATTTAATTTCCTACAAAGCTAAGCAGCCTCCAAAAAAACTGCTTTGTGCCTTGGCTAAATATAAGACAAGAAGGGGAACCTATCAACACTGATACAAAATACACAAAAGACAATATGATTTCTTTTTATTCTTTTTAATGATCCTTAAAATCCATTACATTTCAACCTGAGAATAGATCTCCTTTGCTGAAATAAGGATGATTTCAAGCAAAACTTTTTTTTTTTTTTTTTTTACTGGAACCCTTAGTTAGCAAGGTTTCATAAACTGTACTTTTTGAGGGAGAATATAAAAACACATCAGAGATAACAACATGAAGAATTCATGTTTAAAGCACTTTCAATGTATGTTTGGACTCGGTCCAGATTGTGCTCAATTTTATACATTCATCATCTTGTGCTGAGCCAACCTTAAGCAAAACTGTCAAGTAAGTCACTATGTCTTAAGGGCACACAAGTGCTTTCTGGCTTTGCTTGGCAACCCATTCAGTGTTTTCCATATACCTTTCTTCTAAAATGCTCTTTTTTCATTACATCAAAATTCTTCTACAGCAGCTTCATTGGACCTCAGCTTACCTATGAGGAGGGAAATATTTGATCAACTAAACTTATACATTAACATGTTGTAAATGATTGTGAAATGTTTAAGATATTACCCTTCCCAGAAGTATTTGCATTTTGAAAGAGTCACGTTTTAACCTAAAGGAAACTTTAACATGAGAATTACAACAAAAGTCCATTTAGCAAGGGGAAGTTTTCTGGTTCACTACAAATTAACCCTCCAGGAAAGCATCTAAAAGATTGTTTGTTTCTCTTGTAAAGTGGAACTTTACATTAATAAGGAAGAGTTTAACAAGATTTTTCAGGAAAGGTAGGTAGATAATAAAATCCTTGAGTTATTATATAATTGGGAAAGCTTTTCTTTTACCTTTAAAATAAACAAACGCACTAGATAGATACATAATTATTGGGCTATGACCTTCTATAATCCAAAATTTGAAAATGTGCCCCATTTTTTTTTTTTCTTTTGAATACAGTGTGAATGAGAATTTAAAGACCAGCCTGAGATTTTGTTTTGCTTTTGCTTCATTTTGGTTTGTGAGTCATCTATTTCTTTTGTAGGAATACTTGTAAGTTACTTTATCCTTAGTCAGTCAGTTTAGTCACTCAGTTCTGTCCGACTCTTTGTGACCCCATGAATTGCAGCACGCCAGGCCTTCCTATCCATTGTCAACTCCTGGAGTGCACTCAGACTCACGTCCATCAAGTCAGTGATGCCATTCAGCCATCTCATCTTCTATCATTCCTTTCTCCTCCTGCCTCCAATTCCTGCCAGCATCAGAGTCTTTTCCAACAAGTCAACTCTTCGTATGAGGTGGCCAAAGTACTGGAGTTTCAGCTTTAGCATCATTCCTTCCAAAGAAATCCCATGGCTGATCTCCTTTAGAATGGAGTACTTGGATCTCCTTGCAGTCCAAGGGACTCTCAAGAGTCTTCTCCAACACCACAGTTCAAAAGCATCAATTCTTCGGTGCTCAGCTTTCTTCATAGCTCAAATCGCACATCCATACATGGCCACTGGAAAAACCATAGCCTTGACTAGATGGACCTTTGTTGGCCAAGTAATGTCTCTGCTTTTCAATATGCTATCTAGGTTGGTCATAACTTTTCTTTCAAGGAGTAAGCATCTTTTAATTTAATGACTGCAGTCACCATGTGCAGTGATTTTGGAGCCCCCAAAATAAAGTTTGACACTTTCCACTCAGTGTCAGTGTCTTTATCCTTGAAGTTGAATAATTTTATAAGAGTATCTTGATCTTAACCATTTCTCATATTTTTGTCCAAGAACTCTTTGATCTACCATCTCTGTTTTTTTCAGAAAAGCTTTATTTTACTATGTCTTATAGTGTATGGAAATGGCACCCCACTCCAGTACTCTTGCCTAGAAAATCCCATGTATGGAGGAGCCTGGTAGGCTGCAGTCCATGGGATCGCTAAGGGTTGGACACAACTGAGCGACTTCACTTTCACTTTTCACTTTCAAGTGTTGGCGAAGGAAATGACAACCCACTCCTATGTTCTTGCCTGCAGAATCCCAGGGACGGGAGGCTGCCATCTATGGGGTCGCACAGAGTTGGACACAACTGAAGTGACTTAACAGCAGCAGCAGCAGCATAGTTTATGGGTAATTCCTGTTCATAAGTATCAATTATTACATGTTAGATCTCCACTTTTGTCTTCAAAATCAATCATCTTCTTTTGCATCCAGATTCAAATACCAATTCTGCCACTAACCAGCTATGTGGCTTTGGATGAGTTTAATAAACCCTCTGATCTACCTGTAAAATGTGACTAATAATACTATTTGCCTTAGAGGTTTGTTATGAGGTCTGAACAACATAATTGTGTAAAAACACTTAGCATGGTAGCCTACAGCTGGTATTAGTATTAACTATTATTATTCAAGACTTCGGACAAAAAACAGAGAATTGAATATTCATTATATTATCAAGGCAGAATGAGGAACTCTTGTTTTAAAAATCAGCTCATTTTCCAATAAATAGAATGATCAGTCAACAAGGAAACCTCATTTTTAAAGCAATTTGGTTAGTCTTTATTTAAATAAATTTTACTTTAACATATTATCTTTTTAAACATAATTTCCTTTTTGCTTTCTCTTGTTTTGTGAGTGCTTTAGAGGCCCCGAGATTAAACACTTAGAAGGAGATGCATGTTAGTCGCTCAGTTGTGCTCGACTCTTTGTGACCCCATGGACTGCAGCCAACCAGGCTCCTCTGTCCATGGGATTTTTCAGGCAAGGATACTAGAGTGGGTTGCCATTTCCTCCTTCAGGGGCCTTCCTGCCCCAGGGATAGACCCCTCCCACCCTGTAGTCAGATTCTTTGCCGACCAAGCTACAGGGGAAACAGAAGGAGATGTAAATGCCCTAACATACTGAGACACTCAGCACTGTTAGTCACATCTAGTCACATGGGATTAAGGTGAGATGGCAGGCCTTGAAGCTTGAGAAAAGTGTTAGTGAACCTCAGAGAAAAGATGCATAATTTAGATGGTATTTCAAAACCAGATACAAATTAATCTGGATAGCTAGAGTACTATGGAAAGTCTGAAAAGGGTGAGGTGTTTTATTGCTGTTGTTGTTTATTTGTTTTTTCCTTTTTCAAACAGTTACTTGAGCAACTGCTTCTTTGGCGTTCCAACTGCTGCAAATACAGTGCCAATGATAAACACCTCACTGAGCTTAAGTTCTCTGAGTCAAAATTGGAAATAGTCTGGTGAGACTTTATTTGGAGAAAAGCTCACTGTTTATTGTAGCAAGATAAATACTTGAGCAGGATCATTTATAGATGAATTTTCCAGAGAAGAGTTAAAGTCATGACACATCAAAGCCAAACAGGGAACTGCTTCAGTGAGCAATCAGAAAGTTTTCTTAATTTATTATTGGCATGAACTCTTGGCTTGACTAATTACTCTTAATCTCCCTTCTGTGGTAGCTACTTTTACTTGTATATTTACTTCTAGAGTTATTTGGTGTTAGGAGTAGAGATTATTCTGAAGAAAGATTTTCATTTTTCCTCTGCTGATCATTATTTTTGGGCATATATATATCTATGACTGACCACTGTAAAATCTGTAAAAGTTAAGCTCCATGAGGAGAAGGACAATATATGCTATACTTACCTCTGTATTCCTAATACCCAGTATAGTGCCTGACACCTGGCATATAGTTCATTGAATGAATGAATGAATGAGAACAAGGACTCTTTGGTATGGGCACCTCAGTATTCTGTGTTATTTGTATGTAATCTTTGTCATTCTCTGTCTTGAATATACTTATCCTTTCCCTGACACATTTACTTTTTCCCTAAGAACAAGTGCTTAATCATAAATTTCTTTCAAAGGAAGCATAATGTGAACATTCTCTATAATAATATGGTCAGCAATCTGTGATAAAGGTTGGAGTTTGCCTAAATTTAATTGATGAGTTATACAACATCTTAGCCTAAAATCAAAGCTGGAGAATGGCTCATTTGGAATGATGATTCATGAACAGGGGCTAAAGACAGAGAATGAAAGAGACAAGGAGATTAACCCATCCAAGGATGCCTTATCAAGGTGGCTACTCTTACCAGTGACTGATTTCAGGCTCCTTTTGACTTTTGTGAGAAGACTTGCTAGGAAATGTTTCTACGAATTGTCTTCTCCAGAGAAACAAGGGGAAAGCATTCATTCATTGAATTTCATTCTTCATTGGTCAAGGGTTACCCTAAGAAGTCTTAATTACCTTGTACTTTCAGATTACATTTGTGTGAGCAATGGGGAAGGTACCCTGGAGGTGGGCATGGCAATCCACTCCAGTATTCTTGCCTAGAGAATGCCATGGACAGGAACCTGGCAGACTATAGTCCATAGGGTTGCAAAGAGCTAAACAGGACTGAAGTGACTGAGCATGCAGAAGCAATGAGCAGGTTCCCATCATGACCTTTCTATGGTATCAGAGAAGCCCAGGGCAGGGGACAATAGATATTTAGTTCAGACTTGAGGGGGAGGTACTGTCAGTTTTCACCTGTACCAAGCTGGTCAAAATCTGTGGGGAACTGGTTACAACAGATGTGGCTGGAGTAAGAAGTGAGACTGAGAGATTTGAAGTGGTACATAAGAACTATTCCATGCAAATAGTTAAATGACTAATAACTTATGAATATGCCTTGAAAAATATGTTTCAGATAGCACCATTGAGATCCAAAAGAATACTTGGGCTAAAATTCAATCTATGAATTCTGTAGCTGCTTATGAATCACATACACTTCACTCTGGTGTTTTGACATTAACAGCGTCTCAAGATTAAATTCCAAGATGATATTCAACTAAAATGTATTTTAAGAAAAAAATTATGAAAACAAGTGAAATGTAAGGCAAATTGGAATTTAAAGGAGATAAAGACACACTGTTCTCCTAATAAAAGCAACATTATTTCTGTAGAATTTGCAGGTATTTAACTTAAATAATATTTCATTTAGAAATATTCATGTTTAGCCTGATTTTTAAACTGTTTCTGAAAACTTGACACTTAGATACAGTGTACTTGCAAAATGAAGTCAGACCCACTCACATTTACAGTCATATCTGCAAGGAAGATGACTTGATTCTTCTGTTCTCTGGATAGCGTTGCTCTTAGAAACCTAACACCTGTCATGTCGAACACTGCTAGAATACACTCACATCACGATGCATAACAGAGAAACTTAGCCTGACCATTGCTACCAGAAACCATCATCAGAATGGCTGTGCTCCATAATATACTTATTCATCAAGGTCAAACAGTGATTAATCGTAATCAAGTAGTCTTCCTCATTTAAGTCTAGTCTGCCGACATAAACTTGATTTTAAATGCTGATCCTAGCTCAGTTCCAGGAGCCCAGAGCTACTTTAATTTTCATTTCACTACTCAAGATACTCTTTAAGGTACATTTAAGAAACAAGAGGAGCATATAATTTGGTTGAGTCGCAAAATACCATGCTATACTTCAAGAAAACTATTGATATTCTTGTGGACTGAAACTACTCTTGCACTAGAAATTACTCATGAATTTGTCAATTAACTAAAGATCAACTTCCATTATAAGTTACACACTGACACAACTAGGCCTCAGAAATGTGGAAAAATGCCTGTATCCGGTGAGTGCAGTTGAGTCTGTAGATTGCTTTGGCAGGTAGAGTAGGAAGTTGGATCCCCAGACCAATATGTATTTCTCTTTTCTGGCAGCTTTCAGATCAAGTACATGACATAAAATGACTTGGTGTTCATACATTTGCAGCGAATTCTGTATATGAAAGGTGTTTTATTCATGTCACTGTGATTTCTCTCAGTTTAATTGAAGAAATAAAAATGAGACCTCTCTGACTCTCACCATTCTACTTACAAAATTAAAATAATCAAAAATCAAGTACTTGTGGCAAAAATTTTTAAGTTATAATCATGCAGTATATTTAGGCTATAAAACAGTCAATTCAAAAAGTGGTGGTGTATAATGGAAAGAGGGCAGAATATGGAGCAAATATATGGAGTCTGTCAGTCAAGATTGGCTAGGCTATTCTGTGGTATTGGCAAACTCCAAAATCTCATAGGCTTAAATAAAATAACAAAGGTTTATTTCTTCCTAATGTTACTTATCCAATGTAGACTAGCCAGGGTAGCGAGGGTAGGGAGTAGGAGGTTAAGGAACTTTGCTCCACATAACTGTCATTCACATTGATGGAATCTCCACTAACTTAAAATGCTGTCATTTTGATACAAAACTCAAGGGTCCATTGCAACATGGGAAGACAGGGCTTGGGAGCTGAGCCCAAGGATTTCAATGCTTCTTCCAGAAAGTGACATGCTACCTAGGTCATCATAGAGCATCAAACTGTGCTATATGGCAACTTCACACTAGCTATCTGTTTTACACATGATAGTGTATATATGTTGATGCTACTTTCTCCATTTGTTCCACTCTTTCCTTTCTCTACTGTGTCCACAAGTCCCTTCTCCCTGTGTCTCCATTCCTTTCCTGAAAATAGGTTCATCGTTATGATGGATACATTTCTAAATGCAGTGAATGTATGTCTTCCTTTTAAACAGATGCTAATGAAAATATCCTTTGATGATCTCTTCCATTCTTTCAAAATACTTAAGTTTACCTACCATTTATTTCCATATGATCCAAAATGTCTCGGGTAGACACTTGATCTTGTTTTGAACTTCAGGTATATATTTCTAACTATAGACAGGATATCATTATCAGAATGTATCTTCTGTCATCTTCAGTTCAACATGGACAAAACTGACCTCATTATCTTTCCTCAGAAACCGAGTTGAGTTATTCTTCCAGTTTTCCCTATCTGTAGTCTAACATATAAGTCTTACAGTCATTCTTGACATCTTCTGCCTTGTTATTAACATTCAGTCAGTAACTTAGTCTCATGGAAACTATTTTTTTTAAATATCTCTTGTATGTCTTGTTACTTCTACTGCTTTAGTTCATCTGTTGTAAATGAAACAGCCACAATCCTCCCCCCCAACTAGACTCTTCACTTCTAGTCTTTCTGCAAATCACCTTTAACACTGCTATTAGAATAAGCATGCTGTTTTCCCCAGTAGCTTTAAAAAATGATACATTAAAAAATGTTCTGGATGCAAATCTTGCACTTTCTCAAAATGCATCGAGTCGGTTTTTTCACATACGTTTGCCCACCTCTTGGACTGTACTTTCTTTGTGGAGTTCACTGAGCTAGCTGGAATCCAAGTCAAAGCCCTAGACTGACATACTCACTGTATCTCACATGCCAAGCCTAAATGTAGTAAGCATTTCTGGACATGAATGAAATGTGCCACCATGCTGCATGATCTGGCTTCCTGAATGCTCTCTGAGTACCTGGATGATGCAATCTGTAAGTAGTGGGTATTAGTTTCCCATGAAGTGAACTTGATCAATAAATGAGTCAGGCAGATAAACCCCTTCTCCCTTCAGCATTCAGAGGACTACTACAAGAAGCAGGTCCTCTTTTCAAGCTTTCCAGAAAAGTCGAGCAACAGTGGTGCTGAACGAACACATTTGCTGAGAACAACTATGTCTCTCCACAGTGCCCGTGTTGAAGCAAAAACCAGCTCAGGAATTCTCTGCCTGCCACTGTTTCGTGCCTTTCCTTGCCTCACTTACTCTTTTGTTCTTTACTTTCAAATCCCTGGACTTGCCCTCACAAATAAACTGTCAGCACATTAATCTAGCCTCAGGCTCTACTCACAGAGAACGAGGACTAAGACACATAGTGAAAATCAAACAGTGAAAAGGGTAGACAGCAAAAAGTAAGTCTCCCCAAGCAAAACAAAGCATAAGTCATAGATCCTCATTTTCCTGCTTCAGAGGCATCCAGTATTAGCAGTTTTTATTTGTCCTTTCAAAGCAACTTCATGAATATTATATGTTATATATATATATATATATATATATGATGTTTCCTTTTTATGCAAGCAAAAACATAATACTCCCATTGCTTCACACATTTTAACAGAGTGAATTTTCCAAAACATAAATCCAATCATGATAATCTCAAACTTCAAAGCTTCTGGTGGTGGCTTCTCATTATCCCGAAATAAAATTCAAATTCTGAGCACTGAAGACCCTCTACACTCTAGCACCCACCTCTGACTATCACCATTGGTGTCTAGTTCCCTGTCTTAATATTCCTTTTATTTAGTCACACTCAATGTTGTCTGTTACCACTACAAGAAATGCTCTCATATACCCATACATTTGTGCATGCTGTTCCATTTGTACAAAATATTTTTTTCAATAGGTATGTGTGGAATAATTAAATCATTAGTCAATTAATGACTGTAGTTTGAAGTTCCTGTTAAATTGTAGTTTATTTCTTCTTCTGTGAGTTAGCTATCAGTTTTAATAGCTATGGACATATGTTTTGAACAAGGTCTGCTAATACCTCTAAAATAGCAATACATTCCAGGACAAGGTAGGCATAGTGTTTTCAGAGGAAATCAGGGAGACAAGCTAGGTAAAATGATAACCTCAATTTTCGATACAGTGTTTGTATAAGAGTACAAGACCCAGGCTCTAAAACGGATTTTTTTTTTCATTACTGCTGTTCTCAGGTGATTCTTTTAATTCTGGCTTTCAGTTGTGCTCCAGGTGATTGATTTTGCTAGAAATCTGATAGGTGGATAAGTGGAATGTTATTGTTTCTTACATTTTTCAAAATCCTAATATAGCACACGAGTACAGAAGAAAGGAAAGAAAGGAACATTCAACCAAACTGCCTTTTCTCTGGCCTACATGTGGAAATATCATTACACATTCAAAAACCTGAACACTCATTAACATCCTAGACATCCTCTATGTAAAACAAGAGTGAAATACACAGAACTGTTTACTAAGACTTTCAGGGAAAGATTATCTGATATTTATACAAACTTATTAAAAGAAAACAAAGTTTTCAGTAAGAGTTTTGGGATTGCTTCAACTTTGTTCAGATGAAGAAAACAAGGCTTTGACCTTCTTTAAAGGAAAAAGTTATATACGCGTGAAGTATTGATTTAATCCTTCTTGATCCAAGGTCTCCCAGAATACCAACATTATGTAGTGCATCCCCACTTGTTCATAATGCATTAAAGGGCATCCTAAATGTTTTACTGGAGGCATTCTGAAGTGAAAGTTTCTTCATGTAAAATACCTTTCTTAGAAAACAGCTACTTGTTGGCTTTTCTCTACCCTGGTTGTCCATGTTGTGCTCTGTTGAAAGCCTACAAAGACTTCTCTGTATCTCTCTACAGACACACTTGATTGTGTATGTACAGTGGGGCTTCTGTGGAAACTGGTTATTAAGAAACTGTTATGCTTTTGTCCATCTTTAAAATGGTATAAAATAATGAGTTATTAAACCAAATTGAAATTTCAGTCCCCTTTGAATGAAGGTTATGAGAAGCGGCAATTTTTAATCACTTGCATTAGATATGAATGTAACAGACAAGATACATGAGATGTTTAAAGAAATTAATTTTATTTTGGGTAGTGAGAAAGCACAGCACATTCCTATGAGGGGGAAATAGTGGATCAATTCTATTTGATGTCATGGTGAATAATCTCAAATTGTTTTAAAAGTAGCTCTTACAATCAAGATTTCTTTTTTAATTAAAAGGAAAGTAGAGTAAGAAAATAATTGAGAAAATCATTTTATCCTTGCAATTCACTTTTAATTTGGTCTAAACTTTCAGCCTAACCATGAAGTATTTATGTCTAATAAATGATAATGTGTGCAACAACAACAAAAATGTGTTGAACACATTAGGAAAGTTTGCCCAAAGGCCAGCTAATTATGCCTTTATAGGCCTTACCTAACTTTATGGTTATGTTCTGATTTAGCTTTATCCTTTTTATATAAGTTTCTGTAGAATTTCTCCTGTATGATGTGCTCCATTAACTGAAGGTATTTATAAATGGTGTTGACTCATTATTTGGATACACCTTGGCCTTTCTTATGGCAGAAGAGTAAGAAAATAGAGAAGTTGGTGTGTATGCCCAGCAGTAGGATTGCTGGGTCATAAGGCAGTTCTGTTTCCTGTTTTTTAAGGAATCTCCACACTGTTCTCCATAGTGACTGTACTAGTTTGCATTCCCATCAACAGTGTAAGAGGGTTCCCTTTTCTCCACACCCTCTCCAGCATTTATTGCTTGTAGACTTTTGGATCACAGCCATTCTGACTGGTGTGAAATGGTACCTCATTGTGGTTTTGATTTGCATTTCTCTGATAATGAGTGATGTTGAGCATCTTTTCATGTGTTTGTTTGCCATCTGTATGTCTTCTTTGGAGAATTGTCTATTTAGTTCTTTGGCCCATTTTTTTGATTGGGTCATTTATTTTTCTGGAATTGAGCAGAATGAGTTGCTTGTATATTTTTGAGATTAGTTGTTTGTCAGTTGCTTCATTTGCTATTATTTTCTCCCATTCAGAAGGCTGTCTTTTCACCTTGCTTATAGTTTCCTTTGTTGAGCAGAAGCTTTTAATTTTAATTAGGTCCCATTTGTTTATTTTTGCTTTTATTTCCAATATTCTTGGAGGTTTGTCATAGAGGATCCTGCTGTGATTTATATTGGAGAGTGTTTTGCCTATGTTCTCCTCTACAGCAATCCCACTGCTGGGCATACACACCAAGGAAATCAGAATTTAAAGAGACACATGTACCCCAATGTTCATCACAGCACTGTTTATAATAGTCAGGACATGGAAGCAACCTAGATGTCCATCAGCAGATGAATGGATAACAAAGCTATGGTACGTATACACAATGGAGTATTACTCAGCCATCAAAAAAAACCACATTTGAATCAGTTCTAATGAGCTGGACGAAACTGAAACCCCACCGATCATACAGAATGAAGTAAGCCAGAAAGAAAAACACCAATAAAGTATACTGACACATATATATGGAATTTAGAAAGATGGTAATGATAAACCTGTATGCAAGACAGCAAAAGAGATGCAGATGTATAGAACAGTCTTTTTGACTCTATGGGAGAGGGAGAGGGTGGGATGATTTGGGAGAATGGCATTGACACATGTATAATATCATATAAGAAACAAATCGCCAGTCTAGGTTTGATGCAGGATACAGGATGCTTAGGGCTGGTGCACTGGGATAACCCAGAGGGATGGTATGGGGAGGGAGGTGGGAGGGGGTTTCAGGAGTGGGAACTTATGTACACCCGTGGCAGATTCATGTTGATGTATTGCAAAACCAATACAGTATTTTAAAGCAAAAATAATAATAACAAAATAAAAAGCATAAGCTTCTTCAGGCAGTAAAAAAAAAAAAAAAAAGGAAAGAAAGACAATAGAGAAATTGAAAGATCAAGAGGTGACATGTTTAGAGTGACAGTTAAATGCTACTTTAAGGTTCCCACAATAAGCTTCACAGTCTTGACGTAAATACACATACATTTTTAACCATAAGAAAAATCAGAGTAAAAACCATTTCATACTTTTTAAGAAAGTGAGTATGAAAACTAGGCCTTAGAATATAGAAAAATGGTAACTTTTAGTTACTATTATATTATAGGAACAGAAAACGTAATTAATCCACAGCACTAACATTTTCCTCACACCAACATTTAGAGGTTCAGCAAAGGAAATCAAGAAATTGAGGGGGAAATCTATCAGAAAGAAGTGAGAGGAAATTTAGCAGCATGAAGGAAAAAAAAAAAAATTATACTAAAAGCATCAAGGTACTGACAAAGTCAGGTTCATTATGGCTGTCTTCAGAAATCACCTAATTCTTACACATTTTCATATATATTCTACCATAAATGACTTTAATCAACTAAGATTGATACAAATGTAGTCTCTTCACATCTCTTACATTAATAGCATGTTATCTATTTTCTGGCTATAATTAAACCTAATGATAATAATAGATAATTATTATTGATAAAATGCTTATGGAACATCAGGAACTATGTGAAGTACTTTGCATGCAACATCTCATAAAATCCTTATGACCACTTTCTACAAGGAGAGGTTAGTGAATGATTCACAGTTCCCAGATGCAGAAACACAGGCTCACAGAAAAGAAGTAATCTGCTTGAGGTCACAAGAATAATCATTGGTACAGCTGGAATTTGAATGTGTATTTCTGTGTGACTCCAAAGGTTATGTGCTAACCACTCCAGGACAACTTCTCTCCTGAATGCTGTAGCTTCCTGAATCTACTTTTGGGTTAGGAAAGAAGCAAATGAGGTCAGTTTCAATGTTGGTGTTTTTATGGCAAAACCAGTGGATTCACTTCATGACATTCACTGAGCTTCTTTTATCATGAGGAAACATTAGAAATTATATGCCAAAGCAGGAGATATTTAAAAATGAAAAAGATACAATATTAATCTCAAGTTCTTTTCAGTCTAGTCAGTGAAAGCAGATAAGCAAAGGGACTCATAACTCAGAGTGATAGCAGCTATGAAGTAGAAGTGTAGATTTAAGAGACAAGTAACAAAGACAGCAAATCAACTTTGGTAGGTTCAGAAAAGGTATCTCAGAGGTCCTAGTGAGTCTATTTCTGTTTGGTCATATTAATTCATTTGCTTTATTCTTTGTGTATTTTTTTTTTAATATAACAAAACAGAAAGAGATTCACAGTTACAGAGAACAAACTAGTGGTTACTTGGGGAAAGGAAAGCAGGCAGGGCAAAGATAGGGGTATGGGATTAAGAGATACAAACTATTATGCATAAAATATGTAAAAAACAAAGGATATATTGTATATCACAGGGAAGTACAGCCATTATTTTGTAGTAATGAAGTATAAGTTATAAGAACACTCAATAACTATGATGTATACCTGAAACTAATATCACAAATCAACTATATTTCAATTTATATATATATATATATATATATATATATTTAAAAGAAGTCCCAGTGATACTTGTACATAGATGCAAATAAGCAGAGAGGAAGGAGTAGCAAAAACTGACTTTGCAGGCAGAGGGATCATCATGTATAAAGACCTGAAGAGGAGAGAGAATATAGTACATTTGAAGAACTGCAGGTAGTTAAGTAAAACTATAACAACAGAACTGTTTAGTTGAGAATAATGTTTTTTATCTCACCTGTTCAGTCTCAGGGCATGGATTTCTAGCCTCAGTGATCCACTAAAAAGTGTCCTGAAGTGAGTTCAACTATATATTTAGAGCACATTTCATTCCACTGTCTTTTCAATGCCCTGTAAAATGTGGAATATCTACCAACCTAACTTTCAACTGTCCCTGGATTAAAAAAGAGGCTGAAAACTACTATCTTAAAGAAGACTTTGGTACTTAGCTGATTAGTAAGATAGGTAGAAACTATCTGAAGCCCTCTACCCCACGCATTTCAAATGACCCAAGCTGTAACTGTTTCTGAGTTAGTCCATGGTAAACAAATGTATTACGACTATGCAGGCACTACTATTAGAAAGTCCGAATCAGAACAAATTGTCATATAGCATATGTGCATATCTTGAACAACTGGGGCAGTGAGGAAGCGCTGCCCACATGGCATATGTTTTCACTGGCAGCCTATTTGTGGCATGCTGGATAAACAATTGAAAAATAGTGTGGAAAAGGCATCTAGATTAAATTACATGATACTCTTTTCACTAGTGTTCCTACACTATATAGGAAAACTGAAGGCAAAAATTACTGTTAGAGTTATGGTTCTTGACTACATAGCCAGGCAAAGGCTTCATGGGGATGGTGGCGTTCGACCTGATTCCTTACAGGAACATAAACTATCAATAGGTGAAATTGGCAGGAAAATGTTCTGGGTTGTGGGAATAATAACAACAACAATAAAATGTAATGATTGTTAAGAGCTCACTATGTGGCAGGAAATTTTGAAAATATGTCATACGTTTAGCTCACTTAGTCTTCACAACAATCCTATGTGGTAGGCATTATCATTATCCACATTATAGATGAGGAGAATGATCTACAGAATAATCAGAAAAATGAAGTAGCATGTGTAAAGCGACAATTCTGGTAGGCATTAGAGCTGAGATTCAAAACAAGGTAATCTGACCACAGAATCTATACCTTTTCTTGCTCCCACAAAGTAAAGGAGTAAAGAAGTGGTAGCAGAAAGATAAACAATGTCCCTCGGTTCAGTTCAGTCTCTCAGTCGTGTCCAACTCTTTACGACCCCATGAATCACAGCACGCCAGGCCTCCCTGTCCATCACCATCTCCGGAGTTCACTCAGACTCACACCCATTGAGTCCGAGATGCCATCCAGCCATCTCATCCTCGGTAATCCCCTTCTCCTCCTGTCCCCAATCCTTCTCAGCATCAGAGTCTTTTCCAATGAGTCAACTCTTTGCATGAGGTGGCCAAAGTACTGGACTTTCAGCTTTAGCATCATTCCTTCCAAAGAAATCCCAGGGTTTATCTCCTTTAGAATGGAGTATTGGATCTCCTTGCAGTCCAAGGGACTCTCAAGAGTCTTCTCCAACACCACAGTTCAAAAGCATCAATTCTTCGGTGCTCAGCTTTCTTCATAGCTCAAATTGCACATCCGTACATGGCCACTGGAAAAACCATAGCCTTGACTAGACAGACCTTAGTCGGTAATGTCTCTGCTTTTGAATATACTATCTAGGTTGGTCATAACTTTTCTTCCAAGGAGTAAGCCTCTTCTAATTTCATGGCTGCAGTCACCATCTGCAGTGATTGTGGAGCCCCAAAAAATAAAGTCTGACACTGTTTCCACTGTTCCCCATCTTTTTCCCATGAAGTGATGGGACCAGATGCCATGATCTTCGTTTTCTCAGTGTCAAGTTTTAAGTCAACATTTTCACTCTCCTCTTTCACTTTCATCAAGAGGCTTTTTAGCCCTCTTCACTTTCTGCCATGAGGTTATTGATATTTCTCCCAGCAATCTTGATTCCAGCTTGTGTTTCTTCCAGTCCAGCATTTCTCATGATGTACTCTGCATATAAGTTAAATAAACAGGGTGACAATATACAGCCTTGATGTACTCCTTTTCTATTTGGAACCAGTCTGTTGTTCCATGTCCAGTTCTAACTGTTGCTTCCTGACTTGCATACAGATTTCTCAACAGGCAGGTTAGGTGGTCTGGTATTCCTATCTCTTTCAGAATTTTCCACAGTTTCTTGTGATCCACACAGTCGAAGGCTTTGGCATAGTCAATAAAGCAGAAATAGATGTTCTTCTGGAATTCTCTTGCTTTTTCCATGATCCAGCAGATGTTGGCAATTTGATCTCTGGTTCCTCTGCCTTTTCTAAAACCAGCTTGAACATCAGGAAGTTCACGGTTCATGTATTGCTGAAGCCTGGCTTGGAGAATTTTGAGCATTACTTTACTAGCATGTGAGATGAGTGCAATTGTGTGGTAGTTTGAGCATTCTTTGGCATTGACTTTCTTTGGAATTGGAATGAAAACTGATCTTTTCCAGTCCTGTGGCCACTACTGAGTTTTCCAAATTTGCTGGCATATTGAGTGCAACACTTTCACAGCATCATCTTTCAGGATTTGAAACAGCTCCACTGGAATTGCATCACCTCCACTATCTTTGTTTGTAGTGATGCTTTCTAAGGCCAACTTGACTTCACATTCCAAGATTTCTGGGTCTAGATTAGTGATCACATCATCATGATTATCTGGGTTGTGAAGATCTTTTTGTACAATTCTTCTGTGTATTCTTGCCACCTCTTCTTAATATCTTCTGCTTCTGTTAGGTCCATACCATTTCTGTCCTTTACCGAGCCCATCTTTGCATGAAATATTCCCTTTGTATCTCTAATTTTCTTTAGGTGATCTCTAGTCTTTCCCATCCTGTTCTTTTCATCTATTTCATTGCATTGATCACTGAAGAAGGCTTTCTTATCTCTTCTTGCTATTCTTTGGAACTCTGCATTCAGATGTTTATATCTTTCCTTTTCTCCTTTGCTTTTTGCCTCTCTTCTTTTCTCAGCTATTTGCAACGCCTCCCCAGATAAATAACCCTGCTGCTGCTGCTGCTGCTGCTGCTAAGTCGTTTCAGTCGTGTCCAACTCTGTGTGACCGCATAGATGGCCCCCTACCAGGCCCCTCTGTCCCTGGGATTTTCCAGGCAAGAACACTGGAGTGGGTTGCCATTTCCTTCTCCAATGCATGAACGTGAAAAGTGAAAGGGAAGTTGCTCAGTCGTGTCCGACTCTTAACGACCCCATGGACTGCAGCCTACCAGGCTTCTCTGTCCATGGGATTTTCCAGGCAAGAGTACTGGAGTGGAGTGCCATTGCCTTCTCCATAAATAACTCTAGAGCATGTCAAATATTCTGGAGCTACTGGGGCATGGCATACGATATTAAGTGTAGATAATGAGAGTAGAAGTTAAAATAGCTTGGAAGCAGCTTATCAAAGACTTGAATAATTATACCAAGGGATGTTTAATTGTAGAAGTAATGACTGGAGGAGGATTAGGGAATGATAATGGCTTTTAAAGATGTTAAAATGACAATGCAACCCACTTTGGGAATATCATCTTAACTATACTATTTAGACATAAGGGCATACTGGAAAGTGACAAGAGGTGCGAATGATGAAAATATTTGATGTCCCTTCTATGAGAGCTGCTGCCTTAGATAAGTGGAGAGATAGAGAACAAATGATACATTCAATTTTTGGTGCTAGAATGGAGTGCATTAGAGGAATATGACATATTTAAAACCTATAACCCACTCCAAGTATATAACCATAATGTCATTTATATTATAGCCATTTCTGAATTCTCCCAGCAAAGAAGTACCAGGTAGTTTTTGTCATGTCATAACCACAAAAACTAATCTCAATTATAATAGTGTTTAAGAAGGTATATTGTGTATGACAGAAAGTTAACACTTGAGAAAGAAGCCCTTATGAAAATTTTGGTTGAGGGTTATATACACTATTTTAGAGGCTTATATTTCTCACAATGTATTCAAGGGTACAATTTAATGCACTACCACATTACTTCAGCAGTAAATCTAATATGATCCTAATTGCCTAAAACTATTATCTCCTAAAGTCTGAAATTCCTATAAGAGAATGACTTAGATATGGAAAGAATCTAGCATAACTATCTGCTTATTGCTTGCATATGTGTGCTAAGTTATTCAGTCATATCCAACTCTTTGCAGTCCCATGGACTATAGACCACCAGGCTCCTCTGACAATGGGATTATCCAGGCAAGAATACTGTAGTCAGTTGTCATGCCCTTATCCAGGGAATCTTCCCTGACCCAGGGGTCAAACCTGTGTTTCTTACATATCCTGCATTGGCAGGCGAGTTTTCTTACCACTACTACTACCTGGGAAGCCTATTGCTTAGAGTACTAAATTACATCTTAGAAGTTTGAGATACTATAATAAACAATGCAATATACCTAGAATGAGGGACTCAGTTTATTCTCAGATTCCCAGATGCAGTCCAGTGTATTGGTTAAAAGTACACTATCTGGGCCACATCACCTGGATTCAAATTTCAGCTTTACCACTAATTGTGTTGACCCTGATCAAGTTACTTAACAACTTTGTGCCTCAGTATCATCACTTGTAAAATTGAGATACTAAATTCATCAGCTTTAAATAGTGAGGATTATGAGTTAATGCATGTAAATCTAAAACTCTTAATACATTACCTGAAATATATATAATTCAGTAAGTGGTTGCCATTATTTTAAAAATATTATATAAATCAGAGTACATATATCAAGAAATACTATTTCATATTATTTTCGATTATGTCACTAGGTTGTCTTTTATTAATTATAAATGCCAGCATATAAATTTTACACTTAATGGCTGCTACATTTTCTTTATATTTCCAATTTGCCTTTGTCAGAACTAGAAGCAGTGTTAAATATCCTATATGCTGCAAAAGTGAATAAAATCTTGGCTCTATCGCTTACTAATGATGGGAAAGTGACAAATTAGAAGCTTCCATTCAGAATTTATTGGCTTGTCCCTAATTATTCTCAACATCTGTGGTATATGCTTATGTTATGAATGCTGTGGCTGATTAGTTCACTTACAGGAATCTATCTGGCTTGTAAAGAAACTAGGAAAAGAAATTGGTAGCAAAAAGGAAAACTGTGCATGGCATGATTTCTTTACTGCAGACTGACAGACATTCCATAATTATCTGGTCTAAAATTTTATTGCAATAAGCTTCCCCACGGACATGTTTGACAGGGATCAGAATTTCTTCCTTCCCCTGTGGGAGTTGATGTAACCTTTGACACTTGCAAAAATTGATAAAATTGAACAACACATTTCAGTGTCACGGGTTTATTTGCCCATGACCAGAGTTCCAATTATCTAACACGTTCCTTGTAAAACTCATTGCAAAGAATGTAGAGGATGGAGGGTGGAGCATGTGGCAGGGTGTGCAAATGATCTTTGGTTCTAAAAAAGAGTAGATAGTAGACACTGCATACAATAGGAACTGGTATATATTGAAAAACCTGGTATGGCAGACTTACAATTATTAGACCAAAGAATGAGACCTTGAGCCTAAGATAATTTCACTGGATGTTCAGTGGAGATACTTGCCTTTCAGTTCAGTAGAGTTCAGTCACTCACTCGTGTCCGAATCTTTGCAACCCCATGGACTGAGGCACGCCAGGCTTCCAACTCCCAGACCTCACTCTTGGAGCTTACTCAAACTCATGTCCATAGAGTCAGTGATGCCATCCAACCATCTCATCCTCTGTTGTCCCCTTTTCCTCCTGCATTCAATCTTTCCCAGTATCAGGGTCTTTTCCAATGAGTCTTTTTTTCACATAAGGTGGCCAAAGTATTGAAGTTTCAGCTTCAGCTTCAGTCCTTCCAATGAATATTCAAGACTGATTTCCTTTAGGATGGACTAGTTGGATCTCCTTGCAGTCCAAGGGACTCTCAAGAGTCTTCTCCAACACCACAGTTCATAAGCATCAGTTCTTCAGTGCTCAGCTTTCTTTATAGTCTAACTCTCATATTCATACATGACTACTGGAAAAACAGTACCATTGACTAGATTGACCTTTGTTGGCAAAGTAATATCTCTGCTTCTTAATATGCTGTCTAGTTTGGTCATAGCTTTTCTTTCAAGGAGCAAGTGCCTTTTAATTTCATGTCTGCAGTCACTATCTGCAGTGATTTGCGAGTCCCCAAAAATAAAGTCTCTCACTCTTTCCATTGTTTCCCCATCTATTTGCTATGAAGTGATGGGACCTGATGCATGATCTCAGTTTTCTGAATGTTGAATTTTAAGCCAGCTCTTTCACTCTCCTCTTTCACTTTCATCAAGAGGCTCTTTAGTTCCTCTTTGCTTGCTGCCTTAAGGGTGGTGTCTTGCATATCTGAGGTTATTTATCCCGACAATCTTGATTCCAGCTTGTGCTTCATCCAGCCCAGGGTTTCTCATTATGTACTCTGCATATAAGTTAAATAAGCAGGGTGACAGTATATAGCCTTGATGTACTCCTTTTCTGATTTGGAACCAGTCTCTTGTTCCATGTTCAGTTCTAACTATTGCTTACCTTTCATGTTATAAATTTTTATTTTAGCAAACATCAAAATGTGAGCAGAAATAAAAGAAAGAGGGAGAGAAAATAAACTATTGATTTTCCCATGTTTTCTTAACCTGGAGCCTAATTGAAGGTCAGTTTATGTATCCATCTTAAAGATATGTTTGGATCAGGCATCATGGTTTCTTGATACACAAGCCAAAAGAGGCTATTGAAAAGAAGAATATTTCAGCTGATACAAACATTCTCTTAGAAAAATCAGGCCTAAAGAAGATCAACTACAAAATAATTTGGCTACTTATCAAGAGCCCAAAGAAAAGAGAGGTATCTTGACCAGATTGATAGATTGAATACAAGGCATAGTGGGAGACTTCAAGCGTTCTGTTAAGTCATTGATCCATAACTGAACCTAAAAAACATATTTATATCTCAGGTGATTAACATTTACTTCTATCTTCAGTTCATCCTGTTCTGTAGCAGTAAATGCATATGTTATCTTCACCTTTTCCACATTCCATAGTGATAAAACTCATGTTAAAAAATCTATTTATGATGCACATAGAGTGAATAGAAGGAAAAGAAAAACAAAATGGTTTTCTGATTCACTGTAATGGTGCTCCCTCCTAATTTCTACTTCCCTTTATCCTCAGCTCTATTGGCTTTTATAGTATATATTCAGGTAGACAAATACTGTCCATGGAGTCCCTGCCTCACAATGCTTTATGAAAGAGACTTGGAGAACTGCTTTGTAAGAGCAAGGGGAAAGTCTGGCTCATGTCTGGCTTGTATGCTTCATAGACAAGTCCAGTTTCTGATCAGAGCATAATACAAATTGGCAAGAAATTAGGGAATAATTATAAATGGACACAAAGTTTCTTTTGCATATGCTGGAAATCTTCTAAAATTAGACTTGGGTGATGGGTGCATAGCATTGCAAATATACTAAAATTTATTGAATTGTATACTTATAATGGGTGAATTTTATGATTTGTATAATATTATTTCAATAAGCAGGTTTTTTTAAAGGCAATAATTAGTTTCTGAACAAATAATCTACACAATGCTAAAAACCTAGATGAAAATTAAAAAGTAGAATTCATATATGGATGCTATATCTACAACAACAGTACTAAAATTACCTGGATTGTGAATTACTCTGGCAGAAGAAAAAGCCCTATATCTCCCACACCCTATTTCCATCCCAACTCCACTCAAGTTTTCTTATATATTATTGTAAAGAAAACTACACTAAACACCTACCTGGAGATAATGGCATTTACAGCAATAGGTTGGTGGCTGTTTATTTCTTTTACATGAGACCTAACTTAACAAAACTTTTAGCAGTAGGCTATCTCTGCAGTCATGCCTCTTTTTTGTTGTTGTTTTTTTCTTTCTCTCTTCTGTTTCATCATTACCCACCTAGACTCAAATACACCTTGCCTTTGCTTTTGGACTAGCCTCCTGTCCAGCTGAAGATTGTTGAATATTCTAGTCCTCTGATCTACAGTACACAAAATGTTTGATATTTTCCAAATAGCTGCTGTTTGGCTAACAGTGTTTTAGACTGTTCACTTAAGATCAAAGGAAGGAAGGAAGGAAGGAAGGTCGTTCAGTCGTGTCCGACACTTTGTGGCCCCATGAACTGTAGCCTACCAGGCTCCTCTGTCCATGGTATTTTCCAGGCAATAGTACTGGAGTAGATTGCCATTTCCTTCTCCAGCGGATCTTCCTGACCCAGGAATTGAACCTGGGTCTCCTGCATTATAGACAGACGCTTTACCATCTGAGCCACCAGGGAAAAGTATGTCACTTGCCCATAGTGATAGTTTTACTCCTTCACTTAAGATCAAAGGTCTACCTCTTTCTGTATCACAGAACCTAATAATTGCTCTGGCCAAGAAGGGTAAGTGAACACAATAGTCACTTCACCTAAAAAAATATTTTCTAACCTATAAACAAGATTGTTAAAAAAAAAAATCTGAAAAGAAAGTAGGTAGATTGATATGGATGTAGAATGAAGTTGGCCTTGTAAGTTGGCCCTATCAATATAATGTTGTGACCTGCATTGAATTAGGCTGAGCTCCACAATTTGTGTGTGGGAGAGTAGGGTGGATTATCACATCACTTCATATTTGTTTTCAGAAACCATGTATTGTCTGGCTTTAGCGATAAAGATTTCAGTTGCTCAATACTCTTAAGAAATTTGAAAGTGGCCCTTATAATTTCAAGGAGTACACCTTAAGGTCTTTTGTATGAAGAGTGAAGTGAAGTCACTCAGTCGTGTCCGACTCTTTGCGATCCCATGGACTGTAGCCTACCAGACTTCTCTGTCCATGGGATTCTCCAGGCAAGAATACTGGAGGGGGTTACCATTTCCTTCTCCAGGGGATCTTCCCGACCCAGGGATCGAACCCAGGTCTCCTGCATTGGAGGCAAACGCTTTAACCTCTGAGCCACCAGTGAAGCTTGCTTTTGTATAATGCAGTGTAATTTAACACTGGGGCGATTTACCGTTATGATATGCAGGGATAACTCTTGGCTCTGAATTCAGAATCCCTTATCTGTCCTCCATCCTTTTACATTTACAACTTCATATCTAAAGGCCTTATGAAGCTCCAAACTTTTGTCTGCTCTACTTTTTCAAACTATTCTCTGTAAAACAATGTATGCACATTTCAGCTCCCTTAACTTCCAGATTTGTGTCATTCTCTAGCTATTTCTTTCATGTGGAATCCATTCTTTCTCTGCATTATTTTATGGCCCTCACCGTATTAATACCCAGTCAAAATTCTTCTCCTCTAAGTCTTTTCTGATCACTTCACTTGCCTTTCATATAAGAGTACAAATTCTAGTGTTAGTATTACATCTCAGAGGTTTTATTAATTAGCCAAAATCAAACTAAAGAGATTTCCTCTTGAGGGAAAATTACCATTTTTTCATAACTCCACAAAGTCTTATGATATTTGTTAATTGGTTTCCAAGTTAAAAAGAACAACCCCTATTAATAAACATGTTATATTTGGTTAATCACCCAGATATTCCAATTTGTCAGAAAGTAAACTTTATTACAATGGTGTCGAGTTCATGCCAGCCCTTTCTTGAGAAGGCATAACATGAACTTTTACTGAGCTAGTATACTGAAATATTTTATAGATCAAGTGGACTGAAATTGTATACTAAATCCCGAATTAATATGGGAAGAAAAATTAGAAAAGAAAAGTTTTATAAAATTTTGAAAATAAGTAAAACTGGTCAAATTATTTCTATTTTATTAGGATAAAAGAGCATGAGTGTCTTGTTCAGAAATCATTGAGATAGTTTATCTCCATATCATCAAAACAAGTAATAAAGAAAAAAACTCAAAATTTTAGTTCTTATTTAGATTGTATTATGTGCCCATGGAGAAGGCAATGGCACCCCACTCCAGTACTCTTGCCTGGAAAATCCCATGGACAGCAGAGCCTGGTAGGCTGCAATCCATGGGGTTGCTAAGAGTCAGAAATGACTAAGTGACTTCCCTTTCACTTTTCATTTTCATTCATTGGAGAAGGAAATGGCCACCCACTCCAGTGTTCTTGCCTGGAGAATCTCAGGGACAGGGGAGCCTGGTGGGCTGCTGTCTATGGGAGCACACAGAGTCAGACACGACTGAAGTGACTTAGCAGTATGTGTCCACCTGCCTTCCTTACTTTCTATTCTCTATCTCTATTCATTCTTCCTGTTTTCCTCTCATGAAGCACTTCACTTCCTCTAAATTGCCCTGCATACATTCCTCTAAGAAAGATAATATACTAGGAAATATCAGCAGATTGTGACAAGTCCCACTGCCTAAATTTTATTTAATACACACATTTATTCCAGTGTTTATTTTCATTAATCTATAGACAGCTAAAGTCTTACTTAAGAATTAGGTTTTCATAGATGTAACATAATTTTTAAACAAAAGCAGTAACATATGGTTTGAATTTATATTTCTTTTATCAATGTGACTTCTTCTTATATTAACAATACACACATTAAGGAAAAGTAAAGTCCATTGGAAAAGGTATTTTATCCGTAATCCATCAGGAAATAGGCAGTGATCATATCCTAAATTCCCCCTGTCTATTTCCTGAGATACTACCACATCTTTCTTGCTCTACTGGGGGAATGTCCAAGCCAAGAATCATAGTTTCTTCTAGGACTGTTTTCACAGAAATAGTCATATCTGTCTGACAATTGAAAATGTGATACTTTCCTTTTCTTTTCTCTGTTTCAGAAATCTTTTGGAACCAGCTAGGTCACTAATAGCCAAGAGGGTTATGCATCTGTGAAACTTACATTTAAGACCATTTTCCTTCTACAAGGATGCTATCCTCCTCTCTTATCAATAATACCAACCTTATAACCTTCTGTTTCCAACTTTGTTAACTTGCAATTGAGGTTTTGTTTGTTTGTTTGTTTGTTTTTTACTATTGTACAGATGAGCACACTAGATCTATAGAAAGAGTTTAGTTAGTGAATCAGCTTTAGGCACCAAATAAATGTCTGCCTTCTTCCCTATAGCACCTAACAGTTCTGCCATCAAAGCAATTACTTCAGGTTAGGGCAGTGTCTTAAGAAAGTCTCAATTTAAGTAAAACTGCATTGCCTACAAAGAATAAAATCATTAGCAGTTACTAAATTGTCTGCATAGGTTATCTAGGAGTAGCAATGGAAAACACGAGAAAATCTTGGGAGGAGAGTAACTGTTACCTTTTGATGAGGGAGAGGAAAGCAAGTTTTTACTCTGCAGGAAAAGGATATTTGTACTGAATTTTCTGTAAGAGTTTCTCAGTAATATGAGGACACAGATGCCTAGACGAGACAAGTAAATATAAGAAGGGAAATTTATGTAAATAGGAGGGAGAAGAGAGCTAAAGATAGCCCTCAAAACTTAGCTTGGAGCCAGCTTTGATCTACAATAGGAAACTTGGAAGTCAAAAATATATATAAATGTCATGATTTTTCATGTGACTGTGTTTGGATGAGTGCACATGTCCACACACATGCAGGCCAATATGGATGCATAACTGTCTTCATTTTACAGTGTTCTGCATTTTAAATAATATAGCAGACACTAAAGCATTTGAATGTGTGGATCACAGCAAACTGTGGAAAATTCTTCAAGAGATGGGAATACAAGATCATTTTACCTGTCTCCTGAGAAACTTGTATACAAGTCAAGAAGCAACAATTCGAACCAGACACGGACAATAGACTGGTTCAAAATTGGGAAAGAAGTACAAGGCTGTATATATTGTCACCCTGCTTATTTAACTTCTATGCAGAGCGCATCATGCAAAATGCCAGGCTGGATGAAGTGCAAGCTGGAATCAAGATTACCAAGAAAAATATCAACAACCTCAGATATACAGATGACACCACTCTAAGGCAGAAAATGAACAGGAACTAAAGAGCCTCTTGATGAGAGTAAAAGAAGAGAGTGAGAAAGCTGACTTAAAACAACATTCAAAAAACTAAGATCATGGCATCTGACTCCATCACTTCATGGCAAATAGATGGGGAAAAAGTGGAAGCAGTGACAGATTTTATTTTCTTGGGCTCCAAAATGACTGTGGACAGTAACTGCAGCCAAGAAATTAAAAGATGCTTGCTCCTTGGAAGAAAAGCTATTACAAACCCAGACAGCATATTAAAAGGCAGAGACATCACTTTTTCAACAAATGTCCACATAGTAAGAGCTATAGTTCTTCCAGTATTCATGTACAAATAAGACAGCTGGATCATAAAGAAGGCTGAACACTGAATAATTGATGCTTTTGAATTGTGGTGCTGGAGAAAATTCTTGAGAGTCCTTTGGACAGCAAGGAGAACAAATCAATAAAACCTAAAGGAAATCAGTCCTGAATATTCACAGGAAGGACTGATGGTGAAGCTGAAACTCAAATACTTTGGCTACCAGATGCGAAGAGGTGATTCACTAGAAAAGACCCTGATGCTGAGAAAGACTGAAGACAAAAGGAGAAGGGGGACAACAGAAGATGAGAGGGTTAGAGAGCATCACCAACTCAATGGACATGAGTTTGATCAAACTCTGGGAGATAGTAAAAGAAAGGAAAGCCTGATGTGCTGGAGTCCCATGGGGTCACAAACAGTTGGACACAATTTAGTGACTGAACAACAACAAAGCAAATAAGGATTGATAATTTACACAGATTTTAAAGTAAAACAATCCTTGGAACTAGGATAAAAACATAGAAGGCTTGTAAATGAACCACATTATTTCACTAATTAGAGTCCTAAGGAAAGTACTAGAACAATTTACAGAAAAGAAGACTTAAAAAAAAAAAAAAAGATTTAAAAAGATAAGATAAAGGTATGCCTTAAAACCTATTTGACCATTTCTGCTTCACTGTTTGTCAACAGCTCCACTTTTCCACTAGGAACTTTGATAGGATAAAAAGTTCAAATCTCTCTTGACCTTCAGTGGCTAAAAAGAAATATACAGTTTTACTATGCATAACAAGAACATTTCTAACGTCTTCTAACCATTCCTTGATACTGTCAACAAAACAAAATGTATGCTCTGGTCAAAGAGGATTTCAATTGTTTAATAGAAGCATTCAGCTCAGCTCAGTTGCTCAGTCGTGTCCAATTCTTTGCAACCCCATGAAATGCAGCACGCCAGGCCTCCCTGTCCATCACCAACTCCTGGAGTTCACTCACACTCATGTCCATCGAGTCGGTGATGCCATCCAGTCATCTCATCCTCTGTTGTCCCCTTCTCCTCCTGCCCCAAATCCCTCCCAGCATCAGAGTCTTTTCCAATGAGTCAACTCTTTGCCCAAGAAGTAATAGAAGCATTAATTGCATAAAATAGTATTTCTCAAGTAATTTAGATTCATCCAAATGGACTAAAGAATACAACTTTGTATCAAGCACAGTAGTTTCCCAACTGGAAAAGGTAGAACAAAAACTGGGGACAAGAAATTGAAACCCAATGATCAAGGAAGTTATAATGAGAAAGCAGTAAGTTTCATGTTCAGTCCAATTCAGTTGTTCAGTCATGTCCGACTCTTTGAGATCCCGTGGACTGCAACATGCCAAGCTTCCCTGTCCATCACCAACTCCAGGAGCTTCCTCAAAAACATATCCATTGAGTCAGAGATATCATCCAACCATCTCATCCTCTTTCATCCCCTGCTCCTCTTGACTTCAGACTTTCCCAACATCAGGGTCTTTTCCAATGAGCCAGTTTTTCACATCAGGTGGCCAAAGTATTGGAGTTTCAGCTTCAGCATCAATCCTTCCAATGAATATTCAGGACTGATTTCCCTTAGGATGGACTGGTTGGAACTCCTTGCATTCCAAGGGACTCTCAAGAGTCTTCTCCAGCACCACAGTTCAAAGGCATCAATTATTCAGCACTCAGCTTTCTTCATAATCCAATCCTTACATTCATACATGACTACTGGAATAACCATAGTTTGGACTAGATGGACCTTTATTGGCAAAGTAATGTCTCCACTTTTTAATATGGTGTCTAGTTTGGTCATAACTTTTCTTCCAAGGAGCAAGCGTCTTTTAATTTCATGGCTGAAGTCACCATCTGAAGTGATTTTGGAGCCAGAGAAGATAAAGTCTGTCACTGTTTGCTTTATTTCCACATCTATTTGGCATGAAGTAATGGGACCTGATGCATGACCTTTGTTTTCTGAATGTTAAGTTTTAAGCCAACTTTTCCCCTCTTCCTTTCACTTTCATCAAGAGGATGTTTAGTTCCTCTTCACTTTCTGCTGTAAGGGTGGTGTCATATCCATAGCTGAGGCTATTGATATTTCTCCCAGCAATTTTGATTCCAGCTTATGCTTCATCCAGCCTGCCATTTTCCATGATGTACTCTGCTGCTGCTGCTGTCACTTCAGTCGTGTCCAACTCTGTGCGATGCCATAGATGGCAGCCCACCAGGCTCCCCCATCTCCGGGATTCTCTAGGCAAGAATACTGGAGTGGGTTGCCATTTCCTTCTCCAATGCATGAAAGTTAAAAATCAAAGTGAAGTCATTCAGTCCTGTCCAACCCTCAGCGACCCCATGAACTGCAGCCTACCGGGCTCCTCTGCCCATGGGATTTTCCAGGCAAGGGTATTGGAGTGGGGGTGCCATTGACTTCTCCAGCTGCAAGGAAGTTAAATATGTAGGGTAACAATATACAGCCTTGACACACTCCTTTCAAGATTTGGAGCCAGTTTTTTGTTCCATGTCCAGTTCTAACTGTTGCTTCTTGACCTGCACACAGATCTCTCAGGAGGTAGGTAAGGTGGTCACACATTCCCATCTCTTGAAGAATTGTCTGCAGTTTGTTGTGATCTACACAAAGGCCTTGGCATAGTCAATAAAGCAAAATTAGATGTTTTTATGAACTCTCTTTATTTTCCAATGATCCAACGGATGTTGGCAATTCAATCTCTGGTTTCTTTGCCTTTTCTAAATCCAGCTTGAACAACTGTAAGTTGTTGGTTCATATACTGTTGAAGCCTGGCTTTCAGAATTTTGAGCATTACTTGCCTAGCGTGTGAGATGAGTGAAACTGTGCAGTAGTTTGAACATTCTTTGGTGATGCCTTTCTTTGGGATTGAATGAAAACTGACCTTTTCCATTCCTGTGACCACTGCTGAGTTTTCCAAATTTTCTGGCACATTGAGTGAAGCACTTTCACCGCATCATCTTCTAGGATTTGAAATAGCTCAACTGGAATTCCATAAACTCTACTAGCTTTGTTCCTATGCTTCCTAAAGCACACGTGACTTTGCATTCCAGGATGTCTGGCTCTACATGAGTGATCACACCATCATGGTTATCTGTGTCATGAAGATCTTTTTGTATTGTTCTTCTGTGTATTCTTTCCATCTCTCCCTAATATCTTCTAGTTCTGTTAAGTCCATATAATTTCTGTTTTTATTGTGTCCATCTTTGCATAAAATGTTCCCTTGGTATCTCTTATTTTCTTGAAGAGATCTCTAGTGTGTCCCACTTCAGTATTCTTGCCTTGAGAACCCCATAAACAGCATGAAAGGGCAAAAGATAAGACACTTAAAGATGAACTCCCAGGTCAGTAGGTGTCCAATATGCTATTGGAGATCAATGGAGAAATAACACCAAAAAGAATGAAGAAATGGAGCCAAAGCAAAAACCCAGTTGTTGATGTGACTGGTGATGAAAATAAGTTCTGGTGCTTCAAATAGCAACTTTGCATAGGAACCTGGAATATTAGGTCCATGAATCAAGGCAAATTGGAAGTGATCAAACAAGAGATGGCAAGAGTGAACACCAACATTTTAAGAATCGGTGAACTAAAATGGACTGGAATGGGTGAATTTAACTCAGATGGCCATTATATCTACTATTTTGGGTAAGAATCCCTTAGAAGAAATGGAGTAACCATCAGAGTCAACAAAAGAATCTGAAATGCAGTACTTGAAAACAATCTCAAAAATGACAGAATGGTCTCTGTTCATTTCAAGGCAAATCATTCACTATTACAGTAATCTAAGTCTATACCTTGACCAGTAATGCTGGAGAAGCTGAAGCTGAACAGTTCTATGAAGACCTACAAGACCTTCTGAAACTAACACCCCAAAAAAAAGATGTCCATTTCATTATCGCAGACTGGAATGCAAAAGTAGGAAATCAAGAGATACCTGGAGTATCAGGCAAATTTGGTCTTGGAGTACAAAACGAAGGAGGTGAAAGGCTAACAGAATTTTGCCAAGAGAACACATTGGTCATAGCAAACACCCTCTTCCAACAACACAAGAAAAGACTCTACACATGCATATCACCAGTCAATACAGAAATCATATTGATTATATTATTTGCAGCCAATGATGGAGAAGCTCCATACAGTCAGCAAAAACAAGACTGAAAGCTGAATGTCGCTCAGATTATGAACTCCTTATTGCCAAATTCAGACTCCAATTGAAGAAAGTAAGGAAATGGAACTACTTTCAGTATGACCTTCAGGTATGACCTAAATTAAATCCCTTATGATTATATAGTGGAAGTGAAAAATAGATTCAAGAGATTAGATCTGAGAGACAGAATGCCTGAAGAAATATGGACAGAAGCTCATGACACTATACAAGAGGCAGTGATCAATACCATCCCCAAGAAAAAGAAATGCAAAAAGGCAAAATGGTTGTCTAAGGAGGCCTTACAAATAGCTGCGAAAAGAAGAGAAGCAAAAGGCAAGGAGAAAAGATACATCCTTTTGAATGCAAAGTTCCAAAGAATCACAAGGAGTGATAAGAAAGCCTTCCTCGGTGATCAGTGCAAAGAAATAGAGAAAAACAACAGAATAGAAAACATTAGAGATCTCTTCAAGTTTTCTGTAACTAATCTTAAATGTCCAGGCTCAGTGTTTTCATCTTTTTCAAGAAAGAAATTATCAAGTTTAAGTTAAATTTTTAGTGATATTAAAGTCTAGCATCTAAGTTCATGAAACTACTTTGTATGATGCATTGTGCCCACTAAATCCATATTTTGAAGCCCTCACCCCTCAATGTGATAGTATTTGGAGAAGGAGCCTTTGGGAGACAATTGAGTTAGGTGAGGTCATGAGTCTAGGGCTCTCATGGTGGGATTAGTGCCCTAATAGAAAGGGATTCCTGATAGGGATCATTTCCTGGTGGCTCAGATGGTAAATAATCTGCCTGCAATGCAGGAGAACTGGGTTCAATCCCTGAGTTGAGAAGATCCCCTGGAGAAGGGAATGGCTACCCACTCTAGTATTCTTGCCTGGGAAATTCCATGGGCAGAGGACTCTGATGGGTTACAGTTCATGGGTTTGACAAGGGTTGGACATGATTTAGTGACTAACACTTTCACTTTTCAGGAAGGGACAACGAGAGGTCACTTTCTCCCTCCTTCCCATATAAGGACACAGTAATAAGACAGCCATCTATAAGCCATGAAAAGAATTTTACCAGATATTGACCATACTGACAGTTTGACCTTATATATCTCGTTTCCAAAACTGTGAGAAAATAAATTTCTACTATTTAAGCTACTCAGTATATAGTATTTTGATATGGCAGTTTAAGTTTACTCAGACAGAAAAACCTGATTAAAAGTCATCAAAACAGAACCTAAGACTTTTAGTTTACTAAAAGACTGACTGACATGTCAAAATGCGATCTGTCCAACAAAAAGTAAATGCTGAATTAATTTGCAGGAATGAAATAGCAGATTCCCCACAAGAACAACAGATGATACTGTTCTCTAACTCTGTGAGCCAACTTCTTCAATGTCAAGAAACTTCATTTTAAAAGGGAATGATACAAAGCAATATTCAAAAGAGGACAATCATTGTTATAAGAGGAGGCAGGGTGAAAAATAAAGCAGGACCTAATGGCAGAAGAACTAAACAGAAGAAGACATACAGATGGCTAAAAAACACATGAAAAGATGCTCAACATCACTCATTATCAGAGAAGTGCCAATCAAAACCACGATGAGATATCATCTCACTCTGGTCAGAATGGCTACTATCAAAAAGTCTACAAACAATAAATGCTTGAGAGGGTGTGGAGAAAAGGGAACCCTCTTACATGGTCGGTGGGAATGAAAATTAGTATAGCCACTGTGGAAAACAGTGTGGAGATTCTGTAAAAAAAAAAAAAAAAAACACTTGAAATAAGACTGCCATAAAACCCAGAAATCACACTATTGGGCATACACACTGAGGAAACCAAAATTGAAAGAGACACATGTACCCCCATTGCCCACCACAGCACTGTTTACAATAGCTAGGACATGAAAACAACCTAGATGTTCAGCAGCAGAAAAATGGATAAGAAAGCTGTGGTACATATCCACAATGGAATATTACTTAGCTACTTAAAAAAGTGCATTTGAATCAGTTCTAATGAGGTGGATGAAACTGGAGCCTATTTTACAGAGCAAAGTAAGTCAGAAAGAAAAACACCAATGTAATATATTAACGCATGTATATGGAATTTAGAAAGATGGTAATGATGACCCTATATGCGAGACAGCAAAAGAGACACAGATATAAAGAACAGATTTTTGGACTCTGGGAGAAGGCAAGGATAGAATGATTTGAGAGTAGCATTGAAACATGTATATTACCATATGCGAAATAGCTCACCAGTCCAAGTTTGATGCATGATACAGGGCACTCAAAGCCATTGCACTGGGACAACACAGAGGGATGGGATGACGAGAAAGGTGGGAAGAGGGTTCAGGATGGTAGACACATGTACATCCATGGCTGATTCATGTGAATGTATGGCAAAACCATCACAATATTGTAACGTAATTAGCCTTCAATTAAAATAAATTAATTAATTTTTAAAAAGATCAGGACCTAATGGAGACTGGTATAAGGTCTACCATGTTGTACAATAACAAGGGACATAATTCACACTGTGGTATGAGTAAATGTACCTAGAAGCCCTGCTGGAAATGTGACTTGTATTTATGAGTTTTCCCCTAAATAAAATGATTTATAACTTTAGGTAAGAGAAAAAGATATATCATTGAATCCCAAGTGAAGTGAAAGTGAAGTCGCTCAGTCGTGTCTGAGATTTTGTGACCCATGGACTGTAGCCCACCAAGCTCCTCCATCCATGAGATTCTCAAGGCAAGAATACTGGAGTGGGTTGCCATTTCCTTCCCCAGGGATCTTCCTGACCCAAGGATCAAACCCAGGTCTCTCACATTGCAGGCAGACTCTTTAATCACTGCACCATTGAATCCCTAAAGCTTCTTCTAATCTTGTTTTCATGGTTCTATAACTGTGTTCTTGCATACGGTAGTAAGCTTTTTATTTGAAGCTGGATTATCTACCTGTCATGGATATTGTAGAGAAGTTTCTCACAGTGGGTTAGAGCTTGAACTATAAAATCTTTAAAGTCTCACATATTCAATCATATACTTCAGAGTATGTGATTCTGAGTCCAACACTCCATAAAAACATGTGAGAATAAATGAACATTTTCAGAGCAAAAAACTGCTATCAAATTATAGTGGTCTATCCAATATATAATTAAATGTTGAAATCTTGATACCCAACACAAAGGAAGGAAAGAGTGTGCATTCTAAAGGAAAAAAATCACCATGAAATTTTTAGCACTGTGTTTCAGAGTGTGTGTCCTTCTAGGACACAAGTCTAGATCGAGACTAGGAATAGAAGAAACAGACCTGAAAATAGCATGGTTAAGACATCTATTACAGTATGGAGGGTACAAGTTGCTGCTCTTTCATTGGCTCTGAATCATCAAGCAGTGCTATAATGGCTCTGACCAATAAAAAGAACATGAGGTTTGGGGTATACAATTTGGGTTCATATCTCGGATTTAGTGGGCTTCCCTGATAGCTCAGTTGGTAAAGAATACACCTGCAATGCAGGAGATCCTGGCTTGATTCCTGGTTGAGGAAGATCCACTGGAGAAGAGATAGGCTACCCACTCCAGTATTTTGAGCTTCCCTTATGGTTCAGCTGGTAAAGAATCCACCCGCAATGTGGGAGACCTGGGTTCAATCCCTAGGTTGGGAAGATCCCCTGGAGAAGGTAATGGTTACGCACTCTAGTATTCTGGCTTGGAGAATTCCATGGACTGTATAGTCTTTGGGGGTCACAAAGAGTCAGACATGACTGAGTGACTTCACTTTCACTTTCAGTGATATAAAATTTAGGCAAATTTAAATTTCACAGTTATATATTTTTAAAAAGCAATACTTAGTGCTATGAACTGAGTATTATTAGGTTCCAGGTTGAAATTCATTATTTCAGTAAGCTGCATAAAAACCCTACAAAATAGGTGTAATGGAAGACATTTTACATATGTTCACACACGGTTATACAGCCAGTAAATGGTGCAGTTAATTTATCAAGCATATTTGATTCCAACATCTATCCTTTTAGCCTATTGAAGTACTCTGCTTCATGATCTTTATTTTCCTCATCTGTATAATGAGTAAAGTCCTTTCAAATGACATGGAAAAGTTAGAAATACAATTGTATTGTCCCTGGAACAATGCTGGGGTTAGGAATGTCAACTCTTCATGCAGCTAAAGCCTATGTGTAACTTACTGTTGGCCCTGGATATAAATAATTGCTCCATATTTGCATTTCCCCATACTCAGACTCAATCAATTGCAGATGATGTAACACTGTAGTATTTACTGTTGAAAAAAAAATCCATATATAAGTGGACCCTCAGTTCAAACCTCTGTTGCTCAAGGGCTAACTGTAACTTAAAATATCTAACATACATTAATGGTTCTATGGATCATGGCTTTTATTATTGATCCTACCCTTCTAGGCACATATTAGGGAATCAGGCAGTGAAATTCTTCATTCCCCATTCAAGAAGTTGCACTGCTGGTTTGTTTCTGCAGGAGCTACCTTGAAGGATGGAGAATTTACCCAAAATTTAATGTCCTAGTGGGTAAGAAAAATGACTAACAAGGCACTAGAGTAATGAAACACTATTTCTGGCTATACACTTTCCCACACTGACAAAGATTATCTGTGTATGTAATAAAGACAAACACACACACACACACATTCTAGTGTGAGAAAAGATGCAGAGAATAGATGCTGCTGGTACTAGAGTTAAATCACATGATGTTTCTGAAGGGCAACACAGCTTCACATATCAAAAGACTTAAAATTGTCCATACCCTTAACCCAGTAACATTTCTTCTAAAAATGTATCCTCAGAACTAATCATTTGTGGACAAAAATGTATGTACATGAGCTTCATTAAAGCATTATTTATACTGCTGATAAATTGAAAACTACCTAAATCTCCAACATTAAGAGAGTTGCAAAATAAAGTATGGTCATGAAACATTATGCAGCTGTCAAAAACATGTTTCTGTGTGCTATGAGAAAATCATTACAGTATATTCATAAGTAAAAATACCAGGATAAACACTCTCTGACATAAATCACAGCAAGATCCTCTATGATCCACCTCCCAGAATACTGGAAATAAAAGCAAAAATAAACAAATGGGATCTAATTAAAATTGAAAGCTTCTGCACAACAAAGGAAACTATAAGCAAGGTGAAAAGACAGCCTTCGGAATGGGAGAAAATAATAGCAAATGAAGCAACTGACAAACAACTAATCTCAAAAATATACAAGCAACTTATGCAGCTCAATTCCACAAAGATAAATGACCCAATCAAAAAATGGGCCAAAGAACTAAATAGACATTTCTCCAAAGAAGACATACGGATGGCTAACAAACACATGAAAAGATGCTCAGTGTCACACATTATTAAAGAAATGCAAATCAAGACCACAATAAGGTACCACTTTACACCAGTCAGAATGGCTGTGATCCAAAAGTCTACAAGCAATAAATGCTGGAGAGGGTATGGAGTAAGGGAAACCCTCTTACACTGTTGGTGGGAATGCAAACTAGTACAGCCACTATGGAGAACAGTGTGGGGATTCCTTAAAAATTGCAAATAGAAATGCCTTATGACCCAGCAATCCCACTGCTGGGCATACACACTGAGGAAACCAGAAATGAAAGAGATACATGTACCCCAATGTTCATTGCAGCACTGTTTATAATAGCCAGGACATGGAGACAGCCTAGATGTCCATCAGCAGATGAATGGATAAGAATGCAGTGATACATATACACAATGGAGTATTACTCAGCCATTAAAAAGAATACATTTGAATCAGTTCTAATGAGGTGGATGAAACTGGAGCCCATTATACAGAGTGAAGTAAGCCAGAAAAAAAAAAAACCAACACCAATACAGTATACTAACACATCTATATGGAATTTAGAAAGATGGTAATGATGACCCTGTATGCAAGACAGCAAAAGAGACACAGATGTGTAGAGTGGACTTTCAGACTCTGAGGGAGAGGGAGAGGGTGGGATGATTGTGGAGAATGGCTTTGAAACATGTATACTATCATGTAAGAAATGAAGCGCCAGTCTATGTTCGATGCAGGATGCAGGATGCTTGGGACTGGTGCATGAGGATGATCCAGAGGGATGAGGGGGGTTCATGTTTGGGAGCTCATGCACACCCGTGTTGGATTCATGTCAATGTATGTCAAAACCAATACTGTACTGTAAAGTAAAATAAAGTTAAAAAAAAAAAACAGGATAAAAACTCCATAGATCACAATCTCAATTTTTGTTAAACTGTTGTATGCATCCATACATATGCACACAACATATGCATAGGAAAATTTTGGAGGGATATAAACTAATATATGAACAATGATTATCTCATAAAGGTGGGATTATTTTTAATATTCTCACTTACCATTTTCTTATTTTTAAAAATGAATCAATTTGCAGTTAGAAATAGCATGAGGAAAATCTTGGATATCTCTGATTGACACTTCAAATACACAAGTAGTTACATGAGTGTTGCAAACTTGCCCTGAGTATGTGTGATAGCAGGATATTGGACCTCATTAAGTTATTCCAATGCATTAAATGACTTTCCTTTCCAAAGGGAGATGGGTGATGACTAAAGAGAAAAATTTCTTGCCTCATTTTTTCGTGAGGTCATCTATTCCTGTGTCTTACCTTTGGATAGTATCTAAACATCACTGTGAGCAGTAGTACTTCTCTCCTTGAACATCTTAATTGATAAACCTACAATTAACAAACTTTTAAAAACAAAACAGCCAACCAATTTTCAAGCCTGATTTTCTACTAAGCAAGCATGTGTGTGAAGAAAAAGATAACTCAGCAACTCCATATTTGATCAGTTTTCATGACAGAATAAGCACAATTCAAGCAAAACTTGAGTAAAATAAAAAGAATATTCTGTTTTAAGATCAGTCAGTGAGGTTATGAGTCAAAGATAGGAGACTGGAAAAAATAAACTATAATTATCTTGGTGTCAAAGTGAGCTCTGGAATTTCTAACGCAAAGAGTTATTTTTTAACTAGATCTCTGTTGGAAAAATAGCATTCACTATTTTTATTACTCTTTTGGTATTTTACAGTCTTTCTTTTTGAAAATATGAACTCTTACTTTCAGGAATTTAGGAATTATGTTTCTAGCAACCTTAATTCCATTTTCCTAAATCTATAACTGATTTGTCATTTGGTTTAGAGGTAGACAATTTAAAAGAGCAATGTTTAATGTCAGGATGGGGAACATGTGTGTAACTGTGGCGGATTCATGTTGATCTATGGCTAAAGAAATGCAATATTGTAAAGTAATTAACCTCCCATTAAAATAAATAAATTTATATTAAAAATTAAACCAGTTTGAACATCAAAAATTAATAATAATAAATTTATACACACTTTTAGCAGTAAAATGCTTGGCATTTGTAGAAATAAAATAAGATAAACCCATACTCTAAACATTAGCAGATTCTCCCTTCCCTGATGTGCCTAAGGGTCTCTCAACCAATCACTTCTCCCAGTATCCAAATTGTTCAGAATGGCAGTACAGTCTTTTCGATTGACGTTCTAAAACCCAAGCCTTTTTAGATTCCCATGTTGAGAAGGCTGACAATTTAAATTTCACATTTGTTTTACTGTTGATATAAAACTAATGGACACCCCAGAATTGATTGGACTCCCAAATCCAAATGTATATAACTTAAAATATTAACCATTGCTGGTTTATGTGTAGAGAGCTGATAAAACTGGAGCAAAATAAATTTTCCCCCTTTATCCCTCTGCTTACTAAAAGGAATAAGCATAGATATGAAATGTGAATTGTATTAGATATTTATATTTATCCTGAAAATATATACAGGCTCGATCTGAGGGAATGAGAATAGATCTTACAGAATTTTTAATAAGGAATCTTCATTTTTAGAAGCAGTAATAGGAGAAAAGGGGAGGGACATTTGCCCAGTGCTTTAATGAGGGATACTATCAGAAGTTTGGTCCAAATTACAGCTATTAAGATCTGGATGTCAGAAGCCAGCAGGGTTCAGGAGCTCAAGTCATTGCAGATAATTACAGAGACTCCAACGACCCAGTCTCCTCTGAAACCCTTGCTATCACTTACTCTATTTTAAGGAACTTGGGTTCTTCCTGACAGAGCTAAGGGTTGTTCATGGAAAATAGGGCATACATCAGTTCAGTTCAGTTCAATCGCTCAGTCGTGTCCGACTCTTTGAGAACCCGTGAATTGCAGCACGCCAGGCCTCCCTGTTCATCAACATCTCCCGGAGTTCACTCAGACTCACGTCCATTGAGTCTATGATGCCATCCAGCCATCTCATCCTCGGCCGTCCCCTTCTCCTCCTGCCTCCAATCTCTCCCAGCATCAGGGTCTTTTCCAATGAGTCAACTCTTCTCATGAGGTAGCCAAAGTGCTGGAGTTTCAGCTTTAGTATCATTCCTTCCAAAGAAATCCCAGGACTGATCTGCTTCAGAATGGACTTGTTGGATCTCCTTGCAGTCCAAGGGACTCTCAAAAGTCTTCTCCAATGCCACAGTTCAAAAGCATCAATTCTTCGGTGCTCAGCTTTCTTCACAGTCCAACTCTCACATCCATACATGACCACAGGAAAAACCATAGCCTTGACTAGATGGACCTTAGTCTGTAAAGTAATGTCTCTGCTTTTGAATATACTATCTAAATTGGTCATAACTTTTCTTCCAAGGAGTAAGCATCTTTTAATTTCATGGCTGAAATCACCATCTGCAGTGATTTTGGAGCCCCCAAAATAAGCTCTGACACTGTTGCCACTGGTTCCCCATCTATTTCCCATGAAGTGATGGGACCAGATGCCATGATCTTCATTTTCTCAGTGTTGAGCTTTAAGCCAACTGTTTCGCTCTCCTCTTCACTTTCATCAAGAGGTTTTTAACTCCTCTTCACTTTCTGCCATTAGGGTAGTGTCATCTGCATATCTGAGATTATTGATACTTCTCCCAGTAATCTTGATTCCAGCTTGTGTTTCTTCCAGTCCAGCGTTTCTCATGATGTACTCTGCATAGAACTTAAATGAGCAGGGTGACAATATACAGCCTTGATGTACTCTTTTTCCTATTTGGAACCAGTCTGTTGTTGCAGGTCCAGTTCTAACTGCTGCTTCCTGACCTGCATACAGATTTCTCAAGAGGCAGGTTAGGTGTTCTGGTATTCCCATCTCTTTCAGATGTTTTCCACAGTTTATTGTGATCCACACAGTCGAAGGCTTTGGCATAGTCAATAAAGCAGAAATAGATGTTTTTCTGGAACTCTATTGCTTTTTCCATGATCCAGAGTATGTTGGCAACTGGATCTCTGGTTCCTCTGCCTTTCCTAAAACCAGCTTGAACATCAAGTGGTTCATGGTTCACGTATTGCTTAAGCCTGGCTTGGAGAATTTTGAGCATTATTTTACTAGCATCTGAGATGAGTGCAATTGTGCAGTAGTTTGAGCATTCTTTGGCATTGCCTTTCTTTGGAACTGGAATGAAAACTGACTTTTCCAGTCCTGTGGCCACTGCTGAGTTTTCCAAATTTGCTGGCACAGTGAGTGCAGCACTTTCACAGCATCATCTTTCAGGATTTGAAACAGCTCCACTGGAATTCCATCACCTCCACTAGCTTTGTTCATAGTGATGCTTTCTAAGGCCCACTTGACTTCACATTCCAAGATATCTGGCTCTAGATGAGTGATCACATCTTCATGATTATCTGGCTCATGCTTTTTGTACAGTTCTTCCATGTATTCTTGCCACCTCTTCTTAATATCTTCTGCTTCTGTTAGGTCCATACCATTTCTGTCCTTTATCGAGCCCATCTTTGCATGAAATGTTCCCTTGGTATCTCTAATGTTCTTGAAGAGATCTCTAGTCTTTTCCATGGTGTTGTTTTCCTCTATTTCTTTGCATTGATCCCTAAAGAAGGCTTTCTTATCTCTTCTTGCTATTCTTTGGAACTCTGCATTCAGATGCTTGTATCTTTTCTTTTCTCCTTTGCTTTTCACCTCTCTTCTTTTCACAGCTATTAATATTCACCCTGACAGACTATAACAATCTACAACTGAGAAGAGTTCTTCTTCCCTGTCTGTAGGAGGGAGAGGAAAACAGAAATCATTGAGAATGCAAGACCTAACTTCTTTCAGTTTAAAGATCACAATGTGTTACACACTGTCAGATTTTAGTCCAGGTTTTTGTTTGTTTGTTTGTTTTAGAAGCTGTGAGACTATGGCAAGTCACTTGATCTCCTTGGACCTTGGTGGGTGGGTGGGTTAGTCACCTAGTCATGTCTGACTCTTTGTGACCCCATGAACTGTAGCACATCAGGCTCCTCTATCCTTGGGATTCTCCAGGCAAGAATACTAGAGTGGATTGCCACTCCCTTCTCCAGAGGATCTTCCTGACCCAAGGATCGAACCCTGGTCTCCTGCATTGCAGGCAGATTCTTTACGATCTGAGCTACCTTACTATCTCTAAAATAGAGACATTTTCCTAGATCCAGGGATCGCAAACTCAAATGCCTGGAAGAGATAGGCAGGTGATATAAATCAGATCATGTAAATATATCTCTTGTACAAAAAGCAATAGCCAGAGCAATAGCAAAGGTTATAGCAATTGATTGCCTGCACTAGAATCAGATAAACAATAGGGAGTGGTGGGAAGTGAGGTAAACTGGAGAGCCCTAGTTTAGTTTAAAGAGATTAGCCACTACTGAGCTCATTTCTCCAACAGATCATTGCTTTGAGAGAATACAGGTTCCATTTTTCCAAACATTCTGATTCTTCAATGATACTAGACATCCAGATTTTTTATGCAAACTCTCCCACATATTTTTATGTTAGCAACTAATTTTAGTTACTTTACATTACTGTCCACGTCAAACAAAACATGCCTTGGACTGGATCTGTCCTGCAGATAGCCAGTTTGCAACCTCTGACTCAGATAACCTATGAGACTCCATTGTGACCTTAATAAGATCCACTTAATTATTTTAAAATCCTGGTCTTAGTTTCTGTCAATGCCATTTCTTTGTTTAATCTCTGCTCCTTAGCTATATACCAGCCTTTCCCATTCACCTTTTTCTTGTGTTCACTGTCTTTGACACCACTGTAATCTTCTCTGATTCTTCAGCCAACCCTCATCAATTAATACTTGAGAAGACCGAACCCTGACTACTATTCATGATCTCCCAGCCATAGCCCTTTAAATACTATAGCTTAAACATACCTCCCCGTCAAATCCTACCCACTATAGCTAGGTTTTAAAATACTTAGAATTAGTCAGTCTCTGCCTTAATTATGTACAACATTCACCTATGTGAATATGTATATGACTTTGAATGGAGAGATCAACTTACTCTTAAATGGGAATACTTCCAGATAAGTGCATCTTGAATGGTAGATATCTAGGTCCATTTGGGCTGCTATAACAAAAATAAGCTTATAAACAACAGAAATTTATTTTTCACACATCTGGAGGCTTGAAGTTAGATATTAGGGTGCTAGCATGGTCTGGTGAGGGCCTCTTCTAAACTGCAGATTTCTCATTATATATTCACATAGTGGAAGGGCTGAGTCAGCTTGCAGGGTCCTGTTTTATAAGGACATTAATCACATTCATAAGGATTCCACCCTCAATATCTGAGGGCCACCAAAAGGCCTCACCTCTGAATACCATCATATTGGGTGTTAGGATTTCAATATAGTAATTTTGGAGGGATACAAGCATTCAGACCACAGCCATAGGCTTATATCACTTTATGTGGTAAAAACTGTATGTTTATCTGAATGTGTACTCTTGTAATGGGTAGGCAAAGTAAATTTGGTTGCAGAAAGTGTTTTCAGGGATTTGTAAAATAGTAAAGCATATTTTTGGAGGGATAATTAACATTTTAAATAAGGTACTGTCACATCTTCCCTGACAACCTCAATATTATCATTTGCCAGCAAGGTCAGCATTTTCCTAATATATATTAGTCCAGTCATTGCTTTATCAATAAAATGTTGAGAGACTAAGACTAGTCTTTCAATCTCTATAAACTGAAGGAGCATATTTACTAATTGCTGTTGTATAGGGGCATCTGGTCCCATCACTTCCTGGCAAATAGATGGGGAAACAATGGAAACAGTAAGAAACTATTTTCTTGTGCTCCAAAATCACTGCAGATGGTGACTGCAGGAATGAAATTAAAAACGCTTGCTCCTTGGAAGAAAAGCTATGGCCAACCTAGAAAGCATATTAAAAAGCAGAGACTACTTTGCCAACAAAGATCCATCTAGTCAAAGCTATGTTTTTTCCAGTATTCATGTATGGATGTAAGAGTTGGGCTATTAAGAAATATACCCATGCACATTTGCCCAACTGATTTTGGACAAAGAGGCAAAATAAATTCAATGGGGGAGGGACAGCCTTTTCAATAAATATTTCTGTAGTAACTAGACATTCATTACACAAAATATAGAAGTAACCCATATACACTGTAAGACTTTCAGAAACAGAGGAGAAAATTATCAGAATCTGGGGCTAGGCAAAGAGAATTTATACTTGACTCAAAAAGCACCAATCATAAGAGAAAAATGATAAAATAGACTTGGTGCATCCTCAGTTGCTTCAGTCATGTCCAACTCTTTGTGACCCTATGAAATGTAGCCCACCAGTCTCTCTGTCCATTGGATTACTGGAGTGGCTTGCCATGCCCTCCTCCAGGGTATCCTCTAGACTCAGGGATCAAACCTGCAGCTCCTGAATTGCAGGCAGAGTCTTTACCACTGAACCACCTGTTCTTCAAAACAAAAAATGAAGGGAGCCACTTAAAATGTGAATCTCCTGGATAAAACCTTACTTCAATTACCCCTGGACATAAATGAATAGAATAAGCACCAGTATACTGGGATGCAGCAATATCCTGGAATGTCTCTAGTAAAAATCTCCTATTATAATCTCTACTGTATGAGAACATTGGTACAATCAATCTATCTCTTATGTCACTGTGTGTGAGAGTCCAGTCCACGGCTTATGAAAAGAAAAATGCTTTGAAAGCATATGCTACTTTAAGACTTCAGACTTGAGAGAGAGAGAGAGAGAGAGAGAGAGAGAGAAGGTAATATTCAGTAACAGGAACAGCAGTCTCAAATATTTAATTCCCACAAGCCCTGCCTCTGATCTATGTGAAAATGATGCAGCCGTCCCAACCTAGTCATTCTCAGTTGCCTCAAAATGAGAGGCACAGACGGTTTTTCAGGTAGCTAATCCAGTATTATTAACAGTTTTCTCCGTTGATGCATTGGTCTTGCTGAAAAGCACATAGTTGAGTCTGTTTGTGGATGGGGAGCAGAAGCCCTAAAGTATTTCTGCTGCTTCTCTTTGATCAGCCTGAAGGAGTTTTCTGTGGTAGCAGTTGTCTGGGGAAGCTTACTGAGCTTGAAGATCTAGTTTGATTTGAGTAATTTATTAATAATTTGGGGAAAACTAATTAAAATTGTGTTTGATTCTAAAGTTAGAGCTCCTACAGAGGCCCAGAAGGGATAGAAGTGTAAAAGGAAACATTTCAAAAGATTCTGAGTTTGTTATTCCCCCAGTCCCATCTTCCCTCCAATATCTTCCCCTCATCATCTTCTCACTCTGATTCATTTTTTTCTATCTCTTTCTCTATTTGCACACACATACAACACATATGCATAGGCACACACACACACATATACACACACACAACTGTTAATCAGAGACAGCATGTGACAATAACCTTCTTTGGGAGAGAAGATTCACTATCATACTCCAGGAATTGGACTCAGAGAGGTACCCATACTCATCCACCTATAGTGAAACATTCTAGTCTCAGGTTCCCTTTTTCCTTCTTAATCTTCTATTAGAATTGGAACCATAAGCTATCAGAGCTAGAAAGAACCTTAGAAATTCTACCCTCTCAGATTATAGAAGAGGAAACTAAGAGAGGATATAAGTGATTTGTCCATGGGCACTGAGTTAGCCAATGGCAGACAGGGCTAAGATTCAAGCAGCATGTTATGAAGGATGGGGAATAAGAAGCAGTGGCTTCTTTCTTGATATGTTTCACTCAAAAGTCTGTTTTTGAGTCCCAAAGTGACTTGCCTCTGCTCTACTATCTGCTCTGCCCATAAGACTCATGGTGCTTAGATGGGAACTGACTGTGTTAAATGGTACTGGTAGATGGTGGTTTTGAAGCGGTGATACTTCCTAGGTCTTCAACTTGTTTATTAATATATTTAATGTTTTAAATTAGAACCTGACCCCACTGATCCCAGGCTAATAAGTGAGAATGAATTTCCTTAACTGGTTCATTTCAGCTTGAGAGTCCATGAAAACCTGAGAGCTCTCAGTTTAAAATGTAGCCTCCAGGCAAATTATCACCATATGCATCAATTCAGTTCAGTTCAGTCGCTCAGTCATGTCTGACTCTTTGCGACCCCATGAACCACAGCACGCCCGGCCTCCCTGTCCATCACCAACTCCCGGAGTCTACCCAAACTCATGTCCATTGAGTCAGTGATGCCATCTAACCATTTCATTCTCTGTTGTCCCTTTCTCCTCCTGCCTTCAATGTTTCCCAGCATCAGGGTCTTTTCCAATGAGTCGGATCTTTGCATCAGGTGGCCAACATATTCGAGTTTCAGCACCTCTGCAATTCCTTCCAGTTAAACTACCCAGGCCCAGTGAGAACATGAAAGCCAAATCAAGGGTGCTGGTTGGTGCATTAGGATTTTCTTGTCCTAATCAACATATGTAATCATCTTGTTTTTTTCTGGATGATCTGATTCGACTAATGACAGATTTCATCATGTTTTTCTTTCTCTTTCTCTCTCTTGCACATGTGAGAAATCAGCATCTGAATGTAAGCAATTCCATTAAATAAGAAGTTCATTCTCAGTGCAAACTTTGGTACTTTATTCCATTTCTGCTTTTTGTTTTTTGTTTTTTTTTTTTTACCAAAGACAGCTACTGGTATAATCTTATTTTAGACTCAGTTCTTCAGAATACACACTATTCAATAAGAAGGGTTTGCCAGGTGGTACTGGGTGGTACAGAACTTACCTGCCAATGCAGGAGACATAAGAGACCTGGGTTAGATCCCTAGACTAGGAAGATCCCCTGGAGAAGGAAATGACTATCCACTCCACTATTCTTGCCTGGAGAATCCCAAGGACAGAGGAGCCTGGTGGGCTATAGTCTATAAGGTCGCAAAGAGTCAGACACAACTGAGTGACTTAGCACACACAGGAAATAATAGCAGCAGTTATCAATGTGAGTACTTACTATATTCTTGACACTGTGCTAAGCCTGGATTAACCTAGTTAATTTTCATGAAGTAGGTTCCATTATTAAAGCCTTTATGCAAATGAACACACTGAGACTCAAAGAGGTTAAGTAATTTGCCCAAGGCTACATAATTAAATAATGAACCTGCCTGCCAACACAGGAGACACAAGAGATGCAGGTTAGATTCCTGGTCCAGCAACACACCCTGGAGGAGGGCATGGCAACCCACTCCACTATTCCTGCTTAGAAAATCCCATGGCCAGAGGAGCCTTATGGGCTATAGTCCAAAAGGTCACAAAGAGACACAATTGAAGTGACTTAGCACACACATGTTAAAATAAGTGAAAATAGTAGGAATTGGATCCAGGTTTGTTGAGTTACAAAATAATCTGTGCTGGTGAATTCTACCTACTATTTAAAGAAGAGTTAAAGCCTAGTCTTCTCAAACTATTCCAGAAATAGAAGATGAAGGAATGCTTCCTAACTTACTTTACAAGGTCAGCACTACCCTGATACCAAAACCAGAAAGACATCAGACACAAAAAATGAGGCAATATCCCTAATGAACATAGATGCAGAAATCCTCAACAGAATATTAGCAGACTGAATTCAATGATACATTAAAAGGATCATACACCATGGCCAAGTGGGATTTATTCCATGGAAACAAGGATGGAACAACATGACAAGCCCACAGATGACATTATGCTCAATAGAGAAAGCTGAAAGCTTTTCACCTAAAATTCCAAGCAAGTTAAGAATACCAACCGACTCTTACCACTTTTATTCAATATAGACATCTTAACAAGAGCAATGGCAAACCAATTCAGTATTCTTGCCTTGAGAATCCATGAACAGCAAGAAAAGGCAAAAAGAGAGGAAACTGAAAGATGGATTTCCCAGGTTGGTAGGTGGCCAATATTCTACGGGAAATTAGTGGTGAAATAACTACAAAAAAAAATGAAGTGATGGAGGCGAAACAGAAATAGCACCCAGTTATGGATGTGACAGGTGATGGAAGTAAAGCCCAATGCTGTAAAAAGCAATAACCCATAGGAACCTTGAATATTAGGTCTATGAATCAAGGCAAATTGGTAGTGGTCAAATGGAAGATGGCAAGAGTGAACATTGACATTTCAGGAATCAGTGAACTAAACTGGACTGGAATGGGTGAATTTAATTCAGATGACCATTATATTTACTACTGTGGGCAGGAACCCCTTAGAAGAAATGGAGTAGCCATCAAGGTCAACAAAAGAATCCAAAATGCAGTACTTGGATGCAATCTCAAAAACGACATAATGATCTCTGTTCGTTTCCAAGGCAAACCACTCAATATCATGGTAATCCAAGTCTATGCTTCACCAGTAATGCTGAAGAAGCTGAAGTTGAATAGTTCCATGAAGACATATGAGATCCCCTAGAACTAACACTAAAAAAAAAAAAAAAGTCCTTTTCATTATAGGGGACTGGAATGCAAAAGTAGGAAGTCAAGAGATTCCTGGAAAAACAGGCAAATTTGGCCTTGGAGTATAAAACGAAGCAGGTGAAAGGCTAACAGAGTTTTGCCAAGAGAACACACTGGTCATACCAAACAGCCTCTTCCAACAACACAAGAGAAGGCTCTACACATGCACATCACCAGATGGTCAACACCAAAATCAGATTGATTATATCCTTTGCAACCAAAGATGGAGAAGCTCTATACAGTCACCAAAAACAAGAGTGGGGACTGACTGTGGCTCCCACATAATCATGAACTTTTTATTGATAAATACAGACTTAAATTGAAAAAAGTAGGGAAAATCACTAGACCATTTAGGTAGGACCTAAATCAAATCCCTTACGATTATATAGTGGAAGTGACAAATAGATTCAAGGGATTAGATCTGATAGATAGAGTGCCTGAAGAACTATGGGCGGAGGGTTGTAACACTGTACAACAGGGAGTGATCGAGACCATCTCCAAGAAAAAGAAGTGCAAAGAGGCAAAATGGTTATCTGAGGAGGCCTTATAAATAGCTGAGAAAAGAAGAGAAGCTAAAAGCAAATAAGAAAAGGAAAGATGTACCCATCTGAATGCAGAGTTCCAAAGAATAGCAAATAGAGATAAGAAAGCTTTCTTTAGGAATCAATGCAAAGAAATAGAGGAAAATGATAGAATGGGAAAGGCTAGAGATCTCTTAAAGAAAATTAGAGATACCAAGGGAACATTTCATGCAAATATGAGCACAATAAAGGACAGAGATGGTATGGTTCTAAGAGAAGCAGAAGGTATTAAGAAAAGGTGGAAAGACTACACCAAGAACTATGCAAAAAAGATCTTAATGACCTAGCTAACCACAATGGTATGATCATTCACGTAGAGCCAGACATCCTGTAATGCAAAGTCAAGTGGGCTTTATAAAGTATCACTAAGAACAAAGCTAGTGGAGATGATGGAATACTAGTTGAGCTCTTTCAAATCCTAAAAGATGAGATGATGCTGTGAAAGTGTTTCACTCAATATGCCAGCAAATTTGGAAAACTCAGCAGTGGCCACAGGACTGGAAAAGGTCAGTTTTCATTCTGATCCCCAAAAAGGCAATGCCAAATAATGTTCAAAATATTGTACAATTGCACTCATCTCACACGCTAGCATAGTAATCCTTAAAATTCTCCAAGCCAGGCTTCAACAGTACGTGAAGGATTTAGGAAAGGCAGAGGAACCAGATACCAAGCAAGAGAGTTCCAGAAAATCATCTATTTCTGCTTTATTGATTATGTCAAAGCCTTTGACTGTGTGGATCACAAGAAACTATGGAAAATTCTTAAAGTGATGGAAATACCGGACTACCTGACATTCATCTTTAGAAATCTGTATGCATTCAGGAAGCAACCATTAGATCTGGACTTGGAACAACAGCCTGGTCCCAAATCAGGAAAGGAGTATATCAAGGTTGTATATTGTCACTGTGCTCATTTAACTTATATGCATAGTACATCATGCAAAATGCCAGGCTGGAATGGAGAGTGCTGGGGGAATATCAATAATCTCAGATATGCAGATGATACCACCCTTATGGCAGAAAGGGAAAAATAACTAAAGGGCCTCTTGATGAAAGTGGAAGAGGAGAATGAAAAACTTAGCTTAAAACTCAATATTCAGAAAACTAAGGTCATGGCATCCAGTCCCATCACTTCATGGCAAATGGTAAAACAATGGAAATAGTGACAGACTTTATTTTGGAGGGCTCCAAAATCACTGCAGATGGTGACTGAAGCCATGAAACTAAAAGACATTTGCTCTTTGGGAGAAAAGTCATGACCAAACTAGACAGCATATTAAAAAGCAGAGACATTACTTTGCCAACAAAGGTCCATCTAGTCAAAGCTATGGTTTTTCCAGTAATAATGTACAGATGTGAGAGTTCGACTATAAAGAAAGCTGAGAGCTGAAAAATTGATGCTTTCGAACTGTGATGTTGGAGAGGACTCTTGAGAATCCCTTGGAGTGCAAGGAGATCCAACCAGTCAATCCTAAAGGGAATCAGTCATGAATATTCACTGGAAAGACTGATGCTGAACATGAAGCTCCATTACTTTCACTACCTAATGGGAAGAACTGACTCATTGGAAAAGACCCTCATGCTGCGAAATATTGAAGGCCAGAGGAGAAGTGGATGGCAGTGAATGAAACGGTTGGATGGCATCACTGACTCGATGAACATGAGTTTGAGTAAGCTCCAGGATTTGCTGATGAACAGGGAAGCCTGGTGTGCTTCAGTCCATTGGGTCACAAAAAGTCAGACATGAACGAGTGAATGAACTGAACTGAACTGAACTAGAATAATTAAGCAATGAAAAGAAATAAAAGTCATCCAAATTGGAAAGGAAAAAAAATAAAAATCTCTATCTACAGATGATTTGATATTATGTATGTGTGCAGGCTAAGTTGCTGCAGTTGTGTCCAGTTCTGTGTTACCCTATGGACTGTACCATTCCAGGCTCCTCTGTTCATTGGATTATCCAGGCAAGAATATTGGAGTGGCTTGTTATTTCCTTCTCCATAATATTATATATAGAAAATAGTAAAGGATAAAATAATGAAATCTTTCCATAAAAATATTTAGAGCTACTAAATGAATTCAGCAAAGTTAAGGATACAAAATTAATATAAACTAATAATAAGCTATGAAAAAGAGAATTGAAGAAAAATATCTCATTTACAATTTTATCAAAAAGAAATAAATATCTAGGAATAAATTTAACTAAGTGGGTAAAACACATGTACTCTGAAAATTATTAAGATGTTGATGAAGGAAACTTTAGATGATATAAATAAATGAAAAGTCATAACTTTTCATGAATTAGAAGAATTTTATTAATATGCCCAGACTACCTAAAGCAATCTACATATTCAATATATTCCTATCATAATACCAGTGGCAAACTAATAAGCTTTTGCATGGTGAAGAAAACTAAAAAATGAAAAGGCAGTCAACAAAATGAAAATGCAGTCTACTGATTGGGAGAAGATATATACAAATGATATATCTGGTAAGGGGTTACTATCCAAAATATACAACAAATTCATACAATTCAATGTCAAAAATGAAGCAATCTGATGTTATACATGGGCAGAGGACCTGAATAGACATTTTTCCAAAGAAGACATAGAGATGGACAACAGGTACATAAAAGATACCTAACAGTGCTTTTTCAGAGAAATGAAAATCAAAACCACAATGACACATCACCTCATATCTATTAGAGTGGCTATTGTCAAAAGCCAACAAATAATAAATGTTAGTGAGGTTGTGAAGAAAAAGGAACTCCCCTACACTGTTGGTCAGAATGTAAATTGGTGCAACAACTACATAAAATGGTGGAGGTTCCTCAAAACTTTAAACACAGAATGACAATAGTTCTAGGAATTCCTTTCCTGGGTATGTATCTGTAGGGAAAGAGCAAATTAGCCAAGATGGCATGATTAGTCTATCTCAACAGCTTCTAGCTCTTGCTCAACGTTTTGTAAATAATGTCTATGTAACAGCTGAGATCACTTATAGCACTGTGCATGTGCATCACAAGGAACTTGCTTGATCACAAGGTATTTGTTTGGTCACGAGGTACTCACCTTGTCAGGAGCTGTTTTGTGCAGTACGCTTGTATGAACCTCACCATGAAAGCCCTGGATGTTGCTGCATTGAAGCTACATTGGAGCGACATCATGATTACATTATATGATGCTATGTTATAGCTCTGTTATGGCTATGTTCTGATTATGTTGTGGCTGCTGTTATGGCTGTGTGTCATCCAGGAGAGAGGCTATGTTGTGGCTGCAGCGCCAGTCAGGAGAGAATAAACATATCTGCAGTTCCTATGGGCCCCTCGAGTCTCCTTCCAGCCTCTTAACTCATGCTTTACCTATCTTGGGTTCAACAAACAGTGTGGATAGTGTGAACAGTGATACAACAAGCATCACAAATAGGATGAGAGCAATACAGTATCCAAAGACAACAGAAACACTAATTCAAAAATAAACATGCACCCAAATGTTCACTGCAGCATTATTTACCATAAACAAAATGTAGAAGTAACCCAAATGTTCATCAACAAGGGAATGAATGAAGATGTAGCAAATATGTGCAATGGAACATCCAGTTCAGTTCAGTTCAGTTGCTCAGTTGTGTCCGACTCTTCGTGACCCCATGAATCACAGCACGACAGGCCTCCCTGTCCATCACCAACTCCCAGAGTTCACTCAGACTCACGTCCCATCGAGTCCATGATACCATCCAGCCATCTCATCCTTGGTCATCCCCTTCTCCTCCTGCCCCCAACCCCTCCCAGCATCAGAGTCTTTCCAATGAGTCAGTGTTCGCATGAGGTGGCCAAAGTACTGGAGTTTCAGCTTTAGCATCATTCCTTCCAAGGAAATCCCAGGGCTGATCCCCTTCAGAATGGACTGGCTGGATCTCCTTGCAGTCCAAGGGACTCTCAAGAGTCTTCTCCAACACCACAGTTCAAAAGCATCAATTCTTCAGCGTTCAGCCTTCTTCACAGTCCAACTCTCACATCCATACATGACCATTACTGAGCCATAAACAAGAATGAAATCTACACCTGAAATAAAGTGGATGATCTAGAGCCTGCATGTGTGCTAAGTCACTTTAATCATGTCTGACTCTTTGTGACCCTATGAACTAGGGCCTGCCAGGCTCCTCTGTCCATGGGATTCTCCAGGCAAGGATACTGGGGTAGGTTGCCATGACCTCCTCCAGGATCTGAAGCAGGTGTCCCCAACCCCCAGGATGCAGACAGGTTCTGGCCCATGCCCTGTTAGAAACTGGGCTGCAAAGTAGGAGGAGAGCAGTGCGTGAGCAAACAAAGCTTCATCTGTCACTCTCCATCACTCCTCATCACTTCCAATGCAGCCTGAACCACTTACTCCCCCAGTTCATGGAAAGATTGTCTTCCATGAAATCAGTCCCTAGTGCCAAAATGTTTGGGGACTGCTGGTCTAGAGAGTATTATGCTAAATAAAATGTCAGACAGCAAAAGGCTTTTAAGTGAATTCTGGAAAATCAAAACAGGTTCATAAATACTGTACAGAAAAGAAACTGTTGGTTACCAGACAGTAAGCTGACTGAGGTTGGGCAGGGGCAAATAATAGGTGAAGAAAATTAAGAGGTACAAACTTCCAGTTATACAAAAAAAAAAAAAAAAAAAAAGTCATGGAGAAGTAATGTATAGAGAATATACCCAATAGTGTTTTAGTAATAGTAACTTTGTATAGTGACAAATAGTAATTAGACTTATTATGGTAACCATTTTGAAATGTATATAAATGCCAAATCATTATGATCCACATTTGAAGCTAATGTAATATTGTATATTCTTTGTATATACTCCAGTTTTAAAAAATACAAAGAAAAGTAACCTCAAAGAAATCTGCAATTTTGAACAGATGTTAAACCACCTGTAAGTCTTATTGGGCCCTATGAACAGTGACAGCAGCAAAAGAAATGCAGTAAATGAAACCTCACCACTTAAAGCAGTAAAAGCCCTTCCTTCTGTGTGCAATTTACTACCAAAAAATAGACCCAAGGGAAATTTTGGCTCAATGCATGTTGAAGGCAATCACAATGAAAACAAATTTTAATTTTAGAAAAGCTATAAATAAAAACAAACACATTTAGGTTTTAAAAATCTGTAAGATTGCTATTTTTGCCTAGTTTTCTTAGTAATAAAGAATGAGTCAGATTTTTTCCACAAATATTTCTTACTTGCTGAAGCAGCCATTTTTAATAAATCAAGAGCTAAAAGCATACTAGAGTCAAATAAAATTATAAATATTAAAATGCAAAACTACTATGGGAAGAGTACAAACCAGTCTCAATGAACTGCTTGCCTTTAAAATCTGTACCAAATAGCCTGGGGTCAAGGATTGAGAAGATGCAAGAAAGGTTTAACAAGGACCTAGAAGAAACAAAAAGAGTCAACAGATAATGAATAATGCAATAAATGAGATCAGAAACACTCTGGAGGCTACAAATAGTAGAATATTGGAGGCAGAAGATAGGATTAGTGAAATAGAAGATAGAATGGTAGAAATAAATGAATCAGCGAGGGAAAAAGAAAGACGAATTAAAAGAAATGAGGACAACTTCAGAGACCTCCAAGACAATATGAAACGCTCCAACATTCGAATTATAAGAGTCCCAGAAGAAGAAGACAAAAAGAAAGACCATGAGAAAATACTTGAGGAGATAATAGTTGAAAACTTCCCTAAAATGGGGAAGGAAATAATCACCCAAGTCCAAGAAACCCAGAGAGTGCCAAACAGGATAAACCCAAGGCGAAACACCCCAAGACATATTTTAATCAAACTAACAAAGACCAAAACACAAAGAACAATTACTAAAAGCAGCAAGGGAAAAACAACAAATAACACACAAGGGGATCCCCATAAGAATAACTGCAGATCTTTCAATAGAAACTCTTCAGGCCAGGAGGGAATGGCAAGACATACTTAAAGTGATGAAAGATAATAACCTTCAGCCAAGACTACTGTACCCAGCAAGGATCTCATTCAAATATGAAGGAGAAATCAGAAGCTTTACAGACAAGCAAAAGCTGAGAGAATTCAGCACCACCAAACCAGCTCTCCAACAAATACTAAAGGATAGACATTAGAAAGGAAACACAAAAAGGACGTATAAACCCGAACACAAAACAATAAAGTAAATGGCAACAGGAGCATACTTATCAATAATTACCTTAAATGTAAATGGGTTGAATGCCCCAACCAAAAGGCAAAGACTGGCTGAATGGATACAAAAACAAGATCCCTATATATGCTGCCTACAAGAGACCCACTTCAAAACAACGGACACATACAGACTGAAAGTGAAGGACTGGAAAAAGATATTCCATGCAAATAAAGACCAAAAGAAAGCAGGAGTAGCAATACTCATATCCGATAAAATAGACTTTAAAACAAAGGCTGTGAAAAGGGACAAAGAAGGCCACTACATAGTGATTAAAGGATCAATCCAAGAAGAAGATATAACAATTATAAATATATATGCACCCAACATAGGAGCACCGCAAACTGTAAGACAAATGCTAACAAGCATGAAAGGGGAAATTAATAATAACACAATAATAGTGGGAGACTTTAATACCCCACTCACACCTATGGACAGATCAGCTAAGCAGAAAATTAACAAAGAAACGCAAACGTTAAATGATACAATTGACCAGTTAGACCTAATGGATATCTATAGGACATTTCACCCCAAAACAATGAATTTCACCTTTTACTCAAGTGCACACGGAACCTTTTCCAGGATAGATCACATTCTGGGTCATAAATCTAACCTTGATAAATTCAAAAAAAATCGAAATTATTCCAAGCATCTTCTCTGACCATAATGCACTAAGGTTAGATCTCAATTATAGGAGAAAAACTATTAAAAATTCCAACATTTAGAGGCTGAACAACACCCTACTGAATAATCAACAAATCACAGAAGAAATCAAAAAGAAATCAAATTATGCATTGAAATGAATGAAAATGAAAACACAACAACACAGAACCTTTGGGACACTATAAAAGCAGTCCTAAGAGGAAAGTTCATAGCAATACAGGCATACCTCAAGAAACAAGAAAAAGTCAAATAAATAACCTAACTCTACACCTAAAGCAACTAGAAAAGGAAGAAATAGAGAACCCCAGAGTTAGTAGAAGGAAAGAAATCCTAAAACTTAGGGCAGAAATAAATGCAAAAGAAACAAAAGAGACCATAGCAAAAATCAACAAAGCCAAAAGCTGGTTCTTTGAAAGGATAAATAAAATTGACAAACCATTAGCCAGACTCATCAAGAAACAAAGAAAAAAATCAAATCAACAAAATTAGAAATGAAAATGGAGAGATCACGACAGACAACTACTCAGAAATACAAAGAATCATAAGAGACTACTATCAGCAATTATATGCCAATGAAATGGACAACTTGGAAGAAATGGACAAATTCTTAGAAAAGTACAATTTTCCAAAACTGAACCAGGAAGAAATAGAAAATCTTAACAGACCCATCACAAGCATGGAAATTGAAACTGTAATCAGAAATCTTCCAGCAAACAAAAGCCCAGGTCCAGACGGCTTCACAGCTGAATTCTACCAAAAATTCTGAGAAGAGCTAACACCTATCTTACTGAAGCTATTCCAGAAAATTGCAGAGGAAGGTAAACTTCCAAACTCATTCTATGAGGCCACCATCACCCTAATACCAAAACCTGACAAAGACACCACAAAAAAGAAAACTACAGGCCAATATCACTGATGAACATAGATGCAAAAATCCTCAACAAAATCCTAGCAATCAGAATCCAGCAACACATTAAAAGATCATACACCATGACCAAGTGGGCTTTATCCCAGGGATGCAAGGATTCTTCAATATCCACAAGTCAATCAATGTAATTCATCACATTAACAAACTGAGAAATAAAAATCATATGATTATCTCAATAGATGCAGAAAAAGCCTTTGACAAAATTCAGCATCCATTTATGATAAAATCTCTACAGAAAGCAGGAATAGAAGGAACATACCTCAACATAATAAAAGCTATATATGACAAACCCACAGCTAACATTATCCTCAATGGCGAAAAATTGAAACCATTTCCCCTAAAGTCAGGAACAAGACAAGGGTGTCCACTTTCACCACTACTCTTCAACATCGTACTGGAAGTTTTGGCCACAGCAATCAGAGCAGAAAAAGAAATGCAAGGAAACCAATGGCCACAGCAATCAGAGCAGAAAAAGAAATACAAGGAATCCAAATTGGAAAAGAAGAAGTAAAACTCTCACTGTTTGCAGATGAGATGATCCTCTACATAGAAAATCCTAAAGACTCCACCAGAAAACTACTAGAGCTAATCAATGAATATAGGAAAGTTGCAGGATATAAAATCAACACTCAGAAATCCCTTGCATTCCTATACACTAATAATGAGAAAGTAGAAAAAGAAGTTAAGGAAACAATTCCATTCACCATTGCAAGGAAAAGAATAAAATACTTAGGAATATTCCTACATAAAGAAACTAAAGACCTATATATCGAAAACTATAAAACACTGATGAAAGAAATCAAAGAGGACACTAATAGATGGAGAAATATACCATGCTCATGGGTCGGAAGAGTCAGTATAGTGAAAATGAGTATACTACCTAAAGCAATCTACAGATTCAATGCAATTCCCATCAAGCTACCAGCAGTATTTTCACAGAACTAGGTCAAATAATCTCAAGATTTATATGGAAATACAAAAAGCCTCGAATAGCCAAAGCAATCTTGAGAAAGAAGAATGGAACTGGAGGAATCAACTTGCCTGACTTCAGGCTCTACTACAAAGCCACAGTCATTAAGACAGTATGGTACTGGCACAAAGACAGAAATATAGATCAATGGAACAAAATAGAAAGCCCTGAGATTAACCCACACACCTATGGACACCTTATCTTCTACAAAGGAGGCAAGAATATACAATGGAGTAAAGACAGTCTCTTTAACAGGTGGTGCTGGGAAAACTGGTCAACCACTTGTAAAAGAATGAAACTAGACCCCTTTCTAACACCATACTACTCAGCCCTTAAAAAGAATAAATTTGACTCAGTTCTAATGAGATGGATGAAATTGGAACCGATTATACAGAGTGAAGTAAGCCAGAAAGAAAAACACCAGTACAGTATACTGACACATATATATGGAATTTAGAAGACAGTAGTGATGACCCTATATGTGAGACAACAAAGAGACACAGAGGTATAGAGTGGACTTTTGGACTCTGAGGGAGAGGGAAAGGGTGGGATGGTTTGGGAGAATGGCAATGAAACATGTATATTTTCCTGTAAGAAACGAAGCGCCAATCTATGTTCAATGTAGGATGCAGGATGCATGGGGCTGATGCACAGGATGATTCAAGTAGAGGATGTGGGGTGGGAGGTGGGAGGGGGCTTCGGCATTGGGAGATTGTGTTCACCTATGGCTGATTCGTGTCAATGTATGGCAAAAAAAAATACAGTATTTTAATTTAAAAAATAAATAAATTTAAAAAAATAAATAAAATCTGTACCAACTGAATTTTCTTATTAACGGTTTATTTTAAGAAAAATCCAATTCCATTCAGTGTGAATACATTTCTTACAGTAACAACCTGTCTTCCACAGTTAATTGCTGCTTGTCTCCTTGAATATAATCATTTGCATAATTCTGATTCTTTTCAATAATAAAAAAGGATTACATAATCTTGGTGAGGGAAACATCATAAAATTTAAATTTATATAAAATTAAAGGAATAAATGTTCCATAGTAACAGAACAATTAACATCTACCAAAAGCATAAAGATTTTAATATGAGAGCCTATACATTAACAGAAAATCACTTTAGATTACACTAATCTTCAAGTGTCTTTCAAAATTAAACTCTAGATCTTCTTTTGGAATTGCTATATTGAGAGGAAGATCAGTAGTACTAGCCATAATTTATTATTTATAATAAATGAAGACAGTGGGTGGAAAGCAGATGCATCACTGTAATTTTGCTTCAATGAGGTAAAAATGCAGACTAGAAGTCACAGTCCACTTGGATGAAAGTTGGATTATGTTAAAATATACACTCTTGAGAGTAAAAGGAGGAGTAGGTGGATGTGGAGTACATCTCTCTGCATGGATACATCAGGAATACACCCTCAGATACAGAAGTGCATGCAGAACACCAGCTGAGAGCGGACAGGAGTACCTGACCAATGGAAAAGAATATACAGAACCATGCAAAATTCGGTAGGACAAAGGAACTAGGGGGAAAAAATAGGAGTGTGAGTAGGACTGGACCTGCCTTCAGCAGGTGGGGGAACTGAAGCAGGGGTCTGATCCCCATATCAGGGCAAATGAGTCAGAGGAGAAAGATGTAAGGTTGAGAGTGAAACAGCTGATCTGTGACAGCCTAAATTGAATGAGAATCAGATAATCCTTGTCACAGCCATACATACCCTGGACAGGGAGGCTGGTTCCCTGGAAGGTGCAGTGGCTAGGACCTGGAGTTCAGGGATTGTGGAGCAATCCCAGGCTGAGGGCTGCTGTTGACTGCAGAGAGACCAATCGAGGGGATGTAGTAGGAAATGCCTGTAGAGGAAAGCTGGGCAGCCATGGAAACAAGGCGATATTGCTGAGTCACACGTGGGGGTGGAGCCATCATCGTAGCTTCTGGTAACATTAGCAATTGAACAATAGAGAGGCTGCCCATCAAATGCCTGAAGGTACAGAGTAGGACACCACCCACAGTGTTCCATTAAATGACTGATGCACTGAACTACAGAGTAGGACTCCAGTCAGGAGAGCCCCTCTATGGGCCCGAATGGGTGCAGCTACAGAAAAAGACTGGCCAAAGAGGCCTTCTGATCTGATCACAAGCTACAAGAGGCTCAAATAAAGACTATGATAGGGCCATAACTCCTGGGGTGGAGGCAGTCCATGTCCCTGCAAACTTTGTGCCACCAGGGTCCTCACAAGCCAAGCAGCCACACCATCTTCACGCTCAGCTCTCAAGGAAGCAGAGCTGCCACAGGCAAAAATATCCAGTATCTATAGCACAAGGTTGCTTTAGTTGTATCCAACTCTTTGAGACCCTGTGGACTGTGGCCTTCGAGGCTTCTATCAGGAGGGTTCTTCAGGCAAGAATACTGGAACATATTGGCCAATACTGGTTTCCGTACCCTTCTAGCGCACTATATTTCCTGCTGTCCTAGCTGCCAACTTCCCTGAGTATCTGTTGCTGCCAGAACCCCTGCAACCCAAGCAGCTGCACCACCTCCACACCTGGCCCTCACAGAGACAAACCCAAGCCCTCTGGGGCAGCCTCAGGAGCAATCCCCAGTGGACAATCTAAAGCAGAGGTGGAAATAAAACCACAATTGAAACTCAGGAGCAGTGTGGTTAAGAAAGATTCAAAATCTTCCCATCAACTGTACAAGCTGTAGGTTAAATCCACACGATTAAATAAGTAGACTGTGTCTATGGAATATATATATAAAAGGACAGTGAGAGCTCCCACAGAAGAAAACACACTATTCTGATATCTGTGGACAGTGGAGGGAAGAACACACAGGATTAGGACCAGATTAGAATCTGAGCTGCCCCCACAACAGGTCCAGAGATCATTACAGTGTTGGAGGGCATCCAACACTGTGGACTGTGAGGTGAGGTGGACTGTGACTCCTAGTGAGGGAAAGGACTCTGAGAGCAGAGACTCAAGAAAAACTGTGTGTGTGTATGTGGGGGTGGGGGGGGAATTCCTAAGATGGAGGAGGAATAGGATAGGGAGACCACTTTCTCCCCACAAATTAATCAAAAGAACATTTAAACGCTGAGTAAATGCCACAAAACAACTTCTGAATGCCGGCAGAGGACATCAAGCACCCAGAAAAGCAGCCATTGTCTTCAAAAAGAGGTAGGAAAAAATATAAAAGAGAAAAAAAAGATACAAAAGAGATAGGGATGGAGCTCTGACCTGGGAAGGAAGTCTTAAAGAGAGAAGTTTCCAAACACCAGAAAACAGTCTCACTGCTGAGTCTGTGGTGAGCCTTGGAAGTGCAGAGGGCAACATAACAGGGAGGAAAAATAAATAAATAATTAAAACCCACAGCAAGTGGGGCCTGGGCAGGGAGGCGTGGGCTGCATTGCTTAGAATAAGGACTGGGCTGAATGCCCGAGTGTAATCAGCGCAAACTAACTTGGGCTAGCGAACCAGACTGTAGGATAGCTATCATGCGAAAAGCTCTAACATAAGACACTGCCAGGACCTCTCACATTACAAAGGATGGAATAGAGTTAGCCGGCTGCAGACCATCCCCTTCTGGTGACAGGCAGCCAGAGCTGGAAGGGCCAGGAGAGGGCAATAGCAGCCCCAGAGAGACAGTATCTACCAAACTGCAAGCAGGCTTCTTCGCTAACTAAGACTTGGGATTCTGGACAATCATCATCCACCTGAGAAGGTGCACCAGTTGTATCCCAGAAAACTGAGCTGCAGGGACTGGAGAGGCGATAAGTCACAGCGACTGCACTCACCAAACACCTGAACTACTCGGACCTGGGAAGGGCACAAAACGCAGAGTCTGCGCCTCTGAGGACTACCTGAGTGCCTGAGCCTGAACGGCTTAGGCCTGGGAGGTGCATGCAGCCCAGGGCCGGCCTCTGACAGTTCCCGGTGGAGCAACATAGAGCCTGAGCTTTGTGTGCCATGAGCGGGGGCAGGCCCAGTGTGGCTGAGACATTGCAAGCACATGCCAGTGTTATTTGTTTGCAGCATTCCTCCCTCCCCACAGTGTGACTGAACAGTGAGCCTTAAAAATGTGTCCACCACTGCCCACCTTGTGTCAGGGTGGAAATCAGACACTGAAGAGACCAGCAAATAGAAGAAGCTAAAACAGATGGAACCACCTTGGAAGTGACAGGTGCAATAGATTAAAACCCTGTTGTTAGTATCAACTACATAGGAAGGGGCCTATAGATCTTGAGAAATACAAGCCAGATCAAGGAACTATCCAAAAATGAACTGACCTCACACTGCCTACAACAACACCAGAGAAAGTCCTAGATATACCTTTACTATTTTTATAATCATTCTTTTTCTTTTTTTAACCCTTTTTAAATTGTTAAGACCTCTATTACTCCTTTAATTTTCATTTTTATGACCTACTATTACTCTTCAAAAATAAAGACCCTATTTTTAAAGCAAACTTCATATATATGTATATATATATATATATATATATATGTTTTGTGACTTTGTTTTTTTCTTCTTCTTCTTCTTTTCTTTAATATTGTATTTTTGGAAATCCAAACTCTACTCTAGATTTTTATTTTTGCTTTTGGTTTTTATCATCAATTTTGTACCTTTAAAAATCCAATCTTCGGTACCCATCTTTACTTGGGAGCGAGCTTACTGGTGGATTGCTGTGTCCTTTGGACTTTCTTTTTCTCCACCAGGTCGCCTCTGTCTCCCTCTCTCCTCTTTCTCTTCTCTACTCTCTCTGTGTATCGCTGTGTGTTCCAGACAGTGGAGAACACTTAGGGAACTGATTACTGGCTGGATCTGTCTCTCTCCTTTTCATTTCCCCCTTTTATGCTCCTGGCCACCTCTGTCTCCTTCCTCCCTCTTCTCTTCTCTGTATAACTCCGTGAACATCTCTGAGTGATCCAGACTGTGGAGTGCACATAAGGAAATGATTACTGGCTAGCTTGCTGTCTCTTCTTTTGATTCCACATCATCTCATTCGGGTCACCTCTAACTCCCTCCTCCCTTTTCTCCATGTAACTCTGTGAACCTCTCTGGGTGTCCCTCACTGTGGAAACACTTTTCATCTTTAACCTAGATATTTTATCAATGGTGCTGCATAGAAGGAGAAGTCTTGAGACTACTGTAAGAATAAGACTGAAAGCCACAGGCAGGAGGCTAAAGTCTAAATCCTGAGAACATCAGAGAACTCTTGACTCCAGGGAACATTAATTGACAAGAGCGCATCAATGCCTTCATACCTACACTGAAACCAAGCACAACCCAAGGGCCAACAAGTTCCAAAGCAAGACATACCATGCAAATTCTCCAGCAATACAGGAACACAGCCCTGAGCTTCAATATACAGGCTGCCCAAAGTTACCCCAAAACCATTGAATCTCATAACTCATTACTGGACACTTCATTGCACTCCAGAAAGAAGAAACCCAGCTCCACCCACCAGAACACCAACAAAAGCTTCCCTAACCAAGAAACAAGCCACTGATAAAACCCCATCGACAGCAAGGAAACTCCACAATAAAGAGAACTCCACCCCAAACACAGCAATATAAAGAAGATGTAGAGACAGAGAAATACCCAGCAGGTAAAGGAACAGGATAAATGCCCACTAAACCAAACAAAAGAGGAAGAGATATGGAATCTACCTGATAAAGAATTCCAAATCATGATAGAGAAAATGATCCAAAATCTTGAAATCAAAATGGAATCACAGATAAACAGCCTGGAGACAAAGATTGAGAAGATGCAAGAAAAGTTTAACAATGACCTAGAAGAAATAAAAAGAATCAATATACAATGAATAATGCAATAAATGAGATAAAAGACACTCTGGAGGCAACAGATAGCAGAATAATGGAGGCAGAAGATAGGATGAGTGAATTAGAAGATAGAATGGTAGAAATAAATGAATCAGAGAAGAAAAAAAGAAAAACAAACTAAAAGAAATGAGGACAATCTCAGAGACCTCCAGGACAATATGAAACACTCCAAAATTCGAATCATAGGAGTACCAGAAGAAGAAGACAAAAAGAAAGATGACAAGAACATACTTGAGGAGATAATAATTGAAAACTTCTCTAAAATGGGGAAGGAAATAATCACCCAAGTCCAAGAAACCCAGAGAGTTCCAAAGAGAATAAACCCAAGGCAAAACACACCAAGACACATATTAATCAAATTAACAAAGATCAAACACAAAGAACAAATATTAAAAGCAGCAAGGGAAAAACAACAAATAACACAAGGGGATTCCCATAAGGATAACGGCTGAGCTTTCAATAGAAACTCTTCAGGCCAGGAGGGAATGGCAAGACAAACTTAAAATGATGAAAGAAAATAACCTACAGCCCAGATTACTGTACCCAGCAAGGATCTCATTCAAATATGGAGAAATCAAAAGCTTTACAGACAAGCAAAAGCTGAGAGAATTGAGCACCACCAAACCAGCTCTCCAACAAATGCTAAAGGATCTTCTCTAGATAGGAAACATAAAAGGGTGTATAAACTCGAACCCAAAGCAATAAAGTAAATGGAAAAAGGATCATACATATCAATAATTACCTTAAATGCAAATGGGTTGAAAGCTTCAACCAAAAGACAAAGACTGGTTGAATGGATACAAAAACAAGATCCCTATATATGTTGTCTACAAGAGACCCATCTCAAAACAAGGGACACATACAGACCAAAAGTGAAGGGCTGGAAAAAGATATCCCAAGCAAATAGAGACCAAAAGAAAGAAGGAGTATCAATACTCATATCAGATAAAATAGACTTTAAAATAAAGGCTGTGAAAAAAGACAAAGAAAGACACTACATAATGATCAAAGGATCAATCCAAGAAGAAGATATAACAATTATAAATATATATGCACCCAACATAGGAGTACTGCAATATATGACAAATGCTAACAAGTATGAAAGGGGAAATTAACAATAACACAATAATAGTGGGAGACTTTAATACCCCACTCACACTTATGGATAGATCAACTAAACAGAAAATTAACAAGGAAACACATACTTTAAATGATGCAACGGGCCAGTTAGACCTAATTGATATCTATAGGACATTTCACCCCAAAACAATGAATTTCACCTTTTTCTTAAGTGCACATGAAACCTTCTCCAAGAAAGATCACATCCTGGGCCATAAATCTAGCCTTGGTAAATTAAAAAAAAAAAAAATTGAAATCATTCCAAGCATCTTTTCTCACCATAATGCAGTAACATTAGATCTCAATTACAGGAGAAAAACTATAAAAATTTCCAACATATGGAGGCTGAACAACACGCTGCTGAATAACCAACAAATCAAAGAAGAAATCAAACAAGAAATAAAAATACGCATATAAATGAATGAAAATGAAAACACAACAGCCCAAAACCTGTGGGACACTGTAAAAACAGTGCTAAGGGGAAAGTTCATAGCAATACAGGCATACCTCAAGAAACAAGAAAAAAAAACAATAAATAACCTAACTCTACACCTAAAGCAACTAGAAAAGGAAGAAATGGAGAACCCCAGGGTTAGTAGAAGGAAAGAAATCTTAAAGATTAGGGCACAAATAAATACAAAAGAAAGAAAAGAGAACATAGCAAAAATCAACAGAGCCAAAAGCTGGCTCTTTGAGAGGATAAATAAAATTGACAAACCACTAGCCAGACTCATTAAAAAGGAGGGGGGAGTAAAATCAAATGAATAAAATTAGAAATGAAAATGGAGAGATCACAACAGAAAACACAGAAATGCAAAGGATCATAAGAAACTACTATAGGCAATTATATGCCAATAAAATGGACAATGTGGAAGAAATGGACAAATTCTTAGAAAAGTACAACTTTCCAAACCTGAACCAGGAAAAATAGAAAATCTTAACAAACCCATCAAAAGCACAGAAACTGAAACTGTAATCAGAAATCTTCCAGCAAACAAAAACCCAGGTCCACATGGCTTCACAGCTGAATTCTACCAAAAATTTAGAGAAGAGCTAACACCTATCCTACTCAAACTCTTCCAGAAAATTACAGAGGGAGGTAAACTTCCAAAATCATTCTATGAGGCCACCATCACCCTAATTCCAAAACCTGATAAATGTCACACACACACACAAAGAAAACTACAGACCAATATCACTGATGAACATAGATGCAAAAATCCTTAACAAAATTCTGGCAATCAAAATCCAACAACACATTAAAAAGATCATACACCATGACCAAGTGGGCTTTATCCCAGGGATGCTAGGATTCTTCAGTATCCTCAAATCAATCAATGTAATTCACCACATTAACAAATTGAAAAATAAAAGCCATATGATTACTTCAATAGATGCAGAGAAAGCCTTTGACAAAATGCAACATCCATTTATGATTTAAAAAACAAAACTCTCCAGAAAGCAGGAATAGAAGGAACATACCTCAACATAATAAAAGCTATATATGACAAACCCACAGCAAACATTATCCTCAATGATGAAAAATTGAAAGCACTTCCCCTAAAGTCAGGAACAAGACAAGGGTTCCCATTTTCACCACTAATATTCAACATAGTTCTGGAAGTTTTGGCCACAGCAATCAGAGCAGAAAGAGAAATTAAAGGAATCCAAATTAGTAAAGAAGAAGTAAAACTCTCACTGTTTGCAGATGACATGATCCTCTACATAGAAAACCCTAAAGACTTCACCAGAAAATTACTAGACCCAATCAATGAATACAGTGAAGTTGCAGAATATAAAATCAACACACAGAAATCCCTTGCATTCCTATACACTAACAATGAGAAAGTAGAAAGAGAAAGTAAGAAAACAATTCAATTCACCATTGCAATGAAAAGAATAAAATACTTAGGAATATATCTATCTAAAGAAATTAAAGACCTATATATAGAAATCTATAAAACAGTGGTGTAAAAATCAAAGAGGACACTAATAGATGGAGAAATATACCATGTTCACGGATCAGAAGAATCAATATAATGAAAATGAGTACTACCCAAAACAATCTATAGATTCAATGCAATCTCAATCAAGCTACCAATGGTATTTTTCACAGAGCTAGAACAAATAATTTCACAATTTGTATGGAAATACAGAAAACCTCAAATAGCCAAAGCAATCTTGAGAAAGAAGAATGGAACTGGAGGAATCAACTTGCCTGACTTCAGGCTCTACTATAAAGCCACAGTCATCAAGACAGTATGGTACTGGCACAAAACAGAAACATAGATCGATGGAACAAAATAGAAAGACCAGAGATAAATCCACACACCTATGGACACCTTATTTTTGACAAAGAAGACAAGAATATACAATGGATCAAAGACAATCTCTTAAACAAGTAGTGTTGGGAAAACTGGTCAACCACTTGTAAAAGAATAAAATTAGATCACTTCCTAACACCATACGCAAAAATAAACTCAAAATGGATTAAAGATCTAAACGTAAGACCAGAAAATATAAAACTCCTAGAGGAGAACATAGGCAAAACACTCTCCGACATAAATCACAGCAGGATCCTCTATGACCCACCTCCCAGAATACTGGAAATAAAAGCAAAAATAAACAAATGGGACCTAATTAAAATTAAAAGCTTTTGTACAACAAAAGAAACTGTAAGTAAGGTGAAAAAAGAGCCTTCTGAATGGGAGAAAATAATAGCAAATAAAGCAAGTGACAAACAACTAATCTCAAAAATGTACAAGCAACTCCTGCAGCTCAATTCCAGAAAAATAAACAACCTAATCAAAAAAATGGGCCTAAGAACTAAACAGACATTTCTCCAAAGAAGATATGCAGATGGCTAACAAACACATAAAAAAGATGCTCAACATCACTCATTATCAGAGAAATGCAAATCAAAACCACAATAAGGTACCATTTCACACCAGTCAGAATGGCTGTGATCCGAAAGTCTAGAAGCAATAAATGCTGGAGAGGGTGTGGAGAAATGGAACCCTCTTACACTGTTGGTGGAATGCAAACTAGTTGAGCCACTATGGAGAACAGTGTGGAGATCCCTTGAAAAACTGGAAATAGAACTGCCTTATGACCCAGCAATCCCACTGCTGGGCATACATACCAAGAAAACCAGAATTGAAAGAGACACGTGTACCCCAATATTCATCACAGCACTGTTTATAATAGCCAGGACATGAAAGCTGCGTAGACATCCATCAGCAGATGAATGGATAAGAAAGCTGTGGTACATATCCACAATGGAGTATTATTCGGCTATTAAAAAAGAATACATTTGAATCAGTTCTAATGAGGTGGATGAAACTGGAGCCCATTATACAGAGTGAAGTAAGCCAGAAAGAAAAACACCAATACAGTATACTAACACATCTATGTGGAATTTAGAAAGATGGTAATGCTAACCCTGTATGCGAGACAGCAAAAAGACACAGATGTACAGAACAGTCTTTTGGACTCTGTGGGAGAGGGAGAGGGTGGGATGATTTGGGAGAATGGCATTGAAACATGTGTAATATATAAGAAACGAATCACCAGTCTAGGTTTGATTCTGTATACAGGATGCTTGGGGCTCATGCAATGGGATGACCCAAAAGGATGGTATGGGGAGGAAGGTGGGAGGGGGTTTCAGGATGGGGTCATGTGTACAGCCATGGCAGATTCGTGTTGATGTATGGCAAAACCAATACAATATTGTAAAGTAAAATAATAACAAATGAATAAATAATAAAATAAAAGAAAAAGAAAAATATGTATTATTCTTTTGTTTTGACTTCTGTAGGTTCTTTTGTATTTTTGTTTCTTTTCTTTCCCCCTATGTTGTACTTGTCGATTTTACTGGCACTATGAATTCTAATTAAGCTTTTGAGCCATTTTTTTCTCCTTTTCTTTCCTTAGTCATATTTTTATTGTTGTTATAAACTTCTGCCTCTATGTTGGGCTTTCACATTTCTGTAGAATTTTCCTTTTTTCTTTTCTCTTTTTCTAACTTTAATTTTTAAACCTATTATTATTTTTCTACATTTATTCCTTTGTTTGCTTTTCCTAATGTTCTTTTCCCCTTGCAGTTAATGTTTAAGGTATATAAATCTTCTTAATCTATCTCTAATTAACTTTGCATATATATTCTTCCTTTTCTTTTTTCCTTTTCTCTCAACATATTTGTTAGTTTTGTTTCCATTGCTTTACTCCCCAATTGACACTTTGCTTTAGTTTTGTCTTCCAGTTTGTTCTTTAGTTAATTTTCTTCTTAACTGGTTGATATAATTTTTGCTTTCTTTTGTTCACCAGGTCAATCCATTATACTTTATTTTTTGTAGCCTGGTTTGATTTTGCTCATAGGGGTATTTGTATGTGTATATTCGGTCACACCTTTTTATTGTTGCTGTAAACAACTGCCTCTGTGTTGGGTTTTTGCAGTTCTCTGGAGTTTACCTTTTTTCCTTTTCTTCTTTTTATCTTATATAATTTTAATTTTTAAAAAGCTATTATATTTTTTACATCTATTTCTTTGTTTGCCTCTCCTACTGTTCTTTTCCCATTGCAGTTAATCTATAATATATAAAAATCTTGTTCATCTCCTCTATTTAACTTTGCATATCTATTCTTTCCTTCTTTTCTTTTCTTAAATTATTTTAAAATAAAAATTTATTTACTTTAAATGGATGTTAATTACTTTACAATATTGTATTGGTTTTCCTCTCAATATATTTGCTACTTCTGTTTTCATTGCTTTATCCCCCACTTGGCACCGTGATTTAGTTTTGTTTTCCAGCTTGTGCTTTAGTTAATTTTGTTCTTAACTGGTAAATATATTTTTTTAATTTCCTTTGTTCACTAGGATAATCTACTGTACATTATTTTATTTTATTTTTATTTTTACTTTATTTTGCTTTACAATACTGTATTGGTTTTGCCATACATTGACATGAATCAGCCACAGGTGTACATGAGTTCCCAATCCTGAACACCCCCCCCACCTCCCACCCAGATAATCTCTCTGGACCATCCCCGTGCACCAGCTCCAAGCATCCTGTATCTTGTATCAAACATAGACTGGCGATTCGTTTCTTACATGATAGTATACATGTTTCAAAGCCATTCTCCCAAAGCATCCCACCATCTCCCTCTCCCACAGAGTCTAAAAGTCTGTTCTATACATCTGTGTCTCTTTTGCTGTCTCACATAGAGGGTTATCAGTACCATCTTTCTAAATTCCATATAGATGTGTTAGTATACTGTATTGGTGTTTTTCTTTCTGGCTTACTTCACTCTGTATAATGGGCTCCAGTTTCATCCACCTCATTAGAACTGAGTCAAATTTATTCTTTTTAATGGCTGAGTAATACTCCATTGTGTATATGTACCACAGCTTTCTTATCCATTCATCTGCTGATGGACATCTAGCTTGTTTCCATGTCCTGGCTATTATAAACAGTGTGGTGATGAACATTGGGGTACCCGTGTCTCTTTCAGTTCTGATTTCCTCAGTGTATATGCCCAGCAGTGGGATTGCTGGGTCATAAGGCAGTTCTATTTGCAATTTTTAAAGGAATCTCCACACTGTTCTCCATAGTGGCTGAACTAGTTTGCATTCCCATCTACAGTATAAGAGGGTTCCCTTTTCTCCACACCCTCTCTAGCATTTATTGCTTGTAGACTTTTGGATTGCTGCCATTCTGACTGGTGTGAAATGGTACCTTATTGTGGTTTTGATTTGCATTTCTCTGTTAATGAGTGATGTTGAGCATCTTTTCATGTGTCTGTTAGCCATCCGTATGTCTTCTTTGGAGTAATGTCTATTTAGTTATTTGGCTCACTTTTTGATTAGGTTGTTTATTTTTTTGGACTTGAGCTGCAGGAGTTGCTTGTACATTTTTGAGATTAGTTGTTTGTCAGTTGCTTAATTTGCTATTATTTTCTCCCATTCAGAAGGCTGTCTTTTCACCTTGCTTATAGTTTCCTTTGTTGTGCAGAAGCTTTTAATTTTAATTAGGTTCCATTTGTTCATTTTCGCTTTTATTTCCAGTATTCTGGGAGGTGGGTCATAGAGGATCCTGTTGTGATTTATGTCAGAGGAATTGGCAACCCACTCCAGTGTTCTTGCCTGGAGAATCCCAGGGACTGGGGAGTCTGGTGGGCTGCCATCTATAGGGTTGCACAGAGTCGGACACAACTGCAGCGACTTAGTAGTAGTAGTAGTAGTGTTTTGCCTATGTTCTCCTCTAGGAGTTTTATAGTTTCTGGTCTTCCATTTAGATCTTTAATCCATTTTGAGTTTATTTTTGTGTGTGGTGTTAGAGTGTTCTAGTTTAATTCTTTTACAAGTAGTTGACCAGTTTTCCTAGCACCACTTGTTAAAGAGATTGTCTTTAATCTATTGTACATTCTTGCCTCCTTTGTCGAAGATAATGTGTCCATAGGTGTGTGCATTTATCTCTGGGCTTTCTATTTTGTTCCATCGATCTATATTTCTGTCTTTGTGCCAGTACCATACTGGCTTGATGACTGTCAGGCAGGTTGATTCCTCCAGTTCCATTCTTCTTTCTCAAGATTGCTTTGGCTATTTGAGGTTTTCTGTATTTCCATAAAAATTGTGAAATTATTTGTTCTATCTCTGTGAAAAATACCATTGGTAGCTTGATAGGGATTGCATTGAATCTGTAGATTGCTTTGGGTAGTATATTCATTTTCACTATATTGATTCTTCTGACCCATGAACATGGTATATTTCTCCATCTATTAGTGTCTTCTTTGATTTCTCTCATCAGTTTTTTTTTTTAATAATTTTCTATATATAGGTCTTTAGTTTCTTTAGGTAGGTATATTCCTACATATTTTATTCTTTTCGTTGCAATAGTGAATGGAATTGTTTCCTTACTTTCTTTTTCTACTTTCTCATTATTAGTATATAGGAATGCAAGCGATTTCTGTGTTTGATTTTATATCCTGAAACTTTACTATATTCATTTATTAGCTCTAGTAATTTTCTGGTGGAGTCTTTAGGATTTTCTATGTAGAGGATCATGTCATCTGCAAACAGTGAGAGTTTTACTTCTTTTCCAATTTGGATTCCTTTTATTTCTGTTTCTGCTCTGATTGCTGGGGCCAAAACTTCCAGAACTATATTGAATAGTAGAGGTGAAAGTGGGCACTCTTGTCTTGTTCCTGACTTTAAGGGAAATGCTATCAATTTTTCACCACTGAGCATAATGTTTGCTGTAGATTTGTCATATATAGCTTTTATTTTAGTTGGACTGTTTTGACTTTGCTTACGGGTGTATATGTATGTGTGTGTATTCCATTATTTTAATTATTATTAGCCTGATTTTGTAACTGCCATATGTCTGGGGATCATCTTTGGTTTCTCATTTTGGAGTATTTGTTTTACTCTCCCTTAATACCATAACAAACTACTTGTGGAATCTGTTTCTTACCAGAGATCAAGCCCTGAGCCCTTGGATTGGGAGCACTGACTCCAAGACCCTAGACTACCAAAGAACTAATCCCTCAGTTCAGTTCAGTCACTCAGTCATGTCTGACTCTTTGCGACCCCATGAATCACAGCACGCCAGGCCTCCCTGTCCATCACCAACTCCCGGAGTTCACTCAGACTCACGTCCATTGAGTCAGTGATGCCATCCAGCCATCTCATCCTCTGTTGCCCCCTTCTCTTCCTGGCCCCAATTCCTCCCAGCATCAGAGTCTTTTCCAATGAGTCAACTCTTTGCATGAGGTAGCCAAAGTACTGGAGTTTCATCTTCAGCACAAATCTCACCCTATATAAAGCTTACATAAACCACTGGACCAACCTTAGAAGGGCAGAAAACAAAAGGCAGAAAGAATTTAACCTTGAAGCCTGGGAAAAGGAGACCTCAAATACAATAAGTTTAAAAAAAAAGTATAATGGAAAAGCAGCGAAATGCTACACAAATGAAGGAACAAATTAAAAACACAGAAGTCCAAATAAATGAAGAAGAAATAGGCAAACTACATTAAAAGAATTCAGAATAATGATAGTAAAGATGATCAAAAACCTTGAAAAAAAAATGGAGAAATGCAAGAATCAATGAACAAAGACCTAGAAGAAATAAAGAATAAACATACAGAGACAAACAACACAATTACTGAAATTAAAAATACTCTGGAAGGAATCAATAACAGAATACCTGAAGCAGAAGGACAAATCAGTGAGTTTGAAGATAACATGATGGAAATAACTTCTGAAGAGCAGAATAAAGCAAAAATAATGAAAAGAACTAAAGATAGTCTCAGAGATCTCTGGAACAATATCAAACACAACAACATTAGAATTATGAGGGTCTTAGAAGAAGAAGACTAAAAGAAAGGTTATTAGAAAATTTTTGAAGAGCTAACAGTTGAAAATTTCCCCAGCATGGAAAACGAAATAGTCAAAGAGCCACATATAGAATAAACCCAAGGAGAAACATGACAATAAAAATACTAATCAAACTGACAAAGACTAACAACAAAAAAGAATATTAAAAGCAGCAAGGAAAAAGCAACAAGTAACATACAAGGGAAATCCCATACACTTAACAGCTGATCTTTAAGCAGAAACTGCAAGCAAGAAGGGAATGGTAAGATATATTTAAAGTAATGAAAGGGAAAAATCTATAACCAAGATTACTCTACCCAGCAAGGATCTCATCCAAAATTTATGGAGAAATAAACAGCTTTTCAGATAAGAAAAAGTTAAGAGAATTAAGCACCACCAAACTGATTTTACAACGAATATTAAAGGGACTTATATAGTCAGGAAATACAAGAGAAGGAAAGATATCTGCAAAAGCAACCCCAAACAATTAATAAAATGGAAATAGGAACATATATATCAATAATTACTTTAAATGTAAATAGATTAAATGCTCCAACCAAAAAGACAGAGACTAGCTGAATGGATACAAAAACAAGACCCATATATGTGCTGTCTACAAGAAACACACTTCAGACCCAAAGACACATATATACTAATAGTGAGAGGGTAGAAAAATATATTCCATGCAAATGGGAAGCAAAAGAAAACTGGAGTAGCAATCCTCATATCAGACAAAATAGACCTTAAAATAAAGAAGATTACAAGAGATAAGGAAGAACACTACATAATGATCAAGGGATCAATCCAAGAGGTACACAAAAATATTGTAAATATCTATGCACCCAACACTGCGGCATCTCAGTACATAAGATAAACACTAACAGACAGAAAAGGAGAAATTTATAGTAACACAATAACGGTATTAGAATTTAACACCCCACTCACACCAATGGACAGATCATCAAAAGAGAAAATTAATAAGGAAACACAAGTTTTAAATGATATATTAGATGAAATAGATCTCATTGATATCTTTAAGAAATTCCATCCAAATGCAGAAGAATACACCTTCTTCTCAAGTGCACATGGAACACTCTTCAGGATAGACTACATATTGGGTTATAAATCAAACCTCAGTTAATTTAAGAAAGTTGAAATCGTATCAAGCATCCACTGTGATCACACATTATGAGACGAAATATAAATTACAAGAAAACTGTACAAAACACAAACACATGAAGATTAAACAATATGTTTCTAAATAACCAATAGGTTACTGAAGAAATCAAAAGGGAAATAAAAATTTCTAGAAGTAATGACAATGAAAGCACAACTCAAAGCCTATGGGATGCAGCAAAAGCAGTTCTAAGAGGGAAGTTTAGAGCAAAACGAACAAGCAAACAAACAAAATCATTGAATAAACAGCCTAACTGTACACCTAAAGCAATGGGAAAAAGAACAAAGAAACCCCAGAATTAATAGAAGGAAAGAAATTATAAAGATCCAAGCAGAAATAAATTAAAAAAGGAAATGAAAGAAACGATAGTAAAAATTAATAAAATTAAAAGCTAGTTCTTTGAGAAGATAAACAAAACTGACAAACCTGAGGCCAGACTCACCAAGAAAAAAAGGAAAAGAATCAAATCAACAAAATTAGAAATGAAAAAGGAGATGTTACAATAGACAATGCACATATACAAAGGATTATAAGAGACTATAATGAACAACTATATGGCAATAAAATTGATAACCTGGAAGAAATGGACAGATTCTTAGTAAAGTTCAGTCTTCCAAGACTGAACCAGAAAGAAACAGAAATTATGAACAACCCAATTACAAGCACTGAAATTGAAACTGTGATAAAAAGAATCTCTTAAAAAACAAAAGCCCAGGACCAAATGGCTTCACAGGAGAATTCTATCAAATATTTAGAGAAGAGCTAATGCCTATTCTTCTAAAAATCTTTTAAACAATTTCAAGAGGAAGGAACACTTCCAAACTCATTCTACAAGGCCACCATCACCCTGATACCAAAACCTGACAAAGACAACACAAAAAAGAAAACTACAGGCCAATATCACTAATGAACATAGATGCAAAAAAATCCTCAACAAAATTTTAGCAAACAGAATTCAGCAACACATCAAAAAGCTCATGCACCATGATCAAGTTGGGTTTATTCCAGGGATGCAATGATTCTTCAATATATGCAAATCCATCAATGTGATACACCATATTAACATATTGAAATATAAAAACCATATGATCTTCTCAATAGATGCAGAAAAAGCCTTTGAAAAATTCAGCACCCATTTATTATTAAATCTCTTCAAAAAATAGGCATAGAAGGAACATACCTCAACATAGGAAGGCCATATATGATAAGCCTACAGCATACATTCTCAGTGGTGAAAAACTGAAAGCATTCCCCTAAGATCAGGTATAAGACAAAGGTGCACACGTTCCCCACCACTATTCAACATATTTCTGGAAGTCCTAACTACAGCAATCAGAGAAGAAAAATAAATAAAAGGAATCCAGATCAGAAAACAAGAATTAAAGCTCTCACTGTTTGTAGATAACATAATGTTGTACATAGAAAACCTTAAAGATAGTATCAGAAAATTACTAGAGCTAATCCATGAATTTACCAAAGTCTCAGGATACAAAATCAATACATAGAAATTATTTGCATTTCTATATACTAACAATGAAAATTCATAAAGCAAAATTAAAGAATCAATCCCATCCACCATTGCAACAAAAATAATTAAATATCTAGGAATAAACGTACCTAAGAAGACAAAAGATCAGTAAACAGAAAAATATGACACTAATGAAAGAAATAAAAAAATGACATAAACAGATGGAGAGATATTCCATGTTCCTGGGTAGGAAGAATAAATATTGTGAAAATGACTATACTACCAAATGCAATCTACAGATTTAGTATGATTCCTATCAAATTACCAATGGCACATTTTACAGAACTAGATAAAAATTTTTCACAATTCATATGAAAACACAAAAGACCCCAAATAACCAAAGCAGTCTTGAGATAGATGAATGAAGTTGGAGGAATCAATCTTCCTGATTTCAGATTATACTACAAACTACAGTCATCAAGACAATATAATACTGGCACAAAAACAGAAATATAGACCACTGGATCAAGACAGAAAGCCCAGAAATAAATCCATGCATCTATAGGTATATTTGACAAAAGAGGCAAGAATATACAATGGAGCAAAAACAGCCTCTTCAATAAATGGTGCTGGGAAAACTGGATAGCTACATGTAAAAGAATGAAGTTGAACACTTCACAACACCATACACAAAGATAAATACAAAATGGATTAAAGACCTAAATGTAAGACCAGAAACTATAAAACTCTTAGGGAAAAACAGGCAGAACACTCGGTGACATAAATCAAAGCAAGATCCTCTATGACCCACATTCTAGAGTAATGGAAATAAAAACAAAAGTGAACAAGTGAGACCTGATAAAACTTAAAAGCTTTTGCACAACAAAGGAAACTATAAGCAAAGTGAGAAGACATCCCTCAGAATGGGAGAAAATAATAGCAAATGAAACAACTGACAAAGGATTAATTTCCAAAATATACAAGCAGCTCATACAACTCAATACCAGAAGAAAAAAATAAAAAAGTGGAGGAAAAGACCCAAACAGCCATTTCTCCAAAGAAGACATGCAGGTGGTTAACAAACACATGAAAAGATGTTCAACATTGCTCATTATTAGATAAATGTAAATCAAAACTATAATGAGATATCACCTCACACTGGTCAGAATGGCCATCCTCAAAAAGTCTACAAACAATAAACACTGGAGAGGGTGTGGAGAAAAAGGAACACTTTTGCACTGTTGGCGGGAATGTAAGTTGATACAGCCACTATGGAAAATGGTATGGAGATTCCTTAAAATCTAGGAATAAAACCACCATATGACCCAGCAATCCCACTCCTAGGCATGTACCCTGAGGAAACCAAAATTGAAAGATTCACATGTATCCTATTGTTCATTGCAGCACTATTTACAAAACTAGAACATGGAAGCAATATAGATGTCCATGGACAAATGAATGGATAAAGAAACTCTTGTGCACATACACAGTGGAATTTTATTCAGCCATAAAAAGGAATACTTTTGAGTCAGTTCTAATGAGGTGGATGAACCTAGAACCTATTATACAGAGTGAAGTAAGTCTGAAAGAGAAAGATAAATATCATATTCTACTGCATATATATGGAATCTAGAAAAATGATACTGAAGAATTTACTTACAGGGAGCAATGGAGAAACAGACATAGAAAATAAACTTGTGGGCATGGGGAGAGGGGAGGGAGAGGATGAGACGTATGGAAAGAGTAACATAGAAACTTACATTATGTAAAATAGACAGTTAACAAGAATTTGCTATATGCCTAAGAAACTCAAACAGGGGCTCTGTATCAACATAGAAGGGTGGGATGGGGAGGGAGATGGAAGGGAGTTTCAGCAGGGAGGGATATATGTTACCTATGGCTAATTCAGGTTGAGGTTTGACAGAAAACAACAAAGTTCTGTAAAGCAATTATCCTTCAATAAAATAATAAATTAAAAGAAAAAAGCAAGGAAGCAAATTAAATATATACATATATGTCTTTATATATATATATATATATATATATATAAGTCTTTGTTTATCTGTTGTGTTCCATTTGCCAATCCACACTTGAGGCACTGAGAACTAGCACCTAACGTTCCCAAACCACCATGGTCCCCATTTTTGCCATTGATGGAACTGGTTCAGATGTTCTCCCAAACCAGCCATCAAGAGCACCACAACTGTGCAACAGCTACCAATTTGCTTTTAAGGAAATTCCCAGGGATGTAGCCAGTAACCTGGCTATGCCCCTGACAAAACACATCACTAATCACTACATGCCTTGCTCCTCCCTCCCTTGCTACACCAGAATTAGCAGACACCTAACTCTCACCCACAATATCATTTAAGGAAAGTTTTCCTATAAGGAATCACTTGCTTTCAAGTCACTGAATTCAACTAACTTATACAAATGTGGGCAAAGAATAAGGGAAGGATGTGTATCTTAAAGAATTTGTCTCCAATCTTTTTGGCATCAGGGGTCAGTTTTGTGGAAGACAATTTTTCCATGGATAGTAAGGGGGCGATGGTTCAGGTGGTAATGTAAGCGATGGGGTGTGGTGGTAGATGAAACTTCCCTCACTCCCCTGATGCTGACCCCCTGCTGTTCAGCCTGGTTCCTAACAGGTTGGGGACCTCTATCTTAAAGAATTAGTTTGTAGTATTTTGTGAACTCCTCTTCCTCTCAATCCATATAGATAAGGATGATTAAGCTGACCTACCAGGATGCAATGAATCTCAATAGTGCACTGGATAGTGAAGTTCATGAAGGCAGAGGTTGTTCTGATTTTGCTATGGCCTAGTGTCATAAGCTCTAGATAAAATGAACAAAGCTCTTGAATATATAGATATATGAACAATTATTTGACTCAGTTCTAATGAGATGGATGAAATTGGAACCGATTATACAGAGTGAAGTAAGCCAGAAAGAAAAACACCAATACAGTATACTGACACATATATATGGAATTTAGAAGACAGTAATGATGACCCTATATGTGAGACAACAAGAGACACAGAGGTATAGAGTGGACTTTTGGACTCTGAGGGAGAGGGAAAGGGTGGGATGGTTTGGGAGAATGGCAGTGAAGCATGTGTATTTTCCTGTAAGAAACGAAGCGCTAATCTATGTTTGGTGTAGGATGCAGGATGCATGGGGCTGATGCACAGGATGATTCAGGTAGAGGATGTGGGGTGGGAGGTGGGAGGGGGCTTCGGCATTGGGCGATTGTGTTCACCTATGGCTGATTCGTGTCAATGTATGGCAAAACAAATACAGTATTGTAATTAAAAAAATAAATAAATTTAATTTAAAAAAAAAATAAATAAAAAATTAAAAAAAAAATAAAATAAACCCTCAAGGTTTAAAAAGCACAGAAAACCAAAAGTGAAGAAATGAAGTGAAGTCGCTCAGTTGTGCCCAACTCTTTGTGACCCCATGGAAAATAGCCTGCACCAAGCTCCTCCATTCATAGGATTTTCTAGGCAGAGTACTGGAGTAGGTTGCCGTTTCCTTCTTCAGGGAATCTTCCCAACCCAGGGATTGAACCCAGGTCTCCTGCATTGTAGACAGACGTTTCACTGTCTGAGCCACCAGGGAAGTCCTCACAGAAAAACTGCTGCTGCTGCTGATGATGCTATGTCGCTTCAGTCATGTCCAACTCTGTGCGACCCCATAGATGGAAGCCCACTAGGCTCCCCCATCCATGGGATTCTCCAGGCAAGAACACTGGAGTGGGTTGCCATTTCCTTCTCCAATGCATGAAAGTGAAAAATGGCTCTTAGTGACCCCCATGGACCACAGCCCACAAGGCTCCTCCATCCATGAAATTTTCCAGGCAACAGTACTGGAGTGGGGGTGCCATTGCCCGCTCCAACAGAAAGACTAGAAGGGTGGAATTATGTCTCTTAACAAAGACACTTACTCCGTGGAAGAAAAGTTATGACCAACCTAGACAGCATATTAAAAAAACAGAGGCATTATTTTGCCATTGAAGGTCCGTCTAGTCAAAGCTATGGTTTTTCCAGTAGTTATGTATGGATGTGAGAGTTGGACTATAAAGAAAGCTGAGTGCTGAAGAACTGATGCTTTTGAACTGTGGTATTGGAGAAGACTCTTGAGAGTCCCTTGGACTGCAAGGAGATCCAACCAGTCCATCCTAAAGGAGATCAGTCCTGAGTGTTTATTGGAAGGACTGATGGTGAAGCTGAAACTCCAATACTTTGGCCACCTGATACTAAGAACTGACTCATTTGAAAAGACCCTGATGCTGGGAAAGACTGAAGGCAGGAGGAGAAGGGGACGACAGAGAATAAGATGGTTGGATGACATCACCTACTCAGTGGACATAAGTTTGAGTAAACTCCAGGAGCTGGTGATGGACAGGGAGGCCTGGTGTGCTGTAGTCCATGGGGTCTCAGAGTTGGACACGACTGAGCAACTGAACTGAACTGAATTATGCTTAGAAGTGAGAAAGATTCAAATGACTTACTAAGTAACTTAGGATAATAAACTTGGCAAGCCACTTAAACGCTCTGATCCTCAGTTTTCTAAGTAAAATTGGAATAAATAGTAGCATATACATCACATTGATTCTGCTCTTTCTAGTCAAAGATGGGGAAGATCTATACAGTCAGAAAAAACAAGACCTGGAGCTGACTATGGCTCAGATAATTAACTCATTGCTAAATTCAGGCTTAAATTGAAAAAGTAGAGAAAATCACTAGACCATTCAGGTACAACCTAAATGGAATCCCTTCCTATTATACAGTAAAGGTGGTGAACAGATTCAAAGGATTAGATCTGGTAGACAAAGTGCCTGAAGAAGAGGTCCGTAACATTGTACAGGTGGCAATGACCAAAACCATCCCAAAGAAACATGTAAGAAGGCAAAGTGGTTGCCTTAAGAGGCTTTGCAAAAGGCTGAGAAAAAGAAGAGAAGAGAAAAGTGAAAGGCAAGGGGGAATGGGAAAGATACACCCAACTAAACACAGAATTCAATTGAATAACAAGGAGAGATAAGAAGGCCTTCTTAAATGAATAATGCAAAGAAACAGAAAAAAAAAAAAAACAAAGAATGGGAAAGACTAGAGATCTCTTCAAGAAAATTGAAGGTATCAAGGGAACATTTCACATGAGGATGAGCATGAAAAAGGACAGGAATGGTAAGGACCAAATAAAAGTGGAAAAGGTTAAAAGAGGTGAAAAGTATACAATAAGAATTATACCAAAAAAAAATATCTTAATGACCCAGATAACCAAGATAGTATGGTTACTCACCTAGAGCCAGACATCCTGCAGTGTGAAGTCATGTGGGCTTTAGGAAGATTTACTATCAACAAAGCTAGTGGAAGTGACAGAATTCCAGCTGAGCTATGCAAAATCCTAAAAGATGATGCTAAAGTGTGGAAATCAATATGTCATCAAAATTGGAAAACACAACAGTGGCCACAGGACTGGGAAAGGTCAGTTTTCATTCCAATCCCAAAGAGGGGCAATGCCAAAGAATGTTCAAACTACCATAAATTGCACTCATTTCTCATGCTAATAAGATTATGCTCAAAATCCTTCAAGCTAGGCTTCAGTAGTACGTTAACTGAGAAATTTCAGATGTACAAGCTGAGTCTAGAAAAGGCAGAGGAATCAGAGACCAAATTGCCAACATTCGTTGTATCATAGAGAAGGCAAGGGAATTCCAGAAAAAGAAAAAAAAAAAAAAAACCACATCTACTTCTGCTTCATTGACTAAGTTAAAGCCTTTGACAGTCTGGATCAAAACAAACTGTGGAAAGTTCTTCAAGAGATGGGAGTACTAGACCACTTTACCTATCTCCTGAGAAACTTGTATGCAAGTCAAGAAGCAACAGTTAGAACTTGACATGGAACACATTCTGGTTCAAAATTGGGAAGGAATAGGACAAGGCTGTATATTGTCACTATGCTTATTTAACTTCTATGCAGAGTACAGCATGTGAAATGCTGGGCTGGATGAAGCACAAGCTGGACTCAAGATTGCCGAGAGAAATATCAACATCCGCAGATATGCAGATGATACCACCCTAATGGCAGAAAGGGAAGAAGAACTAAAGTCTCTTGAAAGTGAAAGAGGAGAGTGAAAAAGCTGGCTTAAAACTCAGCATTCAAAAACTAAGATTATAGCATCCAGTCCCATCACTTCATGGCAAATAGAAGGGGGAAAGTGGAAGCAGTGACATATTTTATTATCTTGGGCTTAAAAAATCACTGAATATGGTGACTGCAGGTATGAAATTAAAAGACACTTGCTCCTTGGAAGGAAAGCGATGAAAAATCTAGTATATCTATGTGCTAAATTGCTTCCAACTCTGTGATCCCATTAACTATAGACCATGAGGCTCCTCTATCCATGGAATTTTCCAGGCAAGAATACTGGAGTGGGTTGCCATCTCCTACTCCAGGAGATCTTTCTGGCTCTGGGATCAAACCGGTGTACCTTGTGTCTCCTCCATTAGCAGGCAGATTCTTTACCACTGATCCACCTGTGAAGCCTAGACAGCGTATTGAAAAGCAAAGACATCACTTTGCTGACAAAGGCTTGCATAGTCAAAGCTATGGTTTTTCTGGTAGTTTTGTATGTATGTGAGAGCTAGCCCATAAAGAAGGCTTAGTGCTGAAGAACCGATGCTTTTGAATTGAGGTTCTGTAGAAGATTCTTGAGAATCCCTTGGACAGCAAAAATATCAAACCAGTCAATCCTAAAGGAGAAAAATCTTGAATAGTTACTGAAAGGACTGATGCTGAAGCTGAAGTTTCAATACGTTGGCCACCTGATGCCAAGAGCCAACTCACTGTAAAAGACTTTGATGCTGTAAAGACTGAAAGAAAAAGGAGAAGGGGTAGGCATAGATGAGATGGTTAGATCACATCTGTTAAATCGCTTCAGTCATGTCCAACTCTGTGCGACCCCATAGATGGCAGCCCACAGGCTCCCTCGTCACTGAGATTCTCCAGGCAAGAACACTGGAGTGGGTTGCCATTTCCTTCTCCAATGCATGCAAGTGAAAAGTGAAAGTGAAGTTGCTCAGTCGTGTCTGACTCTTAGTGACCCCATCACATTACTGACTCAATAAATGGAGCAAACTCTGACGTCTCAAAATCATGAATTGGAGCAGACTCTGGGAGATAATGAAGGACAAGGAAGCTTGGCTTGCTAAAGTCCATGGGGTCACAAAGAGTCAGACATAACTTAGTGACTGAACAATAACAACAAATATATTAAAGAATATTGTATTAAATGAGATAATATATGTAAATATCTTTGTACGGTTCCTGGTACAAAAAGCACAAATGCCAAAGTCATGAAATTCCTTTTTAAAATTGCACAGATAAAAATTGTCATTGTTTCCATTTCACTACAGTATTATAAAGTAAAAAAAAAAAAAAATTTAAATGAAAAAATTTGTCATTCATAGAGGCTCTTCAAGTTCAATTTCCATGTATTTGCACAGACATATCCATCGATTCCTGTGATGGACAAAAGAGTTGTATACATATTCGCATAGTTTGTCTTCTGTTGATTTCCCTGTTTGTCCTTCAGATTCCAGTGAGCTTGGTCATATATATTCTTGGAAGACCAAGAGAATGCATTCCTTTAATACAACTTTCTTGGGGAAATGGATTATTCATGAAAAACGAAGTGAAGTGAGGTAGTCGCTAAGTTGTGTCCAACTCTTTGCGACTCTGTGGACTGTAGCATACTGTGTTCTTCCGTCCATGGGATTTTCCAGGCAAGAGTACTGGAGTAGGTTGCCATTTCCTTCTCCAGAGGATCTTCCTGACCCAGGGATCGAATCCAGGTTTCCTGCACTGTAGGTGGGCGCTTTACCATCTGAGCCAAAGAGAAGACCTTTTTAGGTTTCATTGATTTGAAAAGGAAATTTACCTCAAAGCCATGTTAGCTGGGACCACAGAAAGTGTTATATTTCTAAGAAGAAATTATTTGGCTTCTTTTCACCCAGTCTTTATTTTTCTCTTCAAACAAAGCTATATATTGACTGTAGCCTTGATATATCATTTTTATTGTATAAATCCCTAGGTAAAATGTCTAAACTTCAGAGATATTAGAGGGAATATTTATTCTTCAATGCTCTAATTTCCCCAAGGAGGGGCTAAACCGTTAGCTTTACCTCTTAGTCCTCTCCACTGAGATGCAGTGAGTTTCCTGGTAGGTGGGTTATAGCCATTGTTCCAAAATTATATTAGTAGGCTGATAATCTAAATCTGTAAGCATTCTCCTTCCCTCTTCACACAAGACCAGTGTATGGAAGCAGCAGTAGGCAAATGGTGTCTTATGCAGAACCAAACTGACCCTCAGGTGAGCAGTGCTAACACTGGAGAGAGAGGTGGATGCTAAGCCACTGCCTCAAATATAAGTTAGCAAGAAACATGATAGTCTGATCTCTATCTTTTGGCCATTGTATGTACTGTTCAATTGGTTATGAATGTTGGTGAATAAAAAATGCATCTTTTTTTCAGCTAGACATCTGAAACTGTATTCACACAAATAAAATCAAGTCTGATTCCTTTTCTGTGTATAAATCTCAGGTGAGACAGAGTATATAATATAAAAAGACTCATGTAGGTTTCTAAGTATGCTAGAATGATTTAAAAAAGAAGTATGGATTTGAGAATAACATAACACTGAATGTGAATTCCCCTTTGCAACTTTCTACCTTTATGACTTGGGACAAATTAACTAACCTCTCTAGACTTCAGTTTACTCATTTGTAAAAATTAGAATAATAGTAATAACTCAATGTTTTTGCAAAACTGTGTTTATGAATGCCTGGTACATGATAAACTCAATAAATGCTGCTTCTATAGGAATATTATTTTCTTAGCATCATTAATACCATTATTTGAGGGGAAGCCCTCTGTGGGTTCTTACAATCCCCTTATGACTAAGGTACATGCATATCTAATGCTCTGTGCAAACCCAGTTAGACAGCTTAGCTCTGAAAAGAAGCAGAAAACAGTGCCTATAGCTAATATGATGCCCCACATTTCAAAAAAGATTTCTGTGCTCTTTTAGAATCAGGAAAGTAAAGCTATTATGGTGCTACATCGCAGAGGCCCCTGCCTCCGTCTGTGTAATTTCTTTACAGATAAAAATTGAAAAGGAGACAGGTTTAAAAAAAGGATGTTATCTGTGCTTTTCCAAGGACAACTCTGTCTGACTCCAGAGGCTATGCCTTAAATCTTACCTTGCCTCTTTCCAGTATCTTCCCAGACAATGAAGCTTCTGATTTTGTAGGAAATATTTTTCTGGGTTCAAAATGTGGTAAGACCTCAGCTCCCTCAAAGATTAGGTGTCTGAAAATTGCAGTCTACTTTAATAGCACATATCTTAGAAGCCATCCATATAAAACATATATAAAATAAAACCATATATAAAATCAAAGGTGTAGCCTTTAAATAGTCATCAACGAATAGACAGATGAAAGAAGTACAAGAGACCTAAATATTTCAATCAGTATATGATGATTAGTCAATTCATTATGTATTTAATTGTATGAAAAGAGTATTCCATTGACTGGTTATTTTACAAAATAGCAGCCTAAGACATCTCATGGAAATGAAGTCAAAAAAATAATAGAGAAGCAGTTAAAGGAAGAAAAGAGAAAAGATAGGTATAGTGGCAGTGACCTGAAGCAGTTGGGAGGTGGAGTATCAAAAAGCAGCATATATCAGAAAGAAGATAGTTAATAATGAAGAGCCAAAAGACAAACTTGATTTGAAGAGTAGTTAGGAGTAGGACAATAACTGAGAGTCCCTTATACCTCATCAATATCATCTTAGATGTGAAAAGCAGGTAAATGCATCCCAGGACCTTAATACAGCCTCTTAAGACCAACAGTACTACAGATACAAGCTGAGCTATGTTGGAATAAGCAATAAGCCTTGACCAATACCACATGCACAAACAACAAGGCAGAAGCAGGGCAGCATGGAAATCATCCATGCTCCTTTCACTAACGGGCAAAGAGCAGAACTGCAAACAATTACAAGGAAAAAAAGGCAAAACGACCAAGAACTAAAAGCACAGAAAAGGAATACAGATCTGAATAACATTTATAAGAAGATATAACATTTATGGAGTATTTCCTAGGTGTAAGTACACCATTAAATGTTTTATTACAGTGTATTAGTTAATGAAGTAACCCTGCAAGTTATGATAACCACTTTACAGATAAAGAACCTGAATTGCAGAAAAGTTAGGTAACATAGACTTAGTTCTATCTGACTCTTTAGTTCACAATCTCAAATGGAATATTGTGTCTTCTCAGTGTCTTCCCAAAGAGTAGTGTTTGATTTTTAAAATAGATTTTGAATTATTAAAACACTGGATGTTCAAATTAGAAGATCTAGGCCTTGTATTGCATGAATGGTTCTTAAAGACCTCTTAATTTTGTCCCAGTGCTCATTGAGAAGGTGAAAGATTTTTATTAGGCAATATATTTGACCTAACTGTGTGACTTTTCAGAAGGATGACTTTGACATTTCAAAGTGAGAGGGGAGCATTAGAAGGCTAAATATAGTTGGTATAAAAAAAAAAGACAGGAATTTATGATGCTGCAAAGGAAAGTAATTTTTACAGGAAAGCCTTTTGAAAATTGTGTGACTATATTATATATTTGCAATGCTGATAAAATTGAACAGTTTTGGAAATAGTTGCTAACTTTTAGTTTTTAAAGTGTCTGTCAAGGAATCATTTCCACACACATCCACAACTCCCTCTACACAAAGATATATACACACACACAAACACATGGAAACATGTGCTTGCATGAACTTGCATACAGTACAAATTCTTTTTTAAGCACAACAAAAAGAGACTATGGATGATTCCTTATACTGGTCTGAAACAGGGCTTTGTTGGAAGTAAAGTGTGTTGGATGGAGACTGCACAGACCAGTTGGAGATACAGAGAAGCCCTGGAAAAATAATTTACAATATGGTGGTAGGGAATTGGGAATGCTATTGAAAACAGGCAGTAGTCAAAGACTCGAGGAAGGAAACTTTCCATTTAGACAAGTGTATCAGTAAATGATGGGCTTTAGGACTCAAAAACTGCACTTATGAAAAAAGACTCCATCTTCAGGAAGGACCCTGGGAGAGCAAACTGGGATACTGTTCATCAGGATCCCACTTATAGAGGGTTGGAACCTAAATTTAAAATCCAGGCAAAGTTTTTACAATGAAATGGGTTAGAAATTTTTAAACTACCATCTTATATATTCCAAACATGAGCAAATGATTAGACATATTGAGGATGATGAGAGTTAAGTTTCTTACTGTTGGGGGAGTTACATATATGGAAAGGAGGATACAAAATGTACCCTGTTTTGCTTAACTGGAATTGAAAGTACCACTATGGGAGACATATATATATATATATATACATGAGAGAGAGAAATATATCCTTGTACAAAGATATATTTCATAGCTCAATCTGCTGAAATAATCTAAAAGAAATGAAGCATCAATAATAATGAGCACATCTCAAGTCCAGATCTTGGTTTCTAAATATTATTCTCCAATAAAAGGAACCTGGGATCCTTTGTTGATTCCAGGGAAGGAGCAGATTAAATACAGATATACCTAAGAACATGATTTGAAATCAGAAAACAAGAAAGTACTTAAAGAATAATGGGGACATGTGAAAAGAGGAGACAGCTCAAAGGAACAATGAAGGGAAAGTGTTAGTCACTACTCAGTGCTGTCCGACTCTTTGCAACCCCATGAATTATAGCCCACCACATTCCTCCTCTATCCATGGGATTTTCCAGACAAGAATACTGGAGTGAGTTGTCATTTCCTTCTCCAGAAGATCTTCCCAACACAGGGACTGAACCCAGGTCTTCTACACTGGAGGCAGACTCTCTACCATCTGAGCTAACAGGGAAGCCCAAAGGAACAATAAGAACATTCAAATAAATTTGCATACTAACAGCAATGGATTATGTTCCACTGAATAAAATAGGAATCCATGAGCCCATATGGTTATACATAAATCAAAGGTGGGTGAAAGGAAGTATGTTCTTACAGCATAAAACTCAATGGGTGAAATTTTGATAAGAAACAGAATGTGTAAATGCAGCCGTAAAATGACCTCCCTACAAATTATTCCTACAAATTATAAAAGATTTTCACGACCCAATCACGATGGTGTCATCACACATCTAGAGCTAGACATCCTGTTATGTGAAGTGAAGTGGGCCTTAGGAAGCATCACTCCAAACAAAGCTGTGGAGGTGATGGAATACTAGTTGAGCTATTTCAAATCCTGAAAGATGGTACTGTGAAAGTGCTGCACTCAATATGCCAGCAAATTTGGAAAACTCAGCAGTGGCCACAGGACTGGAAAAGGTCAGTTTTCATTCCAAGCTCAGAGAAAGGCAATGCCAAACATTGCTCAAACTACTGAACAATTGCACTCATGTCACACGCTAGTAAAGTAATGCTTAAAATCCTCAAAATCTTCAAAATTGCTTAAAATCCTTCAGCAATACGTGAACTGTGAAGTTCCACATGTTCAAGCTGGTTTTGAAAAAGCAGAGGAACCAGAGATCAAATTTCTAACATCCACTGGATCATGGAAAAAGAAAGAGAGTTTCAGAAAAACATCTATTTCTGCGTTATTGACTATGTCAAAGGCTTTCATTGTGTAGATCACGATAAAATGTGGAAAATTCTGAAAGAGATGGGAATAACAGACTACTTGACTTGCCTCTTGAGAAACCTGTATGCAGGTCAGGAAGAAACAGTTAGAACTGGACATGGAACAACAGACTGGTTCCAAAAAGGAAAAGGAGTACGTCAAGGCTGTATAATGTCACCCTACTTATTTAACTTATATGCAGAGTACATCATGAGAAACGCTGAACTGGAAGAAGCACAAGCTGGAATCAAGACTGCCAAGAGAAATATCAATAACATCAGATATGCAGATGACACCACCCTTATGGCAGAAAGTGAAGAAGAACTAAACAGCCTCTTGATGAAAGTGAAAGAGGAGAGTGAAAATTAGGCTTAAAGCTCAACATTCAGAAAACGAAGATCATGTCATCCAGTACCATCATTTCATGGCAAATAGATGGGGAAACAGTACACACAGTGGTTGACTTTATTTTTCTGGTCTCCGAAATCACTGCAGATGGTGATTGCAGCAATGAAGTTAAAAGATGCTTAATTCTTGGAAGGAAAGTTATGTCCAACCTAGACAGCATATTAAAAAGCAGAGACATTACTTTGCCAACAAAGGTCCCTCTAGTCAGTTCAGTTCAGTTGAGTTCAGTCACTCAGTCGTGTCCGATTCTTTGTGACCCATGAATTACAGCACGCCAGGCCTCCCTGTTAATTACCATCTCTCGGAGTTCAATCAGACTCACGTCCATCAAGTCCGTGATGCCATCCAGCCATCTCATCCTCGGTCATCCCCTTCTCCTACTGCCCCCAATCCCTCCCAGCATCAGAGTCTTTTCCAATGAGTCAGCTCTTCGCATGAGCTGGCCAAAGTACTGGAGTTTCAGTTTTAGCATCATTCCTTCCTAAGAAATCCCAGGGTTGATCTCCTTCAGAATGGATTGGTTGGATCTCCTTGCAGTCCAAGGGACTCTCAAGAGTCTTCTCCAATACCACAGTTCAAAAGCATCAATTCTTCGGTGCTCAGCCTTCTTCACAGTCCAAATCACATCCACACATGACCACAGGAAAGACCATAGTCTTGACTAGATGGACCTTAGTCGTCAAAGTAATGTCTCTTCTTTTGAATATACTATCTAGGTTGGTCATAACTTTTCTTCCAAGGAGTAAGCGTCTTCTAATTTCATGGCTGCAGTCACTATCTGCAGTGATTTTGAAGACCAAAAAAAAATAAAGTCTGACTCTGTTTCTACTGTTTCCCCATCTTTTTCCCATGAAGTGATAAGACCGGATGCCATGATCTTCGTTTTCGGAATGTTGAGCTTTAAGCCAACTTTTTTGCTTCTCCTCTTTAACTTTCATCAAGAGTCTTTTTAATTCCTTTTCACTTTCTGCCATAAGGGTGATGTCATCCACATATCTGAGGTTATTGATATTTCTCCTGGTAATCTTTATTCCAGCTTGTGTTTCTTCCAGCCCAGTCTTTCTCATGATGTACTCTGCATATAAGTTAAATAAACAGGTTGACAATATACAACCTTGAAGTACTCTGTTTCCTATTTGGGACCAGTCTGTTGTTCCATGTCCAGTTCTAACTGGTGCTTCCAGACCTACATACAGATTTCTCAAGAGGCAGATCAGGTGGTCTGGTATTCCCATCTCTTTCAGAATTTTCCACAGTTTATTATGATCCACACAGTCAAAGGCTTTGGCATAGTCAATAAAGGAGAAATAGATATTTTTCTGGAACCCTCTTGCTTTTTCCATGATCCAGCGGATGTTGGCAATTTTATCTCTGGTTCTTCTGCCTTTTCTAAAACCAGCTTGAACATCAGGGAGTTCATGGTTCATGTATTGCTGAAGCCTGGCTTGGAGAATTTTGAGCATTACTTTACTAGCATGTGAGATGAGTGCAATTGTGTGGTAGTCTGAGCATTCTTTGACATTGCCTTTCTTTGGAATTGGAATGAAAATAGACCTTTTTCAGTCCTGTGGCCACTGCTGAGTTTTTCAAATTTGCTGGCATATTGAGTGAAGCACTTTCACAGCACCATCTTTCAGGATTTGAAACAGCTCACCTGGAATTCCATCACCTCCACTAGCTTTGTTCAAGGCTATTGTTTTTCCAGTGTTCATGTATGGATGTGAGAGTTGGACTATAAAGAAAGCTGAGTGCCAAAAAAATTGATGCTTTTGAACAAGACTTTTAATTCCTTTGTACTGCAATGAAATCCAACCATTCCATCCTAAAGGAAATCAGTCCTGGGTGTTCATTTGAAAGACTGATGTTGAAGCTGAAACTCCAATACTTTGGTCACTTGATGCAAAGAGCTGATTCGTTTGAAAAGATCCTGATGCTGTGAAAGATGGAAGGCAGGAGCAGAAGAGGACTACAGAGAATGAGATGGTTGGATGGCATCACTGACTCAATGGACATGGGTTTGGGTAGACTCTGGAAGTTGGTGATGGACAGGGAGGCCTGGTGTGTTGTGGTTCTTGGAGTCACAAAGAGTTGGACACAACTGAGCGACTGAACGGAACTTAACAATTATTTATTAATTACAGTGCTACAGGAGAGAAAACTAATAGATAACACCTTAAATAAGGCTCCCAATATTACACCCTGAGAAGGATACCATATAATTTATGAGATATTCCTGCCAAAAAGTTTATAACCAGGATATCTGCATAAGAAAGCACCATCGAGAAATATTCTTCAAAGTACCTCTCCTGTACACTTGAAAAATAGCAAAGCCTAAAAGCACACAAGAGACTGTTCTTAATTAAAGAATATTAAAGAGAAATGACTAATAAATTCAATAAGTGATTCAAGATTGGATCTGGACCAGGAAAAAGAATTACACAAGACATTATTGGGGTAACTGATGAGATTTGAAGGGTAGATAACAGTTGCATATAAACGTTTAATTTCCTGATTTTGACAACTACCACCATGTAATAGATGACTCTTGTTCCTAGAAAATACATGCAGAAGTATTTAAGGGAAAATGTAAGCATGGATGTCTACAAGTCACCCTCTCTCAAAAATGCATAAATACATACACTCATATACATACATATATAAAGAGAGACAGAAGGAAAATATAAAATGTTGGTGAATCTGAGTATAAGATAGATGAGAGTTCCTAGTTCTATTCTTACAACTTTTCTGCAAATATTAATTTTTACAAAATGAATATTTAAAACAACAAAAACCCTTAGGCAAGGTGCTTGAGATACCATCTTGGGGATTGAGTGCTTTTGAACATCCAGTGAGTGAAAGCATTGAACATAGAATCTAGGTAGGAGCCCAGGCATGCAAGGGATAATGAAGAAACCACTGGTTAACAAAGAGTAAGGCAAGAAGTTGGGTGAAAAACCAGAGTCAAAAGAGAACCAGCTGCACAGCTAACTCAGGTAAGTTGCTATTGTAAGGCTCTATGAAGTTCTTCTCTTTACTCACAGGTTTAGTCGAAGATTCTGTGTGGCCCTGCAATGCTAAGGAGGCTGCATGGGCTGGGAACAAAGTATATGATTAGATATATATTTAATCTACATGGGGACAGTTCTATGCAGCTGCACCATGTAACATCCTGATTCAGCTAGAACCAATGTCAATATAGCTCTTTACAACTTATTGCTGTAAGCTCCCAAGAAGGAAAATTTGCATGGATAGAAAGACTTTCTTTTGTCTTGTCCAATTATTTCTTTTGTTCTTACAAATCAGAAGATGAGAAAATAGCTACCTTTACACTTCTGGTTCTCAAACAAAGCTGTACTCTGAAATCACCTGGAGAAGTTTAAAAATTATCAACAACAGTGCCACATATTAAGAGTTTCCATTTCATCAGTTGAGGATGAGGGTCTCAATATGAGCAATTATTAAAAATTTATTCATATGATTCTAACTTGCAGTCAGGGTTAACAACTACAAGTCTAGACACTGCTTCTCAAAGTGTCATTTCTAGACCATTTGTATCATAATTATCTGGGGTATTTATAACAAATTCTAAAGTACAGATCCCATTCCACACGTACTAAATCACGATTTGGGGTGAGGTATTTTTAGAACATTTCAAGGGACCATTTTATTCTCTATGTTCACTATGTTTGAAAACCACAGCTCTGGATTTCTGAATAGCTCACTTAAGGGAGAAAAAAAAAGCAAACTAGCTCTCCAGGGAATATATTTTTTCTACTTCTCTGTTTCCAGAATGCTACCTCACTGATCATATAAAACTATGTGCTTTTCAGAATATGATATGTGACAGATGGAATTTCTTGGGAAAGTTGATGCATTATGCAGGAATGATACAAGGCCTTCATTCTGATTTTAACAAAATTATAGACATTTTAATATATATTAGGGATTCAATTATAAGACAAATATCCCATAAGACATGGAGAACACTGAAGTGTGGTGTCTTATCAGCAGGAGTGCTGTCACCTAATATTAATTATGAACTAATAGTGGTGATGAATAATTGGTCACTCTTGAGATATACCCTTCAGCAGAGCACAATTTCACAAATTCTTGAAACAGTGATGACTAACTCTCCTATATCTTGGTAGCAAATAATGCAAAGGAGAAAGCTACATATGAGCAGATGAAGATAAAACCCTGACTTGTTTTGTAAAGTATAAAGAAGTGAGAGATAGTGTTCTGAATCCTGTGGCCAATTCAAGAATAAATAAAGATGATGATTTTCTGGAGAATAAGAAAATCATTTATTTTAGCATTTAATCCACTTATTAATTGTGCATAATGATAGGCATATCATATTATTCAAAACACTGATTTGTGGTACCTCTATATAGATAAATAAGAGAAGAAAATAAGATGAAAATTCATGTCAGTGTATTTTTCTAGGAAGGAAGTCCCAAAATACTTCTAAAGTCATTACACTACCAAAAGTGTTAACAAAACTATATTTTCAGGGCTGAAACGATGATTCTGAGTCACTAATAAAAGATTAAATGACAGCATGACACAGTTATGAAGTAGGGGAAAAACATGCATCACATTTTTGAAAACTTATAAATGAAATTTGTTAAAATTCTGGCACTGAGAAAGTTAATTTTTGCCATATGGAAATACAGGATATCTTGTCCTTTGTTGTTCTTCGGATATAATTTTATAAACTGTGTGAAGAGAATAGACCGGGATAAGCTGTCCTCACTATTACTAAGTGATTGCATTCCATTTGCTTCATTTGGATTCATGAATGTGTCCTAAGAAATCAACTATTTAACTCATTTATGCACCAAAGAGTTAAGCAACATATGAAGACATTAACATACTCCTCAAGGGCTGAGGTTCTACATAACTACATCCGGAAACTGTCACAAAGATTAATGAACAAGTTTGTAATCATTATCTTTAGATTTATATTACCATAAATGTATTCCTCTTTTATTTAATTCTATGTCATGGTTACAAGTTTTAGTCTATAAAATGAGAGGTAAACCTGGATTTATGCTATGAAATGTAAATGGAACTTGTAGTAACACAAACACATTTTAATTTATCATGGTGATAATTAGCAAAATTTTATTCTATGCTACTGAACACCACTATTTCATTCCAATTAACACATTTTTTCACAAAGCTGGGTAGATAGATGATCATTTCTACTATATGCATTATCTATATTTGCAAAGATTTTAAATAAAACTATGTACATGACATTGTACAGGAGACAGGAATCAAGCCCTTCCTCAAGAAAAAGAAATGCAAAAAGCAAAATGACTGTCTGAGGAGGCCTTACAAATAGCTGTGGAAAGAAGGGAAGTGAAAAATAAAGGATAAAAAGGAAAGATATACCCATTTGAATGCAGAGTTCCAAAGAATAGCAAGAAGAGTTAAGAAAGCCTTCCTCAGCGATCAATGCAAAGAAATAGAGGAAAACAACAGAATGGGAATCACTAGAGATCTCTTCAAGAAAATTAGAGATACCAAGGGAATATTTTCTGCAAAGATGGGCTCAATAAAGGACACAAATGGTAGGGACCTAACAGAAGCAGAAGATATTAAGAAGAGGTGGCAAGAATACACAGAAGAATTGCACAAAAGATCTTCATGACACAGATAATCATGATGTTGTGATCACTCACCTAGAGCCAGACATCCTGGAATGTGAAGTCAAGTGGGCCTTAGGAAGCATCATTATGAATAAAGCTTTCGTAGGAGGTGACGGAATTCCAGTTGAGCTATTTCAAATCCTGAAAGATGATGCTGTGAGAGTGTTGTACTCAATAGGCCAGCAAATTTGGAAAACTCAGCAGTGGCCATAGGACTGGAAAACATCAGTTTTCATTCCAACGCCAAAGAAAGGCATTGCCAAAGAATGCTCAAACTACTGCACAATTGCACTCAACTCACAAGCTAGTAAAGAAATGTTTAGAATTCTCCAAGCCGGGCTTCAGCAATACATGAACCTTGAACTTTCAGATGTTCAAGCTGGTTTTAGAAAAGGCAGAGGAACCAGAGATCAAATTGCTAACATCAGCTTGATCATCAAAGAAGCAAGAGTTTCAGAAAAACATCTATTTCTGCTTTATTGACTATGCCAAAGCCTTTGACTGTGTGGATCACAATAAACACAAAGAGATGGGAATACCAGATCACCTGACCTGCCTCTTGAGAAACCTGTATGCAGGTCAGGAAGAAACAGAACTAGACATGGAACAACATACTGGTTCCAAATAGGAAAAGGAGTACATCAAGGCTGTATATTGTCACCCTGCTCATTTAAATTATATGCAGAGTACATCATGAGAAACACTGGACTGGAAGAAACACAAGCTGGAATCAAGATTGCTGGGAGAAATATCAGTAACCTCAGATATGCAGATGACACCACCCTTATGGCAGAAAGTGAAGAACTAAAAAGCCTCTTGATAAAAGTGAAAGAGGAGAGTTAAAAAGTTGGCTTAAAGCTCAACATTCAGAAAACTAAAATTATGTCATCCAGTCCCATCATTTCATGGCAAATAGATGTGGAAACAGTGGACACAGTGGGTGACTTTATTTTTCTGGTATCCAAAATCACTGCTGATTGTGACTTCAGCCATGAAATTAAGAGACATTCCTTGGAAGGAAAGTTTTGACCAACCTAGACAGCATATTAAAAAGCAGAGACATTACTTTGTCAAAAGGGTACATCTAGGCAAGTCTATGATTTTTCCAGTGTTCATGTATGGATGTGATAATTGGACTATAAGGAAAGCTTAGCTCAGAAGAATTGATGCTTTTGAACAGTGGTGTTGGAGAAGACTCTTGAGAGTCCCTTGGACTGCAAGCAGATCCAACCAGTCCATCCTAAAGGAGATCAGTCCTGAGTGTTTATTGGAAAGGCTGATGTTGAAGCTGAAACGCAATATTTTGGCCACCTGATGCAAAGAACTGACTCATTTGAAAAGACCCTGATGCTGGGAAAGACTGAGGGCAGGAGGAGAAGGGGATGACAGAGGATGAGGTGGTTTGATGGCATCACCGGCTCAATGGACATGGGCTTGTTTGGACTCCGGGCTTTGGTGATGGACAGGGAGGCCTGGCGTGCTGCAATTAATGGGGTGCAAGGAGTTGCTATGACTGAGCGACTGAACTCAACTGAACTGAACTGTATGTACATGTAGTTGTTCATATTTGTAAATGTTTAATGGTTATTCAGCGATAGGCAAAAATTTAGATTCAAGCATTCATGGAGTAGAAAACCAGTGATTAATTAGAAGAAAAAAAAAAAAAAAACAGGAGTAACTTTAAATGAGGAGAATGCTCTACTCCACAACTTTTTCACATTATTTCAGTCAAGTGTTGGTTATTCTGCAGAATCAAGGCTAGACAATTAGTATGCAGAATACTAAAAACATTCTTAAAAATTTCATTATGGTCAAAATATCTGGAACATTTTCAAGGAAGAGAAAGTCCAACACCTTTAAGAACATTTCTATAACTGTTTGTAACACAGGGAATTCTATAAATGCAGGGAAGCAATTCATTATCAATACCAGATGCTAACAATCTGGTTTAATCAATAATCAGCTAGTTTGTTTATTCCCTTTCCAAATCAGAAGATCACTTTTCATTCATAAAGCAAGTAATTTGTAAGCTCCTACTATGTGCCTGGTACTAGGTTAGGTACTGGGAATACAGTCTTGAGCAAGGAAGGAGGAGGAGTTAAGAGTCATCTGAGAAACATAACCTGTGTGGACAATGGATCATTTCAGTTAAGAAAACATGGTTGTCATGCTCAATTAATCCTTGAGAGTATTAAGAGAATAAAAGAACACAGATGAAACAAAGTAAATATTAGACATTTTTCTAAAACTAAAGAGCTTAGAAAGGTTAAAAAAGGGCATAAGCTCCGCCTAGAATTCTGTCGTATGATATGATTCATTTATATTTTGCATGTATGTTGTCTGCTGCTGCTGCTGCTGCTGCTTAGTCACTTCAGTCACATCCAACTCTGTGCAACACTATGGACTGCTGCCTGCTAGGCCCCTCCATCTATGGGATTCTCCAGGCAAGAATACTGGAGTGGGTTGCCATGCCCTCCTCCAGGGGATCTTCCCCACCCAGGGATCGAACCTGGGTCTCCTGCCCTGCAGGCAAATTTTTTAACACTGAGCCACCAGGGAAGCCCAAATGTTGTCTACCTCTTTTTAAAAATTTTGTATTTTAATTGAAGGGTAATTGCTTTACAGAATTTTGTTTTCTCTCAAATATCAACATGAATCAGCCACAGGTATCATATATCACCTCCCTCTTGAATCTCTCTTCCATTTTCTTCCCCATCCCATTCCTCTAGGTTGAAAAGAGCCCCTGTTTGAGTTCCCTGAGATATACATCAAATTCCCATTGGCTAGCTATTTTACATATGGTAATATAATGTAGGTTTCCATGTTACTCTCTCCATACATCTCACCCTCTCCTTTCCTCTCCACCATCCATAAGTCTGTTCTTTATGTCTGTTTCTCCATTGCTGCCTTGCACATAAGTTCATTGGTACCATCTTTCTAGACTCCATATTTATGCATTAGGATCCCTTATGACTATACAGTGGAACTGAGAAATAGATTTAAGGGACTAGATCTGATAGACAGAGTGCCTGATGAACGATGGATGGAGGTTCGTGACATTGTATAGGAGACAGGATTCAAGACCATCCCCAAGAAAAAGAAACGCAAAAAGCAAAATGGCTGTATGAGGAGGCCTTACAAATAGCTGTGAAAAGAAGAGAAGTGAAAAGCAAAGGAAATAAAGGAAATATATACCCATTTGAATGTAGATTTCCAAAGAATATTAGGGAGAGGTAAGAAAGCATTCCTCAGCGATCAATGCAAAGAAATAGAGGAAAACAATAGAATGGGAAACACTAGAGATCTTTTCAAGAAAAATTAGATATAGCAAGGGAACATTTTATGCAAAGATGGGCTGAATAAAGGACACAAATGGTAGAGACTTAACAGAAGCAGAAGATATTAAGAAGAGGTGGCAAGAATACATAAAAGAACTGTACAAAAAAGATCTTCATGACACAGATAATCGATGTTGTGATCACTCAGAGCCAGACATCCTAGATAATGTGAAGTCAAGTGGGCTTTAGGAAGCATCATTACAAACAAAGCTAGTGGAGGTGTTGGAATTCCAGTTGAGCTATTTCAAATCTTGAAAGATGGTGCTGTGAAAGTGCTGCACTCAATATGCCAGCAAATTTGGAAAACTCAGCAGTGGCAACAGGACTGGAAAAGGTCAGTTTTCATTCCAATCCCAAAGAAAGGCAATGCCAAAGAATGCTCACACTACCACACAATTGGACTAATCTCACAGGCTAGTAAAGTAATGCTCAAAATTCTCCAAGCCAGGCTTCAGCAATACGTGAACCGTGAGTTTCCAGATGTTCAAGCTGGTATTAGAACAGACAGAGGAACCAGAGATCAAATTGCCAACATCCGCTGGGTCATCCAAAAGCAAGAGAGTTCCAGAAAAAAAAACAAAAACAAAAACACATATATTTCTGTTTTATTGACTATACCAAAGCCTTTGACTGTGTGGATCACAATAAACTGTGAAAAACTCTGAAAGAGATGGGAATGCGAGACCACCTGACCTGCCTCTTGAGAAACCTGTATGCAGGTCAGGAAGCAATGGTTAAAACTGGACATGGAACAACAGACTCGTTCCAAATAGGAAAGGGAGTACATCAAGGCTGTATATTAACTTCTATGCAGAGTACATCATGAGCAAATTGGGCTGGAGGAAGCACAAGCTGGAATCAAGACTGCCAGGAGAAATATCAATAACCTCAGATATGCAGATGACACCACCCTTCTGGCAGAAAGTGAAGAGGAACTAAAAAGCCTCTTGATGAAAGTGAAAGAGGAGAGTGAAGAAGTTGGCTTAAAGCTCAACATTTAGAAAACTAAGGTCATGGCATCCAGTCCTATCATTTCATGGCAAATAGATGTGGAAACAGTGGACACAGTGGCTGACTTTATTTTTCTAGTCTCCATAATAACTGCAGATGATGATTATAGCCATGAAATTAAAAACACCTACTCCTTGGAAGGAAAGTTATGATCAACCTAGACAGCATATTAAATAGCAGAGACATTACTTTGTCAACAAAGGTCTGTCTAGTCAAGGCTATGATTTTTCCAGTGGTCTTATATGGATATGAGAGTTAGACAGTGAAGAAAGCTGAGCACCAAAGAATTGATGCTTTTGAACTTTGGTGTTGGAAAAGACTCTTGAGAGTCCCTTGGACTGCAAGGAGATCCAACCAGTCCATCCTAAAGGAGATCAGTCCTGGGTGTTCATTGGAAGGACAGATGTTGAAGCTGAAACTCCAATATTTTGGCTACCTGATGTGAAGTGCTGGCTCATTTGAAAAGACCCTGAAGCTGGGAAAGATTGAGAGCTGGAGGAGAAGGAGACAACAGAGGATGAGACTGTTGGATGGCATCCCCAACTCAATGAACGTGGGTTTGGGTAGACTCTGGGCTTTGGTGATGGACAGGGAGGCCAGGTGTGCTGCAGTTCATGGGGTCACAATGTTTTGTAGAGGACCGAGCAACTGAACTGAACTGATATGATATTTTTCATTCTCTTTCTGACTTAATTCACTCTATATAACAGGTCTACCTCCTTTGAAAAATAATTCTTTATATTGTGGAGAAAGCATATCATGAGATTTATCCTTTTAAATTTTAAGTGTGAAATAAAACATCATTAACTCTAAACACAATGTTGTAAAACAGATCTCTAGAAATTGTCTTGTATAACTAAAACTGGTTCAACAGCAAAATAGAGACTTGCTTTGTTGTTTATCTCTTAATGAAATGATATATCAACAATGACTTTATAAGTTGTTGATTTCTTTAATTTTATACATTAGAATCACAGGCATTATCTCAAAGTCATTACTTGAAAGGATGACTAAACATTCACTAGTTGCAGACTTATGCTAGGTCAGTCCTCTATCAGTGCCACCAGCATTTTATAAGACTTTTTAAAGTATAAATTTATTTATTTTAATTGGAGGCTAATTACTTTACAATATTATATTGGTTTTGCCATACATCAACATGAATCCACCACGGTGTACACGTGTTCCCCATCCTGAACCCCCCTCCCACCTCCCTCCCCATACTATCCCTCTGGGTCATCCCAGTTCACCAGCCCCAAGCATCCTGCATAAGACTATTTTATTGGAAGTGGAGTAAGGGACATTGAGAAAGGAAAGATGCTGGCTTGGAATACTAATAAAACCAGGTGAAATTAACAGGTGAAATCAGACACGTGGGGATCTAGACGGAAAGAGCTGGGTCAGCAATGATAACCACAGATGATGAACAAAGATGCCCAGAAACATGTTTTCCCTAAGAAATCTTTTTAGATATACACTGTAGTTATGATGTATACTTCTAATTTACAATTTGCACCCTGAGTTTCTTTGTACTGTTTCAAAAGCTAATTTGAAGACAGGGGCAGAGATTGGATCAATGCAACCACAAGCCAAGCAATGTTGACAGCTACTGGTTCTCCTCTTCCTGAAAAGGAAGTGTGGCCCTGCCCACATATTTCATTTCAGCCAAGTGATACTGAGTTTGGACTTTCAGCCTCCAGGACTGTGAAATAATAAATTTTTGTTGTTTTAAGCCAGCAAGTTTGTAGTAACTTGTTTCAACAGTGATGCAAAACGTTATACAAGTATCTTAATATGACCAACAGCTGATCTGGGTGCTAAGTCACTTACCAAGTGAGAAAATGAACAAAAGCTGAGTTTCTAAGGTCATTACCCTGAAACATCACCTCCTTAAATTTTGACTGGTGGTGACAGAATGAACCAGGATCCTCTGGACATTTATTATTGCTCCTAAGGGGTATTATAAATTTTTCTAAGAGTTCTGAAATCAGAATAAAGTAAACATATTCATTCTTCCCATTTTCATGGCTGTTAGTTTTCAACATTTTTTTATTTTATTTTATTTTCTTCCTGGCAGAATCTTCTATGTACATAAATAGTTTAAAGATATGTCTCAGTTGTGGCTATCAAACTAGCTTTTTTCTTTGAAGATAGTTTTTTAACAAAAATGGGATAAGCTTTTAAAAATTGATAGCAGAGACAAAATAAAAGATAAAAGCAAGAGGTAATGTAAGCTGATTGAAGGAAACATAATGTATTTGGAGTTAGCATTTGTTGAAAATGTTATCCCGCCACTCACACCAGGAAACAAGTAGCTATGGACCCAGAGGTGATACAATTGAGAAAAGGGAGAAGGTTGGTTTGGGGTAGAATGTTTGATTATTTTATTGACAATATGACACCTCGAACACAAATCAAAGTCATAGACACTTAGAAAGGCCTATATGAATTGTGCCCATTTCCACAGTACACAATTCCCTCTTAGTTCACCGCCCTCAACACACACACTTCCATATATATACCAGCATTGTACAACACACAGTGAGAAGGTTATTAGTATATTATACATTTCTTTTGGATTCGTGTTATTTCATGAAGTGTAGTGCTCATCTATTAAAAGTGGAGCTGTTGCTAAGTAGTGGTGCTCAACATTAGTTGCATATTGAAGTCACCTGAGGAAATCTTAAAACTGTGCCTATGACCCAGCCCCAGAGATTCTAATCTGTGCTACATTCTGGACATTAGGATTTATAAAAGTCCTTCAGATGATTTTGACACAGAGATAAGCTTGCAGACCATATGGGCACCAAGGACAAAGTTTAGTCCATAGCTTCTCAAATTCTAACATATATACACACCACCTGAGGATCTTATGAAATTACAGATTTTGATTCATTAGGTGGGAAATGAAGTTATGCATCTCTTGATGCATGCATGCTCAGTTGCTCAGTTGTGTCCAACTCTTTGCAACCCTTTGGGCTGTAGCTTGCCAGGCTCCTCTGTCCATGGGATTTTCTGGACAAGAATACTAGACTGGGTTGTCATGTCCTGTTCCATGGGATCTTCCCCACCCAGGGACAAAACCCACGTCTCCTGTGTCGGCAGGCAGATTCTTTACCACTGTGCCACCTGGGAAGTATGCATGTCTTACTCCAAAGTATGCGTGTCTAACTCCAAATAATGCTGCTGCTAGCTGTTGAGGATATACTTTGAGTAGCAAGATCACAGTTTCTATATCTTTATGAAATGATAATTATATATTAGTGAAACACACTGCCATTTCTGGATAAAGCTGTTCTTGGCAAGACACAACTGGACTGTAAGGAACCTGGCTGCCCCAGGCTCTACACAGCCACCCCAGGACCAAGAGAAACAATATCCCAGCTCACGTGTGACCCACTTTGCTGCATACTAGTGGCACACTGGTTATGTATATCTTTGACTTAGAACCATAAATTCATTACCAATATATGATAATTATAAACAAATACTACATTATATACATTGGAGAAAATACAAACTATACATCCATTGCCAAAGCCAATAAAGGTCATAAGCAGGTGGTTTTATCCATAAATAAGAAAATTTAGGATACTTAAGAGCTAGAGAAGTACTATCAATGTAAACAATGGGAAGAGGAAAGGGTCAATACAGATTTGAAAGAGTTGTTGTTCAGTTGCTAAGTCCTGTCCAAGTCTCTGCAACCCCATGGATGGCAGCACACCAGGCTCCTCTCTCTTCCACTCTCTCCCAGAGTTTGTTCAAATTCATATCCATCGAGTCAGTAATGCTAACTAACCACCACATCCTCTGTTGCCCACATTTCTTCCTGCTCTTCATCTTTCCCAGCATCAGGGTCTTTTCCAAAAATTTGGCTCTTCACATCAGATGGCCAAAGTATTGGTGCTTCAGCTTCAGCATCAGTCCTTCCAATGAATATTCAGGGTTGATTTTAGTTAAGATTGACTAGTTTGACCTCCTTGCTATCCAAGAATTGAAAAGAGTTACTGAATTCAAATTTTTGCCCCTTAAGCTGGTTGTCAGTATTACTCAAACTAGTTTGTATTTCTCCATTTGTAAACATATAATAGTACAATACTGAGATATTTAAAGATCAGTATAAAAGGGATAATCAGAACATGAGACAGAGAAAGAATTTTACCATCCCTTGTGGCTGGACTTCCCTTGTGACTCAGCTGGTAAAGAATCAGCCTGCAATGTGGGAGACCTCAGTTCGATCCCTGGGTCAGAAAGATCCCCCAGATAAGGGAAAGGCTACTCACTCCAGTACTCTAGCCTGGAGAATTCCATGAACTGTACAGTCTATGGGGTTGCAAAGAGTCAGACATCACTAAGCGACTTTCATTTTCACTTTTCTTGGCATTGAAAGTTTCACTGGTATGAGTATACATGTTCTAGAGCTAGAATGAAGATATAACTTGATATTATTTGTAACATGGACAATAATAGAACACCATTCTTATTTTCTAAATTTAATACTTTAAGGTGTTCAAACATTTTGGAGGAGGGTTTCTACTATCCAGTTAACTTTTTCCAATTAATTACCTATAAATATTAACCTTAATTTATTTATATGAAAGGTAACATTAAATAATTGTTGCCACCAACAGAATGTGTTTTAATTTACATTTGAACAAAATGCTGATGAAAGGTTAGGGATAAAATTTTAAATTAATGGGGATAGATTCAAGGAGTTCCTGAGCATCCTCCAAATGTTTATGCCTCCTGCATATAAATATGATTACATATAAATTATTGCATCTTCTGGGCAGACCTAATTTTAACGTCATAAAATTAATCTGATCAGTGGAAGATATGTACTCTTAGATTCCCATGGGCTATTTTTATCAATAATTAAATCACATGATTTTTCTCTCTGTTTATATTCTTTGTTGTCCCATAATGAGTAATGGAAATAGCGTGTTTAAGATGTCCTTTTCATTATAGGGGACTGGATGCTAAAGAAAGAAATCAAGAAACACCTGGAATAACAGGCAAATTTGACCTTGGAATGAGGAATAAAGCAGAGCAAAGACTAATAGAGGTTTGCAAAAGAAAATGCACTGGTCATAGCAAACACCCTCTTCCAACAACACAAGAGAAGACTACACATGGACATCACCAGATGGTCAACACAGAAACCAGACTGATTATATTCTCTGCAGTCAAAAATGGAGAAGCTCTATACAGTCAACAAAAACAAGACCAGGAGCTGACTGCGGCTCAGATCATGAACCCCTTATCACAAAATTCAGACTTAAATTGAAGAAAGTAGGGAAAACCGCTAGACCATTCAGGTATGACCTAAATCAAATCCCTTATGATTATACAGTGGAAGTGAGAAATTGATTTAAGGGCCTAGATCTGATAGAGTGCCTGATGAACTATGGAATGAAGTTTGTGATATTGTGCAGGAGACAGGGATCAAGACCACGCCTATGGAAACGAAATGCAGAAAAGCAAAATGGCTGTCTGGGGAGGCCTTACAAATAGCTGTGAAAAGAAGAGAGGTGGAAAGCAAAGGAGAAAAGGAAAGATATAAGCATCTGAATGCAGAGTTCAAAGAATAGCAAGAAGAGATAAGAAAGCCTTCCTCAGCGATAAATGCAAAGAAATAGAAGAAAACAACAGAATGGGAAACACTAGAGATCTATTCAAGAAAATTAGAGATACCAAGGGAACATTTCATGCAAAGATGGGCTTCATAAAGGACAGAAATGGTATGGACCTAAAAGAAGCAGAAGATATTAAGAAGAGGTGGCAAGAATACACTGAAGAACTGTACAAAAAGATCTTCACGACCCAGATAATCATGATGATGTGATCACTAATCTAGAGCCAGACATCTTGGAAACTGAGGTCAAGTGAGCCTGAGAAAGCATCACTACGAACAAAGCTAGTGGAGGTGATGGAACTCCAGTTGAGCTGTTTCAAATCCTGAAAGATGGTGCTGTGAAAGTGCTGCACTCAATATGCCAGCAAATTTGGAAAACAACAGTGGCCACAGGACTGGAAAAGATCAGTTCTCATTCCAATTCCAAAGAAAGACAATGCCAAAGAATGCTCAGACTACCACACAATTGCACTCATCTCACAGGCTAGTAAAGTAATGCTCAAAATTCTCCAAGTCAGGCTTCAGCAATATGTGAAGAAGGCTGAGCGCCGAAGAATTGATGCTTTTGAACGGTGGTGTTGGAGAAGACTCTTGAGAGTCCCTTGGACTGCAAGGAGATCCAACCAGACCATTCTGCAGGAGATCAACCTTAGGATTTCTTTGTAAGGAATGATGCTAAAGCTGAAACTCCAGTACTTTGGCCACCTCATGTGAAGAATTGACTCACTGGAAAAGACTGATGCTGGGAGGGACTAGGGGTAGGAGAAGAAGGGGACGACCGAGGATGAGATGGCTGGATGGCATCACCGACTCAATGGACTTGAGTCTGGGTAACTCCAAGAGATGGTAATGAACAGGGAGGCCTGGCATGCTGCAGTTCATGGGGTCACAAAGAGTTGGACACGACTGAGCGACTGAACTGAACTGAAGATGGAAAAGAATCCTAAAGAACTTAACTTACAATTTTATACATGTAAAAATTAAAACTCAAAGAGTCTTAATTTCTTAACCCAAGATGACAAGTAGATGGGGAAACAATAGAAATTGTGATAAACTTTATTTTCTTCAGCTCCAAAATTACTGCAGATGGTGATTGCTGCTGCTGCTGCTGCTACGTCACTTTATTTGTGTCTGATTCCATGCGACCTCATATACGACAGCCCACCAGGCTCCTCTGTCCACAGGATTCTATAGGCAAGAATACTGGAGTGGGTTGTCATTTCCTTCTCCAGCAGATGGTGACTAAAGCTATTAAATTAAAAGATGCTTGCTCCTTGGAAGAAAAGCTATGACCAAACTAGACACTATACTGCTGAAAAAGGCCTGTCTATTCAAAGCTATGGTTTTTCCAGTAGTCATGTATGGATGTGAGAGTTGGACTATAAAGAAAGCTGAGTGCCAAAGAATTGATGCTTTTGAACTGTGGTGTTGGAGAAGACTCTTGACAATCCCTTGGACTACAAGGAGATCCAAACAGTCCATCCTAAAGGAAATCAATCCTGACTATTCATTGGAAGGGCTGATGTTAATACTGAAACTCCAATAATTTGGCCACCTGATGCAAAGAATTGACTCAATGGAAAAGACCCTGATGCTGGGAAAGATTGAAGACAGGAGGAGAAGGGGATCACAGAGGATGAGATGATTGGATGGTGTCACTGACTCGATGGACAGGAGTTTGAGCAAGCTTTGGGAGTTGGTGATGGACAGGGAAGCCTGGCATGTTGCAGTCCATGAAGTCACAAAGAGTTGGACACGATTGAGCAACTGAACTGAACTGACATAGTTCAATAATAACATAACCAAGATTAGAATAAATTTCTCTTGAATCCTTGTTCAGTGCTCCCTATAATGTGAATTAATATGTCAGCTAAATTCAAGAAGATAATAGTAGACATTTATAAGATGGTGAAGCAGATGCAGTGTGTACCATAATCTAAGAAGTTCTCTGGAACAGCATTGTTACAATGTCACCATTCTGTAAGCAGCTAAGCCCTGGGCTACTAGAAAGTGGATTTTTCTAAGCTTGTTTAACAAGAATTTCAAAATCCTTAAGTGAGACATGGTGGCTAACTTTTCTGCCATGAAACTATCTGTTTGAATCATCTATAAACTCAAAAAGCCCAAGAGGGGTATGTGATGGGTGAATAGAAATATATATTGACTTAGGGCTTAATGAAGAGGTTCCCCATTCTAGATGATAATCCATGTAGTAAAATTTATTTTTCTGATTTATCTGCCTCCATTCAAGCAAATTTTACTGTTCAATGGGTCAACATCATTTTGTTGACAAGTTCTAATAGTATCAAATTTTATTGCTCACATCTTGTTACACAGAAGAAAAAAATCTTTCTCCATTATGAGAATCTTTTTTCCTCATTATTATAATTTAAATGTTTGAGTTGCAATTCTTCAGGAATTTGAATACTGCCATGGCATGGGGTCGCAAAGAGTCAGACACGACTGAGTGACTGAACTGAACTGAATGTGATTATTCCCTGGTGGCCCAGACAATAAAACATCTGCCCAAAGTGCAGGAGACCCAGGTTCAACCCTAGGTTGAGAAGATCTCTGGGAAAAGGAAATGGCCACCCATTCCAGTACTCTTGCCTAGAAAATTCCATGGATGGAGGAGCCTGGTGGGCTACAGTCAATGGGGTCACAAACAGTTGGACATGACTAAGGGACTTCACTGTCTTTCTTTCCTTCTATGTGACTATTTTATTTCCCAACACTGCTCCCTCAAAATACTCTAAGACATTTATTTATAAAACTAAAATTCATTTTTATGGACTTTTGGAGGTTACATTTGTTCATACACTGCAGTGTTATAAATGGCAGTCCACTCCAGTATTCTTGCCTGGAGAATCCCCTGAATGGAGGAGGCTGGTAGGCTAGAATCCATGGGGTCCAAAGAGTCGGACACGACTGAGGGACTTCACCTTTACTTTCACCTTAACTTCAGTAGCTCAGTCATGTCAGAATCTTTGCAAATCCAATTAATCGCAGCACACCAGGCCTCCCTGTCCATTACCAACTCCCAGAGTTCACTCAGACTCATGTCCATCAAGTCAGTGATGACATCCAGTCATCTCATCTTCTGTTGTCCCCTTCTTCTCAATCCCTCCCAGCATCAGAGTCTTTTTCAATAAGTCGACTCTTCGCATGAGGTGGCCAAAGTACAGGAGTTTCAGCTTTAGCATCATTTCTTCCAAAGAAATCCCAGGGTTGATCTCCTTCAGAATGGACTGGTTGGATCTCCTTGCAGTCCAAGGGACTCTCAAGAGTCTTCTCCAACATCACAGTTCGAAAGCATCAATTCCTCATTTCTCAGCTTTCTTCATAGTCCAACTCTCACATCCATACATGACCACAGGAAAAACCATAGCCTTGACTATATGGACCTTTGTTGGCAAAGTAATGTCTCTGCTTTTCAATATGCCATCTAGGTTGGTCATAACTTTTCTTCCAAGGAGTAAGTGTCTTTTAATTTCATGGCTCCAGTCACCATCTGGCAATGGCACCCCACTCCAGTACTCTTGCCAGGGAAAATCCACTGGGCGGAGGAGCCTGGTAGGCTGTAGTCCATGGGGTTGTGAAGAGTCAGACACGACTTAGTGACTTCACTTTCACTTTTCACTTTCACGCATTGGAGAAGGAAATGGCAACCCACTCCAGTGTTGTTGCCTGGAGAATCCCAGGGACGGGGAGCCTGGTGGGCTGCCGTCTATGGGGTCACACAGAGTCGGACACGACTGAAGTGACTTAGCAGTAGCAAAATTTAAACTCTGACACTGTTTCCATTTATTCCCCATCTATTTCCCATGAAGTGATGGGACCAGATGCCATGATCTTCGTTTTCTGAATGTTGAGTTTTAAGCCAACTTTTTCACTCTCCTCTTTCACTTTCATCAAGAGGCTTTTAGTTCCTCTTCACTTTCTGCCAGAAGGGTAGTGTCATCTGCATATCTGAGGTTATTGATATTTCTTCTGGCAGTCTTGATTCCAGCTTGTGCTTCTTCTAGCCCAGAGTTTCTCATGATGAACTCTGCATATAAGTTAAATAAGCAGGGTAACAATATACATCCTTGACGTACTCCTTTTCCTATTTGGAACCAGTCTGTTGTTCCATGTCCAGTTCTAACTATTGCTTCCTGACCTGCATATAGGTTTCTCAATAGGCTGGTCAGGTGGTATGGTATCCTTATCTCTTTAAGAATTTTCCACAGTTTATTATGATCCACACAAAGGCTTTGGCATAGTCAATAAAGCAGAAATGATTTTTTTTTAACTCTCTTGCTTTTTCCATGATCCCGCAGATGTTGGCAACTTTATCTCTGGTTCCTCTGCCTTTTCTAAAACCAGCTTGAACATCTGGAACTTCACAGTTCATGTACTGCTGAAGCCTGGCTTGGAGAATTTTGAGCATTACTTTACTAGCCTGTGAGATGAGTGCAATTGTGTGGTAGTCTGAGCATTCTTTGGCATTGCCTTTCTTTGGGATTGGAATGAAAATTAAACTTTTCCAGTCCTGTGGCCACTGCTTTGTTTTCCAAATTTGCTGGCATGTTGAGTGCAGCACTTTCACAGCACCATCTTTCAGGATTTGAAACGGCTCAACTGGAATTCCGTCACCTCCACTAGCTTTGTTCACAGTGATGCTTTCTAAGGCCTTGACTTCGCATTCCAGGATGTCTGGCTCTAGGTGAGTGATCACACCATTGTGAATATCTGGGTCATGAAGATCTTTTTGTACAGTTCTTCTGTATATTCTTGCCACCTCTTCTTAAAATCTTCTGCTTCTGTTAGGTCCATACCATTTCTGTCCTTTTTCAAGACCATCTTTGCATGAAATGTTCCCTTGGTATCTCTAATTTTCTTGAAGAGATTTCTAGTCTTTCCCATTCTGTTCTTTTCCTCTATTTCTTTGCATTTATCGCTGAGGAAGGCTTTCTTATCTCTTCTTGCTATTCTTTGGAACTCTGCATTCAGATGCTTATATCTTTCCTTTTCTCCTTTGCTTTTCGCTTCTCTTCTTTTCACAGCTATTTATAAAGCCTCCCCAGACAGCCATTTTGCTTTTTTGCATTTCTTTTCCATGGGCATGGTCTTGATCCCTGTCTGCTCTACAATGTCATGAACCTCAGTCTATAGTTCATCAGGCACTCTATCTATCAGATCTAGATAATTTTAAATAAGTTATAAGATTATTATTTAAGATTATCTCCATTAAAAATCAAATATCTCTCCAACATTAGAATTATTTTCCTTTTTACAGAAAGGAAGTCTAAAAATGTTAATGATCAATTCCATGATATGTATATATAATATATATTTCAAATAAATATGTTTATTCCATAGGTACTTTATCTGTGAAAATACATGAAAGTTCAACACAAGGCAAAGCTCAAATTATAATCAGAATTATCAAAATTCCATCTCATCATTTATTTGAATTGTCCAAGTGTTTTACTCAGGACAGGCTCAGAGACCTTTCTATGGCTCATTGGTCAAGAATCTGCTGCCAGTGCAGGAGACTCAAGAGATAGTTTCGATCTCTGCATTGGGAAGATTCCCTGAGTAGTAAATGGCAACCTACTGCAGTATTCTTACCTGGAGAATTCCGTGAACAGAGGAGCCTGGTGGGCTACAGACAATGGGGTTGCAAAGTATTGGACACAACTAAGTGACTGGGCATGCACATACAGAAGTATTTTACATATGTGTTACTTACTCAGTCATGTCGACTCTTTGTGACCTCATGGACTGTAGCCTGCCAGGCTCCTCTGTCCATGGAATTTTCCATGCAAGAATACTGGAGCAGGTTGCCATTTCCTCCTCCAGGGGATCTTCTTGACCCAGGGATCAAACCTGGGTCTTCTGCACTGCAAGCAGATTCTTTACCATCTGAGCCCCCAAGGAAGACTTGCCCCATATTTTACACGTAGGACATGCTATTTTTCTGATACTTTTTTCAGAGAGCAAACTTAAGTTGGAATCTGTTCTTTGTTGTTGTTGTTTTTTTAATCACGTGGTGATTGTAACCACAATCATAAAAATTGTTATTCGTTTGACTTTTTAATCCTGCTGACTTGCATACTTTTGAGGCCCCTAAAAGGCTCCCTGATCAGGTTCTGAATAAATTGAAAAATAAAACATAGGAGAAGGAAGTAGAGAACCAGCATATCACCTATATTGCTAATGGAGTATAAGCTGAAGGACATACCTTTACTTCTGTTAATCAGGTAGACAATACACCCTGAGGTCAGACAGGCAAATTCACCAATTCACAGCAGTGGAAATCAGTGTCACTGAACCAGGACAGCCCCCTTTCCTGTAAGGGGCAGAACACAATGTCTCCCTATCAGCAGGCCTTTACTCAAAAAGGAAAAGCACAGAGCTTAGCCAACCCTGCTAGTTGTCTACCAATCACACAAGGCATTCCATATCACTTGGGGCAGAATGATTAAAAGGAGTATAGAATTACAAGGAGTGTGTCTAGAGAATTCTCTCCTCTTCAAATCCAGCGAAGCTGGAAAAAGTCATCATTCCCCTCTAACATAAAGTGCAAGCTTTGACTCAAGTCTTGTTAACGGTGCTTTGTCTTTATACTTCACTCTGTCATCACTCTTTTCTGTTCTTTTACCATATTTCCATGTTCCCATTCTATTTGCCACCGGGGCAAATAGGGATCTGTCCCTCTTTTGGCTCAAGTGTATAAAGTGATGGAAGGCCCTTAATGGACAATCTTGATAGATGGAATCATGGAGGCTCCTCAGTCTTTAACAAAACAGTCATAGAATTGAATGGGGGAAAGCCCTAGTAGCAAAATGTGGTGGGAAATATAATATTTCAATGAGAAATAGAAGAAAGTTCATCCAGCAGGAACCATAAGAGTAGATCCTGATAGTGATTGTAGTATTTTACTACAGTTGTAAAATTGAGTAATTACTCAATAACTGTAGTATTTTGTACATGCAAAAAAAAAAAAATGCCTTGACTTTGTCCTAGACAGTGCTTAACTCTCATGAGTTAAACCTTGTGGCCAATAAAAAATATAAGTTTCTCCCAATCAAAAACAGCTGTAGCATCTATAAGCTAACTTAGGTTAAAACATATAGAATCAATATAAACAGTTCTCATTTATAGCCATATTCAGCTTATGCAGAAAGATAAATAGAATATAATAAATGAATTTTAAAATGCCATTTTAAACAACTGTCATTCTGAAGACATTTTCTATATTTCAAAATCACTGATGTGGGTAAAATGTCCAATCCTCCAGAGATAAAAAGCAGAGAGAAAAACTAAACAAAACACAACTTTTCACAGCTTTATTCTGTCATCAAGCAGCAGCTCTCTTTCAATAGTCCTTACCATTCTGTACTAGGAGGCCTTTTGGAAATACTATCTTACAAGCCATGGCTTTATGGACATTTGTCATGTGCTAATACTCTCTGGAAAAGTAGATGGACTGGATAAACTGTCAATAACAGGGCTACATAAATAAGCTGTTTCACTCACAACTGATAGCTTAATATTATAATCACAAGAGGAAAAAAAACTAACATGGTCTTTAAAATCATAATATCTTGTTCTCTGTTCTGAGAATAGTTGCACATTTCTACTTTGTAATATTTCTCTTTGACAAAAGAGGAAGCCTCAAGTGAGAAAGAGGATCTTAGTACCAAACATCACTGTCAATTAACTTGTGCGCAAACACGTCTCTGTATTTATACAGACAAGGTCCTCAATTACACAGGATATCTTTTACCCCCTGGAGACAGATGGTGGGCATGTAACACTGGACTCACTCCCTGTGTGTCTATGGATGTGTTTAACAAAACAGCTGATTTTTGTGTCCTGGTGCGGTTAGTGCCTAGGCTTCTTTACCATACTGATGAGGCTTTCCTAGAAGCCTATGAAGACAAACACCGCACAAAATGGGAGCTGTAACTCTCACTCTGGCTGCCCTGTTAGGTCTCGGGGTGGCTGCTGGAGTGGGTACTGGTACAGCCGCCCTTACACAACAACCCCATTATTATGATAGCCTGCAACAAGCTATAGATACTGATCTTAAAGTTTTAGAAGATACTATTGCAAAATTAAAAGAATCCCTAACCTCTCAAAAAAAAAAAAAAAGAAAGATTAACTTGCTTCATAGAAAGTACTGATTAGGTTCGTTTCAAAGATAATCCTTTGTCTGCCAACCTAAGAAAGAGTTGGGTATAGCAGAGGAGCCTTTAGTGTTTGGATTTCTGAAGTATTTCAAAGAAAGATAAATTATTAGAAAAACCTGAGAAACCAGAACTGATATTACCTTATTAATATTCATTATTACCTTGAGTAAAAAAATTAAAGAGCTATTTAAAAACAAAACCTCATTTGATTCATATCTGCCTCTTAAGGTTTAATTTTATCACTCTCTGTCTTATAAGCAAGAGAGTGAATTAATTAATTTAGGGTTTGGCCAAGAGAAGCAAATTTCCCTCAAACACTCCTTTTCGATCTTTAACATCTTACTCTTACCTACTTACATTGCATGTATCTAGTTTTAACTTACATGTATTTTGTGGAATATACATAACTGCCCCGTAAAGTGTATAAACAAGCTGTTCTTTTAACTCATTTATTACTGATGAAGATATTTCTACTGTTTCCCCATAGGCTCCCTGACTAAAAGTGTGATTTCTGGTAGCACAGTTATAATGGAATTGCATTAATAAAACCATCTGGACAGCCAAGAAATTTGTCCTATATTTTGTTCTTTTGGAATTCACTTGTCTGTTTCTTCATTCAGTTCAGTTCAGTCACGCAGTCGTGTCCGACTCTTCACGACCCCATGAATCGCAGCACGCCTGGCCTCCCTGTTCATCACCATCTCCCGGACGTCACTCAGATTCACGTCCATTGAGTCCGTGATGCCATCCAGCCATCTCATTCTCTGTCGTCCCCTTCTCCTCCTGCCCCCAATCCTTCCCAGTATCAGTCTTTTACAATGAGTCAACTCTTCGCATGAGGTGGCCAAAGGACTGGAGTTTCAGCTGTAGCATCATTCCTTCCAAAGAAATCCCAGGATTGATCTCCTTTAGAATGGACTGGTTGGATCTCCTTGCAGTCCAACGGGCTCTCAAGAGTCTTCTCCAACACCACAGTTCAAAAGCATCAATTCTTCCGTGCTCAGCCTTCTTCACAATCCAACCCTCACAGGACCAAAGGAAAAACCATAGCCTTGACTAGACGGACCTTAGTTGGCAAAGTAATGTCTCTGCTTTTGAATATGCTATCTAGGTTGGTCATAACTTTTCTTCCAAGGAGTAAGCGTCTTATAATTTCATGGCTACAGTCACCATCTGCAGTGATTTTGGAGTCCCCAAAAATAAAGTCTGACATTGTTTCCACTGTTTCCCTGTCTATTCCCCATGACATGATGGGACTGGATGCCATGATCTTCGTTTTCTGAATGTTGAACTTTAAGCCAACTTTTTCGCTCTCCTCTTTCACTTTCATCAAGAGGCTTTTAGCTCCTCTTCACTTTCTGCCATAAGGGTGATGTCATATGCCTATTTGAAGTTATTGATATTTCTTCTGGCAATCTTGATTCCAGCTTGTGTTTCTTCCAGTCCAGCGTTTCTCATGATGTACTCTGCATATAAGTTAAATAAGCAGGATGGCAATATACAGCCTTGAGGTACTCCTTTTCCTATTTGGAACCAGTCTGTTGTTCTATGTCCAGTTCTAACTGTTGCTTCCTGACTTGCACACAGATTTCTCAAGAGGCAGGTTTGGTGGTCTGGTATTCCCATCTCTTGAAGAATTTTCCACAGTTTATTGTGATCCACACAGTCAAAGGCTTTGGCATACTCAATAAAGCAGAAATAGATGTTTTTCTGGAACTCTCTTGCTTTTTCCATGATCCAGCAGATGTTGGCAATTTGATCTCTGGTTCCTCTGCCTTTCCTAAAATCAGTTTGAACATCAGGAAGTTCACAGTTCACATATTGCTGAAGCCTGGCTTGGAGAATTTTGAGCATTACTTTACTAGCCTGTGAGATGAGTGCAATTGTGTGGTAGTCTGAGCATTCTTTGGCATTGCCTTTCTTTGGAATTGGAATGAAAACTAAACTTTTCCAGTCCTGTGGCCACTGCTGAGTTTTCCAAATTTGCTGGCACATTTAGTGCAGCACTTTCACAGCATCATCTTTCAGGTATTGAAACAGCTCAACTGGAATTCCATCACCTCCACTAGCTTCGTTTGTAGTGATGCTTTCTCAGGCCCACTTGACCTCACTTTCCGAGATGTCTGGCTCTAGATTAGTGATCACATCATCATGATTATCTGGGTCGTGAAGATGTTTTTTATTCAGTTCTTCCGTGTATTCTTGCCACTTCTTCTTAATATCTTCTGCTTCTGTTAGGTCCATACCATTTCTGTCCTTTTTGAGCCCATCTTTGCATGAAATGTTCCCTTGGTATCTCTAATTTTCTTGAAGAGATTTCTAGTCTTTCCCATTCTGTTCTTTTCCTCTGTTTCTTCACATTGATCACTGAAGAAGGCTTTCTTTTCTCTTCTTGCTATTCTTTGGAAATCTGCATTCCGATGCTTCTGTCTTTCCTTTTCTGCTTTGCTTTCTGCCTCTCTTCTTTTCGCAGCTATTTGTAAGGCCTCCCCAGACAGCCATTTTGCTCTTTTGCATTTCTTTTCCATGGGCATGGTCTTGATCCCTGTCTCCTGCACAATGTCACGAACTTCATTCCATAGTTCATCAGGCACTCTATCAGATCTAGGCCCTTAAATCAATTTCTCACTTCCATTGTATAATCATAAGGGATTTGATTTAGTTCACACCTGAATGGTCTAGCGGTTTTTCCTACTTTCTTCTATTTGAGTCTGAATTTGGTAATAAGGAGTTCATGATCTGAGCCTCAGTCAGCTCCTGGTCTTGTTTTTGTTGACTGTATAGTTCTTCATCTTTGGCTGCAAAGAATAGAATCAATCTGATTTTGGTGTTGACCATCTGGTGATGTCCATGTGTAGAGTCTTCTTTTGTGTTGTTGGAAGAGGGTCTTTGCTATGACCAGTGCATTTTCTTGGCAAAACTCTATTAGTCTTTGCCCTGTTTCATTCTGCATTCCAAGGCCAAATTTGCCTGTTACTCCAGGTGTTCCTTAACTTCGTACTTTAGCCTTCCAGTCCCCTATAACGAAAAGGACGTCTTTTTGGGTATTAGTTCTAAAAGGTCTTGTAGTCTTCATAAAACCATAAAACTGTTTCTTCATAGAACCATTAATAAAAATTTTCATTGCCACCAAACTATATTAATTACATGGTTGTGTTTATTTTTTAATGTTCCATTCCATTTTGTTGAACAGCCTGGAAGCTTAGATATTCTTAAACAAATATAACTTTCTAAAAGTTTAAGAACACATGCTGAATGGCTCTGTTATTTCTAAAGTATCTTGTCTTTACTAGCAAGTCTTTACTTTCCTAAATCATACTTACTCTCAGTCTTAGATCTTTTAACATTCTCTAAAGTAGATTGGTTTGCCTAATGGCTACCTTACACTCCAGTAAATAAATGTGATGTGATTTTAGTTTGCATAAGTCTCTCCTCATTCAATTTATGCAAGGAATGTGCATTAAGTTACTGGGTTAAAAGATGTTAGCAATGGAGTCGAGCTAGAGAAAATAAATGATATTCTATGTTAGTTTGAATTTCCAGTCACTTAAGTTAGGTTGGCATTTTCCTAAGAAAGCAGGCAGAACATTTTTAGAGAGGCTTCCTAAGAACAATATGTTAATGTATGAAATGTTGCAATATTATCTATTAAAAATGTACACAAGTTTTTTTTTTTTTTGAAAATATCTTTGAGAATATGTCTTGGTCATCTATAATGTATTATTCACATTTCTGTTCTCAATAATAATCAAAATAGTTAAAATATTTCTTAAATACTTATGTGCTAAGGACAGTAATTTACATGTGTTTTACAGAAGCTTCAAAATTGTCCTATAAAGTAAGACTCATTAATATCCCCATTGTTTGGTTGACAGCTCAGATCTACAGAAAGCCAGTGACTTGGCTAAATTCACAGCTAATAAGCAACAGTCAAGTTTTTAACCCAGATGATGTGACATGTGACTCTACTCCAAAACTTGCACTTTTAAGCATTATGCTGTCTCCTTTCTTGGCTATATATCTGTGTATGTGCATGCATCTGTGCATGTGTATGTGCGAGCATGCATGCATGCTCACATACATATGTAAAACAAGTTTCAAAGATAACATGATAATAAATGTGCTATGCCTTTCTTTTCTCATGCTAAAGCAAAATACAATTCCTAGTTAATATAGTATACTGGTTGAAAGCACCGATTTGATAGCTGAGGTTTGAATCCCAGTTCCTCCATCTTTTACCTTAAGTTACATAGTTATGTTACTTAACTTCACTAAGCCTCCATTTCCTCAACTCTAATACAGTAACAATGAGAAGAATATTTATCTCATGAAGCTGTGTTGAGGAAAAGTAATAGCAAGTATAGGAAAGAAACAGTTTTAAATGAACATTGGTATAACAGGTACTGTCCTAGGCATTTAGATTCTAATTGAGTCCTCTTAGCAATCTTATAAAATAGTTATCAATATCTTTTTACAAATGCGGAAACTAAAGTTCAGAGGAAAGTGAATTACTCAAGGCTAAAAAGTAGTAAGTGGCAAATCTAGAATTGGAATCCAACCCAGACCTATTGGTCACAAAGTCCAAGCACCTTCCCATGATATCATTTTGTTTCTCACGTGGAGGGAAACAAATCTTGGTAGGAAAGATGAAGTGACAGAGGCCAATTTGATGAAATTCACAATTTTGCTGAGGACTGGATCTGTTTCTATTTCTATTTCTTGATATATTTGAGGGCAATGTGTATTGAATAAATGCCTATTGTCCACCAAGTTTATTTTCTTGTCTGCCCTAGCTATCAATGAACCGTTTATACAATATCAGCTCTCTGCAACAAAAAATTTGATCTAATGGCGGAATAGGCATTTATTAATTCTTTTATCAGACATTTACCAAGCCACTTCTCTGTGCCAGACATAGTGTTAGTTACCAAGTATAGAGAATTTAAAAAAAAAAAAAAAAAAAAACTTCCTGGAAAAAAAGATAAAGGTCCTACCTTTCAAGAGCTACTTACATTAGGACATGTGGGGCAGAAGTAGACAAAAAGAAGCTATTTACACATAAGATGCTTCTTTTCTTTCTTGTTCCCAGAGCAGAATGGTACCTCTGAAGATTAGTAGCACAAGATGAAAGAAGCCAGCTAAAATGGTCACCCCAGTTTATCTCAATTCAAGTTTCCAAGGAAGTAATCTCCCAAGATCCAATGCTTAAAGAACTGGGAATATAGAACCATATGAGATCTTAACATTCTGTCATGTTTTTCCAAAACTGAATAAAATTTCCTCCTTTTAACAGTGCCATCATATAAGGAAATGGAGTAATTTTAGAAGTTTAAGAGGGTTAAACACTTAATTATTTAAATTGTTTTAATTTTTTTTTCCTTCTCATGCCAGTTTTCCCAAATGAACAGAAATAAAGGAGCTATTTCAAGAGCCATGCCAAAGAGAGAGAGAGAGTATTCTCTCACAGCCAATAGATCACACGACCAAAATCACTTTTCTATCAGTATTCCTCGTGAGTGAGGGTTTTATTTTATTTTATTTTTTTCCAGTGCTGGGTTATATAAGCAGCAAGCTGCCTGCATCCACAGCCTGAGGTGTGTTTTGTTCTGATTCTTTTCTGTCAAATGGCATTTTCGCTAAAAATATAGGCAAATTTCAAAGGTATGTAGCACATTCCATCTTATTGATTATATATTTCTTCAAAATAATGCGAAACAAATCTACAAAATGACTGGATAAAGGATGAATATAGGTAAATTAATTTGTGGAAAAGAATATAGGATATAAATGGGGATAAATGTGATTCTAGAAAAACTCTTATCTCGAAGTATTAAGGAAAGAAAAGATGTCCTATGTAAATGTCCTATGTAAAAAATGTCCTATGTAAACTAACTAACATATTTTCCTGCTTAGATCTCTTATCTTGCAAGTCACTTTGAATGTCAGACTTGCCAATGCCAAGATCATCTTTGACAGTGTGTGTGTATGTGTGTGTGTATGCGTGCGCGTCTATCTGTGTTCATTTGATAGTCTCACATTTTCAAAAGCCCAGTATTCCAAATTGCTGAAATTCCATACAGAGCTCTAAATGATATAATCCTGTGTAGAAATTTAAATCACCCATGGTATAGGGAATTTCACCACTGACAAGTACTACTTTTAATTTCTGAAAGAAAACGCACATTTCCTCATATCTTAGAATGTTTCTCCAGAAGAAAATATTTTTGCCTTATCTACCTAAGAAAAGAATAAGATTTAAATACAGAAATCACCTTTTTACTTCCGAATTTTCCTTACTTACATTATCTTCCTTAACAATTTGTGGTGTTTTCCTTTGGGGGTTAATTCATCTTCCTTATCTTATAGTGCCACCTATTGATGAATAATAAATATTGCCGATTTTAGAACTTAAGATACAACTATGCCTAAAAGTGGCACCCCACTCCAGTACTCTTGCCTGGAAAATCCCATGGATGGGGAGCCTGGTAGGCTGCAGTCCATGGGGTCGTGAACAGTCAGACATGACTGGCCGACTTCATTTTCACTTTTCACTTTCATGCATTGGAGAAGAAAATGGCAACTCACTCCAGTGTTCTTGCCTGGAGAATCCCAGGGACGGGGGAGCCTGGTGGGCTGCCGTCTCTGGGATCGCACAGAGTCTGACACAACTGAAGCGACTTAGCAGTAGCAACAGCAAAGCTCACTTCACCTCCTAGTGAAGTTCCATAGATACCAGAAAGGTCCATATTTTTGCCCTTAGAATTCTTTATCTCTAGAGGGAAAAAAGCAATATTTAATCATTTACTTTTACAATATTTTCTCATTCTGAGTGTTTGATTGGTGAGTTCTTGGCAGCAGTAAGTTCTAAGTCCATTTCCCGTAATCTGGGAATCACAATAAAAAGCAAAATGGGTTATTTGGACTTTTATATTGAGTCTGGTTGTTTAAAGGAAGAATGGGCAAGACTTCTTTCTTCTCTACACATAAAGAGAAAGCTTCAGTAGGGCAACAATGTCCTTCCCAAGAAAACAGCAAATGAGATCTCATTTGTGAAGACCCACATCTGATAAATTTAACATATATCCTGGTGTGAAGCTGAAGGAGTGGATGGAGGGACTACCAAGTGGTGATTTTAGAGATTCTCTTCTAGAACTATCTGGAGCTCTCATGTATGTAGAGGTAACTCTTTTACTTCCAATCTGAGTGCAGGACTGGACCCACTCCTGGTCCTGGGCAGTATGAATGTGGATCTCTTGGGTTTTCTCCCTTTCAGTAGGATTGTGAGATACAGATTGAATAGGAACAGTTTAGAGAAACTACTTCTTATCACCAGGTGGGGATAAGGGCTTCATTAATAGGCTCTCACGGATTCAAATCAGTCAGTGAAGCCTGAATTTCTCTTTTGTGGGGAGGGGGAGAGAGTGTCAGTCACTTAGTCTGCTTCAGGATTCTTCACATCTATGCCAAGCATCCTAGCTGAATTGAGAATAAGTTGGGAAATAGGGTACATTGCATGTAGAAGGAATTTCTGAGTCTCAGAACCCTAGAAACATTCCATTTATTTATAAACTTGCTCCTTTTTATCACTTCATCCTTTCCCAACGCCATTAATCACACTTCTTTATGAGAAATTAATAATGAATACTCTAAATCAACAGGAATCTTAAAAGTTCTTTAAAAAGCAGGCAATGTGACACACGTATCCAAATATTTCTCTTGTTCTCTAGTATTGAATCACATGTCAGAGAAGAATTATTTTATGATAAACAACCAAAAGAATTTATATGATGTCTTCAGAAAGCTGAGAACATAGAACAATTTTAATAACTCAGTGCCACCATTAAAGTTATTCATTACATGGAAACTAGAAAATACCAGCACACTGGGGAGACTGCTTAACTTTTAGCAAAAGGAATATATCTTAAAAGGAATTCCCTTCCGTTTTCAATCTCTAATAGTAAAAGAAACATCCTTATTTCATTTTGATACAGACTTTCCCTGAGTGTTGATCCACCAGATGGTTTCTAAAGACCCAGGAAACAAAGCCTTTATAGATTTTCATGAGGAAAGCATTCTTTAAAGAACAAACAACCCAGGAGATGCAGCAAGGCAATCATTCAACACAGCATCCTAATATCCCTGAAGAAGAAACAGAATGTTTTCACTACTTAAAGTGCACCCCAAGGTTAAGAGATACAATGATCTAAGCCCCTCAAAAGTGTAAGAGTTGAAGACAATAGTTATATTTTTAGAAATTTTTATTCAAAGTTTTCTTTCTGATTCACTCAACATTTTCTCAAAAGCACTGAGCAAGAACTTCAATAGTATTAGGAAAAACTGATGTTAACACTTCATTTATCACTAAAAACTAGGATTACTTGCATTTATTTAAGAAGGGTGGGAAAGGACAAACTTATTTCTCAGACCTGAAAGTGGGATGGTTCACTAAAGACTCTAAGGGACAGTGTGTTGTGTGAGGCAACAACTAAGGTAGCTGGCATTTATGAAGCACTTACTATGTTTTATACAATGTGCTAAAAGCCTCTTATTCTAATCACACAGGAAGGTACTATTATATTAGTTCCATGTACCATGTAATTTGCCCAAGGTCACTTTTCAAATAACTGGCAAAGCTGATACTCAAATCCAGATTAGACTAACTGCAAGTCAATATGCTATACTACCTCATTATATGCAGATAAGCAGAAGGTCTTGTGGATGAACAATTCTGGGGAGGTTTGCAAGACTTCATAGAGGAGATGGTCATCTTAGCTGAGACCTGAAGGACAAAAAGGGGTTAATTAAGGAAAGTGGGAACAGGAAGACTGTACCAGGATAAAGGAAGATAAGAAGGCCTAGAGTAAAGGAAAAAATAACACTTAAGAACTGTGAATAATTTCCTGTGGCTGAAGCACAGTGCTTGAGGTGGGCAGTGAGAGGAAATCATGATAAAAAGATTAAGAGATCATGGAGGACATTATTTGCCAAATTAGAGAATCTGGAATTCATCATGAAGGCAACAACCAGACCCATGTTAAACAAGTAAGTGACATGATCAGATTTGTGGGGGTTTTTAGTGCTTTAAATGTGTTGTTTTTTTTTTTTTTTTTTAATAGATGGGAGAGGTTGAGACTAGAAATTAGAACAGTTAGGAGGCTGCTTTAGTTTTTCATGGAAGAAATTATGGTGAACAGAACTAAAACAAGTGCTGAGGAAATGAGAGAGAAACAGATTTGAGAGATATTTGGCAAGTAGAAATGACAGGACTTGGAGACTAGATGTGGGAGACAAAGGAGAGAGAGGAGTCAAGTATGACTTTTAGGTTCTGGCACAGATTCCTGGTGTATTAAAAAAAAAAAAAAACAGACTGAGAGAAAGGTTTTGGAGATTATGGGTTTATACACACCTGCTGCAATTGTCTCCAATACGCTTTTTGGCCTTTTAAAAGATCCCATGGGGAAACTACAAATTCTCCTCTAGACCATGAATTCTGAAACAGCTTCTTCATTTTATTAATATTTCCAGGGTGCATTTAGGCATATGATGTTAAGCACTGGGGGAGTATAACAGAAGAAGCACAAGGTATGATATCTCCACTCTAACACTTTGTTGAGAAGATAAAAAATATAAACTTAAAAATAAATGAACTTACAGAAATCACTGCCAGAATAAGTGACTATATATCAAAATCAGCTAACACTTTCATAGTTGCATAGTATAGCAGCATGTATGTTAATCTGGATAGGCTAGTTGACAGTGTGACATAACCTATTACTAGTCTACAGCAGATCTGAGCAACTCTCCAAAACAGATATCCTCAAGAAGATGACTAAAATTCTAGAATGTTTCAGTATTAGGGTACTGCTTCCTCCCTGGCAGAGCAGGTCAGAAGGTCGACTTCAAGGTGGCAGTGGTTGTGTGTGCAACAGTAGGGAACTATGATCTTCCTCTATGCCCAGAGGTGGAAGAGAACCAAATATTGCTTAACAATTATATCTACAACACTATATCAAGCACTAAACTAAGTTCTTTGTAAATATTAATTTTGTGTGTGCCTACTTAGTCGCTCAGTCATGTCCAACTCTGTGACCCCATTGACTACAATCCTTCAGGCTCCTCTGTCCATGGGGTTTCCCAGGCAAGAATACTGGAGTGGATTGCTGTTTCCTCCTTCAGAGAATCTTCCTAACCCAGGGATCGAATCCATATCTTCTGCAGTTCCAGCATTAGCAGGGGGATTCTTTAACACTGAGCCACTTGGGAATCCCAATATTACGTTTATATCCCTTCAATGAGTTAGGCACCATTATTTGCCCTGTTTAACAGATGCAGTAACAGTCATAACAAGGTTAATGAAGTGCTCCAAAGTCAAAAAGCTTATAAATGATAGACTTGGGGTTTGAACCTTGGGTACACAGACTCTACAGTTCTGTCTCTTAAGTGTTCTGCTACACTGATTCACATGACAACTCTTCTGCTTACTCAAGAGGTAGAAGAGATCAACAAAAGAAACTGTGTGTCTTAACTTGGACTTGTAAATTAGAAGGATATGTTTGGAAAAGAGTGAGAAGAATGGCATCCTTGAAACAGGGCATTGGTATTGAGAAGCAATGGAAAATAAGATTGTTGAACATCAAATTCATCTGAATGTAATTCAGAACAGTGCTGGAGTCCATGCAGAGAACCTACATGAAGAGCTGCTTCACATGCAAACAGTGTGATTAAATCATATACCCTGCCCACACCAAATACATATGTGCACACACACATACACATTCTACAGTGCTGAAGTGACAAAACCACCATTAGAAGTTTGTTCTTTTGCTCATCAGTTAATAAACATTATTGAGTCCCTCTGTGTACCAGATACCATGCTTCAGTTCTAGTAACTAGGTTAGAAATATCCTGCTAATAAGTGACAACATAGTGAGCAACAGAAAAAACAAAAAAACATAGTCCCTTCCACTTGTAATCTAGCTATTATCCTGTTTCAGTAATAGTCATTTGGCCACAAGGAAGAGAATATCACTCTGTGTACTTTAAGCAAAATGATTTTTTTTTTTAAGAGAGGATAACAGGAGAATGGAGTTCTAATCTTAGAAAAACTCAGAGACAAAAGAGCTTGGAAGCAGACTGCAGAAACAATCTGGTCAGTGCCTCATCACTGTTACGAGTAAATGAATGTCAACTGATTTTCATTTCTGTTACTCTCTATTAAACTTTTATTCCAATAATAGAGCTTCTGACTTGTCCAGCTTGGTTTATAGCCATCCTTTATTTAGCAAAAGAGGGGCTCAAATAAATTACAACCAAACTGTATCCCATAGTGAAGAGGTAATTCCTCTAAAGGAAATTGTGTTGCACTTAAGAAGAGTGAATGGATGTTCTCTATCCAAAATCAACTAATGTTTTATCCAAACTTGTTAAATTCAGACCTATGAGTGACAAAATTTATTCCATAAACATATCCTTAAAAACAAAGTAAATTACTCTCTACAGTAATCTAAGTGGTTTAGTTTAAAATAGACAGACATAAGGATATGGGCCGAAACACACAAATACACTACATGTGTAGAGACATTTCTTATCTTTAAAATTCATAAGGATTTTTCATTATACTTTATAAATGATATATCTTTAATAAAAATTTTAAGAGGTAAACAACTATGATGCTTATAATAATATCTAATACTTATTGAGCTCTTAATCGTTAATCAAACACATACACATTTTTCATAATAGAAAAATTACTGACAATATTTCAAAATGGAAACTATTATCTTTATTTCACAGAAAAGAGAAATGAGGCACAAAGGGACTAAGCAACTTCTACACAATTAATAAGAGGTAAATAAGAGGTTGACCATGATGGCTACTCCATTTCTTTTGAGGATTCCTGCTCACAGTAGTAGATATAATGGTCATCTGAGTTAAATTCAACCATTCCAGTCCATTTTAGTTCGCTGATTCCTAGAATGTCAACATTCACTCTTGTCATCTCTTGTTTGACCACTTCCAATTTGCCTTGATTCACGGACCTGACATTCCAGGTTCCTATGCAATATTGCTCTTTACAGCATCAGACCTTGCTTCTATCACCAGTCACATCCACAGCTGGGTATTGTTTTTCTTTGGCTCCATCCCTTCATTCTTTCTGGAGTTATTTCTCCACTGATCTCCAGTAGTGTGTTGGGCACCTAATGACCTGGGAATTTCCTCTTTCAGTTACCTATCATTTTGCCTTTTCATACTGTTCATAGGTTTCTCAAGGCAAGAATACTGAAGTAGTTTGCCATTCCCTTCTCCAGTGGACCACATTCTGTCAGACCTTCTACCATGACCCGCCTGTCTTAAGTTGCCCTGCAGGCATGGCTTAGTTTCATTGAGTTAGACAAGGCTGTGGTCCTAGTGTGATTAGATTGACTAGTTCTCTGTCAAAAACGATGGAATGATCTCTGTTCACTTCCAAGGCAAACCATTCAAAGTCACAGTAATTCAAGTCTATGCCCCAACCAGTAACACTGAAGAAGCTGAAGTTGAACAGTTCTATGAAGACCTACAAGATGTTTTAGAACTAACACCCTCAAAATACGTTCTTCTCATTATAGGGGGCAGGAATGCAAAAGTAGGAAGTCAAGAAACACTTGAAGTAACAGGCAAATTTGGCCTTGCAATGCAGAATGAAGCATGGCAAAGACTAATAGAGTTTTGCCAAGAAAATGCACTGGTCATAGCAAACACCCTCTTCGAACAACACAAGAGAAGACTCTACACATGGACATCACCAGATGGTCAACATTGAAATCAGATTGATTCTATTCTTTGCAGCCAAAGATGGAAAACTATACAGTCAACAAAAACAAGACCAGGAGCTGACTGCAGCTCAGATAATGAACTCTTTATTATGAAATTCAGACTTAAATTGAAGAAAGTAGGGAAAACCGCTGGACCATTCAGGCATGACCGAAATCAAATCCTTTATGATTATACAGTGGAAGTGAGAAATAGATTTAAGGGCTTAAATCTGATAGATAGAGTGCCTGAAGAACTATGGAATGAGGTTCGTGACATTATCCAGGAGACAGGGATCAAGACCATGCCCATGGAAAAGAAATGCAAAACAGCAAAATGGCTGTCTGGGGAGGCCTTACAAATTGCTGTGAAAAGAGGAGAGGCAAAAAACAAGGGAGAAAAGGAAAGATATAAGCATCTGAAAGCAGAGTTCCAAAGAAGAACAAGAAGAGATAAGAAAGCCTTATTCAGTGATCAATGCAAAGAAATAGAGAAAACAACAGAACGGGAAAGATCTCTTCAAGAAAATTAGAGATATCAAGGGAACATTTCATGCAAAGATGGGCTCGATAAAGGACAGAAATGGTATGGACCTAACAGAAGAAGAAGATATTAAGAAAAGGTGGAAAGAATAAACAGAAGAACTGTACAAAAAAAGATATTCACGACCCAGATAATCATGATGGTGTGATCACTCTTCTAGAAGCAGACATCTGAGAATGTGAAGTCAAGTGGGCTTTAGAAGGCATTACTACGAACAAAGCTAGTGGAGGTGATAGAATTCCAGTTGAGCTATTTCAAATCCTGAAAGATGATACTGTGAAATTGCTGAACTCAATATGCCAGCAAATTTGGAAAACTCAGCAGTGGCCACAGGACTCGAAAAGGTCAGTTTTCATTCCAATCCCAAAGAAAGGCAATGCCAAAGAATGCTCAAAAATTACCACACAATTGCATTCATCTCATATGCTAGTAAAGCAATGCTCAGAATTCTCCAAGCCAGGCTTCAATAATACGTGAACCATGAACTGCCTGATGTTCAAGCTGGTTTTAGAAAAGGCAGAAGAACCAGAAATAAAATTGCTAACATCCACTGGATCATGGAAAAGACAGTTCCAAAATAACATCTATTTCTGCTTTATTGACTATGCCAAAGCCTTTGACTGTGAGGATCACAATAAAATGTGGAAAATTTTGAAAGAGATGGGAGTACCAGACCACCTGACCTGCCTCTTGAGAAATCTGTATGCAGGTCAGGAAGAAACAGTTAGAACTGGACATGGAACAACAGACTGGTTCCAAAAAGGAAAAGGAGTACGTCAAGGTTGTGTATTGTCACCCTGCTTATTTAACTTATATGCAGAGTACATCATGAGAAACGCTGGACTGGAAGAAACACAAGCTGGAATCAAGATTGCCAGAAGAAATATCAATAGCCTCAAATATACAGATGATACCACCCTTATGGCAGAAAGTGAAGAGGAGCTAAAAAGCCTCTTGATGAAAGTGAAAGAGGAGAGTGAAAAAGTTGGCTTAAAGCTCAACATTCAGAAAATTAAGATCATGGCATCCAGTTCCATCATATCATGGGAGATAGATGGGGAAACAGTGGAAACAGCGTCAGACTTTATTTTTTTGGTCTCCAAATTCTCTGTAGATTGTGATTGCAGTCATGAAATTAAAAGACACTTACTCCTTGGGAGAAAAGTTATGACCAACTTAGATAGCATATTGAAAAGCAGAGACATTACTTTGCCAACTAAGGTCCATCTAGTCAAGGCTATGGTTTTTCCTGTGGTCATGTATGGATGTGAGGGTTGGATTGTGAAGAAAGGTGAGTACCGAAGAATTGATGCTTTTGAACTGTGGTGTTGGAAAAGACTCTTGAGAGTCCCTTGGACTGCAAGGAGATCCAACCAGTCCATTTTAAAGGAGATCAGCCGTGGGATTTCTTTGCAAGGAATGATGCTAAAGCTGAAACTCCAGTACTTTGGCCACCTCATGAGATGAGTTGACTCATTGGCAAAGACTCTGATGCTGGGAGGGATTGGGGGCAGGAGGAGAAGGGGACGACAGAGGATGAGATGGCTGGATGGCATCACGTACTCGATGGCCGTGAGTCTGAGTGACCTCTGGGAGTTGGTGATGGACAGGGAGGCCTGGCGTGCTGTGATTCATGGAGTCACAAAGAGTCGGACACAACTGAGTGACTTAACTGAACTGAACTGAAATAAGAGGAAGAAGCCAGATCTTGACCCAGGCCTGTGAAAGCTAAAGCTTGTGCTCTTTGCAATTAAGCTATCTGATGTATTTATAATTTATAAGCACTTTGTTTTTTATTACAGGTAGTAAATAGCATTACTACTTTGGGACATAATAATTATTGTAATTTAATCAATATTTCATTCTTCTAAAATTTAAGATAAAATTTTTTCCAAGTTATCACTGCACTAAAGCCACTTACTTTTACAGTAATTGATTTAGAAATATTTTATTAATGCATCTAAAAGTAAATTTCTTAGTCTGATGATATGATTTTAAAAGCTATTCCTATAGCTTTATATTTTTTCAATTAAAATTTAAGAATTCCATTTAATATACTTAAGTATTTTCAGAATTGATAAGTTATCAGTGTATTTGCTTTTAACTATCTTAATATAATAGTATGTTTTCAGATCGGGGTGTTAGTTAAATATATACCAAATTTTTTTTTTTTTTGCAATGTCTTTATTGCATTACTTTAGCAAGTTTGCCAGACTCTCCCCTCTTGGGAAAAGTAAAGAACAAAAAGACCAAAAATATCTCCCCTCACCCCCCACCCTCCCCAACAACTGCACAGCAATGTCTGAACACCCCTAGTGACGAGAACAATTTGCAAAAGTGGTCTAGGAACTACATTATGAACTGTCCCAACACAAGACATATAGTTGGCTTCCTTGTGAATCAGATATTTTTACGTAACTACATGAAATTTTTTGACTACATTAAAGACAACGGAAGAATAGGTTTTTCACAAGTAACAACAGGGCACCAAAGTCGCATGCTGCAATTTATAAGGAAACAAGGTTGTTTTTCGTCACAAGTGACTGGAGCTAGAGCAAGGCTGAGCAGTTGACAGCAGAGGGCCCAGCTAGGCCTCCATCTGGACCCTCTGCTTTGAGGCCACTGAAGCCTCACAGAGAGCTAGCTAATAAGGAGTCTTAACTGGCAAGAGAAAACACCTTGAAAAACAGCAATTTGCCCAGATGCAGTTCTTGGCCCAAGTGGACCAATGAGGCTCGTTCCTTGTGGCAAGGAGACCCATGGAAGACACCACGCTGGTTCCCAGAGCTTCCGCAAAGCCTGTGAGGGTCTTACCGAGGCTTGGAGACAGAGTAGGGGCAGATCAGAAGCCCTCAATCTTGGCCAGATTAGGGTAAGGACACTGCTAGTCTACACAGGCCTGAGCTATGGTCAAGGCTTAGCTAGCATCTGTGGCCAGATGGATACAGAGCATTGTTCTGTGATGAAAGCTCCACCCAGAACAGACAGGCCTCTGACCAGTGTCCAGCCAGCCCCGAGCTGCTTCCATGCTGGTGGCCAGCTTCCTAGTCAGGAAGACAATCAGCCCCTCTGGTCTTGGACTGTTTATTTACCCTCTGCCTCAATGAGACTGCACTGAAGATGCCAAGTGAGAATCCCAGGGCCCAGATCATGGGATAAGACATGGAGCTAAGTTCTTATGAAGGAGGCCAGGACCGCAGAATAAAGGAGCTGCACACTACCCCTCCCAGTGGTTAGTAGACTGGTCCCTCTGCTATTTCCACTGGTCAAGATCAAGCAAATCATGTGGCAACTAGTCAGAAAAGAGACTTTCAAACTTCTCAAATGATCCCTCCGTCTTAGTTCCCATAAAGCAACAAATTCAAGAATGAAAAACAGGAAAGCAATAAACAGGTGAAGGAATGTAGGACTTAAAAACGAGTGGCCCTTCTCCACAAGCCAGCCCAAGTGTAGGCAACAGACCACGCCTGCTTGCTCCCTATATGCCCTTAATTAATGCTGCCTGACAAGCAACACAGCGTGGTTCAACATTACAGCATGTATCCTGGTTCTTGTTTTCATTTAAGAGATAACCAGAACACACTACATTTTAACACCAGAAAGAAGGCATTCCTGGCACCCCATCTTGAGCATCTAACTGTTTAAGGCACAAAGCCATCAGGCATGCCTCACAGTAGTTGGTCTGGCCTTATTTCTCAGTAAAACTTTTAGCAAGATTTCAGTCTGGCCATCTGGGGAAGGAATGTCCAGCTGGCTGATACAGTTAAGGGCTCAGGTTAGAAGAGCGTCACTGGAGGAGGTTTCATCTGTCTGCCTCATCCAATCCTGAAACTGCAACGTAACCAAGGAAAAGCCAGATATGCCCCCTTTCCTTTCTGTCTTCATTGTTAGTAACGGGAGGTTCTCCCCCAATTTTAATCTATTTCTACATTGTGGCACATTCTAGATCCTGTCACCAAGATAAGTGCTCAGGGAAAGCAAAATGTCTTTCCTTCATCCCCCAAACTAGAGCTCCTTAGGGTGTAAACCTGATTCAGTAAGACTCAGATATTGGCTTCCCTACTCAACCAGGAAGCCTGACTGCACAGCTTTGAGCTCAAACAGCTGACTCATTCAAGCCTATTACAGCTCTAGGATTGGCTCAGAGACAGCTGGACTCTTTGTTTGTCAAATGAGTGTTGACTGATGGGGGTGGAGCACGATGGAGGTAGGAGTAGATGCTGCCCCAACTCCATTTGCCCAGCTTCACTCAGCTGGAAGGCTTAAACCACACGAAGCAGAAGGTTCCTGGCCTAAAGTCAGGGCCACTGGAGCATGAGGACAGTCTGTGCACATTATCTTAATGGCAGGATCACAAAAGGCAAAGAACAGCTTCCAGATGACTTCAGCTAACAGTCTGGTTGCCAAGCCATCCTTTCCTCTCCTTGCAGAAGTTTCAGCAACCACTACCTGGAAGCACAAGGGTGGCATAAGGCCCTTGCTCGAGACACCAGAGCCCCGGGCCTGTGACCTACTAAAGTCCCTGACCACAGCTGGTTCCCTTCTAGCCACAGCCCTGGCCACCTATGGCTCCCTGGCCCTACTCAGAAAAGGACAGGAGATGACGGAAAATTAAACACATTGACTGTTTCTGCAGAACCTTTCAACTTGTGGAAGCACATAGAAGAATGTTGTTCTAGATCATTATTTGGTATATCAAGCCATCTAAAAACACTGAATTGCACCTTTTCTTTACTCATACACACAAGTTACAAAGGTTTCAAACAACAGATCACTCTTTAGGCTAAGAAAACACCACCACACAAGCGCCAACTTCATTTTATAATTCAAAGTTCACCAGCCCACAAAAAGAACACTATTCCTCATCTCTGAGAAACAAGGGCAGGGCAAAAGGGAATTACACTGACCAATTTTAGTGTCTGCTAAAACTAACAGTCTCTGGTTTTCCTTTTATTTTCAAGTTTTGGTTCAAAAGTGTGCATTCAGACACTAGTGCCACCATCTTCCACCACACCTTGGTCTGGCAGCAGTCCCTGTTTTGCTGGGAGCAATATGGTTTCTAAACAGAATGCTTCTTTAGAGAGAGGAGCTACTGAGATGCTGACGCCTAAACTATACTCGTTAGGTACCTTCGGTTGAAAGTTTTTTTACCTACAGATTACAATTCTTTAAATGAAATCCCAAGCCTCCCATTTTCCTTTGGTTGTCTTTTTCACCAAATGCCATTCTACCACTGAACCAAAACCACCTTCTTTTGGGAGGAAGAGAGACCGCCAGACCAAAACAGACTCCCAACAGGGCCAAGCCTCACCACAGTCTTAAAAAGCACCTTGGCCTCTCAGAAGAGGACAGGGACTCCTCAGAGGCTTCCCGCGACAACCCCCAACCCAATCAGGCCTACCATGTTCTGTTGAGGGTGACTGGCTAAGTAAAACAAAAACCCCAATGAAAGACTTTCCCAAAAACCAGCATCTGCTCCCAGCTTCCTGTCAGTGCAGTGGCACGGCTGAGTTCCCCGAGAACCCCAGGCTCCGTACATCCCCATCCTGGCCGGCTGCTGCTCGGCCTATCCACTTCACATTCACAGAATCACTTCTTGTGCAAAACAAGCAGTCTATGTAGAAAGAATGCCCTCATAGGCTAATAAACACTGTAGAAAAATTTTGCGTGAGAGCCTCTGCTCCCTCTTTATCTGCAGAGTGAGGGCATCTGTGCGTGGACAGGGTAGGCAAGCCTGACATTGAGAGAGTCGTTGTGCTGCACGAAGGACGTCTGTTGCTAGTGGAGCACCAGCTCTTTAGGGGAGCTGTACAGGTTGTAGGGCTCTGCGAAGCCGTAGCCCCGAGCAGTGCTGTAGATGACACATTGCTTCACCTCTCCATTGGTGACCACAGAGCAAGCATAACATCCTTTCTTGCTACTCACGGATTAAGAATGCACCATCAGGTTTCCCATAAAGCAAGTCCTCTGCTTGTACTCGGTTGATATCCTCAACAAACCAGGTTTTCTCATCATAATGGGGCAGGTTTTCATCTTCCTCATTGATAAAATAGGTCTCATCAGCATCCTCATTCTCCATTCCCAGCCAGGCATTTAGGCGCTTCTGTCTCACTCCTTTGTGATTGAGCCACACAAGATGCTGATCTCTGACCTTGTGCAGCTGGATCAGGTCAGGTTTGATACTATTCATTTTTTTTGTCTATTTCTTGGTTATCCAAAGCTTGTTTCTTCAAATCCTGTTCTAGACACATTTTGCTATCATGAATCTCACCCAGACGTGATTTCAACTTGTCATAATTCATCATAATTCATTCAATTTCCTTTTCATTCCCTTCCTTTCGAAATCGCTCAATATATTCTTTGCTATGTTGTTCTTGTGTATGACACTGCTCTTCAAATATTTTAATTGTTTCATTAAAAGCTTCAATTGCAGTCCTCTTCATCTGTATTTCCTGGGATGTTCTGGTATATTTTTTCATATAGTCTGTCATATTCTTTACTCTTTTTCTGATACTGAGAGTGATACTCCTGCAGTTTTTTACCGACGGCATCAATATTATCTTCTTTTACCAACTGATCCTGTTGGTATCTGGACACTGGGTACATCAGTTTCACATCAAGTTTGGGATTGTACTGGGCAAGAGATTCATGATGATAGTGGCTAATGAGCTCCACCACAGAATTAAATGTCAGAGGATCAGAAAAGCCATATTTACCATCTCAATGATAAATCTTTATTAGCTTATTATTGCCTCCTTTCCACAAGGTCAAAGTGTAATCTCCCTGCATTTTGGTTGAGGCATCTCTGACCAAGAAGATACCATCTGGCATGTCCCGTAATTTGTCATTTACCTCCTCCCTTGAAATATCCCCCAGTACCATTCTGCATCCTGAAGAGAAACAGAACTGTTCTTTATTCCATTAATAATGGCTGAAGTCATTGGCTTAGGTGGCTTTGGTGGAAGAGCTGAGCCCGGCCTCGATTTCTTCCCGTGAGCAGTGAGGCACTTCTAAGAAGGCATTTCGCAGTTCCCGAAATATATACCAAATTCTTGAAGACAGTTTAAAATACCTTTTAGGTCTTACTGCAATATAATTCTGCAAATATACACTTGAAAATGTTCTTTTATATTCACAAAAAATCAGAAAAAATAATCATATAGAGTATCTAGTGCTAATCTTTACTTGGCAATAAGAATCACCACAATAGTGAAAAGTGCAGATAGAAGTGACATTGTGATGAATGTTCCAATACTTTCAATTCTAAAGGATTTATAAGAGGAAAATATCTCTTCCACAGTCCAAATTTGTGCTTTTTACTGAGTGGGGAAATGAAGCGGTTAAAATGGTCTCATTTCTATAGGAAAATATTCATTTCTACAGGACTGTTTCTACATGAAAATGGTCTCATTTCTACAGGAAAATATACATTTCTACAGGACTGTGTCTACATGATGCCAAGGCATGACTGATTTCGCAGTTTCAATAAGGTTAAAGAAACTGTACAGTTTAGTGAAACAATGAGTCAGAATGATAATTTGGTTTAGTGGGGCCACTTGGTTACTTTTAAACCTTCAACTGGTATAGTTTGTGTATATAGATAAAATTCAAATCATTTATCATCTGTAAATTTATCTTTCAATGTGTCCCCACTATCATCCATGTTGAAGGAAAGTTACAGGGCTCAAAATAGCCTGGAGTTAAAACTCCCCTCCAGGTCCTTCCCATCATTCTATGCAAAACAAAGAACTCATCCCCTAAGAAAAACGGACATTAAGGTTGATTATGCCCAGCTCCCAGCTGGTACAGCCTCTGGTTGATCTCCAAAATTCTTTGCCCCAGCCGTTTAAGAGATAACTACTCTGAACAACCTTGGAGAACAGACTCCTTAAGACAGTTACTTTCTACATACATGTCTATATATTATTTACTCTTTTCTTGGATAAGCACAGCAGCTAGCTAATCTGACTGCTGCCCCTTCTCACCTCATTAAAGGTTATCTGTTCCTGTAAAGTACAGGTCTCATTCTTTTCTGAACCTCGCCTCTCTAACTCCCCTTACCTTACACATGTCATCAAAATAAATACCAATCACAATGTGAAGCTATGAAGTAGATGTCAAAATAATTACCACCAGGATGTTTTCTTTTTCTGTAGGTGGTAGAAATTAAAACTAAAGTTGAATGTAAAAGAAAAAAATACTCTGTAAACAAAATAAAGCCATTTTGAAAAGGATATATTTCAAAGCAACTAATATTTTTTAGCTTATTTTTCCAATAACGGTATTTTAAGCTGAAACAAGTTGTTTACTCCATTCCAAACAATACTACACATTAGGGAGAAGAGAGATTACATTTCTACTTTTATGAAATGTTGAAAATATTTATATTTTCCTCACTTAAATATCTACCAAAAATATAATTCCCAAAGTGACTTGTATGTATGTATTTTCTTAAATTAGAAAAGCTTAGGGCTGAAAATTGTAATTAATATTATATAGATGACAACATATATTTGATTTGTTTACAGGAAGGAATATATTGTTAAAGAACATGAATTAAACATCACAAAGCAGTAGCTGAGTCTCATAGCGTCATGAAAGAAAAGGAACAACCATATGAAAGAAAAAAAAATTCTAGAAAATTTTGGTCAAAAGGTCAGAACTTGTCAGAAACACCTGCTACAATCCAATTCAATGTAATCTACTTTTGTCAAAATAATGTAAAAATAGGAATCACACTATGTAGGAGAGGAGCACAGCTATCCTATGCTGCACAAAGCCTATGATATTCAGCTCAGAGAGGCTTTTACCCATTTTAAAAAAGAAGTGTGACACTAAATAAATGCACCAAACAGATAATTGCTTTAAAAATTACTGATGTATACTTCCTCATACATTCAAAGATTGTGTGGATGTGGAAAGCTTTGTTTCTTTATTTTTTTTTTAAACAACCAAACTGATTGATCATAGACTGTCTTATACAGTGGCTTGTGTTGACACTCTTGGTGAATGTATATTCCTAAACTGATCTTTAAACTATCAAAAACAACTGAGTTCCCTCCATTTCAGATCCAAGGATATACAGCTAAATGGCCTAAAAAGTATGGATATGCAGTCAATGCATATGAATTTTATTTGTCAGGTTGATCGTCTACTCAGTGCAGAGCATTGTGCTGGATACTATTAGGAACTCTTTACTAAAAGGAGGAGGGATGAATGAAGAGTTTGGGATTGACATACACACATTCTGTTAATCACACAGTTGTGTCTGACTCTTTGTGATCCCATGGACTATAGTCTGCCAGGCTCTTTTATCCATGGAATTCTCCAGGCAAGAACACTGGAGTGAGTTGTCATTGCCTTCTCCAATGCACACACTACTAACTACTACATATAAAATTGATAAACAACAAGGACCTATTGTATAGTACAGGGAACTATACTCAATATCTTGTAATAAGCTATAATTGAAAAATCTGAATAAAAATATATATATTTTATATATATATGTGTAACTGAATCACTTTTATGTACACCTGAAACTAACACAACATTGTAAATCAATCATAATTCAATAAAATATTTTTTTAAAGTAAGCTGGCTTTTTTTGTAGCATACTGCCCTTTTCCTTCTCTTCATTTAAATTTAGATACATCAAAACTATAAAACAATTTCCATAAGAAATTATTACCAATATAGAGCTCAAGCAGGAATGAGTTGGCCCTTAAAGCACTGTATCTGATAAAAGGCCTTTAAGTAATATATCAGCATTCTGGTACAACCAATATCAGACTTTATTCTTGAGTTTATCTTGGCTGCCAAGATTTCTGTCCTTTTTCTTGCACTGTGGAAAATTATTAAAGTTTATTGTATTCAATATCTGATCTTCCATTGAGCTAACTAGTTAAGTGTCTAAAGCTCATTATTCTTAATATGATGACAAAGTAGTGGTTTTTTCAGGCTAAATGGAGCATGCAAAAAGCAGAACCTTTTGTTTTTTCCTTATCATCTCAGCCTAGGCCAACCTAAAATGAAAGATATGTAATAGATTTTACTATATGATAATTGATGTATGCCCCGATCATCTGAATTTCAAGTCTCAAGCACTTGTAATTTTCTCAACTAGAAACTTCTAACTTATGAAACAATTTTCTACTATTAGTGAGTTTGCTCTATTGAGTTTTGGAGCAATCCAGTAAACTGGTAATCAAAAGAGTAAGAGCAAGCCCTGCAGAAGAGATCAAGGATATTTGTTTCTAACAATCCAATTTTGGCACATATATATCCTGAGTCATAGTTTCTTTTATGATTTTTCAAAGAACAGCTTTTCAGACATTATCATTAAGCATATCATCCATTTTTGAATAGAGAAAGAAATAAGAAAAAAGAGAGTCTATGAGGCATAATGACAAAAACCCAGCATTCATTGAGTGTCTAAAGTGAGCCAGGTGCTTTACAATCCTTATTTGATGTGAATATTGAAACTCACAAGGGTCTTATCTGTATTCATCTTCAGGACTATACTAACAAAGATGGAAGGGGTTAACAACAGAAATTTATTTTCTCACAACAATGGAGGCTGGAACTTTGAGATCAAGGTGTCAGCAGATATGATGTCTCGAGGCTGCTCTCTTTGGATTGAGGATGGCCATTCTCTCCTTGTCTTCACGTGCTCTTCCCTCTGTACTTACCTATGTGTATATTTCCTCTTTTGTGAGGACATCAGTCAAATTGGATGAGGGCCCACACTAATAACTTCATTTTAGCTTGTCACATTCACAGGTACATGGGGTTAGCACTTCAAAGTATGAATTTGTGGAGGAAGATTCGTAATTCAGCTCATAACAGTTAAATAATCCACTCAATGGGCTTCTGTGGTGGTTCAGTGATAAAGAATCCACCTGCTAATGTAGGAGATATAAGTTCAATCCCTGGGTCAGGAAAAGCCCCTAGAGAGGGAAATGGCAACCCACTCCAGTATTTTTGCCTGGGAAATTCCATGGATAGAGGAGTCTGGCAGCTACAGTCCATGAGGTCACAAAAGAGTCGGACATGACTTAGCGACTAAATGACAACAACAATTCACCCAACATCACACAGCTAGTATATGGGGAATCTTGAATTTGCATCCAGAACCATCTGACTCTCCAGTCTTTGCTGTCTTTCCATTTAAAAAGTCAATGGTTTAAGAAAAAAATAGCCTGTATTTCTAAGAACATACAATAGTCAATTGTTCCCTCATTTCAAAATAAACTACCAGAGTTGCTCTAATAAATATAAAATTACTTTTTACTCTTCTATAGGAATCAGATCTCACATACATAGATTTCTCCAAAATAATGTGATACAATATGCTGAAGCACCCATTTGGTTGTGGGCTAAAAGTCAGTGTGTTCTGCCTCAAACCAAAAACTGTAGTTTGCCCTTATAGCAAGGCTAAGTTTCAGAAATCAGTGAGTGAATCATGTTCACCTATTCTTTCATTCCTTGTTCACTCCAAATATTCAGAACATAAAGACATACAGTGTGCTATATTTTTGGCAGAACTGAGAATATAGCAAACACATGCCTGTAATGTGGGAGACATGGGATTGATCCCTGGGTTAGGAAGATCCTCTGGAGAAGGGAAAAGCTACCCACTCCAGTATTCTGGCCTGGAGAATTCCATGGACTGTCCATGGGATTGCAAAGAGTCGGACAAGACTGGTGACTTTCACTTCACTTCACTTCAAACTTATATATAACTGTAATAAAGCAAGGCATTCGTATTCATCTTAAAACTACATTCAAAAACATTAAATAGCAACAAAATGTAAGTAAACACTGCCAAGTTACAATGCATAGCAACACATTTTTATATTTCAGGAAATATAAATATGCTGTGTAAAATGTTCCCCAATTAAGTTTTTTTCTTTTTTTTTCTATCTGTAACATCTTTTGCCAGTTTATTTTTAAAGCAGTCCCAATATCCATGATTTAATAACAGCCAGGACATGGAAACAACCTAGATGTCCATCAGCAGCAGATGAATGGATAAGAAAGCTGTGGTACATATACGCAATGGAGTATTACTCAGCCCTTAAAAAAGAATACATTTGAATCAGTTCTAATGAGGTGGATGAAACTGAGCCTATTATACAGAGTGAAGTAAGCCAGAGAGAAAAACACCAATACAGTATACTAACACATATATATGGAATTTAGAAAGATGGTAACAATAACCCTGTATGTGAGACAGCAAAAGAGAGACAGATGTATAGAACAGTCTTTTGGACTCTGTGGGAGAGGGCGAGGATGGCATGATAGGAGAATGGCATTGAAACATGTATAATATTATATGTAACACGAATTGCCAGTTCAGGTTCAGTGCATGATACAGGATGCTCAGGGCTGGTGCACTGGGATGATCCAGAGGGATGGGATGGGGAGGGAGGTGGGAGGGGTGTTCAGGATGGGGAACACGTGGTGGATTCATGTTGATGTATGGCAAAATCAATACAATATTGTAAAATAATTAGCCTCCAATTAAAATAAATAAATTTATATTTAAAAAATAAAGACAGTGTCCATGAAATAGCCAGATGTTCATGATCAGCAATATTATTCCTAATTGCATCCCACTGTCTTACTTCCAATCACTATCTTTGGAAGAATCACAATGCATTGGTCCTGCTTGATGCAACAGAAGAGAACTTTGTAAGAACCTTCATTGCACACACATTTTTGGAGTTTTGAAGGGTAGAAAGGTTAAACAGCAAAGATGAAGGCCAACCCACCAAAGTAATCCCATATTTCAAGGAATTACTTGATTTACTTACCACTTTTTCTCAAGGTCTGACAGACATACTGGTGATTAGGTTAACTCCTTCAAACAGATTTATAGGTTCTGGGAAATGTTTGTTTGACTTACCCTTAGAGATATTTTGATATAAGGTTTATTTTTTTTTAACAATTTGATAATTCTTAAAGAATGAAGAAGAATAGAAGTAAATATCAAATGTTATATATTCCAGTGGTGAATTAAGCTTATAGAAAGTGGTGGGGGCTTCAGGGAGTGGTGTTAAAGCTTCTAAAGGTCTGACATGTTGCTCTATAACTGTTGATTCTTTTAAGTGTCCAGTTTTACACCAGGTGTGTATCATTTGCAGGTGACCCCAATAAGATAGTTATACAAGTTTTCCTCTTTGGAATATTAGACTTGTCTCTTTCTTTTTTCTAATCTGCAGCCAGGCTCAATAGAAAGCCCAGGTGTTTCTTTGTAGATAGCTAAATAAAATTTTAATGGAATTAGACTGCACAATAAAAGGCATAAAAGATTTACACATAGACCATAGTGAATAGATGTTAAACAGAATAGTTTCCTCAATTTGCCCCATCAGTCAAAAGGGAAAAGTCTCCTAAAGAATACATAATAAGTTATTGTACCTCTCCCTACGTTTTATTATTTAAGAGCCTTATCATTTCAGCGTCACGTTTTTCTCAAGTTTTCTTAGATAATATTTTATTACAGTCTTTTTAAATAACTTTTAATCAGCTTTAACCTAAAAATAAAGTATGTTAGTATTCTCAGCTGTGAAATTGGCGAGATCTCCATTTAATCCTTACCTCCACCCTGATTTTCATAATTAAGGATTTACTTGATATTAAAAAATCTTATTACAGTTCCTGACACCTTCCTTCTCCTCATGTCCAATTCCTCCACCAAAGTGACCATTTTAGTTTAAAATTATATTTCTATTTGTATAGTCCATTTTTTCACCTGATAACAAAAATCCAAGATCACCTTTTAGAGGCCACATTCAGAAAGTGAGACCTGAACAGGTCTAATTTGTTTTATGGGTCTCTTACTGTGTCACAGTAAAAATAAATTTGCATGTTTGTGTGTGTGTGTGTGTGTCTTAGTAAGAGTTGCCACCTGTATAAAATATTTGGTTTTCACAGGTATATTCTTTTGAAAAATCTAAGTGGTGCAGTTGGGCTAGTAGTTATAAGAGATAAATGAAAAAAGCTCTCCAATTTCTCAAATATTTATTTGCTACAGCAACACAGTATGAGGGGGAAATCATAACTTATTATGTATTCTTTAGTGTTTTGCATGTGTGGGAATGGTTGATTTCAACATTATACTGTCCAGGTATAAGTCAGTGAATGGGGCTACCCAACATCTAAATTTCAGGAAGAACTTAACTAAAGAGCTGTTTCCCCAAATTTCAGAGTTAGAGAGAATATGATGTCCATGTTCCTGAATTTGTATTGATAGGCCAACTTTGTTCTTTTCGTACTGCCTAAAATGCTCATTTTCTTTGAGTTCTTCAAATGGGTCTTTTCTTTTCTGCATTCATATGTTCCCTCTCCTAGAATATGCCCACCAACACCATTCTACCCCACAGCGGGCAGGCACTGTTTCTGCTTAGCTAACTCCTATTCATCGTTCAATTCTCTATTTAAATAGCACTTCCTCAGAGAGGACTTTGCTAACCGCTGCTGCACTATAAAATCAGCTCCTGCTTATTATTCTTTCTCACAGATTTTAAGTTTCTTCCTTCATATAATTTCATAATATTTATACATATTTAGCATGTTAATGTTTACTTCTCACAATACACTGTAAAATACTAATTATTTCTCTTTGTTCATCACTATAAATTCAGCCTGGTCTTTAGAAGGCATTTAAAATAATTTGTTGAATATATCCATACATGCATGACCCACTCTAGTTATCATCTTATTAAAATTCAGTGTACTTGCTATGAGATGGTGAAAGTAACTTTGTTTCTGGAATAATAGCAAAGAAAATTTGGTCATTCACATAAAGCTAGTTAACTTTGAAACATATAAACACAGACTCCTACTTTGAAAACTGTTTTCCTATAAATGTGCTAAGTGCTTCAGTCATATTGAACTGTGACCTTACGGACTTTTGCCCACCAGGCTCCTCTGTCCATAGGATTCTCCATGCAAGAATACTGGAGTGGGTTGCCATGTCCTTCTCCAAGGGATCTTCCCAATCCACGAACTCATGTCTCTTAAGTCTCTGGCAATGACAGGTGGGTTCTTTACCACTAGCACCAGCTGGGGAGCTATGGATCAACATGCGTTCCCCATCCTGAACACCCCTCTCACCTCCGTTTAACTCATCCGTTTCCACCTAAAATATGTAGACTCCTTACCTCTAACAAGGCATAATTTAGGGAACTAAGCCTCTAACAAACCTAATATCCAGCTCTCTGTCCTTTGATTAGTTACTCCACTGGAAGATAATTTCATTAACCCCCTCCTGTGCAATAATTTTATCTGCTACATGTTCAGAAAAAAAAATTATTTTCTAGCAGTATAATTATGTTACCATAGTAAATGACATGTGTTTTCTGAAGTTCACCAAAGAGATGAACATTGATACCTGGCCTATTTGAACTAGCTTTAAAATAATGGGGCCTCTTTTAGTCTATTTACATGAGATATTTAAAGCTTTAGATTCTAACTTTAACTCCATTTAAAAATTGGTGATATTTAAGGATTTGCAACATCAGGTCACTCATGACATTTGCATTTCAAAAATGGATCTGATAATACTGTCTTAAGAATTACAAGAAACTCATCTAGAGTACAATGCAAAATACAAGCATCCCATGCTTTTGTTTCTGAATTACTGATTTTATCTGAAAGATTCAGCAGTTCTCCCTATAATTGGGTTGTGGTCTTACCAACTGAAGGGTGTAACTGCCTCCGCAGGGTTGAAAACGTGGGCAGACATTGGAGGGAAAAATTACCCAGTGATTCAGGGCTTAGTAAAGATAGGCCAAAACAGGTGTTGTGTGGGACAGTTGTCATCCACAGAAGAATGCCCTTGTAAACATATCTAACAGCAAGAGGCTAGCACAGGATTTTCCCAGCTGCCTAACAGGGGCCTATAGACATATATTTAGAGGTGAGATTCTGGTTGCTTCCATTTCAAAACAAACCAAATCATAAAATGGTCAAAGAAATAATCATTTTATAGGCATGCTCAGATCATGTGAACCTCTGGTCATTTAGATTGACAGAGTATTAAGACAATTATTTCATTAATTCACTTAATTGATTTCCTGTTAAAAGGACATATTATAGAAGGTTCTAGGGACACAACAAGGAGTAAGTATGACTCACGTCTTCCCCTTTCAGGTCACTCAAAATTCAGTAGAAGGACACACATAGTTTAAATACAGTGTAGGCCAATAGACGTAGACACAAGATCTTAAGGTAGTTAGGCAGGTATCCAACCCAGCTTGGAGATGGTTCATAAAGTTTCTCTTAGAGAAGATACTTGAGCTAAGATTTGAAATATTAGTAGTTTGCCAATGTATTAAGTGAGGGAGTAGTGTATTCTAAGCAGAGCAAATTCTAAATACAAGCTTAAGAATGGCACAAGCAATAGGTTGACGGCAACACACACAAGACCATATAGCAGGAGAAGCTAAGTGTTAAGAAACAAATCTTAAAAATTAGCTTATGTCCTTATCTGCTATTCTCCATAAAAAATGAAGACCAATTCTAGTTAATTGAGGAGTATGAATATTTTGAATCTTTCATTAAGGGTTTAAAGCAATAACAATCAATTTAACAGAGAAGGTGGTGAGGTGAATCTAACTATAGTACATGAAATATAGTCAAAGTTTTCATTTGTATCTTAAGAACCTAAAACTGAGGCGGTAGGTTGGATAGCAATGGGCCTGATTTTTTTTTTTTTTTTGTCTTATTGTCATCATGTGTGCTTGCCAGCAAATTTAATTCGCCATAGAGATAGTTGTATTGATCAGCTAGGCTGCATTCACAAATCAATCATTCCCTCTCTCTCTCACACACACACACACATACAATATCACACACATACATACACACACATTATATCACACACATACATACACACACACACACAAACTCTCCCTCTCTTTCCCTACCCCACCCTCGCTTCCCTATCATGCCTTGTCCCAGAAACATTATGAGGCTGTTCACAAAGATGCATGCAATACAATAAAATGCAATAAATTAAAAAAAAAATAAGTAGAACCATAAGGCAAAGGGGAAATAAAATCTGTAAAGTCCAAGAGAGTTCAGTGTGTCAAGCTAGTCAGGAAAAGACTTGATAAGTCCTACACAATGGAAAAAGTGAGCCACAAATTTGGGTCTAAGCTGTCAGGCAAAGGACTTAAAGAAGGATACACAATCACATCATTCACAATATCTAACGTGCACAAACCCTTCTTCAATAGAAGTACCATTTGTCCTATCCTTGATTTCTCCCGTGAAAAACTGCACACTAAGTTTATCAAACAAAGTGCATCAGAATCACGTACAAATATGCAAATGGTCTGAAATTCCCAATGGATTTGTGACCACTGCAAACTTTTTGAAAATGTTCTAAGCACGTGATCCTTTCCCTTCATGCATCCAGTCACAACTTGTTTAGTTTCATCAGTGCAGTGAATTTCTGTGAGGCTTTTATAAAAGGCAAATTTATTATCATGATTGCATAATGCTATTCCTCTCGCAAGATATACCAATACTTTCAACGCCTTGGAATACCTTCTCCAATATCACCTATATCTCCCCTATCAACTACCAACTATCGGCCTGTCAGCAAGGATAACTCAAGGTTTACTATGTGTAATTATGTTGTAGAACAGGAAAGGATGAAACATACTGATGAGATACTTGAGCATTACCCAGTCATTTTCCTATAGGATGGAAATAAATTTAAGGTGAGAAATAAGATAGATGGTGGAGGAAGTAATTATATTGTTGGTTTCAACCATGGTATATGTCATCTCACCAGTATCACATACCAAAGCTGTTAATTCCAATAAAAATTGAAGATAAATAGCTGGATTGCAGAGAATGATGTTACATCTATACAGCATGAAAGTAATTTTCATTTTGGCAATCATATTATGTTATAAACACAGTCTCTACTGAAGACTGGGTGGTTCATAAAGTCAAATTTATTTCCTAAAAGTTTTTCCCCTTTTTAAAGGTTTCTGTCTATTTGATGAAAAGAATGTGATTCAAAGGTGAAAGACTATCTATCAACCTACTCCCAACACCCTACGGGGCAAGCTTCAGGCAAAAAATCTAACTGTCACAAACAGAAATACTGTATTAAAATAAGTGCATTTCACTTGTCAACTTTGTTCTGTGGTCCCTATGGAGGAAATAGCCAGGGACTCTTCAATCCTACTAAGTTTTTACTTGTGAAAATGATAAAATTTAACTAATTAAGATAGACAAAATTTAATTTGGAAAACAGAGGCATATTTGTGCCCTGAGCTTTAAAACCTGTTAAGCCTCTATGTGTGTGGGAAAGGTGAGGAAAACTGAGAATAGGCATATTGCTGGCTGGAGTAACTCCCAAATCCCTAGCAGGAATGGTGAATATAAAGCATCTGCCTACAATGCGAGAGACCTGGGTTCGATCCCTGGGTTGGGAAGATCCTCTTTAGAAGGAAATGGCAACCCATTGCAGTACTCTTGCCTGGAAAATCTCATGGACAGAGGAGCATGGTAGGCTCCTGCAGTCCACGGGGTCGCAAAGAGTTGGACATGACTGAACGACTTCATCTTCATCAGAGAGGATCTCGAGGACTGTTTTCCACTTATATAAATGTCCTAACTAGGAAGCACAGTTGCAATATTCTGAATATGCCTCTTTATCATGAATTTAACATTGAACACAACTTCTAAATAGCCTTTTGAACAACCGACATCTTTGTGTCTTAAAAGCATTAAAGATTAGATTTTAAAGGTGACTTTTTCCTATACAAAGAAAGGAAAATGTACAGTGAGTAAGACAAGCACTTAACAAGTCCAAATTCATTATTCTTAAATTCTCCTGATAGTTGTTCCTGAGGAAATAGACAGTTCTGGAAGGGACCATTCAATGAACATTGGGGTTATATCTCTCAATGACAGTTTCCCTTCCATGTGCTATCCCATGTTACATAACCTCCTGGTAATAAGCTACAAGCTTAAGGAAGCAACTCTTTTAGCTAAGAAGCTTTTCATTCCTGTGGAATTTTGGATTCAGAGGTCCCTAAATCAGCCTCTGTCTTAAGCACCTGTACACCAGCTAACAAATGTACCTGGCTAATTACTACTGCCTGTGTTAATTTGAATTATAAGAATTTCAAAAACTGCTTTCAAACTTTGATTTCTAGCCCGGATATGAATTTTAGATTCTCTATTTTTAATAGAAATTTCTTTATTTTAATTAGAGGCTAATTACTTTACAATATTATGTTGGTTTTGCCATACATCAACATGAATCTGCCACAGGTATACACGTGTTTCCCATCCTGAACCCCTCTCCCTCCTCCTCCCAGTATCATCCCTCTGGATCATCTCAGTGCACCAGCCCCAAGCATCCAGTACCATGCATCGAACCTGGACTGGCAATTCATTTCATATGTGATATTATACATGTTTAAATGCCATTCTCCCAAATCATCCCACCCTCGCCCTCTCCCACAGAGTCTAAAAGACTGTTCTATACATCTATACTGTTCTATACGTCTCTCTTTTGCTGTCTCACATATAGAGTTATTGTTACCATATTTCTAAATTCCATATATATGTGTTAGTATACTGTACTGGTGTTTTTCTCTCTGGCTTACTTCACTCTGTATAATAGGCTCCAGTTTCATCCACCTTATTAGAACTGATTCAAATGTATTTTTTTAATGGCTGAGTAATACTCCATTGTGTATATGTACCACAGCTTTCTTTCCATTCATCTGCTGATGGACATCTAGGTTCCTTCCACTGCTATTTTTTAGAAGATGAATAAATTTCCCACTGTGATTCATAACCTTTTGACTTATGTTAACAATGCTGAGGCTGGCTGGCATTAGGAAAACCTGGATGCCTGTCTTGTTTCAGTATCAGTTTGAAAGCAACCAGGTTGTCAAGGGAAAAAAATGTAGGGAGCAGATGGACTCTTCAGAAATTTCATGATCTTTCCTCTCACAAGGATTCCCTTTTAGACAAAGAATAAGGAGCAATTTAGAAGAAAGTGAGAATCATAGTGAAATAAAACAACATATTTCCAGTTAGGAAGAGTATTATCTTTGTGAAATTGATGCAGTGCCAAAGGAGGTCTCTGTAGGTACTAGGCTTGATGATGAATCATGTAATGTGAATATTGATTTAGAATTTAATAATTAAATCTAATATGCTTTTTCATGTTCAACAATCTCTTCTTGCCCTGCAGGATTCCTTCTGTGACAGAGCAGGATTCCTACTGTGACAGAGCAATAAAAGGTTTCCTTAGCCTAATATCTAGTAGTTCCTTAAATTCCTTTCAGTTTGTAATGCACCACCTTTCACAAGTTCCAAGTGCAGCCTCAGGTCCAGCTACTATTGAATGATTGGCCTCTTCCATATCATAAAACTGCCCACAATGGAGTATTACTCAGCCATTAAAAAGAATAGATTTGAATCAGTTCTAATGAGGTGGATGAAACTGGAGCCAATTATACAGAGTGAAGTAAGCCAGAAAGAAAAACACCAATACAGTATACTAATACATATATATGGAATTTAGAAAGATGGTTATGATAACCCTGTATGAGAGACAGAAAAAGAGACACAGATGTATAGAACAGAATTTTGGATTCTGTGGAAGAGGGAGAGGGTGGGATGATTTGGGAGAATGGCATTGAAACATCTATACTATCATGTAAGAAACGAATTGCCAGTCTAGGTTCGATACAGGATACAGGATGCTTAGGGCTGGTGCACTGGGATGACCCAGAGAGATGATTATGGGGAGGATGATGGGAGGGAGGTTCAGGATTGGAAACTCATGTACACCCGTGGCAGATTAATGTCAATGTATGGCAAAACCAGTACAGTATTGTAAAGCAAACAAACAAACAAATAAACTCCCTTTCCCATGAGCAATTGGACAACTTCCTTCAGAAGCCACTAAGAGGCACTTCATGCATAACAAAGTCTCTGCTGAACTGTAGAATAGCTACCAAATTGCTCAGATACCCAAGGAATTACACTATTAGAGAATTTCTCAAGGCTCTCTAGAGCCACACTAGAGAAGCAAGTCTTTCAAGTATTATGTATGTGACACTATTATGTATGTGACACTACTCAAAAATCCCTCTTGTGGGCCCTAAGATAGGGGCTCTTAGTTCTTTTTCCAATTTTTCCTAAAGTGACTTTGGAATAGACTGGTATAATCAGTTGATTAAAGTCACATAACTAGGAGCCTAACAACCACACACTACCTTTGCATAGCTTCTCTACTTTAAGAACAAAATAGTATACCTGGAATAAAGTTTGTTGGCATCAGAGATTGGGTGTTCAAACGTGTGTGCAAGGCCATGTAAGTGGGGGAGGAGTTGCCATATGTGGAAGTAAATGGCACTGTCACCACCCATCCACATAACTCAAAACACTAGAAATCATCCTTAACACACCTTCAATCAATAGCCATATCTCACCACCAATTTCCACTGATTTTACCTTCTAAATAAACCTTGACACTGTCCACTTCTATCCCTGCTTCCAGCACCCAGGTTCAAAGAACCATCATCAGCCAACAACACAGCCTCAGCCTCTTAACTTTTCTCCCTGCATTTGTCCATTACAATCTATCCCCAATATTACAACCAGGGTGATAGTTTAAAAACATAAATTCTTTAATGATTTCCAATCATTCTTAGGATAAAGACCAAAATCCTTACCCTGGCTTATGAAGGCCCTTCAAGACCCTGCCTAGCTCTCCATCCAAATTTCCTTCAACTCTCCACACAGTGCTCTCTGCTCCAGCCACATAGTCACTGTCAGTACTCACTCTTCAAGATTCCTCATGTTTTAGGGCTCTTGCAAATGATGTTCTTTCTGCCTAAATTGCATTTCTGCACACTTCCCCTGACTTAACTGCTTGATTTTTATTGTTCAGTCATTTGGTCGTGTCCAACCCTTTGTGACCCCGTGGACTGCAGTGCGCCAGGCTTCCTTATCCTTCAGTATCTCCCTGAGTTTGCTCAAACTCGTATCCATGTAGTTGATGATGCCATTCAACCATTTCATCTACTGTCACCCCCTTCTCCTGCCTTCAATCTTTCCCAGCATCAATCTTAACCAATCAGTTGGCTCTTCGCATCATGTGGCTAAAGTATTGGAGTTTCAGCTTCGGTCCTTTCAATGAACATTCAGAGCTGATTTCCTTTAAGATTGACTGGTTTGATCTCTTTGCTCTCCAAGGGACTCTCAAGCGTCTTCTCTAGCATCACAGTTTAAAAGTGTCAATTCTTTGGCACTCAGCCTTCTTTATGGTCCAACTCTCACATCCTTACATGACTACTAGAAGAACCACAGCTTTGACTATATGGGCCTTTGAATGCAAAGTGATGTCTCTGCTTTTTAATATGCTGTCTAGGTTGGTCATTGACTTCATGGCAAATAGATGTACATGGTAGCTAACTTTATTTTTTTTTTTGGGGGGGAGGGCTCCAAAATCACTGCAGACGGTGATTGCAGCCATGAAATTAAAAGATATTTACTCCTTGGAAGGAAAATTATGACCAAACTAGATAGCAAATTAAAAAGCAGAGACATTACATTGCCAACAAAAGTCCATCTAGTCAAGGCTATGGTTTTTCCAGTAGTCATGTATGGATGTGAGAGTTGGACCATAAAGAAAGCTGAGTGCTGAAGAATTAATGCTTTTGAACTATGATGTTGGAGAAGACTCCTGAAAGTCCCTTGGACTGCCAGGAGATCCAACCATTCCATCCTAAAGGAGATCAGTCCTGGGTGTTCATTGGAAGGACTGATGCTGAAGCTGAAACTCTAATACTTTGGCCATCTCATGCGAAAAGCTGACTCATTTGAGAAGACCCTGATGCTGGGAAAGATTGAGGGCAGGAGGAGAAGGAGACGATAGAGAATGAGATGGTTGGATGACATCACTGACTCAATGGACACGAGTTTGGGTGAACTCCAAGAGTTGGTAATGGACAGGGAGGCCTGGCGTGCTGTGATTCATGGGGTCTCAAACAATTGGACATGACTGATCAACTGATAGGTATTGAACTTTCCTGTATGGGGATGCCATGCATTTTGGCAAAGTTACCAACTCTATTTTCATTACAAAGATGTACAGAAACTATTTCATTTGATAAAAATTCATTCCAGTTCAATGACTTACCTACATCCAAAACCATTCCTGCTATCTCCTGTATCTAGCTTTTTTTTCTTGCCTTTTACTAATTTTGATTAATTTTTCACATGCATGGAGAATCACTTCTTCTCTAGCCCAGCAAGCCACATCCTTTTCTTTCCCATTTTTTACCTCAAAGAAACCATCTCCAAAATGATTTAAACACACTATCCTATTCTGCTAGGTCTATTACTCTAAACCCAAGTATTTACTCACAGTTTGCATTTATCAACTAGTATAGGAGTTAGGAACATGTGCTCTGGTGCTCAACCACTGGATTTGAATCTTGATTCTCACAGTCAATACCCTTCTAACCTTTGGGTGACTTTCTTCAAACTACCCTTTGGTTTTCTCATATGTAAACTGAGTGTAACAGTAGTACCTACCTCACTGGACTGGGTGTTGTGGTAATCAAATTAATTATTCATGTAAAGTATGTAAAACAATGTCTGGAATAGTATAAAAGCTCCTTAAATTTTAGCTATTAACTTATTTAAAAGAAGTTCTTTGTTCCCCTAGATTCTGGAAATTTCCATCTCTTTGGACTTCTGTCTTTCACCTTTTACAGGAACCATGCAGCCCAATGTAGCTGCAGCAGCAATTGAAGGAGAATGAAAGATCAACCTTCCCCTTTGTGTTGAAAGAAGTATACTGGGAACATTCACTTATGCTTGATAAAGAAAACACTGACCAAATAAAAAAAGAAAGAAACTTACCATAACTACAGAAACTTCTGTTAAGCAAATATGTTATCCTGTAGCTGTGGCTTTGAAGATAAGAAATGTTGAATTCTTCAATAAGTACAGGGCATTAACTAGATAATTTTTTAAATGACAGAAATGATTCCTTAACAATTAAAATCATGAGACAACTGCTTCCCAAGTTTTCTCCTAACCTTACAATTTTTTCTGTGGTTGAAGTAATTGAACTTCACTTGATTCCAGAATAAACATATTTCAAAGATCCACCTCCTCTCCCACACCCACAATATGTTATCTAGTGTAGAATGCTGATCCTCCCTGTACTTTTGCTAAATTCCCTAGTCAGTAGAAATAATGTTAATAAAACATGAAGAGTCAACATTAATTAGAGTTAATGAAAAATTAAAATTCTCTTCTAATTACTGTGTGTCTGATATTTTGCCCTCACTGAAATATACAAGAAAACTAATTAATGAGTTTAACTCTGCACTTTCCTTTTACTATATTTTTGAAATGGCCTTAGCAAAGATTGTCAATAAGTTCAAATCAAATATTCTCTTGAGGGCAATTTAAGCATGGAATTCCTACCTGGGATGCATCTATTCCCACATGAGTAATGTCCACTGATAGGTGGGTATATGAGTGGTAGGATATCTATGGCCTAGAAAGTCACTCAGTTTATATACTAAAGAGAAGCCTCTAGTATTTGCACAATTACTAGCTTTTGCACAATTATTGCCATCTTTTCCTCCATTCCTCTTACAATCTGTAAGATAGAATTTAGACACATTATACAAAAATGTGTTTTTTTTTAATTCTTTGTCTAAAAAAATTTGAGATATTTTGCTGAGAAGGGCAGAAGAGAAAAGGGATTTTCTTTGGCATTTTTTTTTAAGTATAGAAATATTGATGCCGATATGATTTCCTTCATGATTAAGAGAATATCACTGTAATTCCACTTAGGATACTACAATTAAGATAATAACCGATAGGTTAATGATTATATTACCATCAATTTCTATCAAAAAGAGAGCTACAAATATATTCAGTTAATAATCTCAGGAACAATTCTCTAAATATAAACACTTATTTCCTTTGGGCAGCTTTCACTGAACATATATCATGCCTATTTCTGAACAAAAAAGTATACTTTAGCAACCAAGAAACAACTATTTCAACTTCTTTAACTAAGTTGTTTTCATCATTTTATCTATTGTCTTATTCTTTGCGCATATCTTACATTCCTTTGTATTTTCATCTTCAATTTTTTCTGACTTTTTGTTGTTGGTGTTCATTTATATTTACCCCTGACTTAAACACACTTTTATTTTTATATCTGAATCTTCCTGTTCTTCCTTAATGGTTTCTTGTGTCAAATAAAAACAAATCCAAACTTAGGTAAGATGACACATTTTCTGAAAGACTACTGCAATCAGGAGAACATTTTAACTCCAGGATCTGCAAGTGTCTCTCAAAACCAAACAGAAAAAAGCTTTTCTCTTATATGGAGGGGTCATCAGGGCCAACAGAAATTTCTGAGAGGAAATTAGTCAAATAAGTGAGAGTGAGCAGAGGGCATATTTAAAGTGGTCTGAGAAAAATGTTTCTAACTGTGGTTTGTCCACTTTAATTATATGAATGCATTGTGTACCTGTCACGGTTCTCTAGGGAAAAAAAAAAAAAAAAAACAGGATATGTATATATAGAAAGACAGTTGCCTTGTGATTGCAGAGTCTTGATAAGCTTAAAATCTTCGAGGTAAGCCAGGTAGGATTGAGATCCAGGGAACAGTGGCAGTTTGAGTACAAGGACAACGGTATGGCAGGATGTCTTCTTGTCCTGGCAAGACCAGTCTTAAGGCTTCACTGATTGAATGAGGCTCACTCACATTACGGAGAGTTATCTACTTTACTCAATCTGCCAATTTAAATGTTAATCTCATTCAAAAAACACTTTCACAGAAATATCTAGAATAACATTTAACTAAATATCTGGGTATCACTGGCAGCCAAGTTGATGAATAAAATTAAGCATCACATACTGTTAAGGGGGAATATTTCACATTTGTTCAGATTTGGGGGAAGCCAAAGTACAAGAACCCATGGAGAAGGAAGCAACTTGATTAAAAGTTAGTTAAGATAAAAGAGAGGGTAAGAAATGCACGGCCTTCCCTGGTGGCTCAAACCGTAAACAATCTGCCTGCAATGCAGGAGAACTGGTTTTAATCACTGGATCAGGAAGATCCCTTGGAGAAGGATACACAATTGTGAGTACTTGCTCATTTCTTTGCTTTCAGACTTCATTTTCCTGGATATGTTTGTTAGATTCAATACAAACTAAGCACTTGAAAAGACCATATGTTTACTATCATAATTGTTAGATTCATCACCTAGTTTCACATTAAATGAGAAGAATTCATTGAAGAACTATTTTGAAGGGAAAGTAATTCAACAGGTTTGGTAAAGAAATTAAAATGTAGGGTAAATGTTTCAAAAATTCAACCAAAGTGAAAGGTTGGAAGAGTTTCAAAGATTACATAAGTAGTAGTGATATCAGATGACATATTTCATTAAAGATCAAGAATGCATATACATTCAATAGTTATGCATTTACTACGAACTGGCACTGTGCAGATAAATGGCAATTCATTTAAGGTTGAACAAAATGGAAAGTCTTCCCTGATACAGTAGAGCTTACAGTAATAGTAGGGAGAGAGACACGTGAGTGTAACATACAAATCCATGTCACTTGAGTGTCACAAAAAATTATTTGCTTTCTTTCAGGTATATATCTGTAAGCATATATATAAAGATGGACTTTGTATATAATATATATGCCAACAAGTATTTTATCTTTCAAGTCAATCAAAGTATTGATACGAACACTAGCTTTGAATTATAAAACTTCAACAAACTGCAAAGAGAAAAACTAATTTTTAATTATATGGTCTTTCATACCTGTCACATAGAATTATCCCTTTGCCCAGAATACTTCTTATCCCACTTATATTCACCTGGCAAAACCTACTCATCTTTCAAGATACAATTCAAATGTCACTTTCTCTGGGAGGATTTCCCTTATCTCTGGCTCAAGCTATTAACTGTTCCCTAATCTGTTCCCACAGCATTTTTGCAAACAGGGGTTTTATTTCTTTCCATGTTAGGTTGACTGTATTTGTTTACTTATATATCTCCCATCAAACTATTGAGTTGCCTGAGAGTAGCTGCCATGTATTTCTGAGCTTTGTAAATTAGAGACTAGCACAGCATCTGCTTATACACAAGTGTACTGAGTGAATGAATCTGCATGTCTTATAATTGAATGGTATGTTGCTTGGATGTCTGATGTGTTTATCACCTTGATTATACCTACCACCTTGTATGGAGGTATATTTAAAAAAACAAAGATTTATTTATAACTCACATTACATAAATATTAGTGATCCACAGGGAAGATCTTTCCATCACAATCACTCAAAATTTACAGAGCACACACTGTCTTGACTTTTGCTGGTCACCAGGCTAGAAAAAAAAATATTTAAAGAGTTTCACACAAAAATTAAATGTTGGGATCAGAAAGGAGACTTGCTACATCCACTCAACAATCCTCTGGCAAAGCTGGCCACATCAAATTGCAAATGAGCCAAGAAAATAATCATACCATTTGCCTGGAAGAAAAGAGCCAGAAATTAGACCTAATGACTGCTGCACTTGACAACCGGCAATAAATGTGTTTTCTTGGAGTTCAGAAAGTCATCTTACACATCAACAGAAAACATGTACCAAAGTCATAAGGGAAATTATAGGGAGAGACTTGATCATGGGACACTGTATTTAAATTTAATCTAAAAGCCCTGTCTTTTCTGTAGTACTGTAAAATAATATCTTAATATTCTCCAGTGTTCATTATCACCCTTTTAAAGATCTCATGCTTTTTATTTCAATCACTTCATGTCAAATTTTTTTGCCAATAATTAGCTAGAACTTTCAACTGTAGTCCAAAGATTCTAAAAATATTGTTATGGGAGCACCACAAAGCAAAGGCATAACATTAATATTATAATTTGACACTGCTTTAAAATATAGTTAACCTATTCCCCTTTTCATCAGATACTCATTTTAATTGCTCTAAATTAATTGTTTAGGGCCTGATTTCACAAAGCTATGTTGGGATCTGACCTACTTAAACAGGCTTTGTATATAAAACTATTAACCAGCTTAGAGAAAGGTTAGTAGATAAGAGCATAGAAACAAGTCCAGAGAACACAATTTCTATATCTTCTCCAACTAGTGGTTCACATTCAAGTATGTTACAACTAATTTTACAAAATAATTTTACAAATAAGGTAATAGAAATAGGTTGTATGACACAGAAGGAAGAGTCCTAGTCTTAGATATAAAAGATTTGTTTTAGTCTCAGCTCTTCTGATTTTAAGCTGCCTAATTCTGAAAACTTCTCAAACTTTTCAAATCTTTAGTTTTCTCTTCTATGAAATGAGGATATTAATACTTGTTCTACCTCAATCCTAGGATTCTTTCAAGACTCACTTGAGACAATGTATATGAAGGATTTGTAAAAAAACAAATGTCATATATTTACAAATATTTACATAAGAGCATCCCTCAAAGAATACTTAGAACATTAGATACTAGGTTTCATAATTATCATTGATATTTTAAGATAAAAGAAGAGAGGGAGGAAATGAGATGGCAAAGAAGGATTTGAGCTCACCTCCTCTCACAAGAAAACTAAACTAACTGCCGAACAACTAATGAAAAAGGACCAGAACCTGCCAAAAAAAAAAAAAAAAAAAAATCTACATCCAAAGACAAAGAAGAAGTTAAATAAGATGTTAAAGGGGGTACTTTTGCAATATACTCAAATCCCATACCTGTTGGTGGGCAACACTCAAACTGGAAAATAATTATGTCACAGAGATTCTCCCATAGGAATGAGAGTTCTGAGCCCCATATCAGGCTCTGCTGTCTGGGGTGTGACATCAGAAAAGAGTTGCTAGGGCATTCAGTTTGAGGGCCAACAAGGGTTGGTCACAACCAAAAGGGTTAGTTTGGGGAAACAAAGACTCCACTCTTGGAGTATACAACAAGGTTTCATGTGCACTGGGACCCAGGGTAAAGCAGTGACATCATAGGAGCCTGGAGTAGACCTACCTATGGGTCTCCTGGGGAGGAAGTAGTTAGCTGTGGCCCACTATGGGGCAAAGACAGTGGTGGCTGAGGTTCTAGAATACAGTCATCCTTGTAAACTCTCACAGAGGTCATTACTGTGAGAAGCCTGGCCCTACCCAACATCCTGCAAGATCCAGTGCTGGGATGCCTCAGGCCAAACAACCAACAGGGTGGGAACACAGACCTATGCATCATAGACAGGCTGAGTAAAGCCATCCTGAGCCCAGCATCATCTCTAAATATATCCCTTGACACAGCCCTGCCCAACTGAGGGATAACACCCAGTTCTACCCACAAGTGGGCAGGAACCAGTCCCTCCCACCAGGAAGCCTGCAGAAGCTCCTGGACCAAACACACTCACCAAGAAGCAGATACCGGAAGCAAGAGGAACAATAATCCTACAGAATGCAGAAGAAAGATTAGAAACAGAAATTTAGGCAAAATGAAACAGCAGAAAAATATGTTTTAGAAGAAGGAATAAGATTTAAAAAGCAAAAACAAAAACAAAAAAACAGAAGAACAACTAAATGAAGTGGACACAGGTGACATGCTTGGAAAATAATTTAGAATAATGATAGGAAAACTCGTCCAAGATCTTGGAAAAAGTATGGAGACACAGAAGAAGAAGATACCAAAAATGTTTAAGAAAATCCTATAAACTTTAAAGAACAAGTAGAGATAAACATTACAAAAACTAAAATGAAAAATATACTAGACAGAATAGAATCAATAGCAGAATAAATGAGGCAGAAGAAAAAGTATGAGAGCTGAAATACAGACTGATGGAAATAATTGCCATGGAATAGAACAAAAAAGAATGAAACGAGATGAGGAAAGTCTAAGGGACTTCTGGGGCAACATTTAATACACCAACATCTGCATTATAGTGGTCCCAGGGACATGGGAAAGCTCATTGGTAAATGGAAACATACAGCAAAAGAAATCATCCACATACAAATATGAAATCAAAAAGCAGTGATTGTTAGAGGAAGAAAGTACAAATGCAGGATATTCAGAATGCACTTGAAATTAAGAGACCAACAACTTAAAATACTCTCTCTCACACACACACACACACACACACACACACACACACACACACACAACTATATCAAAACCTCATAGGAACTGTAAGCCAAAAATCTACAATAGATACTCACATACACAAATAAAATGCGATCCAATCACAACTCTAAAGACAGTCATCAAAGCACAAGAGAAGAGAGCAAAAGAGGATGGAAAAAAGACCTACAAAACAAATCCAAAACAATTAACAAAATAGCAATAAGAACACACATATCGATAATTACCTTAAAAGTAAATGCATTAAATGCTCCAGACAAAAGACACAGACTGGCTAAATGTATGCAGAAATAGAACCTGTATATATACTGTCTACAAGAGACCCATTTCAGATCTAGGGACACATACAGAGTGAAAATGAAGGTATTGAAAAAGTATTCCATACAAACAGAAATCAAAAGAAAGCTAGAAGAACAATACTCATATTGAACAAAATAAAATTTTAAATAGAGACTATTACAGAGGCAAGGAAGGACACTGATAATCAAGGAATCAATCTAAGAAGATAAACAATTGTAAATATATATGTGCCCAACATAGGAGCACTTCAATATATAAGGCAAATACCAACCCCAAAAAAAAAAAAAAAGGAAAAATCAACAGTAATACAATAATAGTGGGGGACTTTAACATCCCACTTACATCAATGGACAGATCATCCTGACAGAAAATCAACAAGGGAGCATAGGCCTTAAATTACACATTAGACCAAATAAACTTAATTATTTTTTATAGACTATTCCATCTGAAAGTAGCAGTATACACGATCTTCTAAAATGCACATGGAACATTCTCCAGGATAGATCACACATGTTGGGTCACAAAGCAAACTTCAGTAAAATTAAAAATTGAAATCACATCAAATATCTTTTCTGATCAAAATGCTATGAGGTTAGAAATCAATTACATAAAAAAAAAACTAAAGAAATATTCAGAGGCTAATTAATATACTACCACCAACCAATGGATCACTGAAGAAATCAAAGAGCAAATTTTAAAAAAAAGAAGAAACAAATGAAAATGAAACCACAAAGACACAAAACCTTTGGGATGCAGCCAAAGCAGTTCTAAGAGGTAAGTCTATAGCAATACAACCTTAACTCATAAAATAAGAAAAATACCCATAAATAAGTTCATCTTACAGATAAATAAACTAGAGAAAGAACAATAAACAAAACCAATAGTAATAGAAGGAAAGAAATCATAAAGAAAGTAGCATAAATAAATGAAAGAGAGATGAAGAAAATAATGGAAGAAATATATCAAAGTAAAAACTGATTCTCTGAAAAGACAAAATCGATAAGCCTTCTAGCTAGACTCATCAAGAAAAAAAGGAGAGGGCTCAAACTAACAAAGGAAATGAAAATAGAGAAGTTACATCTGATGGCACAGAAATACAAAGGATTATAAGAGACTACTACATGCAACTATATGTCAATAAAATAAACAACTAGAAGAAATAAACAAATTATTTAAAAGGTCTGAGCAACTATGTGGCAATAAATTGTACAGCCCAGAAGAAATGAACAGATGCTTAGAAAGGTATAATCTCCCAAGACTGAACCAGGAAGAAATGGAAAATAGGAACAGAGTGATCGCAAACACCAAAACTGAAACTGTGATTAAAAACTTCCAAAATACAGAAATCCAGGACCAGATGGCTTCACAGGCTAATTCTAACAAATACTTAGACAAGAGTTAACATCTATATTTCCAAAGTTCTTCCAAAAATATTGCAGAGGAAGGAAGTCTCTCAAACTCATTCTATGAGGCCACCCTCATCACCCTGATACCAAAACCAAAGATACTATCCAAAAAAAAAAAAAAAAAGAGAGAGAGAGAGAGAAAATTACAGACAAATGGTCACTAATAAACATATACACACAAATCCTCAACAAAATAGTAGCGATCTGAATCTAACAACACACTAAAAGGATCACACACCATGATCAAGTAGGGTTTATTCCAGGGATGCAAGAAATTCTCAGTATCTTCAATTTGTCTGTCCACCATATTAACAAACTGAAGAATAAAAACCATACAATCATCTCAACAGAAGCAGAAAAAGCTTTTGACAAAATACAATACCATTTATGACCAAAACACTCCAGAAAGTAGACATACAAGGAACTTATCTCAACATAATAATGGCCATATATGACAAACCCACAGCTAACATCATTTTTAATAGTGTAAAGCTGAAAGTATTTCCTCTAAGATCAGGAACAAGACAAGTATATCCACTCTTGCCACTATCATTCAACATGATTTTGGAAGTCCTAGACATGGAAATCAGAGAAGAAAAAGAAGTAAAAAGAATCCAAGCTGGAAAAGAATTAAAACTGTCACTGTTTGCATATGACATGATACTATACATAAAAAATCCTAAAGCTGTTATCAGAAAACTAATAGAGTTCATCAATGAATTTGGTAAGGTTGCAGGATACAATATTAATACAGAGAAATCTCTTGCATTCTTATACACTAACAACAAAAGATCAGAAGGAGAAATTAAGGAAACAACCTCATTTGCTATCACATTAAAAAGAGTAAAATATGTAGGGATAATCCTGCCTAAGGAGGCAAAACACTTATAATCTGAATACAATAAGATGCTCATGAGAGAAACTGAAGGTGACACAAACAGATGAAAAGATATATCATATTCTCAGACTGGAAGAATCAATATTGTCAAAATGACTATACTACCCAAGTAATCTCAGTATAAATGATATTACAAGTGACATTCTTCACAGAACCAGAACAAAAAAAAAAATTTAATTTGTATGTAAACACAAAAGACCCCAAATAGCCAAAGTAATCCTGAGAAAGAAAAATAAAGCTGGAGGAATCGGGCTCCCTGCCTTGAATTTATACTACAAATCTACAGCAATCAAAACAGCATGGTGTTGGCACAAAAACAGAAATATAGATCAATGGAATAGTATAGAAAGACCATAAATAAATCCATACACTTATGGTCAATTAATCTATAACAAAGGAGTCATAAATAATGGAAGAAGAGATGATCTCTTCAATGAGTGGTGCTGGGAAAACAGTACAGGTACATGTAAAATATTAAAATTAGAATATTCTTTAACACCATAACACAAAAATAAACTGAAAATTAAAGATGTAAATGTAAAACTGGATCCTATTAAACTCAGAAAAAAACATAGGCAAAACACCCTTTGACATAAATAGCAGCAGTATCTTTTTGGACCTACCTTCTAGAGTTATGAAAATAAAAACAAAAATAAATGAATGAGACCTAATTAAATTCAAACTCATTTGCACAGCAGAGATAACAATAAACAAAACCAAAAGACAACTCACAGAATGGGAGAAAATACTTTCAAATAAAACAACCAACAAGGGGTTAATTTCCAAAATACATAAAAAACTCATGTAGTTCTATATCAAAAAAATAACCCAATCAAAAATGGGCAGAAAATCTAAATAGACACACATCCAAAGAAGATATCCAGATATCCCACAAACACATGAAAAACTGCTCAACATCACTGATTATTAGAGTCATATGAATCAAAACTACCATGAGGTACTGCCTCATACCAGTCACACTAGCTATCATCAAAAAAATCTACAAACAACAAATGCTGGAGAGAATGTGGAGAAAAGGAAATGCTCTTGTACTGTTGCTGAGAATGTAAACTCATACAGTTACTATGGAGAATACTATGGTGATTCCTTAAAAACTTAGGAATATTCCTTAAAAACTTTAAGAAAACATGACCCAGCAATCCCACTACTGGACATATACCCTGAGAAAACCACAATTCAAAAAGACACATCTATGCCAATGTTCACTGCAGCACTATTTACAAAAGACAGGACATGGAAGCAATCTAGATGTCCATTGACAGATGAATGGATAAAGAAGTTGTGGTACAGAGATAAAATGAATTTGAGTCAGTTCTAGTGAGGTGAATGAAGCTAAAGCCTGTTATACAGAATGAGTTGCTGCTGCTGCTGCTGCTAAATCGCTTCAGTCGTGTCCGACTCTGTGCGACCCCATAGACGGCAGCCCACCAGGCTCTCCCTTCCCCGGGATTCTCTAGGCAAGAACACTGGAGTGAGTTGCCATTTCCTTCTCCAATGCATGAAAGTGAAAAGTGAAGTCACTCAGTCGTGTTCTGACTCTTCGCGATCCCATGGACTGCGGCCCACCAGGCTCTTCCGTCCATGGGATTTTCCAGGCAAGAGTGCTTGAGCAGGGTGCCATCGCCTTCTCCATATGCCGAGTGAAGTAAGTCAGAGTGAAGTAAGTCAAAAAAAGAAAAACAAATATAGTATAATAAGAATATATGTGGAATCATAAAAAAAACAGTGCTGATGATCCATATTTGTAGAGAAGGAATGGAGACACAGGCATAGAGAATGGACTTGTGATACAGGTTGGGGGAGGGTGGAGACGGAAGTAGGACAAATTGAGAAAGTAGCATATATGTGTGTGTGTGTGTGTGTGTGTGTGTGTGTGTGTGTATATACACACACTACCAAGTGTATATGTGTAAAATAGCTACTGGGAAGCTGCTGTATAAAACAGGGTATCCAACCTGGTACTTTGTGACAACCTAAAGAGGCAGGATTGGGAGGAAGGCTCAAGTCATAAATATATACAATTATGACTGATTCACAATGTTGAACAGCAGAAACCAATACAACATTATAAATCAATTATCCTACAATTAATTTTTTTTCAAAAATAAAATATCACCTCAGAAGTCAGCAGATCCCATGATTAAATGCAGAATGTGACAAAATAATCTAACTGTATTATCAAACGTATGAAACCTCATAAAGGAGAGGGGGGAAAAGGTGCTTGCCTCACAACTTTGTGAGTGAAGGATATAAAACTAGAGGTAAAAGACAGAGCACTGTACTCTAGTTGATTGTTTCCTTCAAGCATACATGTTAACAAATCTGAAATCACTACACTTTGTATACTTATATTGCATAAACTTGTGAGCAATGGATGGTGCAATTCAGGTTTTTCACTATTGGTATGTGAATTTATAGATAAACCAAAGAAGAAAGCTAGAATGAATCATATTTATGCAAATAGATATATGGATTAACAAAATGTGGTAAAGGAAAGGAAATCCTGCCATTTTTAACAATAAGATGAATTTGGAGGACATTAAGTAAAATAAGCCAGACACAGAAGGACAAATATTCTAAGATTTCACTTAAATGAAATATCAAGTGTAGTCATACTCACAGAAATAGGAAGTAGAATGGTGGATGCCAGAGGTTCAGAGGAGAGGGAAATGTGGACTTGTTGTTTAATGAATATAGAGTTTCAGTTTTACAAAAATTCTGGAGATTGATTGCACAGCAATATGAAAATATTTAACACCATGTAACACTTAAAATGCTTAGGTGGCAAATTTTGTTATGTCTACTTTAACAAATTATTTTTCAAAATATGTTTTTTCAAAACATACATTATGAAAAGGTGGGAAGAAAAGGAGTAACTTTACAGTGGTCACACCAGACAACCACTACCTAAACCAGGTCACTGAGGTGATTTTTCTCGGTGAAAAGTTATGCTGATGCATGTACCATTGCTGCTACAGTGGCTAAGTCACTTCAGCCGTGTCTGACTCTGTGCGACCCCAGAGATGGCAGCCACCAGGCCCCCGTCCCTGGGATTCTCCAGGCAAGAACACTGGAGTGGGTTGCCATTTCCTTCTCCAATTCAGGAAAGTGAAACGTCAAGGTGAAGTCGTTCAGTCGTGTCTGACTCTTCACAACCCCATGGACTGCAGCTTACCAGGCTCCTCAGTCCATGGGATTTTCCAGGCAAGAATACTGGAGTGGGTTGTTATTGTCTTCTCTGGCATGTACCATTGAGACATGGTGATAAATGGTACTCTACTGCTGTGGTCTTCTTCCCAAAAACCTACAACCCCAGTCTAATCATGAGAAAAACATCAGTAAAACCGACTGACGAACACTCCATGAAATAACTGACCAGTATACAAGACCATCAAGGTCACCAAAACAGAGAGAGTTTGAGAAATTATCACAGTCTAGAGAAGCCTAAGGTGATATGATGACTCAATGTAATATGACATCCTGGATGAATTCCTGAAACTAGAAAAAGAGTAGTGACAAACCTAAGAAAATTCAAAAATTCAAATAAAGTGGTAGATTTTAGGTAATGATAATGAATCAAAATTGTTTCATTAGTTTTGACAAATCTATCAACAGTGCTAAAAATCATTACAATAGAGGGAACTGGATATGGGATATATAGGAATCCTTTGTACTATTGTTGAAACTTTTTATTCAATATAAATCTAAAACTATTCAAAAATTCACAATTTAAATATTTTTAAAGAAGACTATACAGAGTATGCTCAAACTACCGCACAGTTGCACTCATCTCACATGCAAATAAAGCAATGCTCAAAATTCTCCAAGCAAGGCTTCAGCAATATGTGAACCGTGAACTTTCAGATGTTCAAGCTGGTTTCAGAAAAGGCAGAGGAACCAGAAATCAAATTTCCAACATCCTCTGGATCATGGAAAAAGCAAAAGAGTTCCAGAAAAACATCTATTTCTGCTTTATTGACTATGCCAAAGCCTTTGACTGTGGATCACAATAAACAGTGGAAAATTCTGAAAGAGATGGGAATAGCAGACCACCTGACCTGCCTTGTGAGAAACCTATATGCAGGTCAGGAAGCAACAGTTAGAACTGGCCATGGAACAACAGACTGGTTCCAAATAGGAAAAGGAGTACATCAAGGCTGTATATTGTCACCCTGCTTATTTAACTTATATGCAGCGTATATCATGAGAAACACTGGGCTGGAAGAAGCACAAGCTGGAATCAAGATTGCTGGGAGAAATATCAATAACCACAGATATGCAGATGATACCACCCTTGTGGCAGAAACTGAGAAGAACTAAAAAGCCTATTGATGAAAGTGAAAGAGGAGGGTGAAAAAGATGGCTTAAAGCTCAACCTTCAGAAAACAAAGATCATGGCATCTCGTCCCTTCACTTCATGGCAGATAGATGGGAAAACAGTGGAAACAGTGTCAGACTTTATTTTCTTGGGCTCCAAAATCACGGCAGATGATGATTGCAGCAATGAAATTAAAAGACACTCCTTGGAAGGAAAGTTATGACCTAGATAGCATATTGAAAATCAGACATATTACTTTGCCAACAAAGGTCTGTCTAGTCAAGGCTATGGTTTTTCCAGTGGTCATGTATGGACATGAGAGTTGGACTGTTAGCTATTCAATTCTCTGTAATGACCTCTATGGGAAAAGAATTTAAAATAAGAGTGGATATGTGTATAACTGGTTCACTTTGCTGTATACCTGAAACTAACACAACATTGTATATAAACTACACCTAAATATTTTTTAAGAGGAGACAAATAAGTTTATAATAAATTAAGTTTTCCTCTGCTTAAAAATAAAAATAAATAAAAATACAGGCATATGCACACAATACTATTTGAGGTCTCAATCCTTAATGGAAGAAATCTCTATACTTCAAGAAATCCTGCATGAATATATTTCCCATAACTAGGTTGTTAACAGCAATAGAGCAGAAGTGGTTTCATGATTATACTCCCTGAAATAATCTGGAGAGTGGAAGTCTTTATTAAAAAATAAAGTTAATAATAATAATTTTTGAGTGCTTCCTATGTGCCAATAACTACTTTGAATGTTTTACGTGGATGATCTCATTAAGTAGTTATCACCAACAAACTAAAATTGAAGGAACATGTCCAAATTCCTCAGTTTGTTAAGCTGTAGAGTTAGGATTTAATCAGAAACTCTGGCTCCAAAACCCATGCTCTTAACCACCACCACCTGACAATTATGAAGTAAATGGCATTCTCTTAATGCTAACCAGGACATATGTCTGAATAAGTGGCTGACTGACTTACCTCTACAATCGGGTTGGGAAAATGATGCTTGTGAAACAAAGCAGCTGTTTCTTGTTGCCGTTTTTGAGTTACTCAGTTCAGTTCAGTTCAGTTGCTCAGTCGTTTCCGACTCTTTGTGACTCCATGAATCACAGCACGCCAGGCCTGCCTGTCCATCACCAGCTCCAGAGTTCACTCAGACTCACGTCCATCGAGTCAGTGATGCCATCCAACCATCTCATCCTCTGTCACCTTCTCCTCCTGCCCCAATCCCGTCCAGCATCAGAGTCTTTTCCATTGAGTCAACTCTTCGCATGAGTGGCCAAAGGACTGGAGTTTCAGCTTTAGCATCATTTCTTCCAAAGAAATCCCAGGGCTGATCTCCTTAAGAATGGATTGGTTGGATCTCCTTGCAGTCCAAGGGACTCTCAAGAGTCTTCTCCAACACCAGTTATTATACACTCTAAAACAAAGACAAAAAGAGCAATCAAGACCCCAGAGTTTTATACCATAGATATAGATGCAGTGCTTTTGGCTTGGACATTTTACAAAAACAGATGTTTTAATCATCCAAGAAAGTCTGTGTGTTCGTGCGTGTGTTTGTGTGTGTGTGTGCTCAGTCATGTCTAACTCTTTGTGATCCCTTGGACTGTAGCTCACCAGCCATCTCTGTTCATGGGATTTAAGAATACTGTGGTGGGTTGCCATTTTCTATTTCAGGGTATGTTTCCAACCCAGGGATCAAACTCGAGTTTCTAGCATCTCCTGCTTTGACAGGTGGATTTTTACCACTAGCACCACCTGGGAGTAGTCAAGGGAGTAACAGAAAATAATATAAGCAAGCACTCATTGTAAGTAAGTGAAGGTCACTCAGTCATGTCCAACTCTTTGTGACCCCACGGACTATACAGTCCATGGAATTCTCCAGGCCAGAATACTGGAGTGGGTAGCATTTCTGTTCTTCAGTGAATCTTCCCAACACGGATCAAACCCAGGTCCTGCATTGCCTGAGGATTCTTTACCAGCTGAGCACAAGGGAAGCCCTCATTAGAATCACTTATTAGACAATTTTAATCAATAATTATCCCTCAATATGAGTTCCCTGTGGTTGTTGAAACAAATTAACACAAATTTAGTGCCTTTAAATAGCACAGATTTACTATCTTGCAGTTCTGGAGGTTAAAAACTAGACCTGCACTGCAATCAAGGTCTTAGCAGGGCTGCATTCTTTTATAGAAGATCAAGGGGAAAATATATTTCCTTGCCTTTTCCAGTTTCTAAAGGCCATCTGTAGTCCTTGGCTCATGGCCACTTACACCATCTTCAACATCAGACATTTCATTCCAAGCTCTACTTCCATCATTACATATCCCACTTTGACTTTTGCCTCCCTTTCAAGGACACTTAAAATTGGATTTGGGGCCTGTCTGGATAATCTCTCCATTCCAGATCATTAATTCATTCCTATCTGCAAAGTTTCTTTTTTTTTAAGTGTTGGTTCTTTTTTTTTAAATTTTTTTTTAATTGAAGGAAATCATTTTACAGAATTTGTTGTTTTCTGTCAAACCTCAACATGAATCAGCTATATGTATACATATATCCCCTCCCTTTTGAACCTCCTTCCCATCTCCCTCCCCATCTCACCCTTCTAGGTTGATACAGACATGGGGAGAAGGGAGAAGAGGGTGAGATGTATGGAAAGAGTAACATGGAAACTTATAATACCATATGTAAAATAGATAGCCAATGGGAATTTACTGTATGGTTCAGGAAACTCAAGCAAAATCTCTTTTACCATGTAAGATGACAAATTCATAGATTCTGGGGACTGGTATATTTACATCCTTGGAGGACCATTACTCTGCCTTCCAGATACTCTAAGCAATTAACAACAGTACAAAATAGTATAAGTTGAGAAGAGCATGATAGTGAATACCAAGAGGTTTGTGTGTTTTAGGAAGCAACACAAGATATGTGTTAATTTTATATTTTGTTCTTTGAAATATGAATTTTAAGCTCTGGTACATTTCTTTAACTGCTTGAATTATAGTCTGAATAAAATTTTAAAAAGCCCAAGAGCCAATTATTATTACCAGATATATGACAGTCTAATTATATTAGGCAGATCTTCCCAATGAAAACAACTAAAAGTGATGGATACTTTATTTTTTTAATTTAATGAAAGACCATAAAGAAACTAATGAATATTTAAGCCAATCTGTAAAATTTTTGACACCATTATCAAATGATTTCCATGTTTAAAGTACTAATAACTATGATCACACTGTGAGAAATCACAAACTAAATAAGGAAAAAAAGATACTATGAATAAGAACCAGCAGAAAAAATAAAACAGCTAAATTAGATCTGCAAAGGATTTAGAAATTTCAAATGTATAATAAGTATGCTAGACACATTTATATAAATAAATTTAAAAGGATGAGAAGATGAATAAAGGCAAAAACAATTAAAAATGAACAAAAGGACTAACTTTAATTTTTATTTTTTACCTTTTTATTTATTTATTTATTTATTTATTTTTACTTTATCTTACTTTTACAGTACAGTGTTGGTTTTTGCATACATTGACATGAATCTGCCATGGGTGTACATATATATGGAATTTAGAAAGATGGTAATGATGACCCTGTATGCAAGTCAGCAAAAGAGACACAGATGTGTAGAGTGGACTTTCGGACTCTGAGGGTGAGGGAGAGGGTGGGATGATTGGGGAGAATGGCATTGAAACATGTAACTTTAACTTTTAAAATAAAAAAAAAATACAGAAATAGTAGGCAACATAATTTTCAATACTCTTCTTGTTGAAATATCCATATGACATGTGATGGGAAACAATATCTTCAAATTAATTTTAAAATGTTAAGAGCTAAAAAGATAATATAAAGGCTTTTAATTCTGGACAAAATGAGGTAGATTCATTATATCCCTGCTCTTCCCTGATAAGTGCAACTAAAACTATACATAATACAACAATCAAAAAGGACACTAAAAGATGGAAAGACAAAGTGTGACTGGTTAGGGATCTCAGGACCTACAACAGGGAGTTCCTGAGGTTTTCTTTTTATCTTTCCTATATCCTGGGCTGCATACTTGAGAATCCTGCAACCCAAGCCACCACAAGAATTATACAAAAATAAATCCCAAGAAAAGCCTGCTTTCTTTAGCCAAAGGACTCATAAGGAGATAGCATAGAAGGGAAAGAGACTTGTCCTACATCAGATAAAAATTGAGGATATTCCCCACCTACACTTGCTTTCACATGGTATTAGAGGAAGCCAAGTGGAAAGTCTGGACTTCCATGACCAAATGGTAGAAGATAGTCCAAGAAAAGTTGTTTCTTTCTCCACCAGCAGTACAGTAAAAAAAAAAAGCAAGTAGTGTTGATCCCTGGCAGCTTACTAGGTGGTAGCACATAACTCAGCGTGGCACTTTCCAACCTCACTATTGTAACAGTGGAGAGGCTGGAAGAGGCAAGAGCAGGTTTTTGTTTTCTGTCCTGCAGTTAGTGCCAGGTTGTCTGAGGAGGCCCCTGACTCCCTGATGGATAAAACCAGTAAGTCTGGTACTATGACCTCCCCTTGGTAACAACAGGAAACTAGAGGAGGTACTTGCCTCGCCCACAGGAGCAGCATCTGTAGAGACAGAATTGAGAAACTGTTTGATAGCCCCTCATAAAGCAGCTTTGGGAGCCCAGCAAGGGACTTTTCACCCCAGCAAAGGCTGAGTTGAGTGTCTGAACCCCCACTTCCAAAACATCAGTAGCAAGTGACTTGAGGGTATGGTGCATTCTAATGTGGCATATAATAACAAAAGAAGCTAAGAGTCTCTACTTATACCCGTTGCCCAACAGTATGAAATGGTCCCCATCATACTTCACCCTACCAAACAGAGAAGAAAGAAAGAACAGTAGAGGGAAAAAGTTGGAGAAAGAGACTTTTTATACATTTACAGGAAGTTCTGGGCAGGTCCTTGAATGACTCATACATGAAACTGACTAGTATCACACATGTAAAGGCTTCAGAATTTATCTATAATATAGAAAATCACTAGTTTTCAGAAGGACCTCTAAGTAGCATAAAAGCTAAGAAATCAGAATAATACTATAAGGACGCTGGATATTAAATCATCATTGGAACCACAGTCACTAAAAGTAGGGCAGGATGTGTACACTAAACAAATACAAAGGTAGAAGGCCAAGGCGGCAGAGTAGGATGATCCTGAATTCACCTCCTCCCATGGACTCATGAAACAACCACTTACAGAGCAACTCTCTGTGAGAAAAACCTTAAGAGAAGTATAAAAGATTTTCTACAACCAAATATATAAAGAAGGAACCACAATAAGACAGGTCAGAGGCATGGAGAGGCAGTATAATCAGGAAGCACACCCTCAACACAGGGATCCACAAGCAGGAAGAAAATCACAACTATGGAGGTCCTCCCTCTGACCAAGTGGGATTTATTTCAAGGATGCAAGAATGGTTCAGTATCTGTAAATTATCCAACAAGATATGCCATGTTATCAAACTGAGGAATAAAAACCATATGATCATCTCAAAAGATTCATAAAAAGCTTTTGAGAGAAAGTCCAACATCCATTTATGATAAAAACTCTTAACAAGGTGGGAATAGAGGTAACATACCTCAACATAACAAACGCCATTTATTCCAAGCCCACAGCCAACATCATACTCAAAAGGTGAAAAGCTGAAAGCATTTCTTCTAAAATCAGGAACAAGATAAGGATGCCCACTCTCATTATTTTATTCAACATAGTATTGGAAGTCCTAGCCACAGCAATCAGACAAGAAAAAAAATAATTTTAAAAGGAAGCTGTAAAACTGTCACTGTTTGGAAATGACAAGATTATATGTATGAATATATGTAGACATACATATTCCTAAAGATGTTGCTATAAAGAAACATTAATGAATTAATTTAGTAAAACTGTGGGATACAAAGCAATACACAAAAATCTGTTGCTTCTATACACTAATAATGAGCTATCAGAAAGAGAAAATAAGAAAAGAATCCCATTTACAATTTCATCAAAAAGATAAAATGCCTGGAAATAAATCAACTAAGGACGTAAAAGACATATTCTGAAAATTGTTAAGACATTGATGAAAGAAATTGGATGACAAAAATGAAATATATTCTAAGCTTATGAACTGGAGAAATTAATGTTGTTAAAATGGCCAAACTACAAAGCAGTGCAGTCCCATCAAAATACCAAAGACTTCTTTCACAGCAATAAAACAAATAATTCTAAAACTTATGTGGAAACACAAAGATTTTTAATAACCAAAGCAATCTTGAGAAAGAACCAAGTTGGGAGATTCTAATTTCAAACTATACTACTATATTGACTTGATTTCAAACTATACTACAAAGATGCAGTAATAAAACAGCATGGTACTAGTACAAAAACAGATGCATAGTACAACGAATCAAAATAGAGAGCCCCAAAACAAACCCACACATACATGTTCAAATAATCTACAACAAAAGAAGCAAGAATATACAATGGGTAAAAAACAGTCTCTTTGATAGATGCTACTGGGAAAATGGGTCAGCTATTTGGAAAAAAATCAAAGTGGACTACTTTGTCACACCATTCCCAGGTGGCACAGAGGTAAAGAATCTGCCTGCCAATGCAGGAGACGTAAGAGACACAGGTTCAGTTCCTGGGTTGAGAAGATGTGCTGGAATAGGAAATGGCAACCCACTCCGGTATCCTTGCCTGGAAAATCCCACTGACAGAGGACCCTGATGGGCTACAGTCCATGGGGTTGCAAAGAGATGGACACAACTGAGTGACCAAGCATGCAAGCATGCATACAAAAATAAACTTAATATAGATTAAAGACTTAAAAGTAAGACCTGAAACAATAAAACTTCTAGAAGAAACCACTGGCACTATGCTGTTTGACACTGATCTTAGCAAAATTTTTGTTTGGATTTGTCTCCTCATGCAAGGGAAACAAAAGCAAAAACCAACAAATGTGACTACATCAAAATATTTAAAAAGCTTTTCACAGCAATGGAAACGTTCAGCAAAATGAGAAAAGCAGTATATTGAATGGGAGAAGATATTTATTAATAACTCTTAAGGAGCTAATATCTAAAATATACAAAGAACATATATACATATATCTCATCAAATAAACAACTCAATAAAAATGGGCAGAGGACTTGAATACGCATTTTTCCAAAGAAGTCTTGCAGGTGACAACAGACATATGAAAATATGCTCAACATCATTAATCATCAGGGAAGTATAAATCAAAACCACAATGAAATATCACCTCACACCTGTCAGAATGGCTATCATCACAAAGATAACAAATAACAAGTGTTGGTGAGGATAGGAAAGGAAACCTTCATGTACTATTGATGGGAATATAAATTGGTGTAGCCACTGTGGAAAACAAAATGGCGCTTTCTCAAAAAAGCTAAAAATAGAAGTGCTGCCTGACCAAGAAATTTCACTTCTATGTATTTACCCAAAGACAATAAAAAATACTAATTCAAAAAGATAGATGTAGCCCAATGTCCATTGCAGCATTATTAGCCAAGATAGGAAAGCAATGATAGATGAGTGGATAATGGATATATTTAATATGTATAAATAAAATGGCATATTATTTAGCCACAATAAATGATAATACCTTGTAATTTGTGACAGCATGGATGGATCTAGAAGGTATTATGCTAAATGAAATAAGTTAGAGAAATACAAATACTGTATTATCTCACTTAAATGTGGAATCTAAAGCACAAAACAAAATAAGGCAAAAATAGATTCATAGGTACAAAGAACAAACAGGTGGTTTCCAGAAAGGAGCAGGTGGAAATTATTTATGGTGACTAAGAGGCACAAACCTTCTGTTATAAAAGACACAAGGAGGTTGTAATATAAAACATAAGGAATATGGTTAATAATATTGTAATTACTTGGTATACGGACAGTTACTAGACTTATCACGATAATCATTTTACAATAAATGCTTATGTAAAGTCACTATACTACACATGAAAATAATATTGTATAACAATTGTGTTTCAATTTTTAAATATATAAGGTGAATATATTAATAATAAAATGGAAGATTTAAATAAAACCTATAATCTCTTATCATAATGCCTAAAATGTCCATGATAGACTAGAAAACCATTTATCTTCTAAAAACAGTAAAATCACAACCTGAAAAATCATGAGCAGAGGCCAACATGGGGTTGATTTGGATGCTGGAATTATCTAGTTAATATTTTAAAGCAAAAATCATAAAAAATGCTTCAATAAGCAATTATAAATATACTTTGAATAAAGGGGGAAAAAGAAAATCTTAGTAAAGAAATAGATTTGAGATATAGAAATTATAGAACTGAAAGTACACTAACTGAAATAAAAACTCATTACATAAGCTCAACGGTAGATTCAACATGCAAATGAAAAGAATAAGTAAACTTGAAGATAAAACATTGCAGTTTAACCAACATGAACAACAGAGAGAAGTTAGAATGAAGAGAAAAAAAAAAAAAAGACATAAGAACACAGCCTTAGTGTCCTGTGGGATAATAACAATAGATCCATATTTCTGTTACTAGAATCCCAGAACAAAAGGAGAAAGAGAATGAAACTTAGTATGAAAAATACTGGCTGAAAATTTTCCAAATTTGATAAAATACCACAATGGTTAATTTCATGTGCTGACTGGATCATGGAGTAACTAGATGCTTGGCTAAACATTATTTCTAGGTATATCTGTGAGGGTGATTCTAGAGGAGGTATGCCTTTGAATTGGTAGGCTGAGTAAAGCAGATTGTTTTCCCCAATATGGGTAGACTCTATCCAAGCTGCTGAGGGCCTGCCTGAGTAGAATTTTAAAAGTAGAAGAAGAGAGAATTTGTCTCTCTGACTTCTTGAGCTGGGACAGAAATCTTCTGACCTCACACTTGCAATTAAAACATCATCTCCTCCTGGTTATCTGGCCTTCATATTCTGATTAAACTACACCACCAGGTTTCCTGGGTCTTTAACTGACAGATGGCAGATTATGGGACTACTCAGTCTCAATAATCATGTGGATAATATATCTATAATATAAATACTGCTGGTTCTGTTTCTCTGGAGAACTCTAATACAGATTTTAGTACTTACAGTGATTTTAGAGGAACAGAATATGTTGAGTTTTCTTTTTTTTTTTTAATTAAATTTATTTATTTTTTAATTACAATAGTGTATTTGTTTTGCCATACATTGACACGAATCAGCCATAGGTGAACACAATCGCCCAATGCCGAAGCCCCCTCCCACCTCCCACCCCACATCCTCTGCCCAAATCATCCTGTGCATCAGCCCCATGCATCCTGCATCCTACACCAAACATAGATTAGCGCTTCGTTTCCTACAGGAAAATACACATGCTTCACTGCCATTCTCCCAAACCATCCCACCCTCTCCCTCTCCCTCAGAGTCCAAAAGTCCACTCTATACCTCTGTGTCTCTTCTTGTCTCACATATAGGGTCATCATTACTGTCTTCTAAATTCCATATATATGTGTCAGTATACTGCATTGGTGTTTTTCTTTCTGGCTTACTTCACTCTGTATAATCGGTTCCAATTTCATCCATCTCATTAGAACTGAGTCAAATTTATTCTTTTTAAGGGCTGAGTAGTGTTCCATAGTGTATATGAACCACAGCTTTCTTATCCATTCATCTGCTGATGGACATCTAGGTTGCTTCCATGTCCTGGCTATTATAAACAGCGCTGCAATGAACATTGGGGTACATGTGTCTCTTTCAATTCTGGTTTCCTCAGTGTGTATGCCCAGCAGTGGGATTGCTGGGTCATAAGGCAGTTCTATTTGCAATTTTTAAGGAATCTCCACACTGTTTTCCATAATGGCTGTACTAGTTTGCATTCCCACCAGCAGTGTAAGAGGGTTCCCTTTTCTCCACACCCTCTCCAGCATTTATTGCTTGTAGACTTTTGGATCGCAGCCATTCTGACTGGTGTGAAATGGTACCTCATTGTGGTCTTGATTTGCATTTCTCTGATAATGAGTGATGTTGAGCATCTTTTCATGTGTTTGTTAGCCATCCGTATGTCTTCTTTGGAGAAATGCCTATTTAGTTCTTTGGCGCATTTTTTATTGGATCATTTATTTTTCTGGAGTTGAGCTGCATAAGTTGCTTATATATCTTTGAGATTAGTTGTTTGTCAGTTGTTTCATTTGCTATTGTTTTCTCCCATTCAGAAGGCTGTCTTTTCACCTTGCTTATTTGTTGTGCAGAAGCTTTTAATTTTAATTAGATCCCATTTGTTTATCTTTGCTTTTATTTCCAGTATACTGGGAGATGGATCATAGAGGATCCTGCTGTGATTTATGTCGGAGAGTGTTTTGCCTATGTTCTCCTCTAGGAGTTTTATAGTTTCTGGTCTTACATTTAGATCTTTAATCCATTTTGAGTTTATAAACCCGAACCCAAAACAATAAAGTAAATGGCAACAGGAGCATACTTATCAATAATTACCTTAAATGTAAATGGGTTGAATGCCCCAACCAAAAAGGCAAAGACTGGCTGAATGGATACAAAAACAAGATCCCTATATATGCTGCCTACAAGAGACCCACCTCAAAACAATGGACACATACAGACTAAAAGTGAAGGGCTGGAAAAAGATATTCCATGCAAATAAAGACCAAAAGAAAGCAGGAGTAGCACTACTCATATCCGATAAAATAGACTTTAAAACAAAGACTGTGAAAAGGGACAAAGAAGGCCACTACATAATGATTAAAGGATCGATCCAAGAAGAAGATATAACAATTATAAATATATATGCACCCAACATAGGAGCACAGCAATATGTAAGACAGTTGCTAACAAGCATGAAAGGGAAATTAATAATAACACAATAATAGTGGGAGACTTTAATACCCCACTCACACCTATGGACAGATCAACTAAACAGAAAATTAACAAAGAAACGCAAACGTTAAACGATACAATAGACCAGTTAGACCTAATTGATATCTATAGGACATTTCACCCCAAAACAATGAATTTCACCTTTTACTCAAGTGCACACGGAACCTTCTCCAGAATAGATCACATTCTGGGTCATAAATCTAACCTTGATAAATTCAAAAAAAATTGAAATTATTCCAAGCATCTTCTCTGACCATAATGCACTAAGGTTAGATCTCAATTATAGAAGAAAAACTATTAAAAATTCCAATATTTGGAGGCTGAACAACACCCTACTGAATAATCAACAAATCACAGAAGAAATCAAAAAAGAAATCAAATTATGCATCGAAACAAATGAAAATGAAAACACAACTACACAGAACCTTTGGGACACTATAAAAGCAGTCCTAAGAGGAAAGTTCATAGCAATACAGGCATACCTCAAGAAACAAGAAAAAAGTCAAATAAATAACCTAACTCTACACCTAAAGCAACTAGAGAAGGAAGAAATAGAGAACCCCAGAGTTAGTAGAAGGAAAGAAATCCTAAAAATTAGGGAAGAAATAAATGCAAAAGAAACAAAAGAGACCATAGCAAAAATCAACAAAGCAAAAAGCTGGTTCTTTGAAAGGATAAATAAAATTGACAAACCATTAGCCAGACTCATCAAGAAACAAAGAGAAAAAAATCAAATCAACAAAATTAGAAATGAAAATGGAGAGATCACGACAGACAACTACTCAGAAATACAAAGAATCATAAGAGACTACTATCAGCAATTATATGCCAATAAAATGGACAACTTGGAAGAAATAGACAAATTCTTAGAAAAGTACAATTTTCCAAAACTGAACCAGGAAGAAATAGAAAATCTTAACAGACCCATCACAAGCACGGAAATTGAAACTGTAATCAGAAATCTTCCAGCAAACAAAAGCCCAGGTCCAGACGGCTTCACAGCTGAATTCTACCAAAAATTTCGAGAAGAGCTAACACCTATCTTACTGAAACTATTCCAGAAAATTGCAGAGGAAGGTAAACTTCCAAACTCATTCTATGAGTTTTCTAAATTGGTTTCAAGGTTTCTGGAATTGGGCTCTAATCTGATTAAAGATGTTAATGACTATTTTCTGTAGTAAAGAGAGCATTGATAATTCACTGATAGTTCATGTTTTTACGTGGCAATACAAATAGGAAAAATATCTGCATTGGATAGTTCTAATAAAACATAAGAAGCAAGGAACAAGTGACTGTATATATGATACATCAGAACATTTTTAGAAAACTGATGAATATATTGAAGTAGGCTGGTTGTTCCTAATGTCACTGGCAAAGTGGTATAAGAAAAGGATGAGCTCAGGGACTCAAATTCCCAGCTCAATTGTCATTATTAATGATCTAAAAGCTTCCAAATATGCCCTGAAGGAGACTGTTAGCTCCTGTAGCCACAGAGATAGGACTGCTGAAAATCAAACACAGAATCTCATTCTGAGACTAGCTGAATGACATGCAACCTGAAGTTCTCTCTTCTCAGGATGTCTATTTTTGAAAGTGAAGACACTGACTGGGAAAGATGGGATCCTCTAAGTTGAGATGAGGATGCATGAGATCTTAATGAAACTGGGGACACTGAGCTCCTCAATTCTGGGAACACTGAGCTCCTAAATTCCTAAATTCTCTGAGTCTTCTTTTGCTAGTGGATGAGCCCTATCTATCCCAAGTGGAAGCAGTCTCACCTCTAATGATGGTGGCCTCTCCACTACCACTGGTAGTGGCTCCTACACCCCCATCTGAGGGAATAAATCCTGCAGTGTCTGAGAAAACTCTAATAGCCGGCCCTGGGGTAGCTGTCATGCAATACAAAGCCAATTTTCCTCAGGAGCCATCCCCATCACCTCCCTTTGCTTCTAGACCTATAAATAGGCTCAAGTCCCAGCAGGCCCCTAAAGGTGAGATAAAAAATGTGACCCATGAAGAGCTGTGCTACACTCTAAAAGAAGTACTTAAGTTTTCTAATTTACACCGAAAATAAGAGAATGTATGTGGGAATGGCTACTAAGGGTGTGGGATAATGGTGTGTGTGTGTGTGTGTGTGTGTGTGTGTGTGTGTGCGCTAGTTGATCAGTTGTGTCAGACTCTTTGCAACCCCCACAGACTATAGCCTACCAGGCTCCTCTGTCCATGCAATTATCCAGGCAAAAATACTGGAATGGGTTGCCACATCATCCTTCAGGAGGATAATGGTGGAAGGAACATAAGTTGGATCAGGACAAATTTATTGATATAGACTCACTAAGCAAAGATTCTATATTAAATATTGCAGCTCAGGTAGTCTGACAGGGCTCTAACACTCCAGTGGGTTGGTTGGTTCACTGACTGAAACATGGACCAAAGTTGGCTCACAGTAAGCAAACTGGACATGCTAGACCAAAATTTCTGGTTTAATGTAGGGAAAGGGATTCAAAGGATGAAGAGACTGGAATATTACTCTATTTTCCATTTAAGACCTGCTCACCCACACAGAAGAGCCCAGAAGACATACTGTTCACCAATATTGTGAGAACTAAACTTCTGAGAAAAGAAGCAGCATCCCTAAGGAGCTATGTATGCTCTTTGTAGACCAGACTTCACTGTGAGAACAGCAGTCATTGGATTGAAAAACCTAAATGCAATGGGAGTAACTGGATTTTGATGTGATAGGATCCAAATGGCAGCATTCAATAGCAAAAGACCAGGTAGACATAATTTCTATGATGGAAAGCAGATTCAAAGCAGTAGTCAGATAGTCTGACTCACGCAGACATAAAATGCTGGCTACTTGATCATGGTGTTTCTAGAATGAAATTGATAGAAGCCCACTAAATTTTTAACTTTATCTGTATAAGCAGAAAAGCTCTAGGTCAAGAAAACAAGTCTAACCTAAATCATTAAAACAGAGAGACACAGCCCCTCAGATAATTCCCATACATGATATAGTCTACAAATCCATAATCTCTTGAATGAGAGAGAGGCTGAGCAGCTTTGAGAAAGGATCATGGTATACTACCAAAAGCATATGTTACTAATCCTTTCCCCAACCTTCCCTATAGGGACCAAAAGTCCTGTGCATTGACAAAAAACTACTAAAAGAAATTAATCAGATCTTCGAGGGACTAGTGGACAGTAATGTGGAATAGATTCCAGGCAACCCAAAACAGCACTGTAGGCCACCAGTCAGAGCACAGGATTATGGAGGTGAGGTGATCAATGGAGTTTTAGTTCAGGTCCATCTCACAGGGATACAGTAGTTCCCAAAATTCATCCTATGGTTATTTCCCCAGTTCTGGAATGCACAAAATAGAACAGACACACACACACACACATATCCAGCAGCTGGAAGAATCCCCACGTTGATTCCCCTAATCTCTTGAATGAGGCAAATGATGGGAAAGGACAACTGGAAATCAGTAGAACTGTCTCTACCTAAGACAATAGTAAATCAAAAGCAATACCACATTACCAGAGGGATAGCAGAGATTAGTGCCACCATCAATAACTTGAAAGGTGCAGAGGTGACAATTCCCACAATATCCCCTTTCAACATACCTATTTGGCCTGTGCAGAGGTCAGATGGGTCTTAGAGAATGAAAAGTTGATTACTGTACACTTAATTAGGAAATGGTTCCAATTTCAGCTGCTAAACCGGATGTGATTTTACTGCTTGAGCAAATTAACACATCCGCTTGAATATAATATGCAGCTGTTGGTCTGGTGAATGATTTTTTTTTTTTCTGTATCTGTTAATCAGTTCAGTCACTCAGTTGTTTCTGACTATTCGCAATGCCATGGAATCTGTTAATAAGGACCATCAGAAACAATTTTATTTCAGCTGACAAGGCAAACAATATACCTTCACTATCCTAGCTCATAATTTCTTTACAAGGATCTTGATCACCTTCATTTCCACAAAATATCATTGGTCTTTGATATTAATGATATTATGCAGATTGGAACCAGCAGTAAGAAAGACACATACAATACTCTAGAGATATTGGTAAGACCTTTGCATTCCAGAGGGTGAGAAGCAAATCCAACAATTCAGGGGCATTCTATTTTGGTGAAATTTACAGAGGTTCAGTGGTGTGGGGCATGTCAAGGTATCTCTTCTAAAGTTAAGAGCAAGCATCTTATCTTGTCCTTCTTATAACCAAAAAGAGACAGATACTGTCTAGTGGACCTCTTTCAGTTCTGAAGGAAACACACTCCTCATTCTTGTATGTTACTCTGACTCACTTACCAAGTGTCTCAAATAACTATTAGCTTTGAGTAGGATCTAGAATAACAGAAACCTTTGCAACTTGTCCAGCCTGCAGTGCAAGCTTCTCTGCCACTTCGAACCCATGATCCAGCAGATCAAATGGTGACTAAATTGTCTGTGGCACATAGGGAAGCTGTTTAGAGTCATGTCATGATCTTATAGGCAAACTATAGTGCAAGCTCTCAGGAATTTTGAGCCAAGACCTGTGATCCACTGCAGATTATTATACCCCTTTTGAGGTAGAAATTGAGCATTTAATCATAGGCCAATTTATCTTGTAACTTGAACTGACCACCATGAAATAGGTATTATCTGACCTACCAAGTCATAAAGGCTGTAGGCAATGCAATATTGCATCATCAAATATAAGTTGAATATATGAGACTGGTGTTGAAGAGACGCTGAAAATATGAGGAAGTTTCATGGAGCTGTCCAAATAAATGTCCATTGTCCCTATTACTGTTAAACTACCTTTTCCTTCTCAGCCTGTACCTACAGCCCCCTGGGGAATTCTCTATGATCAGACAGCTGAAGAAGAGAAATTTCAGGTCTTGTTTACATAAGGATTTGAAAGATATGCAAGTACCACCCAGAAGTGGACAACCCCTTTATAAGACATCCATGAAGAGCAGTGGTGAAGAAAAGTCCTCCCAGTGGGTAGAATTTAGAGTTGCACACCTGTCTGCTCACTTTGCTTAGAAGGGAAAAATGGCCAGCAGTGCAATTATATAACAATTCACAAATGTGACCAATGGCTTGGCTCAATGGTCATGTACTTAGAAAGGAACATATTTGAAAAACTGGTGATAAGGAACATTTGATATAGAAGTCTGTGGATATGCCTTTCTGAATGGGCAGAAAATTTGAATATATTTGTGTCCCATGTGAATGATCACCAAAGGGTAATCGCTGCAGAGGAGGAATTTAACAATCAAGTGGATAGATCTACCCATTCTGTAGATACATATTAGCTTCTTTGCCTAGCCACCTAAGTCACTGTCCAGTGGGTTCATGGACAAAGAGGCCATGGTGGCAGAGATGAGGGTTATGCATGGGATCAGAAACACGGACTTGCACTCATCAACACTTGGACATCAGCTTGGACTGAGTGTCCAACCTACCAGGAACAGAGACCAACAGTGAGTGCTCAATATGGCACCATTCTCTGGGGAACTCAGCCAGTTATATGGAAGCAGGTCAACTACGCTGAATTGTTATCAACATTGAAAGGAGACTGTTTTGTTCCTACTGGAATAGACACTTATTCTGGATATGGATTTGCTTTCCTGTATACAATTCCTCTGCCAGCATGACCATCTGAGGACAACAGAATGTTATATTCACCATCATGGTATTCAATACAGCATTCCTTCTAATCAAGGAACTCACTTCATAGCAAAAGAAGTACAACAGTGGACGATGCTCATGTAGTTCACTAATTTTACCATGCTTTCTGCCACTATGAAGTAGTTGATTTGACAGAAGAGTGGAATGGCTTTCTGAAGACCCAGTTACAGTACCAGCTCTTTCACAATACCTGGCAGAGCTTGGGAAAGGCTCTCCAGAAGGTTATATATGCTGTGAGTCAGCATCTAATACTTGATGCTTATGTGCCTGAATCACAGTGACTCCACTTTCTTAGCTCTGTATTAGGCCTGCAGTCCTATCCCTCCACTTTATGCATAGCTAAACTTTATCATACTTACAAAGAATGTACCCAAACCAAACAAGTTCCTGATCAACTTGCCTTCATCAGATATGAAAACCAGGAGAATGTCTTTTGCTGAAGCAAATCATTAATGGTCACAAGATGCCCCAGGGGGAGGAAAAACCCAGTTCTCAACAGTGTGGGCATCATTCTCCCTTGGTAGAGATATTCTGTTTTAAGCTTTGTCCCCTTTAAATCTCCCTGTACACTTCTAGGCAATTCAGAGTGCAGCTGCTAATGCCTCTGGATCATCATCCACCTGATCTTGCCTGTATGTAAGTTATCCACAATAAACTTCATAATTGCACTTTATGGAGTTATATGCTTCATTTTTTGGTCATAAAGTTCTTTCACAGTTTGGAGGATATTATTCAATATTTCAACCTCTCAACACTGCTTTTTCTTCCATAGCCAGGATTCATGTATCCAGGAATAATGGGTACAAATGGGAATGACATCACTCATTACTACTTCATTGACTCACTAGAAAATTTCGGCTTTGTCTTCCTGTGATCTAATGTTCTGGCAACCTAGAAGTTTGTTAAAGAGGGAGGATTCCACCAAGAGACACAACACTGATTCCATTCACCTAGAAGTTAAAACTGCTTCCTGAAAGACATAAAAGACATTTCTCCAAAGAAACATACAGATAGCTAATAAACACATGAAAATATGCTCTACATTGCTAATTATTAGAGAAATGCAAATCAAAACCACAATGATGCATCATCTCACACCGGTCAGAATGGCCATTATCAAAAGTCTACACACAAATGTTGGACAGAGTGTGGAGAAGGGGGAAGCCTCTTATACTATTAGTGGGAATGCAAACTGATACAACTACTATGGAGAACAGTATGGATATTTCTTTAAAAATAGGAATAAAACAACCATCACTTCAGTTCAGTTCTGTGGCTCAATCCAGTCTGATGCTTTGCAACACAATGCAGCACACCAGGCTTCCCTGTCCATCACCAACTCCCAGAACTTGCTATGACAAGTAGAAGATGGATCTCACATCTATCAAGTCGGTAATGCCATCAAACCATCTCATCCTCTGTCATCCGCTTCTCCTCCTGCCCTTAATCTTTCCCAGCATCAGGGTCTTTTCTAATGAGTCAGCTCTTCGCATCAGGTGGCCAAAGTATTGGAGCTTCAGCTTCACCATCAGTCCTTGCAATGAATATTCGGTACTGATATCCTTTAGGATGGACTGGTTTGATCTCCTTGCAGTCCAAGGGACTCTCAAGAGTCTTGACTGACACCACAGTTCAAAGCATCAGTTCTTCAGCATTCAGCTTTCTTGGTGCTACAACTCTCACATCCATACATGACTACTGGAAAACCACAGCTTTGACTAGACAGGCTTGTGTTGGCAAAGACAGCTTTTTAATATGCTGTCTAGGAATGTCATAGCTTTTCTTCCAAGGAACAAGCGTCTTTTAATTTCCTGGCTACAGTCACCATCTGCAGTGATTTTGGAACCCAAGAAAATAAAGTTTCTCATTTTCCCCATTGTTTTCCCATCTATTTGCCATGAAGTGATGGGCCAGATGCCATGATCTTCATTTTTGAATGTTGAGTTTTAAGCCAACTTTTTCACTCTCCTCTTTCACTTTCATCAAGAGGCTTTTTAGTTCCTCTTCACTTTCTGCCATAAGGGTAGTGTCATCAACATAGCTGAGGTTATTCATATTTCTCCTAGAAATCTTGACTCTAACTTGTGCTTCATCCAGCCCGGCATTTCAAATGGTGTACTCTGCATGTAAGTTAAATAAGCAGGGTAACAATATACAAACTTGATATACTCCTTTTCCAGTTTGGAACCAGTCTGCTATAACTGTTGCTTCTTGACCTGCATACAGATTTCTCAGGAGGCAGGTGAGGTGGCCTGGTATTCCCATCTCTTTCAGAATTTTCCACAGTTTGTTGTGATCCACACAGTCAAAAACTTTAGTGTAGTCAATGAAGCATAAATAGATGTTTTTCTGGAATTATCTTGCTTTTTCTGAGATCCAACTGATACTGGCAATTTGATCTCTGGTTCTTCTGCCTTTTCTAAATCCATCTTGAACATCTGGAAGTTGTCAGTTCATGTATTCACGTACTGTTGAAGCCTAGCTTGGAGAATTTTCAGCACTACTTTGCTAGCATGTGAGATGAGTGCAACTGTGTGGTAGTTTGAACATTCTTTGGCATTGCCTTTCCTTGGGATTCGAATAAAAACTTTTCCAGTCCTGTGGCTACTGCTGAGTTTCCAAATTTGCTGGCATATTGTGTACATCACATTAATAGTACAGTATTTTACGATTTGAAATAATTCACCTGGAATTCCATCACCTCCACTAGTTTTGTTCATAGTAAGGCTTCCTAACGTCCACTTGACTTCACACTCCAGGATGCCTGGATCTAGGTGAGTGACCACACCATTGTGGTTATCTGGGTCATAAGATTATATATATATATATATATATATATATATATACACTCGTATATACATATACATGTATATATATATTTTTTTTCTGGTATAGTTCTCTGTGTATTCTTGCCACAGCTTTTTAATATCTTCTGTTTCTTTTAGGTCCAGACAGTTTCTGTCCTTTATTGTGCCCATCTTTGCATGAAATGTTGCCTTCAGTTCTGTTCAGCTCAGTCGTGTCCAACTCTTTGTGACCCCATGAATTGCAGCAAGCAAGGCCTCCTTGTCCATCACCAACTCCCGGAGTTCACTCAAACTCATGTCCATCATGTCGGTGATGTCATCCAGCCATCTCATCCTCTGTCGTCCCCTTCTCCTGCCTCCAATCCCTCCCAGCATCAGAGTCTTTTCCAATGAGTCAACTCTTCTCATGAGGTGGCCAAAGTATTGTAGTTTCAGCTTTAGCATCAGTCCTTCCAATGAACATCCAGAGGTGATCTCCTTCAGAATGGACTGGTTGGATCTCCTTGCAGTCCAAGGGACTCTCAAGAGTGTTCTCCAACACCACAGTTCAAAAGCATCAATTGTTTGGCGTTCAGCCTTCTTCACAGCTCCACAATGGAAGTAATATAAATTTATCTGAAAAACAGATAGGATATATCTCAGTATTGCCATGTCCTATGATTAAGCTCAATTGAAAAGTATAATAACTCAACTCAGGTAAAATTACTAATGACTCAGATACTTCAGGAATGAAATTATGAGTCACACTACCAGATAAAGAAGAATAACCAACTGAGGTGCTTGCTAAATAGAATACAAATGAGTAGTAAAAGATAATTTCAAATATCAAGTATGACCCGTGACTAGCTTCAGAAGTAGAAATGTAATTCTCTTGAGTATTTCCTCTTTGTTTTGTTAGGAATATGTTTCTGTGTTTAATATGTGAGTGAGAAGACATATTTTTTTCTCCCCTCTCTCATTTTCTTAACACAACACGTAAGATAAGTTGACTTTATATATCATAGTAATTCAGCTTTGCTAATTTTACATCACAAGACTTAAATTATGGGATATTAAGGAGAAAACAGGGATCAAGACTATCCCAAAGAAAAGAAATGCAAAAAAAAAAAAAAAAAGGCTGTCTGGGGAGGCCTTACAAATAGCTGTGAAAAGAAGAGAAACAAAAAGCAAAGGAGAAAAGGAAAGATACAAGCATCTGAATGCAGAGTTCCAAAGAATAGCAAGAAGAGATAAGAAAGCCTTCTTCAGTGATCAATGCAAAGAAATAGAGGAAAACAGCCGAACGGGAAAGACTAGAGATCTCTTCAAGAAAATTAGAGATACCAAGGGAACATTTCATGCAAAGATGGGCTCAATAAAGGACAGAAATGGTATGGACCTAACAGAAGCAGAAGATATTAGGAAGAGGTGGCAAGAATACATGGAAGAACTGTACAAAAAGATCTTCATGACCCAGATAATCACAATGGTGTGATCACTCACCTAGAGCCAAACATCCTGGAATGTGAAGTCAAGTGGGCCTTAGGAAGCATCACTCTGAAAAAAGCTAGTGGAGGTGATGGAATTCCTGTTGAGCTATTTCAAATCCTAAAAGACAATGCTGTGAAAGTGCTGCACTCAATATGTCAGCAAATTTGGAAAACTCAGCAGTGGCCATAGGACTGGAAAATGTCAATTTTCATTGCAATCTCAAGGAAAGGCAATGCCAAAGAATGCTCAGAAATTACCACCTAATTGCACTCATCTCACATACTAGTAAAGTAATGCTCAAAGTTCTCCAAGCCAGGCTTCAGCAATACGTGAGCCATGAACTTCCAGATGTTCAAGCTGGTTTTAGGAAAGGCAGAGGAACCAGAGAATCAAATTGCCAACATCCACTGGATCATCGAAAAAGCAAGACATTTCCAGAAAATCATCTATTTCTGCTTTATTGACTATGCCAAAGCCTTTGACTGTGTGGATCACAATAAACTGTGGAAAATTCTGAGAGAGATGGGAATACCAGACCACCTGACCTGCCTCTTGAGAAACCTGTATTTAGGTCAGGAAGCAACAGTTAGAACTGGGTATGGAACAACAGATTGGTTCAAATAGTAAAAGGAGTACGTCAAGGCTGTATATTGTCACCCTGCTTATTTAATTGTTATGCAGAGTACATTATGAGAACACTGGGATGGAGGAAGCACAAGCTGGAATCAAGATCGCCAGGAGAAATATCAATATGCAAATGATATGCAATATGACATGCAGATATGCAAATGACACCACCATTATGGCAGAAAGTGAAGAGAAACTAAAGAGCCTCTTGATGATGAAAGAGGAGACTGGAAAAATTGGCTTAAGTCTCAACAGTCAGAAAACTAAGATCATGGCATCCGGTCCCATCACTTCATGGCAATAGATGGGGAAACAGTGGAAACAGTGACTGACTTTATTTTTCTGGTCTCCAAAATCACTGCAGATGGTGATTGCAGCCATGAAATTAAAAGACGCTTACTCCTTGGAATGAAAGTTATGACCAACCTAGATAGTATATTCAAAAGCAGAGACATTACTTTGCTGACAAAGGTCCACCTAGTCAAAGCTATGGTTTTTCCAGTAGTCATGTATGGTTGTGAGAGTTGGGCTATAAAGAAAGCTGAGTGCTGAAGAATTGATGCTTTTGAACTGTGGTGTTGGGTAAAATTCTTGAGTCCCTTGGACTGCAAGGAGATCCAATCAGTCCATCCTAAAGGAGATCAGCCCTGAGTGTTCATTCGAAGGACTGGTTTTGAAGCTGAAACTCCATTACTTTGGCCACCTGATGCAAAGAGCTGACTCATTTGCAAAGACCCTGATGGTGGGAAAGATTGAGGGCAGGAGGAGATGGGGTAGACAAAGGATGAGATGGTTGTGTGGCATCACCAACTCAATGGACATCAGTTTGGGTAAACTCCGGGAGTTGGTGATGGACAGGGAGACCTGGCATGCTGTAGTTCATGGGGTCACAAAGAGTCAGACATGACTGAGTGGCTGAAGTGAACTGAACTGAAGAGAAGAAATGGAAATCCATTGCAGTATTGTTGCCTGGTAAATCCCATGGACAGAAGTAGCCTGGCAGGCTACAGTTCATGGGGTCACAAAGAGTCAGGCATGACTGAGTGACCAAGTACAAGAATAAACATCACTAATAACTGTATCTATTCTTCTGGGGGAGAGTTTAGCATATTTTCATCTATATATAATAAAGTTGGATTATTTAGGTGGAATTATGATATTGTCTTTGTTTAAAGATTAATTATATGTTAAGGAGATTCATATGAGTCCTAATTTGAGAAGAGTTGGGCTTATGATTGTTAATTTTATGTGTCAGCTTGACGAGGTAATAAAGTACCTTGAATAGGATGAAACATGTGTTTCTGAGCATGTTTCCAGATGATATTGTCATTAGAATCAATAGCGTGAACGAAATTGACTGCCCCGCCCTCAGTGTCAGCGGGCATCATCCAATCCATTGAGAATCACAATATAATTTTTTTTTTTTTAATGAAGAAAGGAAAATATGCCTCTCTTCTTGACTGCTTGATGTGAAAAATTGGTCTTCTTCTGTCCTAAGGAATGGTTAAATCATGAGCTCCCCAAGTTCTCAGGCCTTCAGCCTCAGACTGAACTATACCACTGGTTTTCTTAGGTCTCCAGTTTGTAAATGGCGCACAGTAAAGCTTCTCACCCTCCATAGATGTGTGAGTCAATTCCTCACAATAAATCTCTTTAGGGGATGAACGAAGACGGCAAATAAAAGGATGTGGAACTCTCCCCCTCCATAAATAGCAGGAAAAACAAACCAACACGTGGAACAATTCTCATAAAAAGTTCCTGTAAACTGGCAGAAGGACTCCTATATAACCAAGACTATAAGGAAAACATATAGAATCAAGTAAGAAGTAAAGAGAAGTGATCAGAATAGAACCTGTGCCCCTATGAAGGGATTCAAAAGAGAAGGGAGATTATTCAGGTGGAGAGTGAGCAGTTCAAGCCACATGTTGGGTGCCTCAGCCCTGGGGCCTGATCCTGGTAAAATGAGTCCCTTTGGTTGGTTGGAGGGTCAGTGGAACTGAAAGGAGGGCTCTGGGAAGTTTGGACACTGCTCATTAAGAGTGTGCACATGCTTGCTTATACTCTGAAAAAGGGTGGAGAGGGTAGATTGAAACTGCACAGGTTACTAGCCAGTTGCCCACAACTGCTCTGACACACACCCCAGCCTGATCTGCACAAATGCTCTGGTTCTGCTTGTTTCATGACACACCTCCAAATGGGGGTAAAGGTTGCCAGAACCAAGAGGAAAACTTGGCTGTGAGGCACAAAGCTGGCTCAGATGCAGAATGGCACCTGAGAAGGGAAAGGCAGCCATTACTGGCACTTACACAGGCGGCATATCAGAAGTAGTCCAGGTCTCTGACTGTGGCCAGAATATCATGGGTCACACCCTGACCCACACCAATTGCCCACACTAGCCCCACCGGCTCTGTGGGGCAGAGGAGAACTAAGATATAAGGAAAAAAGGTGGCTCAGACCCAAAGTGACAGTACATTGGAAGTAGCCTGAGTTTCTGGCTGAGACCAGGGCCAACATAGCCTGTACTCAGACCCACATTGAGTACCCAAACAAGTCAAGCTTGTCCATCATGGCTCCTCTCTGGGTAAGAGTGCAAATGCTTGGAGGAGGAGAACACACACTTAAAAGGAATGGAGCCAGCTCAGACTTGACTCCCCAGGGCTTCTGCTCCAGTAACGGGACGTGACTTGACCTTCGACAGGTCAGTGACAGCTACTGACCAGAGGAGAAGCCCTAGCTCACACCTAGTACTAAAGCTTAGCCCCTCCATCTCTAGCCCCACTTCCTACTAAGTTGATAGCTGCCAGCACACCCTGGAGAAACATGTGACTTGTGTTCATATTAAATCCAGCTCTTACAACAAAGCCACTGGGCAAATGAAGACTATATAGGGACAGTCTCAATACAAGGACATGCCTTCAAGACTGTAATATGCAACTGTTTCACCTAATTTCATAGACACAGAACAAGTTAAGCAAAATGAAAATACAGGTATTTATATCACTTGAAAGACCAAGGAAAAAAATAAAACAGACCAAAGTACTAATGAAGCAGAAATAATTTACCAGATAAAGAATTCAAATCATCTGTAAAAGAATGCTAACTGAATTAAAGAAAAAATAGATGAACATAGTGAGGATTTTAACAAAGAACTAGACAATACAAAGAACCACTCAAAGGTGAAAACACAATAACTGAAGTGGAAAACACACTAGAAAGAATTAACAGCAGTCTAGGTGAAAGAAGAATGCATAAGTCATCTGGAAGATACAATAATTTAAATCACCCAAACAGAACAGCAAAAAGAAAAACAAACTTTAAAAATGAGAACAGTTTAAGAGATACCTCTGAAATAACACCAAGTATACCAAAATTTGCAGTACAGGGCTCCTAGAAGGAGAAGAGACAGAGAAAATAGTTGAAAATGTATTTGATGAAATTATGGCTGAAATTTTTGCAAAACTGAAGAAAGAAATAGGCAACCTCCAAAGACTGAATCAAGAAGAAATAGAAAATCAAAGCAAACTGATTACTAATACTGAAACTGAATTTATTATTAAAAATTCACAGCAAACAAATGTCTAGGACCAGACAGCTTCATGGGAGAATGATACCAATCATACAATGTTACTCAGTCATAAAAAAATGAAATGTTTCCATTTGTAACAGTGTGGATGGTCTTAGAAAGTATTATGCTTTAGTGAAATAAGTCAGTCAGAAAAAGATGAATACTATATTATCACTTATATGTGGTATCTGAAAAATAAGGCAGATGTATATAACAAAATAGAAACAAATTCATAGATATAAAGAATAGTGATTACCAGTAGGGAGAGGGAGGGTGAAGGGCCAGATATTGTTGGAGGATTAAGAGATACAAACTACTATGTATACAATAAATAAGCAACAAGGATATACTGCACAGCACAGGGAAATAAAGCCATTATTTTTAATAACCTTAAACAGAGTATAATCTACAAAAATATTGAATCATTATTTTGTATACCTAAAACTAATATAATAGTGTAAATCGGCTATACTGCAATGAAATCTCTTTATACACACATGCACACATATGTTTTTAGAAAAACATGGTTGAAGCAAAAATTATAATGCTTCCTGTTTACATGTCATTCAATGAATATATAAAAAATACTTTTGATAATCAGAGAGAGTAAAGTAACCTGTTGGGAGGGATTGGGGACAGGAGGAGAAGGGGACGACCAAGGATGAGATGGGTGGATGGCATCATGGACTCAATGGACGTGAGTCTGGAGTGAACTCCGAGAGATGGTGATGAACAGGGGAGGCCTGGTGTGCTGCGATTCATGGGGTCACAAAGAGTTGGACATGACTGAGCGACTGAACTGAACTGAACTGAACTGAAAGTAACCTGTATGGATGTAAGATTTTCTATACTTCATTTGAAATGGTATGGTTGATATGAATAGACTATGATAGTTTACACACACACATACACACACGTAATGTCTGGTTGTTTAGTCACTAAGTCATGCCCGACTCTTTTGCAGCTCCATAGACTGTAGCCTGCCAGGGTCCTCTGTCCATCGGATTTCCCAGGTAAGAATACTGGAGCAGGTTGCCATTTCCTTCTCCAGGGGATCCTCCTGACCCAGGCACCAAACCTGCATCCCCTGCATTGGCAAGACGATTCTTTACCATTGAGCCAGCAGGGAAGCCCATAATGCTCAGGGCAACCACTAATATTGAGACAAACATACAAAGCAATAAAATTCTGAGAAATAATATAAATAATCAAGATGGAATCCAAAAAAGGGTAGGAACAACAGCTTCACCTTGCCTGCACCATCCCATTTCTCAAGTCAGCATTGTTCAGTGCGAATAGGTAATGCCCTAATCTAATAATTCCCCTAGCCGAATGAGCAATCACCTTTCCCAGCTTTGGGAGCCATTGCATGAAAGATAAACTTGCTTCACTTTATCCCCATCCAGTTCACTGGGGATACAAGCATAGCTGAGACTTTGGAGATGCTACTAGAATGGCAAGAGTTATCAGTATCAGCCACATGGTGATACCAGCCACAGGACCCAGTGGTCTGTTGTAGGCCTGCTCCTTAACAGCTTTCACTACTATGGAAACCAGAAACCAGCACAGTTGTGTTGGATTCATGGCAGTGTTCACCCCAAGGGCCCCATAGATTTTCAAGTTCACTGACTCCAGCTGCCTAAGTCTCTCCACCTTGTCCCCTACAGCTGACCCTGGACCATGCAGGTAAACACATGCATGCAGCCAGCTATGACTCCTATTGTCAGCCCCCAACCTTGCATTCATGCCCCACAGCTAGCCTCTGCCACCATGTGTGAACACAAAATCATTCTGAACTATCACTGCTAGATGCTTCAGTCTCTCACTGCTGAACCTGGAGCCACTGCTGAGAACCACAGCAGACCTTGCAGTCACCATGCCTCATCACAGTTCTAGTTGCCAAAGATCACACAGCTGCTGACATTGTGGGTTGCAACTGCCTGATCCAGTGAGACACTGAACAACTCCCAAAACACACACCTAGAGCCACTGTATGCCTGAGGTATATAAATCATTTGTAACACTAGTATAAAATATTTAAAAATATATTTTTAAATGACTACAATAATTCGTTAATGGGTACACAATATGAAAAGATGTAAATAGTGACAACAGAAATACAAAATATGAGGGTGAAGAGTAGTAGTGTAGTGATTTTGTATGTAATTGATGTTAAGTAGTTATCATCCTGAAACAGACTGTTATTTTATATGAAAGACTTGTGGTAATCAAAAAGCAAAAACCTACAGTAGATACAAAAAAATAAATAAACAAAGACAAAGGTATCCAAGTAAACCACTACAGAAAATCATCAAATCAAAAAGGAACACAGCAAGAGACAAAAATGCAAAGCAAGGATATAAAAAACACTGAGAAATCAATGAACAAAATGACAATAGTAAGTCTTTCCCTATCAATAATTATTCAAATTTAAACAGGCTAACTTAAACAAGCAAAATACCTAAATTGTCCGAATGGAATTAAAAATAAAAATAAAAAACAAGACTCCCATGCTGCCTATAAGAGACTCACTTCACATTTAAGGACACATAGAGACTGAAAGTGATGAAAATGGTTCAAATGGCAATCAAAAGAGGGCAGAGGCTCTTTTTTATATCATTTATATTAGACAAAAGTGACATAAAGTAAAAAAACTGTAATAAGAGACAAAAGTTATTATACAATGAAAAAGGGGTCAAGCATTCAAAGAGAAAATAACAATTGTGTTATATATAACATATTGTGTTATATGTGTGTGTGTGTGTGTGTGTGTGTGTGTGTGTGTGTCTGTGTGTGTATGTACCAAACACTACAGTCATTCTTCGATTTCCATGGGGTATTTGTTCCAGTAGCCTTTGATATTCATTGGGTATTGGTTTCAGGAGTTGCTGTATATATCAAAATCCACAGATGCTCAAGTCCCACAGTTAGTTCTCCATATGTGAGTTTCCACATATGCAGATTCAACCAACCATGGATTGTGTAGTCCTGTATGTATTTATTGAACAAAATACATGTATAACTGGATTTTCATAGATTAACCCTGTGTTAACTCTATATAATACAAATATTAACATACTTGAATGGAAGAGTAGATAGCAGAAAATAATGTTAGTTTTCACTCAGTTGTGTCTGACTTTTTGCAACCCCATGGACTGTAGCCCACCAGGCTCCTCTGTGCATGGAATTCTCCAGGTGAGAATACTAGAATGGGTAGCCATTCCCTTTTTCAGGGGATCTTCTTGACCCAGGGATCAAATCCACATGTCATTATGGGAAAACCCAGGTCTCTTGCATTGCAGGTAGATTCTTTACCTTCTCAACCACCAGGGAAGACAATAATAATAGGGGCCCTTAATATATCACTTTCAACAATGTATATATCATCCAGAGAGAGAATCAGTAAGGAAACAATAGACAAACTACAATTTAGACCAAGTGGGCCTAACAGATACTACAATCAACAATAGCAGAATGCATTTTCTTCTCAGGCACACATGAAACATTATCCAGGACAGATCATATGTTATATCACAAAATAAGTCTCAACAAATTTAAGAATATTGAAATATATCAAGTACTTTTGCTGATGACAATGGTATAAAATTAGAAATCAGTAAGATGAAAATTAGAAAGTTCCCCAATAGAAGGAAACTAAGCAACATACTCCTAAACAAAGCGTCAAAGAAGCAATAAAAGGAAATCAAATATCTTGAAATAAATGAAAATGAAAACACAACATATTAAAACATATGGAATGCAGCAAAAGCAGTTCTAAGACACAAGTTTATAGTGATAAATGCCTACACTAAGAAAAAAGTTCTCAAATAAAAACATAACAAAAAGACCAGCACACACACACACACACACACACACACACAAAAGAACAATCACAAATCTTGGAGACACAGAAATATGATACCAGAAGGATAAAATACAAAATAATTAAACAAAATATTGCTATGTATGCAAAGAAACAAAAGTGTACCAAATACTCAAGAATAAAAGAGTAGTCAATTGAATATGTTCATGAGAGAGGCATAAATTTTGGTTTTAGTAAACAAAGACTTTAAATAGGCTATTATAACTATCTTTGAAGATGTAAGAAATCATGTTTAAAGAATTAAAGGAAGTAAGAAAAGAATTAAACAAAGACTTTAAATAGGCTATTATAACTATCTTTGAAGATGTAAGAAATCATGTTTAAAGAATTAAAGGAAGTATGACAAAAGAATGTATTTTTAGAGTATAGATCTAGAAATGATAAAAAGAATCATATAGAAATTTAGGAGTTAAGAAATACTGTAACTGAAAAAATGTTCACCAGAGAAAGTAAATGAAAAATTTGAGCTTTCAGCAAAAGAATCAGTCATTCTGATAATAGATCAATAGAGATTATTGAGGATGATGAACAAAATGAAAAAGCAGAATGAAGAAAAATAACAGAGCATTACCTACCAATGGGACATCATTATCTTCAAGCATACCAACATGCATAATGGGAATCATGAAAGAAGAAAAAAAAGAGAAGGGTCAAATAAAGTATCTGAAGAAATAATGGAGGAAAACTTGCCAAAACTGATGAAAAACATTAATATGAATATCCAAGAAGCTCAACAAATTCAAATTAGGATAAACTGAAAGTGATAACACTAAAAGATACCATAGTCAAATTGACAAAGGTCAAATGAGAGAACCTTGAATACAGAAAAAAAAGATATCAGAGATACAAATGTTGCTTAATGAGCTTAAGAGCTGATTTATCAAATATCAGATAACCATGAATAACAGAATAAAAGAGAAAATAATGGGGTGATAGTTTAAAACTGCTGAAAGATTCTATAAGATTTCCTAGGAAATCACCTTGATAAAATCTTCATTAAAAATAAAGATGAAATTAGGACACTTACAGACAAATAGAAACTGAGAATATGTACTGATATCAGATCAGACTTATAGCACATACTATAAGCAATCCTTCACACTGATACACAAGACACAGCATGGTAACTTAAATGTAGAAATGAAGAGAACCTGTAAAAATAGTTAAGTGAGTGAATGAAAGGCTCAGTCATGTCCAGCTCTTTGCAACCCTATGGACTGCAGCCTGCATTATAAAGATAGCATATGGATTTTTGTTCCTATTTTCTCCTTGTATCTATATTAGAATAAAACAAAATAATAATTACCAAACTGTGTTGTTGGGAAAACAAAATTATAATTTACAAAGAATGAAGGAAGGATTGGAATTTATTGAAGCAAAATTTTATAAACTATTGAAATTAAGTTAGCATTAATCTCAATGTCGTATTTTTAGATAAGATGCCAATTATACTCACCAAAGTAACCAATAAGAAAGTTATATTTAAAAGATGTATCATGAAAGAAACAAAGAACTTTTAAAGGCAAAATAAAAACATTTACTTAATTTCAAAAGTGGGGGATGTGGCTTGACAACTAGAGGAAAAAAAAACATGTAAGAAACATAGAAAACAAGTTAGAAAATTGACTGATGTAAAACCTATCTTATCAGGGATTACATTAAATATAAATGGATTAAAAATTCTTATCTAAAGTCACATATGAGGAAAATGGAGTCAAGAAAAGAAACAATTAACCTGATCCAACCATCCAAAGAGATTTGCTTTATATTCAAAGATAAAATTTTCAAAAGCAAAAGGATGAGAACAAATATAAGTAGCAGTAACAAAAGAAAGCTGTAGTGAATATATTAGTATCATACAAAACAAAATTAAGATAAAAATTGTTAGAAGAGACACTTTTATAATGACAAAAGAGTCAATCTATCAGGAAAATACACTGTATGCACATAATAATAGAACCTAAAGATAGCAGAAAAACAATATTGATTGGAGAGGGAAAATAGTGTTACAAAATTATGTTTCAAGATTTTAAACCCCCACTATAAGTAATGGATTTTCTTGGGCTCCAAAATCACTGCAGATAGTGACTGCAGCCATGAAATTAAAAGACACTTGCTCCTTGGAAGAAAAGCTGTGACCAACCTAGACAGTATATTAAAAAGCAGAGATATTACTTTGCCAACAAAGGTCCGTCTAGGCAAAGCTACGGTATTCCAGTAGTCATGTATGGATGTGAGAGCTGGACTATAAAGAAAGCTGAGCACTAAAGAATTAATGCTTGTGAAGTGTGGTGTTGGAGAAGACTCTTGAGAGTCCCTTGGACTGCCAGGAAATAGCTCAAACCCGTCAATCCTAAATGAAGTCAGTCCTGAATATTCATTGGAAGGATTGATAGTGAAGCTGAAACTCCAATGGCCACCTGATGTGAAGAACTGACTCGCTGGAAAAGACCCTGATGCTGGGAAAGATCGAAGGCAGGGGGAGAAGGGGACTACAGAGGACAAGATGGTTGGGTGGCATCATGGACTCGATGGATATGAGCTTTAGCAAGCTTTGGGAGTTGGTGATGGACAGGGAAGTCTGGCATGCTGCAGTCCATGCGGTTGCAAAGAGTCAGACACAATGGAGTGACTGAACTGAACTGATCAGTAATGAATAAACAATCTGGCAAAGGTAGACAATGAACTAAAAGCTTTCAAAAAACAATATAAACCAACTAAACCTACAGAGATGTTCAAAACACTCCATCCACAACAGAATATATATTTTTCTTAAGTGTATGTGAATCAGTCTAGAGGCTATACCATAAGCTAGCCTAAAAAATAAGCCTCAATAAATTTAAAATAATTTAAATAATACAACTATACAAAGTTTGCTCTTTGACAATAAAGTAATAAAATTACATATCAACAACAGAAGAAAATTTGATAAATTAAAAAAAAAATATATGTGGAAATTAAACAACACCCTACTAAACAGTCAATGGATCAAAGAAAAAAATCACAAGGAAAGAAAAATTTTGTGACAAATGAAAATAAAAGTACAACATTCCAAAACATATTAGATGTAACTAAAGCAGTACTTAGAACGAAACACATAACTCTAAATGTCCACATTAAGAAAGAAGAAAGATTTCAAATTAATAACCTAACAGTCCACTTTCAGACACTGAAGAATGAAGAACAAACTAAATCTAAAGCAAGTAGATAGAAAACAAACAAACAAAAAAGATTAGAGTAGAAATAATCGAAATAGAGAATAAAAGAGCAGCAGAAATAAAATCAATGAAACAAAAAAAATGGTTTCTTCAATAGAGCAACAAGACTAACAAACTTTTAGCTGGTTTGGGAAAAAGAAAAGATTCAAATACAAAAAGAAAAAAAGAAAGAAAAGTTAAAAATTACTAACCTTACAGAAATAAATAGTATTATAAAGAAATGTTACAAATAACTTTAAACCAACAAATTATGAATTTCAATAGGAAAACCTCACCTAAAGGCACAAGCTTCTATTTCAAGAAGAAATAGACAGTCTTAACTTATCAGTTCAGTTCAGTTCAGTCACTCAGTCATGTCCAACTCTTTGCGACCCCATAGCAAATGAAAAATTGAATCTAACCAAAAACTATCTACAAAGAAGACCCCAGGTTCAGATGATTTCACCTCTGAACTCAATCAAATATTCAAAGAATTAATAACAATTATTCACAACACTTCCAAGAAGGAGAAAAGGGAACAATTCCCAACTTATTTTTGAGGCTGAAATTACCCTGATACCAAAACAAAATGTGAACCTCATAAGAAATTAAAATCGCAGACCAATATATCTTATGAATATGGACATAAAATTACTCAACAAAATACTAGCTAACCGAAGTCACAACATCATACACTATAACCAAGTGTAATTTATCCTAGGGTTGTAAGGCTGGTTTAATGTAATATATCAATCTAAATTTTTAAAATTATATATACATCTCTATAAACAGAAAAATCATTTGACAATACCCAATATTCTTTCATAATAAAAATATTCAGCAAATGATGAATAGAGGGGATCCTTCTCAACCAGATAAAGGGTATCTAAGCCCTATAGCCATATAGCTCTCTACATTTCCTTTGGATATATACCCAGAAGTGAGATTGCTGAATCATACAGTAGTTCTATTTACAATTATTTTTAGGAACACCCATGCCATTTTCCATACCAAATATATTAATCTACATTTCCACCAACAGTTCTCTGTTCTTCACATCCTCACCAACATTTTTTAAATTTTGACTTTTTATAATAGCCATCCTAACAGGTGTGAGGTGATATTGGTGGTTTTGATTTGAATTTCCCAGATGCTTAGTGATGCTGTGGACTGAATTCAATGAACCTGTTACTCATTTGTAGGTCTTCTTTGGGAAAATGTCTATTAGGTCCTTTGCCTATTTTTTAATTTGTGTGCCTTTTGTTTTGTTTTGTTTTGCTATTAAGCTGAGTTCCTTTACATAGTAAATATTGGGTAGGCCAAAAATTCATTTGGAAACTTGCTGCCAGGGGTTGGGGAGTGGGGAGGGCAGGGGAGAGGATAGTAAAGAAGTTTGGGACTGACATGTACACACCATTATATTTTAAATGGATAACCAACAAGGTCCTACTGTATAGCACATAGAACTCTGCTCAATGTTGTGTGGCAGCTTGGATGGGAGGGGAGTTTGGAGAAGAATGGATACATATATATGTATAGCTGAGTCCCTTTGCTGTCCACCTGAAACTATCACAACATTGTTAATAAGCTATACCGAATATAAAATAAAGAGCTAAAAATCATACAATAAAAAGCTGTCCATTATGTCACCATACACCAGAAATTTTAAAAATTAACACACAAAAAAGCTGGTTCTGATTTTTCTGTTACATACTATGGAAAAATCAGAACAAACATTTTGAACAACCTAATAATAAGCCCTTATCAGATATTTGGCTTCCAAATATTTTCTCCCATTACCTTGGCTGCCTTTATACTCTTGAAAGTTTCCTTTGCTCTGATGAAGTTTGATAAAATCCCACTTGTATATTTTTGGTTTTGTTTCCTGTGCCTTTGGTGTCACACCCAAAAAAATCACTGCCAGATCAATGTCAAAAAGCTCTTTTTCTATGTTCTCTCCTAGAAGTTTTATGGTTCAGTCAGTTTCGTTGCTCAGTCATGTCCGACTTTTTGCGACCCCATGAATCGCAGCACGCCAGGTCTCCCTGTCCATCACCAACTCCCAGAGTTCACTCAGACTAACGTCCATTGAGTCTGTGATGCCATCCAGCCCTCTCATCGTCGGTCGTCCCCTTCTCCTCTTGCCCCCAATCCCTCCCAGCATCACAATCTTCCAATGAGTCAACTCATCTCATGAGGTGGCCAAAGTACTGGAGTTTCAGCTTTAGCATCATTGCTTCCAAAGAAATAGCAGGGTTGATCTCCTTCAGAATGGACTGGTTGGATCTCCTTGCAGTCCAAGGGACTCTCAAGAGTCTTCTCCAACAACACAGTTCGAAAGCATCAATTCTTCGGCACTCAGCCTTCTTCACAGTCCAACTCTCACATCCATACATGACCACAGGAAAAACCATAGCCTTGACTAGACAGACCTTAGTAGGCAAAGTAATATCTGTGCTTTTGAATATACTATCTAGGTTGGTCATAACTTTTCTTCCAAGGGGTAAATGTCTTCTAATTTCATGGCTGCAGTCACCATCTGCAGTGATTCTGGAGCCCCAAAAATAGTCTGACACTGTTTCCACTGTTCCCCCATCTATTTCCCTTGAAGTGATGGGACCAGATGCTGTGATCTTCGTTTTCTGAATGTTGAACTTTAAGCCAACTTTTTCGCTCTCCTCTTTCACTTTCATCAAGAGGCTTTTTTACCTCCTCTTCACTTTCTACCATAAAGGTGGTGTCATCTGCATATCTGAGGTTATTGATATTTCTCCCAGCAATCTTGATTCTGGCTTGTGTTTCTTCCAGTCCAGTGTTTCTCATGATGTACTCTGCATATAAGTTAAATAAGCAGGGTGACAGTATACAGCCTTGACGTACTCCTTTTCCTATTTGGAACCAGTCTGTTGTTCCATGTCCAGTTCTAACTGTTGCTTCCTGACCTGCATACAGATTTCTCAAGAGGCAGGTTAGGTGGTCTGGTATTCCCATCTCTTTCAGAATTTTCCACAGTTTATTGTGATCTACACAGGCAAAGGCTTTGGCATAGTCAATAAAGCAGAAATAGATGTTTTTCTGGTTAAAGGTTTTATGGTTACAGGTATAATATGTAAGTATCTACTCTATTTTGAGTAAAATTATACATATGTTCTGAGATATATACTGCAGCATTATTCATAAAAGCCAAGATATGGAAACAACCTAAGTGTTTGTCAATGTATGAATGGATAAAAGAAAACGTAATAGGTATACACACACACATATGCATACACACAGGAATATTATTCAGCCTTTAAAAAAGAAGTCAGTGTTGCCATTTGCAACAACATGACTGAACTTAGAAGATATTAGGCTAGGTGAAGTAAGCCAGACACAGAAAGACAAATACTGCATGATCTCATTTACATGTAGAATATAAAATAATCAAACTCATAATAGCTGAGAAAGAGTATAGATTGCAGCTGGAGAATGGGGGAAATGGGGAGATGTTGATCAAAGTTTACAGAATTTCAGTTACATACAATGAGTAAGTTCTGGAGATTGAATGTACAGTATGGTGACTATAGTTAAGAATGCTGTACTGTATACTTGAAATTTGCTAGGAGAATTTATTTTAAGTGTTCTCATCACAAAAATGTTAGATAACTATGTGAGGTGATGGGTTTGTTAAATAACTTGATTATGGTAACCATTTACCAATGTATTCAGTTCAGTTCTGTTCAGTTGCTCAGTGGTGTCCAACTCTTTGTGACCCCATGGACTGCAGCAAGCCAGGCTTCCCTATCCATCACCAACTTCTGGAGCTTGCTCAAACTCATGTCCATCGAGTCAGTGATGCCATCCAACCATTTCGTGCTCTGTCATTCCCTTCTCCTGCTTTCAGTCTTGCCCAGCATCAGGGTCTTTTTCAGTGAGTCAGTTCTTCACATCAGGTAGCCAAAGTATTGGAGCTTAAGCTTCAGTATCAGTCCTTCCAATGAATATTCAGGACTGATTTCCTTTAGGATTGACTAAGTTTAGGAAATTCACGAATTATATGTATATGAAAGTGTTAGTCACAGTAATATGACTAAAATTCTTTGCAATTCTATGAACTGTAGCTTGCTGGCTCCTCTCTCCATGGAATTATCTAAGCAAAAATACTGGAGTGGGTTGTCATGCCCTCCTCCAGGGAATCTTCCTCACCCAGGATCAAACCTGCATCTCATATGTTTCCTGCATTAGCAGGTGGGTTCTTCACCACTAGTGGGTTTGAAATGGTTTCAAGAATAACCTTGAATATATGATTTTAAAATCGGACAAAATTTGATCCCATCTACTTTTTTTTTTTTTTTGCCCTAGGGGTGGGAATTAAAGTTCTATGATATTTAGGATTTCCACCAATACAAGGAAAGATAACTTTAATAGAGGAAATCCTGGGCACTTCTAAGAATTCTTTTAGATTGGAACAAGAGTGCTTTCCTTTGATTTGAAAAACTGTCTCTTTATGTCATGCATGCATATAATAGCTTCTTTCCTTATGTTTCTCATAACAGAAGTGAATGGAAAACTTACTCTGGAAAAATCAGAAAATGGTACATGTCAAACAAGTGTTTCTCCCACCACTTGATACTATTCTCCCCCTTTAGCTTCCATCTACCTGGTCCCCTTTTGGTTTCTCAAAGTTTTCAATTGTGGAATTCCCCAAACTAAATATTTTCATGCTTTAAAATTCACTCTTTCTTCTCCATCTCTGCTCATTGTCCAGCCACATATTGAAGCTGATTTCAGTATTTAATCATATTACTGTACAAGAGGTTAAGTGGCTCATAGCTCCCTTAGAGGAACATTGTATTTTAAAAGTAGATAAATTTCTAATTGGTAGAATTCAGAAGCCATCACAAAATAAATTATTCTTCTAGAATAATTCAAAAGCAAGAGGGCTCAACTGAGCTTATAAAGTACCCTGCCTACTTTCCTTCATGCCTACTCTACTCCATTTTTTCTCTCTCTTTTTAAATTTTATTTTAATAAAGTACAATTGATTTACAATGTTGTGTTAATTTCTGATGTGTAGCAAAGTGATTCAGTTATATATATATATATATATATATATATATATATATATATAATTTTCTCATATTCTTTTCCATTATGGTTAACCACAGGATGTTGAATATAATTCCTTGTGTTACACAGTAAGACCATGTCATTTATTCTATATATAATAACTTTCATCAGCTAATCACACACTCCAGTGCATCCCTCTCACACACCCCCTTGGCAACCATAAATTTCTTATCTGCCTATGAGTCTGTTTTTGTTTTGTAGATACGTTCATTTATGTCATATTTTAGATTCCACATGTAAGTGATAGCATGTGGCATTTGTCTATCTTCTGATTGACTTCATTCAGTATGACAATCTATAGGTCCACTCATGTTGCTTAAAATGGCATTATTGCATTTCTTTTATGGCTGAGTACTTTTCCAGTGTGTGTGTGTGTGTGTGTGCATGCGCACGTGTGCCTGTATCTCACATCTTCTTTATCCATTCATCTGTTGATGGGCATTTAGGTTGTTTCCATGCTTCGGCTATTGTGAATAGTGCTTCTATGAACATAGGGGTACATGTATCTTTTGAATTATAGTTTTGCCTTGATATATGCCCAGGAGTAGGATTGCTGGATCACATAGCAACTTTATTTTTAGTTAGTTTTTTCTCCTCTATTTTAACTCCCTCCCTACAGACAGTAGATGGTCCACTGGAGAATGGAGTGGGCAAACCAGTATTGTTTCCTTGAGAACCCCATGAATAGAATGAAAAGGCAAAAAGACATAACACTGAAAGACGAAACCCCCAGATCAATAAGTGTCCAATATACTACTGAGGATGGCTGGATGGCATCACTGACTCAATAGACATGAGTTTGAGCAAACTCAGGGAGACAGTTAAGGACAAGGAAGCCTGGCATTCATTGGGTCGCAAAGAGTCAGACACAACTTAGCGACTGAACAACAACAGATTGTGAGAGTTGATCCTCAGACTTCACACCTGCTATATTGGTTATATCATTGAATAACAAATTACTCCCAAACTTAGGCTGAAAACAACAATAAACATTTTTATTTAACAGCTTTTGTAGATCAGGAATTTTAGCACAGCTTAGCTGAGTGGCTCTGGCACAAGATCTCTCACAAGGCTGCTGAGGCTACAGTTACCTCAAGGCTTCACTAGGAGATGATCTACTTCCAAGCTTAGTCATGTGACTAATGATGTGCCTCAGGGCCTCTCTGGCTGTTGGCTGGGGATATCAATTCCATAGGAGGAAATACTCAGTATTCTTCAGTATTCTTTCCTGGGAAATTTCATGGACAGAGAAGCCTGGCATGCTACAGTCCATGGGGTTGCAAAGAATCGGATATTACTTAGTGACTAAACCACCACTACCACCAAACTGACATATAAAGCATGTGTGAGAATAAAGGGTTGACTAAAATGCCACAGATAATGAAGTGTATGCCTTTGCCTGAATAGTCAGGAAAGGAGTTGAATCATTACCTGAGTCTTGAAGTAAGAATGTTTCAGGAGGGCAGAACTGAGGAGTGAATTACAAACAACAGTTTAAACAAAGGAGTGAGTCAGCAACGTGTGGGCACTTTCTGGGGGCCCAAGATGTTCAGCAAAAGGAGTCTTGGGTGTATGAGCAAAGGAATGGCACTGCTATAAGTAGGAGGCAGGTCATATTAGGCCATGCATGCCATGAGAGGATCTTGGATTTTATCTTGAGGCTATTTCTGTACTGCTGCAACTATTTAAACAAAGGTTTAAGAAGGACACATTTGTGATTTAGAAACATCACTTTCATTTCAGTGTAGCTTTCAGAGTGGGGATGAGGGAGGAAGCAAAGGGGAATGGGATTGTATTGTGGTGCAATGGTACCGTGCTTACAATAGGATTGCATTAATACTATGGGTTTAAGAGCATGTGCTTTGGCCTCAATTTCTTCTTCATAAAAAAATTAACATCTTTACGATTTTTTTCCCAAAAGGGGCTACAATCTTATCCCACATCTCTATGAGTGAGAATGCTAAATTAAATTTACATTTTATTTTTTATTTAAAATAAAAATTTTATTTTTATATAAAATAAATATTTTACATTTCATTTATATTTATTACAAATATACATTTGTTGGGTTTCCAATAAGCAATGAAAATATGTGACATTATCTGTGTTAAAATCCTTCAAAGAAATGTTAAAATAACTTTCATTAGGAAGCATGCACTCACACCTTGTGATGGGATAAATAATTTTAAGCTGATCATCCAATGTACTGACATGGGACAAACAGTTCTGTGATGGACATATTCTTATTGACCTTGTGATGTGATTGTAACTAAGCCCCAAATGTAAATCTGCTCTTCCTTACTCTTTTTTATTTTTTTGGTATGCAGATAGAAACTAATTTGTCAGCATGCCAGGTTTAACTAGCTGAGATGAAGCTAAGCTAATTTAATAGGAACTGTTCAATATCTTCGACCAACCTGACACTGTCAGTTAAAGTGGATCTATGCCCCACTGTCTTTCATTATTCCCAGTTCTTTCATCAGAATAGCTGAACATCAAGTCAAATAATATGCTTAGTAGTCAATAGGCCTGACTTTATTCTCAAGGACATTCTTCTGGTGCCAGAAACTGTTAAGTGGAAAAACATGTACTGTGAAGGTGAGAGGACACTAATTAAATGTACATAGCTCTAGCTAAAGAAGCATGAGGCACAGCTTGCTGAATGAAAACTCCATAGACTGCTGACTAAGGTCACAGCTGTTGACTTGCCTCAAGTTTCTAAGTTGCAATTTCTCTTTGATATGATTTAGCATCCCTGTATTTACATTAGGCATGAGCCCTCCTCAGGAAATGCTGCACAGTTTCAAGTGCAAATATTATGGTTCAATTAGGCATGCTTCACCCTTAGGTCATGAACTTTACCTCTTTAGCTACATGTACTGTTTTTAAAGCATTAAGTTATTTTGACCTGTGCTAGACATATAATATGAGCAAAAAATAAACCTTGGTTGGGTAAGCCAGAAAAAAAAAAAAAGTTCTTCCTCAGTGTACAATGTAATGATGCTCTAGAGTCAAACCTCTTTTGAAACTCTTGGTAATATTTTAACCATTGGAATCTCTGTGCGTCAATGTCCTCATCTTTAACAGGCTAATGGTAATAACTGTTCTTACTTCTCAGGCTTACAACAAACTGTGGAAAATTCTTAGAGATGGGAATACCAGCTGACCTTACTTGCCTCCTGAGAAATCTGTATGCAGGTCAAGAAGCAACAGAAATGAACATAGAACAACAGACTGGTTCCAAATCAGGAAAGGAATATGTCAAGGATGTAGAGTACGTTATGTGAAATGCCAGGTTGGATGAAGCACAAGATGGAATCAAGACAGCTGGGAGAAATATCAATAACCTCAGATACACAGATGACATCACCCTATGGCAGAAAGTGAAGAACTAAAGAGCCTCTTGTTGAAAGAGAAAGAGGAGAGTGAAAAACTTGGCTTAAAACTCAGCATTCAAAAACTAAGATCATAGCATCTGGTCCCATCAGTTCAGTTCAGTTCAGTCGCTCAGTCGTGTCTGACTCTTTGCGACCCCATGAATTGCAGCATGCCAGGCCTCCCTGTCCATCACCATCTCCCGGACTTCACTCAGATTCACATCCATCGAGTCAGTTATGCCATCCTGCCATCTCACCCTTGGTCACCCCCTTCTCCTCCTGCCCTCTATCCTTTCCATCATCAGAATCTTTTCCAATGAATCAACACTTCTCATGAGGTGAGTACTAGAGTTTCAGCTTTAGCATCATTCCTTCCAAAGAAATCCCAGGGTTGATCTCCTTCAGGATGGACTGGTTGGATCTCCTTGCAGTCCAAGGGACTCTCAAGAGTCTTCTCCAACCACAGTTCAAAAGCATCAATTCTTCGATGTTCAGCTTTCTTCACAGTCCAACTCTCACATCCATACATGACTACTGGAAAAACCATAGCCTTGACTAGATGGACCTTATTCGGCAAAGTAATGTCTCTGCTTTTGAATATACTATCTAGGTTGGTCATAACTTTTCTTCCAAGGAGTAAGCATCTTCTAGTTTCATGGCTGCAGTCACCATCTGCAGTGATTTTGGAGCCCCAAAAATAAAGTCTGACACTGTTTCCCCATGGGACCAGATGCCATGATCTTCATTTTCTGAATGTTGAGCTTTAAGCCAACCCTTTCGCTCTCCTCTTTCACTTTCATCAAGAGGCTTTTTAGCTCCTCTTCACTTTCTGGTCCCATCATGTCATGGCAAATAGATGAGGACACAATGGAAACAGTGAGAGACTATTTTCTTGGGCTTCAAAATCACTGCAGATGGTGACTGCTGCCACGAAATTAAAAGACACTTGCTCCTTGGAAGAAAAGCTATGACCAACCTAGACAGCATATTATGAAGCAGAGACATTACTTTGCCAACAAAGGTCCATCTAGTCAAAGCTATGGTTTTTCCAGTAGTCATGTATGGATGTGATACTTGGACCATAAAGAAAGCTGAGCACCGAAGAATTGATGCTTTTGAACTGTAGTGTTGGAGACGACTCTTGAGAGTCCCTTGGACTGCAAGGAGATCAAACCAGCCAATCCTAAAGGAAATCAGTCCTGAATATTCATTGGAAGGACTGATGCTGAAGCTGAAATTCCAATACTTTGGCCAGCTGGTGCAAAGAACTGACTCACTGGAAAAGACCCTGATGCTGGGAAAGATCGAAGGCAGGAGGAGAAGGGGATGACAGAGGACAGGATAGTCAGATGGCATCATGGACTCAATGGACATGAGTCTGAGCAAGCTTTTGGAGTTGGTGATGGACAGGGAAGCCTGGGATGCTGCAGTCCATGGGGTTGCAAAGAGTTGGACATGACTGAGCGACTGCACCGAACTGAACAAAGTAAATATATGAAAAGCATGATACTTGTAACTTAGTGTGTGCTCTAAACACTATAGCTAGTAGCATAGGTTTGAATTTAAGAGAGAGTACTTTAGAACAGGACATTCCAGATCGTCCTTCCTCTTCCTTAATTAAATCTACCTATGGCTCAGAGGTTAAAAGCGTCTGCCTGAAATGTCGGAGACCTGGGTTCGATCCCTGGGTCAGGAAGATCCCCTGGAGAAGGAAATGGCAACGCACTCCAGTATTCTTGTCTGGAGAATCCCATGGACTGAGGAGCTTGTTGGACTACAGTCCACAGGGTCACAAAGAGTTGGACACGACTGAGCGACTTCACTTTCACTTTCACCACCTCTATTGCAAACAGTCCACATCTGAGAACTGTTGCCTTGATAAAACTTTAAAGCACCACAAAGTCAAATTCAAGTTAACAAACTTTTGGTCTGTTTGTTTATCAAAAGCAAGTAATAATTGCCAACTTCTTGGATTGTCAAAGCAGTATAACTTAGCTGTCTTGTTTGCACCTGAGAAAATGGAAGAAATAGGAAAAAAAATATGTATTTTGTGTTAATAATACTATAAGTGAAAAGGACTCCCATATACACTGTTCATTTAAATTCAAGTGTTATTATTATATTTGCCCCCAAAGATTACAGTAAACATATATTAATAATCATCATTATTAATTTTATTTTTAATTTCACTAACAATTCTCCTTAGTTTATTGTAGCTGAAGAACAATGTCCTATTTATTGTTTCTCACACTTGATTGCATAGGATGAAAAGAAAAGAGAAGGAAGGATTTCTATCAGATTTCAGGAAAATACCTAAAAATCATGAGATTAGTCCTTGCATTCAATCTTTTAACTCCACTATAAATAGACCTTTTTTAAAAATTTCTAGATGAAATTTGATAGCCTTTAGCCATTACCAGACTTACTAGTTGTTAAATGTAGCAAATCACAGTGATCTATGAACATCAAAAATAGGATTCAAATATAGAAACATTATTGAAAAAACACCCCTGGCAATATCTACCTTCAAAAAGACATGAGGTATAGAATACTATAAATGAGAAATAAAACATGATTTCAGTTAAAGAAGATGTGCTGTGCTTAGTTGCTCATTTGTGTCCAATTATTTTCAGCACCATAAACTGTAGCTCACCAGGCTCCTCTGTCCATGGGGATTCTCCAGGCAAGAATACTAAAGTGGGTTGCCATGCTCTCTTCCAAGGAAAGAAGATATTAGAAAGTTATTTAAAAGAGTTGTCAAACATGTAGTAAATGTTAGATGAAATGGATAATTTCATGGAAATATATAAATTACCAAACTGTTTCAAGAAACATAAAATGTATACAGAGTCCAATAAGTATAATAGAAATTGAAGGAGTAGTTTTAAAACTTTTAACAAGTTAAGCACCATATCCAAAGTGTTTTACAAGAAAAATCTACCCAACTTTCAAGGAACAGATCTTTCCAATATTATGAGAATTCTCCCAAAATATTAGAATAGGAGGAAATATTATACACCATAGTAGCCATAAGAAATCCAAACAAGGATAGTAAGAGAAATGATTATCTTTTCAAATGTTATTTCATATGTTACTAGAGATGCTATAGTTATGATGGTAGTGTTAGTCACTCAGTCATGTCTGACTCTTTGTGACCCCACAGACTGTAGCCTGTCAGGCTCCTCTGTCCATGGAATTCTCCAGGCAAGAATGCTGGAATGGGTTGCCATTTCCTGCTCCAGGGAATTTTCTTGACCCAGCGATTCAACTCAAGTCTTCTGCATTGCAGGTAGATTCTTTACCCTCTGAACTACAGGGAAGTCCAGATATGCTGTTATCTTACACAAAAAGTTAACTAAATCCTACACAGTGTGAAAGAGAAAATACACCATGAACAAGCTAGGATTATCCCAAGAATTTGAGGATGGGATATATTAGAAAATATATTCATGTCATTTACCACTTTAAAGAAAAAGAAAAAAAATGATCATTTGACTTGTAGGAAAGCATGTGGTATAAATCAACACCCACTAATGAATGAAAAACAAGAAAATGTAATCCTCATAAACTAGAAACTATTAATGAATGAAAAACAAAAAAAAGTTATCTTGAAAAATTAGAAATAAAAGGTACCTTCCTTAACCACATTAAGAATATCTCCAAGAATTTATCACATCATCATCCTAAATGGGAAAAATTAAAAGTACTTACTTGAAAATCAGGCAAAAGACATGGGTATATAATACTAACAGATCAATTCAATATCACACTGTAAGTCCTAGACAGTCTACTAAAAAATAAACACAAATAATTAGAGACATGAATATTTGGAAAGAAGAAGATGTTCATTACTTATAGATTATTTTATTTCTCACATGAATAATATCAAAGAATCTACCAACTACTAGAAATTAGAGAAAAGGTTAGAAAATTGACTGGATATATAAGATTATTATACAACTAAAAACCAATAACACTCATCAACATATATAGAAAAATTATCAACAAAATATCAGAAATTGAATAAAGCAAAGGATATAAAGTATAATATATCATGACTGAATGGAATTTATCCAACAAATTCAAAGCTAGTTTTACATCCCCAAATCAAAGAATTTAACTCTTCAACCAACAGACTAAAGGATAAGCATGTGATCATCTCAACAAGTGCAGAAAAAGCATTTGTCTAAATTCTATGTCCATTCACAATAAAAACTAAAAGTAAAATTATGTTTTTAACTCAGCAAACATGCAATACAAGGGAATCTCAACAACCTGATAAAAGACATCTACAAAAATCCTACTACTAACTTCATACTTAACAGTAAAATATTGACTGCTTTCTCCAGATCAGTAACAAAGACAGGATGTATCTATCCACACTCTTATTTCATATTTTGCCAAAAGTCCTATCCAATGCAACAAGGAAAGAACATTCATATAGACTAGAAAAGAAAGAATAAAACTGTCTCTATTCAAACACACTTGTCTATGTAAAAGTATCAAAAATGTACAAAAAGTTATTAGAACAAACAGGTGAATTTAGCAAAGATCTCAGAATAAAAGATCACTATACAAAAATCTATCAAGAGTGAGGAGAGGTATGTACACCTATGGTTAATTCATGTTCATGTATGAGAGAAATCAAACCAGTATTGTAAACCAATCAATTAAAAATGAATATTAAAAAAACAAAAATCAATTATATTTCTATAAAAAATTTTTAAAATCACTTATATTTCTATACACAAGTAGCAAACAAATTGAAATTAAAATAAACAGTATGGCTTACAATAGCACCAAAAACATTAAATACTTTGGTATAAATATAAAAATATATATATGAATTGTATGCCAAAAATAATGAAACACTAATGAAAAATCAGAAAGACTTGAAGGATACAGGCATATCTCATTTTATTGCACTTCACAGAAAATCGGGGCTTCCCTGGTGGCTCAGAGGTTAAAGCGTCTGCCTGCAATGTGGCAGACATGAGTTCGATCCCTGAGTCAGGAAGTTCCCCTGGAGAAGGAAATGGCAACCCACTCTAGTATTCTTGCCTGGAGAATCCCAAGGACAGAGGAGCCTGGTGGACCAAAGAGTTGGACATGACTGAGCAACTTCACTTCACAGAAAATGCATTTTTTTACAAATTGAATTTCTATGTCAACCAAGTCTAGGGTCACCAGTTTTCCAACAGCACTTGTTCACTTCCTGCTTCTGTGTCACATTCTGGTAATTCTTGTAATATTTTAAGCTTTTTAATTATTATTATATTTGCTATGGTCATTTGTGGTTACTAATTTCTTATGTTACTGCTAGGTAGGAAGTTAGGCATGAGCAAAGAGGGGTAGCCTAGCTGAAAAGCATGCAAGCTGATCTATAAACCCCATCCTAGACACACGCAGGAAAGATCACAGATATGCTACAAAATAACCACATAGACTTTACCAACTTCTACACACATTCCCTAGTCATACAGTGGATACAAATTAACCAGAGGTGCATCCTCAAGTAACTTTAGGCAGCCAGGATTTTATTAAGTGTTAATAAACATTCTACACATATATGCATCTGATTATAACAGATTGAATTAATAGAAAACATATACAACAGAGCCTGCTGTTATATAACTTGTGATTGTCAATCAGCCTTGAGCGCATGCCCGTTTGCATTCGCTTTCATTGATTAGTGCTGGGTACAAGCTCTATTTTGTACAGGGCACAACCAAAAGGAGGAGACAGGAAGGGGGAAGCCAAGAGGGAATTTGGATCACATTCCTTTGGGGTTGGCCTGCTCCCATGCCTTGGGAGTGTCTCTATAACAGAAAATCTGTCTGCCTGAGTTGAACTGAGCTGTAATCTTTCTGTTGTTTTAAACCCTTTAGTCTGTCGCTGCAAATTTTTGTTGCAATGAGACAAGAACTGAGGAAGAGAAATACACTGACCTGACCCTACTATTCTAAAAAGATTATGACTAATTAAAAGCGGTTAGCATTTTTTATCAATAAAGTATTTTAAACTAATCTATGTATATTTTTAAAGACATAATTGTACTATTTCACACTTTAAACAGACTATAATATGGTGTAAAGAACTTTTATATACACTAGAAAACCAAGTAAAAATCACATGACTTGGTATATCATGATATTTACTTTATGACTGGTCAGGAACCAAAACCACAATATCTCTGAGGTATATTTGCATACTGTGTTCATGGATTGTACCACTGTATAATGATAAGACATAAAAGTGATCTATAAATTAAACAGAATTTCAATAAAAATTACAGTGGAAATTTTCATAGAAACGGATGCTAAAATTGATAGTGAAAAGCAAAGCAACTACCAGAGGGAAAATAATTTAAAAATGTAAAAATTTATAAAGTTACATTATCCTACAGTGATCAAGACAGTGTTGTGGGGAATTCCCTGATAGTCCAGTGGTTAGGACATGGCACTCTCACTGCTTCTTGGCATGACCAAAATAAAAGACAGTGTTTTGGAGAAATAAAATAGAAGTAGTCTTGTTCAGGCTTCAGAGGCAAAAGAGCAGAGCAGGTCTCTGATCTTGCTTCTAACCTGCCTGGACACTGCCCTAACTGAGAGTGAATAGGAGTGACTGCCTGTTGTGAGTGCAAGACTTACAGCACCATAAGTAAGATGGGGGAAGAATTTTGAAATTGTTGAGCCCCTGGAGGGGGATTGGCCAACAAAGCCCCAGACTTAACAACATTCCAAGTTTTACAAGACAAAACTAAAAGCATTAACATGAAATCAGGCTTGCAATTTGGTCACAGATTGATGATGATATCTGTCCTGGGATTTTAAGTGGGAACCCTCAACTACAATCTTTGAAGTCTCATCCACTGAGTGGACTTGATGTCTGGGACCTTTTCTCAATTGGGCCTCCAGATGCACTGTGACATGGGACTTTGCAGCACTGATTAACTCTGGATATTGGTCAAAACCAGTTTGGTCATGTATCCATCCTCTGCTCTATTTCTCTTTTCTTTTAAAGTTAGTATATTGAATGTAAGCTAGATAATTCTATAATAAATATTTGTATTATGTGTTTGTGTATCATGAGTGGATTATCTTGTTAACAAATCCTTTGAACCAGAGATGAAAGTGAAAACCTTTGGCAAAATAGAATGTTGCCTGCCATATCAGTTGCGACCATCAGATTATCAACCAGGGTAGCCATCCCTGATTGTGTACTCTGAGGAAATTCAGGATGGAGGAAAACAATACTGGCCCTAGAGAGCTGAGGTGCCTGTATCAAAGGAATGATTTCAATGAGCCCAAACTCTTGTGTGGATGTGAGAGTTAGACTATAAAGAAAGCTGAACACCGAATAATAGATGCTTTTGAACTGTGGTGTTGGAGAGACTCTTGAGAGTCCCTTGGGCTGTAAGGAGATCAACCCAGTCAGTCCTAAAGGAAATCAGTCTTGAATATTCACTGGAAGGACTGATGCTGAAACTGAAATTCCAATACTTTGGCCACCTGTTGCAAAGAACTGACTCACTGGAAAAGACCCTGATGCTGGGAAAGATTAAAGATGGGAGGAGAAGGGGATAACAGAGAATAAGATGGTTGGATGGCATCACCAACTCAATGGACATGAGTTTTAGCAAGCTCCCGGAGTTGGTGATGGACAGGGAAGCCTGGTGTGTTGCAGTCACAAAGAGTCGGACATTACTAAGCGACTGAAGCAAACTGATTCCAAGACATGAACTGACCCATACATAACAACATATACAAAATTTAAGATTAAATGGGTAAAAGACATGAATGTGAAATCTAAAACTATAAAACTTTTCAAAGAAAACAAAGGAGAAAATCCTTGTAAACTTGTGCTAGGCAAACATTTCTTAGATATGACACAAAACTTTTCTTTTAATGAGAGAGTAACACGCAGATTAGGAGAACATATTTGAAGAATTTGATCAATGAATGGTATTGAGAGTATATTATATAAAAGACTTTCAAAACTTATTAGAAAACAGATAACCTATGGATAGAAGACCTAAATAGAAATTCCTTCAAAGAAAACATACAGATGGCCAACAGGCTCATGAAAAGATGTTCAGTGTCACTAGCTATTCAAGAAATGCAAATCAAGTTTACACTGAGATATCACCTCACACCAGTCAGAATGGCCATCATCAAAAACTTTACATTTAAGAAATTCTGGAGAGGGTGTGTAGAAAAGGGAACACTACCACACTGTCAGTGGGAATGTAAATTGGTGGAATCACTACAGAGAACAGTATGGAGGTTCCTTTAAAAATGAAAAATAGAGTTACCATATGATCTAGCAATCCCACTTGTGGGCATATATCCAGAAAAGATGGAAACTCTAATTCAAAAGATACATGCATCCCAATGTTCAAAGCACCACTGAGTACAGTAGCCAAGACATGGAAGCAATCTTAGTGTCCATCAACAGATAATAGGATAAAGAAGATGTGGGGTGTGTATGTTATATATATATATATATATATGTATTTCTTTTATATATATATGTATATATATGTTTGCATGTGTGCGTGCGTGTGTGTGTGTATATATATATATATATATATCTTTGTTGTTGTTGTTCATTCACTCAGTCGTGTCTGACTCTGTGATCCCATGGACGGCAGCATGCCAGGTTCCCTGTCCCTCACTATCTCCGGAGCCTGCTCAAACTCATGTCCATTTAATCGGTGATACCATCCAACCATCTCATTCTCTGTCATCATCTTCTCCTCCTGCCTTCAGTCTTTCCCAACATCAGGGTCTTTGTGTATGTATATATGCACACACACAATATAATATTACTCAATCATATAAAATAATGCAGTTTTTCCATTTGCAACAACATGGATGGGTCTGGAGGGTATCATACTTAATTAACTAAAGCAGACAGAAAAGACAAACACTGTGTCTTCACTTATATGTGGAATCTAAAAATAAAACAAATAAGTGAATATAATAAAACAGAAACAGACACACAGATATGAGAACAAACTAGTGGTTATCAGTGGGGAGAGGGACTGAGCGAGGAACAAAATAGCGAAAAAAAGCATAAAAGGTACAAACTAGTAGAAAGAAATATATAAGATGCAAGGATATAATGTGTAGCACAGGGAATACAGCCAACATTTTATAATAACTATATGGAGTATAATATATAAAGTTATTGATTAATAATGTAAATCAGCTATACGTTAATAAAAAATTCACACATGCAATTCATTATTTGTAAACAACTTACTGCATAAAACACCAGCCTAAATTCTGATTTTGAACTTGTGGGAATTTGGGTACACACAATATACCTGCACCTTAACTTTCTCCTTTCAAAGATGGGAATATTAATAGAATATATTTCATGGGGTCATTGTGAGGATTATATGGTTATATGCAAAATGCTTGGAACAGTGCATGGGAATAATAAGCTATACATTATTGTTATCTAGTGTTACTATTATTTCATTATTTTGATTTATGAAAGGAAAATTATAAAAATAAATGTGCTAAATATGTTAGAGTAATATATAAGAATTCCATACATAACTTAAAAATCAGTTCCCATATCATGATTTCTCTTTCTTTCCCTTCTCCAGGTGATCTTCCCAACCCAGGAATCAAACCAGGGTCTCCTGCTTTGCAGGTGGATTCTTTATCAACTGAGCTATCAGGGAAGCCCTCTTATATAATTAAATTAGAGAATATGCTTGGCTTATTAAATATTGAGAAACAAGTATTATATACTTAGTACGACTAAAAATTACTTTTATGTATTTTATATAATAAATCTTTCATAATGGACTGACCTAAAAAACATTTTAATTTAAAATCACTTTTCTATTAGATATCAGAAAACATTACAAAATGAATTTTTTTATTCCCTAGATAAATCCAAGAAATTATATATTAATAATTCATCATTAGTAAATATTGGGTGCCTATTATGCCAGACATTCTAGTGCTGGATATTTAACACTGAAAAAAATGTATTAATAAAAAGTCCCTTTTAAGGAGCTTATATTCAAGCTAGGATAAATAATACATGATGATGTGTCAAGATGAAAAATAAAGCAGACTAAATTAGAGAACAACACCTAGGATGGTCAGAGAAATGTTGCATGTTGAGATGACATTTGAGTAGAGATCTGAATAAAGTGAAGGGACAAGCATGGAGCTATCTGGGGGTGTGATGTTCTAGGCAGAGGGAATGATTAGAACAAAGGCTCAAGGGCAAGAGCACCAGTTCATGCAGTCAAGAAACGGGAAGATGGCTACAATGGTTTTAGACCAAAATGTTGAGAAATAGCGCTATTAGAGTCATCTTAGATAAATGCTTGTAATTGAAAAGAACAGGAGAATGGAGACTGCTCTCTAAAGAATAGGCACTGTTTCTTAGAAGCTCCTTCATGGAATGCCTCTGTCGCCTACAAGCTATAGTTTTCTTAAAGACAGGAATTTTGTTTTACTAATTCTTCTCAGTACTTGTCAGACACCAAACACTTCATATGTATTTGACGGACTCAATCACATGAATAACATATCTGATTGTTTCCTCTTGTCTTTTAACTTCTGTAGTATAGCTGATACTAAATTCAAAGATCATGAACTCAATTTTTGAACTTGGATATCAATATTAGTAGCTTAGGGTCACTGATATAGATAAATAGGATGATTTGGGCCCCACAAAAATATAATGGACTCTAAAATCTAGGGTCAAGATAAATGGGCCTTGCTCTGTGACACACGATACAAATGTGATGCATGTACTATGGAGACTATTCTGAAAGAAAATTATCTTTTGTCTAATTGCATATGTTACTGGAGATGGAGGTTAACCTGTAGATGTGATATGAGTTTAAGAAAGCAAATCTAATTAAGTCTCCAAAGAGAAAGTTACCTGTGAACTCCACTGATGAGGAGGAAAGTTTGAGTTAACTTTTGGAGCCAGTGAAACTTACCTGGGACTCAGAGCATGTTCTCAGATTACTGAGAAAGTATATTGCATATAAGAAAAATTTTGGATATGTCAGATTCATGGGAGTTTGGTTAGCAATAATTCTCCAGAACCTGATCACCTCTGAAAAAAGTGATACACTCAAGTCTCTGTATCACAAAGCTGTGGACACCTGTTGGAAGGACTCAATAATGAGGTTTTCAAACTATTCTTTATAATACATTAATAGAATTGGAGGTGAGGTAGAGAGAGCAAAGGAGTTAGGAATAGTGAAGGAGCTAGAAAAAGAGGGTTAGAGAGTATGAAGAAAGGTCAATACCTGAATTGGCAAAAATGGCCAAAGGGCTTTTAAAAACATGGAAATAAAATATTATATTTTAAATTATGTATTTAGTTTGGTATAACTCCTCTCATTAATAGCCCTGAGTCTTTAATAAAAGGCCACAACACAGAGTCATTTCACATGAGTGTCATTTGGGGAGCCAATACCATATACAATTAAAGTAAGACATAAAATGCAGAGTGAAAATTCAGCAGAAGTTAGAATTCAGCAGAATCACAGTCATAGTTAACTGGGAGAAATATAAGCCACCAGGAATTTACAGAAATCTTTGCAAAAGTATTAGACATTTCACAAGATGAACAAAGGATATTTGAGATGATCTTACCTAGATTTCCTGGAGAAGGAAATGGCAACGCACTCCAGTACTGTTGCCTGGAGAATCCTATGGAGGGAGGAGCCTGGTAGGCTACAGTCCATGGGGTTTCAAAGAGTCAGACACAACTGAGTGACTTCACTTTCACTTTACCTAGATTTAATTGCCAGAGTGATCCCAGCTGGCATCTGAGTTACAAAAATGCAAGAGCAGATTTAAGTGCAACAAATATTTATTGACTGAAAGTCCCTCTGCTGGAGTCTTCAAGCCACAAAGATGACCCTGTACTGAGGGAACATAAAATGCTGTGGGTGTACATACTATTATATTATTATTATTCCACTGTGGTGTGATGCTAAAAAGCCTCTTGATGAAAGTGAAAGAGGAGAGTGAAAAAGTTGGCTTAAAGCTCAACATTCAGAAAATGAAGATCATGGCATCTGGTCCCATCACTTCATGGGAAATAGATGGGGAAACAGTGGAAACAGTGTCAGACTTTATTTTTGGGGGCTCCAAAATCACTACAGATGGTGACTGTAGCCATGAAATTAGAAGACGCTTACTCCTTGGAAGAAAAGTTATGACCAACCTAGATAGTATATTCAAAAGCAGAGACATAACTTTGCCGACTAAGGTCCGTCTAGTCAAGGCTATGGTTTTCCCAGTGGTTATGTATGGATGTGAGAGTCGGACTGTGAAGAAGGCTGAGCGCTGAAGAATTGATGCATTTGAACTGTGGTGTTGGAGAAGACTCTTAAGAGTCCCTTGGACTGCAAGAAGATTCAACCAGTCCATTCTGAAGGAGATCAGCCCTGGGATTTTTTTGGAAGGAATGATGCTACAGCTGAAACTCCAGTACTCTGGCCACCTCATGAGAAGAGTTGACTCACTGGAAAAGACTCTGATGCTGGGAGAGACTGGGGGCAGGAGGGGAAGGGGACGACCGAGGATGAGATGGCTGGACGGCATCACTGACTCGATGGACGTGAGTCTGCGTGAACTCCGAGAGATGGTAATGAACAGGGAGGCCTGGCGTGCTGCAATCCATGGGGTCGCAAAGAGTCAGACACGACTGAGCAACTGAACTGACTGAACTGACTTGGCACAGGTAGCATTACAAGGCTGCTAGAAGCCATAAGAACAAACGTGTCTTGCTTGAAATCTGATAGCCAGAATCAAGGGCAGCTGGTATTAGTCTAAAAACCAAACTTTCTTTTAATATAAACTATCCAAGTATTAACATTTCAGTCACTTAGCTCCTTAACCCTACTAGTTATCACTCATATGCAAATACAAATCACAACAACTTGTCCTTTATACTTGCCTAACCCTGGAGCTTCTCTACATAGAAGAGTATGATTGTATAATATTTTTAAAGGAACTATAGTAAAGTTAGCTATATGGGATACTAAAGAAATTCAGTTTTGTGGTTTATCACATAATCCAAAGAAAATGAAATTAGGTATTGGAACATTTAGCAGATGGGGTTGGATATTTATATGTAAAATTGAAAATGCAAGTTCATCTCTTTTATTGTTCCAAGTGTTTTGAAGTACCAGAAAAAGAAATATTAAAGAATAAATCCCTGAGAGCACTGGAAAACAAGAGACTATAAAATGCTAGAAACAGAACTTTTTAGAAAATTAAGAGCTTATGGCATGGCATTTTTACAGAGAAACAGGAGAAGAAAAATATCAACAGCTTAAAATAATCAGGAAATAAAATTTTGAAGGTTTAAGAGAAATTCCCAAGGTAGTGAGAGCACACAAAGTGCAGAAGGCTACCCCAGGAAAATCAGAGACAATTAATAATGGCAAATAAGGCAAAGTTTAAAAAGTAAAAATGTATGTATAATTTTATACCAATTAATTTAAAATTTTAGATTAAATCAATTGTTTTATAGGGACATTTAAGTCATTCAGGAATAGGTAGTTTATCTGGACACTGTAATAACTATAGCAGAAGTGGTCAAAGTATGAACTGTCTGTCAAAGCTCACATTGAGCCACCAGGGTCAGACACCTTTATTGTAAAACACAGGAAAAGATGAGACGCTAGCAACCTCACTTTATGAGGCTAGCACGTCCTAAAGGCAAAATCCAACAGCAGAACACAAAAAGAACATAAGGGAAGTGGGTGGAAGTAAAGAAAATAATAGTTGAACCTCATTTAGAAACACAGATGACAAAATTTTAAACATATAATGAATAACGATTAAATAAGTTTATCATAGAATGTCTAGTGTGGCTCAACATTAACAAAATTAATTTGAAGATTAAAAGAAAACAATCACATGAACATCTCAATTGGTACCACATTTAAAAAACATAGTGTGCAAGCTCAGTTATGTCCGACTCTTTTGCAACCCTTTGGACTATAGCTGCCAGGCTCCTCTGTCAATGAGATTTTTCAGGCAAGAGTACTGCAGTGGGTTGTTATTCCCTCATCTAGGGGATCTTATCAACGCAGGAACTGAACCCACATCTCCTGCACTGCAGGCAGACTGTTTACAGCTAAGCCATCAGGGAAGACCTCATTTAATGAAATCCAGTACTAATTCCTGATTTTAAAGAAAGAAAGAAAGAAAACAAGCAAAGAACCAAAAAAAAATGTGGGTGAAAAATAAATGTACTTCCTAAACACAATTATTAAAATATTCCCAGTACAAACAGCATAATCATGTCTCTCATGCTCAATATATTTAACATTGTAAAGGAGATCATGGCTAATGCAATCGAAAAGAAAAGAGGAAGCAATAATAGATAAACACTGGAAAGTAGGACACAAAACTGTGATTATTTGGAGATGTTATGATAATCTTCCAAGAAAATCCATGAAAATCAGCTGAAAAGCTGAATGGAAACTGAAACAATATAAAAGTTAAAAATAAAAGAAGTCAATACCTTTCCTTCATGCCAAAAATAATCAAGTTGATAATATAATGAAAGCAGATCTTATATTCAATACCAATAAATATAACTATTAAAATAATCTTATGTATAAGTATTCAGTTTAAAAAGTAAATGTGTCTCAGTGCATCAGCTCCAAGCATCCAGTATCATGCATCGTACCTGGACTAGTGATTCATTTCATATATGATATTATATATGTTTCAATGCCATTCTCCGAAATCATCTCACCCTCACTCTCTCTCGCAGAGTCCAAAAGACTGTTCTATACATCTGTGTCTGTTTTGCTGTCTCGCATACAGGGTTATCATTATCATCTTTCTAAATTCCATATATATGTGTTAGTATACTGTATTGGTGTTTTTCTCTTTGGCTTACTTCACTCTGTATAATAGGCTCCAGTTTCATCCACCTCATTAGAACTGATTTAAATGTATTCTTTTTAATGTCTGAATAATATGTACCACAGCTTTCTTATCCATTCATCTGCTGATGGACATCTAGGTTGCTTCCATGTCCTGGCTATTATAAACAGAGGGATGGTACGGGGAGGGAGGAGGGAGGAGGGTTCAGGATGGGGAACATGTGTGTACCTGTGGTGGGTTCATGTTGATGTATGGCAAAACCAATACAATATTGTAAAGTAATTAACCTCCAATTAAAATAAATAAATTTTTAAAAGTAAATGTGTAAGATGTGTAAGAAGAAAGCAATATAACTTTTCTAACAAGTAAAAATAACTCTAAAAAAATGGAGGTACATGGCACATTCCCGAATGGGAAGATTTAGTAGTAATCCAAAGTTATTCTATAAATTATTCTATAAATTAAATCCTATTACAACCAAATACCAATGTGAATCTTTTTAGCTTCACAGATTTATTCTAAAATTTACATAGGGGAGAAAATTAACAACAACAAAAATACACACGCTTTAAAAAAAAGAAAAGAGAGAGTACTTTGTCCTTTGTAGTAAGGTAAATGATAGATTCCCAAAAGATATGTACATAGCCTAATGCCCAGAACTGTGAATATTACCTTACTTGGAAAGAAGAGGTGGGAGGGAACTTTGCAAATATAATTAAATTAGGATTGTGAGATGAGATTATTCTAAATTAACTGAGTAGGCCCTAAATTGAAAGACAAGTGTCCTTATAAAAGTGAAGGGAGAGATTTCAGAGATGAAAGAGGAAAAGGTAATGGGAAGATAGAAATAGAGATTGGAGTGATGCAGATGGAAAATTCAAGGAACAAAAAATCCCATAAAGCCACTGGTGGTTTGTGGTTCAGTCAACACCTTGATTTTGGACTTCTGCCCCCTAGAACTGAGAGAATAAATTTCTATTTAGAAAACCAACCAGTGTGTGGCAATACGTTACAGAAGCCTGAAGAAACTAATAAAAACCTTCCAAAGATCAAAATATATAAAAGTATTAGTGATTAAATAGTATGGTACTGGCACAAAACAGACAAAAATAGTTCAATAGAAAATAAATCCATTTTTATAAGTGAATTCAGTGTGTGATAAAAGTGGTTATTCACATAAGCATGGAAATTTTGGTAAATTTGATAAATTGTTTGGGAACATTTGGACAACTATTTTTTTAAATCAACCCTGAAATTAAACCAAACACAAAAATAATTTCCTGATCAGATTAAAGGCTTTAACATAAAAATTTTAAAAATTATATTAGAAGAGGACTTCCTGGTGGCCCAGTAATTAATCTGCCTGCCAATGCAGGGGACATGGGTTTGATCCCTTGTCCAGGAATATTTCACATGCCTTGGGGCAACTAAGCCCATGAACCACAACTACTGAGTCCACACGTTGGAACTACTGTAGCTCGTATGCTCTAGAGCCCATGCTCTGCAACAAGAGAAGCCACAACAATGAGAAACTTGTGCACCACAACTCCAATGTAACCTCTGCTTGCCACAGCTAAAGAAAGCCCATGTACAGCAACGAAGACCAAACACAGCCAAAAGTGAACTTTTAAAAAGTACTTTATAAAAAACAGTATTACGATTGAATGAACATATATTTATAATCTTAATATAAGAAAAGACTTCTTATGCAGAAGCTGTAAAGGAGAAAATGAGAGATTTTTTGGCACTTAACGTGCTATATCCAGAAAATACATGGAAGAGCAAAGAATAAGGAGGATTCGAGACAGTCTAGAAGAAGAGTAAATTGGAAGGCTGTAACTTACAAGATAGCAACACTTATTTTAAAAATTACAGTTTGGCACTACCTAGTAAGTTAGATATATGTATACTTTATAACACAGCATTTCTTCTCTGAGGTATACATTAAAAACTATTTTACATATACATCAAGGCACATGTAGAGAAGTGTCTTGAGCTTTGCTCATATAATAAATAAATGAGATAACCTAAATGTTCATCAACAGTGAAAGTTATAAATTATGGAATATTCAAAAATTGAATAGTTAAAATAAACTGTCTCTACATGTGTTAATCTTGATGCATTGCAAATATATAATATTAGACCAACAAAATCAAGTCACATAGGAATAAACAGATATGACAGTTAATTTTATGTGTCAACTTGGCTGGGCCAAAGGGTGCCTAGATACGTGGCATTAGTTTAAAAGAAGTGAGGTAGATCTGTTTATTTCTATTAACATGGGGGAAAAAAACCTAAAACATTAAATGAAAGACTAAGTTGCAGAACACCACGCACAAAATTCTCCCATTTGTGGAGGAGATATACATACAGATATTTGTATGTGTTAATATGTGTGTGTGCATGTGTGTATGACAGAGAGAGAGACAAAAACAGAGGGTAGGAAGGTGGGTGATTGGGTAGACAGATGTTTAATTTGCTCATATATGTTTATGTACATATAGAGAGGATCATTTGGAAGGACACACACGAAACCTAACAATGGCTACCTATTAGGAGAAAGAGGCATTTAGGAAAGAGGGTCAGGTAAAGAAAGCAGTAAGGGAAAGACTTTCATACATTACTCTATAGATTTCTGAACATTTTACACTGAGGATAAATTAGTATAGTACTTGTCTAATGTATTTTGAAATTAAAATAATAAATAGGATATGGCTTTTTTAGAAATGGAATCAAAGTGCAACAAATGCCATGGGGCTTTAAAAGTGTGAAATGGCTGTCAATGAAAGCATGGTAGCTGTGATTTAAAAATTCAGTCTAAATGATCAATCATGCCTTCTCTTGTAAGCAATAAAAGCAACAAGATTACATTTTTAAAAGTGGGCTCTACTTTCCTGTCATGATTCTCTAATTTGACAGTCATCTCCTTTGAAGACAACACCATCATTAATGACCAGACAAATACTTTTGTCAATGAAACCAATTAATCTTATCTCACACAACATGACTGCCCTTAACAGATTCATCCTACAATCTGGAACAAAGATTTAGTGCTTTTTTGTATCTTGCCAACCAATCCTTCAACAAGAAATCATCCTCTTATTAATTTCTTGTCTTAGCATCTAATGCAATTTAATAACTGACAAAAGGAGTACGTCAAGGCTGTATATTGTCATCCTGCTTATTTACCTTATACGTAGAGTATATCATGAAAAACGCTGGGCTGGAAGAATCACAAGCTGGAATCAAGATTGCTGGGAGAAATATCAATAACCTCAAATATGTAGATGACACCACCCTTATGGAAGAAAGTGAAGAGGAATTAAAAAGACTCTTGATGAAAGTGAAAGAGCAGAGTGGAAAAGTTGGCTTAAAGCTCTAAACTAAGATCATGGCATCTGGTCCCATCACTTCATGGGAAATAGATGGGGAAACAGTGGAAACAGTGTCATATTTTATATTTTGTGGCTCCAAAATCACTGCAGATGGTTATCTCAGCCATGAAATTAAAAGATGTTTACTCCTTGGAAGGAAAGTTATGACCAACCTAGACAGCATATTGAAAAGCAGAGATATTACTTTGCCAACAAAAGTCCATCTAGTCAAGGCTATGGTTTTTTCAGTGGTCATATATCGATGTGAGTTGGACTGTGAAGAAAGCTGAGTGCCAAAGAATTGATGCTTTTGAACTGTGGTGTTGGAGAAGAGTCTTGAGAGTCCCTTGGAATGCAAGGACATCCAACCAGGCCATCCTAAAGGAGAACAGTCCTGGGTGTTCATTGGAAGGACTGATGCTAAAGCTGAAACTCCAGTACTTTGGCCACCTCATGCACAGAGTTGACTCATTGGAAAAGACCCTGATGCCTAGAGGGGTTGGGGGCAGGAGGAGAAGGGGACGACAGAGGATGAGATGGCTGGATGGCATCACGGACTTGATGGACATGAGTTTGAGTGAACTCCAGGAGTTGGTGATGGACAGGGAGGCCTGGGGTGCTGTGATTCATTGGGTCGCAAAGAGTTGGACACGACTGAACGACTGAACTGAACTGAACTGGTCACATAAGATTAGTTTTATCACCCCAAATTTTTATGGGCACAATAAATTCATAGCAAACCTTACTCAAGCAAATCTCAAAAGTAAATAAGTTTCTCTTCCTTTTAAATTTTCTGTTCCTACTCTCTGATAGGAACTGAGTGAGTTCATATTACAGATTCAAAGATAAGTAAGATGTGGTCCTTAAATAATCTGCTTTGTGAGTATAAGGCTTTTAAAAATATATCTTCTCTATTAAAAGTGTAAAATACGATTATTGTCTAAATTTTGGAAATGGTTAAAAAGTTATAAAGAAAAAATAAAATTACTCAATATCATAATTACCGCACTATCCAGACATAATCTCCTGTAACATTCTGATGTATTTTGGATGGTTTTCTTTATACAGCTCAGATACTATTGATAGAATTCTGTATACAGCTTTTGTTGTTGTTATTTAGCATTATACTATAAGAATTCTCATGTTATTATAATACTTAACAACCATGACCTAATAAGTACATAGTGTTCCACTATAAATATGGAAAGCAATAGGGAAAGGCTTTCTGAGGAGGTAAAATTTCTCCTGAATCCTAATGGAATGTGTTCATGGGTTGTGATGGGTGGTAGGATGCAAGGGAAAAACATCTGAAAAGTAGCCCAGAACTACTGGAGGCAAGAGAAACATAGCACTTTGTCCAAAATCCAAAATAATTCAGAACCACTGGAATACAGAGTTCAAGTGGGACTGATAGGAAATAATACTAGAAAGATGGACAAGGGCCAGATCATAAAGGGGAAAGGTAATTTGTATTATGTAACTGTATGCTAAGTGCTAGGAACACTTTTGTATTATGTCGTGAAGGACTTTATGCTAAAAGATTGAAATTTACCACTGAGGCTATGAGAGGTGGGTGGAGCAATCAATGAAAGATCTTAAGGTTAGAAGTTGCATGAATAATGATAATTTAGAAAAATAGTCCAAAATTATGCCTATAAACATGTATTAAACTATGATACCACAGTAAAAGAAATCAGCAAGACAGTACTGTACCAAGTTGGAGGCTTTTTTCCCAATAATTACTTTTTTGTAGAAAAATAGAAAAACAGTTCAAAAGAGAGGGTTATTTTGAGACCCTTTGGGCAAAGGGCCATTTGTGAGCTGCTTAGCATCAAAGAGGAAGAAGGGAAGGGAGAGCAGTGGAAGACACTGGGAAGGAAGAGATCTAAAAATGAATTTCAGAAGTTGCACTGTTGATTGGACTCACGGTCTTGTGATACTCCTTGAAGAAAACCTACAAATATGTAATTTTAGAGTTGGACTAAAGTTTATTTGAATGTAACTCTGTACTAGAAGTTCATGGCAAAGGCAAGGTGGCCAGCTTTGTACTGATTTTTTTAAATTGGAAGATCAGTGCTTTAGATTATGTTGATTTCTGTTACACAACAATGTGAATCAACTGTAAGTATACATATATCCCCTCTCTCTAGAGCCTCCTTCACACCCATCCCCCATCCCACCACTCTAAGTCATCACAGAGCACTGAGCTGAGTTGCCTGTGTATATAGCGCTTCCCATTAGCTATCTACTGTAGATATGATAGTACATATAGGTCAATGCTACTCTCTGATTAAAGCAATATGTGAACAGTATGATTTAAAACTATGTAAAAACAAAGAGTAACAAATAGCTTAAAAATAAAACACCAAAAAGTAACAGTGGTTATCTCAGACAGATGGAAGTATTTTTTCTTTTCTATATGTCTGCATTTTCTAGATTTTTACAATGAACAAATATCTCTGTTACCCTCATGAATATATAAATCTTTGAAGAAAGTCTAGACTTGGAGTCCTTACCATTTAAATTGCAGACTAAATTAGGTACATGGATGAACTTCTCCTGAAAATGTTAGTTGCTGAGTCATGTCCGAGTCTTTGAGACCTCATGGACTGTAGCCTGCCAGGCTCCTCTGTCCTTGGAATTGTCTAGGCAAGAATACTGGAGTAGGTAGCCATTCCCTCTTCTGGGGATCTTCCTGACCCAGGGATCAAACCTGAGTCTCCTACATCGCAGGCAGGTTCTTTACTCTCTGAGATACCAGGGAAGCCCTTCCCAGGTGGTGCTAGTGGCAAAAAAAAAAAAAAAAAAAAAACCTGTCTGCTAATTCAGGAGGCATAAAATACATGAGTTTGATTCTTAGGTTCAGAAGATCCCTTGAAGAGGGGGCAACCCACTCCAGTATTCCTGCCTCGAGAATCCCATGGACAGAGGAGCCTGGCAGGCTACAGTCCACAGAGTTGCAAAGAGTCTGACACAACTGAAGTGACTTAACATGCAGCAGCCCAGAGAATATATTAGATGCAAAGTGGCCTAATAACAATCTTGAGAAATATTAATATTTAGGATCAAATGTGGAGACAAGGCAAACCACAAAAAATTCTGATAACAAGCAGCCAAAAAGGTAGAATAAGTAGGAGTAATTCCTTTCATGTAAACAAAGGAAGATATTTCAATGAGAAAGGAAGGCTTAAGGGTTTCCATTTCCATAGACTAGAAGTCAACTAAAATAAGTACAGGAAACTGCCTAGGAATTTGGTGCTTCTAGGGTTCTTGGTAAAATTTCCAAGACTAGCTTTAGGAGATTAATGTTGGAAGAGGCTAGACTGTAATGGATTGAAAAGTTAATAAGAAGCAAGGTCAAAATAGTAGAAGGTTCCTTTTTCAGGAAATGCGGCTGTGTTTTCACTAGAAAGAAGCTGTCAGTTAACAGCTACCTCACTGGAAAACTATTGAAGAGAAAAAATTAAAATTTTACATAACCTCCTGCTCCTTCTGCCTCTGTAACTCAGCTTGCTCCTTGCAAAGTCTGGATCACGTAGGTCATGAAGTCTCAGAAAGTGGGGACTCACAATACTTGGAACTGGAGCTTATCTCACTCACCCTTGTCCTGCTCTTTGCAAACCTGCTTAATCATGCCTGCATGTATAAAAACTCTGTAATCCCTTTGTTTGGGGCTCAGGGTTTGGAGTGTAAACTCCTCTGGGCCCGCTGGCATAATAAACCTGAGTTCTCCAACTCTCTGTGTGTGGTGCTTGGTTTCTTGAGTACTGGTTTCTGCAACACTAACAGTATAAATCTCCCTTCCTTCTACTTTAAAAATATGATTAATTTTTGAAAGTGAAAGTTGCTCAGTCATGTCTAACTCTTTGTAACCCCATGGAGTATACAGTCCATGGAATTCTCCTGGCCAGAATACTGCAGTGGGTAGCTTTTCTCTTTCCAGGGGATCTTCCTAACCCAGGGATAGAACCTAAGTTGCCAGCATTGCAGGCAGATTTTTTAACAGCTGAGCCACCAGGGAAGCCCAAGAATACTGGAGTGGGTAGCCTATCTCTTCTCCAGCAGATCTTCACAACCCAGGAATCGAACTGGGGTCTCCTGCATTGTAGGCAGATTCTTTGCCAGCTGAACTACCAGGGGAACAATTACTTTTTAGAATAAAAGACATTTTTCTTAGCATGGAGATTATTAAAAGAATTACAATGATGAATCAAATAAAATATGAAAGGGTCTCACTCAGGGCTGGTATATAGGAGAACTTAATCAATGTTAGTTTTCAGAAAGAACTGCTCAAAAAAATAATAGTAACAGTGGTCATGTTAGAAAAATAATAGGAAGGTGTTATTCTTTTCTGTAGCATCTGATTTTTCTAAACCATAATTTGTTAATTTTATATTTTGATGTTTCCACTAATAAGAAAGTTGACTTGAAAAATCACCAGAGTGTGAAATCTCAGCTTCCAGTGTGGAATCATTATCTGTGAAATTAAATTACAATATAACTCACCAAACATTGGATGCTGATAAACTAATTCAAGGTATAGACCCTACTACAACTGACTTCTGCATTAGAATATATATATGCATATATATTTATATACATGCTTGATACATAAAGAGTGGTTGATAAATGAACATGTGAAAAATATGTGGTGTGACATTTAAGGAATGACATGACTCACAAATTTGCATAAAAGTATTCCCCATGATTCTGTTCCAGTCCTGCCACTCAAAACATCATTCAGTCTCTTTCAGCCTCTAATATCTCACTTGTGAAATGGGAAAAATATTAATATCTTCCATACGTCTCAGGATGGGTTTAAGCATAAACTAACTATTTAAGAATCATTTACTCCATGCTTGGAGTGAACTGAACCCTGGCCAGTGAACTGAAGTACAGGAGTGCACAATTAAATCAAGACCCATCAGAAAGAGCTGGAAAGGAACTCTTATTCCCAATGCCTCCTGGGTCCATAGGTGGCAGGAGGGAAACATCTAGAAAGCACACTCTTCACTCCCTTACTAATTCTGCCCAGAAAGTGTGCTGCCACTTCCCTAACTGGTGAGGTAAAGATAACTGAGCATGCTTGGAGGTTTTCTGTGGAGGTACACAGTGGTACACATTATGAACATCCTGAAATGTCACTGTATGCTATTACTCAGTAAGTTTATCTTCCTCAAGAGTAAAATATTAAGATATCCATTGTGACTTCATATATAAGCCATGGCTTGCCTTTCAGCATTTGTTGTTAATAGTCACTTTGTTTTCCATCTCAATCTCTTGTTTCTGAATTCAGGGGCAGAGGACAGGAGGACATTTCTTCCCCTCTAAAATTCCCAAAGGATTTATTCTCACTTGTTTCACACAAAGCCAGTCATTTGAGGAAATGTAGCTGAGTTACAGGAACTTCTTTCATTTTTTTACCTATCAGAAAATGCACTCAAACCTGGAAGCCAGGCTTAACTACATAAGAGAGCTAGTCTTTTTTTTCTTTTTTTTTAACCTTCACTTTGAGCTCATCTCCTGTGTGCATTAAATTCTGGTCACAAAATGTCCTACCTCAGTTTGATAGTAACTTCATTTTTTCTCATTACCATCTCATGGAAGACTAGTAGGGTCTCCATGACACTGTAGGTCAAGTCTGGGTATTAAATCTTAAATCACTCAGTTTAATCCTCTTTTATTGGATATTGCTATGTATGTCTACTATTGATAGACCTGTTTATTCTAGATTTACCTGCAGTTCCCTGTATCCTCTCTCCACTACTTACACATTTCACAGGTAGATATATATATATATATATATATATATATATATATATGTGCTTATAGTCAGATTATACTTAACAGAATAATAGAAGACTAGGTGATTTATGTACATTAATTAGATCCTTGATTTTATTATCATTACTTTATAAATAAGGAAGCGGAGGTTCAAGGAGATCAACTTATTTTCTCAGTCATACAGTTTGAAAGTGACAGAACAGATTAAGAATAAAAATCAGGTCTTGCTGACTCTTGAACTCATGTATTTAACTACTGCTTATGGTTTGAGGTTGTGTAATGGCTTTGGATAATTTTATTTTGTTTTTAAGTTCTATATTAAAAGCATTTTCTTCTATGTTTTAACTGAAATTATCAAAGAAAAGTTTAATTTTCTAGTGAATATCAACACAGCCACCACCTAGGTTCTGCAATTAACACTTTACTATCATTGCTTTAGGCTATATCTGTCCATCAACCTATCCTTCTATCCAACCATCATCCCATCTTATCTTTATGTATTTCGAAGTTGCAGCTATCAGTATACTTTCCCCAAATACTCCAGCATATAGTTTATTAACTGGAGTTTGTTTATAGATTTTCTATTGACTTAAAATTTACATAAAATGAAATGTACAAACCATAACTGTACTATTTCATAATTCCTTCTGCCAAAAACTACACAAAAGATAGAAAAAAATTTGAGGGGTAAGAAAGCTGGCACAGTGTTTATCAAACACAGGATGAGCTGTCATAGGAAGAAAAGTGTATCAGGATGATGTGCTGATTCAGTGCTCAGTGTCTGCCATCCTACAACTTAATTGTGGGAACATACCTTCTCTAAATCTCAATTTTCTCATCTGTCAAATTAAAATAGTATTATTCTCCTTCCAGGATTGTTGTTAGCATCAAAGGAGATAATGCATGTAATGTGCTTCACCCGCTATTGCTATTTTTCACCCCCTGTAAGATAATGAGTTCAGCACTTTATTTTTTATTATTTTTCTCCTCACACTGTCTCATCTGCTTCCCAGTCTTTTAAAATAATTCTCTGAAGTTTTGGGATCCAGATCATGGCTGTGACACTATTATTTTATGTATATGATAAGGATTTTGTTTCCTGAATGAATGTCTGATTTTAATTCAATTTTTTTTGATGCAATGATTTTTATTTGCATTTTAAAGTTACAAACATACATATAGATTCTTATGTCTGTTGTAGGGAATTTAGTAGAGGAGATCAACTTGCCTTATCTAAATTCAAACAGAAGAATAACATGAGAAGGATGGGGCAATTAAATGGTATGGGATTCTCCTAAGAGTCTACATCCATTTACCCATAACAGCAAAATTATGCAGTCATCAAAATTGTTACACTCTTTATTTAAACATAATATTGCAGTAATCATTTATTCATTTAATATAAATTTATTAAGTAGTTGCTGTATGTCTGCCCTAAGAGTTGAAGACACAAATCTTCACATTAGTGTGGGAATAACAGGTAAAAATATTATGTAATGTTTTTACTGACCAATCTTGAAATTTCTCTACATTAAATAACTTCATTCCCTCCATGATTTTTTTTTTTTTTTATCTTGGGCCTTTATTTTTTATTTACTTTTATTTTACTTTACAATACTTCATTGGCCCTGCCACACATCAACAGGAATCTGCTACGGGTGTAATGAGTTCCCAATCCTGAACCCCTCTCCCACCTCCCTCCCCATACCATCTCTCTGGGTCATCCCATTGCACCAGCCCCAAGCATCCCGTTTCCTGCATCGAACCTGGACTGGCGATTCATTTCTTACATGACATTATACATGTTTCAATGCCATTCTCCCAAATCATCCCACCCTCTCCCTATTTCACAGAGTCCAAAAGTCTGTTCTATACATCTGTGTCTCTTTTGCAGTCTCACATGCAGGGTTATCATTACCATCTTTCTAAATTCCATATATATGTGTTAGTATAATGCAAAGAAATAGGGGAAAACAACAGATTGGGAAAGACTAGAGACCTCCTCAAGAATATTAGAGACACCAAGGGAATATTTCATGCAAACATGGGCTCGATAAAGGACAGAAATGGTAGGGACCTAACAGAAGCAGAAGATATTAAGAAGAGGTTGCAAGAATACATGGAAGAACTGTACAAAAAGATTTTCACAACTCAGATACTCACGGTGGTGTGATCACTCATCTAGAGCCAAACATTCTGGAATGTGAAGTCAAGGGGGGCCTTAGAAAACATCACTACAAACAAAGTTTGTGGAGGTGATGGAATTCCAGTTGAGCTATTTCAAATCTTGAAAGATGATGCTGTGAAAATGCTGCACTCAATATGCCAGCAAGTTTGGAAATCTCAGCAGTGGCCACAGGACTGGAAAAGGTCAGTTTTCATTCCAATTCCAAAGAAAGGCAAAGCCAAAGAATGCTCAGACTACCACACAGTTGCACTTATCTCACATGCTAGTAAAGTAATTTGCAAAAATCTCCAAGCCAGGCTTCAGTAATACGTGAACCGTGAACTTCCTGATGTTCAAGCTGGTTTTAGAAAAGGCAGAGGAACCAGAGATCAAATTGCCAACATCTGCTGGATCATGAAAAAAGCAAGAGAGTTCCAGAAAAAACATCTATTTCTGCTTTATTGACTATGATAAAGCCTTTGCCTGTGTGTATCACAATAAACTGTGGAAAATTCTGAGAAAGATGGGAATACCAGACCACCTGATCTGCCTCTTGAGAAATCTGTATGCAGGACAGGAAGCAACAGTGAGAACTGGACATGGATGAAGAGAATGGTTCCAAATAGGAAAAGGAGTACGTCAAGGATGTATGTTGTCACCCTGCTAATTTAACTTATATGCAGAGTACATCATGAGAAACACTGGACTAGAAGAAGCACAAGCTGGAATCAAGATTGCTAGGAGAAATATAATAACCTCAGATATGCAGATGATACCACTCTTATGGCAGAAGGTGAAGAGGAACTAAAAAGCCCCTTGAGGAAAGTAAGAGTGAAAAAGTTGGCTTAAGCTCAACATTCAGAAAATGAAAATCATGGCATCTGGTCGCCACACTTCATGGGAAATAGATTGGGAAACAGTGGAAACAGTGTCAGACTTTATTTTGGGGGGCTCCAAAATCACTGCAGATGGTGATTGCAGCCATGAAATTAAAAGACGGTTACTCCTTGGAAGAAAAGTTATGACCAACCTAGATGGCATATTCAAAAGCAGAGACAGTACTTTGCCAACAAGGTCTATCTAATCAAAGCTATGGTTTTTCCTGTGGTCATGGATGGATGTGAGAGTTGGAGTGTGAATAAGGCTGAGCACCAAAGAACTGATGCTTTTGAACTGTGGTGTTGGAGAAGACTCTTGAGAGTCGCTTGGACTGCAAGGAGATCCAACCAGTCCATTCTGAAGGAGATCAGCCCTGGGATTTCTTTGGAAGGAATGGTGCTAAAGCTGAAACTCCAGTACTTTGGCCACCTCATGCACAGAGTTGACTCATTAGAAAAGACTCTGATGCTGGGAGGGATTGGGAGCAGGAGGAGAAGGGGACGACAGAGAATGAGATGGCTGGATGGCATCATGGACTCGATGGACATGAGTCTGAGTGAACTCCGGGAGTTGGTGATGGACAAGAAAGCCTGGCATGCTGTGATTCATGGTGTCACAAAGAGTCGGACACGACTGAGCGACTGAAGTGAACTGAACTGAACTGATACTGTATTGGTGTTTTTCTTTCTGGCTTACTTCACTCTGGATAATGAGCTCCAGTTTCATCCACCTCATTAGAACTGATTCAAATGAATTATTTTTAATGGCTGAGTATTAGTCCATTGTGTATATGTACCACAGCTCTCTTATCCCATTCATCAGCTGATCGACATCTAGGTTGCTTCCATGTCCTGGCTATTATAAACAGTACTGTGCTGAACATTGGGGTGCACATGTCTCTTTCCATTCTGGTTTCCTCGGTGTGTATGCCCAGCATTGGGATTGCTGGGTCGTAAGGCCATTCTATTTCCAGCTTTTTAAGGCATCTCCACACTGTTCTCCATAGTGGATGTACTAGTTCATTATTGTTTTTATATTTATTAAATTAGCCATGTTTATCTTAAAAGATACAGGAGAGGGACTTCTTTAATGCTACATTAGTGAACTAGCTTGATCTGTGATTGGTTATAAACTCCAAATTCAGGAGAACATATATAAAGTAATCAAGGAACTGCTCTGTGATTAACCTCTGAGCTTTCTTAATTAGTTTATCTAAAGTTGACTTTCATTTGTCACCATCACCTATATCCCAGGTTCTTTTGTACGATCTGGGGAAATTACAATGAGTAATGAAAGACACCACCTCAGCCCTTATGAATCTTAATAGGAATAATAGGGAACAAATACTTATAAATGAGTGTAAGTAATAAAAGTTGCACTGAGGATACTCTGGAAAGCAAGGCATATTTTTGTTTAGAATAGCACCCCAAGGAGAACAAAGGGCTTTAATTATTTATAAAATACATTTATCATTTCTTTCCATCTTCATTCCATCATCCCTCTTCTCTTAGTCATGCTTTTCCCCAAAATAATCTGTTAGAGAAGTTTTGGTATTTTGAATGGTTAGTAAAAAGAAATTTGAAAGCATGTCAATGACAAAGGATAGGACTTATCATCTAAAGATCCATTTATTAACAGCAGTTTATTCTTCTTTTTCTCCCTTCCCTCATTTTCAACAACCAAAACTCAAGACTATATGTTAGAATAGGAAATAATAAAATATGATTATATTTCAATCCACCTCAATATTTAACAGTTCTTTTTCAATGTAAATTGACTTCAACAACTGATACTTTTTAAACCAGTTAAGTCATCAACCAGCACATCAACACACTTAACATTAGTATTTCTAATAACAAAATTACTATCTTTGAAATAAACTGCCAACAAGGTACTCAGTAATAACTGACCTCATTACAACAGTATTCTTTTATATATGAATATTGAGTTAGTGATATTTGGTTTAGATTTAGAATGTGAAGCTGAGCTAACATGCCTGATCGACATGTCTCTAAGCATATGCCATTAAGAAACATGTATATTTAAAGAAGCAAGGAGACAAAATCTTATATATAGCTTTAAAAAAATAAAATAATTCCTGGACTGTTTTTTTGTTTGTTTGTTTTTAGTACTCAGAGAAGCATGTGCCATTCCTGCCTCCACTCCATCTCTATCCCTTTGCCTTTTTATACATCTTTCTTAATGACTTAATAAATATAGCCTCTTTCTAGCCTTTCTAAAAACACACCAGAAAGATATACAGTACACCTATTCCTCTCTTATTGATTTTATTATATTCACAATATAGGCATATCACTCCATTAACAAGCACATATTTTGTTTCAAGCATGTTAGTGGGGGATAATTTCTAGCAGCCTAGTCAATCTATTACCATTCTTCTTAAAGACTGGAAGAGTTTCAAACTTGAAAATTTTATCATCAACCATGTGGGCCTCGATCAAAGAAAAGGTAAATCGAACACTGCATAAGAAGATCAAGTAATTTAAGCAGTAATTTAAAGCAGTGTAAAAAACGATCAGAGCCTTTAACTTACTTTCAATAGTACCTCTGCTGCTACTGCTATGTCGCTTCAGTCGTGTCCGACTCTGTGTGACCCCATAGACAGCAGCCCACCACGCTCCTCCATCCCTGGGATTCTCCAGGCAAGAACACTGGAGTGGGTTGCCATTTCCTTCTCCAATGCATGAAAGTGAAGAGTGAAAGTGAAATCGCTCAGTCGTGTCCGACTCCCAGAGACTCCATGGACTGCAGCCTACCAGGCTCCTCCACCCATGGGATTTTTCCAGGCAAGAGTACTGGAGTGGGTCACCATTGCCTTCTCCAAGTACCTCTAGCTTGTTATAATCCTTCAAAGTCTTTAGTAAAATAAGACATGGTCTTTTTGTGGTCTTCAATCTTTTGAGGTGAGGTTACTTTATATTTCCTGAAATAGCTACTCTTTCTTGAATACCACCTTTAACAAGCCTTTCATGTGTGTTCATTACCTTATATCCTACAATATCCCACAAAATAGGTATTTTTTTAAATGTACAATTTAAAGATGAGGATCCAGAGAAGTAAGTTAACTCACCCCCAGTCTTATAGACAGTAAACGGTGGAGATGGGAATTTGAACTTCAATTTTATCTGATTCTGGGGCCTGAGCCTCTGGTTCTATATTATACTGAAAAAAAAAAAAAAAGATTCCCAGGTACCTCTGAAGTTTGGCCAAATACATACAAAGCTGGCGGGAAGAAAACCTCAATGTCTAGAGGAGGAGAGAGAAAGATGCCTGAGGTTCCCTGACTTTTCCTTTTTATCAGCACTTTTGAAGAGTTAACAAATCCCAGAGAGGGATGAAAACAAATCCTGCAGAGGAATGGCTTTGGGGTGGGTGAGATCCTTGACACAGAAAAATCAAGCTTCAACAGAGATTCTTGTGTCCAGGTTTGGCACAAAATTAGCTGTTTCCCCCATACCTGACAGTTACTTAGGCTAGGATAATGGACATCTCAGTGGTATCTGTATGGATAAGTATCTGAATATCAGAATCTCAGCTAAAATACTGGGACAACTTAAGACCCTGAATGTGTTACAAACTCTACAGAATACAGAACCTTAAACATAAGAGTTTGCATGTCCACTGTCCCTATGGAATGGAGACTAAGAAGTAGAGATCACGTTATCACAGAAAATGATGTCCTGTCTCTGGCACAATGAGTCCATCCATGCCTCTATACTTATTTCTACCTGCAGTGTTACAATATTTCCCATTTAACTAACACAGTATGTGAAGTACTAAGCGCTGAATTGCTAAGTACTTAGTACAAACCTTGGCATATAGGAAATGCTCCATGACTATTAAAACAAGCACGTACTAGATAATAATAAATATCTTTTGAGTAGAACTAAATCTATGGGTCCTACTAGTTATTTATTATACCTCTCAAATTCAGTTATTTCTATATAATATTAAAACCTCATATACATTTTTAAAAACAAACTTTAAAGCAATGAACCTTTAAATCTGATTTCAAAATAGCTTTTTCCCCTAAATTTCAATTGATGTCACATCTAGTCTAAATATATTACTTTCTATTATAAATATGTTCATTAATATCTTACTCTCTTAGAGGAATTTGGATATGTGTGTATGTGTATATATAAGCACACAATTTAAACATGCTAAATTCAACTTGGTCAACCTAAAATTCATGTATGGAGATATATATATAAGGAAATGTAAAGAAATCAAACAGTTCAATGTCATATAGTATTTATCAGATTTGTGTTCTAGTAATATAAAAAGAATTACAAGCCATGATGTATGTGTGTGCTGTTAAGCTGAGTCCAAATTATTTCAGTCCCATTTATGGTATTGGAGAAGTGAAGTGAAGTGATGTGAAAGTCGCTCAGTTGTGTCCAACTCTTTGCAGCTCCATGGACTACACATACAGTCCATGGAATTCTCCAGTCCAGAATACTGGAGTGGGTAGCCTTTCCCTTCTCCAGGGGATCTTCCTAACCCAGGTATCGAACCCAGGTCTCCCACATTGCAGGCAGATTATTTACCAGCTGAGCCACAGGGAAGCCCAAGAATACTGGAGTGGATAGCATATCCCTTCTCCAGCAGATCTTCCTGACTCAGGAATTGAACCGGGGTCTCCTGCATTGCAGGCAGATTCTTTACCAACTGAGCTATGACAGTATTGAAGTGCTTCACAAATGTTTTCCATGTAAATTGTGAAAGCAGCTCACTCCTTCCTTGGAAATGCACTTACACTCTGTGCTAAAAAGTAAAATATATTTATAAACTATATTTTATATGCTATATTTTAATACATAATTTGATGATTTTATATGAATACATTAGCGTAACAAACAGTAGAGAAACAGTAATACCAACAATGTATGAAAGTGTATCAACAAGCAGTAAACCTCCCCATTTTCCTCACTCCAGTAATAACTGCTAATAGTTTCTTGTGTATCCTTCAGACATTTTTGAATTACTATTTAACTTTTCATGCATACAGGATTTGTTTCCTGCCTTCCTCATTAGAGGCTGAGCTCATTAAGTACAGGGACTGCGGCATATATTTCTTCCATATTCTACATACTGTCTAACTCTGTGCTGGATACCTTATAAGCATGCAGTAAAAATAATTGCAGCTGTGATGATTCCATTGACTCTCTAAAAAGGGGGAGAAATTCAAATCACGCATATTATATGAAATCAGGGCAACATTCTAAGGCCAAGTAGTAAAAATTTTTGTTCAATTATCCCTGGGTCACAGTATTAAATTCAGATGGCTCATTTTTTAAAATTTGGAAAGAGAGGCCCTCATTCATTGAGTAAATTCATGCAGAATCAAACCTGGCTCTATACTGTGGGATATACAGAAGCACAACAATCTCATGAAGCAAGCATGAGATTAAAATGAATTAAAGTGAATTAAAATGATTAAAATGAATTAAGTTCATTTTCTAGAAAAAGAAACTAAAATATAGAAAGGTTAAGTATTTATTCAATATTTATGCAATTAGTAGATGCCCAAGTTGGAATTCAAATTCAGGCAGTCAGGTTCTAAAGTGTATGTCCCTTGAAGGAAAGGAATATACTAGAGAGTTGGTATAAAGGAAATATTAGAACATGCTTAGCAATCCATTCATTGGGAAGGGGTTGTGAAAGAGAAGTAGGCAAAATGATTGTAAGGTTTCAAGCCTGCATTTCTCAGGAAATAATTTGAGACAACTTTCAGATGAGTATTCCAAAACGCCTATTAACATTGTATATCCTTTCTTGCAAATAAGAAATCAAGCTTTCTTAGTGATGATTTAATTTTAAAGTTATAAAATATAATTATCACTCACTAGATAACATCACTTTCTTTTCCCTGTATCACTCTACTACCCATACAAGTATACTAGGATTTTTCACATAATACTAATATAGGTAACTAGAATATTCTTGGCTAAATTTCAGCTTCTTAGCAGACTCACGTGAAGCAGAATAATAAATGATGCTTCCCTGGCTCAAAGGTTAAAATCTTACCAAGTTCACATAATCATGGCAGGATCAATTATCTGTCAGTCTAGTATTCTTTCCTAAAGTTTCTGGGCATTTAATTCCACGTTTACTGCTAGTGTAGATTTAAAGAAGAAAAAAAAATTCAGAAAACTGCAGCAGGACTATGGAGAACAATTTTCTTGTATGAATATACTTTCTGGATCACAGTTGAGTTGAGTTCAGTTCAGTTGCTCAGTCGTGTCTGACTCTTTGCCACCCCATGAACCACAGCACACTAGGCCTACCTGTCCATCACCAACTCCCAGAGTCCACCAAAACCCATGTCCATTGAGTCGGTGATGCCATCCAACCATCTCATCCTCTGTCATCCCCTTCTCCTCCTGACCTCAATCTTTCCCAGCATCAGGGTGGATCACAGTAGGTAATCTCTATTTTTTCCTGATATGTAGAAGCTACATCTTGTTAAACATTATCCATAAGTTCTCAAAAATTTGCATATGCAGATCCAAGGGTCAATAAGATTGAAAGAAATGTTACAACAGAGAAATTACAAGAACACTGTGACTTCAAGAGACACTGACAAATACGGAATACTATGCCAGAATGCCTAAGTATGTTCTCATAAATGTACTTCGTGACTTCTACCATGTGAAAGAAGCCAGAATTCACTCAATAGGATATTAATTACTGCCTGGAAAACCTTTTTCCACACTAATATCTCCATGAATGTTTCCCTTTAAATATCAAAGCTTTCCCTCTATGAAAACCTTGTCACATGCAGAGAACTGGTTAACTGGCGGGTGGGTGGCAAAGAGATATTTGATAGGACTTTTTAACCGACATGCTTCTAATCTGGAAATCTTCAACTTGAACACACACCTTTAAGCAAATTTGTAATTCAGAGACTTTTAAAAAGATCCAAAGTCTCAGCTTCTAGGAAAAGATTCATCTCCTGCCAGTATATTCCATAAAATGGAACACTTCTGTGAAATATACTCATCATGAAAGTATTAAAGGATTTAGAGAAGATATGTTGTTGCTAATATTATTAAGCTACTTCTGCACAGTCATGCACACTAGATAGTAAAACAGGTAAATATATACAGCTGTATTTATTTGCCATCGTCCAGTCTAACCTTCATGATTATATGGTGGAAATGAAAAATAGATTTAAGGGCCTAGATCTGATAGAGTACCTGATGAACTATGGAATGAGGTTCGTGACATTGTACAGGAGACAGGGATCAAGACGATCCCCATGGAAAAGAAATGCAAAAAAGCAAAATGGCTGTCTGGGGAGGAATGACAAATAGCGGTGCAAAGAAGAGAAGCAAAAAGCAAAGGAGAAAAGGAAAGATATACACATCTGAATGCAGAGTTCCAAAGAATAAGAAGAAGAGATAAGAAAGCCTTCTTCAGTGATCAATGCAAAGAAATAGAGGAAAACAACAGAATGGGAAAGACTAGAGATCTCTTCAAAAAAATTAGAGATACCAAGGGAACATTTCATGCAAAGATGGGATCGATAAAGGACAGAAATGGTATGCACCTAACAGAAGCAGAAGATATTAAGAAGAGGTGGCAAGAATACATAGAAGAACTGTCCAGAAAAGATCTTCATAACCCAGATAATCACGGTGGTGTGATCACTCATCTAGAGCCAGACATCCTGGAATGTGAAGTCAAGTGGGGCTTAGAAAGCATCACTATGAACAAAGCTAGTGGAGGTGATGGAATTTCAGGTGAGCTATTTCAAATCTTGACAGATGACGTTGTGAAAGTGCTGCACTCAATATGCCAGCAAATTTGGAAAACTCAGCAGTGGCCACAGGACTGGAAAAGGTCAGTTTTCATTCCAATTCCAAAGAAAGGCAATGCCAAAGAATGTTCAAACTACCACATAATTGCACTCATCTCACATGCTAGTAAAGTAATGCTCAAAATTCTCCAAGCCAGGCTTCAGCAATACGTGAACTGTGAAATTCCTGATGTTCAAGCTGGTTTTGGAAAAGGCAGAGGAACCAGAGATCAAATTGCCAACATCTGCTGGATCATGGAAAAAGCAAGAGAGTTCCAGAAAAACATCTACTTCTGCTTTATTGACTATGCCAAAGCCTTTGCCTGTGTGTATCACAATAAACTGTGGAAAATTCTGAGAGAGATGGGAATACCAGACCACCTGACCTGCCTCTTGAGAAATCTGTATGCAGGTCAGGAAGTGACAGTTAGAACTCAACATGGAGCAACAGACTGGTTCCAAATAGGAACGAGAGTATGTCAAGGCTGTGTATTGTCACCCTGCTTATTTAACTTATATGCAGAGTACATCATGAGAAATGCTGGGCTAGAAGAAGCACAAACTGGAATCAAGATTTCCGGGAGAAATATCAATAACCTAAGATCTGCAGATGACACCACCCTTATGGATGGTAAAGCATCTGTCTACAATGTGAGAGACCTGGGTTCGATCCCTGGGTTGGGAAGATTCCTGGAGAAAGAAACGGCAACCCACTTTAGTACTCTTGCCTTGAAAATCCCACGGACAGAAGAACTTGGTGCAGGCTAATATCCATGGAGTCGCAAAGAGTCAGGCATGACTGAGCGACTTCACTTTTACTTATGGCAGAAAGTGAAGAGGAACTAAAAAGCCTCTTGATGAAAGTGAAAAGGAGAGTAAAAAGTTGGCTCAAAGCTCAAAATTCAGAAAACGAAGATCATGGCATCTGGTCTCATCACTTCATGGGAAATAGCTAGGGAAACAGTGGAAACAGTGTAGGACTTTATTTGGGGGGCTCTAAAATCACTGCAGATGGTGACTGCAGCCATGAAATTAAAAGACGCTTATTCCTTGCAAGAATAGTTATGACCAACCTAGATAGCATATTCAAAAGCAGAGACAGTACTTTGCCGACTAAGGTCCCTCTAGTCAAGGCTATGGTTTTTCCAGTAGTCATGTATGGATGTGAGAGTTGGACTGTGAAGAAGGCTAAGCACTGAAGAATTGATGCTTTTGAACTGTGGTGTTGGAGAAGACTCTTGAGAGTCCCTTGGACTGCAAGGAAATCCAGCCAGTCCATTCTGAAGATCGGCCCTGGGATTTCTTTGGAAGCAATGATGCTAAAGCTGAAACTCCAGTACTTTGGCCACCTCATGCGAAGAGTTGACTCTTTGGAAAAGACTCTGATGCTGGGAGGGGTTGGGGGCAGGAGGAGAAGGTGACGAAAGAGGATGAGATGGCTGGATGGCATCACTGACTTGATGGACGTGAATCTGAGTGAACTCCGGGAGTTGGTGATAGACATGGAGGCCTGGCGTGCTGCGATTCAAGGGGTCAGAAAGAGTGGAAAACGACTGAGCTACTGAACTGACCTGAACTGAGTGTAATCCTGAAGATTTAAGTCTATGTTCAATGTAGGATGCAGGAGGCATGGGGCTGATGCACAGGATGATTCAGGTGGGGGTTGGGGGGTCGGAGGTGGGAGGGGGCTTTGGCATTGGGAGATTGTGTTCACCTATGGCTGATTCGTGTCAATGTATGGCAAAACAAATACAGTATTATAATTAAAAAAATAAATAAATTTAATTTAAAAAAAATTATAAAAAAAAAAACCAAAACAAAACAAAAAAAAAGAATTCTAAAAACCACAGTGCTACCACTCTACCCAGTCATCTCAGTAGCAGAGAATAAGACCTGCTGGCCCAGTTCTCTAGTCAGAGTTGATAATAAACAATAGAAAATGTGTTGTGACAGAGAATATATTTTTCATGAAATATGCATGGAAACGTTTTGTTTAACAGGTATGTTACTTGCCTGGAGAAGATCTCCTGTAACAACATTCCTGTGGTTTCATGTAGGTGGCCAAAATCATGTTTTGGGCCTGTTTTTTTTTTTGTTTGTTTTGTTTTTTTCAAATAGCAATTGGAACTAGATTTGAATCCAAAAGTCTAGAAACATTTGAACTCTTAATTCCTGATACTCTGAAATTTTTTTAAATGTAAACTCTCTGATTTCTAACAAGTTCCTCACAATAGACTCAATGATCTGAAATATTTCCTCTATGTATATATGTATAATTTAATTTTAAAGTTAATACATATAATATTTATTAACTTTTATTAGTATAGTATTTTATTAGTAGTATAAAGAATATGGACAGAGACATGATTTATAATTCTATATATCCACTAGCTTTAAAAGTGATTACCTTCCCCAAGATGACACAACTAGTAACTGAAAAGCAATATGCATTTGAATCCCAGGTCATACTCACTCTAGAGTGAAAAATAAAAAAATGGTATGGACATTTTGCAAAGAACATACTTCTGTGCATGCAAAGAAACAATTTAAAGCTTATCCATACATGAATTTTGACTTTAGTAAAAATATAAGCAATGATCTACTTGAGCAACTGGAATGTAATATCATTAATAAGTTTCCTTTGCTTAGAAACTCAAGAACAGGGGTTGTTTTATGACAGGTATTTATAAAGCTGTCTATTTTGTAAAACTGAACTCAAAATACCATCATTATTTGATCATAATTTTCACATAGAGAATCTTAGGCATATACTTTGCGTGTGTGTATGCATGTGTGTGTATATGTGTGTTATATATATATATAAGTTGTGGTATGTGGGATCTAGTTCCCTGGCCAGGGATCGAACTGATGGTTATTATTATCAAAAGGAAGCACACACACCTATGGTCAATTATTCTTTGACAAAAGAGGCAAGAATATACAAAGGGAAAAAATCTCTTTGTTAAGTGGTGGAAAAAGTTAAACAGCCACATGTAAATAAAAAATAACACACCCTCTCACAAAAAGAAAAATGCACAAAAATAAACTAAAAATGGTTTAAATACTTAAACATAAGGCATGACAACGTAAAACTCTTAGAAGAGATCATAGGCAAAATTCTGACATAAATTGCACCAATGTTTTCTCAGGTCAGTCTCCCAAGGCAACAGAAATAAAAACAAATGATAAGAAAGATGTGGTTCATATACACTATGGAATACTACTCAGCCCTTTAAAAGAATAAATTTGACTCAGTTCTAATGAGATGGATGGAATTGGAACCGATTATACAGAGTGAAGTAAGCCAGAAAGAAAAACACCAATACAGTATACTGACACATATATATGGAATTTAGAAGACAGTAATGATGACCCTATATGTGAGACAACAAGAGACACAGAGGTATAGAGTGGACTTTTGGACTCTGAGGGAGAGGGAAAGGGTGGGATGGTATGGGAGAATGGCAATGAAACATGTATATTTTCCTGTAAGAAACGAAACACTAATCTATGTTCAATGTAGGATGCAAGAGGCATGGGGCTGATGCACAGGATGATTCAAGTAGAGGATGGGGGGTGGGAGGTGGGAGGGGATTCGGCATTGGGAGATTGTGTTCACCTATGGCTGATTCGTGTCAATGTATGGCAAAACAAATACAGTATTGTAATTAAAAAAATAAATAAATTTAATTAAAAAAAAACAAAAAAACAAACAAAAAAGAAAATAAACAAATAAGACATATCAAACTCACAAGTTTTTGTATAGCTAAAGAAGCCATAAAGAAACAGAAATACAAACTACAAAATGGGGGAAAAATAATGTGATTGCCAAGGGTTTAATTTCCAAAATATGCAAATACAACTTAACAACAAAAACAAAAAACCCATTGAAAAATGGGCAGAAGATCTAAACAGACACTTCTGCAAAGAAGAAATACAAACAGCCAACAGGTACATGGAAGATGTTCAACATCGCTAATTATTAGAGAAATGTAAATCCAAACTACGATGAGGTACCACATTATACCAGTCAGAATGGCCATCATTAAAACTCTATTAATACAAATAACAAATTCTGGTGACAGTGTGGAGAAAAGGGAACCCTCATACAATACTGGTGTATATGTAAGTTGATATAGTCATTATGAAAAACAGAATGGAGGCTCTTCAAAAAAACTAAAAATAGAATTATAATCAGTTCAGTCGCTCAGTCGTGTCCGACTCTTTGTGACCCCATGAATCGAAGCACGCCAGGTCTCCCTGTCCATCACCATCTCCCGGAGTTCACTCAGACTCACGCCCATCAGGTCAGTGATGCCATCTAGCCATCTCATCCTCGGTCGTCACCTTCTCCTCCTGCCCCCAATCCCTCCCAGCATCAGAGTCTTTTCCAATGAGTCAACACTTCGCATGAGGTGGCCAAAGTATTGGAGTTTCAGCTTTAGCATCATTGCTTCCAAAGAAATCACAGGGCTGATCTCCTTCAGAATGGACTGGTTGGATCTCCTTGCAGTCCAAGGGACTCTCAAGAGTCTTCTCCAACACCACAGTTCAAAAGCATCAATTCTTCGGCACTCAGCTTTCTTCACAGTCCAAATCTAACATCCATACAAGCACTGGAAAAACCATAGCATTGACTAGACGGACCTTTGTTGGCAAAATAATGTCTCTGCTTTTCAACATGCTATCTAGGTTGGTTATAACTTTTCTTCCAAGGAGTGTCTTTTAATTTATGGCCTCAGTCACCATCTGCAACGAATTTGGAGCCCCCCAAAATAAAGTCTGACACAGTTTCTACTGTTTCCCCAGCTATTTCCCATGAAGTGATGGGACCAGATGCCATGATCTTCGTTTTCTGAATGTTGAGCTTTAAGCCAACTTTTTCACTCTCCACTTTCAGTTTCATCAAGAGGCTTTTTAGTTCCTTTTTACCTTCTGCCATAAAGGTGGTTGTCATCTGCATATCTGAGGTTATTGATATTTCTCCTGGCAATCTTGATTCCAGCTTGTGCTTCTTCTAGCCCAGCATTTCTCATGATGTACTCTGCATATAAGTTAAATAAGCAGGGTGATACTATACAGCCTTGAAATACTCTTTTTCCTATTTGGAACCATTCTGTTGTTCCATGTCCAGTTCTAACTGTTGCTTCCTGACTTGCAAATAGGTTTCTCAAGAGGCAGGTCAGGTGGTTTGTTATTCCCATCTCTTTTAGAATTTTCCATAGTTTATTGTGATCCACACAGTCAAAGAATTATCATATGGTCCAGCAAACTGGCTCCTAGGTATATATATCTGGACAAAACTCTAATTCAAAAAGATAACATGCATCCTTATGTTCATAGGAGCACTATTCACAACAATCAGGACATGGAAACAACCTAAATGTCCTTTAGCAGAGGAATGGGAAAGAAGATGTGGTACATACATGCAGTGGAATTCTACTCACCCATAAAAAATGAAATAATGCCATTTGCATCAAAATGGATACAATAGAGACTATCATGCTAAATCAAGTAAGGCAGAAAGAGAAACACATAAATACTATATAATATCACTGACATGTGGAATTTTAAAGACACAAAGGGACCTATCTAAGAAACGGAAACAGATTCACACACATAGAGAACAGACTGGTGATTACCAAGATGGAGGGGACTAGGAGACAGAGTGGGAGATTGGGGTTAGCAGATGTAAGCTATTATATATGGAATAGATAAACACTAAGGTCCTAGCATCTAGCACAGATCATTATATAATGTATGATAGACCATAATGGAAAAGAATACTTTAAAAATTATATATATATGTGTATATATATATATATATATATATGTGACTGAATCATTTTGCTGTTCAGCAAAAATTAACACAACACTGCAAATCAAAAATACTTTAATAAAAATAAAAACTTAAAAGGAAGTAGATCTACTTTTTCCTCTTGTTCACTTTTTAAAAGTCAATTGATAATCAATAATTATATATCATCTTTTAGATCTGGCTCAGCACCATCAGTCATCAAGAATATTCAAACCAAAATCATTTTGAGAAACTTCACACTCTCTAGAACCACTGGAATCAACAATAGAGATAATGACAATTATTGGAAAAGATACAGAGAAATGGATCCCTCATATTTAACTGGTAGGAATGTAAAATGATGCAACCATCTTTGAAAACAGCCTGTTATTTTCTCAAAAGTTTAAACAGAGTTATCACATGACCCAGCAATTCTGCTTTTAGATATATACTCAAGAGAAATTAAAACACATGTCCACATAAATGTTCATAGTAGGATTATTCATAATAGTCAAAAGTGGAAGCACCCAAATGCCATCACATTATACAAAAAAATGTGATATATCCATACAATGGAATATATTTAGCCATTAAGAGGAGTGAAGTATTAACTCATGCTACAAAATGGATGATCTTTTGAAAACATTGTGGTAAGTGAAAACTGCCAGTCATAAAAGGCCACATTATATATGTTTATTTTTATAGGAAATTTCCAAAACAGGAAAATCTATAGAGACAGGTAGTAGATTAGTGGTTGCCTAGGACTGGAGGAAAGGAGAACTGGGGGAAATAACGAGTGACCACTAGTAGGTATAGGATTTTTTCATGTGATGAAAAAATGTTGATCATGGTGCTCGTTTCACAATTCTATAAATATACTAAAAACCATAAGATTGCATTATATATTCTAAAAGTAAATAGTAATATCCATGAACTCTCTCTCAAGAAAGCTATTATTTTCAATAGGATAGCACAACAAAATAATAACTTTTGAGGGTTGGAGGAAGGAGAGGATTTCTTGATTTTTCCTTTGTGATCATGAAGAGAGAGGAAAGGGGAAAGTAGACAGGAAAAATGTGTGTTACTTTTACTTTAGTATTATTTAAAGTAAAAGTTACAGACTTGTTTCAGGTATTTAGCAATTATGAAAAACATATTAATAATAGAACTGGAAGTCTTAAAGAGAAGAATCTAGAAGAAGGTATGTTCAGTATCAATATTTACTCTATTTTGATTTCTATACTGGGGATGTTTGAATTTTTCAGGCATTTTCTGCTACTAAGGGTTCTGCTGTTAGTGTATTTTGTATCTTTATGAAGACAGTGTCTCTGTTGGGATGTCTTCTCATCTGAGATATTTAGAACCAGATAAATTGGAAAATCTATCATACTTAATTTAGGAGTAAAAACAATCCCCTTGTCTGAGAATTCAAATTCATCTTTACATATTATAGTACATTAGCCATCAAAAAATGGTATAGAAAAGGAGTAACTAGGTCAAAATTGACTTAATCATTTGTCTAGGAAGCAACAGAACATGTGAAAAGATAAGAGAAAGGGGAGTGAAGCTAGACAAAGTTAGAAAGTAGAACACTAGAAAAAGTGAGAGACAAACTGAAATAAAGAGAACAAAAGAGAAGCAACTGAAAAGATGATTTAGGCCTTGTAACTGAAAATCCTTTGTTGGTTCACAAAATAATAACTTCAGAGGGTTTAAGGAAGGAGAGGAGTTGGATAATAGAAAAAGCAAAAGATCATAGAAAAAAGGAAGAGAATTCCAGAAAAACATCTACTTCTGCTTCATTGACTACACTAAAGCCTTTGACTGTGTGGATCTCAACAAATGGGGGAAACACTTAAAGAGATGGGAATACCAGACCACCTTGTTTGCCTCCTGAGAAATCTGTATACAGGTCAAGAAGCAACAGTTAGAACCAGATATGGAACAATGGACTAGTTCCAAATTGGGAAAGGAGTACTGTATATTGTCACCTTGCTGATTTAAGTCATATTCAGAGTACATCACGCAAAATGCTGGACTAGATGAAGCACAACCTGGAATCAAGATTGCCCGGAGAAATATAAATAACCTCAGATATGCAAATAACACCACCCTTATGGCAGAAAGAGAAGAGGAACTAAAGAGCCTCTCAATGAAAGTGAAAGAGGAGAGTGAAAAAGCTGGCTTAAAACTCAACATTCCTAAAAACTAAGATCATGGCATTTGTTTCAATCACTTCATGGCAAATAGATGGGGACACAACGGAAACTATGACAGATTGTATTCTCTTGGGCTTCAAAATCTCTGCAAATGGTGACTTCAGCCATGAAATTAAAAGACATTTGCTTCTTGGAAGAAAAGCTATGATCAACCTAGACTGCATATTAAAAAGCAGACATTATTTTGGCAAAACAGGTCTGTCTAGTCAAAGCTATGGTTTGTCCAGTCGTCATGTATGGATGTCAGAGTTGGACTGTAAAGAAAGCTGAGTTCTGAAGAACTGATGTGTCTGAACTGTGGTGTTGGACAAAACTCTTTAGAGTCCCTTGGACTGCAAGATCAAACCAGTCAGTCCTAAAGGAAATCAGTCCTGAATATTTATGGAAAGGACTGATGTTGAAGCTGAAGATCTAATACTTTGGCCACGTGATGCAAAGAACTGACTCACTGAAAAGCACCCTGATGCTGGTAAAGACTAAAGGCAGGAGGAGAAGGGGATGACATAGGATGAGATGGTAGTATGTCATCACCGACTCAATGGACATGAGTTTGAGCAAGCTCTGTGAGTTGGTGATGGACAGGAAGCCTGGCCTGCTGCAGCCCATAGGGTCTCGAAGAGTCAGGCATAACCAAATGACTGAACTGAACTGATGCTGCTGGTTCACAGAAGTAAATTAATACAATCTAGGTGAAGTCGCTCATTCATGTCCGACTCTTTGCGACCCCGTGGACTGTAACCTACTAGGCTTCTCCGTCCATGGGATTCTCCGGGCAAGAATGCTGGAGTGGATTGCCATTTCCTTCTCCAGGGGATCTTCCCAACCCAAGTATTGAACCCGGGTCTCCCACATTGGAGGCAGATGCTTTAACCTCTGAGACACCAAAGACCACACTGAGAAATGTACTATTAAAATTATTCTATGTGGAACATTTTTGTGGCAATGATGGAGTTTCTGCTGAAGGAAATGAGGTTTTTTAATTTTCCCATTGGCAAAACAGTCCTTTGACAAGGAGAGAGAAAGAAACTCCTTTCTCTCTAATCTTCAAGACCAATTAGAACCTTAATCACCTATAATGAAGAAGCGGGTCAAGAAACCTCAATGTGGGAAATAAGCTGGTGCTTGCAAGATATATGGCATCAGGGGGCACTGCAATTCAGGGACCCCTGTTTAAATGCACAGACAATGAACCTTTGATGGCTAGTTTTAAAATTTCCTTTTTCTAAAAAAAAAAAAAAAAAAAATCCAGTTGTGCAGACATAGAAAACAAACATATGGTATGGGGGGCACAGGCATAGGAAGGGTAAGTAGGATGAACTGGGAGATTTAGATTGACATATAGACACTACTATGTATAAACTAGATAATTAACAAGAACCTATTGTATAGCACAGGGAACTCAATACTCTGTGGTAACATTAACGGGCAGTAAATCCAAAAAGAGGGGATGTATGTATACATGTGGTTGATTCACTTTACTGTACAGCAAGAAATTAGCACACTGTAAAACAACTTCCCTTGTAGCTCAGTGGGTAAAGAATTTGCCTGCAGTGCAGGATACCTGGCTTCAATCCCTGGGTTGGGAAGATGCCCTGGAGAAGGAAATGGCAACCCACTCCAGTATCCTTGCCTGGAAAATCTCATGGACAGAGGAACCTGGTGGATTGCAGTCCATGGGGTCGCAGAGAGTTGGGCACGACTGAGCGACTAACACACAAAGCAACTATACTCCAATACAAACTAATTTTTTAAAACTTCCCTTTTCTGTCTGATAATTTTCTTCTGCCATTCCCAAACCATCAATAAATCATTGTTAAGCATTTAAGAGCCAGATATGAACTGTGTTTAGGGTTTACTTTCTCGAGTGATGTGTTCATTCTTAGTGTAATGTGGGTTGGGTAAGAGGCAGTGGCATGAAGAAGTTGTAAGACAGCACAATATACCAGTGGAGAAGTCTGAAGCACATACCTTAAGAAAGAACTGTTAAATAACCATCAGGCACACTTTTGGAACATACGACCAAGCATTCTCTAGTATTTCTAGGACATACTTAGAAAGGAAACCGGGCAGAGACTAGGTTACTTGATTAGGTTAGTAAGGTGACATGGGGGAAGGAAGGCTGAGGCTAGGTTATTTGGATATTTAAACGGAAAAGCAGCCACTGAAGGTTAGAGAGGTTGGAAAAACTTGGATTCATAGTAATGGTTAATTATCCCAAAAATGGAAAGGGAAAGCATTATGGTTTTGTAAACCTCTCGTTACCTGGCTGTTGCATGACCTTAGATGGTATTTAGATGCAGTAAGCCCAATATTTCTCTCTATAAAATGAGGAAGTAGATCATCTTTAACATTCTGTTAGTGTCAGCATAATTGGAGTGTTTGGTCTTAAGGTGATCACTGGGAAGGAAACTACACATGTGCATATACTTTAAAAAGTTAGTTTCCAATATTACATAGCTCAAATATGTGCCTTATGACACCTTCACAATTCCTCATTTGTTTACTGACTCTACACATCCACATAATTGTTTATAATTCTAAAATGTTCCTATTTATCCTGCTCTCTTTTCTGATCACAACAGAGAGTTCTGATCACTACATAAAATTTAGAATACCAAAAATCATGAATATAAATTACCTAAAACTCCATTACACATAGATAACTAGCATCAACATTTTTAGTCACTACATATAATTTACATATATATGCATACATTTCCATATTTTGAGATGTTTTTCGTTAAACAATTTATCTTAGCTACCTTTCAATGTTAGCATAGATTATTATTTTAAATGTCTTTACATTATTTAACTGTATGAATAAACAACAGCTTATAAATCAAATCTTCTCTTTTTGGACATTTAAATTGCTTCAGAAATCTCAGTACTGTGATTTCAGTACATTTCAGTCACTCAGTCATGTCCAACTCTTTGTGATCCCATGAATTGTAGCACCCCAGGCCTCCCTGTCCATCACCAACTCCGGAGTTCACTTAAACTTACGTCCATTGAGTCGGTGATGGCATCCAGTCATCTCATCCTCTGTCGTCCCCTTTTCCTCCTGCCCCCAATCCCTCTCAGCATCAGAGTCTTTTCCAATGAGTCAGCTCTTCGCATGAGGTGGCCAAAGTACAGGAGTTTCAGCTTTAGCATCATTGCTTCCAAAGAAATCCCAGGGCTGATCTCCTTCACAATGGACTGGTTGGAGCTCCTTGCAGTCCAAGGGACTCTCAAGAGTCTTCTCCAACACCACAGTTCAAAAGCATCAATTCTTTGATGCTCAGCTTTCTTCACAGTCCAACTCTCACATCCATACACGATCACTGGAAAAACCATAGCCTTGACTAGACAGACCTTTGTTGGCAAAGTAATGTCTCTGCTTTTAAATATGCTATCTAGGTTGATCATAACTTTCCTTCCAAGGAGTAAGCGTCTTTTAATTTCATGGCTGCAGTCACCATCTGTAAGCATCACCAAAATGAATACTCTTATAACTGTTTTTGCTCACTATTATTTCCTTAAGATAAATTCCTTGAAGATTTGCCACGTGAAAGAATATGCACATTTTAAAGGTTTTTATTAAGTATTGCCAAATCATACTCCTAAGAATCTGTACCATTATACCTTCCTACCTGCAGCATGTGGTCAGGTATTTTCTTCACATTTTGGAATGATGATGGAACATTTTAAATTTTACTTTGCCAACAAAACAGGTAAATAGCAGTATCTTCTTATTTTAATGTTCATCTTTTTTATTAGTAGTATAGGAGACCATTTTTCATATATATTAGCCAAAAGACTAACCTATAAAAATATTCTTCTGATTTACTTATTCATTTCCTTTCCAGTTTTCTCCTAAGATTGTCATTCCTCTTATACATTACCTTATAAATGGCGTTAGTGTGGTTTTAAGTAGGAATTATCAAGACAGACTCTAAAATTGGATGAGAAATGTCAGCCTGTATTCTCTCTCCTATTTTCCTTTAGGTACAAGGTACCATTAGGAAACTTATCACAAATCAGGTTGCTAGATAAAGAAGAAAAGCTAAATAAAAGCTCTTAAACATCAACAAATACTGGTATTAAAAAAACATTTAATACATTTTTGGTAGATGAAAATTTGTTAATCTGCTCTGAGTATCAAAACTTTGACTCAACTGCACTTTACAATACACAAATACTTTTGTGTACTAAAAAGATGATAACATTAGGACAGAGATTTAAGCCATATTTAATATGAAATAAATGTTTCTGCAATAAATATTCTTTTTCACATATAAACATTATAGTAATTGAGGTAAGCCATTTGTGAGCTCTTGCTTCCTTGTGAAATCACTAATAAGTATACTAATGGGAATATTTAATAACATGAGCTAAACAAACCTACACATTTCAAAAGATCTTACCTCCAAAACAGTTATTCAGAAAATCAACTGGGTATTTCCCTAAACTAGAGAAATTTTCTAATACTTTCCCATGTTCTGCTTAGAGACTGATCATTTAGTAAAGTTGCAATTGCAAAAAGTCGATCCATTTCCGTAAAGTCTCATCATCTATACAGACTTTTTTTTAAATACCTATGCTCTTTTGCTAGCCCTTCAGCATAATTAATTGCAGCTGTAGTCTTCATGTAAAAGAATTTCTAACAATTAATTGGCAACCTGCTGACAGTAATTATGCTGTGAAAATTCAACTTTTCCAATATTCAAAAGTATATTACACTGGTTGAAATGTTTTCCTAGCACCCTGAACCTAGTCAAAAATAATGAAAAAATGTTTAAGCTATATATTTGTTTTGGTGCATTTTTAAATCTGTTTTTCAATCCAGAGACTGATGAACTCTATTAAAACTTGAACTACACCTAAATAATTATAAGTAATGCATCATATTCCCCTATTTTTACTGGATTAAAAGGGATGTTTTCCCTTAAAGCAAGACAGGCTTGTGCGAGTTAATACCAATTTCAACAGCTTTACCGTTGATATTTTATGTGAAGCTGTAAATAGTCATGACAGTTTAAGGAAATCATTATAAGAAAAATTTTTAGTTTCCTCACATTTCATTTCTTATACAGTGTAGTGCAAATGTTTTAAGTGATGCCATCTGCTATGCTACTTCTTGTGTTCTCTTAAACTTCTGCAAGAAGTTCTTATCAATGAATTTCCTGACCAAAATAACATTTTTAGAAACCATGGCAAAAAAATAAATAAATAAAAATCACTGATCTGATTTCTATGTTTCCAGTTAATATCCTGGTCAAACCTAAGAGGAGGTTATGAGGAAAACAGTTCACACTGGTGATGGTTTGTAAAGCACTATCTTGCATATAAATGCATGTCTGGGTTCTGGGAATGGTCCAGATGTATTCAACATTACCAAAGAAAAGCATTTGACATAGACTTTTGGTTAGAAAACAAACTGGGTACAGTTCTGACTACTTGGAGGAATGGATAAAAATTCAAATTCACCTTCAAGGACTGTAGACATAGGGAGTAAGGAAGTATGCAGGCGGGTGGGTGTTTACCAGGAATTAGTTCTGAGCTAGTGATTTAGGGAGGAAAAATTCAAGAAAGAACAGTAGCAGTTACATGAAATCCATGAAAGAAAGAAGATTTTCTTCCTTGAAGACAGACAAACCTAAATAAGTTAATATCAACTCTAACATCTTTAGTATCATGATATATTACCTGGAGTTATCAAGCAAAACTCAATTATCCTAAATATAGCAATAAATTCTTATTTGAATGGTCACTGCATGTCAAACACTCTAAGAGCACTTGATAAACAATATATTATGTAAACCTTACAATAATTCTTTGAGTAGTCAGATAACAAGCTTCCCAGGTGACTCAGTGATAAAGCCTGCCAAAGCACAAGGAACAGGAGATGTGAGTTGTATCTCTGGGTCAGGAAGATACCCTGGAAAAGGAGATGGCAACTCACTTCAGTATTTTTGCCTGAGGAATTCCACAGACAGAGGAGTTTGGCACGCTATAGGGGTCCCAAAGAGTCAGACACGACTGAGTGACTGAGCACACACACACACACATACACATACATTCAGATAAATAGGCCCATTTTAGACATAGGAAAAACAAGGAATAGAGAGGCTTCGTAACTTGCAAAAGGTCACACAGCAATAAGTGACAAAAGTGGGAGTCAATACCAAGACTAATAGACTTCAAATATGAGCTTTCATCCTCTATATTGCCCAATTCCTGTAAATGTCCCTTGGGTTCTGCTCAAGGATGCTTAGGAGTAAAACACATTTTCAGCTTTTTTCTCCCTTCTTACACCTATTGATTGTTAGACTCTTTCAGTTCAGTTCAGTCGCACAGTTGTGTTTGCAACCCCATGAACTGCATCACGCCAGGCCTCGCTGTCCATCCCCAACTCCCAGAATTCACTCAAATTCACATCCATTGAGTCGGTGATGCCATCCAGCCATCTCATCCTCTGTTGTCCCCTTCTTCTACTGCCCCCAATCCCTCCCAGCATCAGAGTCTTTTCAAATGAGTCAACTCTTCACATGAGGTGGCCAAAGTATTGGAGTTTCAGCTTCAGCATCATTCCTTCCAAAGAAATCCCAGGGTTGATCTCCTTCAGAATGGACTGGTTGGATCTCCTTGCAGTCCAAAGGACTCTCAAGGGTCTTTTCCAACACCACAGTTCAAAACCATCAATTCTTCAGTACTCAGCCTTCTTTCACAGTCCAACTTTCACATCCATACATGACCACAGGAAAAACCATAGCCTTGACTAGATGTACCTTAATTGGCAGAGTACTGTCTCTGCTTTTGAATATGCTATCTAGGTTGGTCATAGTTTTTCTTCCAAGGAGTAAGCGTCTTTTAATTTCATGGCTGCAATCACCATCTGCAGTGATTTTCGAGCCCCCCAAAATAAAGTCTACTGCTGGGGAAGTGGAAAGGCATCCCCTTTTCTTCCAGGTTGTACTTATTTCTTCTCTGTTGCTTCCTTGGGCCTTATCTACTCCTAAGTATGGACAAAGAAGGTGCTTCTCTAGGTGGTATAGCATGGTAGACAGGTGGAATAATTGAGCAGTTTAGAACATGGACTAGAACCAGATTCCCAACTTTAAAGCCTGACTTTGTCACTTACTGATTGTATGAGCTTGGACAAGTTACTTAATCTCTCTATACCTCAGTCTCCCCATTTGTTAAATAAAAACAATAATTTACCTAATTAATAATACTGTAAGAAAAATTCAGTTCAGTACAGTTGCTCAGTCATGTCTGACTCTTTGTGACTCCATGGACTGCAGCACGCCAGGCTTCCCTGTCCATTGCCAACTCCCAAAGCTTGATCAAACTCATATTCATCAATTTGGTGATGTCATCCAACCATCTCATCTTCTGTCATCCCTTCTCCCACCTTCAATCTTTCCTAGCATCAAGGTCTTTTCCAGTGAGTCAGTTCTTTGCATCAGGTGGCCAAAGTGCTGAAGCTTCAGCTTCAGCATTCATCCTTTCAATGATTATTCAGGACTGATTTCCTTTAGGACTGACTGGTTTGATCTCCTTGCAGTCCAAGGGACTCTCAAGAGTCTTCTCCAACACCACAGTTCAAAAGCATCAATTCTTTGGTGTTCAGCCCTCAGCTTTCTTTATAGTCCAACTCTCACATCCATACATGACTACTGGAAAAACCATAGCTTTGAGTAGATGGAACTTGTTGGCAAAGTAATGTCTCTGCTTTTTAATATGCTGTCTAGGTTGGCCATAGCTTTTCTTCCAAGGAGCAAGAGTCCTTTAATTTCATGGCTGAAGTAGCCATCTGCCATGATTTTGGAGCCCCCAAAATAAAGTCTCTTACTATTTCCATTGTTTGCCCATTTATTTGCCATGACGTGATGGGACCAGATGCCATGATCTTAGTTTTCTGAATGTTGAGTTTTAAGCTAAGTTTTTCACTCTCCTTTTTCACTTTTATCAAGAGGCTCTTTAGTTCTTTGTTTTCTGCCATAAGGGTGGTGTCATCTTCATATCTGAGGTTATTGGTATTTCTCCTGGCAATCTTGATTCCAGCTTGTGCTTCCTCCATCCCGGCATTTCTCATGATGTACTCTGTATATAAGTTAAATAAGCAGGGTGATAATATACAGCTTTGATGTACTCCTTTTCCGATTTGGAACCAGTCTGTTGTTCCATGTCCAGTTCTAACTACTGCCTCTTGACCTGCATACAGATTTCTCAGGAGGCAGGTAAGGTGGTCTGGTATTTCCATCTCTAAGGATTTTCCACAGTGCTGTGATCCACACAGTCAAAGGCTTTGGCATAGTCAATAAAGCAAAAGTAGATGTTTTTCTGGAACTTTCTTGCTTTTTGATGATCCAATGGATGTGTAATAAAGATTACACAAATAATAACATGTATACTCCTAGTGTACAGTAAGCACTGCATAAACATTTTCTGTAAGGAGATAAAACCAATCAATCCTAAAGGAGATCAACCCTGAGTATTCACTGGAAGAACTGATGCTGAAGCTCCAGTACTTTGACTACTTGATGTGGTGTGAATAGCTGACTCTTTAGAAAAGATCATGATGCTGAGAAAGATTGAAGGCAGGAGGAGAAGGGGATGACAGAGGATTAGATGGTTGGATGGCATCACCATCTCAATGGACATGAGTTTGAGGAAGTGCCAGGAGATGGTGAAGGACAGAGAAGACCAGCATGCTGCAGTTTATGGGGTCACAGAGTCAGACACGACTGAGCTACTGCACAATAAGAATTTAACTTTCAGATTTTCGGAAGAAGGACCGTTTAAGTCTTCCTTTTGTCCCTATGGGAGGTTCTTGCCACTGGCAGTCCTGTTTCCTTTCCACTTGTTTTTATTCTCCTATGGTGGTTGTGGTGGTTTAGTTGCTAAGTTGTGTCTGATTCTTTGTGACCCCATGGACTGTAGCCTGCCAGGCTCCTTGTCCATGGGGTTCCCCAGGCAAGAATACTGGAGTAGGTTGTTATTTCCTTCTCCAGGGGATCTTCTCAACCCAGGGAACAAACCTGCATCTCCGGCACTGCAGGCAGATTCTTTACAGACTGAGCCACCAGAGAAACCTTTATTCTCCTATAAAAGAGTCATAAATCAGTGATTAACATGCTGAAATACTACTCAGCAATAAAAAGAATAGCTTATTGGTGGATTGTAAGGTTATTTAGCTTAGTGAAAATATGTCATCCTCAAAAGGTTACATGCTATAAAAGTCTATTCATGTAACAATCTGTATAATTTTTTCATTTCAAAATTGAGAAAACAGTAATAATTGTCAGATTTTAGGGACAAGAGGAATAGTTTTGAATTTTGATTTTAGTAGTAGTTCCATGAATCTATACATGTGATGAAATGACAAGGAACTACACACAAACACACACTCACACTCATACAGAGAAAGAGAGAGAGAGGAATGCATGTATAATCTATCAAAATCTGAATGACATCTGTAGACAATCCAATGTTAATTTCCTGGCTTGGGTATTTAGTCATGTAAGATGTTACCATTAGTTGCAGCTGTGTGAAGGGTATACAGGAATTTTCTGTACTATTTTTGCAACTTTCTGTGAGTCATTAACTGTCTCAAAATAAACTTTTTAAGTGCTGATTAAGGATGATTTTCCTAGTAGATAAAGCTGGGCTAATTTCCTTATTTGTCCAAGGCCAAATTCACCAGACTGGTATTTCAGAACACTATAAGTTAGGAGAATTGTTAATAGCTGTGCTGCAGAAAAGCTTTCTGAGGTCAATACATTTAGGGAACATGACATACCCCAGCCCCTCTTGGAGAGTCCCTTCTACATTGCTCTGTTGTTTTCAGTCCTTCCTGTGCACCAGAATTATCCAAATAAAAATTAAAGGCAGAAATGATCTTTAAATCAAAGAAATCATCACAATCCTTAGCCATACACTGGAAAGAATATCTTCCACTTACAATGAAATTTAAACAAAAATATTGTAGGACTCTGAGCTAACGCTTGCTTTTCCCTTAAGTGTTCAAGCTGTGGATATCTGATTTAGGCCTGTGACAGACACTGAAAGCAGCAAGAAATGACCCATTAGGAAAATAGCTTCATAATATAGAACAAAAAGGGAGCTGGAGTTAAGGAGAAATTATACCAACACATCATCTTCATTTTCAGAAGGCAGCTAGAGACTGCTTCAATATGAGGAGGCAGATAAGTAACAGATAACAAAAGATGCCAGCCAGTCTGTTGAGCAGAAATTAACGAGAAGATTGCCACGGAGTACCTCTAAAGCAGGCATTTCACTGAGTCATACTGACCTACTCAATCCAAAGCTGGCACTAGTGAGGGCTGAGAAAGTAGAGAATACCATAACCTGAAGATAGAAATGGTCTCCAGCAGAAAATAAATATTGCAATTCAGAAAGACAATGAGACAAACCTGAATTGAAGTTTCTGTGATGCACAGGCTCATTCTTCCTACCACTTCACACATCAGCAAACACTTGCTCCCATTCAAAGCTGGAAATAAAAGGGACAATGCCTAAGCACAGATGATTTGAAAATAAGAAGCAGAGCAGCATAAGCAAAAAGTAGATGAAGGAAGAAGAAACTAAAAACAGGCTCTGAATATTCTTTAAAAGCCTCTTTTAACAGGTAAACTCTACAGTTCTACTGAAGGATATTAAACACAGCTTGTCCTTGGATAAGAAGACAATAATATGATACTCCTGATTCTCTGTAAATGAAATCATAAAATAATAATCAAATATCAATAGGCCTTAGGGAGGGAGCCTGAAAAAAACTGATACTACAGTTCATCTCAGAAATAGATGAAAATATCCCTCCAAAATCTTAAAAACAAGTTTTATAAGGATAATAACCTCAGATATGCAGATGATACCACCCTTATGGCAGAAAGTGAAGAGGAGCTAAAGGGCCTCTTGATGAAAGTGAAAGAGGAGAGTGAAAAAGTTGGCTTAAAGCTCAACATTCAGAAAACAAAGATCATGGCATCCGGTCCCATCACTTCATGGGAAATAGATGGGGAAACAATGTCAGACTTTGTTTTTGGCGCTCCAAAATCACTGCAGATGGTGACTACAGCCATGAAATTAGAAGACACTTACTCCTTGGAAGAAAAGTTATGACCAAACTAGTTAGCATATTCAAAAGCAGAGACAGTACTTTGATGACTAAGGTCCGTCTAGTCAAGGCTATGGTTTTTCCTGTGGTCATGTATGGATGTGAGAGTTGGACTGTGAAGAAGGCTGAGCCCCAAAGAATTGATGCTTTTGAACTGTGGTGTTGGAGAAGAGTCTTGAGAGTCCCTTGGACTGCAAGGAGATCCAACCAGGTCCACTGTGAAGGAGATCAGCCCTGGGATTTCTTTGGAAGGAATGATGCTAAAGCTGAAACTCCAATACTTTGGCCACCTGATGTGAAGAGTTGACTCATTGGAGAAGACTCTAATGTTGGGAGGGATTGGGGGCAGGAGGAGAAGGGGACGACCGAGGATGAGATGGCTGGATGGCATCACGGACTCGATGGACGTGAGTCTGAGTGAGCTGCGAGAGATGGTAATGAACAGGGAGGCCTGGGGTGCTGCGATTCATGGGGTCGCAAAGAGTCGGACACGACTGAGCGACTGAACTGAACTGAAAAGATAAGGACCTTTCTTACCAAATAATAAAATGTATACGAGAAATTTGTTTTAGAAGATTTATACTGGCATAAGAATAACACTACTAAACAAAACAGTCCAGTTCAGTTCAGTTCAGTCGCTCAGTCAGGTCCGACTCTTTGCGACCCCATGAATCGCGGCTCGCCAGACCTCCCTGTCCATCACCACCTCCCGGAGTTCACTCAGCTTCACGTTCATCGAGTCAGTGATGCCATCCAGCCATCTCATCCTCTGTCTTCCTCTTCTCCTCCTGCCCCAAATCCCTCCCAGCATCAGTCTTTTCCAGTGAGTCAGCTCTTTGCATGAAGTGGCCAAAGTACTGGAGTTTCAGCTTTAGCATCATTCCTTTCAAAGAAATCCCAGAAATAGGTACAAACACATAAGGGAATGGATTATATAATAAAGGCAGGAATTAATTACATTGGATATTCAATATTCAATAATGGTGTCAAAACAACTGATTAGTTGTGTAGAAAGATAAAAAGTCATACAGCTACCTAAACTCTTGCTTGGGCTTGTGTTTACTCATTCAGTTGTGTCCAATTCTTTGCAACTGCAATGTTTTCCCCTAATTCAAAGACAGTTCTTAAAATTACCAATCAATTAGAAAAATTTGCTCTTAAAACTATACCCTTGTCAGAGTTTGGAATTTCACTTTGTCCACTCCTGGCATGTCACTGTCTGTTATCTGAAGAAAAAAAAAAACAAAAACAAAAAAACAGACTCAGTGCAGTACAATTATCTACAAAAGCACAGGGATAGAGTGAGAGGGAGGAAAAATGGCTAAGAGTAGATTTAAGAATCAAAAAAAAAAAAAAAAAAAGGAAAAGAAAACTCCCCAAATAATGATAACCTGAGTTTTTATAGTTTTATATTTTAACATGTTTTTATAGTTTTATAGTTTAACATGGTGGTAAGTATTAGATCTGGAGCCAAAACCTATGGTACGTCCATAAAATGGAATATTCTTCATCAACAAGCAGAAATGAGCCATGAAAAGACATAAATGAATGATAGATGCATAGTGATAAATCAAAAAGCTAATTTGAAAGGGTTACATACACTGTAATTCCATTAATATGACACTCTGGGAAATGCAAAACTAAAAGATAGTTAAAAGCACAGTGGTTGCCATGGGCTGGAGGGTGTAGTTAAATAGGCAAAGAATCTGGATTTTCTTTACATTTGTTAAAACCAATAGAACTTAATGACACAAAGAATAATGTATACAAATCTTTATATATGTAAATAAAGTAAAACATTTAGAAGTTGTTGGATCCCAAGATGAAATGATAACTGTAACAAGAATCTAACTGTATTACAACTATATGAAATAATTTCAATGAAAGTGGTGGTGGAAAAATGTTCTAATGTAGGTGACCTTGGAAATTTAGACAAAAAATAATAATAATAAAGCAAAAAGTAACCACAGTCCTCTTTTGGGTGAAGTATTTCTCATGGAGAACTGGTTAACAATTTTGAAACCACTCACTTCAAATATATAGTGGGATGAACAATTATGTAAAAGGATAGCAGATGGTCGAATCTATGCTTCTTACTGTTGAAGTGGTATGTTAGAAACAAGAGAGGAAGGCTAGATTAACATATGTTAATCAATGTGTTAACAGATTAGAGTTGGAGACATCAGTATGAATTCATGAGTACCTAAATATAGAAATGAGTAGTTAAATATAGAAATATGAGTATAGGCATAGGTTAATACATATACATATATTACCTTGTGCTCTCAGTTGAAATGGATTAGAAGCAAGAAAACCTATGGAACAAGCATACCCAGCTTCCAATGTGGTCTCTAATAAATGGAACCATGATCTTTGCAGAAATGGTTGGTTTTTAGGACCAGGGCAGAAATAAAAAAAAGCAAACCTGGAGCATCTTATAGTCCCAGAAAATAAGAAAGTGATAAAAAAAAAAGATGGATTTATCAAAGTGACACAGGAGCCAACTGAAAGAGCTCCCAAGGGTCAAAGTGGAATTATGTTGTATTTAACAACATACCCAAGGCATGCAATTTTATATGAAAAGATGAGACAAAATAAAATTACTGTGGAAAAGTAAGACATACCTGGTGCATCAAATAGATACAGTGAAATTCTGTATGCTTGTAAAAAGGCATTAGGTGAAAATGAAGGCAATATGAATAAAATATTAATATATATTTAGCTAATAATTATGTATCATGTTCTCTTTATTAATTGTGAAAAACATACCATACTACCATAAGATCTGAATAGCAAATGAAACTAAATGTGGGATATTTATAAACTCTGTGCTATCTTAACAATTTGTATATAAAGCTAAATTTTCCTGAAAAAGAAAGAAAAAAGATTCTCCTAACCTAAATGCCCATAAGAAACTAATGAAATACATTATGATATATTATGTTAAGCAGAATGAAGTTTACATGCTCTGATTGAGAAAGGGTTCCAAAATATATCAAATGAAGTTAAAGGGATAGCAGTACATTAATAAAAATAGATATAAATATTTTCATGTGAAATGCGGTTATCTTTGAAGATAGGATTTTTAAAATAATTTTTATACTTTTCAGTATATTTTCCATATTTTCTGTAATGAACATATTTTATAATCAAGACATAATAAAATAATAATAAAGTGATAACTTTTAGTGAAGTATACTGCAAAGATATACTTAATACCCATAGTTTACATAACTTATGACTAAAAGATGAGAAAACCACTTGCAAACACTTTTACTAGCAACACAGAAGGAAATAGCTCCATTATGTTTATTTTTTCTTTGGAAATACCTCTGTCATGCAAAATTTAAAAACATAAATAATTTAGAAGTGGTATTAATGTGTTATTAAAAATTCATAACTCCATGCTACTTGAAGTCAATGATAATAATGTACTATATGTAAAGTACTATAGCATAATAAATAATTCATAATTTATAGAATAATAAGATACATCTGGTCCAAGTTGATTTAAACTCTCTGTAACTCTGAGGAGCACACATCACACATGTAAACTGGCTCTGTAAAGTACTTTTTTTTCTCAAGTAAACATTAGTTTCAGTGGAGTTCTGATCATTTTCCCAGTTACACTCTAAAAAGGGCATCATAAGGACGAAACTATACAGAGGCTTTACAGAATGTGTTGTGTTCTACATCTCTTGTAAAGAAGTGTATTTCTAAACTCTGTGTGTTACAATACTTAAATTTTTCATTTTTAAATTTAAAAGACACTCACAAAAAAACACAAAACATAAAATTTGAATGCATGTGTGTTGGAGTTATTATACTGCAGGTTGTCCTAATCCTCGCGAACACCTAATCACGTGAGGATTTATCCTTTTTCCAAAGCGGCCAATTCCTTTTTAAACTCAGCTTCTATCTTATCACTTAACCCCTGAAGCTCTTTGAGGTCTAGGACACCTGTACCTTAGACCCAGTCAGAATGGGAGTATTTGCATCATTTGACTCCTCATCTGTGTAGTCTCTTTCTTAACTCCTTTTTTCCCTGACCTCTTCAAGAGCCCCTGCTGCTGCTTAGGAAAGCCCTTCCATTATCTACGTTTGCCATGTTAAAGGGAAAGAACAAACTTTTAGAGTGACTACCTGGACCCTCAAGGGCAAATTCAGGTTGCTAAAAACTCTCAAAGGAGAAGGCGGGGACGACTGCAGCAGCGGAGGAGGTGAAGACCTCTTAGGTCGGGCTGGGGGAAGAAAGGAAACGGCTGGCTTAATCACTGCCAACGGAAAAAGCACACTAGTAAGAAAGCACTGAGGAAGACCCCATAAAACCCTTCTCACGCCCCTGCCCCCTGCAGTGAGCTGCATTCCCAGCCGGCTTTTTTTTTTTTTTTCTTTTTCTGGCATCATTCATTGGCTGAGAGTGTGATGGACAAACCTGCAGCCCAACAAACCTGCAAGCTCATCGGCTTTCCTGGCTCTTTTACCTTTGACTTAGCCTAGGTAGTTGAAGCACCCACCTCCCACTATTTGCATTCACAGAATACTAGCTATATTGATTAAAAAATCTAGGACACCTGCCCGCTTCCCACCTCAACCCCCACCAGACTCAACCAGAAAAGACCAGTAAGTTGTCTTTCCAATTAGCTTCTTATGCCCACCCAACTTGATCTGAGAAAAGAACTTTTGGTAAAACCTAATTAAAGAGATGAACTGGGAGAAAATACACCAATCTCCATACACCAATCTTCCTGTAGTGTGCTTCTGAATATTATTATCTGCATTTCTCCTTTTATTCTGCAAACATTTCATAATGACATGTGTTCCTTTAATACTAGAAAATACAGAGCAGGAAGGGGCTAAATACTTCAGTAAATGTGCTAAGCTGCAATAAGGATGTTGCATTCCATGTAGAAATTTTAAGGGCTCTACTATCTGTGATGTCTGGCAAGCATGGTATATGATTCCATTTGAGAACCTCTGCAGCAGTGAGCCAGGTGTTGTGTGTGTGTGTATGTCTACGTGTGTGTTCAGTCATGTGCAACTCTTTGCGAGACCCCATGGACTACCAGGCTCCTCTGTCCATGGAATTTTCCAGGCAAGAATACTGGAGTGGGCTGCTATTTCTTCTTCCAGAGGATTTTCCTGTACCAGGGATCAAACCCATATCTCTTGAGTCTCTTACATTGACAGGCAGATTCTTTGTCACTGCACCACCTGGGTAGCCCATAGTGAGCCAGGTACATGCTTTTACTACAGTCTTCTATTTGGCTCTGGCTTATAAGTAAATCTGCTGCCACACCATTTTCTCGATGGATGCAAAAGTCTCAGAACTAAAATACAGGCACTCTCAGAATGGCACAGGTATTGCTAAAAGCAATCATTTGCTTCCTGATTTTGTATAAATCATAACCTAAATATCCAAACATGCATGACTGGTTAAACATATATTTCATGAGTTGGGACATTTTTACATTTATAGACACGAAGGGGCTTCCCAGTGGCTCAGGTGTAAAGAATTTGCCTGTAATACAGGAGACACCAGTTTAATCCCTGGGTTGGGAAGATCGCTTGGAGGGCATGGCAACCCACCTCAGTATTCTTGCGTGGGAAATCCCATGGACAGAAGAGCCTGGCAGGCTATGCTCCGTGGGGTCGCAAAGAGTCGGACACAACTGAAGTGGCTGAGCACACCACAAACACATACACGTGAGGGGCTACTGTTAAGCACGGATAAATGCAAGATACTAAACTATACATGGTGGGATCTGGGAAGACTATTGGGTAATTTTATGGCAAGAGACCCTGAAATTCGCAAACCCTGTCTTCCTCCTGCTGCAACTCTTTCCTGTAAGGTCTTGAAGAAAATATATGCAGTTGGGGAAATGGCAGCTGTGAAATAAAGCATGTCAAATAAAGTGTATCATGCTATAAAAATCTACAATATTTGCCTCATTATAAAAAATGTGTTGCTTATTATAGAAAAAGTAGGGAATCCTTAGGAAAAGGGATATTTATTTGCTGTGCTTGTGACTTTGTGCCTAGTACAAAGCACTCTGGTAAACTGAGTTTAAGGGGTCTCCTTCTTAAAATAAATTAAAACCAAAATCTTAGGATCATGCCTAATACTACTTACAAGGAAAATTAAACCACACAAGGGAGGGAGACCTCCTCCCATGTCACAGTGGAAGATGGGCCTGGGTCATTTCAGATCCTACTCTGAAAAGTGAAAACTTTTATTGATGTCCTTTCTGGGTGAGGCACTCCTGCCTATCTCCCCCTTCCCCATCCCCACTTCTTCCCATTCTTCCCACTCCCCACCCTCCTCCCTTCCCTTCTCCCCTCTCATTTCCCATCCTTCTCTCTTCCACTCCGTTCTCCTTCCACCCTCCTCTTCACCCTCCCTCTCCCTCCCCACTTTCTCTACTTCAACCCTCTTCCCCTTCTCTTCCTCTCCCCCGTCCCATTTTTCTACACTCACTTGAATGTATATCCTCCAAAGACCTAAGATCTAGCAAATGCATCAGAATGAAAATATCCCTTTTCCAAAGGATTCCCTATTTTTCTATAATAAGCACCACATTTTTTATAATGAAGCAAATATTGTAGATTTTTATAGCATGATACACTTTGACATTTCTTTATTTTAGGTTGCAACATGAAAAATAAATACCAAATAATATATAGTGATCATTTCCAGTGAAAGGCAAAGTGGAACATATTACAAAGAAAATGTGGTTAGTACCTTTAGTTCAGTTACACAGGATAAGATGAGCAAATTAAAAAAAAATACTATGCTATATTAACACCTCAGTAGTAAACAGTAACTTCATTATAATTAAATATATAAATCACTATGTCACATTAACATGCTCAGTCATATCATACATGGTTTGATGGACATTAGAAATGTATGCTAACCTTTTTGCAAGCAGTCAAATTTCACAATGCACTGTTCAAGATGGTATAATATTGTATTTCTGTAGCAAACGAAAGCACAGCTAGTACAAAGCAGATTTAAAGCCTTAGTCTTCCAGTCTGGAAAAAAACACTAGCATTGATATTTCAGGAACTTTATTTTATTTCAAGGAAATATTGTCTTGGTTAACAATTCTTACAGTTTTCACAGCTATATTGTAATAGGAACACAACAAAAAATTTCACAAAAATTAAAACTTTGTAACACCAAACAACATGCTTTAGACAACTGACAGCAAGTTACACGTTTTGAAGAATATTACACAACAACAGGCTAGATAGAATAAACTGAGATTTAAGACAATTTAAGTCAATATTTTAGGCTACCAAGAAAGTACAAAAACTCAAGACTATGAGGAATACTAGTGTTGAGATTACAGGGCAGGTTTTTTCAAGGCTATATAAACCTGTTTCATTTCTGCTTGAAATTTGAGATTCCTGAAAATTCTTTCAGGCAGCCTCTTTTATATTTTTGTTATTTCCTATTTCCATAATTTTTACGGAATCATAGGTACCATTGACTTCTCCTGTATAGTAATAGACTGATTTCAGGATGACGTTATCATGTAAAGTTTGACCAATTTCAAAATCTTCATCAAGGATAGCATCTTCTCGTGGTTCATGCTTTCTGATAGTAGGAATCTCAGGAGGGCTAAAGATACTGAAGAATGATGCATCAGGAACCACTCTTGGCTGGGTTTCAACTTGTCTAGTAGCTGTGTGACTCTGGGTGGTTGTCACTGTGACATCCTTTCCTCTTCTCCAATCTTACAGCCTTTGCAATCTTGGATTTCCCAGCCCCAAGAGAAGAAGGGATCATTGTGATCTGGCTTTGACTTTATTATATATCTCTTGGTCAGCACCTCATTTTTGAAGTATGGATTGGGTAGAAAGCAAAATTCAAATGTGTAACTTACAGGCCTGCTGGGTTTTTAAAACTTCAGGCTAACATCAGACAGGAAGTTCAGAATGGGCTCATCATACTTCTGAATCATGAGCCCCAGCTTGTCAACATTCTTGAACACAGTCAGCCAATAGTCGGGAATGCCTTTAGGATCTTCTCTTTTAGGCTTTCCTTTTCGAGCTGTTTTAAGAGCTCTTTCTTTAGGCGTGACCTCAGGAACTCTTTTGGAGCCTCTTTTCCTGGAGTCTTCGCCTCAGCCTCTGCTGCTTTGGTCTGCCCTTTATCTTTTGCCTTTGCCTGGAGGGCTTCTTTTGGATCTTCTTTTACTTCAGGCCTGGCCTCCAGAGCATCTTTGGAGTGTGCTTTTTCTTCAGTCTTTGCTTCGGAATTTTCTTTTGGTGTTACATTTTCTTCAGCCTTGACCTCAGGTTTTGCTTCCAGGTCATCCTCTTCTTCCTCACCCTCTAAAGGAGGCATCTCACTAGAGTCTTCCTGCATCTCTTCATCGCTGCTGAACACCTCATCCTCCGAATTCCATTCACTTTCTTTTCCGTGGGCTCATATTCTGCTTTGATGATTTGGAATCGCCGGTTGTACAGAGGCCTATTGAGTTCGGCATATTTTCGTTCGAGACCGTGAATTGCCTTTAAGAACAGGGCGTCTACCTTGTCACATTCGTCTTGAATATTTCTGAGAGCCTGCACACGATTTCTAACTGCCCGGGGCAGCTGATCCACGAAACTTCTACCTGATGAGCCCGCCGCACACTTCTGGAGGGCCCAGGTACACTTCTCTAGAAGGGGCTGCGGGCACTTCTACCGCAACTGCTGCTGCTAGAGCTGCTGCTGTCAGATTCGTCCCCGAATCGCTAGACGAGACAGCTACCATCTCTCCATCCACCCTCTGGGCGGCAGGTTCCAAGACCCTGTTAGGATCCGCTTCTGCCATTCTGCAAACCTCTTAGGGTGGTCACTACCGCGTGCCCAGAGAGGGGCAGAAAATGACTCACGGATGCTTGGGTGGTGGCGGCGAAAGCCGGGGCTGAAGAGGTGGCGGCGGTGAAGGCAGCAGGAGCGCGGGGGCGGGGCGCGGCCGGGCCGAGGTGATTGCACCGGAGGTGGCAGCGGCAGCCGAGGCCTGGGCGAAAGTGGTGGAGGCAAGGCCTCTCTGAGCTGCAGCTGCGGCTGACTGAGGTGTGACGCAGCTGAAGGTCGCGCTGCGAGGGCCCGAGATCTCCACACTGCTTACATCTTGAGCCCCCTCCCCTCGCAGTCAGACCTCCAGTTCACTTAGTTCCCAGTGTGCCTTTAGCTCGCACCTCATTTGCTAGGCAAACTTGATTGACCTTGATTGACAATGCCTCAGCCCAATAAGTGCGCAAGCACACCGCCGCCTCTAGGCTCCGCCTTCCTTTCCAGTCGCTCCTTGGTTGCTGAGGCACACACCACTGAAGACTTTTTTCCCCTTAAAATTCTCTTTATAGATTTATAATTTCAAAAAAAAAAAAAAAGCTTAGATATGAGGTAAAAATACTAGTCATGGTTCCTAACAAGGGAAGAGGAGTATGCTCCCATCCGCTCATCCTTAATTCCCGTTTGGTTTGTCAGGGGCCTCGTGACAAAAAGCTGTTTTTAAAAAATTGGAAGAAAATGCTCCAAATGGCATCATTGGATAGTATGATTATGGATTTTTAAAATTCTCTTTCTTCTATCTGATGTCTCAGCATGTATTTTTACACTGGGTAAAGGGGGAGTCGTTTATTGGCGAAGGGGGAGGGGCTAGAAAGCAGGCATATTGAATTCCACGTAGCAGCTTTAGTAAGTGCTGTTTGTGATGTTTGGCAAGCCTGGTTTAGATCCATCTACGAGGTTTGTGAACCCATGTAGCCGTGAGTCAGTTACACCGTTTTTACTGTATTTCTCTTTTTAATCTGACATATATATAATAGACCCCGTCCTTGCTGGTGATTTGCCACGTAGTCTTTCTCCATGCTTTTAAAAACCTTGTAGATAAAAGGGATAAACGGGCATTCAAATGTTAGGTAGTATTATTTAAAAGCAGATGGTTTATTCTATACTTTCGTGCAGCAGCTTTTAATTTCACGAATAGCAGGATGGGAGGGGAATCTGTGTTGATGAAACTGCATCCTCTGTCAGGGTGTACTTTACAATGTCATCTGCCACCAGTTTCCTTCTAACATTGTAAAATTCTAGCCATACTGAAGTATGATTTACAGGTCCAGTCATAGATGAATAAACTTTTGCAAAATGAAGTTTAAAAACAGGTATCTGTTATTTTTATTTACAGGATTCTTTTCTGCAACAGAACGACTCCCTTGGTACAACCAAAAAGACCAGTGTTTACTTTTCATTGAAAGGTAAGGAACATATTTAGCTCATTTTTATGAATGACAAAAATTACCTATCTATATTTGAACAAAAATTCACAAGATGTAGTCTTTTATTTGGAAGATATCTTGTTAGTTCCATGGAAGCAGAAAAATCCACAGAGGTGATTTGGAATACTAATGTAGAAAATAACCTAATTAATCACATTCACTTTTCTAAACTTGCTCATAGACTACAAGTAACAAACTAAAATATAAAATATGATGAATTATTCATTTCAGATGAGGAAAAGTATTAAAGTTAGATAACTCTTATCTTTCATTTTTATTACAGAATTTGTGCTTATTTAGCTGTATTTTTAAAAGTTAGAAAACACTTTTATTTCTGTTTTATAAATGAATTTATTTTTATTATTTATTCCTGATTGTCAAAGTATGTAAGCATTGTACGGAAAAATACAGCATAGAAAATTTCAATGATAATACAAACACAATCTTAATCAAATGATAACCACTGTTAGAATTTTGATGCATTTTATTCCACAATTTTATTTGTAAATATATACACATGCCTGTTTACATATGCTGTTTTATCTATATGACATCATATTGTTTTGTTAATCTGCTCATTTATCAATTAATTGTGGCTATATTTTCACATTAAATGGTTGAACATCTCATTTTTAAATAGATGCATATTCCATGGAAATATTTCCCTTAATTTAACCAGATTCCTATTGTACAGCAGCTACTTATACTACCTCTCTACTAGTACACACATATTTTCCCTGTTACAAAATAGTTATCTCAGATACCTACCCTATGCACTTGTAAAAATTAGCCATATGATGAATTCCTAGAAATGAGAGTCCTGAAATAAACTGCCTGATCATTTTACTCTTTGATACATAGCGCAGAACTTCTCTCCAGAAAAAATTATCACAGTTTGCAATAACACCAACAATGCATCATTTCATTTATTTAGTCATTCAACTATTATATAGTTGTGCCTGCCATGTGCCAGGCACATGTGGTAGAGAAGGATGATATAATGCTCACTAAAACTTACCAGGTGCATATCCTTTCAATTTTTATAATTTTAATTAAAATATATACTATGGAAACAATGATTTAAATCAATGAAGCTGTGCTGTAAATATTGTTGTACAAATTATTATTTTCCCTTAAAATGATGGACATATTTTGTTAATGAAGGAACTTATATTTTATAGTACTTTAATGGTTTAATATACATGTTAAGTTTTGTACCAACAAGAATTAGTATTTTTTTTAAATTTTTAAATTTTACTTTATTTTACTTTACAATACTGTATTGGTTTTGCCATACATCAACATGAATCCACCACGGGTGTACACGTGTTCCCAATCCTGAACCCCCCTCCCACCTCTCTCCCCATACCATCTCTCTGGGTCATCCCAGTGCTCCAGTCCCAAGCATCCTGTATCCTGCATCGAACCTAGACTGGCGATTCATTTCTAGTATGATATTATACATGTTTCAATACCATTCTCCCAAATCATCCCACCCTCTCCCTCTCACACAGATCCAAAAGACTGTTCTATACATCTGTGTCTCTTTTGCTGTCTCGCATACAGGGTTATGGTTACCATCTTTCTAAATTCCATATATATGCATTAGTATACTGTATTGGTATTTTTCTTTCTGGCTTACTTCACTCTATATAATCGGCTCCAATTTCATCCACCTCATTAGAACTGATTCAAATGTGTTTTTTAATGGCTGAATAACACTCCATTTTTATAATAGCCAGGACATGGAGGCAACCTAGATGTCCATCAGCAGATGAATGGATAAGAAAACTGTGGTACATATACCCAATGGAGAATTATTATTTTGAAGTGAGCAATGAGTTTGGGATTCAGACTTTTTAATGTATTTTTATTTGCTAGTTAATTTTCTGAGTATCACGTATTTGATAATCTTTCTGTCTCATACATATTTGAAGTGCCACCTTTACTGTATTAACTAAATCATTTGGTTCTGTTTCTGAATTCTGTTTTATGATCCATTCTCCATAAAGTTAGTTAAAGTGTTAAGTGCTCAGTCATGTCCAACTTTTTGCGACCACATGGACTGTAGCATGCCAGGGTCTTCGGACCATGGAATTCTCCAGGCAAGAATACAGAAGTGGTTAGCCATTACCTTCTCCAGAGGATCTTCCCCACCCAGGGATCAAACCTAGGTCTCGTTCACTGTGGGTAGATTCTTTACTATCTGAGCCACCAGGGAAGCCTGATCCAATCTCCATAATTTATCTGCAAAGAACTGAGGAGGCAGTTTTAAAAATAACTTTATATTTTCTAGAAATAATATGGATTGAAGGAAGTCAGTATGTTGAATTCCAAAAATAAATTTAAAATAAAACATGCTGATAGTCACCATTCACATTTTAATAAACATTTTCAAGTTAATTTCTTATTATTATGCATTTGTATTTCTTAGATTAGTGGTAAAATTGAATGTCTTTTCATATGTTTTTCATCCACTTGGGAACTGCTTATTCATCTCCTTTGTTTTTCTGCTGAATTGAGAAAAAAAACTAATCAGTGTTTGAAATCCTAAGGGTGAAATAATTTTGACCTTGATTTAAGACAACTGTGACTCTTTTAGAAAATGCCTCTTCTAATTTATGATATTGGATAAATATGGCTCAACCACAGCTTTCATTCTAAAATTACCTACTTAGAGCATTGTTTACATGCTTTTCAAGCATTAGTTTCTTAATCACTTACACTGATACAGAAAAATTTGGAATGGAACAGGGATGGTAAAAGAGAAAAAGTACTTGTGAAAAAAACTTAATACAAAGATAATATATTAATGAGCTATGCTATTTTTTGATTGGAAGTATGCCCCCTCACCAAGCCATACATTTTAGGTGCCTGTTTCTAACAATGGTCTATTTTTGATGTACATGTACTACTTTTGGTATCTCAAGAAACACACTTATTTCTGTAGCTTTTTTTGCTCCATAAGTTAATTTTATAATGGCAGGTCCCTAAAAGAAAATAAATATTGTATTCATATAATGAATTTAACTTATGTATAATACCATAGTTTTTCTATTTTAAGTATTAGTGCTAGTATCAGTTCAGTGGCTCAGTCGTGTCCAACTCTTTGCGAACCCATGAATCACAGCACACTAGGCCTCCCTGTCCAACAACATCTCCCGGAGTTCACTCAGACTCACAGTCATCGAGTCCATGATGCCATCGAGCCATCTCATCCTCTGTCGTCCCCTTTTCCTCCTGTCCCCAATCCTTACCAGCAACAGTCTTTTCCAATGAGTCAGATCTTCACATGACATGGCCAAAGTACTAGAGTTTCAGCTTTAGCTTAATTCCTTCCAAAGAAATCCCGGGGTTGATCTTCAGAATGGACTGGTTGGATCTCCTTGCAGTCCAAGGGACTCTCAAGAGTCTTCTCCAGCACCACAGTTCAAAAGCATCAATTCTTCGGCGCTCAGCCTTCTTCACAGTCCGACTCTCACATCCATACATGACCACAGGAAAAACCATAGCCTTGACTAGATGGACCAAGGTCGGCAAAATAATGTCTCTGCTTTTGAATATGCTATCTAGGTTGGTCATAACTTTTCTTCCAAGGAGTAAGCATCTTTTAATTCCATATCTGCAGTCACCATCTGCAGTGATTTTGGAGCCCCCAAAAATAAAGTCTGACACTGTTTCCACTGTTTCTTCATCTATTTCCCATGAAGTAATGAGACCGGATGCCACGATCTTCGTTTTCTGAATGTTGAGCTTTAAGCCAACTTTTTCACTCTCCTCTTTCACTTTCATCAAGAGGCTTTTTAGTTCCCCTTCACCTTCTGCCATAAGGGTGGTGTCATCTGCATATTTGAGGTTATTTATATTTCTCCCGACAATCTTGATTCCAGCTTGTGTTTCTTCCAGTCCAGCGTTTTTCATAATGTACTCTGCATACAAGTTAAAGAAGCAGGGCAACAATATACAGCCTTGACGTACTCCTTTTCCTATTTGGAACCAGTCTGTTGTTCCAGGTCCAGATCTAACTGTTGCTTCCTGACCTGCATACAGATTTCTCAATTTTCCACAGTTTATTGTGATCCACACAGTGAAAGGCTTTGGTATAGTCAATAAAGCAGAAGTAGATATTTTTCTGGAACTCTCTTGCTTTTTCCATGATCCAGCGGATGTTGGCAATTTGAATTTGATCTCTCGACTGTCTGCCTTTTCTAAATCCAGCTTGAACATCAGGGAATTCACGGTTCACGTATTGCTGAAGCCTGGCTTGGAGAATTTTGAGCATTACTTTACTAGCATGTGAGATGAGTGCAATTGTGCCGTAGTTTGAACATTCTTTGGCATTGCCTTTCTTTGGAATTGGAATGAAAACTGACCTTTTCCAGTCCTGTGGCCACTGCTGAGTTTTCCAAACTTGCTGGCATATTGAGTGTAGCACTTTCACAGCATCATCATTCAGGATTTGAAACAGCTCAACTGGAACTCCATCACGTCCACTAGCTTTGTTCATAGTGATGCTTTCTAAGCCCCACTTGACTTCACATTCCAAGATATCTGGCTCTAGATTAGTGATCACATTATCATGATTATCTGGGTCGTGAAGATCTTTTTGTACAGTTCTTCTGTGTATTCTTGCCACCTCTTCTTATGCTATTTTTCTTCATAAGGCTATCTGTAAATTCTGTTCAGTTCAGTTCATTTGCTCAGTTGTGTCTGACTCTTTGTGACACCATGAATCATAGCATGCCAGGCCTCACTGTCCATCACCAACTCCTGGAGTTCAGTCAGAAATCCTGTCCATCGAGTTAATGAAGCCATGCAGCCATCTCATCCTCGGTTGTCCCCTTCTCCTCCTGACCCCAATCCCTCACAGCATCAGGGTCTTTTTCAGTGAGTCACCTCTTTGCATGAGGTGGCCAAAGTACTAGAGTTTCAGCTTCAGCATCAGTCCTTCCAAAGAAAACCCAGGACTGATCTCCTTTAGGATGGACTAGTTGGATCTCCTTGCAGTCCAAGGGACTCTCAAGAGTCTTTACCAACACCACACTTCAAAAGCATCAATTCTTTGGCGCTCAGCCTTCTTCACAGTCCAACTCTCACAGCCATACAAGACCACTGGAAAAACCATATCCTTGACTAAACGACCTTTGTTGCCAAAGTAATATCTCTGCTTTTCAATATGCTATCTAGTTTGGTCATAACTTTGCTTCGAAGGAATAAGCGTCTTTTAATTTCATGGCTGCAGTCACCATCTGCAGTGATTTTGGAGCCCAGAAAAATAAAGTCTGACACTGTTTCCACTGTTTACCCATCTTTTTCCCATGAACTGATGGGAATGCCATGATCTTCGTTTTCTGAATGTTGAGCTTTAAGCCAACTTTTTCACTCTCCTCTTTCACTTTCATCAAGAGGTTTTTTTTAGTTCCTCTTCACTTTCTGCCATAAGGGTGGTGTCATCTGCATATCTGAGGTTATTGATATTTCTCCCAGCAGTCTTGATTCCAGCTTGTGCTTCTTCCAGTCCAGCATTTCTCATGATGTGCTCTGCATATAAGTTAAATAAGCAAGGTGACAGTATACAACCTTGATATATTCCTTTTTCTATTTGAAACCAGTCTGTTGTTCCATGTCCATTTCTAAATGTTGCTTCCTGACCTGCATACAGATTTCTCAACAGGCAGGTCAGGTGTCTGCTATTCCTATCTCTTGAAGAGTTTTCCAGTTTACTGTGGTCCACACAGTCAAAGCCTTTGGCATAGTTAATAAAACAGAAATTGATTTTACTTGTTAGTAATATGATCTCTGTTCCACTGTTATATGATACTCTTTTGCTGGGTTAAATGTTCATAGTTCTACATGAGATGGTTAACACAGAGTCTATTTCAGGTTGAACATGACTCTTGGACTTCTGTTTATACCTTCCCTATTATGATAATATACACAATCCGACCCACCACCCCTGCCACACAAACACGATACACAATACACAGTGAAAATTGCTCTAGCATTATCTTTTGTTTTAGATGTTTATGAAGCCAAGCATTGCAAATTCATTTATTTTTGGATTTATTAATTTTTTTTTTTTAGTTCTTCTAGACAGTTTTTTTCTGAGTAAAAAAGTAGTTATTTTTAAAACAATTTTACAGAAATACAGTTGACCCTGCAACAACAGTTTTGAGCTGCATGGACCCATTCATATTTTTCAATAAATATCACGGTACTACACAAGCCACAGTTAGTTGAATCCCAGGATGCAAAGCTGTGGATACTATGGCACGCTATAAAGCTATACACAAGATTTTTGACTGCACAGAGGATCAGCACCCCTATCCCCACAGTTGTTCAAGGGACTGTAAAAGAAATACAATCATACATAAAGTGTGCAGTTTGATAATTTTTTAAATTTATTTATTTTAATTGGAGGCCAATTACTTTACTATATTGTAGTGGTTTTGTCATACATTGACATGAATCAACCATGGGTGTACATGTATTCCCCATCATGTAGCCCCCTCCCATATCCTTCCTCATCCCATCCCTCTGGGTCATCCCAGTGCACCAGCCCTGAGCACTGTGTCTCCTGCATCAAACGTGGACTGGCAATCTGTTTCATATATGATAATATACATGTTTCAGTGCTGTTCTCTCACATCATCCCACCCTCAGCTTCTCCCACTGGGTCCAAAACACTGTTCTATACATCTGTGTCTTTTTGCTGTCTCAAATGTAGGGTTATCATTACCATTTTTCTAAATTCCATATATATATATACACCTTAGTATACTGTATTGGTATTTTTCTTTGTGGCTTACTTCACTCTGTAAAATAGGCTCCAGTTTCATCCACCTCATTAGAACTGATTTCAAACGTATTCTTTTAATGGCTGAGTAATATTCCATTGAGTATATGTACCACAGCTTTTATATCCATTCGTCTGCTGCTGGAAATCTAGGTTGCTTCCATGTCCTGGCTATTATAAATACTGCTGCAGTGAACACTGGAGTACACGTGTCTCTTTCCATTCTGATTTCCTCAGTGTGTATGCCCAGCATTGGGTTTGCTGGGTCATATGGCAGTTCTATTTCCCAGTTTTTTAAACAATCTCCACACTGTTCTCCATAGTGGCTTTAGTAGTATGCATTACCACCAACAGTGCAAGAGGGTTCCCTTTTCTCCACACCCTCTCCAGCATTTATTGTTTGTCAACTTTTTCATAACAGCCATTCTGACTGGGGTGAAATGGTACCTCATTGTGGTTTTGACTGGCATTTTTCTGGTAAAGAGTGATGTTGAGCATCTTTTCATGTGTTTGTTAGCCATCTGTATGTCTTCTTTGGAGGAATGTCTGTTTATTTCTCTGGCCCATTTTTTCACTGGGTCGGTTATTTTTCTGGAATTGAGCTGCAGGAGTTGCTTGTATATTTCTGAGATTAATTCTTTGAGTTGCTTCATTTGCTGTTATTTTCTCCTCTTCTGAAGGCTGTCTTTTCACCTTGCTTATAGTTTCCCTCATTTTGAAAAAGTTTATAAGCTTAATTAGGTCCCATTTGTTTATTTTTGCTTTTTTTTTCCCCCATTACTCTAGGAGGTGGGTCTTAGAAGATCCTGCTCTGATTTATGTCGGAGAGTGTTTTGCCTAGTTTTCCTCTAGGAGTTTTATAGATTCTGATCTTGCGTTTAGATCTTTAATCCATTTTGAGTTTATTTTTGTGTATGATATTAGAAACTGTTCTTGTTTCATTCTTTCACAAGTGGTTGACCAGTTTTCCCAGCACCACTTGTTGAGACATTGTCTTTTCTCCATTTTGAACATGATATATTTCTCTATCTATTTGTGTCCTCTTTGGTTTCTTTCATCAATGTTTTATAGTTTTGTATATATAAGTTTTTTGTTTCTTTAGGTAGATATATTCCTAAGTATTTTATGTTTTCATTGCAATGGTGAATGGAATTATTTCCTTAATTTCTCTTTCTGTTTTCTCATTGTTAGTGTATAGGAATGCAAGGGATTTCTGTGTGTTAATTTTATATCCTGAAACTTTACTATATTTATTGATTAGCTCCAGTAATTTTCTGGTGAAGTCTTTAGGGTTTTCTATGTAGAGGATCATGTCATCTGCAAACAGTGAGAGTTATACTTCTTCTTTTCCAAACTGTATTCCTTTTATTTATTTTTCTGTTCTGATTGCTGTGGTCAAAGCTTCCAAAACTATGTTGAATAGTAGTGGTGAGAATGAGAACCCTTGTCTTGTTCCTGACTTTAGGGAAATGCTTTCAATTTTTCATCATTGAGGATAATGTTTGCTGTGGATTTGTCATATATAGCTTTTATTATGTTGAGGTATGTTCATTCTATGCCTGCTTTCTGGAGGGCTTTTGTCATAAATGGATGTTGAATTTTGTCAAAGGCTTTCTCTGCATCTATTGAGGTAACCATATGTTTTTATTTTTCAATTTGTTAATGTAGTGAATTACATTGATTGATTTGCAAATATTGAAGAATCCTTGCATATCTGGGATAAAGCCCCTTGGTCATGATGTATCATATTTTTAATATATTGTTGGATTCTCTTTGCTAGAATTTTGTTAAGGGTTTTTGCATCTATGTTCATCAGTGATATTGACCTGTAGTTTTCTTTTCTGTGGCATTTTTGTCTGGTTTTGGTATTAGGGTACTGGTGGCCTCATAGAATGCATTTGGAAGTTTATCTTCCTCTGCAATTTTCTGGAAGAGTTTGAGTAAGATAGGAGTTAGATCTTCTCTAAAGTTTTGGTAGAATTCAGCTGTGAAGCTGTTTGGTCCTGGGTTTTGTTTGCTGGAAGATTTCTGATTACAGTTTGGATTTCCATGCTTGTAAATAGTCTGTTAAGATTTTCTATTTCCTCCTGGTTTAGTGTTGGAAAGTTATACTTTCTAAGAATTTGTCCATTTTGTCCAAGTTGTCCATTTTAGTGGCATATAGTTGCTGATAGTAGTGTCCTATGATCCTTTGAATTTCTGTATTGTCTGTTGTGATTTCTCAATTTTCATTTCTAATTTTGTTGAACTGATTCTTCTCCCTTTGTTTCTTGATTACTATGGCTAATGGTTTGTCAATTTTATTTATCTTCTCAAAGAACCAGCTTTTAGCTTTTTGATTTTTACTATGGTCTCTTTTGTCTCTTTTACATTTATTTCTGCCCTAATTTTTAACATTTATTTCCCTTCTACTAACCCTAGAGTGCTTCATGTCTTCCTTTTCTAGTTGCTTTGGTGTAGAGTTAGGTTATTTATTTGACTTTTTTCTTGTTTCTGGAGGTAAGCATGTATTGCTATCAACTTTCTCCTTAGCACTACTTTTACAGTGTCCTATAGGTTTTGGGCTGTTGTTTTTCATTTACATTCATTTCTATACACACTTTGATTTCTTTTTGATTTTTTCTGTGATTTGTTGATTATTCAGAAGCATGTTGTTCAGCCTCCATATGTTGGAATTTTTAATAGTTTTTCTCCTGTAATTGAGATCTAATCTTATGGTGAGAAAAGATGCTTGGAATGATTTCAGTTTTTTGAATTTACCAAGGCTAGATTTATGGCCCAGGATGTGATATATCCTGGAGAAGATTCCATGTGCACTTGATAACAAATTGAAATTCATTGTTTTGAGGTGAAATATTATATAGATACCAGTTAAGTCTAACTGGTTTATTGTATGATTTAAAGTTTGTGTTTCCTTGTTAATTTTCTGTTTAGTTGATCTATCCATAGGTGTGAGTGGGGCATTAATGTCTCCCACTATTACTGTGTTATTGTTAATTTCCCCTTTCATACTTGTTAGCATTTGCCTTACATATTTTGGGGCTCCTATGTTGGATGCATATATATTTATAACTGTTATATCTTCTTCTTGGATTAATCCTTTGATCATTATGTAGTGTCCTTTTTGTCTCTTTTCACTGCCTTTATTTTAAAGTCTATTTTATCTGATATGAGTATTTCTATTCCTGCTTTCTTTTGGTCTTTATTTGTGAAGAATATCTTTTTCCAGCCCTTCACTTTCAGTCTGTATGTGTCCCTTGTTTTGAGCTGGGTCTCTTGTAGGCAACATATATAGGGATGTTGTTTTTCTATCTATTCAGCCAGTCTTTGTCTTTTGGTTGGGGCATTCAACCCATTTACATTTAAGATAATTATTGATAAGTGAGATCCTGTTGCTATCAACTTTGTTGTTTTGTGTTCGAGTTTATACACCCTTTCTGTGTTTCCTGTCTAGAGAAGATCCTTTAGCATTCGTTGGTTTGGTGGTGCTGAATTGTCTCAGCTTTTGCTTGTCTGTAAAACTTTTGAATTCTCCTTCATATTTGAATGAGATCCTTGCTAGGTACACTAATCAGGGTTTTAGGTTTTTCTCTTTCATCACTTTAAATATGTCCTGCCGTTCCCTCCTGGCCTGAAGAGTTTCTATTGAAAAATCAGCTGTTATCCTTATGGGAATTCCCTTGTGTGTTATTTGTTGTTTTTCCCTTGCTGCTTTTAATATTTGTTCTTTGTGTTTGATCTTTGTTAATTTGATTAATATGTATCTTGGGGGTGTTTCACCTTGGGTTTATCCTGTTTGGGACTCTCTGGTTTTTTGGACTTGGGTGACTATTTCCTTCTCCATTTGGGGGAAGTTTTCAACTATTATCTCCTCAAGTATTTTCTGATGGCTTTTTTTTTTTTTTTTTTTTTTCTTCTTTATCTGGGTCTCCTATGATTTGAATGTTGGACCATTTAAAGTTGTCCCAGAGGTCTCTGAGGTTGTCCTCATTTCTTTTAATTATTTTTTCTTTTTTTCCTCTCTGCTTTATTTCCACCATTCTGTCTTCCACCTCACGTGGCCTATCTTCTGCCTCCATTATTCTACTGTTAGTTCCCTCCAGAGTGTTTTTGATCTCATTTATTGCATTATTCATTATATATTGACTATCTTTTGTTTTTTCTAGGTCCTTTTAAAATTTTTCTTGCATCTTCTCAATCCTTGTCTCCAGGCTATTTATCTGTAACTCCGTTTTGTTTTCAAGATTTTGGATCATTTTTACTATCATTATTCAGAATTCTTTTTCAGGTAGACTCCCTATCTCCTCCTCTTTGGTTTGGTTTGGTGAGCATTTATCCTTTTCCTTTACCTGCTGAGTATTTCTCTGCCTTTTCATCTTGTTCAGATTGCTGTGTTTGGGGTTGCCATTCCGTATTCTGCCAGTTTGTGGTTCTTCTTCATTGTGGAGGTTTCTCACTGTGGGTGGAGTTGGATAAGTGGCTTGTCAAGGTTTCCTGGTTAGGGAAGCTTGTGTCAGTGTTCTGGTGGGTGGAGCTGGATTTCTTCTCTCCGGTGTGCAATGCAGTGTCCAGTAGTGAGTTTTGAGATGTCTATGAGTTTGTTGTGACTTTTGGCAGCCTATATCTTGAAGCTCAGGGCTATGTTCCTGTGTTGCTGGAGAATTAGCATGGTATGTCTTGCTCTGGAATTTGTTGGCCCTTGGGTGGTGCTTGGTTTCAGTGTAGTTATGGAAGCTTTTCAATGAGCTCATATTGATTAATGTTCCTGGAGTCAGGAGTTCTATGGTGTTCTCAGGTTTTGGACTTAAGCCTCCTGCCTCTGGTTTTCAGTCTTATTCTTACAGTAGCCTCAAGACTTCTCCATCTATACAGCACCAATATAAAACATCTAGGTTAATGATGAAAAACTTCTCCACAGTGAGGGACACCCAGAGAGGTTCACAGAATTACATGGAGAAGAGAAGAGGAAAGAGGGAGATAGAAGTACCCAGGAGGAGAAGGGGGGAATCAAAAGGCAAGAGAGCAAGCTATCCAGTAATCAATTCCATATGTGCTCTCCACAGTCTGGACCCCTCAGAGAGGTTCACAGAGTTCTGTCAAGAAGCTAAGAGAGAGGAAGGAGACAGAGGTGACCAGGAGGAGAAAAAGGGGAATCAAAAGTAGAGAGACAGATCCTGCCAGTAGTCAGTTCCTAAGTGTTCTCCACAGCCTGGAACACACATGGGGATTTATAGAGTTGGGTAGAAAAGAGATGAGGGATGGAGAATATAGAGGTGACCTGGTGGAGAAAAAGGAGATTCAAAAGGGGGAGAGGGCAATCAAGCCAGTAATCACACTCACAATTAAAAATGGGTACTGAAGATTAGGTTCTTAAATGTACAAAATTGATAAATACCAAAAAGCAAAGAGTAAAAATCTAGAGTAGGGGTTAGATTCTCAAAAATACAATATTAAAAAATAACAAAACAAAGTCAAAAAATTATTAAAAATATATATGAAGTTTGCTTTAAAAATAAGGTCTATTTTTTGCAAGCTAATAGTATGTTATAAAAATGAAAATTAAAGGAGTAATAGAGGACTTAAAAATTAAAAACTTAAAGAAATCATAATAGTAAAAATATATCTAGGAATTTCTCTTGAGCTGTTGTGGACAGTGTAGGGTCAGTTCAATTTCAGATAGTTCCTTGATCCGGCTTACATTTCTCAAGATCTGTAGGCCCCTTCCAGTGTAGTCGGTGCTAACTACAGGGTTTTAATCTACTGCACCTGTCATTTCCAAGGAGAGTCCCTCTGTTTTAGCTTCTGTTTGCTGGTCTCTTCAGTGTCTAATTTCCGCCCTGTCACAAGGGGGTGCAGGTGATCACTTATTTAGGCTCACTTGTTCAGTCATGCTGTGGGGAGGGAGGAACACTGCAAAGAAATCTCACTGGCATGTATGGGGAGAGCTCGCAGCGTCTCGCCCGGCATTGGGTTTGCCAAGCTCACAGCGTGTGTGCTTTCCCAGTCTACACGTTTCAAGCTCTAGATTGCTCTGCCAAAGAACTGTCTGAGGCAAGACCTGGGTTGCCTGTACTTCCCAGGTCTAAGCTGCTCAGGTTCAGGTTTTGGGGTACTTCACAAAGGCGCAGAGTCAGTTGGGCCTGTGTTTTGTGACCTTCCCAGGTCCGAACAGCTCAGACGACCAGGTACTTGGTGAGTGCAGTCTCCCCAGGTGGAGAGTGCATCTTATCACCCCCCTGGTGATAAGCCTCTTGGTTTCCTGGGTGGCTGCGGGTGCACCCATCCTAGGTGTGTCAGGTGTCTCTTCTGGGGAGCTGATCTCTGGCTGCAACCCTCCCAGAGGATGTCAACTGTCCGGAATCCCAGCAAGTCTTGGTTAGCAACTGGAAGCCTGCTTGCAGTTTGGTAGAGGATGTCTCTCTGGGGCCAAAATTGCCCCTTTCCTGCTCTGGCTGCACCCCGCCTGCCTCCCTGTGTCTGGTGGGGGATGGGGTGGTCCGCAGCCACCTAGCTCTCCTCTGGTATATTCACTCAGTCCTTTGTTCTGTGAGCAGGCCTGGCAGTTCCTTAGGTTAGGGCTTTTGTGGGATAGTTCTTTCTTTTTTTTTCTCTCTCTGTCTCTGGGTATCTTACAGTTTGGGTTGCTATCTCATGTTAGTTCCCTCAGATTGACCTCAGGGCATTCAGGCTGAGTCCTTACCCTAAGCAATGTATCTGGTGCCTCCCTGTTCAGTCCCAGCTTGCTGGTGGTGGATGTGAGCTCTGGGCCATTAGGGATGTAATCTCTGGGTTTTATTTATTTATTTTTCCTCCCCGTTATGTTGCCCTCTGAGATTCCAAAGCTCCTGACAAACCCACAGGTGAGAGGGTTTCCTGGTGTTTGGAAACTTCTCCTCTTTAAGACTCCCTTCCTGGGACAGATATCCATCCCTATCTCTTTTGTCTCTCTTTTTATCTTTTATATTTTGTCCTACCTCCTTTGGAAGACAATGGGCTGCCTTTCTGGGTGCCTGATGTCCTTTGCCAGCATTCAGAAGTTGTTTCCTGGAATTTGCTTAGCGTTCAAATGTTCTTTTGATAAATTTGTGGGGGAAAAAGTGGTCTCCCCGTCCTATTCCTCTGTCATCTCTGCCATCTTGGGACTACCTCCAGTTTGCTAATTTTTGATAAATCTGTGTAGCTGTGAAGTCATCACCACAGTCAAAATAATGAATGTTTTCATCACTCTCAAAAGTCGTTTCCCTATTTTGTTACTGAGTAGTTTCACATTACTTGGATATATCACACTTCATTGATGGGCAGTTGTGTTTTGAGCTTTAGACTATTATGAATAAAGTTGTATTCATTTATGTATAAGTCTTTGTATGAACGTATAGTTTCATTTCATTTAGAAAAATACCAGACATGAAATGACTGTATCACATAGTATATGTTTAATTTTTAAAAAATTAGCTGTTTTCCAAAGTGGTTGTAAAATTTTGTATAGCCGGTAGGAGTCCCAACATTTGGTATGGTCAGACTTTTTAATTTAACCATTCAAATAGGTATGTAAGAGCATCTCATTGTGATTTTAATTTGCAGTTCTCCTTTCTATGTACTGATTTACCATCTACTTACCTTCTTTGTTGAAGTGTCTATTCATATTTTGCCAATTTTTCCATTAGGTTCTTGTGTTACTCTTGAGTTTTAGGAATTATTTTTCTACTCTGGATACAAGTCCTTTATCAGGGATAAGCTATGCAAATATTTTCTCCCTATACATGAATTTTTTCATACTCTTAACAGAGTCTTTCAGTTTTTCAGAGAGCAAAAATTTGTAATTTTCATGGTCTAATTTGTCATCTTTTTTGTTCCTTTTATGGTCTATGCTTTTTGCCTAGGCCAAGGTCACAAGGATATTCTTTTTTTTTTTTTTTTTTGAAGTTTTGTACTTTTAGATACTATATTTCAATATGATCTATTTTTGTTCATGGTGCAAGATGTGGATTGAAATTATTTTTATTTATTTATTTACATTTTTGCAAATGGATAACCAATTGTTCCAGCACAATTTGTTGGAAAAGCTCTACTAAATTACTTTTGCACCTTCATCAAAAATTTATTTTCCATGTATGTGTGGGTGTATGTTAGACTCTTTTCTGTTAGACACTTTTCTGTTCCCTGTTTATTGATTTTAATCACCTAATTGGTAAATATTTGTTAGGTATATTTGAGAGGAAAATAGACTTTAATTATAGGATAAAAGAATTTCATTGCAGTGGAGACAGTTACAGAAGCTGGATCTTCATCTTTGGCCATTCATTTCTGCTCTCAAATATCTGTGAAAAAGAGGCAAATGACAGCAGTAATAATCTAGAAAACCAATCAGCACAAGAAACATCAAATGCTCTTCTGTTTTCTGGAGTTGCTAGTGTATAGCAGTCTGTAGTCCAGCCATAGGAATGGTAGCTATTCAGGAGCTACCATTATTCAGGAGAACAAGTAATGCTACTGTATTTGTTTCCTTTGATAGAGAGACCTGTTTGGTAAAATTTAATAGATACTGTTTTCAAGCTGTTAAACTGTGGGTTAAAAAGGAATAGTAATGAGATTGGTTATTATTTCACACTATTATTTTTCAAGTCAAAATTATATCATTTCATACTCATTCCTAAGGTAGGGATACACATAAATGAATAGAATATGGTATATAGCTATAACATTTTTTATTTTTAAGAAACTTGATTTAATAAACATATCAAACTTTGTGCCAGTAAACATGTATAATTTTTCTGACACAAATGGAATATGCCCTTATAGCATTTGATTTTTAAAAGGAACTATTTGTAAATTACGTATCTGGCATTATAGCTTTACCTGCATGGAATTTAAGAGAACAGTTACAATTAAAGAAATAGAAGAGAAGGAAAGTTGGTTAGTAATTTGGATATTTGTTCTAATGCTACTTTTCAACTTATAAATAGCATAGGTTGTTCAAAAATGTAAATCCACATCACAAAGAAGCACTTTTACAAAGCCACTCAAGAATCTTTTGCCCCTAGTACTCGTGGGAAGAATTCTCACACAAAAATTCTAGTAAAGTAAACCTTTTAAATTGCAAATTTGGAAGCATTTTATTTCATTTTACTAAAAAGGAGGAAAATGTTTAAAGGTTTTAACTGGTGAGCAATGTTCATGCATTTATATAGGACTACAAAAACTGTTCCCAAATGTTGTATTATATTTGGACAATATAGAACAAGCCCAAATGATATTTTCTGTAATTTTTTTCATCCAGAATACCCAAATATATTTAATTAACTAAATTATATGCATCCTCTGAGAAAAAGAAAAGTCTTAAGGAATTATAAATATTCTTGCTGGTGGAAACAAATACATATTCCACAGCTCTTCAGAGGTGATTGTATCAAACAACATACACACAATTTTAAAAATCCTCTCAGAATTTAAGAGTAGAATTTCATTAATAACCAAATTTCAGCATTTGATTTCCTTAGTGAGACTTTATGACCTAATTGATTTTAGCATAGGTTCAGGAGTCAGAACTGCTAAGCTGAATCTTGTTTACTCCTCTTACTAGATGTATTAGATATTGGACAGGCTACCTCACTTTTATTACTTTTATTCTTCCTCTTTAAAATGCGGCTGAAATATCACACAGATCTCAAATTCAGTATTATTTACTATTTTTCATAATATTATCGTTGATTAAGATTGTGTCTAAAGAAACATTTCTTACTATATGGTCTTCAGCCGCTCATAGCATTTCTTTCTGAATATGCTGTGACTTGTATTTTGGAAGCAACATGTGCTATGTCACTTTAGTGCTGTCCCACTCTTTAGAAGCAGCATAGGACTCTACAAATATAGATTTTCCAACTCTAACATGCATGAGAATGGAAATTTAATGGATGTCAGCAACTCCTTGATAATAATAATATTAGGTCTTGATAGTTCTAAAGTCAAATAGTTACTCATCCTTCTTGGCATTCTGTGCCTACAGAATATCTCCTATTTTTTTCAAAGGAAAGTAAACCGTTACAATTTTAAATAAAATTCAAAATGAGTATCATTTTAGTATTTTCTTTCTTGAGAGCTTTCAGATTTGCTGATAGTCCTAAATTATACCTCTTCATTATTTAAACCTCAGACTCATATTTTGTATTTATTTTTGATATCTTTATTTTTATTCCATTATGAAGGTTAAAAGTATAAAATTTGCATACCATTAATTACATATATCTTAAAACATAATAAAAATAACTCTCAATGTGTTAAATAATGACTTCTGCCCTGGATATTTAAATATATATATACATATACACATAAATATTTACTTTTCACATGTTGGTTAATTTTAGCATACTATACATTATGACTTAATTTTAAATACTTACTGAGTACTTTGGATTTCCTATCTCATTTCTATTTATTAGAGTATTGGTGTCAAATCTAATGGACAACTGGTAGAAAATATAGTTCTAATTGTAGACAAAAGGGATTTTTGAGATCTTCTAATCCAGTCGTCTTATACAGACTAGGGAAACTGAGGCCTTCCTTATTGGATGGACATTCTAGGACTTTCCATATATTTGTCACTACAGACAATTCTGCAGTTAACACACTTTTACATGTATTATTATGTATTAAAAAAAGTGATTTTCTCAAATGTTAATGACTTTGGTTTAGAGCAATTTAAGGAGTAAATAAAGATTGTTCACATCCTCTAATAATGGATAATTACTCTAAGCATAACACTGTGTAGTAAGTATACATAGCTGTCACTAAATGATAATAAATAATCATATTTATCACCTTCATGTATCAGACACTGAAATAAGTACTTTACTTTTACTGTTTAATGAACCCATTTGGGTTTCATTATCATCTTCATACTATCTTTGTTTGATATCCTCATCTCACCCTTAGTAATATGTCCTCAGTGAGGAGAGAGAATAACTTGTTGAAGATCAAATAGTTTATAATCAGTAAAGCTCAGATATGAAAACAGATTATTTGATTCCAGAAGTTGAGTTCTTAACCACTCTACTACACCATCTTTAAGGAACAAAAGAGAGTGAAGGGAGTTCACTCCTCGACTCCTAGAACTGGAGATAAGTGACAGCTCTGGCCATTCTTTCATCCCTCTATAATAGTTATGTCCTCTTGGTATTAACACCTTTCAGGGCATCAGTATTCAAGTTCCTCTGACTTGTACAAGAGATTTAGCTTGAACTGACAAGGCATACTGAAACAGGCTAGTTTAATGAAAAAGATGGTTTTCATTAAATTTAACATGCCTAATAACTTCATTTGGTTAATAGCCCAACACTGGGAGATCAGAGTTTAAAGTAAATACCAAAGTATTCAGTCCACAATTAAATGAAAATTATCCTAGGACTTTTTGCATTTAGTATCCCTAGCAGCAGAGGAACTTGTACTTCTGCTGCTAAGTCACTTCAGTCACGTCCGACTCTGTGCAACCCCATAGATGGCAGCCCACCAGACTCCCCTGTCCCTGGGATTCTCCAGGCAAGAACACTGGAGTGGGTTTCCATTTCCTTCTCCAATGCATGAGAGTGAAAAGTGAAAGTGAAGTTGCTCAGTCGTGTCAGACTCTTAGTGACCCCATGGACTACAGCCTACCAGGCTCCTCCATCCATGGGATTTTCCAGGCAAGAGTACTGGAGTGGGTTGCCATTGCCTTCTCCAACTTGTACTTCAAGAAGCCTAAAATTTGACCTGAATATCAGGAAATGTCCTTGGAATCTATACATTTTATCTACACATTTCTTTTCAATATTTGACTTTTAATTTATTGACATTGTTTTTATGTAAGATTCCTGGTCCTTGATTAAAATCAATACCCAAGATGATACACTATGATAATCTGATCTATTTTCCTGTGAGTTTCAGGCAGCAGCACAGACTCTGGAGTCTGCATTTAAATCCTTCCCTTACTGTCTACATGACCTTGGACAGCTCTTAGTTTTCTTATAAAAACAGGATGATGAGAACAGCCCTATGGGGTGCTTACAGGAAAGTGAAGGAGTTAATCTGTGTAAATTATTCATATACATAAAGGCTCAGTAAGTGCTATCTATTATTATGCCATTCACAGGACCGTATAGGGTTCCTGTCCCAGTTAAATAAATATGTACCAGGGCCAAAGTTAATGAGTTTAATCAACTTATGATGCTGTGTTTTATATTTTTGTATATTCAACTTAAAAATAAGTTGAATTTGCCTTATAACACAAAGTAACATTTTGTTACGGTGAGAACTAATATCCTTGGGTTTGTTATTCTCCAATGGAGCAGGCTTTTCAGTTAAATGATATGCTTGTTGTTGTTTAGTCGCTAAGTAATGTCCCAACCTTTACAACTCCTTGGACTATAGCCTGCCAGACTTGTCTGTCCATAGAACTCCCCAGGCAAGAATACTGGAGTGGGTAGCCATTCCCTTCTCCAGGGGATCGTCTTGATCCAGGGACTGAATCCACGTCTCCTGCATTGAAAGCTAATTCTGTACCATTTAAGCCACCAATGCCTCAGCAAATATAGTTAGTACTGATACTTCTAAGGTGAAGATAGTTAACACTTCACTGTTCTCTAACTCATCAGATGAGAGAAGCAGGGAAATTGCATCATGACTGACTACAAGTGAGTAAATGAACAAGATAGCTAATTAAGCCATTGTTTTAATTATCAAAAAGCTACTTAATACAGAGAAAGAAATGAAATGGAACCATAAATTCTCCAGATTTATAATTTTGTTTTAGTGACTCTTAAAATTGTTGTAACGGAAATTTCAAAATTATGATATTGAGCAGTTTTGTTTCTCTTGTTTTATAACCAGTGTTTGTCTATCTAAACAACTAAGCATTGTTTGTTTAGAGATAAGCAAATGTTCTAATTAACACAATTTCATTATCTAGCATCATGAGACTATACCTAGCCTTCTCTGGAAGGAAGATTAAAGATGACTTACAAAACAGAATTACATGAATTATTAGACTAAAAGGCCTATCTGCTTACAGCACTCTCCATGCTGTTCCTTAGCTTCTAATACATAGTTTTTTGAAGAATGTTCATGAAAATATGTACTTTATCCCTGTTCTAATCCCAAAGTTTTGGTGATACTCCACTGTCTGGAGTCAGATCTGTGCATGTAAGCCTAAGCTGTGTCTTTTACCCTCTGGTGACTTTGTGCAAATTTTTCAATTCCCTTTGCCTGTTTCATCATCTGTAAAATGAGGATAGTAACAGTACCTTCCTCATAGAAACATGGTGAGCTTTAAGTAGCATAATACATGTAAAATACTTTGAATGTGGTGAATGCTCCATCAGTGAATTCTAACTTCCTTACCAAACTTATCTTCTCCAAGAGTGCTTACCCAGTAGAATATAGTTCTTTACAGTTATTTCAGGGCTTATTTACTAAAGCTGTATTAAAGTTTTGTATACGTTTTGAAAAACATTTTAATGGAGCCACATAGATCGTTTCTTTTGCAAACCTGTTCTTTCCCCAAGTATATTTTAAATTTCCCTAGGACAGGGCCAGAGATGTTTTCTTACCTGTAACTCTTCATCTCCACACAGGGTATTTGCTCTGCACAAGAACACAATTAGTATTAATAAACCGACTTCTGAAACTAATGAACTGGCTTTCTGAGAGCAGGATTGTTTGTACTTGCTGGTGAAGTTTTATTGCTCCTATTTTTCTTTAAAAATTGTGCCATACCCTAATGTGCCAAATTTACTGCTGCATACCTGCCATGCAGGAAATCACATTAATTTAATACATTTTCAATATTCAAAGAATTAGTGTTTTAGCAACTACATTCTAAATAGGAGCACTTCATACACTTATAGCTAGGACACTATGCAGTCTTTAGAAGAAAAATTCTGGAATTTAATGAGGATCTAGAGTATTGAATTCAAATGTCTGTGTACTTAACCTTCTGATTCATTAGTATTTTCTTTCATAAGACACGATTTCTAAAAAAATAATTATCTGAAAATTGTTTTACAAATAATAAGCATTAAAACAAAATTATATACGGAAGTATCAGAGCATCTTTTTCAATAAATTGTACTCTGGATATCATACAAAAAAAAACTATTCATTAAGTTTCAGTTAAGTAAAATGAATAAGCTCTAAAGATCTGTTGTGTAATATTGTACATATGGTCAACAATAATGTATACTTAAAATTTGTTAAGAGGATATATCTCATGTTAAGGGTTCTTAGCACAATAATTAAAAAAAAAAAAAGACTACTCTGAGAACCAGATTTTCTTTATTTTCAGAGCCTTTTGTGTTATTTAAGCATGTAACATGTCACACTGAATTTTCCTTACTTGTAGCATATTTAGAAACAAATTTCCCAATTCCTGTATTACTTATAAGATGCTTTTCTTTGGGAAATCATGTTTTTCTTTGAACACAAAATCCAATTATGAAAGTATTTGAATGATTAGGAAAATGCCAGAAACTAAGACTTGAGAACATCTGCCTTGGTAATAACAAAAGAGCTGGTTCTCAATAGGTGCAAATATGCCCAGAGTAGATTGCCAAATGAAAAGGCAAGTTGCAAAACAATATCTTCAGTATGATTTTGTCTATATAAAAATGTGTATAAAAAGGTGTATATGTATCTGAAGTGTGCATGTGTGTATGAGATTCCCTGGTAGCTGTCTGTATATTTTCATGTTCATAGACAAATTTCCAAAAATATACACACCAAACTGATCTAATTAGAAGGAAAAGCTTTAACTTTTTATTTTCTATTCTGAAGCCCTTCTTGAATTTTAAACAATGAGCACATGTTATTTTTATAACTAAAACGAAAAAAAAATTGCAGGACAATGAATAGCATTGTTTAAATGAAATTTGTTTGCATTGTATTTTAGTCAAACAAGGTTTATACAAAGAGCTTGAGTACTGTCCCAATTATTGCTTTTGCAAAGTAGGAAGTAGCTTTTGCTTGAGCCACACTCATATAGCCTGATCTGTATACATTTCTTTCATTCAAATTGTTTTCATTCCACTTATTTCAAAACTCATATCCTATTGACTTGTACAGCTGTTTTTTTAAATTAGTTTATTTTTTATTGAAGGATAATTGCTTTACAGAATTCAGCATGATTCAGCCATAGGTATACATATATCCCCTCCCTTTTGAACTTCCCTCCCATCTCCCTACCCATCCCACCCCTCTAGGTTGAAACAGAGCCCCTGTTTGAGTTTCCTGAGCTATAGAACAAATTCCTGTTGGTTATCTATTTTACATATGGTAATGTAAGTTTCCATGTTACTCTTTTCACACATCTCACCCTCTCCTGTCCTCTCCCCATGTACAGCTATTTTTAATGGAGAAAATGATTCTTGCTTCTAGAGGCTCAGGTTGCCTGGAAAATGAAGACCATGAGTAGACTAACCATTCTTCTGAGCCATTTATTTTTAACTTTGTGGGGAAAACTTAGGCCAATTCTTAGAAATAACTGTTTGGATTTTGTGACATCCTTTCCTTCCTGTGGCTTTCTGATGATGTGAAGAAATTTAAAGCCATAAAATATTGCTTGATCATAAAATTACTAGGCAAAGTACATATTTTTTTCTGCAAGTGATGTATACATAGTTTAATTACAAATGATGTGAATTCACTTTTAAGTTTATAATATGCTTACTATGAGATTTTGTTTAATTCAGTAAAAGACATATGCTTACTGTACTGAAATTTAAAATCACTGAACCAAAGTCATTATAAAATAGTAAAAATTGATAGGATGCACATTTTAGAGATATAGCTATGACAACTGATAAAGTATTCTATCTACTATTCCCTTCTGTACTCTCTTGCATTCTGTCATTTCATTGTTTCAGGCCACTGTTATTTTCCATCTGAGTCATTTACCTCATCCTTGTCATCTATCTCCCCACCTCAAGCTCTCTTCCTTCCCTTCTAGCCTATATTCTGTTGTGAAGCTAACCTTTGTAAAATGCCATTTTCATCATATTCTACCCTTCTTGAAACTCTGCAGTGAATCTTCTTGAAGGCAGAGTGGTGAAGGGGAAAAAAAAAAAACAACAACAAACAAACAGCAGTTTTGAAGTCAGACAAACTTGGGTTTGAGTCTTGGTAAGTAATTTTTAAAAGTTAGATTCGAGTCAATCATATACATATTTACCAGTTGCTAGCTGTATGGCCTTGGAATGTTACTTAATCTCACCAACCCACAGTCTCTTTGTCAGTGAAAAGTGGAAAATAATACATAACTAATTCATAACAGTGAATTAAAAGTGTTAGTTGCTCAGTCATGTTCAACTCTTTGCAACCCCAGGGACTGCAGCTCACCAGACTCCCTGTCCATGGAATGCTCCAGGCAAGGATACTAGAGTGGAGAGCCATTCCCTTCTCCAGGGAATCTTCCTGACCCAGGGATCGAACCCAGGTCTCCTGTTTGGCAGGCAGATTCTTCACCATCTGAGCCATGAGGAAAGCCCAACTAATTCCTAATAATAATATATCACTTAGGACTTTTCAGTTACAAGCAATATAAAACAGCTCTGGCTGTTTGACTCAAAATTTAATTCATTGGAAAATAACAAGGTCTCACAGAATCTGTGGAAGACTGGTGAGTCGGGTCTGGAAGCAGACAGGAACTGAAGTACCTCTGGATACCTAGGAAGGAGAAAACACAGGACCTCATAACCAAAGTAGTCTAATCATGATGTTTAGGATGAGATAAACTTCAGTTCAGTTCAGTCGCTCAGTCGTGTCCAACACTTTGCGACACCATGAATTGCAGCATGCCAGGCACTGGCACCCCACTCCAGTACTCTTGCCTGGAAAATCCCATTGACGGAGGAACCTGGTAGGCCTCAGTCCTTGGGGTCACAAAGACTTGGATACAACTGAGCAACTTCAATTTCACTTTTCACTTTCATGCACTGGAGAAGGAAATGGCACGCCACTCCAGTGTTCTTGCCTGGAGAATCCCAGGGATGAGGGAGCCTGGTGGGATGCCATCCATGGGGTTGCGCAGAGTCGGGCACAACTGAAGCAGCTCAGCAGCAGCAGCAGGCCTCCCTGTTCATTACCATCTCCCGGAGTTCACTCAGACTCACGTCCATCGAGTCCATGATGCCATCCAGCCATCTCATCCTCGGTCGTCCCCTTCTCCTCCTGCCCCCAACCCCTCCCAGCATCAGAGTCTTTTCCAATGAGTCAACTCTTCGCATGAGGTGGCCAAAGTACTGGAGTTTCAGTTTTAGCATCATTCCTTCCAAAGAAATCTCAGGGCTTATCTCCTTTAGAATGGACTGGTTGGATCTCCTTGCAGTCCAAGGGACTCTCAAGAGTCTTCTCCAACACCACAGTTCCAAAGCATCAATTCTTCAGTGCTCAGCCTTCTTCACAGTCCAACTCTCACATCCATACATGACCACAGGAAAAACTATAGCCTTGACTAGATGGACCTTAGTCGGCAAAGTAATGTCTCTGCTTTTGAATATACTGTCTAAGTTGGTTATAACTTTTCTTCCAAGGAGTAGTTCAGTTCAGTTGCTCAGTCGTGTCCAACTCTTCACGACCCCATGAATCGCAGCACGCCAGGCCTCCCTGTCCATCACCATCTCCCGGAGTTCACTCAGACTCAATTTCATCAAGTCAGTGATGCCATCCAGCCGTCTCATCCTCTGTCGTTCCCTTCTCCTCCTGCCCCCAATCCTTCCCAGCATCAGAGTCTTTTCCAATGAGTCAACTCTTCGCATGACGTGGGCAAAGTACTGGAGTTTCAGCTTTAGCATCACTCCTTCCAAAGAAATCCCAGGGCTTATCTCCTCCAGAATGGTCTGGTTGGATCTCCTTGCAGTCCAAGGGACTCTCAAGAGTCTTCTCCAACACCACAGTTCAAAAGCATCAATTCTTCGGTGCTCAGCCTTCTTTACAGTCCAACTCTCACATCCATACATGACCACAGGAAAAACCATAGCCTTGACTACATGGACCTTAGTCGGCAACTTACTCCAAGGAGTAAGCGTCTTCTAATTTCATGGCTGCAGTCACCATCTGCAGTGATTTTGGAGCCCAAAAAATAAAGTCAGACACTGTTTCCACTGTTTCCCCATCTATTTCCCATGAAGTGATGGGACCGGATGCTTTCAATTTACTTGTTTGCCCTTTCACTACAATAGGGTAAGGCTTCTAGTTATAGTCCCATTAGATTCTTCTCAAGAGAAAATCAGAGTGTTAGGAGAATGAGGAGATGGATGCCCAATATCCAACATGCAACATTTGCCAGCAATGTATGTAAACCACCAGTCATATATTAAGTGCTCAGTAAATGGCTATTTTAACAGAATTATATCTGGAAAACTTAATCAGGCCTTCATGGCTGTTCAATTTCCTACCTTAATCAACTTTTTAAACTTAATTTTCTCCCCAATCCTCTACATAAACCTTGAATTTTCATTTCTTCTCACATAGTCCGTTTTTACTGCCTGAAATATTCTCAACCTTTCTCACTTTTAAATATCCATTTTATCTCTTGAAAGACTCAGTTTAGCTCTTTTTGTGGTCCCAGAATCACTGATTTTGTTTCCTCATTTCTCTTAATCATGCATTGCTTCTTGACATCTTTTTTGAATGGTAGTTTGTATCGCTAAATCTTCACGTGTCCAGATGGATTATACACGCCTTCATAAGAGAGATTATGTATCATATATTTATTTGCTTCTTTGATGCCAGTGAACCCAGTGCCTTACACATAGTAGGTGCTCATAAACTTATGATAAATGAATGCAAGAATGTGTATTATTAATTTAAATTGAAACATTCATTTAATGACCACGTTCTGTATAATTAGCACTGTGGTGATTGTTTTGAGAATGTAGGTAAAAAAAAAAAAAAAAAAACATTGAAAGTTGTAGGTCACAGTTTACTAGCAAAAAAATAAAAGCATGAAGTATCAAAAGTGCAGTTATATTAATAAGTAAAGCATATCATAATGATATGATCTTTGTCAGCAAAGTGATCTATTAGCTTTTTCATATGCTGTCTAGGTTTGTCATAGCTTTTCTTCTAACAAGCAAGCATCTTTTAATTTATTGCTGTAGTCATCATCTACAGTGATTTTGGACCCCAGAAAAATAAAGTCTGACACTGTTTTCATTGTTTCCCAGTCTATTGGCCATGAAATGATGGGACCAGATACAATGATCTTAGCTTTTTGAATGTTGAGTTTTAAACCAGCTTTTTCATTCTCATATTTCACTTTCATCAAGAGGCTCTTTAGTTCCTCTCTGCTTTCTGCCCTAAGGGTGGTGTCATCTGCATAACAGGTTTCTGATGTTTCTCCCTGAATTCTTGATTCCAGCTTGTGCTTCATCCAGCTCAATATTTTGCATGATGTACACTTCATATAAGTTAAATAAGCTGGGTGATAATATACAACCTTGACATACTCTTTCCCAATTTTGAACTAGTCTGTTTTGTTTAGTTCTAACTGCTGCTTCTTGACTTGCATATGGGTTTTTCAGGCGGCAGGTATGGTGGTCTGGTATTCCCATCTTTTAAGAATTTTCCAATTTATTGTGATTCACACAATCAAAAGCTTTAGTGTAGTCAGTGAAGCAGAAGTAGATGTTTTTCTGGAATTTTCTTGCTTTTTCTATGATCCAGTGAATGTTGACAATTTGATCTTTGGTTCTTCTGCCATTTCTAGATCCAGCCTGAACATCTGGAGTTCAGTTCGTGTACTGTTGAAGCCTCACTTTGAGAATTTTGAGCATGACTTTACTAGTGTGTGAAATGAGTGCATTTTTGCATTAGTTTGTACATTGTTCAGCATTGCTTTCTTCCTAGGGGGAAGTAGTCAGAAACATAACTGTATATATGAAACCAGAACTGGAAAAAGTCTTAGCAATTGGGGCTGGAGATACAGGCTTGTCATTCATTTTTTTGTAAGCAGTGTTAGTGTAAATGGAGAAATGAAAATTAGTACATAGAGTAAGCCTAACAAAAGTCATGTAAGTTCCATAAAGGAAGTCCACCAAATTCTTCCATTAAAACATCCCTGTGTTTTTTTTCTTTATTTTTTAAATTTTTTTAAAAATTACAATACTGTATTTGTTTTGCCATACATTGACACGAATCAGCCATAGGTGAACACAATCTCCCAATGCCGAAGCCCCTCCCACCTCCCACCCCACATCCTCTACTTGAATCATCCTGTGCATCAGCCCCATGCATCCTGCATCCTACATTGAACATAGATTGGCGCTTCGTTTCTTACAGGAAAATATACATGTTTCATTGCCATTCTCCCAAACCATACCACCCTTTCCCTCTCCCTCAGAGTCCAAAAGTCCACTCTATACCTCTGTGTCTCTTTGTTGTCTCACATATAGGGTCATCATTACTGTCTTCTAAATTCCATATATATGTGTCAGTATACTGTATTGATGTTTTTCTTTCTGGCTTACTTCACTCTGTATAATTGGTTCCAATTTCATCGATCTCATTAGAACTGAGTCAAATTTATTCTTTTTAAGGGCAAACAGATTTTTTTGAATTCAGTATGAAAAGGTGAAAAAGTGGAAATGTTAGTCATTAGTCTGTGTGACTTTGCGACTCCATGAACTATAGCCTGCCAGACTCCTCTGTCCATGGAATTCTCTAGGCAAAAGTATTTTCACTTTTTCATACTACATTTCAATACATACTTCAACATTTATTCTTTTCAGTGTATAATTCAATGATTTTAGTAGATTAATAGAATTGTGCAACAGTCATCACAATTCAGTTTTAAAATTTTTTCATCATCCAAAAATTCTGTGAAACCCCTTAGCAGTAAATCTATTCTCACATCCTCAGACTTAAGCAAATACTCTTCTATTTTCTTTCTGTGTAAATTTGCCTTTTCTGTACATTTAATATAAATGGAATAATATAATATGTGGTCCATTGTGCCTAGCTTCTTACACTGAGTATATTTTTAAGATGTATTTTTCCATGTCCTGGCTATTATAAACAGGCATTGAAACATGTATACTTTCTTGTAAGAAATGAAGCGCCAGTCTATGTTCAATTTAGGATGCAGGATGCATGGAGCTGGTGCACAGGATGATTCAGGTAGATGATGTGGGGTGGGAGGTGGGAGGGGGCTTCGGCATTGGGAGATTGTGTTCACCTGTGGCTGATTCATGTCAAGTGTGGCAAAACAAATACAGTATTGTAATTTAAATAAATAAATAAATAAAAATTAAAAAATGTATTTTTAAGATGATACATACTACATGTGTAGCATGTATCAATAACTTGTTCCTTCTAATTGATTAATAATATTCCATTGTGTAAATATAGCACATTTTGTTGATTCATTTACTAGGTGTTGAACATTTCCATTTTTTCCATTTTTTTTTCTTTTTATGGGTAATGCTTCTATGATTAGTGACTGCATGCCTCTGTGTGGACATATATTTTTATTTTTTCTTGTTAGAGGCCATAAAGTAAAATGGCTATTATATGGGAAAATTTTGTTTAATTTATTTAAAAAACTGTCAAAATGTTTTCCAAAGTGTCTGTACCATGTTATATCCCCACCAACAATGCACAGATGGTTTGCTTTCTCTACATCCTCAAGCCTTGATACCGTTTGTCTTTTTTATTTTAGCCATTCTAGTGGATATGTTGGAGAAGGTGATGGCACCCCACTCCAGTACTCTTGCCTGGAAAATCCCATGGACGGAGGAGCCTGGTAGGCTGCAGTCCATGGGGTCGCAAAGAGTCAGACACGACTGAGTGACTTCACTTTCACTTTTTACTTTCATACATTGGAGAAGGAAATGGCAACCCTCCAGTGTTCTTGCCTGGAGAATCCCAGGGACGGGGGGAGCCTGGTGGACTGCTGTGTATTGGGTCGCACAGAGTGGGACACAACTGAAGCGACTTAGCAGCAGCAGTAGTAGCAGCAGTGAATATGTAGTAGTTTCTAATTGGTATTTTGATTTACATTTCCCTAATGATTGATGTGGATCACAATAAACTGGAAAATTCTGAAAGAGATGGGAATACTAGACCACTTGACCTGCCTCTTGAGAAATCTGTATGCAGGTCAGGAAGCAACAGTTAGAACTGGACATAGAACAACAGACTGGTTCCAAATAGGAAAAGGAGTACATCAAGGCTGTATATTGTCACCCTGCTTATTTAACTTATATGCAGAACACATCATGAGAAATGCTGGGCTGGAAGAAGCACAAGTTGGAATCAAGATTGCCGGGAGAAATATCAATAAGCTCAGATATGCAGATGACACCACCCTTATGGCAGAAGGTGAAGAGGAACTAAAAGCCCTCTTGATGAAAGTGAAAGAGGAGAGTGAAAAAGTTGGCTTAAAGCTCAACATTCAGAAAATGAAGATCACAGCATCTGGTCCCATCACTTCATGGGAAATAGATGGGGAAAACAGTGGAAATAGTGTCAGACTTTATTTTTCGGGGCTCCAAAATCACTGCAGATGGTGACTGCAGCCATGAATTTAGAAGATGCTTACTCCTTGGAAGAAAAATTGTGACCAACCTAGATAGCATATTTAAAAGCAGAGACATTAATTTGCCAACAAAGGTCCGTCTAGTCAAGGCTATGGTTTTTCCTGTGGTCATGTATGGATGTGAGAGTTGGACTGTGAAGAAGGCACATGGCACCATTACCATCAATCGTTACTTTCCAGTCATATTGGCCTATTGTTTCTTAAAGGAACCGAGCTCGTTTCTGCCTCAGTATCTTCACATATGTTTTTCCTTCTGTCTTGAATTAATCCTCATCTTCTTTATCTGATTAATGACTATTCTTCTTTCAGGTCTTATTTTAATTCCCATTTTCAAAGAGAGATCTTCCCTGATCTCATTGACTAAGTACTAGTTATGTGCTCTTATCAAACCTTTTCCATTTTCTTTATAGCACTATAACAGTTATAAACATATAGTTTTGCTGTGTTTCATCACTCAGTCATGTCCAACTATTTGTCACCTCATGGAGTGCAGCCTGCCAGGCTCCTCTATCCATGGTGTTCCTCCAGGCAAGAATACTGGAGTGGGTTGCCATGCCGTCCTCCTAGGGATCTTTCCAACCCAGGGATCAAACCCAGGTCTCTTGTATTGCAGCTGGATTCTTTACCAGTTGAGCCAGCCGGAAGCCCTTGTACGTGTGTGTGTGTGTGTGTGTATGTGTGTGTGTGTGTAGTTAGTTTGTTATAACTATTTGTTGTATATAACTATATAATTGTATAGTTATTTATAGGTTATTTATTTAAAATGAACATTCCTAAAATCTGTGAGGGACCATGATTATATTGTAATGTCACCAGCATTTTATAGCACAGTGCTAGGTGCATAATAAACACTCAGTAAATATTGGCTGAATTAACTAGTTTACATGCCATAGTAGCATAAGGAGAAAGAACTTGTTTCCTACTAGGAGGATCTGGAAAGTTGGAGGTTAAAGCAAAATTATTCTAGGCAAAGGAAACAAATATTTGCACAAAGAATTAAGAAATATATTTGAGAAGTAGTCAGGTATTTTCTGTTGCTGAAGCATAGGAATTTCAGTGACACATGGAAGAAAAAGAGAAAATAAGAGGAAAAGTTAAGGAGAGAGGAGTTTGGAGAAGCAGGTCAAGATCAGGGTTATTCTGCCAAACTAAGGAATTCAAGTTCAATTAAATAAATATTAGGGAGTGACCACATCAGATTTTCTTTAAAGAAAGGTGACTAGAATTGGGCAGGGTGGAAGAGGGACAGGGCAGAGAAAAATAGTAAAGAATAATATGTATGCAAGTGGGTTATATATGATGCAGCTATTTGCATAGCATTCTGTTTTTATAGCACCTCCCCCCCAAAACTCTACCATTGTGTGCTTGTGTATGTGAGAGAGAGAGAGATGTCATTCAGATATACTTTAATTTCAAAATTTGTCACAGGGCCTCCATTTATGCCCTCATGATATCATGATAATTCTTAATACTAACAACTCTAAAAATATGAAATTATTTCAGCCTGTAACATTTAACTGTTTGTAGTATGTTCACTTATAGGACTATATTTGATTTTCACCCAAAGCCATACAATAGAGACAACTTTTCTTATTTATCAATGTGAAGACTGGATTCACAGAGGCTAAAAGAATAGCCTACAGTTATATAATTAGTAAAGTTAAGATTTAGCATTGCAACCCTTTTCTAAGTCCAAGATCCTTCTCAATTTAGTACACACCCTTTCATTTTAGTACTAATTTTATTGTTCTGCCTTTTACAACTCATGCTTTTAAAATAAAAGTTTCATAATGAGTTTTCATAACTTTGAAATAACAACAAGGTTAGCTTCCCTCAAGTTGCTTTTTTGAAACATTTTCACAATCTATAAGGCCTGAATAAAGAATTTCCTAGATAAATGATCATAGATTACAATCTTAACCAAAAAAATGTGTAATTATTAGCTTAATTAACGTGTTATTATTAGTTAATTAACCTGGTATCAGATCCAGGTTGTATGTTATTTGTTTGTTTTTACCAAAAATGAACCTACACTGATGCATTATAATCACCCAAAGTCTACCTTAGGATAGTCTACCTTAGGATAGTCTACCTTAGGGTAGACTCTTGGCACTGCAGATTCTATGGGTTTGGACAAATGCATGGTGATGTATATGGGCTTCCCTAGTGGCTCAATGGTTAAAGGATCTGCTTGCCAATGTAGGAGGTGTGGATTCAATCCCTGGGTCAGGAAGATCCCCTGGAGAAAGAAATAGCAACCCACTTCTGTATTCTTGCCTGGGAAATCCCATGGAGAGAGAAACCTGGCAGGCTGTAGTCCATGGGATTGCAAAAAGTTGGACATGACAGTGACTAAAAAACAGTGGTGACATGTATACACCATTATAGTATCAAATATAGTATTTTCACTGCCCTACATATCCTCTGGGCTCTGCCTATTTATCTCCTTCCCCCACAGCCCCATGCCTGGAAACCACTGATTTTTTTTTTTTTTAATTGTCTGAATAGTTTTGCCTTTTTCAGTATAATGGTGTCAAAAATTCAAGGTGAAGATGAGAAAAACTAAAAGCCATAGTAAGATAAGCCACCTGCAAAAGTAACCCAAAGGACTACTTCTGAGTAGATAATTTAATTTGGACACACTATAAGTTTTGGTTGAGTTCCAGGGAGGCATGAATAGAATGTGATCACAAATTGAAAAGATAAGGTAAGTGAAGTTGCTTAGTCATGTCGGACTCTCTGCAACCCCATGGATGGTAGCCTACCAGGCTCCTCCCTCCATGGGATTCTCCAGGCAAGAGTACTGGAGTGGGGGTGCCATTTCCTTCTCCAGGGGGTCTTCCCAACCCAGGGATCTAACCTGGGTCTCCCTCATTCCAGGAAGATGCTTTAACCTCTGAGCCACCAGGGAAGCCCTTGAAAAGGTAAAATCTATTCAATTAATAGAAGACTGAATTATCAGAAAGGAAACACACACATACACGCACACCTATTCGATTAATGGAAGACTGAATTATCAGAAAGGAAACACACCCCCACACACACACATTAGGGAAAATCAGAGAACTAGCTGCAAGTTTACAGCAATGTCTAGGGAAGAGAGTACCCTGATTATCAGATTGGAATACTTTAGTTGCCCACCCAATGGTGGATATTGGTTCAGTTCACTCGCTCAATCATGTCCGACTCTTTGTGACCCCATGAACTGCAGCATGCCAGGCCTCCCTGTACATCACCAACTCCCCGAGGCCACTCAAACCCATGTCTATCGAGTTGGTGATGCCATCCGACCATCTCATCCTCTGTCATCCCTTCTCCTCCTGCCCTCAAATTTTCCCAGCATCAGGGTCTTCTCAAATGAGTCAACTCTTTGCATCATGATGCCAAAGTATTGGAGTTTCAGCTTCAACATCAGTCCTTCCAATGAACACCCAAGACTGATCTCCTTTAGGATGGACTGTTGGATCCCCTTGCAGTCCAAGGGGCTCTCAGGAGTCTTCTCCAACACCACAGTTCAAAAGCATCAATTCTTCGATGCTCAGCTTTCTTTATAGTCCAGCTCTCACATCCATACATGACCACAGGAAAAACCATAGCCTTGACCAGACAGACCTTAGTCAGCAAAGTAATGTCTCTGCTTTTGAATATGCTGTCTAGGTTGGTCATAACTTTCCTTCCCAGGAGTAAGCATCTTTTAATTTCATGGCTGCAGTCACCATCTGCAGTGATTTTGGAGCCCCTCAAAAAAGTGTCAGTCACTGTTTCCAATGTTTCTCCATCTATTTTCCGTGAAATGATGGGACTGGATGCCATGACCTTAGTTTTCCAAATGTTGAGTTTTAAGCCAACTTTTTACTCTCCTCTTTCACTTTCATCAAGAGGCTCTTTAGTTCTTCACTTTCTGCCATAAGGGTGGTGTTATCTGCATATCTGAGGTTACTGATATTTCTCCTGGCAATCTTGATTCCAACTTGTGCTTCCTCCAGCCCAGTGTTTCTCATGATGTACTCTGCATATAGGTTAAATAAGCAGGATGACAATATACAGCCTTGATGTACTCCTTTTCCTATTTGGAACTAGTCTGTTGTTCCATGTCTACGTAGATCAAATTAAATCTTGAGGCGGTAATCATTAAGAATATCTACTGAGTGATTTTCTAATGATTTCAGGTTCACGTGTACTTGAACTTTGTACTTTGTACGTGTTTTATCCAATGGAGTCAGGATTCTGGTTATCAAACTGAACAACCCTGTGTTTACAACATTTCCAGTTATAAACTAATGGATGGATATCTGATTTATATATTGATATCATGTGACTTTAGTTAGTGTGAATTAGCCTCCCTCATCCCGGTACAACTGGCACACTGATAAAATAGTATATAGTTTTACATAGATTGAAGCAAATATTATGTCTGGATGGAAAATCATGTAGGGAACAGCATTTATCTATTTGCAATTAACAAAAGAAGTAAATTGTTACACTGAATAAACTTATGTTTCCTCTTTTTTATTGTTTATTGTTAAATTTCCTCATGGAATGGTTTTTGGACTTTTCACCATAATAACCTGAGGAAATTATTAAAATTACATGTTTGTGGGACTTAGTGATTATTTTTTAAATATAAATTTATTTATTTTAATTAGAGGTTAATTTACAACATTTTATTGGTTTTTCCATACATCCATAGGAATCTGACACAGGTATACACGTGTTCCCCATCCTGAACCCCCTCCCTCGTCCCTCCTGATACCCTTCTGGGTCATCTCACTGCACCAGCCCCAAGCATCCAGTATCATGCATCAAACTTGGACTGGCTATTCGTTTCATATATGATATTATACATGTTTCAGTGCCATTCTCCAAAATCATCCCACCCTTGCCCTCTCCCACAGAGTCCAAAAGACTTCTATACATCTCTGTCTCTTTGCTGTCTCACATACAGGGTTATCATTATCATCGTTCCAAATTCCATATATATGTGTTAGTATACTGTATTGGTGTTTTGCATTAGTGGACTTTACCTTGAACAGCACTGTTTTACGGAAAAAAAAAATTGTTATATTTAAATGAGCCTGTGGTTCTTAAAGCAATTTTTGACAGCTGGGCAAAATTCATGATTTCTGTAAGGTTTCTGTTATAATGACATCATAATCAGTTTCAGACCTCTAGTCAGAACTGTGTATTCAAATCACAGCAAGGATTGAGGAAGTGGATGGCAGGTTTGTAAGGATAACAGACAGGGGCAGGGCTAAGGGAAGACAAAATGGCTGCCATCTTCACTGTACTGTGTGCCCCAAGGTGAGGAAAAGATAGTAGAATCCTTTGAAGTCTTCCGTGTTCAGGAGCAGAAGCAAATAGGTAAGTGTTGATGCAAAGGTGCAGCCTAGGCAATATAAGCCTCTTCTAAATTCTTATCATCTCCACATCTCCAAGAGAGACAATCTAAGTAAAATCAATGTGCTTCCTATGAAAATGCAACTTTTAAGTCCATAAATTTTTCTGATGAGAAGAGCTGATTCATTGGAAAAGACCTTGATGTTGGGAAAGATTGAGGGCAGGAAGAGAAGGGGATGATAGAGGATGAGATGATTGGATGGCATCACTGCCTCAATGGACATGAGTTTGAGCAAACTCCAGGAGATGGTGGGAAACCTGGCATGCTGCAGTTCATGGGGTTGCAAAAAGTTAGACAAAACTTGTGACTGAACAACAACTTTCACTCAGACCCAGATTGCTGCCCCTAAATACCTCTTACATAGAAACTTTCCAGCTTACTCTGGAAATGAGGAAGTATTTAATTGAGGATGTGCAATTGGAGGAGGATTCAGGAGATGGGAGTGAGGAGAAAGTAAGAGTAAGAAATTGGTTGGTAGAAAGTGGTATAGGTTAGGATGACAAACAAGAAGTAGCAGAACTAGAGTTTGAATCCACCAGACTCCAAAGTCTATATACCTCTTCATTAAATTTTTCTGACATTAATGTACTTGAGAATTACCTGAGGGTCATGTTAAAAATATATGTTCATGACCCCAGAAGTTATTATTTAGTAGGTCATATATGGAGTGCAGAAACCGATATTATATCAAGTATCACAGATACTAATAATTCTGATGCAGATGGTCAGTGGACATATTTTGAGAAAAATTTCTTAGAGGAATAGTTCTGAAACCATTTGGTTTAAGGATCCCTTTACACTATTAGAAATTACTGAGAACCCCAAGGAGCATTTGTTTATGTGGTAAAGAATATCTGATAAATAATAGCTATTGATATGTATGGAATTAAAACCTAAACAGAAATTTTAAAATATTAATCCATTGAAAATACCAATAATAAGACCATTAAATTTTAACTAGATAACATTGTGTGAAAAATAATTATATCTTCAAAATTAAAAACATCTAATGAACACAGATGTATTAGTTTTACAGTTTTCAAATCTCTTTTATGCTGACTTAATAATTCTCATATATATTTTTACATTCAATTTTTGTGATGCAATTTTTGGTTGAAGTATGAAATGGAAAAAAAAAAAAACTTAAGCCTCACCCAAATAACATATTTGCAGACAACATGAAAAGATCCTGGAGACTCCCATGGATACAGACATCACACTTTGACTTAGCGTCTTAAAGTAATAGCTATTATTGCCATCAGAAATGGTTATGTTCTTTAGTCTGTATTAGTCATCAAAGTTTAGGGACACTAAAGAAGGTAGAAAAGTTAATTTGTTCCTTAGACTGTTTGGAGTTGTTAAATGATTTCATAAAATTTATCCCAGTATTGCTCTTTTATTAATTTGCTTTATACATTTGAAAGCACTATAGAAATATAAAATAGGAGTCCACGTGTTTGGGCAGAATTTTGTTTAAAGAAATTGGGATTCAGAAGAAATATTTCTTTCAGGGTAGAGGAATATCAATAGGAAATGAGGAAGAATACATTAGGTGAACATAGGAATAATAACTTTCCCACTGGTGGCTCAGAGGTTAAAGCGTCTGTCTTCAATGCGGGAGACCCGGGTTCGATACCTGGGTTGGGAAGATCTCCTGGAGAAGGAAATGGCAATCCACTCCAGTATTCTTGCGTGGAGAATCCCATGGACGGAGAAGCCTAGTAGGTTACAGTTCACAGGGTCGCAAAGAGTTGGACGCGACTGAGCGACTCTCACCTCACCTCAGAAAAAGTATAAAAGCAGCAAATAATCTGGAGTTGTTTATAGTGGGTGTTTACAATTGAATAAATAACTATAATGGTGAGAAAGTGCTGATCATAACCTTTTAAGGAGAGTTATTACTTTGCCGGAATAAAAGGACCCTTTCTTCTGGTTAGCACACCTCTTCAAAATTGGTTACTTTTTGTTGTTGTTACTTTTAAGTTTTAGTTCTGTAACCTAAAACTTGCTGCCAAATTATGCAAAAACTTTAACAAATATTATCTCATTTCTTATCTTTGGTCAAAGTGGAAACACCTGAAAAGGAGATTGGGAAAAGGCAGCTGGGAAAGTGAGAGAAAAATTGAATGTATGTAATCTTGGCAGCCATTTGAGGTAAGTGTTTCAAGGAGGAGGGAGGGAGTAATCCAATGTGTCAATTGATGCTGTTTGATGAAGTTAAGATAGAAAATGAAAATTGATCATTAGATTTACTGGCAGGAAGGTGATTAATGACCTGGACAACAAAAGTTCCCATGGAGTGGTTGAGGTGGAAAAGCCCCAAGGTGGTTTTCATTGGTTTAAGTGATACAATAGCATGTTTCTATGCTCATCCGTTTTTCAAGAGCTTCAGTAATGGACACAATACATACAAATCTTTTCCTTATAGAACCTATAATCCAGTAATTCAAGCTGATGAAAAGCAAGTTTTCTTCCATTTCAGCATGCTATACACATATAACATGCCCAGGTAGCTCAGTGGTACCACTGCCTGCCAATGCAGGAGCCGCAGGAAACTTGGGTTTGATCCCTGGGTTGGGAAGATCCCCTGGAGGAGGCGATGGCAACCCACTCCAGTATTCCTGCCTGGAAAATTTCATGGACAGAGGAGTCTCATGGGCTACAGTCCATGGGGTCGCAAAGAGTGAGACGTGACTGAGCACTCTCATGCATATACACATTTTAGATGTTTCTCTAATTTTTAGGATATCAAATTTATTTTCAAGATGAGAAATTTCATGCTAAAACAATTTGGAATAGATCAGCCAAATAGATTACAAAATTTTGATAGGCCTGCTTATCAGAAGAGTTAAAGGATTACATAAGTAATCTGTGTGCTCACATTCAGTGCTGTTCAGCAATTTGGGGTTAGAATTGACTCGTTCAATAGAGAAAAACAGTTATCTAGAGTTACTGACTCTGAAGTAAATCAAGAAACTGTACTGAGATCTTCAGGTTCCAGATTCAGACAATGATACAGGCAGATTATTTCAGTGTCTGTCAAAGGGTGAAAAAGATTCAGGGGAGTCTAAGTAAAAACAGCTGACTCCTAGTGTGAACCTTCCTATATTCCTGACTACTGCATGATAACTGCTGCTGGCAATGATATGACAAATAGGTAAAAATAACTAATATGACAGGTTAAATATCAGGTTAGCAAATTCTTTGACTCAGAATATCTGTGAAAGTAGTGAATAGAGAGCTTGGTAACCTGGGCAGTACTACAGTGTTTACTCTTTAGGAATCTGCAATCCAGTGAGGGAAAAGGAAATTACAAGTGACATTCTACATATACATGGCAGGAAGATAAACAGGCATGCAAAGGAACAGAGACAGGTAATAAGTAATCTGGACTGTGCACTTCTCTGGTAGCTCAGCTGGTAATGAATCCACCTGCAATGCAGGAGACCAGGGTTCGATCCCTGGGTTGGGAAGATCCCGTGGAGAAGGGAACAGCTACCCACTCCAGTATTCTGGCCTGGAGAATTCCATGGACTGTATAGTTCATGGGGTCTCAAAGAGTGACATGACTGAGCGACTTTCACACACAATCTGGACTATAAAGGGAAGAAACTCTTAGTAATTTATAGATTATCTAGGCTGATTTGAATAGTTTCCATTTGCTTTTTACTGATTATAATTAACACTGTTCTTAAGCATCCCCATACATGCAGATGTGAAGAGAGATGGGAAAACTTGAATCAGTCCATTTTAGCAAATCTGTTAACCAGGTTGGTTAAAGAAAGAAATGAAAATAGTGAGTGAAATGGTGTTTTTGAGTTTTCTATACATTTCTATTTTCCCAAGTTATCTTCTTTATCATTAAAGTTAGTTGTAGCCACCATATGGTTATGCAGAAAAACACATTGACTAGTTTAAGCTATACTCTCACACCCAAGAAAGACTTATGCTTCATGTATCTGAAAATTCTAGATTAATATGGCACTTAATAGAACATCTGCTACAGGTTATCCCAATTTGTAGAAACTGATATTATAAACCAATTGAAATTCTGTTAACATTAGACACTTTCCTGCTCTTTCAAGGGAACATTTGTCCTATGACCTTCTGAACTTAAGGGATAGATGTACAGCTGCAGATAATCACCATATTTTCATTAGAGTCCTCAGCTAGAATTTGCAGCCATTTTTCATGCTTATATAAATATAACATTCTTTAACAATGCAGGCTTTAAATCAGGCTGCCAGGGGTCCAATATTGGCTCTACTACTATCAGACGTTGGAAAAATTATTTAACCTTCCTGAGACTGACTTTGCTCATCTGTCAAATGGGAAAATAATAGCATCTACTTCATGAAGTAGTAAGAATTCAATGAGATAATCCATGTAGACCACTTGGAACAGTACCCATTCATGGTGAATACTGAATAATAGTAATAATTATTACATGACTGATGAAAATAGTCATAGGAATATCAAGCCTTTACATTTATATAGACTTCAATACTTTTCAGACGATGGCCCAAAAATATTTCATTTGAACCTGGGAGCAGGTGACAGGATTGAAAACTGAGACACAGAGAGGTTATGTAATTTGTCTGAGAGCACTCAGTAAGTTAATAAATAGGGAAGCTGGTCCTTCACCTCTATAATGATACTGAATTCTAATGATGATTGCTGCATCAGTGAAATTAAACAGCCTGCCTAGTGAATTTTCCTAAAATGCTTTATCTGCCTTCACCAAGCCAACTCTTCCTCAGTATTTTTCTTGGAATTGAAAACTAAGTTTTCTCCCCCTTGAGATGAATACCAAATTATCTCTTTCACATGGTTTTCCAAATCAGGCAAGTCCAGCATACCAAACTATTATTGATACAAGTTTTCACACTTTCCGATGCTTTTCAGTATACCTCATTATTGTTTCAAGTAAGCATCTATAAGCTAGTTATTATTACAAGTCTGTATGATCTAGCCTTTGAATTTTTAGGAAACTCGCATATGTAGTCATTTGTGAGATGAGAGGTGACTCATGTAAATGTACCTAGCTGTGCTACTTTTAGTTTATAGCCAGTATATTCATATGTACTGCTGCTAAGTCACTTCAGTCATGTCCGCCTCTGTGCGACCCCATAGACGGCAGCCCACCAGGCTCCCCCGTCCCTGGGATTCTGCAGGCAAGAACACTGGAGTGGGTTGCCATTGCCTTCTCCAATGCATGAAAGTGAAAAGTGAAAGTGAAGTCGCTTACCCGTGTCCAACTCTTAGTGACCACATGAACTGCAGCCTACCAGGCTCCTCCATCCATGGGATTTTCCAGGCAAGAGGCAAGAGTACTGGAGTGGGATGCCATTGCCTTCTCCAATTAATATGTACACATTACATCAAATTATCTATTCTGTTTTTAGAAATATACTTTAAAAAATTCATGTAACAGTGGCAGAGTACAGAAGGTAGCAATTGAAGCATTGATAGCTGAAAAAAAAAACACTAAAGCTATTTAAAGCTGTGCGTAAATAAGTGTTTTGAACTGTGTTCCCTGGTGAAATAATAGCTTCCCTGGTTTGCTTCCTATGCTTAGGACTTATCTTTCATATATTGTTGGAAGAGCTGACAAGTGTATCCTGGCACAACTAGATCCAGAGAAAAGTTGACAGATTTTAAACTACAACTGAGTTTGGATTCACAGTGCATTGTCTCAATAAGCATCTCATGATTCTCTTATATAAAATATAACACTTTTAATACAAAATGTAGATAAAATTATAAAGAATAAATGGAAGGTACAAGTCTATCTTCCTTTGAACTTCTAATATATGAGTTATATTCCATTTGTACGACTGGTCAGATGTGAGTGATATATGTTCGGTGCTGAAAAACACAGACAAGCTTTGTGACTTGAAGTATCTTGTCAAGGGTTTACATAAAACTTATTTATTAAATAGAAGTTGGGACAATGGGGAGAAAAGATGTAGCAAACCTTACTTGGAGAGTCTATTTTCATAGAAGTAATATCACACAGATAAAAAGAAACTAGTATTCAGTTAGCACTGGTTCATGTAAAGTGATCCCTTGAGTAGAGGAACTGGAATTTTCAGTGGTCCTAGGATGTTTTGGTTATGTTATGTATAACCATGAGTTAACCACATCTAAACACACACAACAGGGCAAAATATGTTGTTAAAGAAGACTAAAGAAAGTAATTAGTGAGCATCCAAAACATATCAAATGCACTGACAAAATAAATACCTTTTTGGCAGATGCTTAGTTGAATTTGGTGTGTGTGTGTATGTGTGTATATATATATGTGTGTGTGTGTGTGTGTGTGTGTGTGTATTTATATATATATATATAATGGTTTTTCTACAGAATGTCTCTTATTTTGTTCATAGCTTCTTGACTAGGGAAAAATGTTAAAGGGGCAAAGTTGTTCTTCTGAGGGCCTTTGCCCTTTTCTTTAACTATACACAGAATTTTCAAACATTTTCAGAAATGTATGCAGAACAGTGCCATTCCTACTAGTTGAGAAATAACCATGATATGGACTCTATTGATGATGAGTCAGTCATATTACCTAGATGCCATGTTATAGTAAACACAGTGTTTTGTGTTCCATCTCAAAATAATTTATATTTGTCATCCAAGTGCCAGGTACTTCGGTCAAACTTAGTATGTGATTGAATAAATGAATTCATTTCCTGTTCCCTAGCTCTGTCTGCTGAAAGAGTTCAGAAGCAGCAATATTCCAATGGGGACTACTGCAGAGGATATACAAGATGATCCTAGAGTGTCTTGTAGAATCAGGAAGTAAGGAAGTATTTAGGAGACAAAATGATAAGAGTGTGTCAAAAGGATACAGAGGCCAACTAAAAGAGCCCTTGAAGGCCAATGCTGAAATAATTTCAACAACAAAATAAGTAAAATAGTATTGAAATATTGCCCAAAGTATAAACCTAATAGTCATGATTTATACTGATACAGTGATCAAATCTCCCATACAAAAGAATTTAAAATATTTTATGTAGCTATTTCCCACTAAGGAGGTAGAGCATAAATCTCCATTACTTAAGTGTGGATTGCACATATTGACATCCTTTCAAAGAGTACAATATGGAAACAGAGTATGATCTTGCAGTGGAAAAAGCTGGCAAACATTCACTACCTCAGTCTTGTGATCAACATTAACATCAATAAGTCACCTTCACATGTACCCTCATTGTAATGCAATGAGAATGGTTCTTGACTTGTGTTCTTTCTTCCAATAACTTGCAGTCTAATTCTAAACATGAGAAAAACATCAGACAAAGCCAAATTGAAGAGTGTCCTGAAAAATCAACATCTGATCAATACTCCTCACAACGAAGAAAATTCTGAGTAACTGCCAGTCTAGAAGAGCCTGGGAGACATGATTAATAAATGATATACTGGATGGATTCCTGGAACAGAAAAAGGATATTAACTTAAAAACTAAGGAAATTTGAATAAAAATAGACTTTAGTTAATATGAACGTGTCAGTATCGGTTCATTAGTTGTGGCAAATGTACATAGTAATGTAAGACATTATCAATAAGAAAACTACATGCAAAAGATTCTTTACTTGCAACTTTATTATAAAACTAAAGATATTCTAAAACAGAAAGTTTGTTTTAAAAAAATATTTTACTTCATCATCATAAAAGCTAAATAATAACAATGATTTGTTTTTCTGAATATAAAATCCAAAATATATTACTATATTAAGAAAAATAAGAGGGTGCAATACTCATTTCTTTAAAATAAACAATTAGCTAAACTTTATACTTGCAGACGACATGATCCTCTATATAGAAAATCCTAAAGACTCGACCAGAAAACTACTAGAGCTAATCAACGAATATAGTAAAGTTGCAGGATATAAAATCAACACTCAGAAATCCCTTGCATTTCTATACACTAATAATGAGAAAGTAGAAAAAGAAGTCAAGGAAACAATCCCATTCACCATTGCAACGAAAAGAATAAAATACTTAGGAATATACCTACCTAAAGAAACTAAAGACCTATATATCGAAAACTATAAAACACTGATGAAAGAAATCAAAGAGGACACTAATAGATGGAGAAATATACCATGCTCATGGGTTGGAAGAATCAATATAGTGAAAATGAGTATACTACCCAAAGCAATCTACAGATTCAATGCAATTCCTATCAAGTTACCAGCAGTATTTTTCACAGAACTAGATCAAATAATCTCCAGATTTGTATGGAAATATAAAAAAACCTCAAATAGCCAAAGCAATCTTGAGAAAGAAGAATGGAACTGGAGGAATCAACTTGCCTGACTTCAGGCTCTACTGCAAAGCCACAGTCATCAAGACAGTATGGTACTGGCACAAAGACAGAAATATAGATCAATGGAACAAAATAGAAAGCCCTGAGATAAACCCACACACCTATGGACACCTTATCTTCGACAAAGGAGGCAAGAATATACAATGGAGAAAAAGACAGTCTCTTTAACAGGTGGTGCTGGGAAAACTGGTCAACCACCTGTAAAAGAATGAAACTAGATCTCTTTCTAACACCATACACAAAAATAAACTCAAAATGGATTAAAGATCTAAATGTAAGACCAGAAACTATAAAACTCCTAGAGGAGAACATAGGCAAAACACTCTACGACATAAATCACAGCAGGATCCTCTATGATCCACCTCCCAGTATACTGGAAATAAAAGCAAAAATAAACAAATGGTATCTAATTAAAATTAAAAGCTTCTGCACAACAAAGGAAACTATAAGCAAGGTGAAAAGACAGCCTTCTGAATGGGAGAAAACAATAGCAAATGAAACAACTGACAAACAACTAATCTCAAAGATACACAAGCAACTTATGCAGCTCAACTCTAGAAAAATAAATGACCCAATCAAAAAATGGGCCAAAGAACTAAATAGGCATTTCTCCAAAGAAGACATATGGATGGCTAACAAGCACATGAAAAGATGCTCAACATCACTTATTATCAGAGAAATGCAAATCAAGACCACAATGAGGTACCATTTCACACCAGTCAGAATGGCTGTGATCCAAAAGTCTACAAGCAATAAATGCTGGAGAGGATGTGGAGAAAAGGGAACCCTCTTACACTGCTGGTGGGAATGCAAACTAGTACAGCCACTATGGAAAACAGTATAGAGATTCCTTAAAAAATTGCAAATAGAACTGCCTTATGATCCAGCAATCCCACTGCTGGGCATACACACCGAGGAATCCAGAATTGAAAGAGACACATGTACCCCAATGTTCATTGCAGTGCTGTTTATAATAGCCAGGACATGGAAACAACCCAGATGTCCATCAGCAGATGAATGGATAAGAAAGCAGTGGTACATATACACAATGGAGTACTATTCAGCCCTTAAAAGAATAAATTCGACTCAGTTCTAATGAGATGGATGAAATTGGAGCCGATTATACAGAGTGAAGTAAGCCAGAAAGAAAAACACCAATACAGTATACTGACACATATATATGGAATTTAGAAGGATAGTAATGAAGACCCTCTATGTGAGACAACAAAAGAGACTCAGAGGTATAGAACGGACTTTTGGACTCTGAGGGAGAGGGAGAGGGTGGGATGATTTGGGAGAACGGCACTGAAACATGTATACTATCTTGTAAGAATGAAGCGCCAGTCTGTGTTCGATGCAGGATGCAGGACGCATGGGGCTGGTGCACGGGATGATTCAGGGAGAGGATGTGGGGTGGGAGGTGGGGGGGGCTTTGGCATTGGGAGATCGTGGACACCTGTGGCTGATTCATGTCAATGTATGGCAAAACAAATACAGTATTGTAATGTAGAATAAAGTATTAAAAATAAAAAAATAAAAATAAAAATAAGATAATATACTTAGCCTTTCTTTTCCATTTTATGTCTTATATCTGCAATATTTTATTGCTGCTCTAAAATTTCTGGTATGATCATTAAGATATTAGAGATGGACCCCTTGCCATTTGACAATTCTGTAGACAGAAAATGAGGCAGTATTTCAGATTCTGCACCTTTTCCCTGGAATGATAAATGTGCCATGACACAGCTATGCTAGAGGTAATTCACCTGAAGTGAAGGCTTTTAACATAGCACAGCTTTGTATCATGGTGATTCCAGTCAAAATAAGGGATAATTTCTCCCTTAGGACAGTCATGTTATCAACTAGAATAGAATGTGTTGTTGGTTGAGTTTTATTTGGAAGAAAGATCATTTTATATATACTTGCTAAAAGTAGTATTTTCAGGAAATTTTCAAGTATCATTAAAAGTCCCCGTAAACCTTCTATTTTTTTCTTATTTGGCCTGTGAATTCCATAAAACTGTGATGATCCTCTATATTAACAGTCAGTGTGAAATAGCAGAACATAGTGATAATTAAAGGTATTGGTAGTATATATGTATGTATATATGTGCATATGTCATGTCAGTCAGTTTAGTTATCAGATGTATCCGACTCTTTGCAACCCCATGGACTGCAGCACACCAGGCCTCCCTGTCCATCGCCAGCACCCGGAGTTTGCTCAAATGCAATTCTATTGAGTCAGTGATACAATCCAACCATCCCATCCTCTGTCATCCTATTCTCCTGCTGTCCTCAATCTTTCCCAGCATCAGAGTCTTTTCAAATGAGTCAGTTCTTTGCATCCAGTGGACAAAGTATTGGAGTTTCAGCTTCAGCATCAGTCCTTCCAATGAGTATTCAGGACGGATTTTCTTTAGGATAGACTGGTTGATTCTCCTTGCAGTCCAAGCGACTCGCAAGAGTCTTCTCCAACACCATAGTTCAAAAGCATCAATACTTAGGCACTCAGCTTTCTTTATAGTCCAACTCTTACGTCCGTACATGACTACTGGAAAAAGTATAGCATTGACTAGATGGACCTTTGTTGGCAAAGTAGTGTCTCTGGTTATTAATATGCTATCTAGGTTGGTCATAACTTTTCTTCCAAGGAGTAAACATCTTCTAATTTCATGGCTGCAGTCATGATCTGCAGTGATTTTTGTGCCCCTGAAAATAAAGACTGACACTGTTTCCACTGTTTCCCCATCTATTTCCCATGAAGTGATGGGACTGGATGCCATGATCTTCGTTTTATGAATGTTGAGCTTTAAGTCATATTTTCACTCTCCTCTTTCACTTTCACCAAGAGGCTTTTAATTCCTCTTCACTTTCTGCCAGAAGGGCGGTGTCATCTGCATATCTGAGATTATTGATATTTCTCCCAGCAATCTTGAATCCAGCTTGTGCTTCTTCCAGTCCAGCGTTTCTCATGATTTACTCTGCATATAAGTTAAATAAACAGGGTGACAAAATACAACCTTGACGTGTACTCCTTTTCCTATTCTGAACCAGTCTGTTGTTCCATGTCTAGTTCTAACTGTTGCTTCCTGACCTGCATACAGATTTCTCAAGAGGCAGATCAGGTGGTCTGGTACTCCCATCTCTTTCAGAATTGTCCATGGTTTATTGTGATCTACACAGTCAAAGGCTTTGGCATAGTCGATCAAGCAGAAATAGGTGTTATTCTGGAACTCTCTTGCTTTTTTTGATGATCCAGTGTATGTTATCAATTTGATCTCTGGTTCCTCTGCTATTTCTAAAACAAGGTTGAACATCTGCAAGTTCATTGTTCACATACAGCTGAAGCCTGGCTTGGAGATTTTGAGCATTACTCTACTAGCGTGTGAGATGAGTGCAATTGTGGAGTATTTGAGCATTCTTTGTCATTGCCTTTTTGGCCTTGGAATGTGGAATGAAGCGGGGCAAAGACTAGTAGAGTTTTGCCAAGAAAATGCACTGGTCATAGCAAACACTTTCTTCCAACAACACAAGAGAAGACTCTGCACATGGACATCACCAGATGGTCAACACCAAAATCAGATTGGCTATATTCTAATGCGGCCAAAGATGGAGAAGCTCTACACAGTGAAGAAAAACAAGACCAGGAGCTGACTGTGGCTCAGATCATGAGCTCCTTATTACCAATTTCAGACTTAAACTGAAGAAAGTAGGGAAAACCAATAGACTATTCAGGTATGACCTAAATCAAATCCCTTATGATTATACAGTGGAAGTGAGAAATAGATTTAAGGGCCTAGATCTGATAGATTGAGTGCCTGATGAACTATAGAATGAGGTTTGTGACACTGTAGAGGAGACAGGGATCAAGACCATCCCCATGGAAAAGAAATGCAAAAAACCAAAATGGCTGTCTGGGAGGCCTTACAAATAGCTGTGAAAAGAAGAGATGTTAAAAGCAAAGGAGAAAAGGAAAGATATAAGCATCTGAATGCAGAGTTCCAAAGAATAGCAGGAAGAGATAAGAAAGCCTTCTTCAGTGATGAGTGCAAAGAAGTAGAGGAAAAGAACAGAATGGGAAAGACTAGAGATGTCTTCAAGAAAATTAGAGATAGCGAGGTAACATTTCATGCAACGATGGGCTCGATAAAGGACAGAAATGGTATGGACGTAACAGAAGCAGAAGATATTAAGAAGAGGTGGCAAGAATAGACAGAAGAACTGTACAAAAAGATCTTCATGACGCAGACAATCATGATGATGTAATCACTAATCTAGAGCCAGACATCTTGGAGAGTGAAGTCAAGTGGGCCTTAGAAAGCATCACTACAAACAAAGCTAGTGGAGATGATGGAATTCCAGTGGAGCTGTTTCAAATCCTAAAAGACGATGCTGTGAAAGTGCTGCACTCAATATGCCAGCAAATTTGGAAAATTCACCAGTGGCCACAGGACTGGAAAAGGTCCATTTTCATTCAATTCCAAAGAAAGGCAATGCCAAAGAATCCTCAAACTACTACACAATTGCACTCATCTCACATGCTAGTAAAGTAGTGCTCAAAGTTCTCCAAGCCAGGCTTCAGCAATACATGAGCTGTGAACTCCCCGATGTTCAAGCTGGCTTTAGAAAAGGCAGAGGAACCAGAGATCAAATTGCCAACATCCGATGGATCATAGAAAAAGCCCGAGAGTTCCAGAAAAAACATGTATTTCTGCTTTATTGACTATGCTAAAGCCTTTGTGGATAAACTGTGGAAAATTTTGAAAGAGATGAGAATACCAGACCACCTAACCTGCTTCTTGAGAAATGTGTATGCAGGTCAGGAAGCAACACTTAGAACTGGACATGGAACAACAGACTGGTTCCAAATAGGAAAAGGAGTACGTCAAGCCTGTATATTGTCACCCTGCTTATTTAACTTCTATGCAGAGTACATCATGAGAAACACTGGACTGGAAGAAACACAAGCTGTAATCAAGATTGTCAGGAGAAATATCAATAACCTCAGATATGCAGATGACACCACCCTTCTGGCAGAAAGTGAAGAGGAGCTAAAACGCCTTTTGGGAAAGTGAAAGAGGAGAGTGAAAAGTTGGCTTAAAGCTTAACTTTCAGAAAACAAAGATCATGGCATCCAATCCCATCACTTCATGGGAAATAGAGGGGAAACAGGGGAAACAGTGTCAAACTTTATTTTGGGGGCTCCAAAATCACTGCAGATGGTGACTGCACCCATGAAATTAGAAGATCCTTAATCCTTGGTAGAAAAGTTATGACCATCCTCGATAGTATATACAAAAGCAGAGACATTACTTTGCTGACTAAGGTCCATCTACTCAAGGCTATGGTTTTTCCAGTGGTCATGTATGGATGTGAGAGTTGGACTGTGAAGAAGGCTGAGTGCCGAAGTATTGATGCTTTTGAACTGTGGTGTTGGAGAAGAGTCTTGACAGTCCCTTGGACTGCAAGGAGATCCAACCAGTCCATTCTGAAGGAGATAAGCCCTGGGATTTCTTTGGAAGGAATGATGCTAAGGCTGAAACTCCAGTACTTTGGCCACCTAATGTGAAGAGTTGACTCATTGGAAAAGACTCTGATGCTGGGAGGATTGGGGGCAAGAAGAGAAGGTGACGACCAAGGATGAGATGGCTGGATGGTATCACGGACTCTATGCACGTGAGTCTGAGTGAACTTCAGGAGATGGTAATGAACAGGGAGGCCTGGCATGCTGCGATTCATGGGGGTCACAAAGAGTCAGACACAACTGAGCAACTGAACTGAACTGATAAAGCTGCTCCATCTTTGGCTGCAAAGATTATAATCAATCTGATTTCAGCGTTGATCATCTGGTGATGTCCATGTGTAGAGTCTTCTCTTGTGTTGTTGGAAGAGGGTGTTTGCTATGACCAGTGCATTTCCTGGCAAAACTCTATTAGCCTTTTCCCTGCTTCATTCTACATTCCAAGGCCAAAATTGCCTGTTACTCCAGGTGTTTCTTGACTTCTTACTTTTGCATTCCAGTCCCCTATAATGAAAAGGGCATCTTTTTGAGTGTTAGTTCTAAAAGATGTTGAAGGTCTTCATAAACCGTTCACCTTCGGCTTCTTCAGCATTACTGTTTGGGGCATAGACTTAGATAACTGTGATATTGAATGATTTGCCTTGGAAACGAACAGAGATCATTCTGTCATTTTTGAGATTGCATCCAAGTACTGCATTTCAGATTCTCTCTTCTTTTTTTTTTTAATTAAATTTATTTATTTTTTTAATTACAATACTGTATTTGTTTTGCCATACATTGACACAAATCAGCCATAGGTGAACACAATCGCCCAATGCCGAAGCCCCCTCCCACCTCCCACCCCACATCCTCTACCTGAATCATCCCATGTATCAGCCCCATGCATCCTGCATCCTACACCAAACATAGATTAGCGCTTCGTTTCTTACAGGAAAATACACATGCTTCACTGCCATTCTCCCAAACCATCCCACCCTTTCCCTCTCCCTCAGAGTCCAAAAGTCCACTCTATACCTCTGTGTCTCTTGTTGTCTCACATATAGGGTCATCATTACTGTCTTCTAAATTCCATATATATGTGTCAGTATACTGTATTGGTGTTTTTCTTTCTGGCTTACTTCACTCTGTATAATCGGTTCCAATTTCATCCATCTCATTAGAACTGAGTCAAATTTATTCTTTTTAAAGGCTGAGTAGTATTCCATAGTGTATATGAACCACAGCTTTCTTATCCATTCATCTGCTGATGGACATCTAGGTTGCTTCCCATGTCCTGGCTATTATAAACAGCGCTGCAATGAACATTGGGGTACACGTGTCTCTTTCAATTCTGGTTTCCTCGGTGTGTATGCCCAGCAGTGGGATTGCTGGGTCATAAGGCAGTTCTATTTGCAATTTTTTAAGGAATCTCCACACTGTTCTCCATAATGGCTGTACTAGTTTGCATTCCCACCAGCAGTGTAAGAGGGTTCCCTTTTCTCCACACCCTCTCCAGCATTTATTGCTTGTAGACTTTTGGATCGCAGCCATTCTGACTGGTGTGAAATGATACCTCATTGTGGTCTTGATTTGCATTTCTCTGATAATGAGTGATGTTGAGCATCTTTTCATGTGTTTGTTAGCCATCCGTATGTCTTCTTTGGAGAAATGCCTATTTAGTTCTTTGGCCCATTTTTTTATTGGATCATTTATTTTTCTGGAGTTGAGCTGCATAAGTTGCTTATATGTCTTTGAGATTAGTTGTTTGTCAGTTGTTTCATTTGCTATTGTTTTCTCCCATTCAGAAGGCTGTCTTTTCACCTTGCTTATAGTTTCCTTTGTTGTGCAGAAGCTTTTAATTTTAATTAGATCCCATTTGTTTATCTTTGCTTTTATTGACCATGATGGCTACTCCATTTCTTTTGAGGGATTCCTGCCCAAAGTAGTAGATATAATGGTCATCTGAGTTTAATTCACCTATTGCAGTCCATTTTAGTTTACTGATTGCTAAAATGTAGCTATTCACTCTTGCCATCTTCTGTGTGACCACTTCCAATTTGCCTTGATTCATGGGCCTAACATTCCAGGTTTCTATGCAATATTGCTCTTTACAGCACTGGACTTTTCTTCTATCACCAGTCACATCCACACCTGGGTGTTGTTTTTGCTTTGGCTCCATCTCTTCATTCTTTCTGGAGTTGTTTTCCACTGATCTCCAGTAGCATATTGGGCACCTACTGACCTGGGGAGTTCCTCTTTCAGTATCCTATCATTTTGCCTTTTCATAATGTTCATGGGTTTCTCAAGACAATAATACTGAAGTGGTTTGCCATTCCCTTCTCCAGTGGACCACATTCTGTCAGAACTCTCCACCATGACTCGCCCGTCTTTGGTGGCCCCACAGGGCATGGCTTAGTTTCATTTAGCTAAACAAGGCTGTGGTCCTAGTTTGATCAGATTGACTAGTTTTCTGTGATTATGGTTTCAGTGTGTCTGCCCTCTGATGCCCTCTTGCAACACCTACTTTCTTACTTGGGTTTCTCGTACCTTGGATATTGGGTATCTCTTCACAGCTGCTCCTGCAAAGTGCAGCCGCTGTCCCTTTCCTGGGATGAGGGGTATCTCCTCACTGCCGCCCCTCCTGACCTTGAATGTGGAATAGCTCCTCTAGGCCCTCCTGTGCCCATGCAGCCACTGCTCCTTGAATGTTGGGTTGCTCCTCCTAGCTGCTGCCCCTGGCCTCGGGCATAGGGTAGCTCCTCCTGGCCACCGCCCCTGTCCTTGGGCAGTGGGTAGCTCCTCCTGGCTGCTGCCCCTGACCTCGGACATGGGGGTAAAGTCTCAGAGCTATTGCCAACTATTTACAAAGATTTTTCAGCTGAAGTTCCTATGTCTGTGAGAGAGAGTACATTGCCTACAGTTTGATATATCATTAAAAATTGAATGAAATGATTTGTAAAATAGAGTAGCTCTTTAGCCTTGGTGATAGTGACAATTGAAATTAAGACTGTGTAATATTAAAATATGCTTTTAATTAATTTGAATTCATACTGACTTTCACCTAAGCATGTTCAATGAAAAATGGTGTTGATACAATCAATCCCTTTTAACAGGGAGAATTGGATATGATGACTGGTTTACAACAGCATAGTAATGTGAATATATGCATTGCATTTGGCTTTTCCTTTTCACCTTAGGGCCTTAGCATCTGATATTCCTTGTGATTTGAACATACAGTCAACTTTGGCTCTTTTATTACTCATTTACTCTTTAATCACCTTCATCTGCTGCTGCTGCTGCTAAATCGCTTCAGTTGTGTCGACTCTGTATGACCCCATACAGGGCAGCCCACCTGGCTCCTCTGTCCCTGGGATTCTCCAGGCAAGAACATTGGAGTGGGTTGCC